>CM053027.1:578534022-580934022 GCA_028564925.1 Lithobates sylvaticus | reverse complement strand
TGGGTAAATGGAAGTCCGTTGGTCCAGAATGTTGTGTCAGATCTAACCTCTCATGTTGATTTATAGGTTTTCATCATTATGTGTGGATTTTGGGCCATTCATACGTATACTGGGCGCGGAAACGTGCGGCTCATCGTGTTTACTCAACAAATCTGTCGTTACAGCCCGAATCGTTTACGGTGTACTGGAAAGGTGTACGAGGCATGAGGTGGCATCAGCTGTACTTTCAGTTGTCCCAATTGTGCCAGGTTTGGCTGCTTCCCACAATATTGATAGATCATTTGGGTGGGAATGATCTGGGTAACACACGTACACTGGACTTGTTGTCCGCAGTTAAAAGGGATCTGTCCCGTTTTTTCACTTGACCTCCCCGGATACAACAATAGTGTTTTCGGAGATTGTGCCGCAATTGAGTCGGCTGTCATCTCCATTACCCAGGGTAATGGAGAAAATGAGGAAAAGGGTGAATCGGGGAATGGCAAAATCTATGCCCTCCTTGCAGGGGCGTCGCCAGGGGGTGGCTGGAGCCCCGAATGTGTCCCTGCAAAGCCCCGAGTCTCGGAATGCCTGCATTCCATTGTTAGCCCCGAGTGCCGTCGGCTAATTTCGGCTGCACTCGCTAACAGATCGGTTCCCAGCAGCTTAAATTAGCCGAGTGCCAAAGCGGCCGAAATTAGACGAAAGTGGCCGAGTGGCGAGTGCCGCTGGTCCCGCCTTCTGGAGCGGGACGCGTGACGTGACGTCCATCTTAGCCTGCAGGCTCCAGAAGGCGGGAACGCTACATCCCCGCTCGGGCGGGCGGCTCGGCTCTCCTCTCCTCCTTGGCTCCTCTCCCCAGTGCCTGCCTGCTTGCTGTGACCGCACATCACGGCTGAGGTAGGTCAGACACAGAGACTACCAGTGTATGTATGTCATTGTCAGGCAGGTCAGTGTGTGTAGGTCAGTGTGTGTAGGTCAGTGGTCAGTGCATGTAGGTCAGTGTGTGTAGGTCACTGGTCAGTGTGTGTAGGTCAGTGTGTGTAGGTCAGTGCATGTAGGTCAGTGTGTGTGTAGGTCAGGCACTCAGTGTGTGTAGGTCAGGCAGGTCAGTGGTCAGCGTGTGTAGGTCAGGCAGGTCAGTGTGTGTAGGTCAGGCAGGTCAGTGTGTGTGTGTGTGTGTAGGTCAGGCAGGTCAGTGTGTGTAGGTCAGGCACCTCGGGCTGAAGCCCCTGGTCTTTTTGCCACCTAGCAACGCCCCTGCCTCCTTGGGAGGTTTGACATATCGACACGTGGATCTGGAAGGGGGGTTTGCGGGGTTGTACAGACAGGATGGGGTCCACCTTTCGGATGTAGGTTTCGATATTTTTAACCTGGGGTTGCAGTATGGTATTGAAATGGCCGCGTATATGGGGTAGGCCGGGCTTTGTTGCTCAAGCCCGGCTGGTGTCGACATATTCTGTGATTGATTCAGTGAAGTTGCTCGAGTTCTAATAACTGGGCAAAAAAAGTTGATGTGATTTATGATATTAAAAGTGTTTCAAGTATATATGGTGTGTAAATATGTTGTTAAACCAATAAAGTGCCGCGGCCATTTCTGCCAATTAAACTGGTGTGGGTTTTTGGTTGGTGTGATTGTATCTGGGGGAATAGGTGGGGGCGTGTTGTGGCCTACAGTCCCATGTCAAAAGCGGGTGAAAGTATTGAGGCCCGCTTTTCTTGGGAATGGGGCCACATAGCCCCCTTTTAGGTAGTTAGGGGTTAAACAGGTGTAGGTAAGGGTGGGCGGTGTATGGTCAGGTAATCAGGCAGGTGCAGGTGTGGGTGATCCAATAGATAGTGAGGGAAGGTTCTGGTACACAGGAGAGTCTATATGAGGGTTTTGGACTTCCTCTGCAGTGGCACAAGGAGAAGGAAAAGAGCTCCCTCCCCTCCCGTCGCGGCATCTTATGTGGTTGGGTCACCTCGGAATCCGGGGGGGGGGGGGGGGGGGGGGGGGGGGGGGGGACATATTCGATGATTGGTTCAGTGAAGTTGCCCGAGTTCTAATAACTGGGCAAAAAAAGTTGATGTGATTTATGATATTAATATTAAAAGCGTTTCAAGTATATATGGTGTGTAAATATGTCGTTAACCACTTCAGCCCCGGACCAATTGGCAGCCAAAAGACCAGGCCCCTTTTTGCGATTCGGCACTGCGTTGCTTTAACTGACAATTGCGCGGTCGTGCGACGTGGCTCCAAAACAAAATTGGCGTCCTTTTTTTCCCACAAATAGAGCTTTCTTTTGGTGGTATTTGATCGCCCCTGCGGTTTTTATTTTTTGCGCTATAAACAAAAATAGAGCGACAATTTTGAAAAAATGCAATATTTTTTGCTATAATAAATATCCCCAAAAAATATATAAAAAAAAATGTATAAAAAAAAATGTTTTTCCTCAGTTTCGGCCGATTCGTATTCTTCTACATATTTTTGGTAAAAAAAAATCACAATTAGCGATTATTGATTGGTTTGCGCAAAAGTTATACTTTTTTTACTAGTAATGGCGGCAATCAGCGTTTTTTTTATTGTGACTGCGACATTATGGCGGACGCTTCGGACATTTTTGACACATTTTTGGGACCATTGTCATTTATACAGCAATCAATGCTATTTTAAATGCATTGATTCCTGTATAAATGACAGTTGTAGTGAAGGGGTTAACCACTAGGGGGAGGGGAGGGGTTATGGGCTGTGACGTGTGTGTGTGTGTGTGTGTGTGTGTGTGTGTGTGTGTGTGTGTTTTTTTTTACATTAGGGTGCGGGGCTGACGCCTGACGTCATTGATCGGCTTTCCCGATGACCGGGAACAGCCAATCAATGACAGGCAGAGTAGGAAGCGCGGGGAGAGGTTTGTTTACACATACCTCTCCCCGTTCTTCAGCTCCGTGACCCGATCGTGGGACACCAGCGGCGATCGGGTCCGCTGGTCCCGCGGCCGGGGTCACGGAGCTCCCGTCGGGGCAGGCGGCGCACACGTGACCCACGGGCAGGCATTTAAAGGATCCCGTACAGGTACGGGATTTTGCCTGCCCGTGCCATTCTGCTCACGTATATGTACATGAGGCGGTCGGGAAGCGGTTAAACCAATAAAGTGCTGCGGCCATTTCTGCCAATTAAATTGGTGTGGGTTTTTGGTTGGTGTAAATGTATCTGGGGGAATAGGTGGGGGCGTGTTGTGGCCTACAGTCCCAAATGGAAAGCAAAAAAGGCTATTACAGCTTAATGGAATGGAGGGGGAAAAAAAGTGTTTTATATTTTTATGCACAGTATTTATACTGTGTGTATATATACGAGGGGTCTTTATCCACTTGACCACTGGGCACTTAAACCCCCTTCCTAACCAGACGGATTTTCAGCTTTCGGTGCTCTCACACTTTGAATTACAATTACTCAGTCATACAACACTGTACCCAAATTAATTTTTTTGTCCTTTTTTTCACACAAATAGAGCTTTCTTTTGGTGGTATTTAACCACCGCTGGGTTTTTTATTTTTTGAGCTATAAATCAAAAAATACAGAAAATTCGGTAAAAAAAAAATAAAAGTTCTTTGTTTCTATTAAAATATATTGAAGAGTATTGCGCAGTGTTGGCAGACTATTGCGCAGTGTTGCAGTGTCATTGAGCAGCGCTGTGGGCACTACACATCCAGCCCACAGCGCTGCTAACATCTCTTCCCCCCTCTCCGCTTCTCCGCACCGATCGGTACAGAGAGGGGAGGGAGGAACCGGCGTCATGACGTGACGCCGGTTTGTGTACATGTGATCGCTCCGTCATTTGATCGAGCGATCACGTGGTAAACGGGCGCTATCAGCGGCTGTTTACCGTAATCCGTGATGTTCCCGAGTGCGCACCCCAGGGGGCGCGCGGGGGCAAGATTCTGGGAGGACTTCCGTACCACCCAGAATAACCCGACCGCGCTGTAGCCGTCTTTCGGCTATGGCCCGGTCGGCATGTGGTTAAAAAGTTTCTGCAGCAGGTAAAATAAGTATTGAACACCTCACCATTTTTCTAGGTAAAGGTGCTATCGACCAAAATACATTTAGAAAATAAGTTATATGTAATAAAATGGAATGTTACAGGAAAAAAGTATTGAACACATGAAGAATGGGAGGTGCAAAAAGGCATAGAAAGCCAAGACACCAGCTGAAATCTATCAGTAATTAGAAAGCAATCCTGCCCCTTGTCAGTGCAAATTAATATCATCCGGTTCAGTCTCAACTGATGGCTTATAAAAAGGTGTCTCACACTGAATGCAGAGTTTTGTATAGTGTGTGTGTGTGTGTGTGTGTATGTGTATATATATATATATATATATATCTGCATTCAGTGTAGACTATACTGTGTATATAGAGTGTGTGTGTGTGTGTGTGTGTGTGTGTGTGTGTGTGTGTGTGTGTGTGTGTGTGTGTGTGTGTGTGTGTGTGTGTGTGTGTGTATATGTATGTATATATATAATATATATATATATTCGCGTATAAGCCAAGTTTTTCAGCCCATTTTTTGGCTGAAAAATCCCGCCTTGGCTTATACTCGAGTGAGCGAACAAATTCCCGAAATGGAGGAGAAAAAGGGGTGGGGCCGTGCCACTTGTGAATGGCCCGGCGCCTGTGTTCGATCCCCCCCCCCCCCTCCTATGCTGTATACTATCACCGCACAGCCAGACAATTCCTGCCTCCTCGGGTAGTGTAAACAGGCCTGTGTTCGTTTCCCCTCCCTCCCATGCTGTGTCAGATCGCCGCACAGTCAGCCAAATAGCGATGTCCCGCCTCCTCGTGTGACAGACAGCACAGTGATCCAATGCTAGGGATCACTGTGCCGTGTATCATAGGAGGCGGGACATCGCACCCGCGGCTGCATGGCGATCTGACACCTCAGAGGGACTACTGAAACCAGGACAGAATCGTGTCCTATAACCAGCACACCAGCAAGAGCAAGCAAGCATAGCACTAGGTGAGTGCATAGCTATTGACTGGGCATTGGTTGTGAGATAAAATACTTTTTTTTTTTTTTTTTTTGTATGTTTTGGACCTACAAAACATTCATTTGTATGATTCATGTAAAAAAAAGTAATAAAGGATGCATGCATCTACTGTACCTGTTTTCATCATGTTCACAATATTGTCAAAAAGTGTCAAGTTAGGGTCTGTGAGGACAGGTTTGGTTTGGTTTTAATGGAATCAGTTTGAGACTATTCTTTGATGACCTTCTCCTGACCTGCTGATATGGCAGGCTGTATATAATGGACACTGGCAGGCTGTATATAATGGACACTGGCAGGCTGTATATAATGGACACTGGCAGGCTGTATATAATGGGCATTGGCAGGCTCTATATAATGGACACTTTCGGCTGTATATAATGGACACTGGCAGGCTGTATATAATGGACACTTTCAGGCTGTATATAATGGACACTGGCAGGCTGTATATAATGGACACTGGCAGGCTGTATATAATGGACACTGGCAGGCTGTATATAATGGACACTGGCAGGCTGTATATAATGGACACTGGCAGGCTGTATATAATGGACACTGGCAGGCTGTATATAATGGGCACTGGTAGAATGTATATTATGAGCCCTAACACCGGCTACTCTATGCAAACCGTCATGTCATCACATTCTGGAATATCATCAGCCTGCGTTAGGCCTCAAACTATACAAGTCCTTTTTTTTTTTTTTATCCTGTTAGAAATGGATCCCAATACTTCTTACGGTAATCCTGGACCAAAACAAAAACGCAGGTCATACGAAGCTGGTTTCAAAGTTAAGGTTGTGTCAAGAGCAGAAGAAATCAATAACAGTATTGCAAGTAGGGAATTTTGTGTTGACGAAAAACAAGTGAGGGAGCGGCGGAAAATGAAAGCTGACTTGGAAAAGATTCCAAAGGCAAAAAAAGCTTGACGTGGTTTAACGACTTCATATTGGGGCTCTAGAGACCGAATTGCATAAATGGGTTATGGAGAGTCGTCAAAATGGTTACTGCGTAACACACATGGGAATTCGCTTACGTGCCCTTCAAATGGCTAAAGATGACAAATTAAAAGCACCAGGCATTGACAAATTTGTTGCATCAGCAGGATGGTGTACCCGCTTCATGAATAGGTTTGCCCTATGTTTGCAGCAAAGAACAAAGATTTCACAGAAGTTGCCAAAAGACCTTTATGAAAAAGTGATGTCATTCCATTCATTCATCATAAAACAAAGAAGGATCCATAAGTATGACCTGGGAGATATTGGAAATATGGATGAAACACTTATAACCTTTGATCTTCCAAGCAACAGAACTGTGGCAAGTTTGGGAGACAAAACTTTTTCTCAGAACCACAGGAAATGAAAAAAAAAACATTTCACAGTCGTTCTGTCATGTTTGGCTAATGGAACTAAGCTGCGGCCTGTCATTATTTTTAAAAGAATGACAAGCCATGCAATATACAGGGCGCACATGGGCTAGTATGAGGGGAATGCTGTGGTGTATTTTTGCAGGTTGCTATTGGATACAGCAGGCAGCAGCAGCTCATGATTGGAGGAGGCAGCGGGCGCTCTGAAAGCCTGCGAAACCGAAGGTTTTAAAAGAGGGGTCGGTCCGGCCGTTACCTCAGTCTGCAGCACAAGACCGGGACTCCCGCAAGGCTGTGGAGATGGAGCGCGGTTCGCCCAGTGAGAGAGAGAGCCTGCTGCGTCGGCTTATTGAAAGAGCCGAGGGCTCCGGAGGAGAGGAGTGGCTGAGACATTGCCTGGAGGCAGGTCAGCCTGTAGCCCTGCCTGGTCCGTCCCCTGTCATGGACGCTGAGGACAGAGAAGCCAAGATGGAGGATTCCACAGCGGTCATGCGCAGTCCGCGCCAGCAACCACGGAGAGGGAAGAGGAGGATGAAGACTTCTGCTTCTCCTAGCCCTCAGAAGAAGGAGAGAGCCAGCAGCGTTCCCCTCAGGAATGCCCCCCCCTCGCCAGGAGAGTGTCAGCCAGAGAGCAGCTGCCAGCAGCCTGAAGGAAGGGAGTCCGTCTGGTGGTGAGAATTCATATAGCACTGCTGTGAATGATTTACATATTCTAGTTACATCTTTATCCAGCCTTGTAAATGATATTAAAGGGGTACACACAGGTGGTACTGTTGCAGGTAATTTGGAGACTGATTTGCAAAAAAATACATTTGAAAGGTTGCACACAAGTGGTGCTGGGTTGGATGTGAATGCAGGTGCACAATTCTCTGGTGCTTTACATAATTATACTCATGCTGATAGCATTAAAGGGGCACAGTTATCTGGTGCTATTGTGCAAAACAGTTCATATGGTGGTTTAAAAGAAACTAATGGCGCACAGTACTCTGGTGCTTTATGTGATAACAGTAATAACGCTGTTTTTGAGAGGGCACGCTTAGGTGGTGCTATTCCGCAAGCGAGTGATGGCGGGCGGAGGGATGTGGTCAGCCCGGTATGGCGACAGTTGTCGGATGTCCGCACGGATGCCGCACATATGTCAGCGGGTAGTATGGTGATGCCACAAACAAATAGGCAGATAAATCAGACCTTTTCATCTCCGCGGGCAGCGGAGGCGTCTTTTAAGTTACCTATGCCGTGCGATATTTCACCGCTGGGATTCCATTTATCAGATGCGGTTAAGGATAAAATTTGGAAGGGCGACTTTATTGAGCTGTTGTCATTGTTACCCTCTTCCAGAGAATTCCTGGCGAAAGCTGATAAGCGGACGGAAGATCGTTCAGAGGAGGAGCGCAAGAGAGCTGTTCCTAAAACATTTCAAAATTGGCTACAAGCCTTTTGCATTTATGCGGCAGTGCTGGGGGAACGTTTTCCTGAAAAATGTTCGGGTTTGTTCCAGCACGTGGACATAATTGCGGAGGCTTTTCGCCACTTTGGCGGCATTGCCTGGTTCAAGTATGACGAGAACTTTCGGCAAAAGTTAGCAGTTTACCCAACTTTGCAATGGGGATGCAAGGATGTGGGTCTGTGGCTAAACCTAATGCTGCCACAGAAGCCTCTATTTGCACCCCGGGCGGTGGCCCCACAAAATGTTTTTCGGAAAGGTTGCTGTTTCGCCTGCAACGACGGGCAGTGTAAATTTTTCGCAAATTGCAGATATAGGCACGAGTGCTCCTACTGCAATGGTGCCCACCCCGCCAACAGGTGTTTTCGGAAGTCGGCAGCGTCTTCCTCTACACCTTCCTCTAGGGACACAGGAGGGAAGGGCCAAGACGCCAGTGAGCTTGTTAAGCATGCAGCCATGGCTAGAGCGATATCCAGACCGCACGATGGCCCAGCTGCTAACTGACTGTTTTACCGAAGGTTTTCTAGTTCCATGCTTTTCGGGTTCAGGGTGCATTTTGGTTAAGAATTTGCGTTCTGCCAGGCTGCATCCTGACGTAGTGCAGGAAAAAATCGATAAGGAGGTTTCTTAGGGCAGGGTAGCTGGCCCTTTCGACATGCCGCCTTTTCCAAATTTTCGTCTCTCCCCCTTGGGCATTGTTCCCAAGAAGGAGCCAGGGAGCTTTAGGCTCATCCATCACTTATCCTACCCAGCAGATAATTCACTGAATGATGAGATCTGAGGTTTTGGCCCCAGTATCATACGCATCCTTTGACGAAGCACTGGTGTTATTGCGGCAGTTCGGGCAGGGAGCATTGTTGGCTAAGACGGACGTCAAGTCCGCCTTCCGGCTGCTTCCAGTGCATCCTCAGGGTTTTAATTCCTTAGGTTTTCAGTTTATGGACTGTTTTTATTTTGACATGCCTACCAATGGGTTTTTCTTTATCTTGTTTTTATTTTGAGGCCTTTTCTAAATTTTTGCATTGGGTATTGTCACAATGCTTACCGTCAGGGTTTTTTTTGCATTACCTTGACGATTTTTTGTTCATTGGCCCGGTGGACTCACCGTTATGTTCCAAGTCGCTGGATACCTTTTTTCTTATGTGTACTTCTTTTGGTATTCATATCGCTCATGAGAAGACTGTTTTCCCATCTTCTACTATTGAGTTTTTGGGTATTACTATCGACTCTGAACGTATGGAATTTAGACTACCTGAAGCAAAGCTGCGCCGTATGAAATTGATGATTTCAGTGTTTTTGGCCAAACGTAAGGTGTTTTTGAAGGAAGCGCAATCCCTGTTGGGGCTTTTTGCATTTGCAGCCAGGGTCATCCCGATTGCCAGAATTTTTTCAAGGCGAGGCGTGCCTTGGCTACAAGTGGTTTAAGGGCCCCTTACTCTCATGTTCGCCTCTCGGCGAATGTCAGAGAGGACTTGAGGATTTGGGATTCCTTCCTTTCAAATTTTAATGGCTCCACGGTTTGGCAGCAATCTCTTACGGACAACTTTCAACTAAACTTTTTTACGGATGCCGCCGGTTCATCGGGTATTGGAGCCTTTTTGGTCGGCCATTGGTGCGCTTCCAAGTGGCACTCCAGTTGGCTCCATCAAGAGGTTTTAAGGAATAAAGTCCTTCTTGAGCTTTTCCCGGTGGTGGTTTCTATTGTGGTATGGAAAGAGCATTTTATGAACCGGAGGGTATTAGTGCACACGGATAACAAGGGTGTGCTCTTTGCCATCAATATGTTGGCATCTAAGTCTGAGATGGTCGTTAAGCTGTTACGTTTTTTGGTTTTACATTGTTTACGTTTTACATTGTTTACGTTTTAATATTTTGTTGAAGGCACGTTACTTACCTGGTTTAGAGAATGATCTCGCTGACGCTTTATCTCGTTCGCAGTTCCAACGTTTTCGGGATTTGGCTCCTGCGGCGGATCAGAACGGCACCCCCTGCCCAGACTTCCTCTGGGGCTTGATATGGGACTGATGGCTGCTTACCTCCGGAACTCTATGGCGCAGAAGACGTGGCGGGAATATGAGTTAGCCTGGGCTAGATGGTGTTTCTTTTGCTCAAATAGAGATATTGAGGTACTGGAGGTAAATGGTTATGTTGCGATGGCATTTATTTCTTATCTGATAGCAATGGGCCTTAGTCCTTCGTCAGTTAGCAAGATTGTGGCCGGAGTTTCCTTTTACCTGAAGTTTTCCGACCGTCCCGCTCTAACTTCCTTCTTTTAAGTCAGTCAAATTATTAAGGGTTTCTGGAAGTCTCTTCCTACTAAGGATGAACGTCGACCTATTTCAGTGGATTTGTTGACTAAGTTGTTATCAGTACTGGAGGTGGTCTGTAGTTCTGCTTTTGAGACAGTCCTTTTTAGGTTGGCATTTTCGGTCACCTTTTTTGGTGCTTTAAGGATCGGTGAGCTGACGGCTCAAAATCAATCGTCTTCTTCTTTTCTTTTATTTGACCATGTAGTACTTGGTCCAGATTGTTTGAATTTGTTTATTTGTAGATCAAAGACTTTTGGCCTGGGTAAAGGTCAGTGGGTTCCGCTGGCGAGATCTCTCGATCCGAACATTTGTCCGGTGCTCCTCGTAACCAATTTTGTGTCGGTGCGCCCATCGTTTGCAGGTTCCTTTTTTATCCACCAGGACTTATCCCCACTGACAAGGTTTCAATTCTCAGCTGTTCTTGCCTCATGCCTTAAGCGGCTTCAGCTATCCGGCTTTAAATTTTCATTCCACTCATTTAGGATTGGGGCCCCCACTGCTGCCAATCTGCTGGGTTTCTCTCCCGAAAGTCAAGAGGGTCGGTAGATGGGCTAGTGATAGGTACAAAATTTATGTTCGCCCCAAATTATTAACGTTGTGATTTTGTTTCAGATCCTGCTACAGTTTGGATTGTAGGCCACTCCTACGTTTTCTGGGCTGGTAAGCAGGCTTCTTCCAGGATCTATTCCAGTAACTTGGGTCTGGATGTTAATAAAGTTACAGTTCTATGGTCTGGTGTTGGTGGACTGAGATGGCGTAATCTTAGGGGCCATTTAATTAATTTATCTTCCATTTGGCCGTCTCCTAAGGTCTTGGTCATTCACGTGGGGGCTAATGATCTTGGCAAAGTTAGGACCTGGGAACTGCTTTGTGAAATCAAAAAAGATCTTTACGATATTCAGCTCCTGTTCCCGGGTGCTACCTTGGCCTTCTCGGAAATGGTTCCTTGACTTCTTTGGTCCCCTTGTGGAAGCTTGTTTTATGTGGATAAGATTAGGAGGCGGCTGAATTGAACTTTTCATAATTTCCTTAGGCGGCTTATCGTTCCACCATTTAGAGCTGGAAGGTTTTCTCCCAGGTTTATTTAGGAAGGATTCAGTCCACTTGTCCGACATAGGCATTGATATTTTTAATATGGGCCTACAAGCCCTAATTGAGAGTGCTATGGTGTTGGGGGGACCTCATTCAGAAGCTTCCTTCCTGAATTCGGTCAGTGGGGATTAGTCGTCCAGCATTGTCTGGATGGACACTGTGTAGAAAACAATAATTTATGTTGATGGGTTATAGCCAAAATGGCAAAATATTATTTAATTTTCATACGACATTTTAAGGTTACCCCTTGACCAACACCAGGGCCAGAAAAAATTATTCCAAAATAAAGTTACTATTATAAAGTATTTAATTGTCTGTCTTTGTTATGTTAATGACTCATTAATGCTAGCCCATGACAAGCCATGCAATATACAGGGCGCACATGGGCTAGTATGAGGGGAATGCTGTGGTGTATTTTTGCAGGTTTCTATTGGATACAGCAGGCAGCAGCAGCTCATGATTGGAGGAGGCAGCGGGCGCTCTGAAAGCCCGCGAAACCGGAGGTTTTAAAAGAGGGGCCGGTCCGGCCGTTACCTCAGTCTGCAGCACAAGACCGGGACTCCCACCCCCCCTCCCCTTTTTTATTAGCTGCATGATCCATTTATAGTCATGGTGTTGGTTAGTGGGGGATTAGTCGTCCAGCAACCAAACACTTTTTTTTTTAGTTTCTATTGAAAATTTTTGCAAATAAAGCATTTTTCTTCTTAAATTTGGGCCAAAATGTATACTGCTACATATCTTTAGTAAAAATAACCCAAATAAGTGTATATTATTTGGTCGCTGTGAAAGTTATAGCGTCTAAAAGCTATGGTGCAAATCATTGAAAAATGATCACATCTGATCACACCTGATGCACTGAAGGCCTATCTCATTTCTTGAGACCCTAACAAGCCAGGAAAGTACAAATACCCCCCAAATTACCCCTTTTTAGAAAGCAGACATTCCAAGGTATTTAGTAAGAGGCATGGTGAGTTTTTTGAAGTTGTCATTTTTTTCCCACGATTCTTGGAAATATTATTTTTTTTTTGCACAAAATTGTCATAACAAGTTATTTCTCTCACACAGCACATGCATACTTGCAATGACACCCCAAAATACATTCTGCTACTCCTCCTGAGTATAGTGATACCACATGTGTGAGACTTTTACATAGCCTGGCCACATACAGAAGTCTAACATCCAAGTAGCATCGTCAGGCGTTCTACAAGCATAAATTGCACATCTCATTTGATGACAACCTATCACACTTTTGAAGGCCCTGGAGGACCAGGTCAATGGAAACGCCCACAAAATGACCCCATTCTGGAAAGCTAATACCCCAACGTGTAATCTATGAGGCATAATGAGTCTTTTGGATGGTTAACTTTTTTCCAGAAGTATTTGGAAACTGTGGAAAAAAGTTAAAACGCATTTTTTTTTACATAAAGTTGTCCATTTATAAGATATTTATAACGCATAGCAAAACACATTTATATGTACATAGCAAAAATGACACCCCAAAATACATTCTGTACTGTACTGCATGTAATGCATGTACTGTACATACCAATTACAAACCAAAATACATTCTGCTGAGCAAAGGGTAAAGAAAAGATTACCTGCTGTTTTAGTAGTGCAGTGGTCCACAGAGGAGAGCATTGGTCCAGGCAGCAGGCAGGAACGTGGATAGCGACAGCAAAACAGGCAGCAGGCAGGAATAGTCAGTACAGGTAGAGATGTTGTCAACACAGCCAATGCATTAGTCCAGATAGCAGGCAGGGATGTGGTCAGCAGCAGCAAAGGGATCAAAGGATCGTCCATGCAGCAGGCAGGAATACTGTCCATAGTTAGTACATGCTGCAGGCAGAGATATGGTCAGCACAGCCAGAGTATTTTTTCCAGGGAGCAGACAGGACCATCAAGCTTAGGGCATCGGTCAGGGAAGAATGGGGACAGGGGTAGAGGCTTCTCCCACCCAAATCGCTTTGAAGCCTCTGGACAACCAGACCCTGTTCTGGAAACACAGAAAACCAAAAACAGTTTTTCTGAACTCCGAACACTATTCTGGAGCCCCTCACATATGTGAGACCCCTGTGTAGCAGGGTAAAAGATCAGTCCAAGGGGCAGGCAAAAACATGGTCAACAGGCCGAGGTCAGTGCAGGTAAAAGGCAGAAATAGACGGTAGGCAGAGGCATAGTCGATACAGTCCAGGGTCAGTTCACGTGAAAGGCAGAAACATGGCGGATAAACAATGCAGACGGTAGGCAGAGGCATTGACGCAAAACAGGCCAGGGTCAGTTCACATGGAAGGCAATGATATGGTTGGTTGAGACAGGGAAATATTCATGACAGAAATTGAAAACGGGGAAATGGCAGTATTAGAAATATGGGCTAATAGTTTTCCAGAGTGTGATATCGCCTGAAGCATTCTCCGATTGCAAAGGACAGGTTGGGAGGGACAATCGGGACAATAGAAGCTGGTGTCTTTCCTAATTCCTCTTTTCGTGCACACCCGACATTTTTTTTGGCGTCGTCTTCTGGATCCTGATGGTGGAATATGTTCCGGAAAATGACGCTCATGTAGCCTGTTGCCAGAATCTGAGCGAATGCTTTCTGGGGGGGATTCTTCTTGGTAGATAAGGAAAGTGACAATGTCTTCTATATACTTTATGAAGGTGGTGGGTGTTTCTGATGATTTTTGGTAGATGATAAAAGAATTTAAAAGGGCCAAATGAAAAAAGTAAATTGCAACTTTTTTGTACCAAAAAAGGGATTTTCTTGTTGAAAGATAGGGCTGCAACATTTGGTCGTTTAAATCCACCCCCCCCCCCCCATACATTTATTATACACGTTGATACAGGAAGGCTTGCGAATGGGACCGCGTCTTCTGTAAAGTTCCACCGAGGTGTCATTGTGGATGGTGGACATCATGTACACGTCTTTACTATCCCTCCACTTCACAGCCAACACTTCCTCATTTCTCAAGCTGGCCGATTCCCCCTTTGAATGGTTGTGGTGACAAGACGCTGTGGGAAACCCTTTCGGTTTTTCCTTGTTGTACCACAGGCCAAATTTTTTTTAGGTACAGGTGGCGGAGAAGGGGCAAACTGGTGTAAAAGTTGTCCATATAAATATGATACCCCTTTTTGGAGGAGTGGGAATGCCAACTCCCAAACAATTTTTCCACTAATTCCCATGTACGATGGACACTCAGGGGGCTGGAGCTGGGGATCTTGGCCTTCGTACATGCGGAATGAGTGCACATAACCAGTGGCGCTTTCACAGAGCTTGTTGAGCTTCAAGCCGTGCCTCGCTCTCTTACTGGGGATATATTGCTTGATTCCCAGCCGGCCTGTGAAATGCACCAGGGATTTGTCCACACATATATTTTTGTCAGGGACATAAAGTTCGACAAACCTCTTGGAAAAAAAATTAATTAGGGGGCGAATTTTATATAGTTTATCAAAGTTTGGGTGATTCCGGGGGGCACTGTGAGTTGTCACTAAAATGCAGGAAGCGCATTATAAGTTTGTATTGGGACCTGGACATGGCTGATGAAAAAACTGGCAAAGGATGGATGGGTTTGGTCGACCAATACTTATGTATTTCATTTTTTTTTTGTAAGCCCCATGTTGAGCGTTAGGCCTAAAAACAATTTAAGCTCCACCATTGTTAGGGGTCGCCATTTAAAAGGGCGGGCATAGCTGGAGCTGGGGTTGGTTGCAATAAATTGTTGGGCAAAGAGGTTGGTTTGGTCCATGATGCCTTGAAGCAATTCCTCTGGGAAAAATAAATGTAAAAAATCCATTTGGGAAAAACCCGCAGTGTTGACCTGCACACCTGGCTGTGCTGTAAAAGGGGGGATCGTGGCTGACCCTATGGTAGAAGGCAGCCACAATGGGTTTGCCAAGCCTTCTGGCAGCTGGGTTTGGGCCCTAATTCTTTGGCGTGCACTGGGCCTCTCCTCCTGGGGTCTAGCAGCGCTTGTACTGGGCCTCTCCTCCTGGGGTCTAGCAGCGCTTGAATTGGGCCTCTCCTCCTGGGGTCTACCGCCGTTGGCACTGCTGGTAGATGCCTGGGATTCAGACCGTCTTCTTTTAGGACAGACTGCTTCCTCCTCCAATTTGGATCCTGATGTGCTGCCTTCAGGGGGCTCATATTCCGAACCAGAATCGGAAACAGACTGAGCGGTGAGAGCTCCCTGTTGCTCTCATCGCTCAGACTGAGTATTTGGTATGCCTCTTCTGGGGTGTACACCTTTCTGGACATAGTGGCTGTAGGTACTCTGGTGGCAGGTACTCTGGTGGCAGGTGGTGAGGTGGCGGGTATTCTGGTGAGGTGGCGGGTACTCAGGTGGCGGGTACTCTGGTGGCAGGTGGTGAGGTGGCGGGTACTCTGGTGGTACTCTGGTGGCAGGTGGTGAGGTGGCGGGTACTCTGGTGGTACTCTGGTGGCAGGTACTCTGGTGGCAGGTGATGAGGTGGCGGGTACTCTGGTTGTACTCTGGTGGCAGGTTCTCTGGTGGCAGGTGGTGAGGTGGCGGGTACTCTGGTGGTACTCTGGCAGGTGGTGAGGTGGCGGGTACTCTGGTGGTGAGGTGGCGGGTGCTCTGGTGGTGGGTACTCTGATGGTACTCTGGTGGCAGGTACTCTGGTGGTACTCTGGTGGCAGGTACTCTGGTGAGGTGACAGGTACTCTTTATTTAGGGGGGGGGCGATCTGGGTACAGTAATGGCTATACTAGGGGTACAGTATAGTAACTCACTGTTAGCTGATCTCCTCCTCACACTGGATCGTTGTGTGAAGAGGAGAACCCAGCAACAGGAGTTACCACACTTTTTTGTTTACATTTAGTGACTGGCTGTCATCGGACACAGCCAGTCAGTAAATAGCCAATTTTATTGGCTTTTTACACTGATCGGGGCAGAGCTGTATCCAAGGCAAAAGCCTCAGCCAGCCTCAGTCCCGATCACGGCACTGCTCGTCCCCGGGAGCCCACGCCGCTTCCCGTCCATAGACAAGCAGCGCCGGCTAGTGATGGATCACAGCCGGTAATGCTGCTCCGCCGATCAGCGTCACCACTTCAATACCCCCATCAGGGAATGGCTGTGTCCGAGAGACACACCGGATCCCTGATCACCGCTCTGCGGGGCCCGCAGTAGCGGCGGAAAGCCGAGGACGTCACATGTCGCCCACCCAGGATGGGAGATCCACCTTGTGGGCATCATTTGACTATGGCTGGGTATTGAAGTGGTTAAAGAAAAAAACATCATTACTAGTTTGGGATATGTTCAGAGCCCACACATCTGATGACATAAAAAAATTGGGAAAGTCTTCTTAAGTTACTTTGGCTGTTATTCCAGGTGGGCTTACATCTGTATTGTAGCCCCTAGATGTGTTTTTAAATAAACCTTTCAAAGACCGTGTGCGAAAGATGTTGCATGAATGGATGTCATCTGGTCAAGCCTGACTGATCAAAGGTGAAAATCTGATGAAGCCCGACATAGGATTGATAGCAAAGTGGGTTTGTGATGCATTTGAAGAGAATCCAGAGGACATGGTGCAACGCGCCTTCAAGAAATGTGGCATTAGTAATGTTATGGATGGCAGTGAAGACATCGCTTTGTATGAGAACGACAGCAGTGATGATGATGACTGCGAACTCAGTGATGATGACAATGTCTATGCTGATAACCTCAGACCAGCTAATGCTGAAGCTCTATTGGACATACAGATGATGAGGAGGAATCCCGTTTTGAAGGATTTTAACTCTTGTGTTTTAGCTTGGTTGCTGATTGAGCTAAGGTTTTTGTACTTTTAAAGTTATTGTTGGTACCATATTGTTTTTATTGACCCTCTTTTCCACTTACAGAGCTAGTTTACTGTTTTTATTTGAAATAAACATTCAAAAACATTATTGATATCTATTTTTATTTTTGAAATTTACCAGTAGCTGCTGCATTTCTCACCCTAGGCTTATACTCAAGTCAATACCCTTTTCCATTTTTTTGTGGTAAAATTAGGTGCCTCGGCTTATATTCGGGTCGGCCTATACTCGAGTATATACAGTGTATGTGTGTATGTGTGTGTGTGTGTGTGTATATGTGTGTATATGTGTATATATATATATATATATATATATATATATATATATATATATATATATATATATATATATATATATATATATATATATATATATATATACACATACATACTAGACTGTATATATATTGCCCTCGTTAACATCATTGACAGCTTGAAGTCTTTTGTGGTATTTGTGGATGAGGCTCTTTATCTTCTCATATGGTAAAGCTGCCCATTCCTCTTGGCAAAAAGCCTCCAGTTCCTGGAAATTCTTGGGCTGTCTTGCATGAACTGCACGTTTGAGATCTCCCCAGAGTGGCTCAATGATATTGAGATCAGGAGACTAAAATGGCCACTCCAGAACCTTCACTTTATTCTGCTGTAGCCAATGACAGTTCGACTTGGTCTTGTGTTTTGGATCATTGTCATGTTGGAATGTCCAAGTACGTCCCATGCGCAGCTTCCTGGCTGATGAATGCAAATGTCCCTCCAGTATTTTTTGATAACATACTGCATTCATCTTGCCAACAATTTTGACCAAATTTCCTGTGCCTTTGTAGCTCATACATCCCCAAAACATCAGCGATCCACCTCCGTACCTTTCATCGTAGGCCTTGCTGAATCCTCTCCAAATGTAGTGTTTATGGTTGTGGCCAAAAAGCTAAATTTTGGACTCATCACTCCAAATGACTTTGTGCCAGAAGGTTGAGGCTTGTCTCTGTGCTGTTTGGCATATTGTAAGCGGGATACTTTGTGGCATTTGCGTATTAATGACTTTCTTTTGGCGACTTGACCATGCAGCCCATCTTTCTTCAAGTGCCACCTTATTGTGCATCTTGAAACAGCCACACCACGTTTTCAGAGAATCCTGTATTTCACCTGAAGTTATTTGTGGGTTTTTCTTTGCATGCCAAACAATCTTCCTGGCAGTTGTGGCTGAAATTCTAGTTGGTCTACCTGACCGTGGTTTGGTTTCAACAGAACCCCTCATTTTCCACTTCTTGATTAGAGTTTGAACACTGCTGATTGGCATTCTCAATTTCTTGGATATCTTTTTATATCCCTTTCCTGTTTTATACAGTTCAAATACCTTTTCCTGCAGATCCTTTGACAATTCTTTTGCTTTCCCCATGACTCAGAATCCAGAAACGTCAGAGCAGCACTGGATGAAAGATGCAAGGGTCTGTCTGGAGTCCAGAAACGCATTGACCTTTTATACACACACACTAATTACAAGCAAACAGATCACAGATGAGGATGGTTAATAGCCATTCAAACCCCTTTGTGTCAACTTGTGTGCATGTTATCAGGCCAAAATCACCAGGGTATGTAAACTTTTGATCAGGATCATTTGGGTAGTTTCTGTTGTCATGATTTAAAAAAAGTAAACATAGCTGATTGATAATAAATGGCTTCAGCCAAACACTAACCGTGAGTGAAAGAAATTTTTTGTGTTATCATTCATATTCTCTGAAAAAATTTCCAAAAAATCATAAATTGTTCCAGGGTATGTAAAATTATGAGCACAACTGTATATAAAAAATCAGTGATGGCATAACAGCATTGATGTGTGTATGTCATACAGCTTATTTACCAAACGTGGAAGCATCAGTGTTTACACAATTACAGGGGCATACAGCCATACACTAGGCCGGCTGTACTCCCTGTCTATGGCTCCCCAGGTACAGGAAAACAGTGTTTTTTAATGCTAGTCATATTTTATGTCTACTTTTTCCGTGTGCATGAGGCCTATGTCTAACAGAATATTCTGACTAATTTGAATACAGAATACACAAATGAAAAATAATGTCACAATGATCAAACGCTAATAGCGGTTCTCCATCCCTAAAAATAACCCAGAAAATAATAAACAATTGCACTCATTAAACAACAATCAAAGAAAAAGATACAAATCGTAATCCACATTTTGAGACCTTTGGCTTAGATAGTATCCAGACTGTATCCATTCTACATCATGTTTCAATTTAAAGTCTAACTCCAGGTTTTGTGTTGCTTTAAATAATTTGTTTGGAAGTTGGCCCAAACAAACAGTTTCCATCACTAAGGCTGCATTCACACCTTAGCATAGCGGAACAAGCGTTTTTACCGGCGTTTTGTCGCACGAATTAGGGCGTTTTTGCCCGTTTGCATACAGCGTTTTCAGGCGTTTTTTAACTTCAGCGTTTTTCTTGATAGCCAATAGGAAAAATGATCATCTCTGTCATCATTTGTTGCTATGTTTTTAGATTTTGTTCATCTGCTTCCTGGGTGAATACTGTACTTCCGGTTCATCATTGTGCTTCCTGCTCCATCTTTGTACTATCTTCTGCACAAAGATGAGTGACAATGAGATGGCGTGTTTTCTGGCAGCAGCCACTGTTACCTCATACTTTCTACATGAAAGAGAGAGGAGAAAGAAGAGGGCACGCAGATATTGGATCCACCCAGTAATTGCCGAACGAGAAGAGAGAGGCCAATTTTGGGTCATGTATAGTGATCTACGTGAGCATGATGATAAATTCTTGGACTACACAAGGATGTCCATAAAAAGGTTAGTCAAAGTAATTTTGGATTCATGATGTTTGACATTGTTCCTGTCTTATAATGTCCACTAATAAACCCCATATTTCTTATTGTTGCTCACAGCTTTGATGAGTTACTGGGTTTACTCAGTAGCCGGTTGCAAAGAATGGACACCTATTTCCGGAACAGTATACCCCCAGTGGAACGACTAATCATCACACTGAGGTCAATTCTTTTTTTTTTGTCCCCAGTGCCACGTATCATCAGTGCCACGTATCAATACCACCTGTCAGTGTCACGTGTCATCATTGCCACCTGTTAGTGCCACCTGTCCCCAGTGCCACGTATCAGTGCCAGGTATCAGTACCACCTGTCAGTGTCACGTGTCATCATTGCCACGTCCCCAGTGCCACGTATCAGTACCACCTGTCAGTGTCACGTGTCATCATTGCCACGTGTCCCCAGTGCCACGTATCAGTACCACCTGTCAGTGTCATGTGTCATCAGTGCAATGTATGTATTTTGGGGCGTTATTTGTGGTATACACATTCCATGTGCGAAAAATAACATATTACAATGATTATTATAAAAAAAATCCTACTTTTGTAAAGAATTGAGGGAAAAATAAACATCCAATCACACAATTTTAATGCTAAACAAAAACTTTATTTGTTAATATAAAATATTAACGAAAGATTACTTTTTCTCTTTTTTTTTTCAATTTGGAAAATATACAGCTCAACCATCTAAACAAAGAAATAGAGGTAACGTAGCTCATAAAACAAAAAAAAAATTTAGAGGTGTTGAAAGGTTTGGGAGTTGACTCCCTCGTTAGGTGCATTGACCACATCCATTGCATGGCCATATTGTGACCAGGTGGAGGTAGATGGATGATCATTAAGCTGCCGAATAGAAGGTGGTGGTGGTGTTGGCAGAGGATAGTAATTAGTTGGTGGCGGTGTAGGCAGAGGAGGGTAATTAGGAGGTGGTGCTGAAAACCGAGGAAGGGGTAGAGAATGTGGTGCTGGCAGATGGGGCGGGGGGGGGGATTTGCATAGGGACCATACGGTGGCGGAGGTTCTGAGGACCTATATGTGGAGGTTGGTGGGATAAAGGTCGCAATGTAGCGGATGGTACCTGACAACATGTCTGCCTGGAGCTCTGATGGTACCTTCTCCATCAGACCTTCCAGACATCTAGCAGACACCTGAACATGGGACCTATTGCTGGTCATCCTGTCCGACATACCGGCCATAATGTCCAGCATGCGGTTAAAATCAAGTTCCGGAGCCCTCCTTCGTGTTTCTCTAGCTGGTACACGTACAGCAATAGGTGGTGTGGACTCCTCGTCTCCCACAGGTGTCGCTGATGTAGAGCATGCTGGAGTAGACGATTGGCTCTCCAGATCTTGGCCTTCTTGATCACCACCTGAAACTTGGCTTGCTTGTGTGTCCAAAGCATTATTTTGGGAACTGTCCTCCCAGCTGTTTTCAGTACTGAAAATAGAAATTAATTATTAGAACTTTCTCTTTACATTTTGTTTAATGACATTCGTACAGATAATAGCTTACTGCCCCAAAGCCAGCAATGGCTGAAGGAACTCCAGTTCTTTTGCATACATGTAATCTCTTGGAGCACATGCCGCAGATCCACTCCTAAATTCCCTGGTCAGTCGTAGATGTCGAGTGTAGGCATCCCGTATACATTTCGACTTTAATTTGAGCATTTTAACTGTCAAAACACAAATTAAAATATATATATTTATTTCTTTGTAGGTACCTAGCAACTGGACAATCGATATCAAGTCTGCACTATAGCTTTCGGGTTGGGAAATCAACAGCCAGTTGTATAGTCCGTGACACCTGCTCTGCAATTTGGGAGATATTGAAGGATATAGTGTTTTAAAAAACCTACATCAGAAGAGTTGTCCCAGATATCGGAGGTTTTCCTGCAACTTCCCTAATTGTGTCGGAGCTATCGATGGGAAACATATCAGGATCATTAAGCCCATGGGAAGCGGAAGCCAATATTTCAACTATAAGAAATATTTTTCCTTTGTTTTGATGGCGGTTGCGGATGCCAATTATTGCTTCCGTACATTGACATTGGTTCGTATGGCAGCAGCTATTTTTACCAATTCCTCATTTGGACACCTCCTACGTACCGATTGTCTGGACCTTCCGGCAAGCAGGCCACTCCCGGGCACAAATGGCCCTCCCCTACCCAGTGTGTTTGTTGGAGATGAGGCCTTTGCTCTGAGTGAGCATCTACTACGGCCTTACTCAGGGCACAATCTAAATGAACAGAGGAGTGTGTTCAATTACCGGCTAACACGAGCACGTCGTGTGGTAGAATGTGCATTTGGCATATTGTCAAATAAATGGCGGGTACTGCACACTCCGATTGTTCTCAATATGCAAAATGCAGTCTCTGCTGTAAAGGCTGCATGTGCATTGCATAATTTTGTAAGGCAGCGGGATGGATATGATTTTGAGGAGCCAGTACTTGAGAGTATGGAAAGAGCGCATTGGACCGGTGTTCGTGGAAGCAGACAAGGGACACGTCAGGGATCAATTTGCGTCCTACTTCATGTCTCCAGCAGGACAGGTCCCATGGCAGCTTGAGGCAATTCAATAAATTTAAGTCTTTATTTCTTTGTTATAATAATAAAACCGCTAGCGGCCAAAAAAGGGTTAAAAAGGCACGCAAAGCGCCGCTGCAGAGGCTTTTTGCAGCCGGGTTTGGAGCGCTGCCCCATTGTTTTCAATGGGAAGGGGCGCTTTAGGAGCGGTAAATACACCGCTCCTACAGCGCTCCAAAGATGTGGCTTGCAGGACTTTTTCACATGTTGGGTATCTATTTACTCACCGTATCTTCATCTTTCACATTATGCAAAAAAATTGGGCTAACTTTACTGTTTTTTTTTTTTTTTTAAAGCATGAAACTGTTTTTTTTCTGAAAAAAAAACGCGTTCGAATAATTGCTGCGAAAATACAGTGCGAGATAAAAAGTTGCAACGACCGCCTTTGTATTCTCTAGGGTCTTTTCTAAAAAAACATATATATAATGTTTGGGGGTTCTATGTAATTTTCTAGCCAAGAAATTATGAACTTTACATGTAGGAGAGAAATGTCATAATTGGCCCCGGGTGTGAAGTGGTTAAGCATAAGCTAGTACTGTTTTTCTATAATGTACTAAATAACAATCATTCTATGTTTGCAGGTGTTTATCTTACCTTTACCATCCTTAACATGGGCAGTTAGGTCTGCCCAGTTTGTGAACACTTTCATGGCAATCTGGTTCCATGCCCTCCTCTTGCTTGCTCGGAGTTTATAAGTAGGATCTCTTGTATCATAGAGACAGGGGTGCTCCTTGACCATTCTAATAAAGGTCTCCTGATCCAGCAGGCATACAGTCTCATCTACTTCACCCTCCATATTGCTCGTCTATATGTCTGCTAAAATGGTGATCTGTGCACTTCCTGTTATGTTTTATGTCATTTCCTTATGTACAATCTATTTCACTTGAGCAGATGCAGCCACAAAACGCCCGTAGAAATGCTCGTTGTCGCGCTAGTTGCTTAAATCGGGCGTTTCCATTAGTTTCTATGGGGATACAAATGCCCAAATCTGCCCGATTTGCGCAACAAAAAAGGGTCCGGAACTTGTTTGAGCTTCTGGCGTTCGGCTTCAGGCGACATGGAGTGGAGATGTGAACCATCTCCATAGAGAATAATGTATTTTTTCCCCTCAAGCGTTTTGTAGCTTCAGGCTTAGGGCGACAAAACGCTCAGGTGTGAATGCAACCTTAGAAATACAGTCACTGTCAGCGCTGTATAAACTGTTTGGAACATCAGCTACATACAATATAAAGTGATGTGTTCCGGCAAAGGTATGGGGACTTCCAGTCCTGTTCCTGGAACAAAATCGAGTCACAGGAAAACTTTTTTTATTTTTATGAATGAATACAAGGCTTCCACTGACTGGCTGAAGTGGAGATTGTGACGTCATCCATCCTCTGTTCCACCTCACCCAATCAGAGGAAGCCTTGTATTCATTCATAAAAATACAAGGCTACCTGTGAATGGCTGAGCAGTACTCAGCCCGACTTGATTTTGTTCCGGAACTGATGAACTGATCATCAGTGCCCTGATTATAGTACAGCGCCAGCAGTACCCACCAGTGACACCAATCAGTGCCCATCAGTGACACCAATCAGTGCTTCCGATCAGTGCCTGATCATCAGTACTGCCCATCAGTGCCACCTATCTGTGTCCATCAGTGCCACCTATCCGTGCCACCATGGGCGTAGCATAAGGGGTTGCAGGGGTCACAATCGCAACCCCGCCCCCATCTCCAGGGGGCCCCTGCAGCCTCCCTGTCATATTATAATATCCTCCAAAAAATCCAGCTTCGATCTGCCCTAGGGCTCCACACCCATGCTCCAGTACTGGGCTTCTACTTTGCCTTTCACAGTCCACACTCCTCTGTTCCCATTGGCTGGGGAGAAGATGTGAGCCATTTCCTGAATGGAGAGGAGCACAAGGCGAGAACAGCCTAGGATGGGGAAGTGCCTGTGCTGGCAACATGGAATGGTAACCGAGCTTAGCTAGGCAAGAGGAAGAGAGTGCCGGCCTGTAGCCACGATGGGACCAATGTCACTGGGGAGGTAAGACACCGCTCAGTGTCTTCTAGTCACCAGATGGGATTCTCTGTACCCCCCCACCAGGGGATGTCTACTTACTCCACTTCCCTGACAACTGGGGAAAGGACACTCCACCTTCCCCCAACACTGACAGAGAAACCTTCAGAAATTGCTAAAACAAATCCCTTAACACCTCCTGAGGGGTCCCTGAAGGGCTGCAGGCTCCAGATTTTGTGTCACATGGCTTTGCCCTCCCAAATCTAAGTTGTCCCCTGACCACCCCCTCCACCCTGCATGCTATGCCCGGGTGCTGAGCTCCTTTACCATTAAAGCACTCTATACTGTTCATCCTCCGCAGGGCTAAAATCGCATTCCTTTACAACACAGCCAGTTATCCATGATCTGCACAGGGTGTATCTGCCTACTGCAACTACACTGCCGTTCCGAAAATTTCAAGTCAGAAGGGCTAAAAAAAACGCCAGATACACCCTGTGAAGACTGACAGACTGTGTGTAGAAGAATGTGATTTCAGCCCTGTGTAGTGTGTGTGTGTGTGTGTGTGTGGGGGGGGGGGGGACTGTATACAGTGCTGGGATGGGAAAGGAGCTCTGCCAAGTGACCTGCCAGGAGTCCCTGTCCTCTGATTCTCCAGCGGTGATCCCTGTCCTCTGATGTAAAAAGGGACTCTGGGAACTCAAAACTCTTAAGCCACATTTGAGTATCTCGGTGTGCGGTGGATGTATCTGCATGCACGTTGGAAGTAGTGTGGGGGGGGGGGGGGGCAGGTCAACTTTCGCATCGGAGCTCACAAGCTTCAAGCTATGCCTCTGAGTGCCACCTATTAGTGCCCATCTGTGCAGCATATTAGTGCCTCCTCATCAGTACAACCTAATCAGTGCCCTACAGTGCCGCCTTATCAGTGCCCATCAGTGAAGGAGAAAAATTACTTATTTACAAAATTTACTGACAGAAAATAAGAAACTTTTTTTTTTTTTTCTTCAAACTTTTTGGTCTTTTTTCGTTTTTTTAAATAAAAAACTCAGCAGTGATTAAATATCACCAAAAGAAAGCTCTATTTGTGTGAAAAAAATAAGACAAATTTAATTTGGGTACAGTGTTACATGCATGACCACACAATTGTCATTCAAAGTGTGACAGCACGGAAATCTGAAAATTGGCCTGGGCAGGAAGCGGGTAAAAGTACTCAGTAGGCAAGTGGTTAAGTGAGATTTTTTTGCCATCCCTTTACTGGTAGAAGGTTTAAAACTAGAGTTTTTCTTACATGTCAGAGTGAAGTTGTCATTACTGTGCATAGTGAAGTGTTCTTGTGGACTGTACTATGTGAGTGAAACCACCCAAAAATATTTTATAAAGAATTCAGACACTGCCACATGTAAGATCTTTTATTGACCATGATCACCCGGTATCATATCTCCCAACTGTCCCTGATTTGGAGCAATGTCCCACTGTCCCTCATTCCTCCTCATTTGTCCCTCATTTTGGTCTGATCTATATAGTTGTATATAAAATGCACTTTTTATCTTTCAAAAGGTGTTTCCCAGTGCTAAACCTTCCATCCAATTTCTAAATTTCTGCATTTGTAAATACCAAAAGCCAATATAAAGGAATAGTAGTGGTAAAAAGCGCTCATGGTTTAACCAATCATTTTTATTTTTATACAATTCTTCTTTAACTGCTTCCCGACCGGCGCACAGCGATTTACGTCGACAGAATGGCACAGACAAGCATAAGGGCGTACAGGTACGTCCCCTTTAAGATGCCGCTGTGCCATCGAGCGCGCGCCGGTCGGGACCCCCGTGAGTCCGGTCGCGGGTCCCGCGGACTCGATCGCCGTGGGGTTTTTCCACGATCGTCTCGCGGGAAGGCTGAACGGGGAGATGCGGATATAAACAGCATCTCCCCGTTCTGCCTAGCAACTAGTGACGCCAATCTCTGCTCCCTGTGATTGGAGCAGAGATCACCATTCACTAGCCACGCCCCCCCCCCCCACAGTTAGAAACGCGCCTCTAGGAACATATAACCCCTTCACTGCCAGTGTCATTTACACAGGAATCAGTGCATGTAAATAGCACTGATTGCTGTATAAATTACAATGGTCCCAAAAATGTGTCAAAAATGTCCGATGTCCGCCATAATGTCGCAGTCACAATAAAAATCGCTGATCGCCGCCATTACTAGTAAAAAAAAAAAAATTATTAATAAAAATGCTATAAAACGATCCCCTGTTTTGTAAACGCTATAACTTTTACGCAAACCAATCAATAATCGCCTATTGCGATTTTTTTTTTACCAAAAATATGTAGAAGAATACGTATAGGCCTAAACTGAGGAAAATAATTTTTTTATATATTTTTGGGGGATATTTATTATAGCAAAAAGTAAAAAATAATGCATTTTTTTCAAAATTGTCACTCTTTTTTTTTGTTTATAGCGCAAAAAATAAAAACCACAGGGGCGATCAAATAGCACCAAAAGAAAGCTCTATTTGTGAGAAAAAAGGATGTAAATTTTGTTTGGGAGCCACGTCGCACGACCGCGCAATTGTCAGTTAAAGTGATGCAGTGCCGAATCGCAAAAAGTGGTCTGGTCTTAAGCCAGCAAAATGGTCCGGTCTGAAAGTGGTTAAGGGGGACGTGGTAGGGGGGCGTGTCCTATGCCTACATACTTTTTTTCTAATAGGTGTCCCTCATTCCCATTTCAGAAAGTTGGGAGGTATGCGGTATCTCGGAGTAAATGTATGATTATAGAAGGTTTTCTAGAGCTGAAACGCAAGAATAATCAGAAATTTTAATTGAAACAATGTAAATAGTAGAATGCATAAACAGACTGGAAACCATCCAGCCGAAAAGCCTCAATATAGATTATGATTTCAGTTAATACAGAACCATGCTGTGCAAACCAAAGTGTTTCTCAATAAAACTGATAAACAGTTATTTTGTGCTTGGAAACGCGCATTACATGGATCTTTGGGACTTTTAATGAGGATTCTTGAGGGGAACATTTTGAGAATGATTTATTATTACCGTAATTTGTTCCTATTATTTTATTCAGAACACGCATCCTTTCAGTGCGGAGTAAGTGATTATTTTGTTGGTTATAGATTATGATTTGTAACTTTTTTTTCTTGTTCCTTAACCACTAGGCCATACATTTTTGAACATTTTCTGCAGTGCTGTTTATAAACAGTACATTCGTATATAAAACTATATTCATGTGTATGTAGGTTCTCAAATCCTTTCAAACAACAAAAAAAATAAATAGATTTTTTATATACAGTATTATGCTATGTGGCCAATCTTTTTTCCTATGACATGAACAATGCTTGCACATTTTGGAGGATTGGTGTTGAGATGAGGAGAATTCATATGGTGACATTGGAGGAGTTGGCGATATTGATGATGATGATGACTGCAGGCTTATAAATTCTACGCATCTGGAGTTGGCGATATTGTGGATGATTACAGGCTTTTAAAATCTGTACTTGTGGTGAGTGCACCCCCAAAAGGGGATGAACATCACTATTGGTGAAATCTCTGATGGATGGCTCAGAATTGACAACATAGCAACTGCACCGAATTATTTTGCTTCATTTTCTTTCACCTTCACTGTTGGAAAATCTACCTTCATTGATTTCATACCATTTATTTATTGTTTACATCAAGTCACATATTTATGGACAGTGAATATTGATTGTTAGTGAGTAATACTGTGGTCAGGCGCTACCTGTATTATGAGTGAGCAAATGGAAAAAATGTATACAACACGTCACCTAACTCCAAGAGGTAATGTCTAAAGAATCAAACATAAAATAAATAGTAAATTGCTATGAAAGCCACCAATGTGCGGGTGGGGGTCAAAATTCACAACGTGGTACATAAACCATATGGAAGAAGCAAATAACTGGCCCAATATATTTAGCCACAATAGTATTCGTTTGGACCAAACAGTGAAGCCCCCTAATGTGTAAATCTCAAGCAGAGTATAAATAATAAATCATATAAATGTTTGTGCTGGTATCACCACATGATATGTGCCATTGTGATTAGCACAGTGCTAGGTGGCATGCACATTTAATGAAAGAATTTTTGTTTACGTGTATGGTGGTTTTCCATAAGTGATTCACCATATAACAACAATTTAAATCCCCTAGATTTAAACGTATGAAGTGACAGTATGTCCTGTGATTAGGTAAATAAAGAAAAATAAAGAAAAAAACCCTATGCTCATATGAATAATAAATTAAAAAAATTTTAAACGGAAAAGTTAAATGCAACCATAACCCAAGGTTTCATAAAGACCCCTAAACTGGTCGACTGGTATGATCACAGTAAAACCTGCTAATCAAACTGGATATGCTAATGGGCTATAGTATAGGCTGACTATTAGACCACAGCATAAGCTTACTATAAAGGGTATCAGTGCTGTGATTTATAGTAGTGGCAATGAGTTATTATATTCTGTGTAAGTTATTTCAACAGACTATAAAGATTCTAGTCTGTTTCATGGTACTTTCTGATATATACAAAGGCACATGTCCACTTTGGAACTGCTAACTCAAACTGCTAACTTTACCATATATGCTATGTTAACCCTATTATATATATTTATATGCATATTTGAAATCTCAAACATTTAATCTAAGCATTGATTTCCACAGTAGAAATTACCCACAACAGACCTCTTATACCCATATGAGGGATGTAGCCACTAAGCCCATTTTTTGCCTCTGACCCTATTAGGGCATACTCAATTTTCATACAGACTCCAACCTCAACATGTATCACGGGAGCCACTACCACCCATATAATCATGGAGACTATACCCAAAAAATTTCAAATAACTCACCATTAGATTCAGAACATATAGGGGGACACCTGCACAACTTATTTTGTCCACAGACATGCCCTGGTCCACTTATGGGGAAGCCCCAGTGTTCATTCACTTGACTAACATACATCACGCCTCTCTATTTATGGTTAATACATATACCTGCAGTAGCTGCATAGATTACATAGCTACTTGTGCAGAGAGCCTCTCAATAGAGATTCTCTATGCCGTTTTTTTTATATTGTGCAGGTATAGGGGGAACCAACCCCCCCCCCCCCCCTCTCTGTTTTTGTTTGATGGGCTCCTGCGTGCTTATACACGCAATATGTAACTACCCCCCGGTTGTAACATACACACACACTAAAGCGGTGGGGTGATCGCAGACACAGCAGGACGCACACGTCATAATATCACACAAAATATATGTGCGTATATGGATTACACCATGCAAATCCAACAAACTGTCTAAATACGGACCCTTACTCTAGCTTATATAAGTTCTGATATATGCACTTGTATACTTCCCCCATTCACTTTTCCAAATTCTATACTGTCCAGCAACTGTATTTACATACGAGACTGCATAGATTTGTCCCTATGTCAGAGATGGGGGGACTCCCTGCTTACTGTTATAAGCAGGATATTGTACAATTGCAGGGCATCCCCCGATACCACCTCTGATATGATCCATTTCATGCAAAATGTCGTTTGCTTTGTACCCTTTTATTTACTTTTATATTGTATGCTTTATTAAGTTCTTGCTTTGACCTGTATTTGGGCCGCTCACAGCGCTATAAAATGGTAAAAAGATTAGGCTATGAATAGCTCTCTTATTGACTCGGTTTACCTGCATCTGCAAACTCCCATTGGTGCTCCGTTAATTAAGGGGCGGAACTGTGGGCGCCCTCCCTTTAATCCATTGCAAGGTGTAGCTGCGTGGTACTGTCGCTGAGGACGTCACATGACGAAACGCGTCCGACGTAACCACGCCACTACGCCTTCATACACTCCCCAGGAAGCACGAGTTGCTGACACGCAGGTGGAGCGCAAGCCGGCCCAACCGCAGTGTCCAGCTTCCTAGTGGGAACTGTTAGGGTTTACCTGCATGCCCTACCAGTAAGGATATTCATACAGACCGGGTCTGTCCTTGAATCTGGTAATTCATAGGGGTGCATGGTACTACAGCTAACTTATCTAGCGTTTTAACCCTATTGCTATTTTAATTGAATTTTTCTGTAAAAAAATTTTTTTATTTTATTTTATTTTTTGGCTTTCAATAAACCATTTTTTTACCTGGCAACACTATTGCACTATGGGATTTTTTTCTTCTTTTTTCACTTCCCCCTTATGAGGATACCTTTCCATCACCCTGACATATTGGAGCGTTCCCAGAGCAGCCCAGCAGAGGAGGAAAAAAGCCCGGATCCTCGACCCAGCTGAGATCTGATCCAGTCTTCAGAGCGCCCTACAGGCTTGTTACCCCAGCAGGGGTGCAGGCATCCGGTGAGTGGGAATTTCAAAGGGGGAGCACCGAAGTCACCTGAAGAACTACTTTGAGCATAACTTAACCACCAAATCTTCTCTTTTCCTTTGGGAATCTTATAACTTGGACTGTTTTACCTTCACTAGTACATATGATGGACTCCCTACAGTCACAATGTTTTTTATTCATGCACTAGAATCTTTATAGTCTGTTGAAATAACTTACACGGAATATAATAACTCATTGCCACTACTATAAATCACAGCACTGATACCCTTTATAGTAAGCTTATGTTGTGGTCTAATAGTCAGCCTATACTATAGCCCATTAGCATATCCAGTTTGATTAGCAGGTTCTACTCTGTGATCATACCAGTCGACCAGTTTAGGGGTCTTTATGAAACCTTGGGTTATGGTTGCATTTAACTTTTCCGTTTAAAATTTTTTTAATTTATTATTCATATGAGCACAGGGTTTTTTTCTTTATTTTTCTTTATTTACCTAATCACAGGACATACTGTCACTTCATACGTTTAAATCTAGGGGATTTAAATTGTTGTTATATGGTGAATCACTTATGGAAAACCACCATACACGTAAACAAAAATTCTTTCATTAAATGTGCATGCCACCTAGCACTGTGCTAATCACAATGGCACATATCATGTGGTGATACCAGCACAAACATTTATATGATCTATTATTTATACTCTGCTTGAGATTTACACATTAGGGGGCTTCACTGTTTGGTCCAAACGAATACTATTGTGGCTAAATATATTGGGCCAGTTATTTGCTTCTTTCATATGGTTTATGTACCACGTTGTGAATTCTGACCCCCACCCGCACATTGGTGGCTTTCATAGCAATTTACTATTTATTTTATGTTTGATTCTTTAGACATTACCTCTTGGAGTTAGGTGACGTGTTGTATACATTTTTTCCATTTGCTCACTCATAATACAGGTAGCGCCTGACCACAGTATTACTCACTAACTATTCCAAGGATAGTCTCTTATCCTTTCCCCTGAGGTGGCAGCAACCTATACATACTCTACCTAAGCGCGGCTTACCACACATAAATCTTAGTGAATATTGATTGATTTATTCACATAAATTATGGACGTGGACTACTAATATATTTAATTATTTCTATATATATGATTTACATTTTTTTATATATATATTTATTTATTTTATCTATATATACAATATTATAATTTATATATATATATATATATATATATATATATATATATATATATATATATATATATTTTTATTTTTATTCACAAATTTTGGAAGGGATTATTTATTTATTTATTTAATTCACGTTGGATTCAAATAAGAGCGCTGCTACAATTTTTAGAAGAATACGCTTTTTTGCACCATTTTTCTCTCTATTGTATTTAAAAACATAAAAAGCATCGACTGAAAATAAAGCTGCGCTAGAATAAATGATTACACTTTAGATTACACGAAACAGCTTGACTCAATGTATTCAGTGAAAATCAATGAGCTTTGGCTTACATTTACAACGTTATGTTCAATTATTGTGGTGACCACTGAATCGAAGATGATTGATGGGGCCTTAAGCAGCAATATCCCAGACCTGTGTCACTTGGGCAGTCAGTTCTTCAATATTTCAAGTAACAACAAAGCCTGGGGAATGCCCAGGAAAAAATCCAAGCCAACCAACTCGCAGACAACCGAATTAACCTGTCTAACAGTATGCATTAAAAACAGGGGTTTAGTCCGCACGCATTTGCAAACGCATGCGTAAGCCACAGAGCCTCGTCACGGCACCCTGGTATCTGTGGTCCTAACACTAAAATATGAGTGTCCCCACAGTGGAGGCACATGCATTCTGATGGATAAATGGGGGCAGGTGGACTGAAGGAGAGCCTAACCCCTTCTTAAAAGGTACAGGAGCACACCAAACACCCAGCAAGTAGAACAATGGCTGCAAAGGTGTTGGTGCGTTGCTGGACCAATACAAACACCAATAGAAAAATCAGTGGTGGCCACAGAATCGAAGATGTTTGATGGGGCCTTGAGCAGAAATATCCCAGACCTGTGTCACTTGGGCAGTCAGTTCTTCAATAGTTGAAGCCTAGTTTTCATTTGGAGTAATGACGCTGCCAGCAATATCCAAGATGGTTGACATAAATCAGGTGACTTGGTCAGCGATGTCCGGTACTTGTCTAGTGATGGGTTGCTATAAAGTTTTTCAATCATACCTGTGACCTCTCTTTAAGTTTTTTTGCTTTTTACCTTAAAGTGGTTGTACCTATATTAAGGCTTACCTGTAGGTGCTTGAAATATCTCCTAAACCTCCACGGTTTAGGAGATATTTACAAAAATGCCGATTGCCGATGTCTACGGCGCATGCACACTTTAGAAAGGGCACATCGCGTACAAATACTGCAGCTGCTGGCTTTTAAAATATGGACACTCACCCGTCCAGCGCGCCCGTGATGTCGGCACCCGAAAGCCGATCTGTCGACCCGTCTCTCTGTTCAGTAGTCATCGCTATCTGGTAGGGTTGTCCCGATATTTGCGTTAGTACTTGTACTCACACAAATGCTCCCGATACCAGATCTGATACTTGGGAGAGAGGAATAAGCGACTCGGCGCAACCGGAAGTCAGCAGGCAGAACAGAAATGACGCTCCTTGTTGACGTCAGTGGTTTGACATCCCGGCGCCCATCTTGGTACACCCTGCACTCAGCTGCAGTAAGCCAGCAGCAGACAATCTTATTACACCCAGCCTATATAGTTCGGGCTGGGTGTAACAAGATGGCCTCTGCTGCTTTTAATGCGGCCGAGTGCAAGGAGTACCAAGATGGGCATTGCAGCAGCCTTTCCTCGTGGCATGACAGTGTCTGCCCATCAGTGCCCAATGCCCATAAGTGCCGCCTATCAGTGCCAGCCACCTGTCAGTGCCATCTATCAGTGCCAGCGTCACCTGTCAATGCAATCTATCAGTGCCAGCCATCTATCAGTGCCACCTATCTGTGTCCGCCGTCAATGCCATCTGTCAGTGCCAGCCGTCAGTGCCATCTGTCAGTGCCATCTGTCAGTGCCCGCCATCTATCAGTGCTTCATATCAGTGCCACCTAATCCTATCAGTTTTCATCAGTGCTGCATATCAGTGCCACCTAATCTGTATTGTGTTTTGAAAACTGTCACATAACATTAAAAAAAAAAAGTATCGGTATGTTGGTGAATAAAATAATATTAATAATAAAAAGCTGCCAGCACCTGAAAGCGAGTAAGGCGAGTACTTGAAAAAAAAATATCGGTACTTGTACTCAGTCTTAAAAAAGTGGTATCGGGACAACCCTACTATCTGGTAAGCAGACCACCTTACTTAGGGTGTGGAATTGCAGGAAAGCTATCCTCTACAGTTCCCTTTTCCTGCATTTACACGGATGGGTGTTACTTTCTTGCCAATCTATGGACTGGATACCTAATGGGACTTTTACTTCATTCATTTCACTTATTAAATCATTTTCACATGATTATTTGCTATTAATCTATGCCAGAACCTCAATGGGACTCTCGTTTTCACTTTTAATGAAGTTTGCTCTCACGTTGTTTTTAGCGCTGCATCTATTATATTTTTATTTATGTTTTGATTTTGGTACTAGGCTTTCAGGTGCTGGCAGCTTTTTATTATTAATATTATTTTACTCACCAACATACACATTTTTTCTAGCGCAGCTTCAGCCCTTGGGCTTTTGTCTTTTCACACACACACAGATCTGTGTACATCTGGTGAGTTGGGAGCTTTTTGTTCTTTATTATTTTAATATATTTTCTTTTTTTAAATAAACATTTCAACATTCTGTTTTTCACTTCCCTACTCTTCTTACTACCGATAAGCCCCCCCCCCCCCCAATGTTGTTATAGTATTGAGGCAGTGTACCCTTTGTCTCGTCTGCCTCCAACCATTGCAAAGAGTATGACTGATCTAATGCTAATCTGGCCCTCACAAGTGGGATTTCGATGGTGGCGACCCAAGGTTCAGAGCTGAGCACTTCTGGGCAGGGCCACTGATAAGGTAGTACAGCCGGCTCTTCTGTACTGAGCCCGGGCCCCATCAGTTCAAACGGGGGGCCCGGGCTACCTACTGAGCAAGAGGGCCAGCTGTACTGTCTTATTGCAGACACCAATCCTCTTCTGCTGCTCCATGTAGTGCTGCCAGTTTCTCCTCTTTATCCCTCTGGTTGCACTGCGGGGAGAGTGGTTCTGGCACATGCGCCCCTTCCATCTGCTGTCTGGGCCCCCCTGTGTGCCCCTTTCCCCCGCAGTGCTACCGGCTTCCCACCTCTCCTCTCCCGCCAGAAGCCGATGTGGGCACATGGGGATGTTTCAGGATGGAGAGCAGGGAAGGGGCCAGTAAATATGTCATTAACTGGTCCCTTCCTTTCCTGAATGAACACAGTGAGCATTCAGTACCAATCACTCCTGTGTCCATTTATTATTTAAGCATAGTAAATTGTGTTTGCTATGCTTCAGTTTGTGAATGAGCAGGAAGCCTCAGAGCTTCCTATTCATTCATTCATCTGTGCAGCTGAGGCTGCAGAGAAAGGGACTGTCCTCAGTCACTTTTGGCCGGGGGCCCCTGTCAGGTAGACTGTACGGGGCCCCATGATTTCTAAAAGCAGTCACTCTATGCTGAGGAGGTGGGGGGATGGAAGTCCCCTTAAACCCCCCCCCCCCCTCTTCTACCGTCCTGAAGCCTCCCTGGATTGGTCCTGGGATCAGAGGAGCATGGTGAGCCCAGTGAGGGGAGGGGGGGGGGCATAGGTAGGAGAACATGACCAGGGAGTGCACAGGACATAAAAGTGATTTGTATGGGTGTACAGCCACCTGAATCACTTTCTCAAGATATTTAGAAGTCTACATGATCAAGGCGTATCTGTAGGCAAAAACATTTTTCTCATTTTTGATGAGGAGGGAGGGGCAAGTTTTGCAATCGGTGGGAGAGAAGGGGGAGATTATGTTTGGTGAATTAAGCAAAGGTTTGCCTGATGAAGGAGGCAGGGCCTCGGAAACGCGTTTTGCTGCCCATCCCCTCCTGCCCTTCTTGGTCCCTGTCAGCGGTGTTGTGAAGGCTTGAGACGCCGCTGCCATTCCCGCTTGGGCTGCAGGTCTCTGCTTATACTTTCCAGCCATTGCTCCATCCACCTGACCCTTGAAGTTTCCATCTGGCATGGCCCACACGCACCACTGGAACAAGGGATCAGAGATTTACATGCAAGTGTGTTATTGAATAAAAGTTGGACTATACACACTATGTTGTACATTACATGCTGACGACCCTTGCACTTTGTAAATTACATGCTCCTGACCCATACATTCTTTATGCTATATTGTACATGACCTACTCCTGATCAATGTGTTCATTATCTCAACAGTTGCTGTTTGCTAAGCAGTCCCTGACTATTTTAACCACTTCCCGACCGCCTAACGCCGATATACGTCGGCAAAATGGCACGGGCAGGCAAAATCACGTACCTGTACGTGATCGTGCATGTGCCTGCCTGTGGGTCGCGCGTGCGCCACCAGCGGCGCGCTCGCGACCCGGTCGGGAGCTCCGTGACCCCGGCCGCGGGACCAGCGGACCCGATCGCCGCTGGTGTCCCGCGATCGGGTTACGGAGCTGAAGAACGGGGAGAGGTATGTGTAAACGAACCTCTCCCTGCGCTTCCTACTCTGCCTGTCATTGATCGGCTGTTCCCTGTCATCGGGAAAGCCGATCAATGACGTCAGACGTACAGCCACGCCCCCCTACTGTAAAAAAAAAAACACAACACGTCACACTGACTCCTCCCCGCCCCCTAGTGGTTAACTCCTTCACTGCCACTGTCATTTACATAGGAATCAGTGCTATTTAAATAGCACTGATTTCTGTATAAATGACAAATGTCCCAAAAATGTGTCAAAAATGTCCGATGTGTCCGCCATAATGTCCCGGTCACAATAAAAATCGCTGATCGCCGCCATTACTAGTAAAAAAAAAATATTAATAAAAATGCTATAAAACTATCCCCTATTTTGTAAACGCTATAACTTTTGCGCAAACCAATCAATAATCGCTAATTGCGATTTTTTTTACCAAAAATATGTCGAAGAATACGTATCGGCCTAAACTGAGAAAAAAGTTAGTCTACAATCTGTGGTGCGAATCATAAAAAATTTAGCACACCTGATGTACTGGAGGCCTATCTCATTTCTTGTGACCCAAACAAGCCAGGAAAGTACAAATACCCCCCAAATGACCCCTTTTTTGAAAGTAGACATTCCAAGGTATTTAGTAAGAGGCATGGTGAGGTTTTTAACCACTTGACCACTGGGCAGTTAAACACCCTTCCTAACCAGACCAATTTTCAGCTTTCGGTGCTCTCACACTTTGAATGACAATTACTCCGTCATGCAACACTGTACCCAAATTAATTTTGTGTCCTTTTTTTCACACAAATACAGCTTTCTTTTGGTGGTATTTGATCACCGCTGGGTTTTTTATTTTTTGCGCTATAAATCAAAAAATACAGAAAATTCGTTAAAAAAAAAAAAAAAAAAATTCTTTGTTTCTATTAAAAATTATTGCAGAGTATTGGCGAGTATTGGCAGAGTATTGGCGAGTATTGGCGAGTATTGGCAGAGTATTGGCAGAGTATTGGCGAGTATTGGCAGAGTATTGGCAGAGTATTGGCAGAGTATTGGCAGAGTATTGGCAGAGTATTAGTGTTGCACAGTATTGTTAGAGTATTGCACAGTGGTTGCAGAGCATTGCACAGTGGTGGCGGAGCGTTGCACAGTGGTGGCGGAGCGTTGCACAGTGGTGGCGGAGCGTTGCACAGTGGGGGCAGAGCATTGCACAGTGGTTGCAGAGCGTTGCACAGTGGTTGCAGAGCGTTGCACAGTGGTTGCAGAGCGTTGCACAGTGGTTGCAGAGCGTTGCACAGTGGTTGCAGAGCGTTGCACAGTGGTTGCAGAGCGTTGCACAGTGGTGGCAGAGCGTTACACAGTGGTGGCAGAGCGTTGCACAGTGGTGGCAGAGTAGGCAGAGTATTGCACAGCGGTGGCAGAGCATTGCACAGTGGTGGCAGAGTAGGCAGAGCATTGCACAGTGGTGGCAGAGCATTGCACAGTGGTGGCAGAGTAGGCAGAGTATTGCACAGCGGTGGCAGAGCATTGCACAGTGGTGGCAGAGTAGGCAGAGTATTGCACAGCGGTGGCAGTGTATTGACCAGCGCTGTGGGCACTACACATCCAGCCCACAGCGCTGGTCCCGTCTCCCCCCCCTCCGCTTCTCCCTTCTCTGTACCGATCGGTACAGAGAGGGGAGGGAGGAACCGGCGTCATGACGTGACGCCGGTTTGTGTACATGTGATCGCTCCGTCATTTGACGGAGCGATCACGTGGTAAACGGCCGCTATCAGCGGCCGTTTACCGTGATCCGTGATGCGCCGGGTCCTCGGGACCCGGCGGTCACGGATGTTCCCGAGTGCGCGCCCCAGGGGGCGCGCGGGAGCAAGTTTCTGAGAGGACGTCCGTAGGACGTCCACTCAGGGAAACCCGACCGCGCTGTAGACGTCTTTCGACTATAGCGCGGTCGGCATGTGGTTAAAGTTGTCATTTTTTCCCCACAATTCTTTGCAAAATGACGATTTTTTTTCCCCACAAAATTTTCATTATAATAGGTTATTTCTCTCACATGGCATGTGTATACCACAAATGATGCCCCAAAATACATTCTGCTACTCCTCCCGAGTATTACGATACCACATGTGTGAGACTTTTACACCGCCTGGCCACATACAGAGGCCCAATATTGAAATAGCACCATCAGGCGTTCTAGGAGCATAAATGACACATCTCATTTCTCAACCACCTATTACACTGTTGAAGGCCCTGGAGCACCAGGACAATGGAAACGCCCACAAAGTGACCCCATTATGGAAAGCTAACACCCCAACGTATAATCTATGAGGCATAATGAGTCTTTTGAACTGTTCATTTTTTCCAGAAGTTTTAGGAAAATGTGGAAAAAAGGACGGGAAATCTCATCGCTGTTTACCTGAAATCTAGAGATCCTGAAAAGTGCCCACCCGAATATGAGGACAGCAACTAAATTCATAACTTATAACGTAAAAGGCCTTAATACTCCTAAAAAAAGGCACAAAATTCTGGAAGAACTAAAAAATTATGGGGCAGAGGTGGTCTTCTTACAGGAGACTCACCTCACTCATGAGTCGAACACAAGACTATCGTCTAGCTCATTCCCAGTATGGTTCTATGGAGATGCAATCACTAGTAGGGCTAGGGGAGTGGCGATTGGCTTCTCTAGAAAGATTGTTTTTGGCCTAGAGGATCGACTGGTAGACCCATTGGGGAGGTATCTTTTCCTGAAGGGAACTATAGGGGGGGGAAAATTTACTCTAGCCAACATATACGCTCCAAATATTAACCCTATGAAATACTTGCGGGAGATTCTCAATAAATTAAGGGACTTTAGGGAAGGGTACGTTATACTGATGGGAGACTTAAACTTCGGCCTGGACCCGGGGCTGGATTCGTCCTCTGGTGCGGGGGGGACAGATAGGAAACAGCTAAAACTGACTAAACAAAAACTTTTTTTAAATCAGCTGGTTGATGCTTGGAGGATGCTTGGAGGATTCAACATCCGAATACAAGAGATTATTCCTTCTTTTCCCCCGCGCACGGGATGTATTCCCGCCTTGACTATGCCCTGGTAGACCACGGACTCCTGGACAGAATCATTAGTACCAACATCGAGGTATTGTCACTGTCTGACCATGCCCCTGTTGCCATGACTTTAGATATCTCGGAAGGCGGTAGTTCGCCCTCTACTTGGAGATTAAACGAATCCCTACTTCGTAATAAAGAGGTTGTGGAATACGTAAAAGAGGAACTGGAGCACTTTTTTAAACAGAATGATAATGGAGAAGTAAGCGGAGCATCGCTTTGGGATGCTCATAAAGCATTTATTAGAGGGATCCTAATTGCAAAAGGGACATGGCAAAAAAAAGAGAGAACAAAGAAACTAAAAGAACTAACAGAGGAGCTAAATCGGGTTGAACAGGAACATAAAGCCTCTCCGGAGGAGGACAGAAACCTATACCTTAAATTAGTGGCAACTAGAGAACAACTAAAAGAACTTATGGAGCAAGAAACACAAAAGTTTTATAATAGAATAGCGAAGGAAAGATACATGTGGGGCGACAAACCTAGCCAGAACCTTACAAAAAAAAAAAAAACGATTAACTACATAGAAAAAATACGAAATAAGAGTGGAGAGATTAAATACACCTCTATGGACATAGCTGACTCCTTTAAACAATACTATGAAGATCTCTATACTGTGGAGCAGAGGGGAGCCCATAACAGGGAAAACGAAATAAGAACAAAAAGGAGGGACTACCTAGCCAAGGCAGGACTTAAAAAATTAACTACAGAAGATAGGGAGATACTAGAGGAACCATTTTCTGAAGATGAGGTAAGGCGGGCATTGAAGAGCACCCCGGCAGGAAAAAGCCCTGGGCCGGATGGCTTTACGGCGCTTTATTATAAAACTTTTCAAGATGTACTTGTTCCAAGACTCTGCAACTATCTAAATGGCTTGGGATCAGAGTACAGAATGAGTGAGGAGTCCCTGACTGCCAGTATTACGGTGATTTTGAAGGAAGGAAAAGATGGATCAGTGTGCTCAGGTTATAGACCAATTTCATTATTGAATGCAGATACTAAAATCTATGCAAAAATATTGGCGGAAAGGGTCAAGGCCCACCTGAGCACACTGATCCATCCGGACCAAGTGGGGTTTGTGGCGGGCCGGGAGGGCAGGGACAACGGGGTTCGGGCGCTCCTGCTTCTCCAGAGGATTCGGGAGGTAGGGACCCCCGGTCTGCTCCTGTCAATAGATGCTGAAAAAGCCTTTGACAGGGTAGACTGGGGGTTCATGACAGATACACTTGAGTTTATGGGCTTTGGCCCTAAGCTAATTCAACGTATCAAGGTATTATACGACCACCCGAAAGCGAAAGTTAAAATCAATGGCATTTCATCACCTCTGTTCGAGATGAGGAACGGGACAAGGCAGGGGTGCCCATTGTCCCCGATGCTGTTTGTCCTGACGATGGAACCCCTGCTGGCCACGATCCGAGCTAACCCAAAAGTGGGGGGGATTGAAGCAGGAGGGGACACGCACAAACTTTCCGCTTTTGCGGATGACATCCTGTTTTTTATAGGGAACCCGCGGTCGTCTATGCCGCACCTACTGTTCGAACTCACACGATATGGGGAAATGTCTAACTTCAAAATCAACCGTACGAAATCCTTTATCCTGAATGTTAATATAGAAAAGCTTGATCGGATCTCACTACAGGAGAGCTTTGACTTTCCTTGGAGGAAGCAGATCAAATACCTGGGAATCAACTTAGCCAGCTCGATTAAAAAAATCTATAATATTAATTATCTCCCGCTGCTCGATGAGGTAAAAAAGAAATGTAAAGAATACACCAATAGACCCATCTCCTGGATAGGCCGTATAAATACAGTCAAAATGATGGTCCTCCCGATAATTACATATAAATTTCAGATGTTGCCTATCCCACTCTCTTCGGCTTATCTAAGAAAATTAAAGTCCATAATCATAAACTTCATTTGGAATAATAAAAAACACCGGATTGCATTAAAGATTTTAAAACAAGAAAAAAAACAGGGAGGTCTCGCGGTTCCTGACATAGCTAACTACTATCAAGCGATTGTTCTGTCCAGGATTCCAGAATGGGGTAAGGAGGAGACGGATAAAAGATGGGTCACCCTAGAAAAAGATATTAGCCAAGCACAGTTGGGTAGAATTATTTGGAATCCACCGACACATAGATCCTTAGATGTAAACACACATATTATTACATTAAACGCACTAAAAATATGGGATAAATGGCACAAAAAAGTAAATAGGAATTATAATTCACTACTAATAACACTAAAAGATAATGAATTTTTTCAGCCCGGTAGACCAGAGATAGGGGGGGATTGGATATTGAAAGACGAAACACGATTAAAGGATGTAATGCACGATGGGAAATTAATACCTTTTGAGGAACTACAAGGTAAGAGGGAAATTCTCAGGTTGGACAGATGGCGGTATCTCCAAATACACCACTTTGTTAAAAGCCTGCCTCAGCCTATGAGGTCGGAAGGAGATATCACATGGCTTGAAAGTGTATGTATGGAACCTAATACTAAAAAAATGATCTCAAGGATCTATAAAAAGATGATTGGGACAGAAAGGGAGGAGATCCCGCCATATGTTCATAAATGGGAAAGGGAATTTGGAGTTTGTTTAGACACAGGCACAATAGGGAAAATTATTAGGATGACCCATAGGTCGGCGATTGACAGCAGGACGGCTGAGGCCAACTATAAATGCCTCGCAAGGTGGTATATTACCCCGGACAAAGCAAGTCGGTTCCAAGAGGGATCCTCTCCTGATTGCTGGAGAGGGTGTAAAGAAAGAGGGACTATGGCCCATATATGGTGGGAATGCACCAAGATTAAAACTTACTGGACAAAGATTTTAGGATACATAAAGGAGATCACTCGGAAGACTATAGATAATGATCCGTGGGTGGTCTTGATGCACGCCACAAGGGAAGAGATAAAGCAATATGAAAATTCATTGGTACCACATTTATTAAATGCAGCAAAGAAACTGATTGCTAAAAGGTGGAGAGAAGTGGAGGCCCCTTCCATGTGGGAATGGGTGGACGCCGTCGAAAGTGTTCGACTCATGGAGTCACTTAAAAGGAACTCGGATGGGGACAACAAGGAGTTGGGAGGGAGCTGGGACAGCTGGAAAAGCTTCAAGAGAACATGGAGTTATGCTGAAGCTATTAGGCCTTAGACACAAAAGCAGGATAAGGACGAACATAAACAAAGTATAAACTCAGGAAGCAGCGATGAGATTTTGGTGGGGATGGGAGGGAGGGTAATATAAGGATAGTTGGTATAAAAGGAATCAGGATACAAACAAGTGGGATGCAGAGAGGAGAGATAAAAATTGTTATCTGAAATAGTCATTGGATGCCTGCTCTGCTATATCCTATGTACGTGATTAAATGATGGTTCCACAAATATGCCACAATGATGTGACGTAAAACAAATTGGACAGAACTCGATCGGTGCAAACCGTCCTAGGTCCGCTTGGAATGCTGAGCTGAAGTGGCAAAAAAAAAAAAAAAATAAAGAAAAAAAGAAAAAAAAAAAAAATGTGGAAAAAAAAATGAAAACGCATTTTTTTTTGCATTTACAAGATATTTCCAACACATAGCATGTACATAGCAAAGATGACACCCCAAAATATATTCTGCTACTCCTCCTGAGTACGGCGATACCACATGTGTGAGACTTTTACACAGCCTCGCCACATAGAGGCCCAACATCCAAGAAGCACTATCAGGTGTTCTAGGGACATAAATTACGCATCCAATTTCCTTACAATCACATTTTTGAAGGCCCTTTATATTTCTAACACAGCATGTACATACCAAGAATTTCACCCTAAAATACATTCTGCTGAGTAAAGGGTAAACAAAAGATTACAGTACCTGTGTTTTTTGTAGTGCAATTGTCCACAGGAGGAGAGCCCTGATCCAGGCAGCAGGCAGGGACGTGGTCAGCGACAGTGAATGGAATTGTCCAGGCAGCAGGCAGGAATATTGTCCATAGTCAGTACAGGCAGGGATACTGTCCATATACAGCCCAGGGTCAGTGCAAGTAGAGACGTTGCCAGCAGTGCCAAAATATTGGTCCTGGTAATAAGCAGGAACACGGCCAGGAAAGAATGGGGACAGGGGTAGAGGCTTCTCCCACCCAAATCTCTTTCAAGCCTCCGAGCCTCCAGACCCTAATCCGGGAATGAGAAAACTAAAACATTTTTTTTCTTCATCCAGAAAAACAATTCTGGAGCCCCTCAGATATGTGAGACCCCTGTGTTCCCACTAGCATAGCAGGGTAAAAGATCAATCCAAGAGGCAGGCAAAAAACGTGGTCAAACAGTCCAGGGTCAGTTCCAGAGCAGGCAGAGGTAGGTACAGTTTAGCGTTAGGCAGAAGCGTGGTCGTATAACAGGCCAGGGTCAGTTCCGGAGAAGGCAGAGGTATGTTTAGCGTTAGGCAGAAGCTTGGTCAAATAACAGGCCAGGGTCGGTTCCGAAGGCAGAGGTGTGTACAGTTCAGTGCAGTGGCATAAGGGGTGTGGAGGAAAATGATAGGAAATAAGAATTACGTTTACCATACTTCCCTAAAAATGTAGAGAAGTATGGTAACAGCGGAAACATTGACCTATACAGAGGCCTGGTTGGGAAGGATAATCGGGACAATAAAACGATGTGTCTCTTCTAATTCCTTCTCTGGAGCACACCCGGCATTTCTTCTGACGTCTGTGGCCTGTATCTTGGCGGGGCATTTTCTCAGGAAAGTGGCGCTCTTGGAGTCTGCTCACGGAATAAGAGCGAATAATTGCTGGTGGGCTTTCAGGGTACAAAAGGGCAGAAATAACTTCTTCTTGGTAGTACAGATAGGGTACGGGGTTCTCTGTAGATTTTTCGTAAATAACATAAGTGTTATACATGGCCAAACTGAAAAAATAAATGGACACTTTTTTATACCAGTGGCGGGATTTTCTTGTAGGAAGGTAGGGTTCAATCATCTGATCGTTTAAGTCCACTCCCCCCATAAACAAGTTGTAATCGTATATGCAAGCTGGTTTCTGGGTTGGGCCGCTTCTTCTGGATACTTCGACGTAGGTGTCATTATGAATTGTTGTCAGCATGTGGACGTTTCGTCTGTCCCTCCACTTTACAGCCAATAGCTCCTGGTTCTGCAAAGATGCCATCTCCCCTCGTCGTAGCCGTTCATTGACTAGTTTTTGCGGTAAGCCCTTTCTATTGGCTCTTACTGTTCCACATGCTGGGGTGTCTCTCCGGTGAAGATTGCGGAAGAGGGGCAAGCTAGTGTAGAAACCTTTCCAAGTAGTGGATAGACAAGCTCCCAGACCACTTTTCCGCTGGCTCCGATGTACTCTGGGCATTCAGGGGGATGCAGTTGGGAGTCCTTCCCTTCATACACCCGGAAGGAGTAGATGTACCCCGTGGCTCGGTCACATAGTTTGTACAGTTTAACCCCATATCGGGCCCTTTTGCTGGGGATAAACTGTTTGATGCCAAGCCTGCCTGAGAATTTCACAAGGAACTCATCCACGCAAATATTCTGTTCGGGGGTATATAATTGGGGAAATATTTTAGAGAAATAATTTAGGAGTGGCCGAATTTTAAATAGTTTGTCATAATCTGGGTCATTTCGGGGAGGGCACTGGGTGTTGTCACTGTAGTGGAGGAACCGCATAATTATTAGATATCTGGATCTTGGCATAAGGGATGAGAAGACTGGCATGTGGTGGTAGGGTTTGGTAGACCAATAGCAGTACAATTGTTTTTTTTTTTTGAGAGTCCCATTGTAAAAGTTAGGCCTAAGAAAATTCTGAATTCCTCTACAGTTAGTTCTCTCCACTGAAAGGGACGGGCGTAACTAGAGCCAGGGTTACTTGCTATGTGCTGCTGTGCGTAGAGGTTTCACTGGGCCACAATGGACGATAGAAAGTCTTCAGTGAAAACTAAGTGAAAAAAATCAATTATTGCAAAATCGTCGGTGTTCACCTGGACACCTGGCTGGGCGGTGAAAGGGGGGATATTTGCTGCTCCAGAATTAGGGGGAAGCCACAGGGGGTTTTGAAGGGCATAGGGAAGGCTGGCATGGCTCCTATCCCTTTGGGGCTGAGATGACACCCTACTGGTGACTGACCTTTTGTTGTTGTGGCTGTGCTCTCGAGGTGGACGGCTGTGCTCTCGAGGTGGACGACTGTGCTCTCGAGGTGGACGGCTGTGCTCTCGAGGTGGACGGCTGTGCTCTCGAGGTGGACGGCTGTGCTCTCGAGGTGGACGGCTGTGCTCTCGAGGTGGACGGCTGTGCTCTCGAGGTGGACGGCTGTGCTCTCGAGGTAGTAGGCTGCTGCTCCACACCACAACGCTTCCTTTTCATGGGCACACATTCCTCTTCCGATTCGGTATCAGACCCGCTGCTTGTAACGGGTTCATAGGCCGAATCCGTATCGGACTGAGACTCAGAGAGCTCCCCGCTGTTCTCATCGGTCATACATAGAAGCTGGTAGGCCTCCTCACTAGTAAATATATTTTTTGCCATACTGGTGGCTGGTGAGGCTGCACTGGTGGGCACAGGCGGCACTGGTGTGGCACTGCAGTAGAGCAGGTGGCACTGATGGGCACAGGTGGCACTGGTGTGCACTGTAGTGGCTCTGGTGGCACTGTAGTGGCTCTGGTGGCACTGGTGTGGCTCTGGTGGCACTGATTAGCACAGACAGATGGGACTGGTGGGCACAGGCGGCACTGGTGGGCACAGACGGCACTGCAGTGGCGCAGATGAGCACTGATGGGCACAGGTGGCACTGATGGGCACTGGTGTGGCTCTGGTGGCACTGATTAGCACAGACAGACAGGACTGGTGGGCACACAAGCAGCACAGGTGGGCACAGGCGGCACTGGTCTGGCACTGCAGTGGCGCAGATGAGCACTGATGGGCACTGATGGGCACTGGTGTGGCACAGAGATGACACAGATGGCACTGGTGTGGCAGAGGTGGCACAGATGACAGATGGCACTGTTGTGGCACTGTTGGGCACTGCTAAAGTATTTAAAACTCACTGACACTCACACGATCGCTCTCCTCTCACGCTGCATCGGTGTGAGTAGAGGAGAGCGATGAACTTCCCCTGACCTTTCTTTGTTTGACAGTTGTGATCGCTCCGTCATTGGACGGAGCGATCACGTGGTAAAGGGCCGCTGTCATTGGCCCTTTACCGCGATCCGTGTTGCGCCGGGTCCCGTGCACAGATGTTCCCGTGTGCGCGCCCCAGGGGGCGCGCGGGAACGATTCTCTGGGAGGACGTCATTGTACGCCCTCCCAGAGTTAAGAAACCGCCCTGTAGCCGTTTTTCGGCTATGGGCCGGTTATTAACTGGTTAAACACATTTTCTGTCACTTTTTAACCAATTGCTTACCAGACACTTAAACCCCCTCCCATCCAGACCAATTTTCAGCTTTTGGTGCTCTCACGCTTTGACTGACAATTACTCAGTCATGTAACACTGTACCCAAATGAATTTTTTGTCCTTTTTTCCCCACAAATAGAGCTTTCTTTTGGTGGTATTTGATCACTTCTGGGGTTTTTTTTTTTGCGCTATAAATGAAAAAAGACCGAAAATTTTGAAAAAAAACAAATTTTTCTTTGTTTCTGTGATAACATTTAGGAAATTATAAATTTTTCTTCATAAATTTTGGCCGCAATTTATACTGCCACATATCTTTAGTAAAAATAACCCAAATTAGTGGATATTATTTGGTCTTTGTGAAAGTTAGAGAGTCTACAAACTGGTGCAAATTATACAAAATTGATCACACCTGATGTACTGGTGGCCGATCTCATTTCTTGTGACCCGAACAAGCCAGGAAAGTACAAATACCCCCCAAATGACCCCTTTTTTGAAAGTTGACATTCCAAGGTATTTAGTAAGAGGCATGGTGAGATTTTTGATGTTGTCATTTTTTCCCACAATTCTTTGCAAAATGAATTATTTTTTTATTTTTTATTTTTTTCCACAAAATTGTCATTGTAATAGGTTATTTCTCTCGCATGGCATGTGTATACCACAAATGACACCCCAAAATAAATTCTGCTACTCCTCCTGAGTATTACGATACCACATGTGTGGGACTTTTTCACAGCCTGGCCCAACATGAAGAGGGGGCAATCACGTGTTCTAGGAGCATAAATTACACATCTAACTTATTGACTACCTATTACACTTTTGAAGGCCCTGGAGCACCAGGACAATGACACGTGACACTGATGACAGGTGGCACTGATACGTGGCACTGATGACACGTGACACTGATGACAGATGGTACTAATATGGGGCACTGATGACACGTGACACTGACAGATGGTACTAATACGGGGCACTGATGACACGTGACACTGATGAGAGATGGCACTAATATGTGGCACTGATGAGAGATGGCACTGATATCACGTGGCACTGATGAGAGATGGCACTAATACGTGGCACTGATAACAGACGCACTAATACGTGGCACTGATGACACGTGACACTGATGACAAATGGCACTGATACGTGGCATTGATGACAGGTGACACTAATAACAGATGGCACGTGACACTGACAGGTGGCACTGATGACAGATGGCACTAATACGTGACACTGATGACAGATGGCACTAATATGTGGCACTGATGACACGTGACACTGATACGGCACTGATGACAGATGGCACTATGTGGCACTAATGACATGTGGCACTAATGACATGTGGCACTGGATGACATGTGGCACTGGATGACATGTGGCACTGGATGACATGTGGCACTGGATGACAGGTGGCACTGACAGATGGCACAGACTGGGGACAGATGGCACTAGCTGATGGCATTGGGGACATTTGGCACTGGCTGATGGCATTGGGGACATTTGGCACTGACTGATGGCATTGGGGACATTTGGCACTGGCTGATGGCATTGGGGACATTTGGCACTGGCTGATGGCATTGGGGACATTTGGCACTTGCAGATGGCATTGGGGACATTTGGCACTTGCAGATGGCATTGGGGACATTTGGCACTTGCAGATGGCATTGGGGACATTTGGCACTTGCAGATGGCATTGGGGACATTATGCACTGGCAGATGGCATTGGGTACACTATGCACTGGCAGATGGCATTGGGGACCGTCAGCAGTGAGCACAGATGGCACATTTATTTCGTTTTTTTTTTTTTTTTTCACTTACGGCGCTGCAGCCGTTCATCTTCCCCTCCTCACACGCTGTCTCTGTGTGAGGAGGGGGAGCGGCGCTGATAGATGATCTCATATGTTTACATATGAGATCATCTCCCATTGGACACGCCGATCGCGCTGTAAACGGCCGCTGTGATTGGCCATTTACAGCGATCTGTACACGGCCAACACAGAATTTCCCTGCTGCGCGCTCGTGAGCGCGCACAGGGAACGAGGAAAGGGGAGGCCGTCATATGACGTCCTCCCGGGAATTGACATCCGCGCCGAGGCCGTCATTCGGCTATGGCCGGATGTCAAGTGGTTAAACAGTCTTTTTTTTCTTTCCTTCCTTTAGACTACTAATTAAGGGGAGTGGTTAATTGGTCACAGGTGCTTAAGGTCCTATATAACTTTGGCCCCTTTCACACTGGGGCGGTGGGTGAATCAGCAGTAAATTTTGCGGCGTCATTCGGCCACTAGCGGGGCGCTTTTACCCCCCCTCGCTAGCGGCCGAGAAAGGGTTAAAACCAGGGTATAGCCGCGCTGCCCATTGATTTCAATGGGCAGGAGCGGTGGAGGAATGCTATACACAGCGCTCCTTCACCGCTCCAAAGATGCTGCTAGCAGGACTTTTTTTGTTTTTTTTGCGTCCTGCCAGCACACCGCTCCAGTGTGAAAGCCCTCTGGCTTTCACATTGGAGACACAGGAAAGGGGTCTTTCTGTCTCTTACACTAGTTCTAATGTTCTGTTGCTCATTATTCCCTAGGTTCTTGTATCTGGAGAGCATTGCGCTTGTTCACTCTTGACCCCATTCTATGGCATTTGGGGTCCTTGTGACCATAGGCTGGATCTGTTGCCTTTCTCCCAATCTTGCAACATCCCCATAAACAAGATGAACATTTTAATCATCACTGTGGATTTGATTTAAGCACATTTTTCAATTACACTGACTTATTGAAAGTATTTTACCCCTTTTCCCATTATTTTCAATTAAGGCGTTTTGCCTTTATTTTTGCTGATTTAAATATACATTTCCCCACAGAAAAACTTCATAATTTATTTTTTGTCCTTCTCTGCAAACCCTGATGGGATTTAAGGTGAAGAGGCACTCTGTATTTTTACAATAAAAAAAAAACAAGTAAAAAAGGCGCATAGTCACAGTACCTCGTTTGTATGCAAGAGGTTCCTAATAGTCCAGAGGAAAAAGAGGGGGGGGGGGATGTAAAGCGGCTGGGTGTGTATGTACGATATACACAATGGGGCATATGGGGTCGTCAGGGCTGCCACCGAACTTGTACTTGTAATATGAATTTGTCTCATGTTTTTTAATGATTTGTTAATAAAATCTATATGTTTTATCATATGTGTAGCGCTGGTATTTTCAATACAGGCGCTATAAATAAAAATTTAGTTTGTCTGAAGCTGTAGTTTAGCTCAGACTGCCATTACTGTGAATTCTGGTTCTGTTTCAGCTTGGCTGGTTGTGTGGTTTTCCCCTTGACCTAGGGATGGCACCCTATTATTATATTGAGTGCCTCTTTGCCTGGAAACAACCAGTGGGTGTGGTCTGCCTGCTGTGCTATCTGGGAGGGGGCACTTAAGGGACAGACCCCATGACAGGGAGGAGTTCTGACCTGATAGCCCTCCTGGCCTAACGTGTGTTGGTGCCGCTAAATTGTCTCGGGGCCGGCTGTCCCGAGGCATCGTTACTGAAGGTAGGCCCAAAAGTCTTGGGGCTCTACAGATCCAGGGATAGTCCTGTGCTGTCTTGCCTGCGGGAAGAAGCTGAGCGACTGGAGGATCCAAGGGAGGACTTTTCAGGAGAGGACCGTGCAATAAGGCCGGTGCCTCTACAAGAGCTTGGAGACTCAGTTGGAGGATGTATCCCGGGTCACCTACCATACAGTATCGTAGGTTCGGAAGAAGAGAACTGGTACTATGTGATCAAGCCTTGACATTGCAAAAAGTCGCTAATTACCCAGTCCTGTGGCAGAGGATTGTGTAACAGTTATACCAAATCTTAAAGTTTATGGCAGAGACTATGACAGAGCATCGCATCGGCTGCTAGGTAGGTGAGAGAGGCCTATGGGACCCCTATGACGGATATGGTGAAACAGTAAAGGAACGGTAAGCCTAATCAAATACCAGCCGCTCCTTCGTGGGTAAGTGCTACATATGCTATTGGTGAAAATGTAATACTTTAATACTATTAACATATTCAACACCTTTAACCACTTGACATCCGCACTATGGCCGAATGATGGCCACAGCGCGGATCTGAATTCCCGGGAGGCCGTCATATGACGGCCTCCCTTGTGCATGCTCTTTGGCTGCTTTCACACTGGGGCGTCGAAAAACCGCGCTAAAAACGCATATTAAAATTAGCGCGGTTTTGCCGCGTTTGAGGTAAAATTAGCGCTAACGCCTATGCGTTTTTGAAGCGTTTTTCAAGCGTTGTCATTATCAAAGAACCCCACCCCATTACATCACTTCCTGTTATTCCGTGAAGGAAGAAAGAGGCCAGGAAGAAGATGGAGTATTTTGAGCTGCTTCTGATGTTTGTGTTATATGTTTGGGAGCATCTTCTTCATCAGAGACCGCAGCGTCGCTATTGGGTTCATCCCATACATCAAATGCACGCAGACAGAGGACAATACATGTTGCTGTATCATGACTTGAGATTGCATCCAGATAAATTCAGGAATTACACTCGGATGAGCATCGCAACGTAAGTGGCAATATCCCAGTTATCTACACCCACACCTACGCACCCACCCTCCCATCCCCCATACACCCAAAATGACCACGCCATACTTCCAAACTCCTTACCCTAATCCCACTCCAGATACTCCCAAACTCCTAACCCTAACCCTAATCTCACTCCCCATACTCCCAAACTCCTAACCCTAATCCCACTCCAGATACTCCCAAACTCCTAACCCTAACCCCACTCCCCATACTTCCAAACTCCTAACCCTAACCCTAATCCCACTGCCCATACTCCCAAACTCCTAACACTAATCCCACTCCCCATACTCCCAAACTCCTAACCCTAATCCCACTCAAGATACTCCCAAACTCCTAACCCTAACCCTAATCTCACTCCCCATACTCCCAAACTCCTAACCCTAATCTCACTCCCCATACTCCTAACCCTAATCCCACTCCAGATACTCCCAAACTCCTAACCCTAATCTCACTCCCCTTACTCCCAAACTCCTAACCCTAATCCCACTCCAGATACTCCCAAACTCCTAACCCTAATCCCACTCCAGATACTCCCAAACTCCTAACCCTAACCCTAATCTCGCTCCCCATACTCCCAAACTCCTAACCCTAATCCCACTCCAGATACTCCTAACCCTAATCCCACTCCCCATACTCCCAATCTCCTAACACTAATCCCACTCCCCATACTCCCAAACTCTTAACCCTAATCCCACTCCCCAAACTCCTAACCCTAACACTAATCCCACTCCCCATACTCCCAAACTCCTAACCTTAACCCTAATCCCACTCCAGATACTCCCAAACTCCTAACCCTAATCTCACTCCCCATACTCCCAAACTCCTAACCCTAATCTCACTCCCCATACTCCCAAACTCCTAACCCTAATCTCACTCCCCATACTCCCAAACTCCTAACCCTAATCCCACTCCAGATACTCCCAAACTCCTAACCCTAATCCCACTCCAGATACTCCCAAACTCCTAACCCTAATCTCACTCCCCATACTCCCAAACTCCTAACCCTAACCCTAATCCCACTCCAGATACTCCCAAAATCCTAACCCTAACCCCACTCCAGATACTCCCAAACTCCTAACCCTAATCTCACTCCCCATACTCCCAAACTCCTAACCCTAATCCCACTCCAGATACTCCCAAACTCCTAACCCTAATCCCACTCCCCATACTTCCAAACTCCTAACCCTAATCCCACTCCCCATACTCCTAACCCTAACACTAATCCCACTCCCCATACTCCCAAACTCCTAACCCTAACACTAATCCCACTCCCCAAACACCCAAAAACCTAACCCTAATCCCACTCCAGATACTCCCAAACTCCTAACCCTAACCCCACTCCCCATACTTCCAAACTCCTAACCCTAATCCCACTCCCCATACTCCCAAACTCCTAACCCTAATCCCACTCCCCATACTCCCAAACTCCTAACCCTAGTCCCACTCCAAATACTCCTAACCCTAATCTCACTCCCCATACTCCTAACCCTAACCCTAATCTCACTCCCCATACTCCTAACCCTAACCCTAATCTCACTCCCCATACTCCTAACCCTAACCCTAATCTCACTCCCCATACTCCCAAACTCCTAACCCTAATCTCACTCCCCATACTCCCAAACTCCTAACCCTAATCCCACTCCAGATACTCCCAAACTCCTAACCCTAATCCCACTCCAGATACTCCCAAACTCCTAACCCTAATCTCACTCCCCATACTCCCAAACTCCTAACCCTAACCCTAATCCCACTCCAGATACTCCGAAACTCCTAACCCTAACCCTAATCCCACTCCCCATACTTCCAAACTCCTCTCCCTAACCCTAATCCCACTCCAGATACTCCCAAACTCCTAACCCTAACTCTAATCCCACTCCCCATACTCCCAAACTCCTAACCCTAATCCCAAACACCTATTATTAACCCTTGTTTATATAATAGGTCAATAGATTATAGTGTTAATAACAAATGTATTTATTTTATTAGATTTGACTTCCTGCTTGATCTGTTGACACCTGCCTTGTCAAGACAGGATACAAATTGCAGGGATGCTATCACACCATGTGAACGATTATTGATAACGCTCAGGTAATTTGAATAATGAATCAAAGCTTCTACATATAATAATACCTAAAAACAATCGTTATTTGATAAATGTAAAATTTATTTTTTATTGTAAAACAAATATTATATTTTTATTTTTTGAAAATAACATAGCACAACATGTGCATAACAAAATATATTAAAAACATATAAAATGTTTTATTTACATATCTAATAGATAGATATGTGCGTATAGATATGTATATATTTATGTAAACATATAACTATTATCATACAATGTATGAAACAACTTTTTTTCTAAAACGTTTTTTTAAGAATCAAAAACATGCCAGTATGCCATTAAACTAAGAACTTTGGATTCCAAAACATGTGTGAACTTTGGATTCTAAAACATGTGTTTTAAAATCAACTATAAAAACAATGGAATTATAGGTCTTGATAAGACGGTGGTAGTGGGTGTGAATCCTCCCGAGGTTGATGATGGGTAAGAGGAGTATGAGGAGGATGTTGATTTGGGTGACGAAGGGGCATGTCATAATGCACTCCCTGGAAGTGGGAATTATAATTGGGAGGCATAGGAATGTGATTTGGATGGAAGGACATGACTCTATTATCAAACGATGTACCGGGTAAAGCGTTATTAATATACCCTCCGTGTGCATTTTGCTGGAGAACATCATACGGTTGTGATTGTTGATTTAGAGATCTAGATCTCTCTTGATATGTTTTGATAAGTTTAAAAATATCAGAAACTAGATCACATCTCAATACCGGGTCCACCTTTGCCATTTGGGGTACCATACTTCTGGCTATGGTTGCAAGTTCACCAGTTTCATGTTTCTGGGAAGCAAGTAGGTTCTTAACCACGTCGATAAATTCCTGTGTTTGTTGCGCTTTAGTTTTCTGTTTTGATCGTGACGGGGTCCTAGTTGGACGTGGCTCAGGTGCATTTTCAGGTGATTCTTGAGGTACATGCTCCTCGGCATCATCACCCATGAGCAATTGGCTATCGTTAATTTCATTGCCGATTGTCGGGGTATGGTCCTCCTCCTCTGAATCAGAGCTAATATTGCTCTCAGTTCTGAAGAAGAATATAAGTAATTAATAATAATAATTTGTGTATCATTGTGTAAACATTTCATGCACAGACATAAAAACACAATATATATAAAACTTACTGCCTCAGCTGCATCACAGGCTTCAGAAACTGGAGCTCTGCAAAATGACAATAGACTCTGTTGGTCTTGCCGCTTGACCCACTTTTTTGTTGCTTTGTTAATTCTCTCCGGAAATTATCGCGCATTGTTTTCCATCTGATCCTTAGCATTTTTACTGAAATATAAAAATATTTTTTTTTTGTTACAGATACTTGACAACTGGAAATACGTACACAACACTACAGTATGAATTCAGAATAGGAATATCTACTGTTGGTGAAATCGTAAAACATACGTGTGATGAAATATGGAATCTCAAAAATCTATGCCAATTCCAAATAAACAAACATGGGAAGATATTGCACAGCGCTTCTTCACCAAGACCAATTTCCCAAACTGTCTTGGAGCAATTGATGGCAAACATATTAGATTGATAAAACCTTGCCATAGTGGAAGCTAATACTATAATTACAAAAAGTATTTTTCAGTGGTTCTAATGGCTGTTGTAGATTCTGACTACAAATTTATATTTGTAGATATAGGATCGTTTGGAAGCTGTGCAGACTCCACAGTTTTTCAGAATACTAAATTTGGAAAGCGTCTTACTTCCAACCAACTAGACCTGCCAGATAACAAACCATTGCCGGGGACAGATGGTCCTGACATGCCATATGTTTTTGTGGCTGATGATGCATTTGCCATCCATGAGCATCTTATGAAGCCATACTCTTTGAGAAATCTGGATACTCGGAAGAGAATATTCAATTACCGTCTATGCCGAGCAAGAAGACTAGTCGAATGTGCCTTTGGAATACTGGCCAATAAATGGCAGATATTTCATAAACCAATTAACTTAAAAGTAGAAAATGCTTGTAAAATTACAAAGGCAGCTTGTGTTTTACACAACTTAGTACGGGAGAGAGATGGCATTAATTTCGAGGATACATTATCACATAACATGGAACCTGCAGAGTTTCCTCATGTCCATGGCCCAAGAGTAGGGTTCACAATCAGGGATGTATTTGCTGATTATTTTTTGAGCCCTGCTGGTGCAGTTAGTTGGCAAGATGATATGATCTAAACCCTAATACAATATAAGTATTTAAAGGGCATTTTTAGGTTTTAATACTGAGCATGTTTGTTATCAGACACATATTTGATGTAAAATTAAGTTCATGTTTATGATGTTTATTTTTGAAGATTCTGCAATCCATGATTCAACATTTTCCATTTTCATTTGTCTTTAATACTTTTTTCGTAATTACCAATGTTATGTTTATATACTTTTGAAATTCCAAAATTTCTGCATTTATTAACATGTAATGATAAATTACTACATCTTAATTGGAATTGTTATTTTGTTTACTTGTTTGCTTAGATGATACTCTTTGACTATCACATTTAATGCATACATTTAATACCGTTACATTTAAAAATAAATAAAATTAATAACCATTTTGTGAGTCATCACTAATAAACTATTACAATTGAGTCTGATCATGTCTTTTTGGACTATGAGAAGTGGTATAAAGTTTAGAAGTTTGGGGGTATGGGTAGTGGAATTAGGGTTAGGGTTAGGAGTTTGGGAGTATGGGGAGTGGGATTAGGGTTAGGGTTAGGAGTTTGGGAGTATCTGGAGTGGGATTAGGGTTAGGAGTTTGGGAGTATCTGGAGTGGGATTAGGGTTAGGGTTAGGAGTTTGGGAGTATCTGGAGTGGGATTAGGGTTAGGAGTTTGGAAGTAAGGGGAGTTGGATTAGGGTTAGGAGTTTGGGAGTATCTGGAGTGGGATTAGGGTTAGGGTTAGGAGTGTGGGATTAGGGTTAGGAGTTTGGGAGTATCTGGAGTGGGATTAGGGTTAGGAGTTTGGGAGTATCTGGAGTGGGATTAGGGTTAGGAGTTTGGAAGTAAGGGGAGTGGGGTTAGGGTTAGGAGTTTGGGGGTATGGGGAGTGGTATTAGGGTTAGGAGTTTGGGGGTATGGGGAGTGGGATTAGGGTTAGGAGTTTGGGAGTATGTGGAGTGGGATTAGGGTTAGGGTTAGGAGTTTGAGGGTATGGGGAGTGGGGTTAGGGTTAGGAGTAGGGTTAGGAGTTTGGGAGTAGGAGTGGGGTTAGGGTTAGGAGTTTGGGAGTATCTGGAGTGGGATTAGGGTTAGGAGTTTGGGAGTATGTGGAGTGGGATTGGGGTTAGGAGTTTGGGGGTATGGGGAGTGGGATTAGGGTTAGGGTTAGGGTTTGGGGGTATGTGGAGTGGGATTAGGGTTAGGGGTTTGGGGGTAGGGGGTATGGGGAGTGGGATTAGGGTTAGGAGTTTAGGGGTATGGGGAGTGTGGTAAAGGTTGGGATTAGGTGTTTTGGGAGTGCGGTAAAGGTTGGGATTAGGTGTTTTGGGACTATGGGGAGTGCGCTAAAGGTTGGGATTAGGTGTTTTGGGACTATGGGGAGTGCGGTAAAGGTTGGGATTAGGTGTTTTGGGACTATGGGGAGTGCGGTAAAGGTTGGGATTAGGTGTTTTGGGAGTAGGGAGTGCGGTAAAGGTTGGGATTAGGTGTTTTGGGACTATGGGGAGTGCGGTAAAGGTTGGGATTAGGTGTTTTGGGACTATGGGGAGTGCGGTAAAGGTTGGGATTAGGTGTTTTGAGACTATGGGGAGTGGTAGTAGGGTTATGGTTAGGTGTTTGAGACTACAGGGGCTTGGATTTTGATTATGGTTGTGTTTTTGGGACTACAGGGACTGGGATTGTGGGTGCTTGGAACAACAGGGACTGAGATAGGGTTTTGGGACTACTGGTACTGGGTTTATGGGGTTTGGTCATAGAGGGACTAGAGGGAATAGGTTAACTTCCTTTTTGCAGTTCTGTCCTTTTTGTTCAGGGAGGCCCAGCGTGGTATGTGCTGGCTGGCAACTGCATTCCATCCTTCTCTAATCTTTGTCCTATTGGAATACCATTCACTCTTCTTATCCCAGAGTTCTGGGTGTTCCCTCATTGTATGAATGAACTGCTCTGGCTCAATTGAGGCAGAGGCTCTCCCTGATGAATCTTCTTCTCTGGGCTGTACCTCCTGGCTTGCTTCAGCATCCATGTTATTCTGCTGTCTGTCTCTCTCTCCTCTCTCCACTTCTCAAACCGGATTTCCTGGTATCCCAGCATCCCCCACTGTGATGCGGTCATGTGACCTTCACACAGCATCCAGGGCATGGTTTTCATGGTTTTCAGGCGGTTTTGGCTTATTTCCAGGCGTTTTTTGAGCGGTTTCAATGTATTCCTATGGATATATGCGTTTTTCAGGCGCTATTTATACCGCACAAAACATGCACCAAAGATGCTGCTTGCAGGAGTTTTTTCACCGCACAGCCAGCGCAACGCCTGAGTGTGAAAGCTTGTATTGACATACATGGGAGGGAGTTTTCAAGCGCTATTTAGGCGCTATTTTTAGCGCTAAAACGCCTTCAAACCGCCCCAGTGTGAAAGCAGCCTTTGTGATCACCGAGTCACTGAGACTTAGTTGATCAGCAATCCGATTAAGGGGCCGGTCCCGGCCCCTTACCATGTGATCAGCTGTCAGCTAATGACAGCTGATCACATGATCAAAACAAAAGCTCTGTGATCGTTTTTTGTCTCCTCGCGCTGACAGCAGAGGAGAAAAAAAAAGCCGATCACTGGCTCATCTTAAAGGGACATCGGTCCTGAAAAGGAATAGGCAAGTATGCCACCTATCAATGCCCACAAGTGCCACCTGTCAATGCCCACCAGTGCCGTCAATCAGTGCCACCTAAAAGTGCTGCCTATCAGTGTAACCCATCAGTGCCCATTACTGCCACCTATCGGTGCCCTTCACTGCCGCCTCATCAGCGTACATCAGTGACGGACAAAAATTACCCATTTAAATTTTTTATAACAAATTAAAAATCGCAGAGGGGATCAAATACCACCAAAAGAAAGCTTAATTTGGGTACAGTGCTGTATGACCGCGCAATTATCATTCAAAATGCGACAACGCTGAAAGCTGAAAATTGGTCTGGATAGGAGGGGGGTGTAAGTGCCCAGTAAGCAAGTGGTTAAAGTCCAGAGGCTTGGGACCTCTAGTCCCGTACCTCTTTAATCTTACAAATTTGGGATGTGGTGTTTAAACGTTTGATTCCTCTCTTCTATTTTTTTGTACCATCAGGCAGTAGTTAAATCCACCATTGCTCAAGGAACCCAATGGCAACCCTTGGAGAAACCAAGTTAAGAAAGCCTGCTGTAGGGGGAATCAAGTGTGGTATTGTGCTCCTGCAACATTTGAGGATTGGACACTTCTTTCACTGTGACAGCACTAATGATCTAGTCATAGAACCGCGTGGCATTGGATTCCACACAGCGGTAACAACTGCTTTACGAAAATCCCTATCATTGAGTTAAATCGCCAGCAACTCAGTATGGCAGGTTATACTGTAACTAATCTAACAGCTAATTTAAATTACAAGCAAAGTATATCCAATTAAAACCTATACAGCACAAAAATCATCTCTCTGCCATAAGCCTTAAGTTAGTTCTGCTTTAATTAAAAGCATTTGAATTGGCCTAAAAGATTGCATTCACCTCAATGTATTCAATGTTTCAAAGATTTTAATTACTGCCCTAATTATTGTCACTATTATTTTACCATATCTCTTTAATTATCTCTCTGCTGTATTATACTGATTTTCTTTATTACTTTTTATTGTGTGCCTAAAGCAAAAAAAAAAAAGTTTGTTATTCTACATATTTGTGGCCAGTCTCTTATTAACTCATTCCACTGAAAGCTAAATGAGGCTGATCAGGCAAAAGATTTTTTGTAGTGTGAAAAATATTTTGCTTCTAACTTAAAATCAGTGCAATTATCAAAGCTCACGATCCCTGATGACTGGAGAGCTCTAGCATTGGGTTTGTTGGAATTCTGAAGCGAGACCATTGCTTCCACACAGGGAGAAAGGCTCCTGATGGAGGACAGGCTTTTCTACTCAGGTTGTGGCTAATTTCTAAAACATAACAACTACAGTTCATTTTTTTTTTTTTTTTTTAGAAAGCAGCCACAATATAATGTAGCACCCTGGTCCTAAACAGGGCTGCTAATAAATCTAGTTGTGCTAGGTGGTAATTAGCCTAGCTAATTGGTAGGTTGATCCACTGATTTCTGTCCTACGTCTGAGTTTAAGTGTAGTCTCTCTATCTTCTGTCAATAGGTGGCACTGTTGCCTTTGGCATTGGAATGATGGATTATCATAAATTCAGGTGATGGGCAAATAGGTTGTCTCAGCCAATCAGCGGGAGTTTCTTTTACCACCTAAGCCTCGGACCATTTGGCTGGCCAAAGACCAGAGCACTTTTTGCGATTCGGCACTGTTTCGCTTTAACTAACAATTGCGCAGTCGTGCGACGTGGCTCCCAAACAATTTTTTTCCCCCCACAAATAGAGCTTTCTTTTGGTGGTATTTGATCACCTCTGCGGTTTTTATTTTTTGCGCTATAAACAAAAAAATAGCGACAATTTTGAAAAAAAAAACGCATTATTTTTAACTTTTTGCTATAATAAATATCCCCCAAAAATATATAAAAAAAAACATTTTTTTTCCCTCAGTTTAGGCCGATACGTATTCTTCTACATATTTTTTAATTGAGAGGGAAATTGGCGCATGATCAGACACAATATAGTACTAACCCTTTCTTTATGCTATCAACTTTCTTTTTGTGAGCATGTAAGAAAGGTAGTTGCCCACTATTACGAGTGTAGAGATTAATGATAGTGTAAATGACATTGTTTAGTTTGCACACAATTATAAGATATCTACCCCCTTTGCCATGGATCACCTCATGTAAACAAAAAGCAATGGTGTGGCTGATGGCAATCAGCACTCCACATTTTTTCTTTGGTCCTGAGGCTGTGAAGACATGAGGGAACATTTTGTTTGTACATAACGGTCGTTTCCCATGTATGAAGTGGGTCTCTTGTATGCATATTATGTCACTGTGCAGGGACTTCGCTTGTTGCCACATAGCCCTTCTTTTAAAAGGACTGTTGAGACCCTGGGCATTCAAAGACATAAAGTTAAGGACCATTGTACCAGGGTAGGGAGGTGCTTTAGTAAAGGTAACGGTTCCGATTGGAGTGGGTAGTGTGATTTGTGAGTACCTGTAGGCTTGTATATGAAGACTGTCAATGTAGAGCAGGCAGCTTCATTTAGCGAGTTCCAGAGATGAGCAGCTTCAAAGGTATCTTCTTCCATGTGGCCGTAAGAGAACATGGGTGGTAGAACAAAAAGAGAAGAAAAAGAAAAAAAATAGCAAAAGTCAACAGTTAAACAGTAACAAAAATATAAAAAGGTGAGGAGCTGATCCTCAACGTGCGAGTAAAATCGCATAAAAGCGACTGGGGGTGTAAGCTCCTAATCTCCAGCTTCAGCCCCTGATCTGTAAATTTGTGATGCTCTTAACGTGTGGAACCTTGGGCTGGAGTAGTGAGGTCAGGTCGCGTCTCTAGGTTTCCACTCAGGTGAGATGTGCCCGGTTGCTTTGGCATGAAGTGAGACCTCTCCATCAAGTGGGAGAAGACCCCACTTCTTTGTGAGTTGGAGAGCCTCCTCTATTGATTTAATAGCATACATGCGGCCACCTTTGGTTACAAGTAGTTTGGTCGGGAAGCCCCATGAGTATAGGAGGTGGTTGTTGCACAGATGTTTTGTGAGCGGCACAAGTTTTTTCCGCACCAGCATGGTATGCTGGGAGAGATCAGCATAAATGGCGATATTGGAGTACGGGTCAAGCAATGGAGATTGTTGTCTTGCAAATCTCATCAGGTTTTCCTTCATGTGGAAGAAGTGTATGCGGGCTATGACGTCACGGGGGGTCTTTTCTGGTAGGTGCTGTGGCTTGGGTAGCCTGTGGGCCTGGTCCACTATGATTTCACCCATAGGGGTTTCTGGGAGAAGGTCTTGGATCATTTGGTGGACATAATTTCGGAGGTCAGAGGGAGGTACAGATTCCGTCACCCCACGCAGCTTGATGTTATTTCTGTGGGATCTTTCCTCTAAATCCGCCATTTTGATTTTCATTGCCTCTATTTCGTCATCTTTATCATTATGTGCGTCCACTAACTCGTGGGCAGTCGTGAATTCCGCCATCTTGTCCTCCTACATGGCTGACTCGCTCACCTACTTCAGCGATTTCTGCCTTCATTTGCGAGACACATTCCATGAGGTCTCTATGCATGGAAACCCCCAGGGATACCAGCATTTCTTTCATTGTGGTATCATTAGGAGGTTGCCCAATGGTTGGGAAATCATGTATCTGTTCATAGTATTCAGTAGTGCTGTTCTGGGACATGTAGTCCTCCTTCCTGTCTCCTGCATAGGTATGGGTAGAGGAGCGTTTGGGAGCTGCCTTCTGTGGGCTTTGGGATAGAGTGGTACAGGAGGATGAGCGACTACTGTGGCTTGGGGAGACCGATGGGTGTAATACCGAGTCTCTCCTGTCGCCTGATGGCTTGTTTTGCAGGCGCCATCTTGGATTATCGGTGTGCTGGCTGAACTAAAAAAGTCTGTCAGTTTGCGGGGCCCCTCCTGTGTTTTTTTTCGCTTACCGGACATCTCTGCAGGGTCGGCGGCATTCTCAGGTTCCTGTAGGTGTATTTTTTAGTCGGTGTAGGCCGCTTGGTTTGGGCCGAAAGAACTGGAGATCACGGAGCTATCTCCTCATGCGGCCATCTCCTCCGGGTGCCGGCCACGCCCCCGGTCCTCTTTGATTTCAGCACCCCTTTTCCCAAGAGGTAAAGCGCTATACATATCTGAAAGTATGTGGAAGAAATTTATTATAGAAATCCTTCTAGACCAAGAATAATTTACTACTCTCCCATCCAATGAATAACAGCCTGGAAGCTCCGTATCTTCTGAACCTCAGTGATATAATGAAGAGCTTAGATACAAATCATTAATTCAGCCCACAGAAATCCCCTTTGTTTATGTTATGTTTGACTAATTAATAGACTCAAAATGTATGTAGCTCTGGGCTATCAATAAGATGATTTCCAGTCTTTCATCATGTGTTACGTGTTAAGAAGGAATACACAGCATTGATTGAATACAATATCCAATATCTTATATCTTGGCCTATGCTGCTCTGTTTTCCAAGACTGAAAAAAAAGAACAATAAGTCCATTGTTCTTTCCTTTTTTGTCTATATTTATTCAACAATAAAAATCCCACATGTGTGAATACAAAAAATTATGTATTAAAGTAGAACAACATCCAAAACATTTAGGAGTGGGAGAACTTCTGCAAGCTTCCTTTAACCGCTTGCCGACCAGCCGCCGTCATTATACTGCGGCAGGTCGGCACGATCCTGCGAGCCGTCGTAGCTGTACTTCGGCTCCTTTAAGCGGGATAGCAGGCGCGCACGTGCCGCCGCACTGCGAGGGTGCCGATGCTCGTGGCCGACGGTCGCGATGACCGCTGGCCACGGGCGATCGCGGGCACGAGAGGCAGAACAGGGTAAACACACAACTCCCTGTTTTGTTCTGTGAGGAGAGACAGATTGTGAGTTCCTAATAGCTAGGAACCACGATCTGTCATTTCCTATAGTCAGTCCCCTCCCCCTACAGTTAGAACACACAGTCAGGGAACACAGTTAACCCCTTGATCGCCCCCTAGTGTTAACCCTTGTCGCAGTTAACCCCTTGTCGCAGTTCTGCTAAAAATCGCGGATCCCCACCATTACTAGTAAAAAAATAATAATAATAATAAAAATCCCATAAATATATCCCCTGTTTTGTAGTTTACTTTTGCGCAAACCAATCAATATGGGCTTATTGCGATTTTTTTTTTTACCAAACATATGTAGAAGAATACATATTGGCCTAAACTGATGAAGAAATTATTTTTTTTGACTTTTTTTGGGATATTTATTATAGCAAAAAGTTAAAAATATTGTTTTTTTTTTTTTTCAAAATTGTCAGTCTTTTTTTGTTTATAGCGCAAAAAATAAAAACCGCAGAGGTTATCAAATACAACTAAAAGAAAGCTCTATTTGTGGGGAAAAAAAGCACATCAATTTTGTTTGTTTTCAGTTTTGCAAGACCGCCCAATTGTCAGTTAAAATGGCTGAAGTGGTTAATATCTTTTGATCTAATATTCTTTGATTACTCATACAGTGTGGTCTTTTTAATTTTGTATTTTCTTTTGTTAACCACTTATATATTATTTGCGATTTAGCTATCAGCCATAACCCCGGTATATTTTTTCAGCCAGCTACTGTCTTTTTCATGAAAGCAGAGCGAGCAGCTAATTAGCCGCTGGATCGCTTGCAGAAGCGGAGGGAGGGTGCAGGGGGGGACCTTGTCAATGTTTCTCCGGGTCAAAAAATAAATAAAAAATTAAAGGGACAGTGTAAAAAAAAAAAATAGAATGAAAAAGAAAAGAAATTCAAAGCGCCCCCATCCTTCCGTGCTCGTGCGCAGAAGCGCACGCATACTTAAGTCGCGCTGCGTATGTAAACGGTGTTTGCACCACACATGTGAGGTATCGTCACGAATGCTAACACTAGACCTTATCTGTAACTCTAAACAGGTAACCTGTAAAAATGTGTAAATCCTCGCCTATGGAGATTTTTAAGTATTGTAGTTTGTCGCTATTCCACGATCGTACACAGTTTTAAAGTGTGACATGTTGGGTATCTCTTTACTCTGCGTAACATTATCTTTCATATGTTACTAAAAAAATGGGTATATATTATGTTTTGGGTTTTTTTTTTCATTAAATTTGAGTTTGAAAAACCAGTGCACAAATACCATGTGACATAAAATACAATTACATATACAATCACCATTTTATTCTCTAAGGTCTCTGCAAAAAAAATAAAAAAATTATGTTTGGAGGATTCTAAGTAATTTTCTAGCAAAAAATATTGATTTAAACTTCTAAACAAAAAGTGCCAGAAAAGGTCCCGCAAGCCTTGTAGATGACACCAACACCATGGTCATGTTTCTTTGCCCCATGTACTTATTCCAATAAAAAAAAAAAAAAAAACTGACTAAAAAAATAAGACTCTAATGGCACTGCAGATTTATTATACTTTTTTATACTGTAGGTATGTGAGAGATCACAGACCTGTAAAGAAAAAACAATGACCATTGCCTGTACAATCTTAAGCTCTCCAGCAACTGCAATGGACCGTCATGAGCAGGCAAGCACTAAGCCCAACCTCTCTGACTCTTTAAAAAACACACAACAGCGGTAATCAAATATTAAAAAAAAAACATCTGTGCTTCCTAGTTAACATCTAATATAACCTTCTTTGCAAAACTAACACCAAGCGACAATATCACCTATAGTTGTGAGAAATAAAAGTGCTAAATAATCAGCTACATCACCAACCTCATCCGCAGATATCGCCCAAATCAGCCTCTCCACTCCTCCTAAGACCTTCTGCTCTCTAGCTCCCTTGTCACCTCCTCCTATGTTTGCCTCCAGGACTTCTCCAGAGAATCTCCCATCCTCTGGTACTCACTACGCCAGTATGTCCGGTCAGTTCCTACCCTGTCTGTCTTTAGGCAATCCCTGAAAGCTTACATATTCAGGGAAGCCTACCCCAATGCAATATTTAAAATAAAAAAATACAATTGGTCTTATGTGTGGACTGATTTGCTTCACGTTCATAAAGTATAAATTATTTTTAAGCAAGAACACATTTAAAGAATATGCTACCCCACTACCCCAACATTTCCTGATATGTGCCTGCTGTAACATGTACTGTATGAAAATGTATCCTGTACTCCATGGGAAATGCCTGGTGTTCCTTCAAATCCCTCTTCTTGCCTATTAAAAACTGACTATACTAGGCATGAGAGTACAGTGTGGTTAGTTTTCTGGCTGTGCTGGGAAATCAGCCTGCTCTCCGCCAATGATTAGACTTGTGCTGACCCCCCCCGCCCCCCCCCCCCCCCCCCCCCCCAACATCGATTCACTAAGAAGACAGGTGCTGCTGTTTCTCTTTTCCCAGCTTTCTGAGCTCCTTATGCAACTGAAAACTGAGAAAATGTGATCACTTGTAAAAAAAAAAAAAAAAGGAAAAAAGTTATTTATAATGTCTTTTTTTTATATCCATTTACAAACGTTTTGCATTTTATTTCTATTTTAAACTGAATGGATTGTTTTGCAAGGTGAGAGTTCACATATACAGTATCTCACAAAAGTGAGTACACTCCTCACCTTTTTGTAAATATTTTATTATATCTTTTCATGTGACAACACTGAAGAAATTACACTTTGCTACAATGTAAAGTAGTGAGTGTACAGCTTGTATAACAGTGTAAATTTGCCGTCCCCTCAAAATAACTCAACACACAGCCATTAATGTCTAAACCGCTGGCAACAAAAGTGAGTACACCCCTAAGTTAAAATGCCCACATTGGGCTCAAAGTGTCAATATTTTGTGTGGCCACCATTATTTTCCAGAACTGCCTTAACCCTGTTGGGCATGGAGTTCACCAGAGCTTCACCGGTTGCTACTGGAATCCTCTTCCACTCCTCCATGATGACATCACGGAGATAGTGGATGTTAGAGACCTTGCACACCACCTTCCGTTTGAGGATGCCCCACAGACGCTCAATAGGGTTTAGGTCTGGAGACATGTTTGGCCAGTCCATCACCTTTACCCTCAGCTTCTTTAGCAAGGCAGTGGTCATCTTGGAGGTGTGTTTGGGGGTCATTATGTTGGAATACTGCCCTGCGGCCCAGTCTCCGAAGGGAGGGGATCATGCTCTACTTCAGTATGCTGCAGTACATGTTGGCATTCATGGTTCCCTCAATGAACTGTAGCTCCCCAGTGCTGGCAGCACTCATGTAGCCCCAGACCATGACACTCCCACCACCATGTTGGTTGAAAACGATCTGCAGATATAAATCAACGCCTACAATTTTCCTGTATCATGTGAGTGCAAAATTTTACAACTTTTATTAAATATTATTTGGAACATACTGCACTATGATATGCAATTTTGTTCCTTCTTATATGGATGTGAGTAACTGACAGACCTGGGGCAGGGGATATATCCAGGAAGAGTACTAAGAGACATTCCTCTGGGACGCCACTCCAGCTGACTGTTTTGAAAAGGCCTGATTGACCTCTGTAATGGGGGTCTATGCATTACGGTAAGAGGCTATGTGAACGAGTGTTGGTGGAGGCTCTCTTTTGGATACTCTTCGGTCCGATCCATTAATGTTTTGGAATCCATATAGAGACTATATATATTACCATTTCAGGACTGTTAATCTGTTTTAAAGCGCTGCACTTTTGTTGTTAAATTATTATCTATGTTGTCCAGCATTTAAGTGCTAGCTGCTATTCCTCAAAATAATCTTTGTCACTGTAACCCAATTTTCTAGTGCAGCTGGTTTTGTTTTTTTACTCCCACCACCATGCTTGACTTGTCTTTGTACTCCTCACCTGGTTGCCGCCACACACACTTGACACCATCTGAACCAAATAAGTTTATCTTGGTCTCATCAGACCACAGGACATGGTTCCAGTAATCCATGTACTTAGTCTGCTTGTCTTCAGCAAACTGTTTGCGGGCGTGCATTATCTTTAGAAGAGGCTTCCTTCTGGGATGACAGCCATGCAGACCAATTTGCACTGACAGGCAGACCCCCCCCCCCCCCCACACCCCTTCAACCTCTGCAGCAATGCTGGCAACACTCATACGTCTATTTCCCAAAGACAACCTCTGGATATGACGCTGCATTAAACTTCTTTGGTCGACCATGGTGAGGCCTGTTCTGAGTGTAACCTGTCCTGTTAAACTGCTGCAGTTCAGTTTCCGGGTCTTGGCACTCTTCTTATAGCCTATGCCATCTTTATGTAGAGCAAAAATTCTTTTTTTCAGATCCTCAGAGAGTTCTTTGCCATGTTGAACTTCCAGTGACCAGTATGAGAGAGTGAGAACGATAGCACCAAATTTAACACAACGGCTCCCCATTCACACCTGAGACCTTGTAACACTAACGAGTCACATGACATTGGGGAGGGAAAATGGCTAATTGTGCCCAATTTGGACATTTTCACTTAGAGGTGTACTCACTTTTGTTGCCAGCGGTTTAGACATTAATGGCTGTGTGTTGAGTTATTTTGAGGGGACAGCAAATTAACACTGTTATACAAGCTGTACACTCACTACTTTACATTGTAGCAAAGTGTAATTTCTTCAAGATATAATAAAATATTTACAAAAATGTGAGGGGTGTACTCACTTTTGTGAGATACTGTATACTTCTGGTTGGGTTGGAGGTAGCTTAGTGTTTGGTGGAATAAAATGTAGTAGTATACACTGCAATATGTCAGAAGGAGCAAATTCCAGCCAGCAACCAATCAGATTCCATCTATCAACTTTATTGTGTATATTTGACAATTAAAAGGAAGATTCCATTTGAGTATTACAGCTTCTTTCATTGCCTATCGAATACTTGAATGTAAGGTATAATAGCAGTACATAGGTGATGGTTTTGTACATACAATTTCTTTATTTCATACTGTCAGAACAAAAAATATTTTAAATATGTAAAAAAATTATTAATTAGGTAAATGTAGCATAATAATATGCCACATTCTTCTCAGCAAAAGCTGAGATTGTAAATACAGAAGTAAATTAGCAGAAAAAAGAAAGGAATGGGACTTTGTGAATGAATGAATACCTTATTCAAATCATTCATAAAATTATTTATTAATTACCCTTTAGAATGTAAGCTCCTTCCCCCACTATTCCCCTAAACAGGTTGGGGGCGGGGGTTTTGCCTCCCATGCACTGGCATCATGATTGGATGCCCTGCTCAGTGCACCAACATGCCTGAGCATGGAGCAGATTCCCTCTTTCCATCTAATTGGGGCTCATGATGTTGGTGGGGACCTGCCCCTTGCCGGGGATATAAGCTGCTCAGGCTGGCCAGCTGACCATTTCACATGGGCCATTCATACAAGCAGGATTCCAGGCATGTCTATGGCCACAAAATCACTCATACCCACTACAACATCTTTTTGGGTTTATTTTAGCCTCACATCACACAGCCCACCACTACATGGTGGTTTTGTTTTTGGTTCCATCTGTTGTGGGTATATGTATACATAATTTCCCTGGCTGTAGTTTCCTTAGTTAACACTCTTCATATCACTACAGCAATCATTACTATTCATCACTTCACTCACTCACAGGCATAGGCTCATCCCATTAAGCAACACATCCATTTCACATGGTTTCATCTTCATATCCTTGCAGAGCAGTGTGGACTGTTAAGCATACATCAGATCCGCATGGTCGTGATATGGTCGCCTGGTCTTCACCTGGCTGCTGTCTCTTGTCTGGATGGGATTCCTCACCTCAGCCCTGGGGGAGATCATCGTCCCTGTACTCTGTCTTCCCTTGGACATAGGTTGGGTGTCAACTTTGGGCCGCATTGTAAGTTACAAACCTATATCCTATATTTATAGATATCACTGATTTAATTTCAGAGCATTTTACTCCTGATTGGCATGAGCCATGAAACGTGCGTCTAGTATACATCGAACCGATGCCCAGACAAGTTTGGCTCACCATGAGCAATTGTTCATGTTCATTGACCTTTTATGAATGGATGAGTGTTTTTATGTAACTGTACTGCTAATTATGCTGTATTTTATTTTGTATACCGTATTTATCAGCGTATAACACGCACTTTTCCCCCTTAAAATCGGGGGAAAGTCGTGGGTGCGTGTTATACGCCGATACCCCCCCCAAAAAAGTGACAAAAATAGCAAAAAAACGGAAAAAAACGAAGCGCCGCCGGAAAAGACAGAGCTGACTGTTCGGCTCCGCTCGTAGTCCCGCCTCCCTGCGCTCGCTCCGGAAACAGCAGGGAGGCGGGACCGTGAGCGGAGCCCAACAGTCGGCTCGGTCTTTTCCGGCGGCGCTTCGGTCTTCTTTCGGCAGCGCTTCGGTCTGTTTCGGGGGCGCGCGCACCGTCTGTCTTGGCGGCGGGAAATTTAAACGCGGGCAGGGCTGCAAATGACGCTGGCAAGCTGCAATGACACTGGGCAAGCTGCAAATGACACTGGGCAAGGTAATACGGTAATAACTATTCATACAAGTATATCATAGTACATTGTGTCCTGTATCACGGATTGACACTCTTTACAACGTGATTTGTAATTAATAAATAATTTTATGAATGATATGAATAAGGTATTCATTCATGCCTCACACAAAGTCCCATTCCTTTCCTTTTTCTGCTGTTCAACACACATTAGGGATGGAGGCTTTCCACTGCTATGATCAGGTTGTGTCAGGTCGCCTTAGTATACAGAAGTAAATTAGTCAGAGCAACGATTTTTTTGCTATGACTCATTCATTATCAGTACAAAAACAGAAAAAAAACGATTTACAGCGCTGCAACACAAACCAGTGCACCGCAAAAATGAGAGTTCAGGTGAATGCATCTGTAGATACGTCCATTGGATCCCAGGATAGACACAGAGCAAAGAAAACAGTGCAAAATCCCTCACTGAGTTAGAAGTAATGAAACACTAATTATGAAAAAAATGCAGCTAGACGCAATGAAATGATGTAATTTTAATGTAAGGCAAATCAAAAATTTATGTAGAGAAACAAAATAAATTATATAGACCACATCTGCTGTCTTCAGACCATGGAGTGCACCTGTGGTTAACAAAAGGCCACAACGATCTTCCTCAGTCTGAAGCATTTCTTTGATGTGCTGCCCGACAATCCGTGTAACTTGATTTTTCTGCTGTCTGTGTTCAGCTCCTCTTCTCAACTACCCTATTGTTATATATAGTTACATAGTTAGTCAGGTTGAAAAATGACACAAGTCCATCCATAAAAAATAAATAAATAAAATAAAATAAAAATATCATACAATCCCATATACCCAATCCTATACCCACAGTTGATCCAGAGGAAGTCTAAAAAAAAAACAGAAAAAGCATGATCCAATTTGCTACAGCAGGGGAAACAAATCCTTCCTGATCCCAGAGACGCAATCAGATTTTCCCTGGATCAACTTTAGATTAAAATGTTAGTACCCAGTTATATTATGTACATTTAGGAAAGTATCCAGGCCTTTCTTAAAGCAATCTACTGAGCTGGCCAGAACCACCTCTGGAGGGAGTCTATTCAACATTTTCACAGCTCTTACTGTGAAGAAACCTTTCCCTGTTCGGAGATGAAATCTCTTTTCCTCTAGACGTACAGTGCCCCCTTGTCCTCTGTGTTGACCGTAAAGTGAATAACTCAACCCCAAGTTCACTATATGAACCCCTTATATATTTATACATGTTGAATTTATCCCCCCTTAATCTCCTCTTCTCAAGAGAGAATAAATTCAGTTCCTCTAATCTTTCCTCATAGCTGAGCTCCTCCATGCCTCTTATCAGTTTGGTCGCCCTTCTCTGCACTTTCTCCAGTTCCCTGATATCCTTTTTGAGAACTGGTGCCCAAAACTGAACTGCATATTCCAGATGAGGTCTTACTAATGATTTGTACAGGGGCAAAATGATATCTCTCTCTCTGGAGTCCATACCTCTCTTAATACAAGAAAGAACTTTGCTTGCTTTGGAAACCGCAGCTTGGCATTGCATGTTATTATTGAGCTTATGATCTACCAAAACCCCCAGATCCTTCTCCACCATTGATTTCGCCAGTTGTACTCCCCCTAGTATGTATGATGCATGCATATTCTTAGCCTCCAATTGCATAACTTTACATTTATCAACATTAAACCTCATCTGCCACATAGTCGCCCAATTAGACAGAGCATTGAGGTTGTTAAGCTGCACGTCAGATCACTAGACGCTCGGAGCGGAGGAGAAGCCGAGTGAGTAAATGGTTTTCTGGAAAACTGGCCTCTGCTTCACTCCAAACTCTGTAGGGGGTTTTTACAGTTTCCTTTTGGATATCATTCAATATCAAACTACTCAATCAGACAAACCTAACCTCAAAGCAGGCATAGTCTGTTGTGCTGTCTTTTTAGGTAACTCTCTGGAAAAAAATATACTATTTTGTTGTTAACAGGATTGTACTGTATATATACATGTACGGTACTGTGCAAGAGTTTCAGGCAGGTGTGAAAAAATGTAAATACAGAATGCTTTCAGAAATAGACATGCTAATAGTTTGATAAAAAAATAATTACCAAAATTGAAAGTAAATAAACAGAAGAGAAATCCAAATCAAATCAATATTTGGTGTGATCACCCTTTGCTTTCAAACCCACATAGATATACAGGATTGCATAAATGTAGTTGACCTCATGGTGAATGAGGCATAACCATAACATGCACCAAACCCCCGACACGTTTTTGAGTATCAATTCCTTCTTCAGGGGGTTAGTAATGGTGAGGTAAGTATCTGTAAAGATAATGTAGACCATTAGACTATAAATGGTCGGATAGCGTTAAATGTCTTGCACCATAAGGTGCAACCTGTGACTGCAGGAGATCGGGAGATCGAGATGCCAATGTCAGCCCTGCAAAAAAAGAAGGCTGAGCCTGTGCAGAGAACGTTCTTTTATCATTGACATTTGATGGTGGTGGAGAGGATCCAGGCTGACGAAGAATCTCAGGCCGAAACACCTTATGGTGCAAGACATTTTTGAACAATATCCGACCATTTATAATTGAATGGTCTACATTGTCTGCACAGATACTTACCTCACCGTTACTAACCCCTTGAAGAAGGAATTGATATTCAAGTGGTGTTCCAGCGGGAATTTTTTATTTTTTTTTAAAGTCAGCAGCTATAAAAAAAGTAGCTACTGACTTTTAATAAGGACACTTGCCTTTCCAGGGCGCCCGCGATGTCGGCCTGCCGAGGCCGACCCGTCCCTCGACTCTCGGGTCCCAGCGCCGCCATCCTCACTAAGGGAAACAGGCAGTGGAGCCTTGCGGCTTCACTGCCCGTTTCCTACTGCTCATGCGCGAGTCGCACGTCGCTTTGTGAATGGGATGCGCTGTGTTAGGAACATACAGTTCCCAGAACACAGCGCGCCACATTATCCAGAAGACAATGTGATGAGGAGAGAAGACCAAAGATCACCGCGGAGTAGGAAGAGCCAGATTCAGCAATGTTTGAGAGAGCGTTTCCACAGAGGAGAGAATGTGGACTGTAAATTGGGATCGACTAGGAAACAGACAGAAAGGGAACACTATGGACATTATGAGATAATAGTCCCTTATCTTTTGAGTGGAGAACAGTGAAAAGCAATAGGCACCATCTTTCCAAAGGAGAGGAAAAGTATCCACATACCCGAAGGGAGATCTTATATATGCCTTACATGACACTCTGTAGTGGGGTGTCGTGGCGCTCTGGTAAGAGTTAATTTTACCCGTACTGGTGGTGGATCACGATCAGATTAATCACTACAGGACCTGCTGTTTTGGATGAACTTTGTTATTTATTGATTCATTTAATCTTTGATATTCACGGGTGTTTATGCACTATAGATCAATTTTGGACTTTATTTTTGTATATTCATTTTTTTTTTTACTTATTTTTGGGTATAATGATTTTTAATTTGTATTAATTCAATGTGATATATACACTATTCACGGGTGCTATATATGATTGGTATATGAATTTTTATTTGCACAATTTACGTATTTATTCACATATGAGATTTTAATGAATTTTGTTTGTTTGTTTTTGTGGCCTAGACCCTTTCAATGTATATGGGTCTGGTCTCATCTATTCACTTAAAACAGTAGTTTATAGAAGTGTATTTAACATAAATTTTTCAATCTATTTTATATTCTGTAGTTCACACACATCATTAGATCTACGTTTACGTTTTTGTGATAATTTGGGCCCTGATAGTCAATATCATCCCCCGGTCTAGCGCAACTCTTTCATTTTTCCTAGATCAGGAAGACTGCCTAGCAACAGGGATTTCTGGTAAGGTACAATTTTTTTTTTTTTCTAATGTTGTTTTTTTTTTTAAGAATATTAATGTTGTTTTTTTTTTTTTTTTTTTTTTTTAGAAAGTCGTCAGGGTTTGGTGCATGTTATGGTTATGCCTCCTGTCATGTCACCATTAGGTCAACTACATTAATGCAATCCTATGCATCTATGTTGTGTTTCTTATTAGTCTTTTAGTTGCCAAGCCAGCCATGCTATGGTTTTGTCCTTTTTAACACTATTGTATCAGTACAATTTTTATTACTTTTTAATATATATATTTCTCTTATTTTTTTTGTAAATTGTGGGCCCATATAATCCCATTTTGGTGACTTTTTCCTCTGTCTTAAACACGTACCTGAGCCCGATCTCGTTCCAGCACTGTGCCCATCTGCAGCAGTGCTGCTCTTCTCTCCCCCCTTCTCACAGGAGGCTTGGCAGCAGCGGGAGCAATTGGCTCCTGCTGCTATCAAATCAAATTCTGTGAACAGAGAACAAGGGGGCGGAGTTGAGCCACACTGTGTGTGTTAATAGGCTCACACAGTGTGGCTAGGGGTCGAGCTTACACAAGTGCCCCCATAACAAGTAGCTTGCTATGGGGACACTGAGGGAAGAGTGAAGCCATGACTGCCGGTGGGGGGACCCCAGAAAAAGAGGATTGGGGCTGCTCTGCACAAAACAAAATGAAACCTATACAACCACTTTTTAGTAAGTAAGTAAGGTAACTTTTTACCAATTGTAAGTATATGTAAGTAGATACATTTTAATCATATATTTTAGTGTTAAATGAAAGGCAGTGGGATTTGCATTATATAATATATTATATATATTATATAAATGCCTGATTCTTTCTGTATCTGCCTACTAAACCATTTTAAAACATTACTATAGATTGATAAAAATAAAAAATAGCAAAAAATAAATAAAAAGAACAATATTTCCTTTGTTGACAGGTGTTGACAGGAATCAGGGACATATTGCAATTATTCCCAGGTCAATTTTATTGTGTCTTCTATGAACCCAAGTCTACACGACTGCCCATTTTCATACATTTCAAATACTATAAATAAGTTCATTCCCCCTGTGAAATGTTAACTTTGACATGTTTTCTCCCTAAAAAAAAAAAAATGATGAAAGAGTTAGTCTGCTGACCTTAGAAATCTCAGTTCCCCTAGGCATAATGTTTTTTGTATTTTAAATACTGTTTGTCAGCTGCTATGAACTTGAAAGCCCAATATTTCAATAATGGGTGATAAAAACTGAATTTATTACACTGAAAAAAGGGATTTTATGCAATTGTAAATCATAACTAAATCTTAGGAATATTTCTAGGGACAAACCTTCAAAACCCAGAACCATGTCTAGAAGTGAACCCTTCTTTTCAAATATGGAAAGAGGGCAAAAGAGAGGATTCTGTAGTTAATAATATGTTTGTAAACCTAAAATGTATTTTCTTTGTATGTCTGGCCTCCCTGTATACAGTTTTATTTTTTTTTAAGGTACTTTTTTTATTATCATTAATTCTACCATACAATTAACATATGGTAAAATGTACAGTCATGTACACCGTTGAGCCATAACATTATAACAAGGGTTGCACCGATACCACTTTTTTAAGACTATGGATACTTTTTTTCAAGTACTCGATACCGATTACTGATACTTTTTTTTTTAATGTCATGTGACAGTAGCACTGATGGGCACTGATAGGTGGCACTGATGGCTGGAACTGATATGCTGGAACTAATAGCTGGCACTGACTGATGGGCACTGATATGCTAGCCCTGATAGGTGGCATTTATGGGCACTGATAGGTGGCATTTATGGGCACTTATAGGTGGCACTTATGGGCACTGATATGCTGGCTCTGATCGTTGGCATTTATGGGCACTGATAGGTGGTATTTATGGGCTCTGATAGGTGGCATTTATAGGCACTGATAGGTGGCACTTATGGGCAATGATAGGTGCAACTGATGGGCAGGCAGTGGCAATGAAATGATGAGAGAGACAATCAATAACAGTCAAAGTTCAAACTTTCTCGCGAATACAAGTGCTGCAACGCGCATCTTGGTACACCCAAAGCAGCAGCGTACATCTTGTTACACCCAGCCCATATAGTTAGTGAATTATATGGGCTGGGTGTAACAAGATGTCCGCTGCCACCTTGTGACTGCTGGCTTACTGAGGCCGAGTGCAGGGTGTACCAAGATGGGCATTGCGCTGTTCAATCTTCGGGGCTGTCACTTCCGTTAACAAATGTGACGACCCTGGTCACTGATTCTGGCGAGTGCAACCCACACCCCTGCCCCCAGCCAGCTTACCTTTCCGCTGCTGCCAGGACTCGCTCTCCACTGCCAGGACTCGCTCTTCGCTCCACCCACTGACTTCCGGGAGCTGCCTCTTCCTACAAAAAGTATTGGGTCAGGTATTGGGAGAATTTGCCAAGTGTACAAGTACTCAGGCAAATACTCAGTATCGGCACCGATACCGATACTAGTATTGATATCATTGCAACCCTAATTATAACCACCCAATATAACTCGTCGAGGCATGGCCACCATTAGACATCTGAAGGTATGCTGCAGTATTTGCCACCAAGCATCTCCTTTAAGTCCTTTATGTTGCGAGGTGGGGCCTCCATGGTTCAAACTGTTTGTCCATCACATCCCACAGATGCTCGATTGGATTGAGATCTGGAGAATTCATCAGATCAGGCCACCTTCTTCCATTGCCCTGTTGTGCAGTTCTGATGCTTACGTGCCCATTATTGACACTTTTGGCTTTGGACACAAGTCAGCATGGGCACATTGACTGGTCTGTGGCTAAGCGCAGCCTTATACACAACAAACTGCGATGCACTGTGTGTTCTGACCCCTTTCTATTGGAACCGGTATTAACTTTTTCAGCAATTTGAGTTACAGTAGCTCTTCTAAGTTCTAAGTGCATCAATGACCCTTGGCCACCCATGACCATGTCGTTTTCCTTCCTTGGACCACTATTGATAGGTCCTGGCCATTACAGACCACGAACATCCCATTACAGTTTGGCTGGCTGATCAAAAAAGAATGATCTATCTATGGCCAGCTTTAATTCTTGCATGAAGACAGCTACTTTTGTTTTGTGTCTCTATCAAAGATTCAACCTGATGTTCAATTGACCAGTGGCAGTTGTAATGAGCAAGAATAGGCTAAACTGTAGATACTCACGTCCCAGCACATGTTTGAACAAAAACGAAAAGTCTCAGCCTGCAGGAGACACAGCAGGAGACACAGCTATGTAAAAACTGGCCAGCAGCAGGATTGTTTTCATTAGGGAAATAAGGGCCAACTGGTTTCTGCGTGAGGTGAATGTCAGTGATACAGTATAATGTGAGGTGGTTTTGCACTATTATTTCCTTTCTGTTTACAATAGTTTTTATTGATTGTAACAAATAAAATGAACAATAAGCGTTACATGGAAATAAATGCCAAATAAAGGTGTAAGATTTAGACTAAGCAAAGTAGGAACATTGAATTTGTGGTATCTGACATAAACATATAGTTATTCAGTGCTTAGTTCAGCTAAACATATCACACAAAAGAATCACAAGAAAAAAAAGGAAGGAAAAAATAAAAAGAATAGAAGGAAAGACAGAAGTAAAATAAGGAGGGGGGGAAGGAAGGAGTGCACCCCTGGCAACTATCATATATGCATAACAGTACATTAGGAACTTCCAGACAAATAATTCGTCCACGGCTCCCAAATCATATTGAAGACTGACAATCGGTCGTTCAAGACAGCTGATAGACGTTCATTAATCATAATCCAAGATAATTTCGTTTTTACTAAGTCAAATGGAATCACTGGTGATCTCCAGGACTTAGCCACAGCAATCCTGGAAGCCGTAAATATAAATGATATGAGTATTTTCTTGTGCTGCGGAATATTTTCTAGTCCATCACCTAATAGTGCCTGTAGTGGAGATTTAATAAGATTTATCTGGGTTAGTGAGTGGATAAAGTTATAAACTCTTATCCAAAAACTGCGGATCTTGGGACACAACCACCATGTATGATAAACGGTTCCTTCACTACCACATCCTCTAAAACATAAAGAAGACAAGTTATGAACAAATGCAGCCATTCTAACCGGTACCATGTACCATCTCAGCAAAACTTTGTAATTTGCTTCTATTAAAGAAGTATTGATAAATGACTTTGAGGTGGTCTGTGCCAACTTAATCCATTTATCAATATCTAAAGATATCTCCAAATCCTGTTCCCACTTAATCATGTAAAACAGTTTTTCAGATTTAGAGGACAAGATACGATATATTTCTGAGATGTGACCTGTACACTTATCGAAGGATTTGCATAAACATTCCATTGAGGTAAGAAATTATTAGAACCCAACTTAGATTTGATAAAATTTACAATCTGAAGATAGTGGTACAATTCTGTGTCAGGGAGTTTATATCTTTCCTTCATTAGGGGTGCAACGGATCAAAAAACTCACGGATCGGATCGTTCCTCGTTTAAGAGTCACGGATCGGATCAATTTTCGGATCAGCAAAAAAAAAAAAAAACAAGACAAATAAACATAAAGTTTTATCTTTTTGTTTATTAACACTATTAAATTTACTTGAAAATATATAAAATCAAGTTTAAAGTGCACAAGGCATAATATCTTTTTTTTAATTTTAACATAATGAAAAACAACTTAGTGCAACATAAAAGGCATATCTCCTTCCTTTAAACATGGACCAATGGGCAATGAGCCAAAAACAACTGAAATTAAAGTGCGACAGAAGGCACGTCATCTTCCTTGAAACATGGATAGTGAAAGCCTAGTATGGATTGTCCACATCATCAAAGAAGAATAAAAGAAAGCGCTTATAATTTTAAATTCTTTTTCAAAAAGACAAGGATGTCTACATTGTCTGGGGAGAGTGTGGACCTCTTTGCAGTCACGATGTCCCCTGCTGTTGAGAACACTCTCTCGGAAGGCACTGAAGAGCCTGGCACAGCGAGATAGCATCTTGCCATCTTGGCAATATGAGGGTATTTACACTCGTTGCATTTCCACCATGTCAGCGGATCACCATCCACTGTAATGCCGCTTGCTGCCATCAGGTAGGATGCCACCTCCTCTTTGATGATGTCAGCAGGAGTCTTATTGTCTTTGCTGGCAAAGGTCTCTCCAAAAAGCTCTGCCATCGCCGACTTCTTTTGTGGAGGAGATGAGTCCAAGTTTGCTCCTGTTGGCTCTGCAGCTTGACCCTGCGGGAAAAAAAAAATTATTTAATAATTAAACCTATTTATTTTCACGTTTCATAGACATGAAAAATGTAGCAATATTATTGCCACATTTTTCATGTCTATGAAACATGAAAATAATAACATTTAATAAAAGCCATTATTATGAAAATAAAAAATGTATTTAGATTTATAATTTTTAAAAAAAAATATTTTTCTTTACCTCATCACAGTCTTCAGTTCCCAGACTTCTCACAATCTCACTGGTGAGGTCACTGTATGTCCTCTGGCGTAGGGCAGGGTCCATGTGAGACAGGGACTTGAACCTTGGATCCAGGGCAGTAGATCTATGAAGGTAGTCCTGTAGAGTAGGGGGTAAAGTGTATCTGGGCTGCAGGTCCTCTCTAATGGCAGTCTTGACATCTCGAGTGATGGTGCTGTCTTCCACACTTGGAGCCATGGATTGTAGAATCCTTGTTTTCAGCGGCATGATCATCGATACAGATGGTGAACTTTCAGTGCTCAGCAGAGCTGTAATGGTTTTGAGGGGTTTAAACACCTGGAGGACCTCCTCTGCCACTCTCACATCATCATCGGACAGGGTAATGATGTCTTTCACAGTTTTCTTAAGGGTCTTATCGGTCAATGCAGAGTATATAGGTGCCTGCTGTTCCAGATAACGCTCCAGCATATCATAAGTGGAGTTCCACCTTGTTGGGACATCATGTATGAGCTTATGAGTTGGCAGCTTTAGCATTTCTTGCTTTGTCTTAAGCACATGAGCTGCTGTTGTGCTTCGGTGGAAGTAGGAAACCACCTTCCTGATCCTCCCAAGGAGGCAGTCCATCCTATTTACCGAAATTCCCTTCTGCGATGCCAAATTCACTACATGTGCAAAGCACCCTATCTGTGGGCCCAGTCCTGCCTCATTCACTGCATTTATTTGATTTTTGGCATTATCAGTTGTGACTGGGATATTAGTATTGGGCCTCTGCATCTTCCATTCCTCTACTGCTTGTGTCAGTACCTGCGCAAGATGAGTGCTTGTGTGACTCTCGTAGAGGGGGCGTGTCTGCAGCACCGGACTTCTCATCTCCCAGTCTGCTGTGATGAAGTGAGCGGTTATCGGCACATAGCTCTCCGTTCCTCTGGACGTCCACCCGTCTGTTGTGAGCGCAACAGAGGTTGCTCGGGATAGCTCATCCACAACTTTTTTCTTCTCCTGCTCATAAAGATCTGGCACAATCTTTGCGCTGAAGTGGGTGCGCGACGGGATGTCGTAACGTGGCTCAAGCACTTTCAGCATGTGTTTAAAGCCCTCGTTTTGCACAACTGAATATGGCCTCATGTCTGCACCTATAAATACACCGATAGGTTTTGTGATGGCTTTAGCACGGTCCGATTGTGCAACAAGGGGCTGCTTAAATGCCGCGGCGATAAGCGGTTGTTGAGCAGCTTTCGTTTTCACTCCTGTCAGTGAAACACCGGGGTGATGTCGCTTCAAATGCGTGGCCATGCTTGATGTGTTTCCACTGTCATATGACTTTCTTGTGCCACAGTGCCTACACACCGTCACGGTTTTATCCACTGACCTCTTTCCTTCATCATCATATTTGACAGGGAATCCAAAATGCTCCCATACAGGGGATTTAAATGACGTGGGGCGTTCAAGCTCCTCCGTTCCTCCGCTCGCCATGACCACACTGTATGTGTGTGGACTGATTCTTTCCCCAAAGTAGAGGCAGGATGTGGAGGCGATTTGGTAGCCTGGAGGATGTTCCAGGGGAGGACGGAATACTGGGCACAGTGGGCAGTCGGTCGCCGACTCGCCAGTCAGGGAAGGCAGGGCAGCTCACCTGGAAAAAAGGAAAGAAACTGCGCTGGTTGACGGTGACCTAGAAGCGATCTTGTGCGGCCGACCACAAAAACCGTCTAAAACTCAGTGGAAGCAGCAATCCTTCTGCACAAAACCCCAATACAGCGAATAAAATATAGAAAAAATAGGATCGTGCTAAACGTAATATTACAATAGGGAACGACGTAAACACATGAATTGGTGTAAAGACATTCCAAGGTATTTAGTAAGAGGCATGGTGAGCTTTTTGATGTTGTCATTTTTTCCCACAATTCTTTGCAAAATGAATAATTTTTTTATTTTTTTTCTACAAATTTGTCATTGTAATAGGTTATTTCTCTCACATGGCATGTGTATACCACAAATGACACCCCAAAATACATTCTGCTACTCCTCCTGGTTATTACGATACCACATGTGTGGGACTTTTACACAGCCTGGCCACATAGAGAGGCCCAAAAGGCAGGGAGCGCCATCACATGTTCTAGGGGCATAAATTACACATCTAAATTGTTGACTACCTAGTACACTTTTGAAGGCCCTGGAGCACCAGGACAATGACACGTGACACTGACGTGGCACTGATGACAGATGGTACTAATACGGGGCACTGATGACAGATGGCACTAATATGTGGCACTGATGAGAGATGGCACTTATACATGCCACTGATATCATGTGGCACTAATATGTGGCACTGATGACAGACGGCACTAATATGTGGCACTGATGACAGATGGCACTGATACGTGGCATTGATGACAGGTGACACTGATAACAGATGGCACGTGACACTGACAGGTGGCGCTGATGACAGATGGTACTAATACGGGGCACTGATGACACGTGACACTGATGACAGATGGCACTAATATGTGGCACTGATGAGAGATGGCACTTATACATGCCACTGATATCACGTGGCACTAATATGTGGCACTGATGACAGACGGCACTAATATGTGGCACTGATGACACATGACACTGATGACAGATGGCACTGATACGTGGCATTGATGACAGGTGACACTGATAACAGATGGCACGTGACAGGTGGCGCTGATGACAGATGGCACTAATACGTGACACTGATGACAGATGGCACTAATATGTGGCACTGATGACAGATGGCACTATGTGGCACTGATGACAGGTGGCACTGACTACAGATGGCACTGATTACAGATGAGATGGCACTGGGGATGGCACTGGGCACAGATGGCATTGGGGACAGATGGTTATGGCAATTGGCATTGGGGACAGATTGCAGTGGTGGCAGTGGGCACAGATGGCATTTCATTTATTTTTTTTTTAAACTTACGGCGCTGCAGCCGTTCATCTCCTCCTCCTCACATGCTGTCTCTGTGTGAGGAGGGGGAGCGGCGCTGAGAGATGATCTCATATGTTTACATATGAGATCATCTCTCATTGGCGAGGGCGATCACGCTGTAAACGGCCGCTGTGATTGGCCGTTTACACCGATCTGTGATTGGCCGTGTCCGAGGGACACGGTCAACACAGAATTTCCCTGCTGCGCGCTGGTGAGCGCGCACAGGGAACGAGGAAAGGGAGGCCGTCATATGACGTCCTCCCGGGATTTCACATCCGCGCTGTGGCCGTCATTCGGCTACGGTCGGATGTGAAGTGGTTAAACAATGTCCCCCCCCCCCCCCCCCAACAAAATGCAGCTTATTACAAGCATAAAAAACATAGTCAGCAATGCATATCAGATATCACTGATGATTTGTGCCAAGCTCACCACCGATCAAAGTTCCTCCAAACAGACCGCTGTGATGAGTCCCGGGATGACGCTAATCGTGTCGTGCTGATGGGTTGCGACATGATTAGCGTCATCCCGGGACTCATCACAGCAGTCTGTTTGGAGGAACTTTGATCTGTGGTGAGCTTGGCACAAATCATCAGTAATAAATAATATGCTGACTATTTTTTTAATGGGCTGCATTTTATTGGGGGGGGGGGGGGGATCGTTTAGTAGTAGGGAAGTGTGGTACCTGCTTTAGAAGTTGCAGAATTGGCCAGGCAAGGAATCCAGCGTGACTGCTCCGGAATCCAGTCACATGGGCTCCTGTGGCATGTGGAATGAATGAACTTGTGGCTGGGGGTGACGTCAGCGCGCAGCTCGTCGCCGCCGGGGTGTACCAAGATGGCCGCCCGCTCCATAGCTAGGCCGAAGCCGCGGCCTTTCCTAAAGGCCGCGGACCGCTCCGCGGATCGCGAGGGGTGCCGATCCGGTCACGATCCGTTGCACCCCTATCCTTCATAGTACGTTTTGATAAGACACTCTTATGATCACACAGGTCGGCAATACGTAACAAACCCTTATTAGTCCACCAAGCAAACTCTCGAGGATCAAGACCCGGGGTGAAGTCAGGGTTGCCAAATAACGGGGCAAGAGGACTATGGACAGAATGGAATGTAAAACGTTTAGACAATCTGTCCCATAGGCTCAAAGCATAAGATAGAGTAGGGCACATTATAATCGGTCTGTCTTTCATTTTTTCATTCTTTATTTCCTTTCAAACGATGGAGTGGTATGCTACAAACAAAAGATGGTCCCAATAACAGATAGTCAGCATTAAGTAAATGCTTTGAGTTTTGAATTTAAAAAAGGCCAATATAACATAAAAACAATATATAGTACACCCAAAATAATTACAAACCACAAAAATGAATCCCCAAAAAAGCCCACTGTATTTTTATTTTTTTGGGAAAACTTTCTTTTTATTGCACTTGTTTTTCAAAAGTGTAAAATGAGATAGCACGGAAAATACCAAATATAGTGGAACCTCGGATTGCGAGTAACGCGGTTAACAAGCGCTTCGCAATACGAGCACTGTATTTTTAAAAATCGTAACTGGGTTTGCAAGTGTTGTCTCGCAAAACGAGCATGATTCAGGCCAAAGCGTGTGCAGTACTGCGTTTGGCCTGAGGTGGGGGGCGCCGGAGCTGAACGACGCCGATCGGCGCCGTTTGGAAATACACGGAAAGGCCAGAGGACAGCTCAGCTGACCTCGGCAAACCTCGGGAATGGAGTCTTTCCGAGGTTTTCTGAGGTCAGCCGAGGTGTCCTCGGCCTTTCCGGCCGTTTCCGAAGCTCCCCCACCTCTGGCCGCATGCGGTATTGCATGCCATCTAAGTTAATGCGAAACAAATTATTTTCATTTCCCATAACTTCAATGGGGAAACTCGCTTTGATATGCGAGTACTTTGGATTACGAGCATTCTCCTGGAAAGTGGGCTAAACATGATCCCCCAATTTAGAATTTTTGTAGCAGCGCTATTTGAAGTGAGCTTTCACAAATGAATGTGAAAGACTAATGCGATAAACACGCTAATCAAGGTGACCGTGAGTGAAATAAATAAATAAATACATAAATATCAAAGTGACCATAAATTGATGTCTGAAATATAAATAAATAAATGCATAAATAAATAAATAAATAAATCAGTCCATATACGTGAAATCAGTGAATCAATAAAAATAAATAATCGAATATAAGTTCAAACTGGATCACAAAAGGTGAGTGAAGCGTGAAACCAATTTCTAATTAAGCAATAAATAGTTCGTGTATAAACGTGGTTTGCTCATCAAAATGAGCCAGTGAGAAATAGTGACAATTCAGAATTGATGTGGGCAACAGTTCTAGATAAATATTTCTTGAGTGATCCGTCCACCACTGCTTTCACCACGTGAGGGAATTGTCCCCTCTTGGGGGTACACTCACCAGAAATCTACTTTAAACAAGCCTGTAGTTTGAATCAATCTGGACCTTCTCCTCCAACATCACCAGATAATAGCCATCCACTAGCGCGGTTTATTGGACCAGAGTTTCAGACTTTACATCCAGCATCCCTTGATCATAACTCCACCAGCGCGGTTATATCATGTGTAAAAATAGATGGAGGGCCACATAGTGTGATATTGCTAAAAACTTTTATTTAATTAATTTAAAACAGTTTCCCTTTAATGCAAAAAGATCCCCCCCAAACGATATCTGCGTACCAAAATTAATGAGATAGTAAGCATTGGGTAAACATAGAGCGGTACTGTGCCTGTGTTCCTTTCTGTCAGTAGGAAGTGGATCCTTCAAATTCCGCTCATGAGCGGCGTCCTTTCTTCCTGTACTTCTGTGGAACGCACCGTGGACCGCAATACGTCGTAACGTCACTTCCTGTTGACCTACGCCCTGACGCGTTTCGTCATTTCCGACTTCTTCTCGAGGGCGTCAATCGCGAGGGGTGCCGAGGTCGCCCTCGAGAAGAAGTCGGAAATGACGAAACGCGTCAGGGCGTAGGTCAACAGGAAGTGACGTTACGACGTATTGCGGTCCACGGTGCGTTCCACAGAAGTACAGGAAGAAAGGACGCCGCTCATGAGCAGAATTTGAAGGATCCACTTCCTACTGACAGAAAGGAACACAGGCACAGTACCGCTCTATGTTTACCCAATGCTTACTATCTCATTAATTTTGGTACGCAGATATCGTTTGGGGGGGATCTTTTTGCATTAAAGGGAAACTGTTTTAAATTAATTAAATAAAAGTTTTTAGCAATATCACACTATGTGGCCCTCCATCTATTTTTACACATGATATAACCGCGCTGGTGGAGTTATGATCAAGGGATGCTGGATGTAAAGTCTGAAACTCTGGTCCAATAAACCGCGCTAGTGGATGGCTATTATCTGGTGATGTTGGAGGAGAAGGTCCAGATTGATTCAAACTACAGGCTTGTTTAAAGTAGATTTCTGGTGAGTGTACCCCCAAGAGGGGACAATTCCCTCACGTGGTGAAAGCAGTGGTGGACGGATCACTCAAGAAATATTTATCTAGAACTGTTGCCCACATCAATTCTGAATTGTCACTATTTCTCACTGGCTCATTTTGATGAGCAAACCACGTTTATACACGAACTATTTATTGCTTAATTAGAAATTGGTTTCACGCTTCACTCACCTTTTGTGATCCAGTTTGAACTTATATTCGATTATTTATTTTTATTGATTCACTGATTTCACGTATATGGACTGATTTATTTATTTATTTATTTATGCATTTATTTATTTATATTTCAGACATCAAGTTATGGTCACTTTGATATTTATGTATTTATTTATTTATTTCACTCACGGTCACCTTGATTAGCGTGTTTATCGCATTAGTCTTTCACATTCATTTGTGAAAGCTCACTTCAAATAGCGCTGCTACAAAAATTCTAAATTGGGGGATCATGTTTAGCCCACCATAGAAATTTTTGTACTCTTCACAGTTCGATATTCTTAAGCGGCAGCTTCCATTATTGCCATATACCCACATTATATGAAGACAATAATAATAATTTTTCAATTGCACATTATGCACATATATTTATAACTGCTTTATTGCAGTTTGCACACATATGTTTATTTATTTATTTATTTATTTAAATAACTAGTTTACACATTTGCTACTATCTACAGGCTTGGTCATCCCAGGACCACCCCATACATTGCAAGTAACATATCCTTGTAGCGCAGAGCAGTGTTTATTTATTATTTTTTAGGAGGGCGGCAATAGTAAACACTTACACACAATTCTCCTGGAAAGGATTATGCTCGTAATCTGAGGTTCCACTGTATAAAAGAGAACAGTCATCCATGACATCGATCAAACCCACTTTATTTTTAATAGAATAATTATTAATAATTAATAGCATTGCAGAAAGAAAAGCAGTTTGATTTGGAAGGGACAGCAGCTAAAATGGGCTTTCTCCCCTTACAGCGGACCTTCATCCTCCATCTGCACTCTCCTCCTCTCCATCCTGCTCCCACTCCACAGCGCTGGTATCAGGTATTTCTTTTCCTCCTTTCCTATTCCTCCCACTGACTCCAACGATCCTGCACTAGACTAAAATGTACTATTTATTAGGGCTGAAACAACTAATCGATTATGAAAATAGTTGACAACTATTTTCATATTCGCTTAGTTGGTCAGCTGAATAGTTTTCCTGCATACAGAATGCATTATTTGTTTAAAATCAGGAAATACAGTGCAACACACATATAGTTCAGTACACCGTCCATACATGTCTGTAACTGCCGTAGAACTTGTGAATCTGTGAGGAGCGATGCCTCATGGGACATGTAGTCCTGGGCAAGAGAAGGAAGTGATTCTAAAGGTAGAAGTTTTTTTTTTTACCTTGCTATAGGGGCACTCTGTACTATACTTTGCGGCTTTCCTATAGGAGCACTCTGAATGCAGGAGGAGCCAGAAGCATCGATGGGTGTCCAGAAGAAGAGAATCAGGGCTGCTCTGTGCAAAACTATTGTACAGAGCAGATAAATATGACAAGTTTGTTGTTTAACCACTTGCCTACTGGGCACTTAAACCCCCCTCCTTGTGAACGCCAGTTTGCCCCTGTATAAAGCCACCTACTCGGGCAGAGGTTGCCCACAAAAATTTGAAAAGGTGTGGACCTGTTGGTTAGATGATAATTCTACGGCAACTGATGCAGTAACTAATCCCTAGATTACCATTCAGGTTATAGTATGATAGAATTATCCTGCCTGTCATTACAATATTGAGCACAGACCCTCCTGAACTAAACCTCTCCCCACATTGGGGTATAGATAAGTAAAGTTGTGTTTTATTGGTCTGCCCTGTTGCGGTCTGTTGCTGCTTCAGAGGCAGTCTGGTTATGTTATATGATGTACCCTGTTGTGGTTGTTGCCGCATCAGAGAATTTGCCCCTGCGTGGATAATGTTTGGCCCCTGCGTCGGCAAGTTTATGTGCTAATGCAAAACTCAATAAAAAAAGATTTTACAAAAAAAAAAAAAAAAAATGAAAAGACAATTTTTTTTTTAAATAAACACATTTTTCTTTGTTTCTGTGATAACATTTTGCAAATTATTAATTTCTCTTCATGAATTTTGGCCACAATTTATACTGCTACATATCTTTGGTAAAAAATAACCCAAATTAGTGGATATTATTTGGTCTTTGTGAAAGTTAGAGAGTCTACAAGCTGTGGTGCGAATCATAAAATATTGATCACACCTGATGTACTGGTGGCTTGTCATTTCTTCCGACCAGAACAAGCCAGGAAAGTACAAATACCCCCCAAATTACCCCTTTTTGGAAAGTAGACATTCCAATGTATTTAGTAAGAGACATGGTGAGGTTTTTGATGTTGTCATTTTTTCCACATTTATACCACAAATGACACCCCAAAATACATTCTGCTACTCCTCCTGAGTATTACGATACCACATGTGTGGGACTTTTTCACAGCCTAGCCACTTAGAGAGGCCCAAAATGCAGGGAGCACCATCACGTGTTCGAAGAGCATAAATTACACATCTAACTTGTTGACTACCTATTACACTTTTGAAGGCCCTGGAGCACCAGGACAATGGCACGTGACACTGATGTGGCACTAACATGTGGCACTGATGACATTTGACGCTGATGTGGCACTGATGACAGATGGCACTGATGACAGATGGCACTAATATGTGGCACTGATGACACGTGACACTGATGACAGATGGCACTGATACATGGCACTGATAACAGATAGCATGTGACACTGACAGATGGCACTGATATGTGGCACTGATGACACTTGACACTGTTAACAGATGGCACGTGACACTGACAGGTGGCATTGGGGACAGGTGACACTGGGGGCAAATGGCACTGACAGGTGGCACTGGGGACAGATGGCACTTGGGGACAGGTGGGCATGTGTGTTGAGTGTGTGTTTCACTGTGTTAGTGTGGCAATGTGTGTTTACTCACGTTTCACTGACGCTGCAGCACGGAAGCTCTCCCTCCTCACACGCTGTCTCTGTGGAGGGAGAGCTGGCGATGAGAGATGATCTCATATGTTTACATATGAGATCACCTCTCACTGGACACGCTGATCGAGTGCTAAATGGCCGCTGTGATTGGCCATTTAGCACGATCGGTGATTGACTGTGTCCAAGGGACACGGCCAACACAGAACTTCCCCGATGCGCGCACACGTCGGTTCGCAGAGGGGAAGTAAACAGGAGGATGTCCAGGGACACCCTCCCGGCAATTGGCGTCCGCGCTGTAGACGTATTTCGTCTATAGCGCAGGCGCGAAGTGGTTAAGAAAAATAAAAAAGCCAACGTTTACAATGACTTTAAGGGCTATGTGCAGGGAAGATCAGCATCAGAACCCAGAGAAGGTGGAGGCTGATAGACTGGAGGTAATATAAGTCATTACAAATAAATTTACAGTAAAAGTTTACCATTATTTTGCATTCTATTTAAAATGATTATATCTATGAAAAAGTCTCAGTCTTTAGTGCTATTTTAATATAAATGTTTTATATTCCCTCTTCATGTAGCTTCATTCTGACTCCCAATTTAAATATCCTGTATATCCTACTTCTGACAAAAATAAATAAAAATAATAATAAATAAATAATAATAAAAAAAAATAATAAATAAATATATATATTACTTTCACAGTTTTTTTTTTTTTTTTTTTTATTAAACCCCATTATGACAGGTGATTTTAAAAAAAAGCATGCTGCTGCTAATAAATGTCTTATGCTGGCCATACACGTATTGATTTTTGAACGAGAATATTTTTACGAATATTTGTACAAAAATTCCTTGTGCATTTAATGAATGAACGTGTGTTCGAAAATCCCACTTGCTTTTAACATTCAAGTTCAAAATGAATGTAACTTCAGAACGAAAATCACATACAGTGTCTGAAAATTTGTTTGCTCGAGAAAAGTTTTGTATTTTGCTCCTTCGAATTTTACCGTCACTGTGGTCGAAAACAAATGCCCCCACTAAGGATTAGAAAATCAGATGGATGTACTTAAAACAAAAATGTTCACTTCAATTTAAATTTAAATTTTTGATTGTGTATTGACAGCATAAGGGACAGCAGGTGCAGGGAACTTGTATCAAGTTTTGTGCCTATGACAAGGAACTCTGTCATGCATAATATTATATTACAGTCCCGTCTAAAAATCTGCAATACAGTGTTTTAGGTCTTTTATTATTATTATTATACAGGATTTATATAGCGCCGCCAGTTTTCTCAGCGGTTTACAACATTGGGGCAGACAGTACAATTACAATACAATTCAATACATGGGGGAATCAGAGAGCCCTGCTCGTTAGAGCTTACAATCTAGGAGCTTTTAAAAAAAAAAAAAATTCTTTAGATAAAAACTTTGATCTCTGAGTCTGATAATATGTACTAGATTCAACCTCTAATAATACACATATCTCTTCTGCCTGTTATAGTGTATTAGATATATTGTTCCCCAACCATATAGCTGGGTATCAAAATTTACCACCGCATATAGATAAGAATACGTTTTTTTCTTTTTTACACTTTACATAACCAAATTATACACCAATTTTTTTTTTTTTTTTGAGGTTTATATCAGATTAGTCGATTAATCTAAACAATAATCAACCAACTAATCGATTAGGAAAATTATTTGTTCTGTGTTTATTGCATACCCCTGTTAGTATCCTGTATGCATTGTCATTTCATCCTGCATTCAATCAGTAAACCTAAAGCTACACATTGCTGTTTGTCTGATCATATGACTGTTGTCTCTACATAACATTTAATTCTTCTTTATGGGAACAAGATTTATTTGGACTTTTATATAACTGACAAAGTCGCTTTAAGAAAAGCTTCAGGTAACTCTCTGAAAATCGTCACAGCCTATCTGCACATTTTAATTTATTCCTAATATGTGCAACTCATTCATCTGGAATATAAAGATTGGAAGTAAGGGTTGTAGCCAGAGATTCTCATCTTTCATTTATGTAAATGTACAATGGATATACATATCCGGAGATAGCCCTTGCAAAACATTGTAGCAAAGGGCATTACTCATAGAAATGGTTCCAGCCATGCTATAAAATGGAGATAAATGATGTGGAACACCAATATAGGACACATTTATGTCGACCTAGACCATGAAAAATGCAAATGTATAACTGGTTTATATATTGCAGTTCACTTTAACCCTCTCATGACCAGGACTATTTTGTGCCTTTGGGAGTAAAATGGTGCTGAGCAAAACACTTTAACTGTTCTTTTAAAGAAAATAATTATTTGGACAGTTACAAAGTGCTTCCATGTAGTATAGACTTTTTAATGTCTCTACCACTTGACAATAAGAGGCAAAAGGCGATGTTTTTTTTAGAACAAAGCCATATTTTTACAATACATTTCCATATCCTGTCATGGAAAGAAAAAGCCACTGCTGAGGCTGGCCATACAGTAATTTTCTTTCCATTCAACGAGTTGAACAAAAGAAAAAAAAGAAAAGACTTGATTCCCCCATCCACACACTCAATGTAAATGGCGGGATCCCTACCGCTGAGGTATTGTATTCTGACATTAAAATAAAAATATATAAATTGCACTAATTAAATCACCACCCTAAATCTCATGTATCATGAAAAAAGAAAAATAGAGTGACATGGGATGCAAACCATATATGCATGCAAAGCAAATATAATGAACTAAATCAAAATATATGTATACTCAATAGAATGAAATATAATGAAAATATTCAATAAATGTGTGCTCTGTAAGACAAATGTAAAATTTGAATAAAAGCAAAATGTGTACAAAAGTGAAGTGAAATAAAAATATGAAATATAATGAAAAAGTAATAATAATAAAGTCCATTAACAGTCCAAATCAAAAAATGAATGAATGAAGACACAGTATTATCCAATAGGAAATCCGAAATATGAAAGAAAAACCGTCACCAAAGCTCTGTAGATGAAGGGGAGATGGAAGTAGAAAGCCAAGATGTGGAAAGGTCAAAATGATGTATGCACCTTACCAGATTGGTTGGACCCCCTAAATAGCGAGGTCTGAAACGCAAGCAGATATGACCCTCTGCACGGGTATGTAAGGTATCCAACCGGTCACTGAACACGCCCGTCAGATAGGAGTCCACAATGCAAGAACCAGGATTCCAAACGATCACGATCAAACAAACACCAACACCAACGGGACCATAAGTGGGAGATAAGAGATAACTCCAATGGTGTAGTATCGTAACAAACTGGTTTATTTTTAGTAAAAAAGCGGATACAAAAAGCGAAGACCAGCGTCACTCGCTTAATTTAAAAATTTGCCGGCAGCATAAAAAACAAACATCCGTGTTCCAAAAACACATGGGGGCGTGGTGGCGTCAGTACGTAGCACCGCCCTACATGTTTCATCAGAGTTGACGTCTTCAATGGGGCACGGGCGACTTACAGAAACATCACCATTTATATGACTAAGTGGCGACCAAGCCTTGTTATGGTTGCGGAGTCGTCATGTAAGGAAATATTGCGAGAGAACACCAGACCTCGATCTGATGCACTTTACGTTAGTACAACTCCATTACACAGCTAAGAGGGGCAAGGAGTGTAAGCAACAATGTAATTTGTGAGTGTTCATTGATGAAAAATAAGCGCACATATATGTAACAAAACAATATACACCGCTATGAATATATATAAACCATAACGACATCTGTATCTATAGCTTATGGTCGCTCAGAAATTTAGCAATAAAGCGTAAAAACTTAAGATTAAAAATACAAGTAAAATTAATATTAATAGAAAAAAACATATGTGTGTATAAATGTAGCGCTAAAATTGAGATGGTTCTTTTTTTAAAACTATTGATATGGTTTTAGGTGTGATGCCTTATGCACAAGACATAGAGGTGAAAATGGGGGAAGGCAAATTCCAAGGTCTGTCTTGGTACCATATAAATAGAAGCACAAAATAAATGTAAAACCTTATCAGAGCATGAATATTATAAAAACTTACTTATATAAAATTATTTATGCAGTAAAACCCAATATAAAAGGGTTAAAAGATACACGTGATTAAAATAGTGAGTAAAATACCAGGTGATTCTATGGTGAAAAAATATGTGATGATTTTATAAAACAGAATGACACGTGCTATAAAAATCATAAAAAACTCAAACTTGAGTTTGAAGTGTTAAGTGGAAAAGAACTGTATAAATGAATATAGTGATAAAGTCCGTTTAAAATTGATTGGTGAATAAAATAAGTGACATTAATTTGAGTCCATAAAAATGATGATTAGTGGTCAAACAGATGCTGCTGTTCAAGCAGGTGTTCCATGTGCCGGGTGAAGTGATAGTTGTCTGGAGGCAACTAAGCCTATAAGAATGAGGCTTACCGGAAATTTTGGACTTGAAGGGGCATACGCCTCACAAGTCGCAAAAGCTTATTGGTATAGGGCTGGCAAATCCTCGTTCCACGCAATGGCTCCAAGATGGATCTCGATATAGCATGGACAGGTAAAAACCGGGAGGATGAATGGCCGATGGGGGATGGGCATCAATATTCCATAATTCAATCGTATTTATAGATCATAATGAAAAGAAAGCTTTGCATAGTGTAATACCGTTTGAATAAATTTTAATGTTATAAAAACAGATTAAAAACACTCACATTTTTTTGGAATAAAACAGGCCTGTATAAAATTGCGAAGAGTAGCGTGGTGCTGTCGTAGTAGTCCACCCGATGCGTTTCGTCCTCATAGACGTCGTCTGGGGTGTGTGGTGTATGTGTATGAGTGTGTGTATGGTACCAAGACAGACAAGGTACACCTTGAAATTTGCCTTCCCCCATTTTCACCTCTATGTCTTGTGCATAAGGCATCACATCTAAAACCATATCAATAGTTTTTTTTAAAAAAGAACCATCTCAATTTTAGCGCTACATTTATACACACATAACTTTTACCCCACCGATAGTCTTTCGGCAATGTTAGCAGCTTCATACATTTAAATACAATATCTATACAGCGCAATATTTACCCCCACTCTTTCCAATAGAAAAAAACAGACTAATCAATTGACCACATACAAATATCCAAAACAACTGTCATCCTATTTAAGTCATAGTAAGAGGATCTGGATAACCTACTTCCGAATAGTAGAAAAATACCTCAATGTCAAAATAGTATTATAATAAGCTACATATCAAGACAGGTGTTCTCTCGAAATATCGTACATAGAAACTCTATATATCGACAATCAATTACACTTGATTACAAATACAAGCAATTATAAATACAAGTGCAAAAATTCTTATGCGTTATCTATAAATGCATTTACTTCAATATCACCATTTAATCCTAGGGGTCTCAAACATCTGATTTTGTAAATCCACCCCATTCCAAGCTTTGAAATAGCTCGTCACTTGGGCCCCATCTCCAAGGCAATTTCAAACGATCAATGCCCACAAACTTGGTCCCTTTTGGGTCCTGTCTGTGGCACTCCAAATAATGCCTTGAAACGGGATGCCCCTTATAGCCTCTCTTAATGTTCCCGATGTGCTCCCCTAATCGAACCTGAAGTGGTCGGACAGTGCGCCCCACATATTGAAGTCCGCATGGGCACGTGAGAAGATATACGACCCCTAGAGTGGAACAGGTGATTAGTGATTTTATAGGGAACTCGCAGGAAGTAGTTTTGGATTTGAAGTGTGTAATTTTCCTATCCTTGATGGCATTAACATTACAGACTGCACATTTTTTTACATCTATAAAAACCCACCATATTCTGGAAGAACATTATTTTTTTATCAGGGGGGTCACAAACATTGGTAGCCACCAGAGATCTTAGGGCTGGAACACTATACCGATATTTGTGGCTTTTATTGCAGCTTTTTATTCACATAATTCATTCGTTTCACTTTTGAGCGTAGTTTTATTTCTTTGTTTATATATTATTGTATTCTGACAGTTGAGATTTCCCCGCTGTCAGAATACACTGATCAGTACCTCTGGTTAAAACCGGCAGTGTTACATAGAGTATTGATTAAGATAATTTTTTTCCAACAGGCTGATTGTACACAAGGTGATCTATTGATCGCCTGCCCATTCATGGATTGAAAATTGTTGAAATGGTCAAATTTCGATCCATGTAGGGACAGCTTTAGATAGAAGGAAGTCTTCAGTAAACTTTATAAAATAGTTCACAGTCCGTGGCTGAACCTTGAATTTTACCTTACAGCCACAGAAAGACATAGTAACACACATAGGTTGGACTCTTTTTTTCAACCTCACCTACTATATAACTATGTAACACCTTAGTGTCAGCTGTCTATGATAGTAAGCCTCTATAGATCACCAACTCATGGTTCCCCAGCGTTCAGCGTCTAAGGCCCAGCCTGCTTCTTCATCTGGGTCCCTGATTGTGAAGGTGGTCTTGCAGCAAGCTGGTCCCAGGTCACGGTCCCCAGATACGCCTAGTTGAGGATGCGGAGACCACTCGTGTGTGCAGAGAACAATGGAAGGAGACAGAAGGAAATCCAGGAAACAAGTTGAGGTCAGGGTGGGTAGCAGGCAAGACACAGAATACACAAAAGTGTAAGGAGCAGGAGCTCAGAGAACTGGGAAGTTGCTCAGGCAACGTGGGCTGAACTGAGGATGTATAGGGATGCTGGGAGGTGGGCAAGGAAGTGATGGAAGAGAAAATAAATTGAAACCCACATTATAGCAGGTGATGTCCATAGGTAAGCACAGAAGCCAAACAACACATGTGAAAGGAATCAGAGGACTAGGAGAAGCACTGCAGCAAGGTGATGTACACAGGCAGGAAAACTGTGGGCTAAATCATGGCATTTAGCATTATAAGAAGGTACAACTCTTTATTGACAGAATGAACTAGGAACCAGGAATTACTATTGAGAACTGGTGCAGCGTCACAAAGTTGGCGTCACACTGATTCGGACGGTGCCTTTTCCGGCAATAGCCGGTGATTTGACATGTCAAATCGCATGCCAAAACTGTGCGATGTGAATGTGGGCTCAAACCTATTTGTGTCTCAGACCATAAATATACATTCAGGTGGTTATACTTTGCAGTTCACTTTAACCCTCTCACGACAAGGAGTATTTTGTGCCCTCATCAGAATTATGCTTATCAAACCACTTTTTAAAACACTTTAATGCCGTGTACACATGACCGGACTTTTCGATGGACTGAATTTCGGAGGACTTTTCGACTGAGTTTCGTCGAAGTTCCGTCAAATCGGACTTGTCTACACACAATCACACCAAAGTCCGATGGATTCAACCTTGATGAGGTATGACCGGACTAGAATAAGGAAGTTCATAGCCAGTAGGCAATAGCTGCCCTAGCGTCGGTTTTTCGTCCGTCGGACTAGCATACAGATGAACGGATTTTTCGACCGGACTCGGGTCTATCGGAAAGATTTGAAACATGTTCTAAATCTAAAGTCCGTCTGATTTTTCGACAGCAAAGGTGATGAAGCCCACACACGGTCGAATTGTCCGACGGATTTGTTCCGTCGGACCTTTACTGTCAAAAAGTCTAGCCGTGTGTACACGGCATTAGAGTTTTTTTTTTTTTTTTTACATTTCTATTATTATTAGGATTATTACTCGTAAACAGTGAAAAATACCGCGCTAACACCTAGAACATGAATAAGCAGCCACACGGCAAAAGACAATTGCAAGTGAAAATAACGTATAATTGTGCAGCGCAATCATATGAATATATATATATATATATATATAACGTGTGACATTTAGAGTGTACAACGTTTTCCTTTTTTGCACTATATACAGTCTTATTCATATGATTGTTCTCATTTAGCGCTGCACAATTATCCAGTATTATTACTCGGACAGCTACAAAATGTGTCCATGCAGTGTAGAGGTTAATCTTTCTATAAGGGAAAGAGTGATAGATTTTTTTGGACAAAGCATTATTTTTACTATATTGACATACATTTTTTAATTTCATTTTTAACCTCTTCGCGCCCGCGCTATAGCCGAAAGACGGCTGCAGCGCGGACGCTCCCTGCAGGGAGGACGTCCCTGGACGTCCTGTTGTTTACTTCCCTAATGCGCGCTCCTGAGAGCGCGCATCGGGGAAGTTCTGTGCTGGCCGTGTCCGTCGGACACAGCCGGTCACAGATCGCTGTAAACGGCCAATCACAGCGGCCGTTTACAGCGAGATCGGCGTGTCCAATGAGAGATGATCTCATATGGAAACATATGAGATCATCTGTCAGCGCCGCTCTCTCTCCTCACACAGACAGCGTGTGGGGAGAGAGAGAGATCAACGGCTGCAGCAGCCGTAAGTAAAGAAAAAAAAAAAAAAAAGAAATGTGCGATCTGTCTCCCCATCTGTCCCCACCTCTGTCCCCCATCCATGTGTCCCCCATCCATGTGTCCCCCATCCATGTGTCCCCCATCCATGTGTTCCCCATCCATGTGTCCCCCATCCATGTGTCCCCCATCCATGTGTCCCCCATCCATGTGTTCCCCATTCATGTGTTCCCCCATCCATGTGTCCCCATCCATGTGTTCCCCCATCCATGTGTTCCCCATCCATGTGTCCCCATCCATGTGTCCCCCATCCATGTGTCCCCCATCTGTGTCCCCATCCATCTGTCCCCATCCATCTGTCCTCATCTGTGTCCCCATCCATCTGTGTCCATCTGTGTCCCCAGTGCACCTGTCCCCAGTGCCATCTGCCAGTGCCACCTGTCCCCAGTGCCACGTATAAGTGCCATCTGTCATCAGTGCCACGTGTCATCAGTGCCACGTCTGTGCCATCTGTCATCAGTGCCACACATTAGTGCCATCTGTCATCAGTGCCACGTATCAGTGCCATCTGTCATCAGTGCCACCTGTCAGTGTCACGTGCCATCTGTTATCAGTGTCACGTGTCATCAATGCCATGTATCAGTGCCATCTGTCATCAGTGTCACGTGTCATCAATGCCACATATCAGTGCCATCTGTCATCAGTGCCACGTGTCGGTGCCATCTCTCATCAGTGCCACGTATTAGTGCCATCTGTCACCAGTGCCACATATTAGTGCCATCTTTCAGTGTCACGTGTCATCAATGCCCCGTATTAGTGCCGTCTGTCATCAGTGTCATGTGTCATCAGTGCTCCATACTAGTGCCATCTGTCACCAGTGCCACATCAGTGTCACGTGTCATCAGTGCCACGTATCAGTGCCACCTGTCATCAGTGCCACGTCAGTGTCACGTGTCATTGTCCTGGTGCTCCAGGGCCTTCAAAAGTGTACTAGGTAGTCAACAAGTTAGATGTGTAATTTATGCTCCTAGAACACCTGATGGTGCTCCCTGCATGTTGGGCCTCTCTAAGTGGCCAGGCTGTGTAAAAGTCCCACATATGTGGTATCGTAATACTCAGGAGGAGTAGCAGAATTGATTTTGGGGTGTCATTTGTGGTATACACATTGCATGTGAGAGAAATAACCTATTACAATGACAATTTTGTGGAAAAAAATAAAAAATAAAAAAATAATTCATTTTGCAAAGAATTGTGGGAAAAAAATGACAACATCAAAAAGCTCACCATGCCTCTTACTAAATACCTTGGGATGTCTACTTTCAAAAAAGGGGTCATTTGGGGGGTATTTGTACTTTCCTGGCTTGTTAGGGTCACAAGAAATGAGATCGGCCACCAGTGCATCAGATGTGATCAATTTTGTATAATTCGCACCACAGTTTGTAGAGTCTGTAACTTTCACAAAGACCAAATAATATCCACTAATTTGGGTTATTTTTACCAAAGATATGTGGCAGTATAAATTGTGGCCAAAATTTATGAAGAAAAATTAATAATTTGCTAAATTTTATCACAGAAACAAAGAAAAATGCGTTTTTTTTCAAAATTTTCGGTATTTTTCATTTATAGCGCAGAAAATAAAAAACCCAGAGGTGATCAAATACCACCAAAAGAAAGCTCTATTTGTGGGAAAAAAAGGACAAAAAATTCATTTGGGTTCAGTGTTGCATGACTGAGTAATTGTCATTCAAAGTGTGTGAGCACCGAAAGCTGAAAATTGGTCTGGGCAGGAAGGGTGTTTAAGTGCCCAGTAAGCAAGTGGTTAAAAATGTTTTCATTTATTGACATGCCCTGTTACGCAAAAAAGCCACTGTTAACACAGAAAGGGAATTTTCAGGCAACAGATAACAATAAAATTCCAGTCTCAGGACTGAACTGTTGCTAAAGCCACAAACTTTTATGTGATGTCACAAACTATCTTTACCTATAGACATTATAAAGCAATTCCTCCCAGACCTCCAATCCTTTAAATCTAAAGGTATCACTCTCATGTCCCATTTGTATAATAAACATTTTATTCATGCATTTGGGTCCCTTTGTGATCGGATTATTTCTCATATATGCATATCCACACCACTTCCTTTTTTCCTTCCATATTGATGTAGGTACCAAATACACCTCTATGGTTAAATGGGAAAGAGAATTCAGCATTCCATACCCTGTATCCTCCTGGAAATTAACATTTACATCAACTTAAAAGGCATCCCATTACATCAATCCTTGGGAACTCTATCTGAAATTCCTCCACCAGTGTTATTTCACAACCTACCGACTGTCAATAGTCTATCCCTCCACATTCTAGAGGCAGGTGGTGACACTGGATCTTTACCCCACCTGTTCTGGTTTTGTAAGTACCTTTGTTCCTATTGGAATGAGATCTTTAGAATAGCTTCTGATGTTATAGGGACTCCATTGACACCTGACCCTGAACTTGCTTTATTGCACCTTAGGATCAGTGCTGGGACATAGTCATCTAGCACCCAGGGCAAAGATGCCAAACGATGCCCCCCAACAATGTATGAATATTATGTGTCAGCAAAAATCCCAATACCCTCCAAAAAGAAAAATCAAGAACTATAGTGGGGCTATACAGGGCTACAAGATTGCAGCGTTGGGGTCCCGCACTAAACATACTGGTCAGATTGCCACTGTGAAGTGTTTGCTTACCCACCCCCTTCCCATGTTTTTTGCTGGAAGGAGAAGGGGGAGGAAAAACAAACACTGCAAAGTGGCAATCTGGCAGTCCCAATCCAGGAAAGCTGCAGTGGCAGGAGATGGAGCTGGGGGGGGGGGGAGAGAGAGCACTAATAGCTGTGGGGGATGAGCTGATGGAGAAAGTAAAACCGTGTATTAGTTAGAAGCAGGATAAACTTCTTTATAGAGAAGGGTTTTCAGGGATCGTCTAAAGATGGATAGATTAGGGGACAGTCGGACAGATTGGGGTAGGGTGTTCCAAAGGATGGGAGAAGCTCTGGAGAAATCCTGTAGGCCAGCAAGGGAAGAGGTGACAAGGGAGCTAGAGAGTAGGAGGTTTTGGGAGGACCTGAAGAGAGCGGCTTGGTTGATATTTAGAGACTAGGTTAGTGATGTAGCTGGGGGCAGAGTTGTGGATGGCTTTGTAAATTATTGTTAGTACTTTGATTTTTATTCGTTGGGAGAGTGGAAGCCAGTTCAGGGATTGGCAGAGAGGGGTGGAGGACACTGAATGGTTGGTAAGGTGGATGAGTCTTGCAGCAGCATTCATTATGGGCTAAAGGGGGGATAGTATATGTAAAGGTAATTCAATGAGGAGGGAGTTGCAGTGGCAGTGTAGGGGTTAAGTGTGTCTAGGGGCGTGTTGCTAACTGTGGGGGGTGTGGCTGTGTTTTACAGATCACTGATCTCTGCTCCAATCACAGGGAGCAGAGATCAGTGTCACTTGTTGCTAGGCAGAACGGGGAGATGCTGTTTACTTTGGCATCTCCCCGTTCTTCTTCCCCGTGAGACGATCACAGGTATCCCCTCTGCGATCAAGTCTGCGGGACCCGCGATAGGACTCACGGGGGTCCCGACCGGCGCGCACACGCTGACACGGCGGCAAATTACGTACCTGTACACCCTTATGCCTGTCCGTGCCATTCTGCCGACGTACATCGTCATGCGCTGGTCGGGAAGCGGTTAACTGATACAGATAAAAATGGCCTTATTCTGGTTATACTATTATCAACTCAGGAGTAAGGATAGGCCAAATGGACCTCTGTTCGGTTCGCACCACAACTTTCGAACACTGCAAAAGTTCGGACCCGACTAACGAACGAGTCAATGGGACCCGAATGTCAAAAATAAAAAGTGCCTATTTTGAAGGCTTATATGCAAGTAATTGGGCATACAATGGTTATAGGGGTCCGGGTCCTGCCCTGGGGGACATGTACCAATAAAAAAAAAAAAGTTTGTGAAAAATGTAATTTTTAAATGAGCAGTGATTTTTTAATTTTTGAAGTGAAAGCATAAAAATGAAAAATTCCGTCCAATATAGTACCTGGGGGGTCCCCTTAGTCTTCCTGTAAAGTGGCAGATCTGTACCATGTCTAGAATATGCTAGATTGAAATAAATATATAGTAAATTCTTATTTTGTTAGAGAGAAACTTCACATTTCATAAAGCTAGTTGACCCAATGTTTAAGGAAAGAAAGTTTTTCTGACAAAGTTATGTAATACTGCCTTAGGCTTCTTAAAAGGTAACTGGTAAAATGTTTGTTCGATTCGTTTAACCTCCTGACACCTGGCAAAGTAACACTCCTGCACCCCATGTTTCTGTAATAATGATTACATCAAAGAGTCCAGAGAACAGCCGGAAGAAACGCGCTCCCAGGCTTCTTTTGGATTTCCTATCTTGTATTGATTGACCAGGCTGGAAAATGTAATTTACTTGGAGTCCTGTAGAGGATAAAACAACAATTATTTAGCTCTGTGGATGAGCGATGCCAAGGATGAAAAGAACATCTAAGTTTATTTAGAGATAGAAATAAAACCATATATATACTTTTTTCTTAACTTTTTATTTATTACAGGTACTTATATAGCACTGTATATAGTGATTTGCATATACAGTGGAACCTTGGTTTACGAGTTACGCGGTTAACGAGCGTTTTGAAAGATGAGCAACTTTTTTTTTTTTTTATTCTGACTCGGTTTGCGAGTGTTGTCTCGCAAAACGAGCAGAATTCAAGCTAATTGGCGGTGCAGTACCGCATTTGGCCAGAGGTGCGGGGGCGCGGGGACACCGAAATGGTTCAGAGCCGTTAGAAAATACTCGGAAATACTCTGTTCCCGAGTGTTTTCCGAGCCTTTACGAGCTGTCCTCGAGTATTTCCGAGGCTCTCCGATGCCCCCCACCTCTGGCCACATGCGGTGTTGCATGTAATAGAAGTCAATGTGAAACAAATTATCTTTGTTTCCATTGACTTCTATGGGGAAACTCGCTTTGATATGCAAGTGATTTGGATTGCAAGCATTCTCCTGGAACGGATTATGCTCGTAATCCAAGTTTCCACTGTATATTGTACATTCACATCAGTCCCTGCCCTCAAGAAGCTTACAAGGTCCCTAACTCATACATACACATAATAGGGCCAATTTAGACAGTAGCCAATTATCCTACCAGCATGTCTTTAGAGTGTGGGAGTACCCAGAGGAAACCCACGCAGGCATAGGGAGAACATAAAACCCTGGGCAGGGTAGAGCCATGGTTGGGATTCAAACCAATGACCCTTGTTCTGCTTTGTGTCACCTGTTAGAGCTTTTAAAAAGTGCTTACTAGTAAGCTATAGCATACACACATCTGAGCTAAACTATTAGGCTCCGTTCACATCTCTGCGTTCCAAATTGCGTGCGGAATCGATGTGATTCTGCCTGCGATTTGCAAATCGCAGGATGCCCGTGCGTTCCCGTTGCGTTGCCCATTGATTTTAATAGCTCCCCATCTTTCCCGCAATTCGTCGGGGCGCCCGTCGCCCAAAAGAAATACAGGAGCTTTTTTTGGGCGATGTGCGATACCACGATTGTCGCCCCTATACGCGGAGATGTGAATGGAGCCTTAAACTCCAGCCATACCTTGCACAGTGGTACAGGCTATTCTGCTGTACAGAATTAGTTTGCTCTGATTTCACTGCACGCTATGAGCTTCTCACAGTGTGCATTAAAAAAAGCTGCATGGAGTCAGACAGAGCCTCCAGCCTCATTTCCTAGCTGGAGCACTTTAAAGAGGAAGTAAACCTTGGTGGGTTTTACTTCCTCTTTATGTAGCATAGGAAGGTTTCCCCAGGGGGCTTTAAAACAGCAATGCAGGCAATTCAGAAATTGATTATATAAAAGTATTTTATTGGGTCAACATACAGGATAATCTGGTTAGGGGATAACAAACACATTTCACATTTACAGACAGCAAACACAAAGTTACAGCATCACATATCATTGGTCTGTTGTGACGATGCCCCGACGCGTTTCGACCTTCAGTGGTTAGGTTTGCTAAAAAAATATATATATATATTTAATATCTCAAAAGAATTCCATCATGTATTTAATTATATATATTTAAGGTATAGTTACCACTGAAAGGTGAAAAAACTCCTGACCAGAAATGTAAAACCATGTTTCCCGAGGGTCCATACCTCATTCGCGTCCCAAAGGCGGGAAGGGTAGATCCAATGTGACTTACAAGCAGTCACGCTGAGGACACCCTCAGAGGGTAAGGGAGGCCAACACCTGCAGCAAATCCCCAATGATATCAGTGCATCAAGAGGGGAAAAATCCTAACTTGTTACAAAATGTCAGATGGATTCCAATTGTTCATTAACCACTTCAGCCCCAGACCAATTTGCAGCCAAAGGACCAGGCCCCTTTTTGAGATTCGGCACTGCGTCAATTTAACTGACAATTGCGCGGTCGTGCGACGTGGCTCCCAAACAAAATTGGCGTCCTTTTTTCCCCACAAATAGAGCTTCCTTTTGGTGGTATTTGATCGCCCCTGCGTTTTTTATTTTTTGCGCTATAAACAAAAATAGAGCGACAATTTTGAAAAAAATGCAATATTTTTTACTTTTTGCTATAATAAATATCCCCAAAAAATATATAAAAATTTTTTTTTCCTCAGTTTAGGCCGATACGTATTTTTCTACATATTTTTGGTTTTGTCATTTATACAGAAATCAGTGCTATTTAAATGCACTGATTCCTATGTAATGACACTGGCAGTGAAGGAGTTAACCACTAGGGGGCGGGGAGGAGTTAGTGTGATGTGTGTGTTTTTTTTACAGTAGGGGGCAGGGCTTTACGTCTGACGTCACTGATCGGCTTTCCCGATGACAGGGAACAGCCGATCAGTGACAGGCAGTGTAGGAAGCACGGGGAGAGGTTTGTTTACACAGACCTCTCCCCGTTCTTCAGCTCTGTGACCCGATCGCGGGACATCAGCGGCGATCGGGTCCGCGACGTATATGTGCAGGAGGCAGTCGAGAAGCGGTTAATATCTGTCTCCTTTATGAAGATCTGGAACACCAAGTGCCAAACAGATTCCATATGTTTGTTAGGTATTAAGATGGTCATATATTGTTATAGTAATTAGTTTGTATTAATTGGAATAAGTGTATATGTGTAGTTCTGACAATAGTATGGTGTTGTGTGAAAGGAAAAAAGTGATAGGAAGGGTATGAGATGAGTGGATGTGTTATGTGAGGATAGATGGGGAAGAGGAATGGAGTGAGTGCCCAAGTGAAATAAACAGGGGTACAAGAACATGTGAAGGGTGAGTGGAGTTTTTTTTTTTCTCCGCATTTCCTACACCTTTCTCACTTCATACTCTGTAGGTTCCAGCACCACTTCACCTCTCACATCACCACTCACGCCTCACATGTTCATGTCCCCTATTTATTTCACTTAAAGTGGAGGGCCACCGAAAAAAAAAATGCATTAATAATCTTAAAAAAAAAAAAAAAAAATTCTGCGGCGCTTCCTCCTCTTCGGTGAGCGGCCCGTTGCCTTCTGGGACATGTGTGTGTTCCAGAAAACAATGGGGCCATTCAGAAAGCGCTGCGTGACTCGAGCATGCACAGTAGGAAACAGGCAGTGAAGCTGCAAGGCTCCACTGCCTGTTTCCCTTCCTCAGGATGGAGGCGTCGGCAGCCAATCCGATGGACGGAACGGCCTTGGGGCGGCCGACATCGCGGGATCGCTGGACAGGTAAGTGTCCTTATTAAAAGTCAGCAGCTACAGTTTGTAGCTGCTGACTTTAAAAAAAAAAAAAAAAAAAATGTATTGGCCGGAACGTCCCTTTAAGTACTCCTCGCCCCCTAACATACCACATTTGGCATGTCATTTTTTGGGGGGGGGTGTATCTTTTTTAGTGGAACTCCCTGTCCCACTTCCTCCTTCCTCTTTTTGGCCAGGTGACTCCTCCTCTCACCATATGTGACTCCTCCTCTCGCCCTAGGTGGCTCCTCCCTGCCAGCGATCTTCTGGGACAACACAGGTCCCAGAAGATCGGCTGGCCAATAGCAGAGCGCAGCGTGACTTGCACATGCATAGTGCTCACCCGGCCATGAAGCCGTAAGCTGTCACGGCCGGGTGCCCACAGTTGCTATGATGGTGCAGAGGAGAGGAGGGGGAGAGGAGCGAGGCTCCAGGCGACCGCATCGCTGGACCATGGGGCAGGTAAGAGTCTGTTTATTAGAAGTCAGCAGCTACACTTTTTGTAGCTGCTGACTTTTAATAAACTAAAAAACTGTTGGAACTCCGCTTTGAGGCATCAGCATACCAAGACATTTTGGACAATGTCATGCTCCCAACTTTGTGGGAAAAGTTTGGAGATGGCCCTTTCCTGTTCCAACATGACTCCTCACCAGTGCACAGAGCAAGGTCCATAAAGACATGGACTTAGCAAGGGTGGTGGAAAATTTACATTATAATAGTAAGTAAAACATATACATTTTAAGTGTAACAATCTAAAATATAAAAATTCCAAAGTTCTATAATGGTGTGAACCTCTTAACTAAAAAGTTGTTGCACTTGAAGTTAATTTGTATTGCAATTATCTGTAGAAGGGTTTCCACCATCCCTGCTAAGCTTAAAAAAAATGTATGTCGTATTCTCATGTTGATGTGTATTACATGTGAAATCACACATCACAGGGATTATTGCACTTGAAGTTAATTTGTATGGCAAATATCTATAGGAGGGGTTTCCACATCCCTGCTAAGTTTAATTTGTTATGTCTTTTTTTCAGTTTGATGTGTATTAGATGTGATGTTACATATCACAGAGACCGGTATTGTGGTAATATTGAAGTTTATTGAGATTTCTATACATTAGAGGGTTCCACCATTACTGTTAAGTTTTTGATTAGTAAGTTAGCGCTGCACTTTTTTTTTTGTGGTGTGGGAACACATTACAGTGCTTAGTGGCAGGCCTTTTACTGGCACATTATTATTTTACCTCCAGTAGTTTTTTGTAAAGTAGTGTGGTGATACCTAATTATTATACCAAAGATCGGCATGTGGCATTAATAAACATCAACAGATTTCATTTGTACCCCACCAGGCCAGCCCCCATAGACCATGTGCCTTGCTGCTGAGCTCATCTCCTAATTCCTGCACTTAGTACACTGATGGGCGCTGATTGGCAGCACTGATAGGCAGGACTCATGGGGACTGATGGGCACTAATTGGCAACACTGATTGGCACTGATAGGTAGCACTAATGGGCACTAATAGGGGCCACTGATTGACAGCACTGATGGCCACTGATTGGGAGCACTGATGGCCACTGATAAGAAGCACTGATTTGCAGTAATTGGCAGCACTAATTGACAGCGCCGATGGGCACTAATTGGCAGCACTGATGGGGGCACTGATAGGCAGCACTGATGGGCCCTGATTGGCACTGATATGCGGCACTGATTGGCAGAATTTTGAGGCAATGATTGGCAGCACTGATCGGCACTATTTGGTGCCACTGATGGGCATTGATAGGCAGCACATATGGGCACTGATTGGCACTGATAGATGGCACTGATCAGCACTGATTGACAGCGCTGATTGGCACTGATGGGCGGCACTGATATGCAGTGCTGATGGGCACAGATAGGCAGCACTGATTGTACTGATTGGTGGCACTGATAGGCAGCACTTATGGTCACTGATTGGCACTGATAGGTAGCATTGGTTGGCACTGATATGCAGCACTGATTGGCACTGACAGGTGACACTGATTGGCATGTATAGGCAGCACTAACACGCACGGGGTATTAGGGTGCCCAGGCACACCCGGAACACCCTGTGCGCATGCATATAAGCATCATCTAGTTTCCACCACCCCAACCTGACTGTCCCTGGCCCACCCCTTTTATTTGTTTTTTTCAATCATGGAGGCTCAGCATTATATGTGGGCATGGCCTAGGGTAGTCTGCGTCCAAATGCAGCCTGCTCACTCCTTCAAAGTGACTTCCACCTATCAAGGCATATTAATATTTACATAACGTCTCCCAAGAACCGACCTATCACTTGCATCAAAGTTCTTGAGATGAATACTGAGGCAGGGCGCTGTTATGTTTCCACAAAGCTATGCATAGCACCCTACTGGCCCCTCCCACTAGGCATGATCCGCCTTTATTGCATAGCGAAACACAAAGAGCCAGTGATGTAAATAATGTACTAATGTGCAGCATGTACTAAACATTTCTTCAGCCTAAAATACTTGAAAGCAAGGTCTGCACCGAGTATTGTAGAGAACTATGTCTTGATTATTATGGACTTTTTTTTTTTTTTATGAAACTGAAGCTATATACGGATAATTTAGAAATTTGAAACTTAGTAAAAATAGATAGATACATCCAGCAAACTATAATATGATTTTTGTATTATCATGGCCCTTTTCCTTGATATCAATGTTTTTATTTCTTGTTGTAATTAAAAATGTATGGAAACTGATGCATGGGGAATGGGTGAAGCATATACTGTATACACTTTTAAAAATGTTACTAAATGATAAACTGGTGCAATATATGTTGAGGAATCTTAGGAGAGTGTTGATAGAGAATTAAAGGACAACTTCTTGTTTATTTCTAAGTAAATGCCACCATGTCCTTCAATGCAGCATACCAGAGATCTTTCCTCCAAAATGGCCCCAGTTGGCTCCCCATCATACCACACACGCAGTGTTTCTCAACCTTTTTACCTTCGAGGAACCCCTGAAATAATGTTCACATCTACAGCTCAAGGAACATTGGTATGGTCAGCGAGCTGTTGATAACAAAAAGAATTAGTCGAAATAGCATTAAATAAAGAATAAATATTAAAACATACCTATTTAATGTGAAACTTGTGCTTTCCTTCCTGCGGAGCTGATCCAATTAAGGGGACATTACATGAGGCAGAGTACATTACATGGAACAGAGCACATTACAGGGCACATTACATGGGACAGGCACTCTCCTGTAGTATGTGTATTAATGTGCCCCTTTACTTGCTCAAATTCATCCCAAAGGTGTTCTATTGGGTTGAGGTCAGTCAAGTTCCTCCACCCCAAACTTGCTCACCCATGTCTTTATGGACCTTGCTTTGTGCACTGGTCCAAATCATTTAGTGGAGGGGGGATTATGGTGTGGGGTTGTTTTTGTCAGGGGTTGGGCTTGGATCCTTAGTTCCAGTGAAGGGAACTCTTAAGGCATCAGCATACCAAGACATTTTGGACAATTTCACGCTCTCAACTTTGTGGGAACAGTTTGGGGATGGCCCCTTCCTTTTTCAACATGACTGTGCACAAAGCAAGGTCCATAAAGACATGGATGAGTGAGTTTGGGGTGGAGGAACTTGACTGGCCTGTAGAGTGCCTGACCAAATGCACTTCTGGAAGAAAGGTTAAACATTCTCATAGACACACTCCTAAACCTTGTGGACAGCCTTCCCAGAAGAGTTGAAGCTGTTATAGCTGCAAAGGGTGGGCCAACTCAGTGTTGAACCCTATAGAGTAAGACTGGGATGCCATTAAGGTTCATGTGTGTGTAAAGGCAGGCGTCCCAATGCTAGTGGCGGCCCGTCCATTAGGGGCGCTTGGGCGCCACCCCCCCATCCATGTGTCCGGCCCTCTAATCTTCATGCAGGGTGCCGGAAGAAAGGATTCCAAATGGGGGGTGTGTTTTTTTTTTTTTTAAGCACGTGATTAGAGCCAGAGGCTCTAATAGGCTTCTGAAAAGGGTGGGCTCAGGGCACAGAGCACTGTGCTCCGAGCCCACCCAGTTGTGTGACAATAGCGAATGAATATTCGCTATTGCCACACTGATCCTCCCGGCCAATCAGGAAGCCACTTGTGAGACCTGTCACCGGATTGGCTGAAAGGACAGGTGATCCTATTGTACGCTTAGGAGGAGGAAGAAGATGCACAGCTTTGATGCAGAGGAGGATAAGACGCAATAGAAGCCGCCACCCGTAGGAGCGCTGTCTGCCTGCAACCTAGATTGAGCAAGTGCAGGGCTGGATGACTGACCGGGAGACCCCCTGGGGGGGTGCGGGTGACCCGACCGACTGACAGCGGGGGTGCTGCCGCCAACCGGGGAGGTGGTTGTTTGCTGCCCCCCAAAAAAAAAACACCAGCTGCTGCTACCCAATACTTTTGGTGATATAGTGTAGCTAGCCAGTTGGGACCTTGTCTGAAGCAAGTTTGCTGAATTGGGGGCAGGTAAGTATCATCCAATGTGCGCTGCACTCAGAGTTTACCAAATATACTCGAGTATAAGCCGACCCGAATATAAGCCGAGGCACCTAATTTTACTACAAAAAACTGGGAAAAGTTATTGACTCGAGTATAAGTCTAGGGTAAGAAATGCGCAGCTACTGTAAGTGGAAAAGAGGGTCAACAATGCCCATTTGCAGCCTCACTGTGCTCATTTGCAGCCATAGGTCACCCGAACTTCAAACTTGGTAGTTCCCTGGTCTGGAGGGTTAATCCCTTTTTACTCCAGGACAAAGCTATCAGGGAATCCATAGAGAGTAACATGTTAGAGTTCTTCTCGATAAATGCAAATTCAGTTCCAAACCCCAATATAACTTGGAACGCCCATAAGGCCTTTATTAGGGGTCTACTTATTCAGCAAGGAGCAAGGCTCAGGAGGAAAAGGCAACAGCGGGTCGATAATTTGATGAACCAAATAGAAATTCTAGAACAACAAAACAAAATTTCCACCTCTCATACACTAATAGAAAAAATTTCACTAGTAAGGAATGACTTGAGGCGTCTTTTTATGGATGACTTCATTAAGGCCAACAGAAGACTCAAATTAACTTACTACACTAGTGGTAACAGAGCGGGAAAGCTCTTAGCCAGCAAGCTCAAGGAACACAGACGTAGAACCCAGATACCATTCATCAAACACCCCAGCACGCATGAAAAGAGATATCACCCACAACAGATAGCAGATGCTTTCAGTGCTTATTATAGCTCACTCTACAACATCAAAGAGGACCACACAATTACCCAACCCACAAAGGACTCAATACAAGAGTTCCTGAATCTTATTAAACTGCCTACGTTATCACCAGAACAACTAGACTCACTAAACACTCCAATACTAGTGGAAGAAATTAAGCGTATTATAAAAACACTTCCCTCTAACAAATCGCCCGGACCTGACGGGTTCACAGGCGAGTATTACAAAACATTTCAAAATATCTTAGCGCCACACTTGGCGACTGTGTTCGAGACTGCTGTTGCCTCCTCCTCCTTCCCTCCAGAGATGCTCCAGGCTATGATTGTAGCTATTCCTAAACCTGGCAAGGAACCTGACTCACCCCAGAACTTTCGCCCGATATCATTGCTGAATAATGATGTTAAAATATATGCAAAACTGATAGCATCCAGGTTGGTGGATATAATGCCATCCCTTATCAACATGGACCAATCAGGGTTTACTAGAGGTAGGCAAACCGCAGACGCCACCAGGAGGCTGGTGAATGTCGTACATATGTGTGGGATTACTCGAACGCCTTCTCTGCTCCTAGCTTTGGATGCAGAGAAGGCGTTCGATAGGATTCACTGGGATTTCTTGTCAATGGTACTGCAAAAGTTTGGCTTCCTAGGCTCTATGTATAATGCTATAATGGCACTCTATTCCTGCCCGTCAGCGCAGGTCTACATTTCAGGGGTACTGTCCACCCCGTTCAAAATATCAAACAGAACTAGACAGGGGTGCCCCCTCTCTCCGCTAATTTTTAACCTGCTGATAGAACCACTCGCTACATACATTCGATCGCATCCTCATATATCAGGTATACGAATAGGTAGTAAGGAACATGTCATAAGCTTATTTGCGGACGACATCATTCTGATGCTCTCTAATCCGTCCACTTCCCTCCCCCAAGTATATGAAGCCTTGCTCCTTTTTAGCAGTGTTTCCTACTACAAAGTTAACGAGACCAAATCATATATTCTAAACCTAGGCACCCCCGAAGAAGAGTGTTATATACTTAAACAAAGGTTCCCGTTTACTTGGACACCGGAGGGTATCAAGTACCTAGGCATTACTCTTACTCCCAAAACAGAGGGCCTGATTGCTGCGAACTACACAGCGTGCTTGTCCTCCATGCCACACACACTTAAAAAAATAGCCCTTACAGAGCTATCGTGGATAGGCAGGCTCGCTGCTTTTAAAATGCAGGTTCTCCCACAGATACTATATCTTTTTAGGACATTACCGATACCATTGCCTAATTCCTACTTCCGCTCTCTTCAATCTGTAATAAACAATTATTTGTGGGCTGGAAAGAGAGCACGCTGTGCTTTTAGCAGATTGGTCAAACATAAACTGGTGGGAGGCATAGGCCATGTTCACATACAAGACTACTACTTTGCGACAATTTTGACACAGGTTCAGCATTGGTTTAGAGACAAATATGTTAACCTTTGGACAGAATTAGAAAGCACCCAGGTCCCTAAAGGCAACCTTAAAAACTTTATTTTGACAGCTCACATCACCAAATCACTTCATAGGAAGCTCTCGCCACCTATACTGGCAACAGTGAGAGCATGGACCTTCCTGTGCGGAGAGCGGGGTTGGGGCGGGGATACCACTCCGCTGGAGCTGCCTCTCTCCGCACTAGAAAACATCATACCAGACCTCAATCTCTCACGATGGGGGGCTATAGGTATACATACAGTTAGTGACATACTTGACGGAAGTTCAATTAAAAAATTTGACGATCTACAACAAGACTTTCTCCTCCCCCAAACAGAGATATTTAAATATCTGCAAATATCACACCTTACCACCACACAACCCCTACCCAGCATAGATCTGCCAACCAAACTAATCAGATTCTTTCGGACACCGACTGACAGAGACAAGGGCATATCGCTTATATACCACAGCCTACAAGACAAGAATATATGCACTAAAACAGCCTCAATGTTGGCATGGGAAAAAGATATGGGGAAAGAGTTCCCCGTCACCCAATGGGCAAAATCTATTAGATTGGCCCACGCGTCCACCAAAAGCACTAACCTAGGGGAAATGCAACAGAAAATACTACTTAGGTGGTACCTGACACCCCACAGATTAGCCAAAATGTTCCCTGGCACCTCCTCTGCTTGCTGGAGGGACTGCGGAAACTCAGGTACATTGTTCCACATCCTATGGTCCTGCTCCCACTTGCAGTCATTATGGAAATGGGTGGAAGGACTAATCTCGGACATAGTTAAAAGTCCACAGAGAGTGTCTCCGGAGATGGCAATACTGTCTATGGAGATGAGCTCTGTCCCAATTCAGTATAGGACTGTCACCTCCCACATTCTAATGGCTACCAGACTATCCATTTTGAGACACTGGAAAGCTATCACCACCCCAACACCCACAGAGATCATCCATCTTATAAGTACGAATAGCTCCTTCGAAATTATGCATGCTTCCACTATGGGCAAATACAACATAGCGCAGGAAATATGGGCACCCTGGAACGATTGGTATGATAAATATAAATGATAAATTAATAATATGTGACTTCTGTACCCAGCTTCAACAAACATCCAACGTCTTGACTATATAGTTGCTTTACAGTTTTATAACTCCTTCTATTTCTTTCCTTCCCCTCCTCCTTCCCCTCTAACCCCTCTCCTTCCCTATTATCTCTACCCTCTACCGTTCCATCCATAGTTCTACTATGGGACAGGCTTATGATGATGTGATATAGCTGCTGTTGTGGCCCGTGTGTGGGGCGGGGGGGGGGCCCTACTCCCCTCGGCGCAGTGTGTTCCCAATTGGGGGCGCTGGGGGGTGGGGGGGCCTCGCCCGGCTTCGCATTGGGGCTGCTGCACTCGGCAAGACCTGCCCTGATTTGGGATACCCTAGATTAATAACTATAAGTACACATGGATGGAGTCTTTTGTACCCGCATCTTGATTTCCTTTTATTCCATGTATTGTTGATGCACTGCGATGCATTCTTATGTTACCCCTTTTTACCTCTGTATGTTATACCTGAAAATTCAATAAAAATTTATTGTTGAAAAAAAAAAAAAACTTGGTAGTTAAGGGTTCCTAGATGCCCCCTAGCTGCAGCCAAAATGTGGGGTCTCTGGACCCAAAGGGTCCCTAAATTGCAGATGGACACAGTTGACTAAATCTGGGGCCCTGTATCTCGGGGCCACTTGGTGCTAGGAACCCCAAATTTGGGGTTCCTAGCACCAAGTGGCCCCGAGATACGGGGCCCCAAAGTCGGGTTGGAAAATGTCATTCTCTGCTGCAGAAAAGTGCTTGACTCGAGTATAAGCCGAGGGGGGCACTTTCAGCACAAAAAAATGTGAGTTTTTCATCAGTTATGCATCAGTTGTTCATCTGTTGTTCTTCCGTTTTTCATCAGTTTTCACATCAGTTCTTTCATCCACTTGAGTCAAATTTTTGGATACATTAGAGCTGCACGATTCTGGACAAAATGAGAATCACGATTTTTTTTGCTTAGAATAAAGATCACGATTCTTGGGGCGTAACATCATCTTTCACATTATACAAAAAAATTGGGCTAACTTTACTGTTTCGTTTTTTTTAATTATTATTTTTTTTTTTATTTCTTCCCCAAAAATTGTGTTTGAAAGACCGCTGCGCAAATACAGTGGGACATAAAATATTGCAATGATCACCATTTTATTCTCTATGGTCTCTGCTAAAAAAAACATGTATGTTTGGGGGTTCTAAATAATTTTCTAGCAAAAAATTACTGATTTTAGAAGTGTCAGAAAAAGGTTTAGTCTTTAAGCGTCCTCAGTTACAGACCGATGTTCATCCCTTTGATCTAAAAGAACCGAGAAATACATTGTAGCTCTTCTCTTCTCGTCTTTTTTTTGACAGCTCTGGTTCTGCACTGTATACATAGAATCGGGGGAAATGCCAGTTAAGCTCCAGAGGGGGGTTGAATCGAGATAATTTTTTAATGATTAATCATGCAGCTCTAGTATGCCTGTGTATGTGGGGGTGGGGAGGCTCAAGTTATTATTTTCTTTACTTTTCATGTGTTATTTTTTTACTTATCATTTTATTGCTATCACATAGGGGACCAATGACAGGCCATTTTTTGGTGGGGGGCAGCGTGTGCAAGGAGACGACAGGTGAAGAGCAGTATATACAGTGGGGGGCAGTCTGCACAGACAGGCTACCTCACTTGCCGACGCTAACGGTCACTGTCAGCTTTTAAATGCAATTGTCGGCTCTTTTTTTTCCTATACTTCATAGCGCCGAGAAGGAGCTGTCATTCTGGCCCACCACTAAATGAAAAAAAAGGGGCGGGTCACCAATGACATCAGCCAGTGACCCCGCCCCTTTGTTTAATTTAGCGGCGGGCCCGAATGACAGCTCCTTCTCGGCGCTATGAAGTATAGAAAAAAAAAGAGCCGACAATTACATTTAAAAGCTGACAATGACAGTTGGAAAACTCACTGTTTATACTGCTCTTCTCCTCTCTTGCCTTTGTCCACCACAACCCCCCCCCCCCACAGGTTGCTCCTAACAACCAATGCAAAAAACGGATGCAACAACGGACCACGTGTCCATTTGCATCCGTTTATCCTCCCTTCCATTTTTTTAACGGATGAAAAATAGGGCTTTCATTCATTAAAAAAAAAAAAAAAAAAAATGGATGAAAATTGAAGCGGATGAAAACGGATGTAAATGTATGATCATCCATTTACGTCCATTTTTCTATAGGAATGCATTGATATCCGTTTTTTCATTCGTCAACGGATGAATGAAAAAACGGACAAACGGTTGGTATGTGTGAAAGGGGCCTAAAAGCTAAGAGAAAAATCAGTTGGTATAATCTATACACAAAAAAGGGTAGAGATAAATAAAAGACATAGCAGACAACAAAAAGGATAAGAAACAAAAGGGCTAAATATATAGGAGAGAGATCAAGTGAGTACAAACAGAACAGGCAAGGTAAAAAAAATATATTAAAAAGTACCGAACATTTTCAATACTGTGAAATGTGTTAATATCTAAAGGGGGGCATTGATAGTTTTCAAAAAACTATTAGACAAGCACCTGAACGACCGCAACATACAGGGATATACAATGTAAAGGCCTGTACACACGATCTGACTTTTTGACAACCAACATGCAAATTAGTTGTTTTGGACCAACATCCGACCGTGTGTACGCTCCATCGGACCAACTTTTTCCAGGTTTCATCGGACTTTTGTTGGCTGTGCGAACGGACCAACTTTCTGCCAACAAAAGTCTGATGGACCAGAGTCCGACCGTGTGTACACAAAACCAACGGACTTTTGTACAAAGAACAAACATGCATGCTCAGAACCAATGCAAAAGATCAGACAACAATACAGAAGTTGACCAAAGGTGGCGCTGGAGTATTCGAACGTCCTCTTTTGAAGTGTCGTCAGTACGTTGAAACGTCACTATGTTCATGTTTGTTGCCTAAAAAGTCTGATCGTGTGTATGCAATACCAACTTGGGGCCAACGCCCTTTGGACAAAAATCCACGGGAAAGTTGGTCCACGGTCCGATCGTGTGTATGAGGCTTAATACTGACATAATCACAACACATAGGTTGGACTTGTGTCTTTTTTCAACCTCACCTACTATGTAACTATGTAAGATGGACATGAGAATTATGAGCATTCATTTCCACAATTTATTTGAAAGTATAATACAATAAAAAAGATATGGAAAGTGACCTTGCTGACTGGGAGAAGTGATAAATATTTAATCTCTCTTAGAGAGGTATAAATCAATTTATAAAGTGATTTTTTAAGAAGAAATATGTCTAGTGGTATGGCACTTTTTAAGACAGAAAGTTCAGAAGAACTTTATATCAATCTTGCAAAACTAGATCAAAGAGGTCAATACATTTTTCTATTAAAAAGCAAAGACAAAGACAAGGAAGTAATACATGAAAGTGAAAAAGTTGAGGGAGTAGGAGTTCGGGACAGAAGGAAGTGAGAAGTTGAGCTATAAAAATTAGGAATAAAACTGTAATTTAGGATATAATATGTAACTTTGACTAAGATGGAATTGAAAAAAAGGACCAAATAGCTCTGGTAAATAAGAGATTATAGAGTATGTTCCACTATGAGGATAGGTCCTCTGTTCATTGCCTTGGTCTTCTTAAGAACCTCAGCCACTCCAACACACCAGGTTGAGAGTACAAGCGTACAATATCACAAAAAACTGAAAGTAATACTTAATACCCAGCTATATCAAAGAAAACTGGCACCAAATCAGTTAATAAAGTCACCCCATATGGTTGGTAACTAGGCAAGCATAAAATGGATTAACAATGGTAATAACCCAATTTAGCATAAAAAGTGAATAACAGTAGGGACTAGACATGAGATGACATTTGGCATCCAGATCAGCAAAAACAGTAGCAAGGTCACAATCGTATAGCAGTGAGCAGTAATAAAGTTTAATCTACAGAGTTCTGGAACTATACTGCCAGAATGCATTTATGCGCTGAGGCTAGTCCTAGACCTGGGTATGCACTGTCCAAAAGAAAAGGAGGATTTTAGAGGACGGGAGAAACAGGGGAACAAAAAGGACTTATTGCAGGGAGCCCTTTGAGATGTTCTTCTGCCAGCTATCGTAGGGGCCCTTTAAGAGTGCTGATGCACTTAATTACAGTCCCAGTTAAACTGCATGTAGTATAGATACAGTATATGTATGGCATAGTTTTGACACAGGTGCAAGGTAGATGTGGTTCAGATGCGGTAAAGTTTTGGTATAATGTGGTATAGGGTTGGTATAGGTGCAGTCTAGGTTTGGAATAAGTGTAATATGGGTGCAGAACACTTGGTGTCTTGCTGTCAGTGGTTCAACCCTTGCTAGCAGTATCAGCAATGAACGAATAGTCTCACAAGACACATTGACCTCTTGCTCCACGGGCAGCAGTGCAGGTGCTGTGATGTGGGTGGTGCTGTGCTGCCCCCGGGTGTTCTTGCTCCCAGTCTTAGGCTTAAATTTCCACTGGTATGGTCTGTCATTGGCAAGTGAATATTCAGGCAGAAGTGCTCTCACTCTCTAACTCCCTTGGTGCCAAGAGGAAGAACTTTCCTGGCCAGTTTAATCAAAATCATCTCTCCACTTCTCCTACTGCACTGTGCCTATTGGAATCCACAGTGTAATGAGTCTGTTCATCCCATTATATGGCTGCTGTCTCAAAGTACAACTCCCAGGATTCGCAGTGCTCTGTATACAGTAGAAGTCTATGGGCTTGCTTGGCTTTAGCTCCCACCCTGTTGGTTGGAGGAGAATGGTGCATCGTAACATCAGTATCTCCGCAGAGGGATAGAAGAATAAAAGGCAATGTCTCCTTCTTCATATTGCTGTAGCACAGCACCTGGCTACACGTGTCTGCCTCTGGGTTGTGGGGGGAATTTGTGGAGGAATGGATATTTTTCATGTAGGTGGTCGTTTGGCTGAAATATATACTGTAGACCATGGCTGCTTTTAGAAATGATGGGGTCCCGTACAGCCTACCTGACTTCGCCCCTTCAACCGAACCCTCGACCCCACCACTGGCCCCGCCTCAAAACAAAATGTAGGTTTGTCACTGTTTACATATGTGTGCGAGATCAACGTGCACGTTCGCAATTGCATATGAGCACGGGGGAACGGGAGCTTTAACCACCTGATTACTGGGCACTTAAACCCCCCTCGTGACCAGACCAATTTTCAGCTTTTGGCGCTGACACACTTTGAATGACAATTGCGCGGTCATACAACACTGTACCCAAATTAAATTATCATTTTTTTCCCACAAATGGAGCTTTCTTTTGGTGGTATTTAATCACAGCTGGGGTTTTTATTTTTTGCTAAACAAACAAAAAAAGATGGAAAAAAAAAAAATCATGTTTAATAGTTTGTTATAAAATTTAGCAAACAGGTAATTTTTCTGCTTCATTGATATGCGCTGATGAGGCGGCACAGGTGGGCACTGATAGACTGCACTGGTGGGCACTGATAGGCTGCACTGGTGGGGACAGATAAGTCGGTACTGATGGGGACAGCAAAGATGTGTGGGCTCTACTGGTCTTGAGCTCTTTTCAGTCTTCTGGCAAGGTTCCACCCACCCCCCACTTTCTGTTTATTATCATTCATGGCTCTAGTAGCAGGTTTTACATTGCCAGTGTCCTAACAGCATATATTTCCTGCCTTCTGGGCTTTAAATTAGTTGGATATCTGTCCAGGACTGATAGTTAGAACCTGATTTGAGACTGCAATATTTAAGGATAGCAGAAGAATAATGACCTGTGATGACTCTGTACAAGTAATTTATAAGTCTACATCTGGAATATGCAGTTCAGTTTTAGGCACCAGTTCACAAAGCGGATATCGGGGAACTGGAGGAGGTGCAGAGAAGGGCAACCAAACTGATAAGAAGCATGGGGGAGCTCAGCTATGAGGAAAGATTAGAGGAACTGAATTTATTCTCTCTTGAGAAGAGGCTTTAAGGGGGGATATGATCAACATGTGTAAATACATAAGTGGTCCATATGGTGAACTTGGTGTTGAGTTATTCTGAACTTGGTGTTGAGTTATTCACTTTCAGGTTATTACACAGGACAAGGGGGCACTCTTTATGTCTGGAGGAAAATAGATTGAGACCCTATACACACTATTAGATTTTCTGCAGATTTTTGTCTTCAGATTTACCAAAACCATATAATATGAGGTCAAACCTTAATGCCCCGTACATCCGACTGGAAATGTTCGATGTGAGCTTGTTGTCGAAAAGTCCGACCGTGTGTATGCTCCACCGATTTGCTGTCGGAATTTCCGCACACATGGAGCAGGTTCTCAAATTTTCTGCCAACTTCACTTTGTTGTCGGAAAGTCCGATCGTGTGTACACAAGTCCGTCGCACAAAAGTCCACACATGCTCGGAATCAAGCAGAAGGAGCCGTATTGGCTATTGAACTTCTTTTTTCTCGGCTCGTCGTACATCTTGTACGTCACCGCGTTCTCACGCTCTGAATTTTGGGCCAACATTTGTGTGACCGTGTGCATGCTAGACAACATCCATCGTAAAATAGTCCACGGTTTTGTAGTTGGAAAATCCCATTGTGTGTACGGGGCATAATGCCCCGTACACACGGTCGGACATTCCGACGACAAAATCCATCGGATTTTTTCCAACGGATTTTGTCAGAAACTTGTCTTGCATACACACGGTCGCACAAAGTTGTTGGAAAATCAGATTATTCGGAACGAGGTGACGTACAACCCATACACCGGGACTACGTAGAGGCCAGTAGCCAATAGCTTTCGTCTCCAAATTTCTTCTTAGCATGCCTGTCACTTTGTGCGTCGGAATTCTCTACACACGATCGGAAAATGTCTGATTTGGATTTTGTTGTCAAAAAATTTTAGATCCTGCTCGCAAACTTTTTCCATCAGAAATTCCGACGGAAAAAGCCTGATAGAGGTCACACACGATCGGATTTTCCGACAACATAATCCGATCTGACTTTTTCTGTCGGAATATCCGACCGTGTGTGCGGGGCATAAGACTTTCAATTTGTATGCAATCAGGCAGGCCCTTGCACTACATGGTTTTGGTAAATCTGAAGACAAATATCTGCAGAAAATCTAATAGTGTGTATGGGACCTTAATCTCCACATATGAAAAGGCTTCTTCACAGTAAGAGCTGTGAAAATGTGGAATAGACTCCCTCAAGAACTAGTTCTGGCCAGCTCAGTAGATTTTGAAAAAAAAGAGCTGGATGCATTCCTATATACACAAAATATAACTAGATATTAAAATCCACAGGTGTTAACACCAGGAATTTTTGATCCAGGGAATGTTTGATTGCCTTCTGGGGGATCAGGAAGGATTACATTTTTTCCCATGCTGGAGCAATTTGGATCATATTTTATTGTTTTTTTGCCGTGCTCTGGATCAAATGTGGGTATAGGACTAAGTATGTGGGATTTTTATTTTTATTTTTTAATTGTTACACTAGATGGACTTGTATCTGTTTTCCACCTGCTTATGTACTGACATAAGAAAACACATGTAGACTTTGCATATAACAAGAGTTTTACCATAAATGTAAAATTCTGTAACAGACACTTTCACTGTGGTTTTCCTTTAAATCTAAAGTGGAGAGTTGTCAATAAATTTAATTACATGTTCAATTCAAAAGAAGGGTCCTCTAAGTTCTATTTTCTCCCGGTATGTAGGGGAATTATGAGGCTTCCCTGCTGATTTTATATGATTTCTTATTCAGAGAGAAAAGTGACTGTGAAGGAGAAAATTTGATCTATAAATAACTGTACAGAGAAACCACCAAGAATTTATTACTGTTTCCATACAGGAAAAACATATCAGTTTCACGTTTGTGTCTCTTTATTTCAGTAGCACATACTCACCATTCCTTCACTCCATTCAGAAGAAAATGGCCAGAACTTCTGGGTATGGAGAAGCATGTAGCCCCCGGGAGTGATATCGGCCACCGGAGCGGTGAACGAGAACTGCTTTGAGGGCTTCAATCTCAGATAAGTAATTCATAATGAGCTAGTATACTATGCATACTAGCTCATCATACTTTTTGTCTTGCAGGTTTTTTTTTATTTTTTATTTTAGGGTTTACAACCACTTTAAGGTTTGACCTCATATTATATGGTTTTGGTAAATCTAAAGACAAAAATCTGCAGAAAAACGAATGGTGTGTATTGGGTCTAAGTCCTGCCTCCTGGACTGGCTCCTATAATAGACATCATTGGACCAGTGTGATGTCTAATATAGGTGCCGGTCCTGGAGGCAGGACTTTGACTGCAGCCGACGGACAATTCAAATCAATGCTGTATCACAGCGGAAGATCCCCACTCGGTGTGATCCGGACGGTTCTCCTCTCTCTTATTCCAATGCACTGGTGAAACTGCGCTGATGGCCACTGATCAGACTGCATTGATGGGCACTGGAAAGGCTGTACTGATGGACACTGGTGAGGCTGCATTGATGGGCACTGGTGAGGCTGCATTGATGGGCACTGGTGAGGCTGCATTGATGGGCACTGGTGAGGCTGCATTGATGGGCACTGATCAAGCTGCCTTGATGGGCACTGGTAAGGCTGCACTGATGTGCACTGGTGAGGCTGCATTGATGGTCACTGATCAGGCTGCACTGGTGAGGCTGCATTGATGGTCACTGGTGAGGATGCATTGAGGGGGGGGGGGGCGGTGCCCCAGTCAGAGCACAATAGCTGAGTAAAAGAGATTGCTGTATTAACATCAGATATGAGCAAATAAAGATCCAGATAGCCGCACTCCAAAAATAGTCGTTTGCTTTATTGAAGATACAGTCCGTACAAAAACAGATTAAAATTGCAAACTTTAAGCAGTTTGCAATTTGAATCTGTTTTTGTACGGACTGTATCTTCAATAAAGGAAACAACTATTTTTGTAGTGTGGCTTTCCGGATCTTTATTTGCTCATATGCATTCTACATTCTGAGCCAGCACCCTTTGGCAAGGAAGGTGTTATTCAGGTACAGAAGCCTAGAGCGAGTTCTCTCTTTATTAACATCAAATAGTTAGTACAGTGAGCTCCTCAGTTTATATATATATATATATATATATATATATATATATATATATATATAGTGTGTACTAGACTTTAAACATAAGATATCACAAATGACTATATGGTACTGCAGCCAGCCTGAGTACATTGGACCTAAACATTTAAGAGCCACCATTCAAATTTAAGTAGAAGGTTTTGCCGTCCAAACTTTTCTCCGATTTTTTTCAGGCAATTTCTGTGGTCACAGATTTGTTTCTTATACATGTGTTTTATTACTCTTTGGTTTCTATTGTTGTAAGGTTGGCACCGCAGATTGGATCCTCACCTTTTACTTTTTAGCTTCTTGACAGTAAACAGCACAGCAAAAAGGTGACAGATAAATGATTCATTCTAAAAACTCAGGAGGACCCAGCAGGCATGGCTGAGGGTCTACTTGTAGTGGGGAACCCCTGATGTCATGGAAAAAGGAAGCCTGTATCACCCTTATGCCACGTACACACGATTGGAAATGCCGCCAGCAAAAGATTGAGAGCATGTTCTCTATTTTTCGGTCGGAAAAAATTCTGATCAGAAATTCCGAACGTCTGTAGCAATTCCGACACGCAAAATTCCTACACATGCTCGGAAACAATTTGACGCATGCTCGGAAGCATTGAACTTCATTTTCTCGGCTCGTCGTAGTGTTGTACGTCACCGCGTTCTTGACGGTCGAAAGTTCATAGAACTTTTGTGTGACCGTGTGTATGCAAGCCAAGCTTGAGCGGAATTCTGATCGGAAGAACCATCCAAGATTTTTCCGACAGAAATTCCACTTGTGTGTACGCGGCATTAAAGTGGCATTAAATCCAAAACTAAAAATGTCATATATTGCAGCTTACCAATCATTAGATGTGGTGTCTGCATTTTTTTTTTTTTTTAGTCTTTTTTTCTTCTATTTTCATCTGTCAATTCAGCCAGTAAGTCTGTTGCTTTTCAAAAGAACAAGCTCTCCAGCAGAATGTATCAGTTACAGGGATGAGACAAACCATTTAATACTGGCAGATGTGCTTACAATGATCAGATTTTATTATTTATGTAAAACCTTTATCCTAAAAGGAAAAAAACTGTTTGTTATCCTAACACCATGTTTGCATGATTGCACCTTATATCATTTTTTGGATGATCACATATATTTATTGAGAAAGAACACATCGTCTCTAAGTGCAGTGTGTATCGGTTTAATAGTAGTATAAAGGTAGTATAAAGGTAAACTACTCACTAAAGGGTTAAAAAAACAGTGCATGGTAAAAGCATGTAATCCCACTCTGTGGTGTCCGGAGGGGAGAGGTCCCCCTATATCTGTGTTTCTGTTGTTCCAGCCGGCAGCTCATACAGGTGGTTTCCTGTAGACATGTGCGGAACGAAAAAATGTGTTTTATTTAGATTCGTTACTTGAATAAATTTGTTTAATTGAATTTGTTTCATTTGTTTAATACGTTTCCGGAATTTGTTTATTCGTTTTCAAATTGATTCAAATTTTTCTAATTAGAATTTGGATCGATTTGAAAAGTTTTCAAATCAATTTTGAATAGTTTTTGAATTTGAAAAGTTTTCGAATTTGAAAAGTTTTCGAATTAGATTCGTTTTTAGTTTTAGTTTAAGTTTTAAAAAAAATTAAAAATTCTATTCTATTCCTTTATTTTCTATTTTCTTTTCTTTGGAAATTGGAAAACTATTCGAATTCAAAAACTATTCAAATTCGAAAACTATTCAGTAGTTTTTGAATTCGAATAGTTTTCCAATTTCCAAAGAAAATAAAATAGGAAATAAAGGAATACTTTTTTTTCTATTCTATTACTTTATTTTCTATTTCTATTCTTTTATTCTCTTTAGAAACTTTTCTAATTCAAATTTGAAAACTATTAGAATTTGAAAAGTATTCAAAAACTATTTGAAAACCATTTGAATTGCATCCAAATTGTTTTTGTTATTTCGGATTCATTTAAATTCGGTACTAGTCTAATTCGGATATTTGGATACATCGTAATTTCCGAAAAACAAAAATTTGTCCGAATTTTTATTTGGAACAAAACTAACCGCACATGGCTAGTTTCCTGTACTGGCAGCTCAGTCCAGACGATGGAGACCTCTGGAGGCTCGGGGATGAGCGTGATTATGTGCTTTTTACCACGTACTGTTTTTAACCCTTTTGTGAGTAGTTTACCTTATACTACTATTAATCCATCCAATACATAGTGCACTTAGGGGAGCTGTGTTTTTTCTCCTTGTTTCCTACAGAGTTTGCTTCTAGCTCCTCTACACCGGCTGCCTTCAGTGCTGTATTATGGACTAGTTTTAATGTTTATCGTGTACCCATTCATGATTCTTTGTTGATTATTGATCTATATAGTGCTATATATCACCTATCTTGTTCATTACCCAGACACTGCATAGACATTGCATTAGCATTTGGAAGCTACAGGTTGGACATAATAATTGTCTGAGTTGCCCCTTATTTATGCTGTGTCATCTTATCAGGGCCAGGTACATTGTTATTCTAGGGTTCACTTTCCCATTGTGCGCTAAGTTAATCACTACCTATCACATATATTTATAGCTCTGCTTATATTTTGTTTCATATTACTTTTTTGGTTTTGCTTTAACCACTACAGCCCCGGAAGATTTTTACCCCCTTCCTGACCAGAGCATTTTTTTGCGATTCGGCACTGCGCCAATTTAGCTGACAATTGCGCGAGTTGTGTTTGTACCCAAACACAACTTTTTTTCCCACAAATAGAGCTTTCTTTTGGTGGTATTTGATCACCCCTGCGGTTTTTATTTTTTGCACTATAAACAAAAAAAGAGCGACAATTTTGAAAAAAAAAAATATATATTTTTTACATTTTGCTATAATAAATATCCCCTAAAAATGTATAAAAAAAATAATTTCTTTCTCAGTTTAGGCCGATATGTATTCTTCTACATATTTTTCGTGAAAAAAAACGCAATAAGCGTATATTGATTGGGTTGCGCAAAAGTTATAGCATCTACAAAATAGGGGATAGTTTTATGGCATTTTTATTATTTATTTATTTTTTTTGTAATGGTGGCAATCTGCGATTTTTATCATGACTGCGAAATTATGGCGAACACATCGGGCACTTTTGACACCATTTTGGGACCATTGTCATTTATACATCGATCAGTGCTATAAAAATGCACTGGTTACTGTATAAATGTCGGTGGCAGGGAAGGGGTTAACACTAGGGGGCGATCAAGGGTTTAACTGTGTTCCCTGTTTGTGTTTCTAACTGAAGGCGGAGGGAACTGACTTAGAGGAAGTGACGGATTGTGGTTCTTTTACTATTTCTTCTTCTACAAAGAGAAATAAAAAGGAAAAAGAGATGACTGAAATAAACTTTATGACCTATAACGTAAGGGGATTGAATACACAGAGTATGGTGTGGTGATTTATCTACAAGAGACTCATCTTTCATACGAGTCAAATGTGAAACTATTCTCAAATAACTTTCCAACATGGTATTACGGGGACACAATAACAAAAAGAGCAAGAGGGGTAGCAATAGGGTTTGCGAAATGTACACAGTTTAAATTAGAGGATAGGAAAGTTCACCCAGAAGGAAGATTTCTCTTTCAAAAAGGTAAATTGAGTGGAATGGAATGTACCTTAGCAAATATCTACGCACCTAACACGAATCCGATAAAATACACGTTTTACTCCCCTGTACACGAGACGTACTCTCGACTAGATTATATACTGGTCGACCACAGATTATTGGGAAAAGTAGTCTAAACTAATATAGAAATAATCACATTATCAGACCACGCCCCAGTGAAAATTAAATTAATAGTCCCCAGAAACCAACGCCAACCTTACAACTGGCGACAAAATGAAGAACTACTCCGAGACGAGGAAGATTTGGAAAAGGTGGAAAAAGAAATAGAACAATATTTTCTAATAAATAATACGTGAGAAATCTCAGGATCTACGCTATGGGATGCTCATAAACTTATATTAGGGGGATCTTAATAGCCATGGGAGTAGGGAAAAAAAAGAGAGAACAGAGAAAATCAAAACATTAGTTGAAGAAATAAATAGAGCCAAACAAGAACATAAAAACCATCAGGGCCAAAATAGAGTGATATACCAAAAAGTAGTATTAAAAAGGGAGGAACTTAAAGACCTCATGGAACAAGAAACAAAAAAAACATTTAATAGAATAGCTAAAGAAAGATATCAGTGGGGAAATAAAGCTAGCAAACATCTAGCAAGAATCCTCCAAAAAATAAATCCACAAATTGCATAGAAAAAATCCAAACTAAAAATGGGGAAATGGTGTACACGTCAAAAGAAATAGCAGAAACATTTAAGAATTACTACGAGGGGCTGTATTCAGTAGAACAAAAGGGGAGTCAAGGAGGAGGAAAAAGTGAAAAAATTTTAACTTTTTAAAAAAATGCAGGGTTGCCGAAGATCCACAAAAGCGAAAGGGAGATATTAGAAAAACCCATAACTGAGGAGGAAATAAACAAAGCCCTGATGGATTCCCCCCCGGGAAAAAGCCCGGGCCCAGTGGGTTCACAACATATTATTATAAAAAATTCTAAGAAATTTTAACCCCTAGGTTATGTCACTATATGAATGGCCTAGGGGCAGAATTTGAAATGAGTAGGGATGCTTTGTCCGCTACGGTCACAGTGATGCTCAGTGTGCTCAAGTTACAGACCAATATCGTTACTAAACGCAGACACAAAGTTGTACGCCAAAGTATTGGCAGGACGGATGAGAGGCCTTCTGAGCACACTGGTACATCCGGACCAAGTGGGATTTGTATCAGGAAGGGAGGGGTGTGACAATGGTGTGAGAACGTTGTTTATTCTCGAAAAGATAAAAGAAAGTGGAGTCCCCAGGTCTATTCCTGTCCTGAAGAAAATTTACTTAATAAATTATTTATCTTTATTAGATGAAATTAAAAAAGTAAGTAAAGAATTAAATAACAGGCCACTTTCATGGATAGGACGCATTAACACCTTAAAGATGATCCTTCTCCCTAAGATAACTTATAAGTTTTAGATGCTCCCGTTGCCACTTCCTCAATTGTATTTCAGAAAACTAAAATCTTTGGTAATGAATTTTGTTTGGAAAAATAAAAAACCCAGAGTCTCCTGCTTAATACTGAAACAGGAAAAAAGTCATGGAGGACTTGCAATTCCCGATATTCAAAAATACTACAATGCAGTAGTATTGTCGAGAATTCCTGAATGGGTTAGGGAAACAAGCGATAAAAGGTGGGTTAACATAGAACATACACTTTGTAAGGCACAACTGAGAAATATAATATGGAATCCCCCAAATTATCGAGCACTGGACGTAAACACTCACACACTGACACGCAACCACTCACACACTGACACGCAACACTTTAAAAATTTAGGATAAAATATATAAACAATTAAAGGGGAAATATAATTCACCGCTGATCGCACTGAAAGAAAACAATTACTTTGCACCAGGGAAAAAGACACTAGGAGGGAGTTGGATAAAAAAAGGACAGTGCACAATTGAAAGATGTAACAAAAAAAGGAAAATTTTTATCACTTCAAGAATTAAGATATAAAATGGAATTAATGGTGATTGATGAGTGGCGGTATCTCCAGTTGAGTCATTTTGTAAAAAATATACCTCACCTAATAAGAGCGGGAGAAGATCTGACGATGCTGGAGCGGCTATGTACAGCAGACAATACAAAAAATTGTATATTTAAAATGTATAACCTATTGTTAAAGATTGACGAATTGGAGATCCTGCCATACATCAAAAAATGGGAGAGGGAACTAGGTTCACAGATACTATTACCTTAGAGAAAATATTGAAATTAACTCATAGCTCGGCAGTTGATACTAGAATGGCGGAAATTAACTATAAATGCCTAACTGGGTGGTACGCCGGGTGATAAAACCAGAAAATACCAACTCAGCATATCAGTGGATTGCTGGAGAGGGAGTAAAAAGATAGAAACAATGGCCCATCTTTGGTGGGATTGTCCTAAAATCAAAAAGTATTGGGCAAAGATTATATCTTTCATAAAAGAAATCACCAAAAAAGAAATAGTAAACGATCCGTGGGTGATTTTGATGCATGGAGTAGAAGTAGGGATTGAGCAATATAAAGAATCATTAGTACCGCACCTACTAAATGCAGCAAAAAGACTCATCCCTAAGAAATGGTGCGAAGTTGAAAGCCCACTTATTTGGGAATGGATATACGCGATAGAATAAATATACAATATGGAATGTCTGAGATACAACGTAGAGGAAAAAAGTGAGGGGGCAAAGGGAAAATAGGAGTGCTGGGAAAAAAAAACATGGCGCTACGCCGAAGCACTAAGAGCATAGCTCTATATCTATAAGAATAGAATTATATTAAACAAATGAACAACGGGGTAGCGGAGAGGTGGGGGTAGGGGGGGGGAGAGTGGGGATGTCAGAAATAGGTGAAAGATATTGTATATGAAGTGGTTTGTATTTATTCAGAGAAAAGATATATATTAGATTACAAAAGAAACTTAAAATAAACACATATTTAAGAGCAAAAGACAAAGGCCACAGTGATGTGAAGATGAGAAGGGACAACAAATGAATGGATAAGTTGATTCAAGTCTCAAATAAGTTTGCTGATGTGGCAAAATAAATAAATAACCCCCATCAGTTTATTTTTGCCATCTGTGTTCCATTGGGGAGATTTCCCTTCACTTCCTGTCCCATAGCAAAAAATGGACGTGAGAGGCAGGGCTGTCTTTAACACAGGGCAAAAGGGCAGCTGCCCTGGACCCAGCCATTGTTGTAGGGCCCAAGGCAGCTTCCCCTTGAGCCCGCCAATAGTTAATAAGTGGGTTCGGGAGGGCCCAAGAACATTTTTGCCCAACGTCCAATCGATGTACGTCCCTACTTTGGGGACAGATATCGTTGTTATGGCAGCAGCTAGCTGCCATAACCCCAGTATCCCTGTGTTCGGCGGGTACAAGATAAAAGTGGTCTCTGCGGCGCAATCGCCTCAAGATCACTTTTATCGATGGCGGGAGAGGGCCCCCCTTCTGCCGCGATCCGGTGCCCTCCGCCGCTTACCGGAGCCGTCGGCAGCGGTGGTGGCGATCGCGTCTGTCCCCTGGGCTGACATGGAGACGAGTGAGGGGAAGATGGCCCACCCATCATCTCCATGACACTGCAGGGCGGAAGCGACGTCAAAACGTCACTTGCGCCCAAAGCTCTTAAAGGGACATTTTATTGTTTTAATTTTTTTAAATGACAACATTTTTATTTTTTTTATTGCATTTTAGTGTAAATATGAGATCTGAGATCTTTTTGACCCCAGATCTCATATTTAAGAGGTCCTGTCATGCTTTTTTTCTATTACAAGGGTTGTTTACATTCCTTGTCATAGTAATAAAAGTGACAGATTTTTTTTTTAAAAACAGTGTAAAAATAAAAGGTAAAATAAATAAGAAAAAATAAATAAAATGTTAAACGCGCCCCGTCGCGCCAAGCTCACGTGCAGAAGCGAACGCATACGTGAGTAGTGCCCGCATATGAAAGCGGTGTTCAAACCACACATGTGAGGTATTGCCGTGATCGGTAGAGCAAGAGCAATAATTCTAGCCCTAGACCTCCTACATGCAACTGGTAGAATTTTTTTAATGTCGCCTATGGAGATTTTTAAGGGTAAAAGTTTGTCGCCATTCCAATTTTGAAGCGTGACATGTTGAGTATCAACTTGGCGTAACATTATCTTTCACAATATAAAAAAAAAAAATGGGCTAACTTTACTGTTTGGGGGTTCTAAGTAATTATCTAGCAAAAAAAAACTTAAACATCACATCTAAAAAAAAGGCCTGGTCTTAAAGTGGTTAAAGACGGTCCTAGTGAGAGGAATTCCCATGTGTCACCCGGGTCATCAGAACTTGTGTCCCCATTGGGTGATTTCCCCTCTATGAGTGTCCTGGCAACAACACAACATTTAGATTTTTTAAATAGGTAATGGTAAATAGGAGAATTCGATAGGGAGAATCTCCCTAACGGGAGCACAGACAACAATAAAAACATGACAGGGGGTCTAATCCCTCTCCACATTATCCAAAACTAAAAAAAAAGTTTTACCTTTAGGTATACTTTAGCCTTGTTTCAATCGTTTTTACCGTTGAAATTGAGTTCCTGCAACAAGATCAACAACATTGATATTGGTTTCGTTACACGAAAAGAAGATCTCAGGCAGTTTATTTCCCTCTAGTTATTGTTGAAGACGTATTTGTATCTGCTTATCGCTAAATGGATGTTTATTGTTTCATTTGGCGCTCTCTCCATCAATTCGCTAAATGGTTTTTAATCATTCTGTTGCTGATTTTGAAGAACAGAATATTGGATTTGAAGTGGTGATATTATTAAACTTTGATTTATTTGACTGTCTGGCAGTTTTTTGATAGAACTGCAAATTATATTTTGTATCATAAATCTATAATTGTTCTGTTACTGAGCTCAATTTTCAGTATGTTGTATAGTGAATTTAATTTATTTAAAGCTGAATTCCAATTTTTTTTTTTTTTAATAGTTACATGGACTCAGCTTGAACCAATGAAATTATTTATATGCCATACCTGCGGGATCCCTGTGGAAGCAGAGAATCACTGTAATATGTAGCGGCACTACAGTGCTACTTGTTGTCTGCTGTGCCCTGTGGCAAACAGCTGCCCTGCTACACAAATGAACACAGTGGGCCCACTTGCTCAGCACGAGCACCATTCAGAGAATGCCTTGCATTTTTATCAATGAAGGCAAAGCGTTCTCTGATTGGATGAGGTGGAGAAGAAGGGCTGTGATAACATGAGCTGCACCTTGTCCAATCACAGAATGCAATGCATTCATTAACCACTTTCAGACCGGACCAATTTGCAGCCAAAGGACCAGGCCCCTTTTTGCGATTCGGCACTGCGTCGCTTTAACTGACAATTGCGCAGTCGTGCGACGTGGCTCCCAAACAAAATTGGCATCCTTTTTTTCCCACAAATAGAGCTTTCTTTTGGTGGTATTTGATCGCCCCTGCGGTTTTTATTTTTTGCTATAATAAATATCCCCCAAAAATATATAAAAAAACATATTTTTTCCTCAGTTTAGGCCGATACGTATTCTACATATTTTTGGTAAAAAAAATCGCAATAAGCGATTATTGATTGGTTTGCGCAGAAGTTATAGCGTTTACAAGATAGGGGAGATAGTTTTATAGCATTTTTATTAATAATTGTTTTTTATTAGTAATGGCGGCGATCAGCGATTTTTATTGTGACTGCGACATTATGGCGGACACATCCGACATATTTGACACATTTTTGACACATTTTTGGGACCATTGTCATTTATACAGCAATCAATGCTATTTAAATGCATTGATTCCTGTATAAATGACACTGGCAGTGAAGGGGTTAACCAGGGGTGGCAGTGTAGGGGTTAAGTATGCCTAGGGGTGTGTTTCTTACTGTGGGGGGGCGTGGCTGTCAGCTAGTGAATGCTGATCTCTGCTCCAATCACAGGGAGCAGAGATCGGCGTCACTAGTTGCTAGGCAGAATGGGGAGATGCTGTCTATTTCCGCATCTCCCTGTTCTGCCTTCCCGTGAGACGATCGCGGGTGTCCCTGCGCGATCGAGTCCGCGGGACCCGCGACCAGCCTCGCGGGGGTCCCGACCAGCGCGCTCCCGATGGCATGGACGGCATTAAGGAGGGACTTATATATACGCCCTCCTGCCTATCCGTGCCATTCTGCCGACGTGCGCCGGTCGGGAACCAGTTAAGAACAATGCAGTGGGTTCCTCGTTTTCACTATGCAACAGGCAGGATTCTCTCCTTCCCCAGGGTTTGGCTGGGTATGACATATGCATACTTACCTGGACCAGTGTCAGTATGCAATATAAGATTGGCCCAGGTCTTTATTAAAGCATAACTCCACTTTTGTTGAGAAAAAAACAAACATTCTCCTCTGGGTGATCTACAGTTGTGCTCATAGGTTTACATACCCTGGCAGAATTTATGATTTCTTGGCCATTTTTCAGAGAATATGAATAACACAAAAACATTTCTTTCACTCATGGTTAGTGTTTGGCTGAGGCTGTTTATTATCAATCAACTGTGTTTACTCTTTTTAAATCATGACAGCAGAAACTACCCAACTAACGCTGATCAAAAGTTTACATACCCGGGTGATTTTGGCCTGATAACATGCACATAAGTTGACACAAAGGGGTTTGAATGGCTATTAAAGGTGTAGCAGCCCCATTGGCTTTGAGTAAATAACGAGAGGAGAGCTTCTGACGGGTGCAGTGCATTTATTCTTTTGCCTCAAAGATGTGCATTAAGGTTGAACACCACAGAGGTTAATCTTTTGACTCCTTAAACACTTTAAGTGCCATTTGTACCATAAGCACTATTTGCACCATATGCACCGTGAAAACTGTAAAATTACATACAATACATTAGTTTACAGAGATCACCAAAAGGGGGTTACAACAGAATTACAACTGTGGAGTTACAAAGTGGTGTTCCATTATCTATACAAATATCTCTAAATTAACATTAAACATTTAAGAAAGCATGACTATATGTTCAAACATGTGGATTGTCTACAGCATATCTTTTAACTAACTGCATGTACTCAATTTATGCCTAAAAACATATACACTGACAATGACAATGCATCTTTTACTGCATACCTTGCTCCGCTTGCCAAGGGGTGCAAAACTTTAAATTTTAGAAAACTTCCAAAGACTATCTCCTTCCTATGAGGTGCTGCTGCTTGCCTGGATGCTGAATGAATGAGAAAGCCACTTGCAAAACTATAGGAAGCAGGAAGTGTCTGGTGATTAAAACATTCCTCAGGGGAACAAAAGTAAGGCAATAAAGGTTCCACCTGTCTTCAGTGTTGAACAAAAGATTTAAAGTGACAAGCGGCCAGTTACAAAAGGTAACCATCCTCACCTGTGATCTGTTTGCTTGTAATTAGTGTGTGTGTATAAAAGGTCAATGAGTTTCTGGACTCCTGACAGACCCTTGCATCTTTCATCCAGTGCTGCACTAATGTTTCTGGATTCTGAGTCATTGGGAAAGCAAAATAATTGTCAAAGGATCTGCAGAAAAAGGTAGTTGAACTGTATAAAACAGGAAAGGGATATAAAAAGATATCCAAGGAATTGAGAATCAGCAGTGTCCAAACTCTAATCACGAAGTGGAAAATTAGGGGTTTTGTTGAAAACAAACCACAGGGAGATAGATCAACTAAAATTTTAGCCACAACTGCCAGGAAAATTGTTCGGGATGCAAAGAAAAACCTACAAATAACTTCAGGTCAAATACAGGACTCTCTAAAAACATGTGGTGTGGCTGTTTCCAGATGCACAATAAGGGGGCACTTGAAGAAAGATGGGCTGCATGGTCGAGTCGCCAGAAGAAAGTCATTACTATGCAAATGCCACAAAGTATCCCGCTTACAATACGCCAAACAGCACAGAGACGAGCCTCAAACCTTCTGGCACAAAGTCATTTGGAGTGACGAGACCGAAATTTAGCTTTTTGGCCACAACCATAAACACTACATTTGAAGAGGAGTCAACAAGGCCTATGATGTGTGAGCTACAAAGGCACAGGAAAATTGGTCAAAATTGTTGGCAAGATGAATGCAGTATGTTATCAAAAAATACTGGAGGAACATTTGCATTCATCAGCCAGGAAGCTGCGCATGGGACGTACTTGGACATTCCAACATGACAATGATCCAAAACACAAGGTCAAGTCGACCTGTCATTGGCTACAGCAGAATAAAGTGAAGGTTCTGGAGTGACCATCTCGGTCTCCTGACCTCAATATCATTGAGCCACTCTGGGGAGATCTCAAACGTGCAGTTCATGCAAGACAGCCCAAGAATTTACAGGAACTGGAGGCTTTTTGCCAAGAGGAATGGGCAACTTTACCATCTGAGAAGATAAAGAGCCTCATCCACAAATCCCACAAATGCCTTCAAACTGTAATTGATGTTAAAGGGGGCAATACACGGTATTAAGAACTGGGGTATGTAAACTTTTGATCAGGGTAATTTGGGTAGTTTCTGTTGTGATTATGATTTAAAAAGAGTAAACACAGTTAATTGATAATAAATGGCTTTGGCCAAACACCAACCATGAGTGAAAGAAATGTGTTTGTTTTATAATTCATATTCTCTGAAAAATTCTGCCAGGGTATGTAAACTTATGAGCACAACACATTCTGTGTACCAAACACCTCCAGGTAGACATATTGCATTGTATTTTCAGAAAATTACAGCGGCTGCAGATTGAAAAGGAAAGGTAATTTTTAATAACTTTCAATTGCAATATGACTTGTGTCGCAATTGTATACGCTATATTTTAATTTGCAATTTTTTTCCCCATTAACCACTTGACCACTGGGCACTTAAACACCCTTAATAACCAGACCAATTTTCAGCTTTCGGTGCTTTCACATTTTGAATGACAATTACTCAGTCATACAACACTGTACCCAAATGAAATTTTTGTCCTTTTTTTCACACAAATAGAGCTTTCTTTTGGTGGTATTTAATCACCGTTGGGTTTTTTATTTTTTGCGCTATAAAAGAAAAAAAGACTGAAAATTCTGTAAAAAAATTTATTTTTCTTCGTTTCTGTTATAAAATTTAGCAAATTTTGTCATTTTTCTTGATAAATTTTGGCCAAAATTTATACTGCTACATATCCTTGGTAAAAATAAGTACAAATTGGGGTATATTATTTGGTCGTTGTGAAAGTTTTAGAGTCCACAAGCTATGGTGCCAATATCTGAAAATTGATCACACCTGAAGTACTGACGGCCGATCTCATTTCTTGAGTCCATAACATGCCATAAAAGTACAAATACCCCCCAAATGACCCCTTTTTGGAAAGAAGACATTCCAATGTATTTAGAAAGAGGCATGGTGAGTTTTTGGAAGTTGTAATTTTTTCCCACAATTCTTTGCAAAATCAAGATTTTTTTTCTTATTTTTTTTTTTTTCACAAAATTGTCATATTAGCAGGTTATTTCTCACACACAGCATATGCATACCACATATTACACCCCAAAACACATTCTGCTATTACTCCCGAGTACGGCGATACCACATGTGTGAGACTTTTACACAGCGTGGCCACATACAGAGGCCCAACATGCAGGGAGCGCCATCAGGCGTTCTGGAGCACCAAGGCCAATTCTGACATTTCTCTCCTACATGTAAAAATCATCATTTATTTGCTAGAAAATTACATAGAACCCCAAAATATTATATATGTTTTTTTTAGCAAAGACCCTAGAGAATACAATGGCGGTCGTTGCAATTTTTATCTAGCACGGTACTTGCGCAGCAATTTTTCGAACGCGTTTTTTTTTGGGAAAAAAAAGTTTTGTGCTTTACAAAAAACAAAACTGTAAATTTAGCCCAATGTTTTTGCATAATGTGAAAGATGAAGTTACGCCGAGTAAATAGATACCTAACATGTCACCCTTCAAAATTGCACGCGCTCGTGGAATGGCGCCAAACTTCGCTACTTAAAAATCCCCATAGGCGGCGCTTTAAAACTTTTTACTGGTTACATGTTTTGAGTTACAGAGGAGGTCTAGGGCCAAAATTATTGTTCTCGCTCCAACGTTCGCAGCGATACCTCACATGTGTGGTTTGAACACCGTTTTCATATGTCGGCGGGACTTACGTATGCGTTCGCTTCTGCATGCGAGCGCACAGGAACAGGGGCGCTTTACATTTTTTTTTTTTTTTTTATTGTTCATTTTACTTTATTTATTTTAGTTTGACACTTTTTTCCCCCCAAAAATTTTTTTGATCACTTTTATTCCTATTACAAGGAATGTAAACATCCCTTGTAATAGGAATATGGCATGACAGGTCCTCTTTACAGTGAGATATGGGGTCAATAAGACCCCACATCTCACCTCTAGGGTGGAAAGCCTGAAAAAAAAAAAAACGATCCTGGCTTTGATCGTAGCAAGCATTGCAGGGTATCGCAGAATATCGCAGGGTATGGCTGGGTATGGCTGGGTATGGCAGGGTATGGAAGAGTATCGCAGGTAATGGCAGGGTATGGCATGGCAGGGTATGGCAGAGTATGGCAGGGTAATGGCAGAGTATGGCAGGGTAATGGCAGAGTATCGCAGGGTAATGGCAGGGTAATGGCAGGGTATGGCAGGGTATCGCAGGTAATGGCAGAGTATGGCAGGGTATGGCAGGGTAATGGCAGGGTAATGGCAGGGTAATGGCAGGGTAATGGCAGAGTATCGCAGAGTATCGCAGGGTATGGCAGAGTATCGCAGGGTAATGGCAGAGTATCGCAGGGTAATGGCAGAGTATCGCAGGGTAATGGCAGAGTATCGCAGGGTAATGGCAGGGTATCGCAGAGTATCGCAGGGTATCGCAGAGTATCGCAGGGTATCGCAGAGTATGGCATGGCAGGGTATGGCAGAGTATCGCAGGGTAATGGCAGAGTATCGCAGGGTAATGGCAGAGTATCGCAGGGTAATGGCAGAGTATCGCAGGGTAATGGCAGGGTATGGCAGAGTATCGCAGGGTATGGCAGAGTATCGCAGGGTATGGCAGAGTATCGCAGGGTATGGCAGAGTATCGCAGGGTATGGCAGAGTATCGCAGGGTAATGGCAGAGTATCGCAGGGTAATGGCAGAGTATCGCAGGGTAATGGCAGGGTATCGCAGGGTAATGGCAGAGTATGGCAGGGTAATGGCAGAGTATGGCAGGGTAATGGCAGAGTATGGCAGGGTAATGGCAGAGTATGGCAGGGTAATGGCAGAGTATGGCAGGGTAATGGCAGAGTATGGCAGGGTAATGGCAGATTACTGCTGGGTATCCATCCATCCATGCTCAGCCATCCCTCCATACCCTGCAATACCCAGCAATACACTGCAGGCTATCGCTGTGTATTGCAGGGTATGGAGGGATGGCCTAGCATGGATGGATGGATCGGTGGTGGCAGAGCAGGCTGTGGGCACTACAGATCCCGCCCACAGCACTGCTGCCACCGATCCCTCCCCCTCTCCTCTCACACTGTACCGATCGGTACAGAGAGAGGAGGGGATAGGAACCGGCGTCATCAAATGACGCCGGTTTGCTTACATGTGATCGCTCCGTCATTTGACGGAGCGATCACGTGGTAAACGGCCGCGATGAGCGGCCGTTTACCATGATCCGTGATCCGCCGGGTCCTCTGGACCCGGCGATCACGGAAGTTCTCGAGTGCGCGCCCCAGGGGGCGCGCAAGAGGGGAATTCCGGGAGGACGTCATATGACGCCCTCCCAGAGTTAAGCAACCGCCCCGTAGCCGTCATTCGGCTATGGGCCGGTTGTAAAGTGGTTAAAGTGGAGCAAAATTTAAGCAAAATGTGTTTCAGTTGGGGTTTTCATCTGCCTAAAGCAATACTGAGGCTCGGTTCATACTGTCAACCGCATGTGAATCACAAAGGCTGAAATTGCATTGCACCAAACAAGTTCATGCACATTTTTTGAGCTGCATCGCAATCGGATCACGTGGTCATTTTGTGTGTGATCGGGTGCAGGCAAACGCACTGCTTTTTTCGACCTGCATTGGGCATGTCGTTAACTTTGTATTGACACCCGCAGCTGATTGCAAGGGGAGTGCGATTTGCATGCTGTGCAGGAAACACGCACGCTCGCTGCATTTCTTGCACCACATAAGTGTGAACCTAGCCTAATGTCACAATCAAAATGTATTCAATTGAAGCCTACCAATTCTTAGATGTGGTGGCTGCAATTATGTTTTTATGCTTTTTTTCACCTGATGATACTTTTCAACTTGCTTTAACAGACCAAGTTGTCCAGCAAAAGTGAAAGTTATGCCGCGTACACACGAAGGGACAATCCCGCGGGATTATCCTCTGGACTGAAGTCCAGCGGATAATCCCCTCGTGTGTGGGCGCCGGCGGACTTTTTGGCGCCAAAGTACGGCGGACTAAAGTTTGAAGTTTTGTTTTCAAATTATCCGCTGGACTTGGCAGTCCAGCGGATAATCCCGCCGTTAGTGGGCAAGTCCGCGGGACTTTTGAAATGAAGGGACTTGCCGCTCATCGGCAAGTCCGTTCATTTAGCACGTGACTTCAGGTTACGTAGCTAGCGTAGGCAGTTACTGCCGCCGCGCTAGCTCCGTGACCTGGCATGGATTTAAAGGGACTCCCACGCCGAAAAAACGGCGTGGGGGTTCCCCCCAAATCCATGTCAGACCCTCATCCGAGCACGCAGCCTGGCAGGCCAGGAAAGGGGTGGGGACGAACGAGCGCCCCCCCCCTCCTGAGCCGTACCAGGCCGCGTGCCCTCAACATGGGGGGTGCCCTGGGGAAAGGGGGGCCGTGCGGCCCCCCCACCCCAAAGCACCTTGTACCCATGTTGATGAGGACAAGGGCCTCTTCCCGACAACCCTGGCCGTTGGTTGTCGGGGTCTGCGGGCGGGGGCTTATCGGAATCTGGGAGCCCCCTTTAATAAGGGGGCCCCCAGATCCCGGCCCCCCACCCTATGTGAATGAGTATGGGGTACGATGTACCCCTACCCATTCACCTAAGGTGTAAAATGTAAAGTACAAAAACACACACACTTTTGAAAAAATATTTTATTGCACTGCTCCGGGGGTCTTCTTCCGTCTTGGGGGTCTTCTCGCCGGACTCCTCCGCTCTCTTCTGCTCTTTTACCTAGCTCTTTCACGAGCGGGGGGAGTCCGGCTACCTTCTTCGTCGTCGCCGCCGTCTGGGGGTCTCGATCCGCCTTCGGGGGTCTTCTTCCGTCTTGGGGGTCTTCTCGCCGGACTCCCCCGCCATTTACCAAGCTCTTTTACCGAGCGGGGGAAGTCCGGCTACCTTCTTCGTCGTCGCCGCCGTCGTCTGGGGGTCTCGATCCGCCTTCGGGGGTCTTCCGGGGGTCTCTTCTGTTCTTGCGGCGGTCGTCGTCTTCCGCGCCGCCGGCGCCTTGTCCTTCTTCTTGTCCTTGTTCTTGTTCTTCTTCTTCTTCCGATGTTGACCCGACGCTCTCTCTGCCCGGAATGCCTGTGCCGCTCTGCACTGAGACTTATATAGGGGAATGGGGACAGGGTCACATGCACATGTCACATGGTGACCCCGCCCCCTTGTGTTGTCACAGTCCCGGAGGATGCTGGGACTGTGACATCGCAAGGGGGCGGGGTCACCATGTGACATGAACATGTGACCCTGTCCCCCATGTCCCTATATAAGTCCGAGCGCAGAGCGGCACAGGCATTCCGGGCAGAGACAGCGACGGGTCAACATCGGAAGAAGAAGAACAAGAAGAAGGACAAGAAGAAGGAGAAGGCGCCGGCGGCGCGGAAGACGACGACCGCCGCAAGAACAGAAGAGACCCCCGGAAGACCCCCGAAGGCGGATCGAGACCCCCAGACGACGGCGGCGACGACGAAGAAGGTAGCCGGACTTCCCCCGCTCGGTAAAAGAGCTTGGTAAATGGCGGGGGAGTCCGGCGAGAAGACCCCCAAGACGGAAGAAGACCCCCGAAGGCGGATCGAGACCCCCAGACGGCGGCGACGACGAAGAAGGTAGCCGGACTCCCCCCGCTCGTGAAAGAGCTAGGTAAAAGAGCAGAAGAGAGCGGAGGAGTCTGGCGAGAAGACCCCCAAGACGGAAGAAGACCCCCGGAGCAGTGCAATAAAATATTTTTTCAAAAGTGTGTGTGTTTTTGTACTTTACATTTTACACCTTAGGTGAATGGGTAGGGGTACATCGTACCCCATACTCATTCACATAGGGTGGGGGGCCGGGATCTGGGGGCCCCCTTATTAAAGGGGGCTCCCAGATTCCGATAAGCCCCCGCCCGCAGACCCCGACAACCAACGGCCAGGGTTGTCGGGAAGAGGCCCTTGTCCTCATCAACATGGGGACAAGGTGCTTTGGGGTGGGGGGGCCGCACGGCCCCCCTTTCCCCAGGGCACCCCCCATGTTGAGGGCACGCGGCCTGGTACGGCTCAGGAGGGGGGGGGCGCTCGTTCGTCCCCACCCCTTTCCTGGCCTGCCAGGCTGCGTGCTCGGATGAGGGTCTGACTTGGATTTGGGGGGAACCCCCACGCCGTTTTTTCGGCGTGGGGATTCCCTTTAAATCCATGCCAGCTTGCGGAGCTAGCGCGGCGGCATTTACTGCCTACGCTAGCTACGTAACCTGAAGTTACGTTCGAAATGAACGGACTGCTCCGTGTGTGGGCAAGTCCGTTCATTTTCAAAAGTCCCGCGGACTTTTGGCCGGCGGATTATCCGCTGGAGAAGTCCGTGCGTGTGTGGGCAAGTCCACACCCTCGGAAAGTCCAGCGGACCTAGCTGGAAAGTCCCGCGGGATTGTCCGCTGGACTAGGTCCGCCGGCAAAAGTCCCTACGTGTGTACGAGGCATTAGAGTGCTAAGACGAACACTAAAGCCCCATACACACGGTCGGAAAATCCGACCACCAAATCCATCGGATTTTGTCCGATGGATTTAGTCCGACACTGGTGTTGCATACACACTGTCGGACAAAGTTGTCGGGAAATCCGATCATTCTGAACGTGGTGACGTTTGTTGCTTACGATGGGACTACGTAGAGGCTAGTAGCCAATAGCTTTGGTCTTGTAATGTGATCTGAGCATGCGTGGCACTTTGTCCGTCGGAATTCGATACACACGATCGGAATTGGTGTGATCGGACTTTGTTGTCGAAAAATCTATCCAGCAGGAGATAGGACTTTGTCCGTCGGACAATCCGATGGAAAATGTCCGATGGTGCCTACACACGGTCGGAATTTCCGACAACATTGTCTGATAGGACAGAATCCATCGGAAAATCCGACCGTGTGTATGGGGCTTTACAGAGGTGCTTCCAATGTTCAGCTTTTATTTATTCATTTAAAATATTTATCTCAAAAGTAAAGAAAAAACTAGGGATGCAGCGATACCATTTTTAATTTTTTTTTGAGTACCGATACTTTTTTTTTTTTTAGTACTTGCCGCCCGCCGTCATTTTACATCAGTACTTTGAAGAGGAATACCGTTATTATAGTAGCAGCTAGCTACCATAACCCCGTTATCTTCTTCAAGAGCGGCTGGTCCGCTTCAAGATAAAAGTGGTCTTTGCAGTGGAGGCGATCGGATCCTCTCCCTAGCCTGGAGATGAGTGAGGGGAAGATCCATCTGTCTCCATATCATTGCATAACGTCACTTCCGCCCAATGCTCTTAAAATGGACATTTTTTTTTTTAATTTATTAATTTTTTTAAATTACATTACATTTTTTTTTTTTGCATTTTAGTGTAAATATGAGATCTGAGGTCTTTTTGACCCCATATCTCATATTTAAGAGGTCCTGTCATGCTTTTTTTCTATTATAAGGGATGTTTACATTCCTTGTAATAGGAATAAAAGTGACCCAATAATAATTTTTTTTAAAAGAACAGTGTAAAAATCTAAAATAAAAGGTAAAATAAATAATAAAAATAATATATTTTTTTTAAACGCGTCCCATCCCGCCGAGCTCGCGTGCAGAAGCGAACGCACATGTGAGCAGCACCCGTATATGAAAATGGTGTTCAAACCACATGTGAGGTATTGCCGCGATCGTTAGTGAGAGAAATAATTCTTGCACTAGACCTCCTCTGTAACTCAATACCTGCAACCTGTAGAATTTTTTAAACGTCGCCTATGGAGATTTTTAATTAATTTAATTTACTGGACGTAACATTATCTTTCACAATATAAAAAAAAATTGGGCTAACTTTACTGTTGTCTTATTTATAATTCAAAAAAGTTAATTTTTTCCAAAAAAAGTGCGCAAATATGGTGTGACAAAAAGTATTGCAACGACTGCCATTTTATTCTCTACCATATATAATGTTTGGGGTTCTAAGTAATTTTCTAGCAATAAAAACAGTTTTTAACTTGTAAACACCAAATCTCAGAAAGAGGCTTGGTCCTTAAGTGGTTAAACTTGTATATACTGTAATACCAAATGTTATGTTTCTTCTGTGGCTCGACCGACTCTGTTCCTCCTTTCTAAAATAAAAAAAATCACAAGATAAATTTAAAATGAAAAGATTGGATTTTTCACCTTGTCTCTTATAAATGGAAGAACTTGCAGCAATTATGTCTTATAAGATGTCACTTCCCATGTTTAGATTGATGCAGAAGCTGATTATCTGGAGCCTTGTGGAATAGATTGCTCCACACTATATTTGAGCTGGATACATTCCAGGATGAAATTAACTTTAATTAATCACAGCAGTGCAAATTACACAACAATGCTGGAACAGAGATGGAACACAAGATGAGCTCCTTCTCACCTTTGCCACCACAAATGTCAACACATTTTTTTGGGTTAATTTTCCAAAAAAACAGATATCGTGGAAACTTTTTTTTACCCCAAATCAGATTTCAGTGCTAGGATTTGAGCACAGTGCTGGTGGCCATCGATGACGTAGCTCCATAGATGGTATAAGGTAAGTATGCGGCTGTTGGGGTATTTGGGTGGTACTTTTGTATTTGTTTCATTCATATGAAGATCAGAGAAGTGACCTTTGGTATGCATATGATGTCAGTAAAGCATGAGCTAAGGCTTGGTCCAAACCCAGTGCCCATATCCGCAAGAAACTCTCACATGATAGCAGGCTGCTGGTTCAATCAGCTGCGGGCATAGAATTCTCCACCATGCAGCCAGTGCCGGATTTATAAGGTGGCAAAAGGGGAAATTGCCCCTGGCCCCCTTGCCAGAGGAGGCCCCAGACTTCCTTTATAAAAAAAAAAAAAAATGAAACTGATTTTCTCCTGAGACTTCAGTAGTGTGTTCGTTGAGGAAATTGTCCATTTTGCAACCTTTGCCAAGCTTCAGTCATGTAACGCCATCTCTACAGGCAGTTTTATTACATGATAAAGGGCTTGCTGATAGCTTTAAAGGTGTTAATATAGCTCTTATATATCTGAGCATGGTGGTCACTAGTTGTTTGAGAGAAAGGTCATTCAGCAAACTGGCATTCATAAAGAATTATCTGAGAACCATGATGACCCATGAAGGACTAAGTGCTCTGTGCCTACTGGCTGTCGAGAGCAGTTTTCTCACAATGATACAGATTGATGAGTTAGTGAAAGATCTTTCAGATGCAGGAAGAAAGACATTTTGTAAATATTGTAGTGTGATGCATAACTGTGATGTATGACTTGCCAGTTCCAATGTGTAATGTGTATTCTTACAGTCAATAAAATTGAGGGAAAAAAAAAACAAGTGTCTTCTTCTGAACCTCTTTTTCAGAACAAATACAGTTTATCATTGTTTTCAGTTCATTTTTTTTTATCTGTCATACAATTTAATGTCCATGTTAAAGGGGCCCCCAAATATGAAGTGCCCCAGTCCCCCTAAGGTCTAAATCAATCAACAAGGTCTAAATCAGTAAACAAGGTCAAAATCTGTAAACAAGGTCAAAATCTGCAAACAAGGTCAAAATCTGCAAACAAGGTCTAAATCTGTAAACAAGGTCAAAATCTGCAAACAAGGTCTAAATCTGTAAACAAGGTCTAAATCAATAAACAAAGGGGCAGGATATGGGTGACATCATTATCCCAATATGAATATATTACCATATTTGTTAATGACATTGTTCAAATATAGCCATGTGGCCAAATTAGGCCAATTGTATCACCAGCATTCCTGTTCCTTTATGTGCAGCTGTGGGGCAAGGAATTCAATGGATGCAGCTGATTGGGCCCCTAGACTGCTAAACCTTAGCTCATCCCAAATGTCAGTTAACCACTTCAGCCCCGGACCATTTGGCAGCCAAAGGACCAGAGGTCTTTTTTCAATTTCGCACTGCACTGCTTTAACTGGTAATTGCGCGGTCATGCAATGTTGTAACCAAACGAAATTTGCGTCCTTTTCTTCCCACAAATAGAGCTTTCTTTTGATGGTATTTGATTGCCTCTGTGATTTTTATTTTTTGCGCTATAAACGGAAAAAGACCGCAAATTTTGAAAAAAAAAGATATTTTCTACTTTTTGTTATAAGAAAAATCCAATAAACTCAATTTTAGTCAAACATTTGGGCCAAAATGTATTCAGCCACATGTCATTAGTAAAAAAAATGCCAATAAGCGTATATTTATTGGTTTGCGCAAAAGTTATAGCGTCTACAAACTAGAGTACATTTTCTGGAATTTACACCGCTTTTAATTTATGACTGCCTATCTCATTTCTTGAGGTGCTAAAATGGCAGGGAAGTACAAAACCCCCCCAAATGACCCCATTTTGGAAAGTAGACACCCCAAGCTATTTGCTGAGAGGCATGTTGAGCCCATTGAATATTTTTTTTTTTAGTCCCAAGGGATTGAATAAAGACATAAAGTTGTCACTAAATGATATATTGCTCACACATGCCATGGTTATATGTGGAGATGCACCCCAAAATACATTTTGCTGCTTCTCCCGAGTATGGGGATACCACATGTGTGGGACTTTTTGGGAGCCTAGCCGCGCACGGGGCCCCGAAACCCAATCAACGCCTTCAGGGTTTCTAAGGGTGCAAATTTTTGATTTCACTCCTCACTACCTATCACAGTTTTGAAGGCCATAAAATGCCAAAATAGCACAAAACCCCCCCAAATGACCCCATTTTGGAAAGTAGACACCCCAAGCTATTTGCTGAGAGGCATGTTGAGTACATGGAATATTTTATATTTTGCCACAAGTTGAGGGAATATTACAAACTTTTTTTTTTTTGCCCAAAGTTGTCACTAAATGATATATTGCCCACACATGCCATGGGCATATGTGGAATTACACCCCAAAATACATTCTGCTGCTTCTCCTGAGTACGGGGATACCACATGTGTGGGACTTTTTGGGAGCCTATCCGCATACGGGACCCCGAAAACCAAGCACCGCCTTCAGGATTTCTAAGGGCATAAATTTTTGATTTCACTCCTCACTACCTATCACTACCTATCACAGTTTTGAAGGCCATAAAATGCCAAGATGGCACAAAACCCCACCAAATGACCCCATTTTGGAAAGTAGACACCCAAGCTATTTGCTGAGAGGCATGTTGAGCCCGTTGAATATTTTTTTTTTTAGTCCCAAGTGATTGAATAAAGACAAAAAAAAAATGTATTCAAAAAGTTGTCACTAAATGATATATTGCTCACACATGCCATGGTTATATGTGGAATTGCACCCCAAAATACATTTTGCCACTTCTCCTGAGTACGGGGATACCACATGTGTGGGACTTTTTGGGAGCCTAGCCGCGTACGGGGCCCCGAAACCCAAGCACCACCTTCAGCATTTCTAAGGGTGCAAATTTTTGATTTCACTCCTCACTACCTATCACAGTTTCGAAGGCCATAAAATGCCAAAATAGCACAAAACCCCCCCAAATGACCCCATTTTGGAAAGTAGACACCCCAAGCTATTTGCTGAGAGGCATGTTGAGTACATGGAATATTTTATATTTTGCCACAAGTTGAGGGAATATTACAAACTTTTTTTTTTTTGCCCAAAGTTGTCACTAAATGATATATTGCCCACACATGCCATGGGCATATGTGGAATTACACCCCAAAATACATTCTGCTGCTTCTCCTGAGTACGGGGATACCACATGTGTGGGACTTTTTGGGAGCCTATCCGCATACGGGACCCCGAAAACCAAGCACCGCTTTCAGGATTTCTAAGGGCATACATTTTTGATTTCACTCCTCACTACCTATCACTACCTATCACAGTTTTGAAGACCATAAAATGCCAAGATGGCACAAAACCCCCCCAAATGACCCCATTTTGGAAAGTAGACACCCCAAGCTATTTGCTGAGAGGCATGTTGAGCCCGTTGAATATTTTTTTTTTTAGTCCCAAGTGATTGAATAAAGACAAAAAAAATAAATAAAAAAAATTTATTCAAAAAGTTGTCACTAAATGATATATTGCTCACACATGCCATGGTTATATGTGGAATTGCACCCCAAAATACATTTTGCTGCTTCTCCTGAGTATGGGGATACCACATGTGTGGGACTTTTTGGGAGCCTAGCCGCGTACGGGGCCCCGAAACCCAAGCACCGCCTTCAGGATTTCTAAGGGTGCAAATTTTTGATTTCACTCCTCACTACCTATCACAGTTTCGAAGGCCATAAAATGCCAAAATAGCACAAAACCCCCCCAAATGACCCCATTTTGGAAAGTAGAAACCCCAAGCTATTTGTTGAGAGGCATGGTGAGTATTTTACAGCTCTCATGTGTTTTTGAAAATGAAGAAAGTAAAGAAAAAAACATATTTTTTTTCTTTTTTCAATTTTCAAAACATTGTGACAAAAAGCGAGATCTGCAAAATACTCACCATACCTCTCAGCAAATAGCTTGGGGTGTCTACTTTCCAAAATGGGGTCATTTGGGGGTGGTTTGTGCCATCTGGGCATTCCATGGCCTCCGAAACTGTGATTGTCAGTGAGGAGTGAAATAAAAAAATTACACCCTTAGAAAGCCTGAAAGCGGTGCTTGGATTTTGGGGTCCCGTACGCGGCTAGGCTCCCAAAAAGTCCCACACATGTGGTATCCCCGTACTCAGGAGAAGCAACAGAATGTATTTTGGGGTGTATCTCCACATATGCCCATGGCATGTTTGAGCAATATATCATTTAGTGACAACTTTTTGTAAAAAAAAAATATTATTTTTTTTTTTTTCATTATTCAATCTCTTGGGACCAAAAAAAAAAATATTTAATGGGCTCAACATTGCTCTCAGCAAATAGCTTGGGGTGTCTACTTTCCAAAATGGGGTCATTTGGGGGGGGGGGGGGTTTGAACTGTCCTGGCATTTTATGCACAACATTTAGAAGCCTATGTCACACGTCACCCACTCTTCTAACCACTTGAAGATAAAGCCCTTTCTGACACTTTTTGTTTACATGAAAACATATTTTTTTTTTTGCAAGAAAATTACGTTGAACCCCCAAACACTATATATATTGTTAAAGCAAAGGCCCTACAGATTAAAATGGTGGGTGTTGCATTTTTTTTTTCACACAGTATTTGCGCAGCGATTTTTCAAACGCATTTTTTGTGGAAAAAATACACTTTTTTTTATTTTAATGCACTTAAACACACTATATTGCTCAAATTTTTGATGAAATAAAAAATATGATCTTAGGCCGAGTACATGGATACCAAACACGACATGCTTTAAAATTGCGCACAAACACGCAGTGGCGACAAACTACATACATTTTTAAAAGCCTTTAAAAGCCTTTACAGGTTACCACATTAGATTCACGGAGGAGGTCTACTGCTAAAATTACTGCCCTCGATCTGACCTTCGCGGTGATACCTCACATGCATGGTGCAATTGCTGTTTACATATGACGCCAGACCAACGCTTGTGTTCGCCTTTGCGCAAGAGAAGGGGGGGCAGGGGTGCTTTTTTTTTTTTTTTTTTTTAGTTTTTCTTTTTATTTAGCTTTTTTATTTTATTTTTAAACTGTTCCTTCCATTTTTTTTTTTTTTTAGTTGTCATTTTTATTGTTATCGCAGGGAATGTAAATATCCCCTATGATAGCAATAGGCAGTGACAGGTACTCTTTTTTTGAAAAAATTGGGGTCTATTAGACCCTAGATCTTTCCTCTGCCCTCAAAGCATCTGACCACACCAAGATCGGTGTGATAAAATGCTTTCCCAATTTCCCAATGGCGCGGTGGGTATGCCCACCATTAGAATACCTCCCTTCATCCACCCACTTCTAATGATGGGCATACATGCACCATTTATATATGCCGAAGCATGGGGGCATCCTCCCGCAAAAAAAGTTATGCCACGTACACATGGTCGGACTTTTTTCGACCGTATGTACGTGGCATTGGGAGCAAAATCGCTCCTCCGCCCTCTGCTGCCCCCATGCTTCGGCATATATGCTCTTTTTTTTAACTGTGGTGGTGAAATCACCTCCTACAGCATTGGAGTCGCGGCTTTATGTATCGTGGGAGCAAACGCTGTTGCTGTCAAGATAAATAAATCCACGCTGCAACTGAATGGCGTACCTGCTAAGCAAATAATGGTTAACATTAAAACAAAGTAACATTACAGTATAACAGTAAGACCTTACCATACCATACCTGCAAAGCAAATACCAAAAAAAAAACATAGTAAAAAATAAAACATTTTGTTAACGCAACCGGTGCCTAAAATATATATATGCCGAAGCATGGGGGCATCCTCCCGCAAAAAAGTTATGCCACGTACACATGGTCGGACTTTTTTCGACCGTATGTACGTGGCATTAGGAGCAAAATCGCTCCTCCGCCCTCTGCTGCCCCCATGCTTCGGCATATATGCTCTTTTTTTTAACTGTGGTGGTGAAATCACCTCCTACAGCGTTGGAGTCGCGGCTTTATGTATCGTGGGAGCAAACGCTGTTGCTGGCAAGATAAATAAATCCACGCTGCAACTGAATGGCGTACCTGCTAAGCAAATAATGGTTAACATTAAAACAAAGTAACATTAGAGTATAACAGTAAGACCTTACCATACCATACCTGCAAAGCAAATACCAAAAAAAAAACATAGTAAAAAATAAAACATTTTGTTAACGCAACCGGTGCCTAAAATATATATATGCCGAAGCATGGGGGCATCCTCCCGCAAAAAAGTTATGCCACGTACACATGGTCGGACTTTTTTCGACCGTATGTACGTGGCATTAGGAGCAAAATCGCTCCTCCGCCCTCTGCTGCCCCCATGCTTCGGCATATATGCTCTTTTTTTTAACTGTGGTGGTGAAATCACCTCCTACAGTGTTGGAGTCGCGGCTTTATGTATCGTGGGAGCAAACGCTGTTGCTGTCAAGATAAATAAATCCGCGCTGCAACTGAATGGCGCACCTGAAAACAAAAAAATGGTTAACAATAAAACATACCTGAAAAGCAAGCATGATAAAACATAATAAAACATTGCAGAATAGAATAGAGTAAAAAAGAGCAACAATAGAGAGAGAACAATAAAACGACAACTATTTTTGGTTTTTTATTTTATATTTTTTTGGGTTTTTTTTTATTTTTTTGTACTTTTTTTTTTTTTTTTTTTTTTACACTTTTTTTTTAAACTATAACTATAATTTTAACTGTAACGGTCGGGTCTCAAAATGCGATGGCATTCTTGAGACCCTGTAACTATAATTTTAACTGCAACGGTCGGGTCTCAAAATGCGATGGCATTCTTGAGACCCTGTGAAAGTGTATCCTAGCCTGTGAAATGCTGTACCCTACGCTAAAACCTCACTAGTGAGTGGTAGCGTTCAAAGCATTCACCAACGCAGAGACCAGGATTGTCAGGACAGAGTGGACAATAATAACGGGTGTCACGCCTACATCCGCGCTTGCTACAGACACGACATCTTCTTTGGGGGGCTCGTTGGGTAGGGGTACTCGGGAGGACATAAGGATAATGCCTCTCATGCAGCCGGCTTACTGCATTTGGTAGGGGATGTTGAGGTGTGGAACCGCCTGGATACAGGAGTTCCATGACAACCGCTCCCTGGAATTCAAGGAAGGGTAACGTCCCGCCTGAAGCTCCGTATAGCACATGAGCATTCAGCAAAGCCAATTGGAACAAATAAATAGACACTTTTTTGTACCAGCGTCTAGCCTTACGGACAACTAGGTACGGCGCCAACAACTGGTCGTTGAGGTCCACCCCCCCCATATTAAGGTTGTATTCGTGGACACAGAGGGGTTTCGTCACAACACCAGCCGCCGTACGAATTTGGACTGTCGTGTCTGCATGAAGGGAGGTAAGAACGAAAACATTCCTATTATCCCTCCACTTCACAGCGAGCAAGTTATTACACTTGAAGCAGGCTCTCTCCCCCAGCCTAAGACGGGAATCTACAAGCCGCTGGGGAAAGCCCCGGCGATTAGGTCGCACGGTGCCACATGCTCCAATCTGATGATCAAACAAGTGACTAAACAGTGGCACGCTCGTGTAATAATTGTCCACGTACAAGTGGTACCCCTTTCCGAATAAGGGTGACACCAAGTTCCACACTATCTTGCCAGCGCTCCCTATGTAATCTGGACAGTTCTCCGGCTCTACGTGACTATCTTTTCCCTCATAAACCGAAAAGCTCCACGTATAGCCTGTTGCCCTGTCACAGAGCTTGTAGAGCTTGACCCCGTATCTGGCACGCTTGCTGGGAAGGAACTGTTTGAAAGACAAGCGGCCAGAAAACTTAATCAGGGACTCGTCAACGCAGACAACTTGATTGGGCGTAAACAAGGCTGCAAAACATTGGTTGAAGTGGTTTATGAGGGGCCGAATTTTGTAGAGCCGCTCAAATCCAGGGTCTCCACGAGGACGACAAAGTTCATTGTCACTGAAGTGCATGAACCGCAAAATCATCTCGTATCGTGCCCTGGACATGGAGGCAGAGAACACGGGCATTTGGTGGTGCGGTGAGGTGGACCAATAAGACCTCAGAGTCGGGAATTTGTGTATGCCCATGTTGAGGGAAAGGCCCAGAAAGGTCTTAAATTCGGAAACCGTAATTGGTTTCCAATCTCTGGCAAGGGAAGGCACTTGGGGATTAGCGGCGATGTATTGACCAGCGTATATATTACTTTGGTCCACAATAGATCTATAAAGATCTTCCGTGAAAAACAGCGAATAAAAATCGGATGGCTTAAAATCAGCTGTTTCCACCTGAATACCGGGTTGACCAGTGAATGGGGGAAGTACGGGTTCTGCAGAAGTGGTGGGCACCCAATCAGGATTGGCGAATTCTGCAGGAAGGACACTATGTGATCGACGGACCTGCCTTTGTCTTCTTCTTGGTGGCAGCGGGACACTACTTGTGCTTGCCACCTCGCCAGCTTGAACTGCACTTATGGGACTCGCCACGTCACCAAGTGTTACTGCAGTGCTGGTTTGACTACGTCCAGGGTGTACTAGGCCGCTGGTGCTTGCCAGTTCACCAGAAGGAATAGCGGCGCTAGTACTTCTCTGCTCCATACGAGAGACCTGCGGTTCCTGCACCTCAACAACATCAGAAGATCGGGATCGGGTACGCCTGACCTTAGCAGGGACCACACCTTCGTCGCCAGAGCTATCTGTCATGGAGCCGCTGTCGTCTACTGGATCGTATTCTGAGCCTGATTGTGACAGATGAGTGACCTCCTCTTCACTATCTGACATACTCAGAAACAAGTAGGCCTGTTCACTAGTGTACTTGCAATTTGCCATTTTGGGCTCTAAATTTAGTAGTACACTAGTGAGATTCACAGGAAAAAAAGCTCCTAGGCTGCTGGCAACTGAATCAAAACGCTACCAAAAAAACTGTTAGCGATCGCAGGGATCAGGCCTGACTCTGCGAACGCTGCAGTTATGTGTGCTTAGTGTTTTGTAAGTGACAGTGATCGATCGATACTGCACTTGGGTGGGCTGGGCTGGGCTGGGCGGAGGGGGAAAACGCAGGTGCTAGCAGGTATCTGGGCTGATCCCGCTAACAATGCGTTTTTTGGAACCCTAAACTGCTGGGACGCTAGTATAGATCTGATCAGATCAGATATTGATCTGTTCAGATACTATACCACTAAGGGAGGTGTATGCTTTGCGCGTGGGTGTTTGCGGTACTGGCACTAACCTGGGGCGACGCAGACCTTATTTGACCCTAAAACCTAATTGATATCACCCGCCGGGCGATCAGGGGGTTAAACCGATAGTTGGGTAATAAATGGCGGGTGCCCTGACAGTATAAAAAAAAACAAACTAACTAACCAGCGTCACCCGTAACAGTTATACGGTGATCACTGGTGAAAGGGTTAACTAGGGGCAATCAGGGGGTTAAAACCTTTATTAGGTAATATATGGGGGTACCTGACGATATATAAAAACCTGACGGGGAACCTAAATAACTAACTGGCTAACCAGTGACACTTATACTGTGATCACTGGTGAAAGAGTTAACTCTAGGGGCAATCAAGGGGTTAAAACCTTTTTTTAGGTTGTAATATGGGGGTACCTGACCTATAAACCTATTTATAATCCTATATAAACCTGGCGGTTACCTAAAAAAAAAAACTGGCTACCTAGCGGCACCAGTGACACTAATAGAGCGATCAGAAAAACGATCACTTAGTGACACTGGCAATAGGGGGTGAAAGGGTTACCTAGGGGGCAATCAAGGGGTTAAACCTTTACCCGGGGGGGGGGGGGGGGTCGGGGGCTACCTTAGACCTAAAGGGGCCTAAAACTAACTGCCCTGACAGTTATTGCAGTCGCACTGACACTAAATGCAGTGATCAGTAAAATAAATGATCACTGCAATCAGTGACACTGTGACTGGGGGGGGCAGGGGGTGATCTGGGGGGTGATCAGGGGGTGACAGAGGGGTGAAATATGTGCCTATGTGTGACTGGTGTCAGTGTAGTGTTTGTGCACTAACCTGATGTCTTCTCCGCTCGGCGTCCCGGTCAGAAAGACCGGCACGAGGAGCGTGACATCACTTCCCCTTGCCTGTGTTTACCATTACACAGGAAGGGGAAGCATCTCATTGGCCAGAGCGATCGCGAGGGGGTGGCCAGAAACGACTGGCCGTCCCCTCGTCCCGCATCGCTTCTCGAGCCATCCCGACCGTCCCCGCCGGCGGAGGGGGGTCCGGTCGGACCCCCCAACCGCCTGAAGAATGGCACGTACAGGTACGTGATTCTGCCTGTACGTGCCATTCTGCTGACGTATATCTACATGGGGCGGTCGGGAAGTGGTTAAACCAATCTTAAAAGTAAAAAATAAATAAATAAAATTCCTATTTAACTTCTACAAATTATAATAATAATCAGCCCAAATTAACTCCTCTATCCTTCTCCTCTTAGCTTTTTTTTTCTCTGCAGATTTTTTTTTTTTCATTTATACTTTTTCTTAAACCAGTAATTTTTAAACTATCATTTACATTTTAATCAGTTTGTTCATTAATTTTAGTTCATTTAGTGTAGCATTAAAAATGTGCGAAATTGAAATAAAAACAACTTTATTTATAAGAAAACTTTGCAATGTTTTGTGCTGTAATTGTAATTTTCTGTGTCATTTAGTGTCATTAAAGCTGGACAAATTATTAAATAAAGCTTTCTTCTTAACACCATTTATTTTAAACTAACATTGATCAAAGAAAAAATAATAATTTGTATGTCTTTTTGTCTATACTTTGCTTACCAATAGAAAAAAAAAAAAGAAATCCTGATAGCATGATTATAGGATTGAACTTGGCCATTTCTGTCTAAAGCCCCATACACACGGTCGGACTTTTTCATGGATTCTGTCCGATCGGACAATGTTGTTGAAAAATCAGACCGTGTGTATGCACCATCGGACAGTGTACGTCGGATTGTCCGCCGGACAAAGTCTTATCTCCTGCTGGAAAGATTTGCCGACAACACGGTCCGATCACACCAAATCCGATCGTGTGTACGGTTGTCCGATGGACAAAGTGCTACGCATGCTCAGAAGAAATTCTGTGACGGAAGCGCTCGGTCAGGTAAAACTACCTTTCCTAATCGACACAGCACATTCGTCACGCTGCAATGTTAAAATGTCTTTAATGCAGCGCATTCTCTTTTTCTTTACAATGCAACAAGAATGACATGTTTTAGCTGCTCCTATTCACCCGCACTTCTCACAAACTTAGTTCTTTATTACTTTTCAGCATTTATACACTACATGTTTATTTTTACTCAGATCGTAAAAGAATCTTTGTTATATTTTTAGCATGATTTGTCTTTTTTGGTTTTTTTTTCAGAATACATATTTGAAGGAGAATTTTTTTTTTTTTTTTTTTGGAGGGGGGTTGTGTGTCTCAACTTAGCAAAACCACATTATTAACATTTGTATTTCTTGCTTAAATTTACTAGGAGTTTGTTGGTTGTTGGTGCCCCTTGTTAATTCTACTTTAGGATTAGTGAAATGTACCTGCCTACTCAAAGCAAAACTGTCATTGTAGAAAAGTAAAACACAATAGTCAATGATTATTTCAAATCAAAAAAAACCTTTATTTAGGTCTCAGCAACAAACCAAAGAGGAACGCAGCCATGGTGAAACTTGGGGAATTTGCAAAGCCTTGGACCCCCACGGCAACCATCATTTTTCAAGCGTAGAAAATTGGGGGCCTGAGGAGTACGTATATTAAGGGGAGTGCAATCTGGTCCTGAAGTCCAAAGCATCCGTAACTGCAGCAGATGCCATCTAGGTCCCCAGGCTCTGGTACTACGAGAGGCTCCATCTTCTCTCAGACCAGACTGAATCCAGGTCGTCACTCTCAGGTCTTCCTTCCACGCTTCCTTGCACGCTGTGGCTGTCGTGCTGGTGGGGTGGCAGAAGGAGGAGGAGGAGGCGGAGCATGGTAACTATGGCAAACATGTGTGACTGGGGTCATTTCCCCAGCCCTACCCTTATTTAGGACATGGAGGATGAGCCCCTCACACATGTTGCGTTGCCTCACCTCCATACCCATCATCTTCGTGACAACCACGGAGCCAAAGGTCTCCTCGTCGGTGGGTGTGGCATGTAGGGAGTCTGAAGCCTCTCTGATCATCCGGAGCGCTGACTCTGCCGCATAACCCCCCCTTCTCGCCCTTCTGTACGGAAGGCGGAGGAGAGGGATTTGGGAGTCAGTCAGGCTCCGAGGCCTAGCCCCCTCTTGGCTGCCACTAACCCCTGCCTCCTCCTGACTGCCACCTTCCACAGCCACCTCCTGGCTGAGGTCCTCCTGTGTATGAAAAAGGGACATAGTTTCAGGTATTTGTTCATCAAACACACACAATTCTCATCTAGTGACTGTTGCAAAATGTTTACAAATAGAAAACCATACAATTCTCAGCCCTGCAGTTTAGATTGTGGCCCCAACTGTCTCCAACACTACTGTCAGTTGATATGTCAAACACGTTAGGAACTAAGCAAATGGGGATCCTGAATTAAGTGAACATCATTCATTATTCACATAAATGGTAACAAAACTACTATACCTGGAACAAGCTGGGCTCCTCCACTCTTCCAGACTGGAAGGCCCAGGTTGCTCCTCGGAAGCCTCATCAGGGGTGGCCTGCGCGCAAGGAAGCGTGGAAGGAGGAGTCGAGAGTGGCTCCGTGACATCAGCCTGGTCTTTGAGAAAATGTAGACTCTGATAGTACCAGAGCTTGGGCACATAGACCTCATCTGCTGCAGTTGCAGTTTCTTCCGACTTCACAACCTTCTTGCGCTCCCTGATATACGCACTCCTCAGGCTGCCAATTTTCTTTCTTATATCATCAACAGTTGCCGCGGGGAACCTTGGCTTGACAAATTCCACAAGTTCCTCCAGGGCTGCGTACCTCTTTGGTTTGATGCTATAATGGGGGTGTTTAGCCTGCCATAAAATGGGAAATTCCCTGTATTTGGCAATGAAGAGGGGGAGAAAACTCATGTCGTTGAATCCCTTCATAATCTCTGCAAGACACAACACCACACAAAACACTATAAATTATGTCAGGCTAAACTCTTCTCCATAAAGAAGCCTCAAGTTCGAATCAGTCTAGGCTAGTTATGTACTAACGTCAAATTGTACCTTCGTTTCTAGCGATCGTCTCGTGCGTGAGCTTTCTCTCCCCTCGTCTCCCAGATCGTGGCTACGACACAGGCGTGTGACGTTTTATATACAGTGCGCATGCGTCAAACTCCGCCCGCACCTGACGAACTTTCTCGTCTATTCCCCACCCATTCTCTTTACGGCGCAGTGGGGAGAGCACATGGCGGGGACACAGCAGGTGCGCCACAAATCTCCCACCAACGAGGAGGAGGACGAGGAAAGTCCGGAGGCAGAAACGTCCCGATCCCGGAGCCTGAAATTCAAGGCCTCCAATATGTCATTTGGAGAAATGTTGGAGATGGTGGACATATTAAAGAGGAGCGACTATGATGGGAAGTATGGGCCTTACCTCAACCCCAATGTCCGCAAGGCCAAGATCATGTCTAAAGTTGTGAGGAGGCTGTACAATAATTTTGGGGTACAACGATCCAAGGAGCAACTGAGGAAACGCTGGTCAGACCTGAAACTGAGGGAGGCCGATCAGTACAGAAAGATCAAGCGAATTCTTCAAAAAAGTAAGTAGTTGTGTTTTGTGTTTGATTTCTTGCTTGCATAATGCTCCATGTGGTTTGATTTTTACAAAGTTGTACATTCCAAAATGGCCACTTTCATGTTCGTCTGTGCATTCGATCGTACTCAGCCTCGATCTTTCTGCCACTGTCATGGTCGTGTGTGTGTCCATTCGATCGTACGCAACCTCGATCGTTCGGCCACTTATAATACGATGTTTGGTGTTTTTTTTGGGGAAAGGAAGTTTGTTCTCACTAGAAATGTCATCAAGAATGTAAAGCCAATTTATTCAATGTAAAGGAGAGGTCACCCAGTAGCTGTTTACCCATCTGGACTCTAGAGCACTAGTGCTGGGACACCCAAACCCCCTTTTTATTAGGCTTTTCCACACATGTGCTCCAGTGGATACTAGAGGGGGGGTCACCATCACACAAACTTCTACCAAAAAGCTAGTAAGTTTAGCACCTTTACAAAGTGACTACATTCATGTAGTTGGCATTTGTAACTGGCCAAACAAAAATAGTGTCCGTCACTTTCAAGCAATGTTTGTCATTTCCTATTTCTGCCCTCAATAGATTGTGTTGCTAAATCTTCCTTTTGTACATTCTCATAGGGGAGCGAAAACTTGGGCCGTCTGAGGAAACCCCAAAACCAACACCTCCCAAAAAAGGTGAAAGAGCAGAAGCAGAGGAGGAGGAGGAGGAAGGAGAGATCATCGAACTTGGAGAAATTGCCACCACAACAGGTGAGTGTGGGAGAACACAGCTACTGGTAAGCTAATCAATGTATGGCTGCCTCATTTCCAACACCCGATTTTTGTTTGTTTGTGGTTTTTAGGTGACGTGGATGTTGTGGAAGAAAAATCGCACTTTACCACAGAGAGTGCCCACGTACTCATCGGGGAGATAATGGTCTGCAATAGAGATCTAGATTACATAAAGCAAAACATCAATGATGTTCAACAAAAATTGAAGAACATCATTGATGTTTTAGGAAAAATATGAAAACGCACCAAGTAATTAACACACATTTGTGCCAGCTTCTGAACACATTTGCAACTTAAGAACTGTGTGAAATTTGGAACATGCACACATTGTGTCCACATGTGCTAGCTCCCATCATGGTGGATGAATGCCAACGTTTTTTTGGGGGTGCAACCACTTTACGAACTACGAAAGTGGTTGTGGTGAAGGGGTTGCACCCCCAAAAAACGTCCATTCATCCCCATGATGGAAAATGGCACTTTTGAAGCTTCTAGGCATGTGTTTTACCATCTAATGACCATTTTCAGACCCAAATTGTGTGCATGTTCTAAATTTCCACTTTCCAGGGGTGACCCCCCCATGTGATGAAGGCAAGATCAAACACACTTTGAACATATAGTCATGTCTGATCTTGTCTTCACTTTACAAAGTTGAACTTTCCAAGTTCATAGGTTCTGTTTTGCTCCATGCCTGGTTTTACCAATTGTGTAATGTTTGTAAACAATGTTGTAAATAACCAAGATGTTGTCAGTTTGGGCGTGAAGATTGTAAACGCACTTGTGAATGTTTTCCAAGTAAACTTTTTTATTTTTCTAAATGTGTGGCTTCCTTATTTAAAAAAAAAAATCCATTATGTATGTCAAATGTAAAGGATATGGGGGGCAATGGGTGTTATTTACTAAAGGCAAGTCCACTTTGCACTGTAAGTTTCTTTTCCAGGGCACTTTTTCACTGCACTTGTAGAGCATAGTGGATTTGACTAAGGTAAATGACACCCACAGTGCTTTGTACGAAAACACGGAGCACAGCATTTTTGAGAATACACACATGTCTGACCTGGTGATGAAAAGGAGTATTTTGGGTGTCAGTTATGCACTACAAACCTTCTCTAGACCAAAGATTAGGTATCAAACACACAACATGAGAATAATCTTTTTGGGAAGAAGAGACTGTTACCTCCTTTTGCCCAGAAAGTGCATTCCCACTGTCGAAGGCAAAGGGAAAAAATTTCAAGGTAAAATAAGCTAAAAAGAATAGAGAAATGACCAGAAATCATAGGTTGTTTGAAATATCAGATTTATTAAAAAATGCCTCTCACACATCGTCAGGCAGAGCAATGGCCCCCCTACCCACAAAGTACTCCATATATTGCTCGAGGACCGCGCGGGCATTTAGAGGGGGCAAGGCTGGACGTGCCACTTGAAGGGCTGTGAGGTCCGCATTTGGAGGGCCCTCCACATCTGGGCCAACGGGCACCACATAGTTCCTGTTATGTCTTTTGAGGAAGTTGTGCAATATGCAACAGGCAAGAACTATGTGGTTCAGTTTGTATTCCGCCAAGTTAATTGCCGTCAAGAACAGGCGGAAGCGGCTGGCCAGGATGCCAAAAGTGTTCTCCACAACTCTTCTGGCTCTGGACAGCCTGTAGTTGAAGACCCTCTGGTCTGGGGTGAGGGTCCTCATCGGGAACGGCCTCATCAGATGGGGAGTCAACGCAAACGCTTCATCTGCGACAAAGACGAAGGGGAGTCCTTCTGCATTCTCCTCTGGAGGTGGTAAGCACAGACTGCCACTTTGGAGACGCCAGTAGAACTCCGTGTGCGCAATGGCACCACCATCCGAGATCCGGCCGTTCATCCCCACGTCCACATACATAAATTCATATGTTGCCGACACCACCGCCAACATCACTACACTATTAAACCCTTTATAATTATAATAGTGGGACCCCGAGTTGGGCGGTGGGACGATGCGGACGTGTTTCCCATCAATTGCCCCTCCGCAGTTAGGAAAGTCCCAACGGCTGGCAAAGTGGGAGGCCACAGTCTGCCATTCCTGTGGCGTGGAAGGGAACTGTGGAGTGAAACAAGAAAAAATAATTAGTCACTTTGCACATAAACATTGCAAGCAGATTAGACAATCAACATCTTGGAACAAGAGCATTGTATAAAATTGGAGGCTGGAAAGTATTTGCAGAGAAAAGTAGAGGTTCCCCTTCACAGATTACTCACCCCCCATCAATCCCCACACTTCTGATGGGCCATTGGCAATAACTAGGGTTTTGGGGTGGGGGGGGGTTGTTGGACAGGTAACCCTCTGCACTTCATTGATTGGCAAATGGCTCAATAATGTGTGCTAGTTTGGCCAGACCCTCTGTACTTAACACTATTGGCAGCCCCCAGGAAAGCTAAACTAACATTTCAAACCCCCCCCCACCCCCCCCCCCCCCAAAAAAAGGAAAGCACATTGTGACATTATGAAATTTCCAAGCAAGCTAATAGGAGAGAAAGAACACAAAAAATTAGGAAATGGCAAGTATGGAGGCAGCCCCTTGCACTACATGCTTTGCAGAATTCATCCCTAAAGATGCCCACTATAAAGAGGTAGGTATATAGTGTGTATTGACCTTGGGAAAGCCAGCAGATAGAGGATTGGTATCATCTGACAGAGCAGTTGGGGGAGGGGGTTCCTAATGAGTTTCCCCCCCCCCCACCAAAAACAATAAAAAAAAGGGGCTCTACATGAAGTAAACCACACAGCAAACATTTGTGCATATTTTAGGGGTTGTTTGTGGGCAAAAAATACTATGCAGCAGACAAAATACATTGCTAAAGTGACTAGGCCATAGGTGTCTATTGGGGCAGAAGAGCATGCTGGGGAGGTAAGTGAAGGGAAAAATGCATGAAGGAGAAAAGGGGCACAGCATATTAGAACATATTGCAATCATGGTAATTAGGGAAGGAGGTCAAAAATAGAAGACATTAGCAAACAGAGCATACATAGAATGGAATAGTAAAGTATAAATGTTACCTTAATATAGTCCTCCTGCAGGACCTCGATGATGGCAGAACAGGTCTCTGGAATAATGAGTCCCAGGGCCTGGGGAGAGATACCTGAAGAGAACTTCAAATCCTGAAGACTTCTCCCTGTCGCCAAGTACCTCAACGTGGCAACAAGCCTCTGCTCCGGAGTAATGGCTTGTCTCATGCAGGTATCCTGCCGGCTGATAAAGGGGGTCAGCAAAGCCAAAAGACGGTGAAAATCGGGGTCCGTCATCCGGAGAAAGTTCCTGAAATCATCAGGATTATTCTCCCGGATCTCACGAAGCAAAGGCATGTGCGAGAATTGGTCACGCTGAAGCAACCAATTCTTGGTCCACATACTCCTCGTCACTGTTCATGGACGGGTCTTGGGTCAAAGCTAAAAGCCCGACACCAATTCCGCGTACAGCACGAACTCGGCGACGAGTACGCACGGGAAACATCGCTCACAAGGTCACAAAAGTCGGCTGGTCAGAACGGACAAACAGAAAGCACCGATAAACAGCAAGGCCTGAAAGAACGAAATGAATACCAGAAACGAGCAGACAATAAGCAGTGCAAATCAAAGCGTCCTATATCAAGATATAGGCCGCAATGACCAACAAATGCGAACTGACTACACGCACTAATAAACAGATACGCACGACAAGCACAAACTGAAGAGCAGTAACGATCTGAGTCAGAAAACTGAGAAGCGCGAATCTTAAGTCACCAAACTTCGACTAACTCGCGATAAACACGGGATCAGCAGAAGGAGCCCAACGGGTGCCTGACGTGGTGCTGAACTTCCCTTTTCTAATCTCGTGGACGACGACTTACGTCACGACGTTCTTGCAGACCGGATATTCCGACAACGTAGTCCGACCGTGTGTACGCAACACCAACATCGGACAAAGTACGACGGACAGGATCCGACCGACCTGGTCCGCGGATTGTCCGACCGTGTGTATGGGGCTTTAGAGAAGTGAGGATTACGGAAGGTTGAGAGTGGCTAAAACCTCTACCAGGGCATTGGGATCTCTCCAAAGTTAGGGGAAAGACCCTCTTAACAGTTGTCCCTGGAAAAGGATACCCATTGGAAGATTTCCCCTCTATTCCTTTCCTGGTGACAACTCAAAAGTATGGATTTCCAATCACTTTCTGTCCTGGTAATGTTCACCAGGAACAAGAGAGAAGGTGAATCTATCTAGTGAAAATAATTTAATAATAAATAAACAAAAAATACCTGACAGGGTTATAACCCTTCAACACTCCATCAAAACACTATTAAAAATTAGAAAATGTTGACCTGAAGTTTTGTTATAGGGAACAACATCTACCTTTTTTTTATGGGCGCAGCTTCTAGAGTTTGGTTCCTCTCTACGTTTTCAAAAATGGCATAAATCTGAAACAATGTTCATCAATCTCACCATCATTGAGTAAATCAACCCTTAAGATTTTGCCCTCACCTGACATTTGAATGGAATCCCAGACATATTAAACAGGTTTTTATTTGTGCCTAGAACATGTCCATTACAGTATGTATGATTTTTCCTTAATAAAAAACACATTCACAGTCAGAATTTCAGTCATTTGAAAAAAAAAATCCCATCCTGATCCTCGAATTGAAACAAATGTCAATTTTACCTCTCAAACAATTAGAAAATTGACCAAACATTCTCAAAATTAACATTTTTAATCTAAAGTCTACTGGTGTATGGCCAGAAGACCTAAAACTCTTTTATAGCATCCTTGCAAATTCCCACCTGCCCTCCACATTCTGTTTGTTGTCCCGGCTTTATTAGCAGGATTTCCTTCCCAACATTATAACTGTATATGTTTTCTGCCCTGTAAATGAGGCTTAACCCCTTCATACCTAAGGGTAAAACAAATGCAAATGCCTAAGCACAATTTTGCAACTTTGACACGTGTTAGTGAAACCGTACATATGCATCCAGGTGGATTATACCTTATTTTTTTTTCAGGAAAAATTGGGCTTTTATTTGGGGGTAATGGATATCTCCTGATTGTTTTTTATTATCAAAGGAAAACTGGCCCAAAATAGTAAAAATAAAATAATTTTTATTTTAAATATAGCTGTATATTTCTTGCTAATATCATATTTTACCACCAAAGAACAACTCAAAATAAATTCTCCAGCTCCTGGCATTTGCAGCGATACCACATATGTGTATATTAGTTGTTGTTTGTACCCGTAGTACAGCCCAGAAACAATAGTGCGCATTTGCTTTTTTTTATATCTTGCCTAAAACATACTGGCTAATTAAATTTTTTTTTTAAATTTTACCCAAAATATGCTGACCATGACCTTTGATCCTGATCTTGACCTTGTCCCTAACACTAACCCTGGCAAACCTTGATCTTGTTATTTTTTTCTTAATTTTTTTATTCTTTATTTTTGATTTTTATTTTTTTTTTATTTTTTTTTACACACTTTGGTTTGTTTACATTTTTCTCTCCTGCAAGAAGAGTAACCACTTGCCGACCACTGCATGTAGAAGAATACATATCGTTCTAACCTGAGGAAAAAAATAGTTTTCTTATATATTTTTGTGGGGTATTTATTATAACAAAAAGTTAAAAATATTGTGTTTTTTTCAAAATTGTTGCTGTTTTTTTGTTTATAGCGCAAAAAATGAAAACTGCAGAGGTTATCAAATACCACCAAAAGAAAGCTCTATTTGTGGGACAAAAAGGATGTCAATTTTGTTTGGGTGCAACGTCGTACGACAGCGCAATTGTCAGTTAAAGCGACACAGTGCCGAATCGCAAAAAGTGCTCTGGTCAGGAAGGGGGTAAAATCTTCCGGGGCTGAAGCGGTTAAGATACAAGGTATCTTTCTCTTCATTCAGAAGAGGACGTAAACACAGGGGCAGATGTACTGTGACTGATAACTGTGATAGCCAGTCAGAGGCTATCACAGAGATTAGGTGACCCCAAACTGAAAGTCCCAGGTCCTGATTACTATTACAAGACCCGGGGTTTTCGGTAGGAGCCCAGTCTTTGCTGGGAGCGCGATGTGTGGAGTGCTCCCAGCACAAAGGAAGCTACGCATACAGTCATGGCCGAAATTGTTGTTTTGCTATACACATGTTATTCCCTGTGTGTATTGGAACAAAACAAAAAAAGGAAGGAAAAAAAGCAAATTGGACATAATGTCACACAAAACTCCAAAAATGGGCTGGTCAAAATTCTTGACACCCTTAACTTAATATTTGGTTGCACACCCTTTGGAAAAAATAACTGAAATCATTTGCTTCCTATTAGAGCTGCACGATTCTGGGAAAAATGAGAATCACGATTCTTTTGCTTAGAATGAAGATCACGATTCTCAAAAACTGTTTTATTTGAAAAATGTACAATCTCTGAACATAAGGTTATAAGGAAACTCATCACTGTATAAAAAAAGAGTCCAGTTTATGGGGGACTACAACCCTTAGCATGCCCCTATGTGGGGGGGGACGGGACATATAGCACTGAGGACTGCACATAGGGGCATGCTAAGGGCCATGCTGGGGGTTGCAGTGCATAATATCATATATATATATATATATATATATATATATATATATATATATATATATATAATGTTCCACTTCCACTGTAATGATGTATGACTGTATGTATGCTATGACATGACTCACCAGTGTCACCACCCCCATCAGTCCAAGTCCGACATCGCTGCCATCGCGCACTTTCCCGGACATCGCAGTGCGCACTTTCCCGGCCACTGGCTGTACACGCCCAGGCAGCGGCGCGCCGCATCACGCTCATGACTGACGTCAGTACCGGTGGCGGCTGACGTCAGTTCCAATATCCGCCGCCATTTGCGTTCCACGCTGGTTACGTGGAACCGGCGGTGGTAAACTGAATCGCGGGTCATACAAAAACGAGATCGTGTGGGGGTGAATCGAAATTGCGATCAATTTGCGATTAATCGTGCAGAACTACTTCCTATAACCATCAATAAGCTTCTTATAAAAAGAAAAAGTGCAGCGCTCAAAAATGACTAAACAGTGAATAAATACCTACACCTTGTGATGGTGAAATTTAAATGGTGACAAACTTAGTTGTAGTCAGAGTCTTCACTTGGAAATGCGATACTACTACCTACCAAGGCCTGAGGTGTGCCATGGCCTGCTGGTCGGTATGCCTAAAAGAGGGCATACCCTGAATGAATGTGAATGAAATAATAAAATATGAGGGAAGGGGTGGGTGGGAACCCGGAAATGATCCGACGACGGATTGATGGAGGAGGAGGAGGGATATATAGCCCTCAGACTCCTCCTACAAATACAGGCTAGCCTGCGGCCAGCCTTCAAACTTGTAGTCAGAGTCTTCACTTGGAAATGCGATACTACTACCTACCAAGGCCTGAGGTGTGCCATGGCCTGCTGGTCGGTATGCCTAAAAGAGGGCAAAAGAGACCCAAGTAGGTGTGATGAGAAAGCAACAATGAAGGGCCAGCAACAGCCATTGCCCAGAAAGGAGTGAAAGCCTGAATGCCTTCAAAAGGGGATTACGTATGAAACATGAAGAACTCCAGTGCCCCATGTACCTGACGATGAAAGAAGGGACCCCCTGTACGGGACCCACAAAGTTGCCTCCTCCCCTGACGAATAACCAGAAAAAGGGGGTTTAGAATAGGAGCCTGATATGGAAGGTAACCAGGACATGAGCACGAACTGCTCGAGGTGAGAGGATGCATGGGGAAGCTAGAAAGAGCTGATCAGGAGGAATGTTGTAGCGAAGGACGTATCCTTGACTCCGATACCGTTCCAGCGGAACAGTAAGGACCACGAACCCCTAGCTTGTCCCTCTATGCTAACATGGAGAATTTGCGTGTGTAGCAAAAGGGGATTGCCTAGAGCACCAACTGGTAACTGAGCCCAGGGTAGGCGACAGGAAGTCTGAAAAGCCACGAAAACCTGCCCGGTAACTGGTAGCCGGGACTAGAACATCCCTGCCTACCTTAACATGGCTTAGAGAAGGTGAGCTGCAAAATGGACAAAATGGCAGGAGTTTGTAGGGGCCTGAAATGCAGGTCACTTGATAGTGTTGGCAGATGGCCAAAAAGCAGAGGCAATATGCAGCGAAAGCCGGAGACATAAACCTGTGAGGTTGAGAATAACCACCTACAATACTGCACCCTCCAACTGAGGCTGGGAAAGGGGTATACCCGTGCTAAAACACCGCTATGAGTTTGGAATAGACCCATCCCAAATGATGGGGTGCTACCATGCACTGAACCCCCATGCGGCGGTGGAGGGATGAATGTGGACTGGCACGTTGAGCCCTGAACTGATGAACACAACTGGAGCAATGAGAACAGACAGACATCTACCCACGAAACACCCCTACGTACCTGAAAAGTATGAGGATGTGGGTGCAGGAATGACAAGACCAACAGCGCATGAATGTGACCTGATGCTGACACAAATCTAGTGTATGTAGTGAGCGAGCCCGAGCAACCTGCAGCGCCAAGACAGGTAATTAAAAACGAAACACTCAGGGCTAAGGTACCCACAGACCGTGGTGGGTAGTAGTAAAGGTATGGTGAACGTGCACGTATGACGTATGGTATACGGGCGAGAAGATTGTGGGACGACAACCAATTAAAAACGAAACCTCAGCCCGTATGGGTCCGTAGACGTGACAGACCCTAGATGTGAGCCCTAGCTAAACATGCATGCTACGAACGACACAAATGCTACGATCGAAAATACTATGACAGAACAACAGAGACAGACAGCAAACAAACCCTCAGGGCTGGTGTACCCACAAACCGTGGTGGGTAGACGTACAAGTGTGATGAAAAGAGCGTACAACGTATGACGTATGGTATACGGGCGAGAAGATTGTGGGACGACAATCAATTAAAAACGAAACCTCAGCCCGTATGGGTCCGTAGACGTGACAGACCCTAGATGTGAGCCCTAGCTAAACATGCATGCTACGAACGACACAAATGCTACGATCGAAAATACTATGACAGAACAACAGAGACAGACAGCAAACAAACCCTCAGGGCTGGTGTACCCACAAACCGTGGTGGGTAGACGTACAAGTGTGATGAAATGAGCGTACAACGTATGACGTATGGTATACGGGCGAGAAGATTGTGGGACGACAATCAATTAAAAACGAAACCTCAGCCCGTATGGGTCCGTAGACGTGACAGACCCTGGATGTGAGCCCTGGCTGACATGCATGCTACGAACGACACGAATGCTACGATCGAAAATACTATGACAGAACAACAGAGACAGACAGCAAACAAACCCTCAGGGCTGGTGTACCCACAAACCGTGGTGGGTAAACGCACAAGTGTGATGAAATGAGCGTACAACGTATGACGTATGGTATACGGGCGAGAAGATTATGGGACGACAATCAATTAAAAACGAAACCTCAGCCCGTATGGGTCCGAAGGCGTGACAGACCTGGATGGGAGCCCTGGCTAACAGAAATGCTACGAACGAAATGCAACGACAGAAAACAGACAGGTAGCAAAACAACCCTCAGGGCTAGAGTACCCACAGACGGTGGTGGGTAGACGTACAAGTGTAAGAAGTGAGCGTGCATCGTATGACGTGTGTGCTACGGGTGAGAAGATTGTGGGACGACAATCGAAAAGAAGAAACAAACCTCAGCCTGTATGGATCCGCAACCGTGACAGATCCTGAATGTGAGCACTAGCTAACAGAAATCCTGTGACCGGAAAAGCTACGAATGAAATGCTACGACAGGAGAAACCTGCAAATGAAATAAGCTCCGACTGGAAAGAAACAGAATGATATGAACGAAAAGCTACGAGTGAAAGCTGTGATGGAACATGCTAACGATAGACAGTACCTGCAGATGACAGCACCCGCAGATGACAGCACCCGCAGATGACAGCACCCGCAGATGACAGCACCCGCAGATGACAGAACCCCGCAGATGATAGAACCCCGCAGACGACAGAACCCCGCAGACGACAGAACCCCGCAGACGACAGAACCCCGCAGACGACAGAACCCCGCAGACGACAGAAACCGCTGAGGACAGAACCCGCTGAGGACAGAAACACGCTGAGGACAGAGCCACGTGAAAATATTCCAAACACTTCAATGGGCCGTGCATGCAGGAGGTGGTGCTGAGTATGACGGGGGGGTAAAATTCCTGCCGTGGCATGACAACCCCCTGACCGCTGACTACCTAACTAATGCGGGATGGTTGAGCGGAGGTAAGAAAGCGACTCCACCCCTACCCCCCAATCGCCAGTGTGATTGCACCCCTGAAGTAACTCTGGCCCCATGTTTGGCCATGCATGTGACCAAAGTTCCTGGAGCGGATTACCAGATCAACAATATCCCTATTCAGGAATTTTCCTTGAAGAAGCGAGCGCTTGGGCCGTAACACCTTCCTTGTCCTAGAAGGTAACAGCTCAGCAGCCTGAACTGAGAAGAAATATATCATACAGTGGTGTTGAAATTCACTGCTGCTGCTGCTTGCATTGAACTTGATTGGAGCCCCCCCCCCCATGAGCACTGGTAGGAAAACACAGGGAAGCCAGGGAGAAGTGGGTAGCGGCGCCCCAGCCCCCCCCCCCAACCACGAGGGATTGCGCCCAGCGAAGGCGGTGGGTGGCCTGACAACACCCCCCTCACCTGACACCGGCGGAAGCGTGTGGCGGCACCCTGGCCAGACGGAGCCCTGGGGAAGTGGGTGAGGAGAAATAGGTGAATGGACGCTCCCCCTCCCCCTCCCGCATGGTGCCGGGGAAAAACGAGCGGGCAGCACGCTGGCTCGCTGGAGCCGAGGATGGAGACTGTGGGTGGAGGATGGGAGGACGGACGGCCCCCCCTCCCCCCGCATGGGCCCCGGGAGAAGCGGGCGGTTTGCCCGCTGGATACTGGAGCTGTATGGAGATGCTCCCCCCCGCAAGAGCGCCGGGAGAAGCGGGCGGCCGCACGCCGGTCAGTGGAGCTGTGGGGAGATGCGAGGTGGAGGATGGACGCCCCCCCCCTGCATGCGCGCCGGGAGCGTGAGCCCGGTGGAGGGACGAGCGGCGTGAGCCCAGAGGAGCGGGAGGGTGGAGGGACGGACAGCCCCCCCCCTCTCAGCGTTTGCCCGGAGGAGCGGGAGTGACGAGCGGCGTGAGCCCAGAGGAGCGGGAGGGACGGACAACCCCCCCCCCTCTCAGCGTGAGCCCGGAGGAGCGGGAGGGACGAGCGGCGTGAGCCCAGAGGAGCGGGAGGGTGGAGGGACGGACAGCCCCCCCCTCTCAGCGTGAGCCCGGAGGAGCGGGAGGGACGAGCGGCGTGACCCCAGAGGAGCGGGAGGGTGGAGGGACGGACAGCCCTCCCCCCTCCCTCTCAGCGTGAGCCCGGAGGAGCGGGAGGATGGAGGGATGAGCGGCGTGAGCCCAGAGGAGCGGGAGGGTGGAGGGACTGACAGCCCCCCCTCTCAGAGTGAGCCCGGAGGAGCGGGCAGGACAAGGGATGGACCCCCCCTCCCCCCCCGCGGGAGCCCGGAGGAGCGGGCAGGTGAAGGGACGGACCCCCCTTCCCCCCAGCGTGAGCCCGGAGGAGCGGGCAGGACAAGGGATGGACCCCACCTCCACCCCAGCGTGAGCCCGGAGGAGCGGGCAGGTCAAGGGACGGACCCCCCCCCTCCCCCCGCGCATACGTCGGGAGAAGCGGGCGGGCTGCATGCTGGAGAGAGGTGGAGGGTGGACGCCCGATATGAGCGCCGGGAGAAGCAGGCGGCTGTCCCCCCCCACAAAGCCACGTGGAACATGGGCTGCAAGGGAGGACTGGCAGGGCGGCAAGGGAGGACGGGCAGGGCGGCCTCCATGGCAGGGGGGACGGGGTAGTGGTCCCTCGATGGTGCCCGGGAGAGGCACAGACACCATTGCTGCGGCCGACCGCCGCTCTGATAGACCGGAAGTGACGTCCATCAACCCGGAAATGATCCGACGACGGATTGATGGAGGAGGAGGAGGGATATATAGCCCTCAGACTCCTCCTACAAATACAGGCTAGCCTGCGGCCAGCCTTCAAACTTATCAAACAAAAAATATACTAAGTGAAATGTTGTACAAATAAATTAATACAAATAAACTCATGTCTAAAACCGAGCATATAGAGTGGAAATAATGCATACACATGTGATGAATTAATGGTGCATAAAGATTCAAATAAAGTCCGTGACAGCAGATAATATATTCCGCTTAATTTTCTCCCAAAGTAAGAAACATTCAAAAAGTGATAAGAGGTATCTTAAGCGATGTTCAAATTGACCACGCAGATTTCATCATCCAATCGTAAGATATAAATTAAGGCTTACCAGATTCCTGGTCTTTTAAAGCGTGTCTCCAATCAATCAGGGTCATCCAGGTGCCGGTCTCTCCAACAGTCTTGGTCAAGCCGATATCCCAGAGAATCACCAAAAAGATAGAAAAAACACCTCCAAATCGTGTGGTATGATAAAAAAAAAGGGGATCCTTTATTAAAGCTCCACCGAGCAGTATACAACTTATTACAGCATTTGGAAACAGCCTAATCAAATACAGGCTGAAAAAATAAAACGCCAGCAAGCTCTGTGAAAAACTGGCAGCGCTTTAAGCATAAGGAAAAAAAAACTCCCTCACTTGGAGTTTTGAATCGCAATCGCACATGCGCAGGACGTGTGGGCGTGGTTACCCGACGATTATTTTGTCACAACGTGACGTCATCAGGGGTACGCCCACACCTCTGCGCCGTTCATTAATATAGCAACCTAATGTCTGATGCAGCGGCGTCATAGGCTAAGACCGTAGCCAATCAAAAGCAGCCAAAAACGTAACCAAGCCACATCAGTACTTATGCCCAAGCTAAAAACAATAGCATACTCCATCCAGGGGGATTTGTCTCAACGGACAAAGTTTTAATTTACCCCCACTGGATGCTAGATAAGAAGCACTAAAAAAACTCATAAACAGTAGAGCTAAAAATAAACTCATTGTGGGAGCATATTTAAACGGCACATATACCAACATCTAGTGGTTACAAGTGCGTAATTCTCTCCATGTGATATATCTGTACAGGCTTTAAACCGACGTGGAAATAAATGTTAAAATTAAAAATTAAAAATTAGAAATTAAAAGTTAAAAATTGCAGCCTGCACCTATAACGCCACTATGCATCACCATTGACAGATATTAAACCTGACATATGGTTCACATACACATGTCAACCAAAATAGCTTATATAGGGCTGGCTGTCATACAGTGCAGAAATGTATATGCATCACTGAACGGCTAATAATTTTGCTGATCAATTTAAAACATAAAATTTAAAAAACAAAAACAAGAGTCTTGCATAAAAAACAAGTGTCCATCCAAACATAGACCCATACATGTGAATCAAGGGTACCCATAGGAATTGGCAAAACCATACTGCCCAACTACAGTTGAAATAAATGAATAAACCAAAGTCTAAACACCGTGACCAAAAATGGGAAGGGGACATCAACTGTTATTTATAAAACAGTTGATGTCCCATTCCACATTGAGGCCCCCGGGGACATGTGAGCCCAACTTAAAGATCCAGTTGGTTTCCGCTCGCGAAATTGAACGCTTCCCATTACTACCCCTCCAGTGGAAAACATATCTTTCAATGGCCAGAAAGGTGGTACCCGTTGGATCACGTTTATGTACCAGGTCATAGTGTCTACTAACATTGTGCTTATCATAGCCCTTACGGATGTTTGTGATGTGTTCCCCAAAGCGGATATGCAGCATGCGGACAGTGCGCCCTACATATTCCAAACCGCATGGACACCTGAGAAGATAGACTACGCACTTTGTAGAGCAAGTGATAAATGTGCGAATGGGGTACGTTAAACCAGTACCACTAGATGTGAAGTCAACAAATCTCCTACCTCGCTGGGAGTTCAGTCTACACACTCTACACTTGCCACACGGGTAGAAACCCTTTAGGTCACCAAAAAAGGTTGGCTTCTTGGGTGGGTCAGGAACGTTAGGGGCTATCGTGTTTCTAAGACTCATAGCACCTCTGAAGATTACATTTGGCCTTTCGGTTAACAAAGGACCCAGTACTCTGTAATTTCTGATTACTGGCCAATGTTTCTTTATGATTCGTTTAATGGCCCAGTGTTGGCTAGAAAAGGTGGTGATGAAATCCAAGCCGTAATTGTTATTCTCCACCTTAGGAGGTTTGTCGGCCAGGAGCTGCTGACGGTCTCTGTTGCTAACTTCTGATATAACAGACTCAAGGTTTCCCTCATCATAACCCTTGGCAAGAAACCTCTTCTTCAGGATCATTGCCTCAGTGTTAAAATCCGCCGGATTGGAGCAATTGCGTTTCAACCGCAAAAATTGTCCCTTAGGCACGGCGGCTAGCCAAGAGCTATGATGACAGGAGTCCAGGGGAATATAACCATTCCGGTCTGTCTGTTTGAAGAATGTAGTAGTTACCAGAGCATTCTCCACAATTGATATTTTCAGATCTAAAAAGTGGATATCCGTAGAACTCAGTTCATAGCTTAGAGCTATGCCCCGGTCATTGCTATTCAGATGGGAAAGGAACAACTGAACAGATGGAGCATCACCATCCCATATGAACAGGATATCATCAATAAACCTTTTCCAGGTTATCAACTGCGATGGTCTATTACGCATAACAGTATCTTCCTCCAATTTTGCCATAAAGAGGTTGGCCATACTGGGGGCAAACTTAGCCCCCATGGCCACCCCCCTTATTTGTAAAAAATGGGATCCATCATGCCAGAAATGGTTATGTGTCATGGAAAACTCCAACAGTTCCAGTATGAAATTACGCTGGGTGATTGAAATCGTCCTATCTTGGGAGAGAAAATACTGGACTGCCTCGTAGCCCAATTGGTGCGATATAGCTGTGTACAAAGAGGCAACGTCAGCAGTTACCAGTAAGTACGTAGATTTCCACTCCAGAGTTTGCAAAACATTGATGACATGCTTTGTGTCCCTCAAAAAGGAAGGGGTGCCCACCACCAGTGGCTGTAGGTAACAGTCGATATATTTCCCTACACGGGATGTTATGGAATCCAAGCCACTGATGATGGGCCGGCCCGGGGGATTAACCATGGACTTGTGTATCTTGGGTAGAGAGTAAATGACTGGCAACCGGGGCGCTAAGGGAACCAGAAATTCACTCTCCTTCTTGTCCAAAATACCCATGTCATAGCCTTTGGTGATAAGCTCTTTCAATTCATTCTTGAATCGTGTGGTGGGGTCCACTAATAACGGGGAATATGTATCCGGATCAGATAAAATCCTAGTCATCTCACAAGAATACATTTCCTTATCCAGAACGACAATGGCTCCCCCTTTATCCGCAGGACGGACTACTATATCACGTCTCTTGCAGAGAAGGTCCAGGCCAACTTTAAAATCCTTTGGGGGTATTGCTGGCTTTAATTTGAGATCATTAAGGTCTCTAATTACTAAGTCTCGAAACACGTTAATGTTTGGCGCTAGAGTATTGGGGGGGGGGGGGTTGAACAGAGAGGCATTTGAAAGGCCTGAATGGACTACAGTAGATGATTCCCTATTAAGTTGCCTCATAGGGTTACTCATTATATATCTTTTAATATTCAACTTACGGGTGTATCTCTGAATATCTATGAAGGTTTGAAACCTATTAAGATTACAGGGAGGGGCAAATTTTAGACCCTTGCTGAGAGTTACCAACTCTTCCTTAGAAAGTTGTTTAGTGCTAAGATTAATGATGCCACTAATATCTATGTCCTTCTCCTTTTTGGGGTGAAGGCGCCTCCCCCCTCTGCACCCTCTCTTATGTCCCCGTTTCTTTTGTGTCCCCCCCTCGTTCCCTCCTGAAAACCCTGCTGGTAATGACTACCCAATTGGGACTGGTTGTATGCATGTTGGGGGACTGAATGATTAGGGTGTTCCCTCATCTCATTATTTAAAGGGCCAAACCGGTTAGAAGTATCCACTCTGTGATGATTACCCAAATCTCTAACGTCTTGGGGCCACCTAGGATTATTACTATCACCGTTACGGTGATGAGACGTCTTTCCTTTATTGTGTTTCCACTGTGAAGGAGGATGCCTAGCGGGAGAGTGTTGATCATAATGATAGTTATGATTACCCCTAGAGGGCCGGCTGTTACTCCGATTGCCATTGCGCACTTTCCCGGGCATCGCAGTGCGCACTTTCCCGGCCACTGGTTGTACACGCCCAGGCAGCGGCGCGCCGCATCACGCTCATGACTGACGTCAGTACTGGTGGCAGCTGACGTCAGTTCCAATATCCGCCGCCATTTGCGTTCCACGCTGGTTACGTGGAACCGGCGGTGGTAAACTGAATCGCGGGTCATACAAAAACGAGATCGTGTGGGGGGGGTGAATCGAAATTGCGATCAATTTGCGATTAATCGTGCAGCACTACTTCCTATAACCATCAATAAGCTTCTTATACCTCTCACCCGGAATTTTGGACCACTCTTCCTTTGCAAACTGCTCCAGGTCTCTCTTATTGGAAGGGCGCCTTTTCCCAACAGCAATTTTAAGATCTCTCCACAGGTGCTCAATGGGATTTAGATCTGGACTCATTGCTGACCACTTTAGAACTCTCCAGCACTTTGTTGCCATCCATTTCTGGGTACTTTTTGACCTATGTTTGGGGTCATTGTCCTGCTGGAAGACTCAAGATCTCGGACGCAAACCCAGCTTTCTGTCACTGGGCTCTACAGTGCGACCCAAAATCCTTTGGTAATCCTCAGATTTCATGATGCCTTGCACACATTCAAGGCACCCAGTGCCAGAGGCAGCAAAACAACCCCAAAACATCATTGAACCTCCACCATATTTCACTGTAGGTACTGTGTTCTTTTCTTTGTAGACCTCATTCCGTTTTCGGTGAACAGAAGAATGATGTGCTTTACCAAAAAGCTCTATCTTGGTCTCATCTGTCCACAAGACGTTTTCCCACAAGGATTTTGGCTTACGCAAGATACTTTTTTTGTTTCAATGATTTTTATTGAATTTATTGAAATTTATTGTTTTTTATTTTAAAACAAACATGTTATACTTACCTGCTCTGTGTAATGGTTTTGCACAGAGCAGCCCGAATCCTCCTCTTCTCAGGTCCCTTGCTGCCGCTTCTGTCTCCTCCCTCCTGGCAGGCGCCCCCACAGCAAGCAGCTTGCTGCTGGGGCACCCAAACAGGCGCACTTCTGAGCCGTGCCTCTGCCTGTCCAATCACACATGAAGCCACGGCTCGGCCCCGCCCCCTCCATCTCCTGATTGGCTCACTGGTTGTGATTGATAGCAGGGGAAGCCAATGGCTCCACCAGCTGCCGAAAGTCAATCAGGATTGCGAGTCCCCAGAGAGGCAAGGCTCTCATAAACATTGCTGGATGGAGAGGGGGCTCAGGTAAGTATTAGGGGGAGCAGGGGGGGGGGGGGGCTGCTGCACACAGAAGGTTTTTTACCTTCATACATAGAACTCATGAAGGTAAAAAACCTTCAGCCTTTACAACCACTTTAATTCAAACGTCATGGATTATATTGTGAATACTAACTAAAAATATGTGGACACTTTACAGTGTATATTGATACACACAAAACGTAATTATGTATACTAGTATGTTTTATATATGAGTGCAACCTCTACAGTTCATTATCTGCTAAAATGGAACTATTAACAACGTTGAGGTTTATTTTGTTTTGGTGAAAACTTACAAAAAGGAACCTCACTATCTCCGTAGACATAATATTATTTGAAAAGACATGATTATTACCCAAAATATCAAATTATCTAAAATGGGCTCAGTCACAATATTATTATATGCTTGTTTATTTGTAATTTCATTATATATATATATATATTTAGTGTGTTGGAGTCTATCATTATTGCAGAAACATTGTATGTGTGCTGCCATAATGAATAAGTAGTGTAGTATACATATTATTTTTTCCTTTCCTTTGTACATATGTGTACAACTATTATTTTAAAGTGTAACTCCACTTATGTTGAGAAAAAAAAAACATTCCCCTCTGGGTGATCAATGTTCATTGCAAGGATTATAACATCCTTTGTTGCAGATTCCTACCTTTTGTTATTATAAAGAAATCCCTGTGTGTTTGTCTGTGTCTCTTGGCCAAGTGAGTCTAATGGGAGTGGTTTCATAATTATTAGTTTGCTGTGGCAGCTACAGGGCACTAATGAGGAAAGTTGCTGGGCCTGCATCCCTTTAGACATGTTCCTATTGGAAATATTTCACCAAAAATTATATTTTTGTTGCAGGGGATGCCTGAAATCTGACTTGTAACTTAGGCAGACTTCTGGGAAAATTGGTGAGCCAATCACACAAGCAGGAAATTATGTTTCTGGGGAGTGGTCAGTACACATTCTGTTTACAGAACAACTCCATGTAGCCATATTTCTTTGCATCTATAGAAAATTACAGCGGCTGCAGATTGAAAAAGAAAGGTAACTTTTAATAATATTCAAATACAATATGACTTGTATTGCAATTGTATACGCTATATTTTTTCTTTATTTGCTTTTTTTCCCCCCCACGAAATGCAGCCTGATTAGTGCCCATCTGCAGCCTCAATGCAGCCTGATCTGTGCCCATCAGCAGCCTCAATGCATCCTGATCTATGCCCATCTGCAGCCTCAATGCAGCCTGATCTGTGCCCATCAGCAGCCTCAATGCATCCTGATCCATGCCCATCTGCAGCCTCAATGCAACCTGATCTGTGTTCATCTGCACCCTAAATGCAGCCTGATATGCGCCCATCCGCAGCCTGATATGCGCCCATCTCCCATCAATGCAGCATGATACCCATCTGCAGCCTCACCATTTCTCGCAGTAAAATCATGCAGGAAATAACCGAGCCGGCATCTCCTGTTTACTCGGCTCTCAGTCGGCAGTCACATACACAGTCCCGCTTCCGCCATCGGCATTGGACCAGCTCCTGTGATTGATAAACCTTTCTATCGGATTTTCCGATCGTGTGTATGCAATTCCGACACGCAAAATTCCGACGCATGCTCGGAAACAATTCGACGCATGCTCGGAAGCATTAAACTTCCCTTTTATAGTGCTGTCGAACGTGTTTTATGCCACTGTGTTATTGACCGTCGGAATTTGGTGTGACCGTGTGTAGGCAACACAGCTTGAGCGGAATTCCGTCGGAAAAACCGTCAGAGTTTTTTCCGACGAGAATTCCGATCGTGTGTACGCGGCATTAGGGTGGCTCCACTCTGCATAAGCAATGGAGACCCTTGGACAGCTGCAAATTTTCAATCTCTGTCAGTGGTAAATGGTCTAAATCCACTAACTGACACTTTTGCTGGACATCTTGTTCTGGTAATGAAGGTAGAATAATAACAGACTTACTGGCTGGATTACCAGTGAAAAGTGCAGCCACCCTCTGACATACTTGTGCTTTAAGGTCACTGCCTCTATTGATCTGAAATTAATAAGTGCAATTACACTTTTTTTATGAAACTCCTGCAATCATTATGGGTGCAGTTTGTCAGCTCTGATATCAAAACAATCAATACTTTTAATGAGTATTGAATACAGGTCAGCTTATTCCTGTTACTTAAAGTGGACCTTTCACCTTATATTGGACAGATCTTGTTTGCCCATCATCCTAATCCTCCTTTTTGCTGAAAAGCTGTGTTATAGTAACACCGCAGGATTTAGTTAATAAAGAATTGACTTTGATCAGCTCCCGACTTACCAGGCCTTCATTTTAGGCATTGGAGATATAGTCAATGCCTCTCCATAGCCAGATCTCGGATATCTGATAGCGATTTTGCCAGTCTAACAATATATATATATATATATATATATATATATATATATATATATGCAGCGCTGGAATTTTAGCCATGTAATGCTATATAATAAGACAATGCTATTAAATTGGTATTTGACTCCCTCTAGTGGTAAGCAATGTGAATAAGACTTGTTTATTTTTCACATAAGAATATGAGCAGGAAGTGACTTAATTGTGTTATGAAAAGGACTCACTCACCCACAATGCTCACCAACCTACCCATAAACACTAGGTGACTGAACTGCATGCTGGGAGGATATAAATGGGCCAGCGCAGCCATTTTCTTCCTCTTCTGCGCTTCTTTCTCTTGGGCCTGGGACACGTGACCTGCCTGCAGGGACCTGTGGGTGTGTGCCTGGAAGAGCCACGGCCTGCTACAACGCGGAACGGAACTGCAACTATCGGAGAGACTCTCACTACAGAGTGCTGGAGCAGTGGTGTGATCGAACCGGAGGATCCAGGATATCTGATGGAGCCATCCGAGGGTTCTCGGTCATCGTGCGGGGTGATATAGTGTGACGGTGTGGCCGGAACGGGACTAAGATCACCGGAGCTGAGAAATCTAACTCTCCAGGCCTGGTGTGGTTAGAGGCCTGTAGCCCAGAATTTATATAAAGCACTTAACACACTATAGACTAGTCACTACAATGCTGCTGAGACCTGCAGTCCCACGGAACAGTTCTTTTCAAATAGACTGTGCTTAATCAGGCCTCAAAGCCTGTACTTCACTAGAAACTGACTGACGGTCATAGTGCATTCTCACGAAAGGAAGTTATAAGTACATTGCATAATTGAAGTTGCTGTTGTTCACTATTTTACATTACATTACCACCTGCAAACCCTACGGAATACAAATACTGCAGTATAATGGCTAGCTGAAGAAAGAAGACAAGAGACTATACCATTCACTGTAAGTTCTGGTGTTTCTGCTACATACAAAGGACTGCATTTTACCACAGGGAGAGCTGTTGAGTAATTATACTGTGTTATATGGTCTTACTGACATTGTATAGTGTGCTGCGGGTTTAGAGTGTCTGCACGGCCGTGCTGGAAGTGGGAAGGTGCTCAGTGTCAAGGCATTACCACCCTGATCATTAGTTCCACTTGGAGACGCGTCTGCACGCACCATTTATTCAGTGTGTGCTAGAGTGAATATTTGGTAATACCTTTATTGCAACTGTTTGTGTTGTATAAGTGAGTTTGAGAGGTGCCTCTATATTTAACTAAGTTTCTTTCAGTAAACTAATCATATTATTCAATCTCAATTGTGTGTGTGTGACCTTTTACTAAAGCAATGGATACCCAGGTAATCATAGGGGTATAATATATGTATATTGTTACTGTTGGGTTGTTCCTTGTCATTGAGTTTCTACCCAACACTGTTACACAGTTGTGTCAAGCGGGTCGAGCCAATTTATTGGGGGCGGGAAAGCAGCTCCTTCGGGGGTAAGTGCTACATATATATATATATATATATATATATATATATATATATATATATATATATATATATATACACACACACATATATACACACACATACATATATATATACATTTCTATATATGACCAGACATCTCCTGTTTCTGGGGACATTTTCCGATTTTAGGGGGGCTGTCCCTGGGACAAAAATGTCCCCAACGTTGTCCCTGTTTAACAGAATGTGTCCCGGATTTCCTTCTAGCATTAATAATGGGGTCCCTGGCCAGGCGACTGAAGGGTAATCGATCTTATCAAATTTCTGTAATTGGTCTGGAGCAGGAGGGAACAGGGGGTGCATATACTCCCATTTGTGTCTGGGGTTATTGATGTTACCTGGTCTTCCCAGTTCTCTCTCTTGGCTTGTTCAGACTTCGTTGCTGGAGATAAGGATGTGGCGTATTTGCCACCTCACCCTTGCTTGTGACGATCACCTGCAGGGCACACCTGGGCCTGCACACCTGACCCAGCACAAAGTACTGTAGGCTATGGTATTATTAAACCATATTCCTTTAAGCCCATCCCACCTTTAGCACTGATTGGCCAATCCAACATTTGGTGTGGAGTGCTTCACATACTGCTATTATCCCCACCCCCTGTCCCAACCCCTATAAATGTGGGCGTGGTTACTAAGGTATTCCTGGATTTTATATTGGAATTTTTGTCAACTTGCTATACTTGTACAATTGAAACCTTGTCTGCCAAATTCTTGTGAGATTTTTTATTTTAATCTCGATATCTGCCTATATGCACAGTGCCCAAAGTGAAAGCGGTGTAAAACCAAAACAAAAATGTCATATACTGCAGCTTACAAATCATTAGTGTAGCACCCTCTTGTGCTAGAATCGGTGTAGGAAAATCTACTTGACTCATAGTAGTTTCTTGAGTCTGTTAATTGGGTCAGGTTCATATTCAGGTCAGGCTCTGCAGTCCAGTCCTTTATCACCTCCCCCTTGTAGTGATCTAATATATAGTCCCTAGATGGTATGTAGTTATTAAAAAGTACTTCTCCGCAGCAAAACCCGATTCTCCCAGAGAGAAGCACTTTATTGACTTCTAAAACAGAACAGTCTTACAGATGATAAAAAATCAGTCTTGTAGTAGATGACAATCCAACAGGGCATAATCACGACAGTGCTAGTAAATATTTAGAGCCCCATGGAACCATGTGACTCTTGGGTGCCTTCATAAGAACACACACTTCTAAACAGATTGAACGTCCTGTTATATCCCCCACACACACTGAATGTCTGAGCAATTTGATTGGCCGTTTCCATTAAATGCTTTGATCTGCTCCCGTCTTTCAGAGTGACAGCAGATCACCCCAAGCTGTGAACAGCTGTAGTTATAAAAACTGCCCCAATCTACATTCTTGCATATTCCCCTTTGATATGTGTAAATACTGATTAGATTAAGATAATCATTATCTGTTCCCCTTTGATATGTGGAGTAAGTCTGGTCTGGCCATTTCTCCTTTGACCAACAAACCCTCTTTTAATATGCGCAATTAGATTAACAGCCTGGAAGGGGGCCCGGAGACGGGGGGCTTCTGCTTCCAGGCTGGAGGTTGGAGGAAGAAAGCTGACAGAAGGAGCTTCACTGCCCTGCAGTCCACTGGGGAAAAAGACAGCCTGCATAGCCTGGAAAGGAACCAGCCCAGCAGAAGGTCTGAACGCAGTTCTATCCATAGCTGCAGAACAAGCACAATGTGAGTACCTCTACACCCTCAGAGCATATAAGGGAGAAGTCTGTTAGATGCAAGTTCTTGGCAAGTCTTCAGAGGACAGTTTACCCAATCCCTTGCCTTGGGATCAGATACCTTTGCCTAGTGGGCTGGTATTTTCACTTAGGGGACCAAGAGCTCCTACAAGTTAGGATTTTCTTGAAAATTCACTTAGGAGGACACCAAGCTGCTATAAGGGGATTGCTTTGCTAAAAACTGTTGCTGTTTGGGTAGGGACACAGTCAAGTATCTTTTCTTTGAGTGAAGTTGGGCGTCCCATAACACCCATTACCCTATTCAAGTTAAAACCTCTAATCGATCTTAAAAACCAAGCCCATGGAGTGTTCCTTGTGTCTGGATGCAAGTTGGAAAATGTGTGTTGCCTGGCTGTGCAGACCATTGGGGAATCCTCAAAACTCAGCAGCCCTCAAGGGGGTAGCGCTAGATGTAGTAGCTGCAATAGTTTTCTTTTTTAGGCTGTTTTTCCTCTGGTGATCTGGCCAGTAACACACCTCCTATATGAGACTGCCTACACTCAGGATGAAAGCGCGCAGGGTTCAACTTTGGAAAGCAGCATTGTTGGTCAGAGAGGGGAGAGATAGATGGAAGGGCAGATTTAGTTACACTAACAAATTGAAACCAAACCCAACCCTGTAACTGCTACATCTACAGAACAGGTTGTTCTGTTGAAAAACATCAGACTTACTGGTTAGATAAGGAACGAAAGCCAAAAAAGAAAACAAATTAGTAAGCTGGAATATAATAAATGTTTGCTATTGAGTTTAGTACTTCTTGTAGGTCTGTAAGCAGGGAGCAAATCAAATTTGTGACCTTGTGTGTTTTTTATGCATCTCTGCTCAGGTACAATCAAAACCTTGTTTTGCTACTACATTCCCGTTAAAAAAAAATTATGTATGCCTAAAAGCTACATAAAAGTCAAGAAATATAAGCTTTACTCGGCGGCTTTTCCTGAAGCTCCTTCTTTTCATTCACACAAGGACTCAGGCAGGGTATGGGGGTATTCCTTTGCTGTAGCAGGCAAATTAATAAGAGTTTCATCTTAGCATTCACACACATACAGTATCTCACAAAAGTGAGTACACCCCTCACATTTTTGTAAATATTTTATTATATCTTTTCATGTGACAACACTGAAGAAATTACACTTTGCTACAATGTAAAGTAGTGAGTGTACAGCTTGTATAACAGTGTAAATTTGCTGTCCCCTCAAAATAACTCAACACACAGCCATTAATGTCTAAACCAGCCTTTCTCAACCTTTTCAACACAGAGGAACCCTTGAAATAGGTCTCCAGTCTCGGGGAACCCCTGCTAAAAATTAGAAATCTACAACTCATGATACATTAGTGTAATGCTCCTTACACTTGTGGTCATTGGGAAGAATTACCTCCTTACAGATAGATAAAAAGATCAATGGTGTCGGTGGGAACTTATCCGAGAGGCAGAAATAGCTCAATGCTGAAGGAACCCCTAGCAACCTCTGGAGGAACCCTGGTTGAGAATCACTGGTCTAAACTGTTGGCAACAAAAGTGAGTACCCAAAACCCATAGTTCTCTGGGAATTCTTTGTCATGTATTAAATGTTTATTTATAAATCAATATGCATTAAATATTATATAGTAAGAGAGGATCGATCAGGGTCTTGCTTTATTAATTGAGTTGGGTCGAGTCAGAATGACACCGGTCGGTAAAAGCCTGCCATCCCGGCGAAAGTCCAAGCCTCCAAAGAGACTGACGCCACCTCCACCATCCCCAAGACCGGCACCATGCAGAGAAAGTGTCTCCCAAACAGAGAAAAGTACATTTCATTATCAGCCTGGAATACAAGCAAGTTGTCAGGAACGGTGTGATTACCTGGATCGCCTGCTGGTGTCACTGTTTCCTTTGGCATCAAAGGGTGCAGTTCTGGTGGCCACCAGCAGGGGTCTCCCAGCCGATGGACATGCTAGTGATCAAGCTGCACCTGATGTGGGACCTCTGGGAAGTATATAAGTCCGCCCTTCACTGAGGCTCAGGGCTTCAGTATTCCTTCCTGCAAGCCTTGTCCCTGCCTGTTCTGATCCTGTGCCTGAAACCTCTTCCTGATCCGCTTCCTGCCCTGTCCTGGACTCTGTTTCCTTACCTGGTTCCTGAGACCTGTCCCCTGATTCCTGCCTTGGCTTCCCCTTGCTTCTGCTTCCTCCACCTGGCCTACCGTTCCCCTTGTTCTCTCCTCCCTCCTTGTTTATATGTGTTCCATTTCCTTGCGTGTATTTATAGTTAGTTAGTTAGATTAGGGTTTTGGGGTTTGCTGTGTATTATTTGCGTTCTTGCTTGTTTGTGGTTTGCTGTGTTGGTTTTCACGTGTGTCTTTATCCTTTAATAAATATATATATTTTATCACTTACCTTGGAGCCTGATTCCTTTAGTGCAGCCCATTGATCTGTTCACTTGTGCCGGATGCCTGTGTTAGGCATCTCTTCCATGACACAAGTGCAGAACCGGGGCCAAGCAGAGCAGGTGCCTCCCAAACAGAAGGTACATTCCCCAGACAAAAACGTAAGCGTCGTTATCGGCCTGGTACACGAGCACTCATGGAGATAAGAAAATATCAATAGTCAACGGGCCTGTTAATAAAAAAAAAACCCTTCGCCAGACTGGTGAGAGAAGTGTGCATGGAGTATACTGGTGGCTGGATAATACATTGGCAAAGTATCGCAATCATGGCATTACAACTGGCAGCTGAAGATTTCCTGGTGCGACTCTTTGAAGATTCTTACCTCTGCTCTCTGCACACCAAAAGGGTCACCCTCCTTAAAGAGGACATGAAGCTCGCTCAGCAGGTTCGAGGAACACAGGAAGGACTGGGATAACGGCATTTTTCTTACCTAAAGGCCTTCAAAGCCACAGATTTTAAATGGCTTGCCCTGTCTCAATTACCATTGAATTCTAAAGCAATACAACTTGAAATTGTGTGTATACAGTATATTCACAAAAATATGTGGATCATTCCACTGCACTCAGGAGGCCAATTTAATTTCTGTCTCTGGCTGTTATTAATGTTGTATTACATTTTTCTATGTTTCTACATAAAATGTTTTTCCGTTTTCGTTTTCTTTTTCGTATTATTAATGTTGTATTACATTTTTCTATGTTTCTACATAAAATGTTTTTTCGTTTTCGTTTTCTTTATCGTATTATTAATGTTGTATTACATTTTTCTATGTTTCTACATAAAATGTTTTTTCGTTTTCTTTTTCGTATTATTAATGTTGTATTACATTTTTCTATGTTTCTACATAAAATGTTTTTTCGTTTTCGTTTTCTTTTTCGTATTATTAATGTTGTATTACATTTTTCTATGTTTCTACATAAAATGTTTTTTCGTTTTCGTTTTCTTTTTCGTATTATTAATGTTGTATTAAATTTTTCTATGATTCTACATAAAATGTTTTTTCGTTTTCGTATTATTAATGTTGTATTACATTTTTCTATGTTTCTACATAAAATGTTTTTTCGTTTTCGTTTTCTTTTTCGTATTATTAATGTTGTATTACATTTTTCTATGTTTCTACATAAAATGTTTTTTCGTTTTCTTTTTCGTATTATTAATGTTGTATTATATTTTTCTATGTTTCTACATAAAATGTTTTTTCGTTTTCGTATTATTAATGTTGTATTACATTTTTCTATGTTTCTACATAAAATGTTTTTTCGTTTTCGTTTTCTTTTTCGTATTCTATAGTAAAATACATACACAAAAACAGTACAAAGGTTTATGAAATTCTAAACAAAAAAGAAATAAATAAAAACTCCAGTATTGGTTTGTTGTATTACATTCTTAGATGCTGCAGGCTAATATTCAATAATTGACCCATGATTGTATTCTATTGTTAAGATTCAAATGTTTATTTTTTCAGTAATTCTCATTAACAAGTATCAGGTACTTGCCTATGTAGTGAAAACACTGATGTTTCCACCATGGTGATCACTTTAGGCAGTTTTAATTATAACTGTGAAACTGTGTAATTGTTTGTAGAACACTGTGTGATTTTCTGGTTGACCTTTCCAACTCATCGAGGAGGTATGTCTGCCTGCGAAGTGACAGAAAAACTCACTGTTTGTTTTTTGCATGAATAATCACTTCTGAGATCATAGCCACAGCAGTGACAACTAATTGGAAATACTACTACACAGCTCTGCTGCTGTCAGTCCCTCTATAGTCCACAGGACACAATAATGTTCCAACATATTAATCTATTAACACGCTGGCACCTTACTGTAGCTCAGCCTTAGCAGGCTGTTGCATTAAAATGGATGAATCAGAAATCTGTAAACAATTGGAAATGTTACCCATGGAGAACTGTTCTTTTTTAATTGTTCCATAAAATAAAAGTTAAACACTGATTGGTTGATCGGTTAATAGCAAAACAGCTATGACTCCGAAGCAAACTCCAGCCAAAACATTTCATTTTTTTTGGGATAGAGTGGGGGGGGGGGGGGGGGGGGGGGGTGGATTAGAACTTCTGGCAGATTTTTATTGCAATAAAACCTGCTAGATTTCCACCTATATGTTATCCCTGTGACAATGAGTTAATGGAAAGAAAAACCTCTCCAAAGGGGTGGTAGAGAGCAACAAAAACACAATTTTGAATACAATGGGGGGGGGGGGGTTCAATGCACTTGTACACCTTATTAAATGGTGCTTGGCCCCAGTAATCCTGAGAAAAATGTGTAGAAAATCAGCTAGCACATCTGAGATACAACCTCAATATATTACTGAGGTCATAGATGCAAAATATACATTTTTACCTACCACTGACAGTTTGGAGACATGAAGGTCCCCTTTCTCAAGGTCTGACCTTGAGAGGTCTGTTGGAATACAACATTGTATTTTGTGCAACAACTACTGTTCATCAGTATTTAGTGGAGATATATTTTTCAACCAGTAGATGGCAGTGTTTATAAGTTTGTAGCTGCTCTATGGTTAAACTCTATGTCTTTTCTCTTTTAAAACCACTTCCGGACTGCTGCACGCCAATGTATGTCCTTACTTTGAGGATGGATATCGTTGTTATTGCAGCAGCTAGCTGCCATAACCCTTGTATCCCCGTGTTCGACCGGCGGTCCAGTACAAGATAAAAGTGGTCTCTGTGGCGGATTCCCCGCGAGATCACTTTTATTGGTGGTGGGAGAGGCCTGAAGAAGGAGTGCATGCTCCGCAAAGGCGTCGCCTATTGGTCCACCATCCCAACCGGAAGTGTCGTCATCCCCCGGCTTCCTGTGTGCTCGAGGTCCAGGAAACGTCTGCAACCACCGGCGCAACCAGCTCCACTTCACCAGCGTACAGCCATGGATGGACTCCCTCCCGGATGTTTGTTAACCTACTCTTGACATGCTTCTTTTAATCCTACTCTTTTGAATATATATGCACAATTTGTTCATTAAAAACTCATTTTTTTACTGCACTTAGAGTGGCGCCTCTGTGCTTTCTACCTCAGCCTTTCAAGAGTTGCTTCTCATCTTCACTGGGCTGCCTTCAATGTGCTATATCATGGACTAATATGGAGTTATTACAGTCATTTACTTTTAATAATTTTTCCTAATGTCCCCTTTACTTTGAGGTATGTAACAGTCAGGTGGATCTTCACTGAGGCTGGTGCAAGTGCCAACTTTTCTCTATGTGCAAAGCAGACAGAGTAGAAGTGCAAGAAAGGAATTTGCCAGAGAAAATAGCTGCTGTTGGCAGCATGATCAAGCAGTGTTAGCAGCGTCTTCATCCTCAATCAGGCAGCAGGCTCTGTCAGCATCCGTGGCCCTCTGTCTGTCACAGCTACTCTCTCCCTTTCTGGTGCAGGGTTATAGTCTTAGGCACGCTCCATCCCTCCAAAATGTCCTGCATGCTTTCTGCCCTGGAACCAAATTATCCTCCTACTTCCTCTCACTTCAGCCCCAAATCCCTCTGGAATCTCTAGTTTATTTCCTCCCGGAGTCTGGAGTTACAGTAGCTCAGTCTGTAGCAAACTACACCTCTCACCAGGGTTTTTATGTTCCTCAGAGGACAGTGCAGAGTCCCCTCTTGACTCCACCCCTACCCTCCTCTGAGCACCGTCCCTTGGTTCCACCCCCTACCCACCTCCCAGTACTGCTCCAGGTATCATTTTGTGGTAATAAATAATTTGTATGGAATTTTTTCTTCTCTAATAACAAGAAAAGTAGTAAAATCACCAGGAGCCAGCAACAATAGACCCCCCCCCCCGCCCCAGCCAAAATAAATTCCTCACACAACATTAGACTAGTTTACTGTTTACTATCTATGATGAATTAAATTGTACATATCTCTTCTAGATGTTATGGGTGACGCCTTTTGATATATGGCGAAACTAGTCAAGGAACACGTCAAAACCCACATCAATTTGCCCCATCTACCTAGGGGTTCTGTATTAGCTTACTTAATCTCATTACTGTATAGGAGCTGCCTAACATTTCATGTTTTGCTATTTATATTCTGTATATGTCTTTTATATTTTGTGTCTAAATAAATGTTAAAATTTGTTTTACCTACCTTGTTGATATAATTGGGTACCGAAATAGTCCCCCCTTTTCCCACTGGTCGACCCTGTTTTGAGTACCATTGGAGTGGTTCTCTGGAATAGTGTCCACTTGTTCTTTCTACAACATTAGACTAGGGTGACCAGACATCCCCGGTTTCCGGGGACAGTCCCCGGATTGAGGACACTGTCCCTGGACCAAGTCTGTCCCCAGTTTTGTCCCCGGATTGTATTTGAACAGGGGCTGGGACAATTTCAAAAACAGTCAGTGCAGAATAAAAAAAAAAGAAAATGATGGGCAGAGAGTCGCTGATTGCCGCCATTGCTAGTAAAAAAAAATATGGCCCGGATTTAATTTAAAAAATATGGTCACCTTACATTAGACTCCCCCAGAAACAATGGACCTCACTACAGCAACAATAGATCCACATCAGCAACAATAGATCCCCAGACCTGCAGCAGACCCCACCCCAGCAACAATAGTTCCTTCACACAACAGTAGACCCCCCACGCAGCAACAATGGACCACCCACAACAAAATACCCCCCAGAAACAAAAGATCCACTTCAGCAACATTAGACCCCCCCAGCAGCAACAACAGATCTCCCAGCAACCAATAGACCCTCCAGCAGCCAGCAACAATAGACCTCTCCCTCAACAGTAGATCACTACCAGCAACAGAAGACACCCCCAGCAACAATAGATTCCCCACCAGCAACAATAAACACAAAAACTGAGCCCCGCCAGTGACAATAGATCCTTAGCAGTGAGCATCAATAGACCCTCCAGCACATCCCACACTCCTTGCCATTCAGTGGTAGATGTGCTGGAACTGCGTTCCCCCACGTTCCTGCTGAAAAAAAGCCCTGCCTCTCACAATCCTCCAGGTTATCTAGTACTTCATACCTTTAGTGTGTTTGGGAGGGGTGGGCTGGCGGGTTTAGAGGGTATAGGGAGGATTGGGCAGTACACTACTAGTGTCCACAGGAACGGAGGAGATCGGTGCGTGGGTGGGGATGCTGGGGACAATGGGGGGAGGGGACGGGTAAGCTCATTGAATCGTTGTTGGGCTTCCCCTCCCCACCTCCCCCCCTGTGTCTTGCCGTTAAGCTTTTTATGGAGGGAAACAGAGTAAACTTGGTCTCATGGAATACCCGGGGTTTGGGCACAACTTAAATAAAAGAGCGCTAGTCCTTTCAGCATTGGACGGGAGGGGACCTAGAATACTGCTCTTGCAGGAAACACATCTTATTCCTGACACAGTTTCACAACTATCTAGCCGCAAGTTCCCGGTCCAATACCACTCATTTCACGCCTCCTATTCAAGGGGAGCGAGTATTCTGGTTGGGAGAGGAGTAGCTTTCTCCTGTAGCGAAATCTCTGCTGACGAACAGGGTCGGTATATATTTTTGTCTTGCCTGATCGGTAATCAACCTTATATTATAGCAAACATTTATATACCTCCCCCCTTCAAGCTCGAGGTCTTGTACAAGTTACTTGAGTTTGTCCTGGATAAACCAGGAACCACCAATGATAGCACTAGGGATTACAACGAGGTGCTAGACACGAGATTAGATAGATTCCCCATGCCCGATAGTCTTATTGTAGGGGAGGGGAACCGGCTGTCACGGTTTTTGAAGGAAATAGGGCTAAGTGATATATGGCGTACACGCCATCCACAAGATAGACAGTACTCTTGCTTCTCAAGCTCTTACCGTACCCTCTCTAGAATCAATATGGCTCTGGGGAATGACAAGGTAAATCTCCTGGTGAAGGATATAGAGTATGGCCTAAGAGGGATCTCAGATCACTCCCCGCTGACGCTTAGTATAAGCACTGGGGGTAGAGCCAGTCATAGGGATTGGATGATCAATCCCTGCTGGCTAGAATTGATTGACAACCCCAGCGATCTGACTGCCAGGATAAGGGAGTTTATACAAGCGCTGCCTGGAGTGATCTGGGATTCCTTAAAGGCCTACATTAGAGGCCTACTTATCCAGAAGATGGCAGTAATAAAGAGGATGTTGAGAGAACAAGAGAAGGGAGTTAGGAACGAGGCAACCCTAGCAGAGCGACTTTACGTTGAAAATCCGACTCCTGATAATGAGAGGGAATGGCTTAACAAACAACAAACCTATAAAATGATACTTATTAAGAGGATGGAGAATAGGCGAATTTTCCAGCACCAATATTACTTCGGAGAAGGAGAAAGGGTTGGCCAAGCCCTCTCTCTCCTGATTAAAACCAATAACTCCCCCTCTACGATTCCAGCGATTAGGGGGACTTGGTCACTGACCCACTGGAGATAACGAACCTTATCAGCAATTACTATAAATCTCTTTATAAATCCACTAGGAAAGGGAGCGAGACAGCAGTACTCAACTTTCTACAGCAGATAACATTCCCAATTTTATCAGAAAAGGACAAAATGGACCTGGAGGCGCCAGTGACTATGGAGGAACTGAGATTTGCAGTGGTAGCAATTCCCAATCAAAAGTCCCCAGGGCCCGACGGGCTGCCAATAGAGCTATATAAACGTTATGGTGAGGTATTGCTACCTGAGTTGCTGGAAACATTGGGGTGGGCACTGGATGGGGGCAGATTGCCCACCTCAATGCTTGAGGCCAATATCATTTTGATACTTAAGGAGGGGAAGGACCGGCAGGAAGTCACCGCGTACCGCAGAGGCAACCAGTCTAACCCTGGGAACCGCCATTATGAGTATGATGATTACCAATATAGAGGTTCACCTGCTAGATACTATGAACCCCAAAAAAATTACCCTAATCCTCCATACACGAACTATCCACCTACTCAAACTATACATTATCCATCCATACCCACTCAAAATCGATACCAACCCCTACGTGAATCCTATGAGGATATTGTGTATCCATATCCAGATGCTGAGTATGACCAACCCACATATGGATATAATCAGATTAACCACTATCCGAACCAGGATTTTCACAGGGACCCCCAAGGCAGAAAAAGGGGCCCAGATCTAAGAGAGGCTGCAGAGGAGGGAGGAGGATACAGAGAAGGAAAAAGAAAGCGCACATTAAGTGTCAGGTTTTTTTTAACTTGAGTAACATCGAGCTGACCGAAGAGGAAAAAAACGTCCTGGACAAAGGCCTCAAGTTTGCACCTCCACTTAAACTAAACAAATTCGAAACTTTTATAGATGTTCATAAATATATCCGGAAAGTAAACATTCAGAGATATATCATTTCAAATCCGACTAACAGTCACACCAGGGCAGCTATGTCTGGGTACGGTACATTCGGATCTTTCTAACCCCTCACTTTTCAATCCCCCCACCCAACTAGCACCAGCACTGAATATCTTCAGAGACTTAGTGCTAAAGGATCTTGCCCAATTGCCACCAAAACGTATCCACAACAACTCTTTGCCCAGTAGAGGTGTAAAATCTCTCTGCGATAATAAAGACCTGGTAATTCGCCCCGCCGATAAAGGCGATGGCATTGTTTTATTGGACAAATCGGCATATATGAGCGAGATGTACAAAATCCTTAATGATCAGGCCACATATAAAGAATTACCAGTTAACCCAACAAATCAGTATAAGAAATCACTCGCCACTATTATATCTAAGGGCTTTGAATTTTCTATTTTAAACCGTAAGGAAAGAGATTTTTTAATCCCCCTAGCCCCTCGCATTCCCATTATTTATTATTTACCTAAAATTCATAAACGACGACCTATTATCAGTGGCATAGACTCTGTCACGTCCAGGATTGGTAAATATGTAGACCACTTTTTACAGCCCCATAGTCAAAAAAATTCCCTCTTACCTTAAAGACACAAAGCATGTCATTAATAAACTCGCCTCACTGAATATTGATGATGACTATATTATGGCTACTGCCGATGTAGCATCACTCTACACCTGCATAGCACATTCTAAAGGCTTAGCAGCAGTAAAAACCTTTCTAGAAAGGGAAGATACTCTAATAAAAACCCAAACCAATTTTATTATGGAATTACTTAACTTCGCAACTCATCACAACTACTTTTGGTTTGATGGACGTTTTTATTTGCAAGAAAAGGGGATAGCCATGGGTGCCAAGTTTGCCCCAAGCTTGGCAAATATATTTATGGCCAAATGGGAGGAGGATGTCGTCTATGCCATAGAAAGACCTCAATTGATACTCTGGGCACGATACATTGACGACATCCTCCTCCTATGGAATGGGACCTCAGAATCCTTAGAAGCATTTTTTGTGTCTTTCAACAACAATGATAGAGGCATAGTCCTTACATACGAATCTAGTAAAAGCAAGATACACTTTTTAGACCTAGAGATTACAATAAGAGAACACCAGTTTGAATTTTGTACATACTTCAAATCCACAGATCGCAAAGGCTACATACCAATTGACAGCTGTCATCACAAAGCTTGGCTGTGATCTGTACCTAAGAGTCAGTTTCTGCGATTACGCAGAAACTGTACAAACTTGACTAGGTTCAAAGAACAGGCTAACACACTGAGAGACCGATTCGAAGAAAAGGGTTACAATATGGAAGAAGTCGACCAAGACTTACAAAAAGCTTTGGAAGTCGATCGGTTAACGCTATTGACAGATAAACCAAGCCAACCCCGTAATGATAATTTTAGATGGTCTTTCCTCACTTTGTATTCAATACAACACAGGCAAATCAAATCTATTTTTGAAAGACATTGGGGAATCCTTAGGAACAATAAAGTTTTGGGCAACCTTATACCTCATAGAGCAAAAGTCATTTATAAGGGAGCTCCATCTCTCAATAGTCAGATCACACCGACAATTATTAACCCACCCATGAAGCCCTCTTTCTTCCATAACCTTACGGGTTATTATCCCTGCAAAAGATGCACAGTATGTTCTTTCAACATAAGTGGCAGACGAAACACAAAAGAATTTGAGTCTACAGTTACTAAGCAAAAGTTCCCAATTAAGAAATATTTGCACTTGTTCCACAACCCATGTAGTTTATCTGATCACATGCCCGAGTTCAAAACAGTACGTAGGGCGTACTATACGCTCCTTTACGACGCGGGTTACGGAACATATCACTAAAATTTTAAAGTGGCAGTATAAAGCATACGGTTCCAAGACATTACCGACAGTACCATAATCGAGACCCCCGTGGCACTCAGTTTTTAATTATTGATAAATTCATTGCACCATGGAGGGGCGGAGCTAGAACTTGAGGGGTATCCAAATTGGAAACATACTGGATATACCAGCTACAATCCCACTACCCGTTGGGTATGAATGTGGAGTGGGACATTAATGCTTTTATAAATAAGGCCTGATTTTTTTCCCCTCTTAGTTTTATTCTATGCCATAACAGCCACTTTTTAAATTTTTTAATTTTTGAATTCCAATTTCAACATCTTAATATTTCAATACTTTTAATACTTTAATATATTACGGTTATACCCCCATTTACAATTACCATATCTTCTTCATTTATAATTGCTGTTGCTTTTATATAAAACATTTTACATATATTTTATAAGAAAAGCTTGCTTTTATATGTATTTGTTTTATCCATATATTTTTATACAAAACATTTTCATAAGAATAAAAGCCCGCTTTTATATGTATTTGTCTTATCTATACATCTTTTATATATATTCTTTTTTATTCATTTTATATATATATTTAAGCTCCTAATAGGAAATTGTATATACGTGCATTTTTTACATATTTGTGGACTTATGTTTTTACATGTATCTATATATATATATATATATATATATATATACGTTTTTATGTGTTTCTATACACTCAAACACACATAGATTTAACCCCTAGAATGGTTGACGTACATCCAACCGGTTTATTGGTTTTATATATGAATTTCCTTTTCCTTTTTATACTCAATTTCCCCCTTTTGATGTATATAATTTTATACACATCAATGCAATATATATATACATGTGTATACATAGGTCAATCAGGTGAGGAGTGACTCCTCTCTGATCCTCTCGCCCTTTCTATTTAAATCCTAGTATATCACAAGAACATATATATATATATTTTTTCCTTTTATTTCTCCTTATTTTCCCCAAGTCTGGGCCATGTCCCCATTTAAATTACGACTTCCGGGATCACCGCTGCTCAGTGTCAGCAATACATGTCTATTTCCCACTTGACTGCGTGCTGCGCGTGCGCATTCACATGTGTGAGTGTGCGAGCGAGGTTTGGCTTTAGGCCAGCATATAGCATGTAGAGCGGCCGCGATGTGCTAGCGTCACGCGCGGCCGCCCATCCTTTCTCTCCATACTCACATCGAGGCTTGGCTATTACAAGCCTAGCCAGCGCCGGGCGGATATGACGTCACGTACATCGTGCGTTCCACCGCCCGAAACCACAGCAATTGAACGCGGACTAGGCATTTAATTGTCTCTTTCTTCAATTTAAAATGCTTTCTATATATATTTTTAAATATAGTTAATCCCCAACATTATATATACCTCCTAAAAACACAAAAGGAGTATTATAAGGCAATCCTAACATTACACCACCGCCAGACCGGAAGTGAGGTCAACTTCCGGTCATACAAACCACAGTGTCAGATTGGGGTCACTTTCTCTATAAATTGCGCTACTGATGCTTGTAGTCCACACCCCAGACGAAGTCCCAGAGGACAAAACGCGTCGGGTGGACTACAGCAACAGCACTTTCGATATCTACTACTATTTACTATGAGCCTGAATATTACTACTGAAATGTGAGTGTTTTTAATCTGTTTTTACCACATTAAAAGTATTTTATTACAGTATCACACTATGCAAGTTTTTCTCTCAAATATGACCCAATATTTATGAATACGGGAGAATTATTGGAGTGTTTGATGACCGCATCCTACCTGCCTTTCATTACGCGTATACCTACCTTGGAATCCATCCGTGGAATAGGGACCTGGTAACCCTCCACATTAAAGCTTGTCACGACTTATGAGGCGTACGTCTCACTAAGTCTGTGTCTTCTGGCAAGCCTCTTTTCAATAAGCATTGACGCTGACAGGATCACCATCACCCCACCTAGAAACACCATTATTGTCTATTGTCTACGGATACCCACATATACTGTGTCACTTATATGGACTATATCACTGTATAACTCACATATACAGTTCTGTGTCTTTTCACCTAATATCCACTTGTCATTTATTACCTGAATGGTTTAATGTTTGTATATTCACAATATCAACAGCTTTTATTGTTCACTATTATTGAATTTTATTGAATTTTATCCATCACAGGATCACTTTCACAGTTATTTATTCACGTTTTATTCAGTTTTAATAACTGTCCTCTTTTTATATATATATATATATATATATATATATATATATATATATATATATATATATATATATATATATATATATATATACACTTTTATATAAGTTATGACATAATTTATATAATTTATGACATATATTTACGTTTTTTCATCAAACCCTATACGTATGCAAATAATATATAAGGGTAAATTTAAAACTACGTATACCATAATTTTAAGCGCAACATATACATCTTTTCCACAGTCACCTCGTACCGCCCAATCTCGCTGCTATGCTCCGACATTAAGATCCTGGCTAAGGTTTTGGCGATTCGCCTAAACAAATGCATACATAAATTAATTCACCCAGACCAGTCAGGCTTTATTCCAGGCAGATCAACCAGCACCAATATTAGAAGAGTTTTTCTCAATATGCAAATTCCAACTGATAATGCAAGCTCCAAGGCCATTTTGGCCTTGGATGCTGTTAAAGCCTTTGACAGCCTGGAATGGGACTATTTATGGCTGGTGCTGGAGCGATTTGGTTTCGGTCCTTCCTTCATTAAGTGGGTTAAACTTCTTTATAATGAGCCTAGAGCCAACATTAGAATTCGTAGTGACTACTCTGAGTTGTTCCAACTGGAAAGGGGGACGAGGCAGGGATGCCCCCTGTCTCCCCTCCTCTTTGTTCTGGCAATGGAACCCCTGGCGATCCTGATGAGAACACGTCCGGATCTCCAGGGATTCCGGCCCCAGCTAGGGGAGGGAAGATTTGCATTGGTCGCCGATGATGTTTTTTTTTTTTTTTAACAAGAAAGATGTTTTGTTTTTTATTGGAGATATCAACTCTTCGCTTGAGGTAGTGATACGCATGATGGGGGAATTTGGGCAACACTCCGGCCTAGTCATCAATTGGAGTAAGTCAGCCCTACTACCGCTGGCTCGGCCTGGCGATCAGACACCCCCTATAATTCCTGCCCTAGATGTGACTTAAGCCCCATACACACGGTCGGATTTTCCAATGGATTCTGTCCTATCGGACAATGTTGTCGGAAATTCCGACCGTGTGTAGGCACCATCGGACAGTTTCCATCGGATTGTCCGACGGACAAAGTTCTATCTCCTGCTCTATAAATATTCCGACAACAAAGTCTGATCATACCAATTCCGATCGTGTGTAGCGAATTCCGACGGACAAAGTGCCACGCATGCTCAGATCACATTACAAGACCAAAGCTATTGGCTACTAGCCTCTACGTAGTCCCGTCATAGGCAACAAACGTCACCACGTTCAGAATGATCGGATTTTCCGACAACTTTGTCCGACCGTGTGTATGCAACACCAGTGTCGGACTAAATCCGTCGGACCAAATCCAATGGATTTGGTGGTCGGATTTTCCAACCGTGTGTATGGGGCTTTAGTTAAAATATTTGGGGGTTTGGATTTCTAGCGATACAAATCACTACATCAGTGATAATCTAGCCCCATTATTGCTCAAACTAAAACAAAAAGTGGATATATGGAGTCACCTCCCCCTATCCGTAGCAGGGTGCTGCAATTTAATTAAGATGATCTGGCTCCCGCAAGTTCTTTATATTCTTCACAATTCTCCAGCTTGGATTAGCCAGAAATGGTTTAATGTAAAATGTGGAAAAAACTGCGCTACCTTTGTTGAAAACAACTCAATGTGGAAAAGCAGCTAACATACAAAACAAACAAAGTCAAGAAAATGTGGATAAAAAATGTAGCGCTAAAACATATGCACTTTGTGACAAGTGAATAAAAAAGGAATGTTTATAATAGAATACCCACAGTAAACGTGAGCATTAACAATCATAAAACATAATAATGGTGAATACCCATAAAGTGATGACATACACTAAAAAATTTGTAAATGCCAATCCAAAAAATAATGCAATGTATATAAAGTCCGTATCATGTAGACACTGATAACCCCAGATAAACCCCTCGAAAAAACTCAGGAGCAGGGGAGGCTGGAACAACACGAATATGGACCGGCTTGTCTGATGATAAGGAAAAGATTGAATACTCTTACCATAGATGTTGGATACAGCTACCGTACGGTATTTGTATCAAGCAGGCTTAAATGCTGGAACTCTTGCATCAGTGGGTACCAGATGAGGCAGATGGGAACCACGGCAATCAGGAACCAAGTAGCATGCACAGCAACCAGTGAACCTCCAATCAACCGGAAGATCCCAAGAGGAATGGTCTCACAAACTGGGGGAAAAGGAGGGAAAAAATGGAAGCAACTCCAAATGGTGCAGGTCAAAAATTATTGATAAAACTTATTCACATTGGTATGTGACAAATCAAACAAAATAAAAATCTCAAGATGAATAAAAGAAATAGGTCAGCAATGTGGAAAGCTGTCCAGCTGGGCCAGCTGTCTCATACTTTCCACATTGCTGACCTATTTCTTTTATTCATCTCAAGATTTTTATTTTGTTTGATTTGTCACATACCAATGTGAATAAATTTTATCAATAATTTTTGACCTGCACCATTTGGAGTTGCTTCCATTTTTTCCCTCCTTTTCCCCCGGTTTGTGAGACCATTCCTCTTGGGATCTTCCGGTTGATTGGAGGTTCACTGGTTGCTGTGCATGCTGCTTGGTTCCTGATTGCCGTGGTTCCCATCTGCCTCATCTGGTACCCACTGATGCAAGAGTTCCAGCATTTAAGCCTGCTTGATACAAATACCGTACGGTAGCTGTATCCAACATCTATGGTAAGAGTATTCAATCTTTTCCTTATCATCAGACAAGCCGGTCCATATTCGTGTTGTTCCAGCCTCCCCTGCTCCTGAGTTTTTTCGAGGGGTTTATCTGGGGTTATCAGTGTCTACATGATACGGACTTTATATACATTGCATTATTTTTTGGATTGGCATTTACTAATTTTTTAGTGTATGTCATCACTTTATGGGTATTCACCATTATTATGTTTTATGATTGTTAATGCTCACGTTTACTGTGGGTATTCTATTATATACATTCCTTTTTTATTCACTTGTCACAAAGTGCATATGTTTTAGCGCTACATTTTTTATCCACAGAAATGGTTTAAGAAGATTGAATCCCTGTTTAGGGATCTAATCTGGAAAAAGGGTCAAGCCCGGATTGGCTTGCAAACATTGCAGCTCCTTGCTGGGAGGGGGGGACGGCGATCCTGCACCCAAGACTATACTTTCTGTCGGCTCAACTCCAGCAAATGGTGAATGGTGGGCTTCTGGAAGGTGGGAGTGTTAGCAACAAAATGGCGATACTGGGAGCTCCCCATAACTCACTAATAGAGGTGCTGGAAGCAGACTCCTTTATCTATAAGTGTCCGACGAGTGACTTAATGACCAGAGTATGGAGGGCAACAAAATTATTAATGGGATACAATGGGATGAATGAGTATACCCCACTATGGTATAATAAGAATCTAGGGGAAATAATGGTCATAGAGAGATCTCAAGAATGGGAAAGACAGGGTATTAGTCGGCTAATTCAGCTGTATGAGGGAAACCATATGAAGTCATTTGAGGACCTGAGACGACAATTTAATATCTCAAATAAGACTTTTTACAAATACCTGCAGGTTAGACACGGAGTTCAGGCCCAATTTAGATTTTCGACTATTAATTGAGTAAAGACTCCCCTATTCCAGGAAATAACGAAGCCGAGACCTATGAGGGGCCTGATCTCCAAGATATATGATATCTTGGGAGATAGAGCTATGAGTTCCAAGGGACCTGACAGAAGCAGAAGGGGGTGGGAAAAAGATATAGGGCCAATAACCCCGGAACAATGGGATAGGGTCTTAGAACAAGGAGGCCTGGTGTCAATATCCCCCTCGCAAAGGGTTTCCCACCTGTTATTAATTTATAGAGCCTACTATACCCCTCAAAAATTGTTCAAATTTGGTAAGAAGCCCAGAGATGAATGCCCTAGATGCTAGGCGGTAGGAGACCTTATCCACATGGTGTGGAAGTGCCCAAAGTTATTCAGATATTGGGTAGAAATAGTGGACAGTATGAATAGAATTTTTGGGACTACTCTGGAACCAGAGGCTAGGACCTGCCTTCTGGGAATTTTCGAGGACGGAAATATACCACCTCTCACAAAAGTCGCCTTGCTGAGATGTCTGTATCAGGCAAGGCGGCTAATAGCGCAGAACTGGCAGGCTAGGACCCCTCCCTCCTCGATGAAATGGTCCGAGTCCATCAACTCTACGATATGGTGCGAGTGGGCAATGTTTATTAGGCAGAATAACCTCAAGAAGTTTATGGGCATATGGAGCCCTTGGTTGAGCGAGATGGGATGCTTGCCGCGGGTGGGAAACGACGGGGTGGACAGATTTCTGATGAAATTTCCTTACTTGCAAATCCCCCTTGTAGAGTTGCCCTAGTTATCCATGTCACAGAACTAACCGGGGGGCCCCTTTTTTCTTTCCACCCGCGTACCTGCTCCATCGATTCTTGGAACAATCGACAAGGGGAATTTGGAAACTAGTAGTGTGTGTACAGGGGGGAGGTTTTTGGGTGAGATAAGTGGGTAGAGAAGTAGATAGGGAAACAACAATTGATTTTCTATATCAAATTTGCACTACTTGCTACAAAAATTCCATGGACTATGCTTGTTTCTAAAATGATTGTTTGTAAATGCATTATAAAAATAAGGAAATTACAAAAAAAAATACATATATTTTGATATTAAATAATATTTGTAATTATATGAAGTTAATAACAAGAGTACCCCTTTTACATCTGAATCCACAGAGAAGTTCCTCTTTCACTGTAAGGTGGGACTCTGCAAACTCTGATAAAAGGGAGAACTCTGGGGCCTCTAACATAAGGGATGCTCTGGGAACCCTGATTTAAGGGGGAAGACTGAGAACTCTGATGTATGGAGAGGACTCTCAAGTAGGGGAGAACACTGTGGCCTCTGGTGTAAAGGGAAATGTATGTATGTGTGTATGCATGTATATAACTGAATTTATTCATGTTAAAGTAGAACTATAGGCAAAACTTTTTTTTTCATTTTGGATAGAGTAAAGCCTCGTACACACAATCCGATTGTTGGCAGGGAATTGTCTTTTGACAGACTGTTGTCCTAAAATCAGACCGTTTGTACGCTCCTTCAGACAATTATTGTCCAAATTTCAGACAACAAATGTCAGATGGCAGGCTAGTAAATTTTCGGCGGACAACGGCCTGTCGTCTGATTTTCCTATAATGTGTACACAAGTCCGTCACACAAAAGTCTAAAGTACAAACACGCATGACTGGAAGCAAGGAATGAGCCGGAAGCGGTTCTTGTAAACTAGCATTCGTAATGGAGAATTGATATTCGTGACGCAGGAAATTATGAAATGTCAAAATGCAGCGCACATTCTCTTCTTCTTTAATGGGATAATAAGGAAGCTGTTTTGCTGGTGATACTGATGGAGTTATGGTAAACGTATTTTAAAAGGCATTTGTTTTCAAGAAAAATATTATGTTTTATTTTTTGGGCAAGTTACCACAACACCATTATCCTGTAAGATCAAAGATACAACTATGTTGGTGTCCCTATTTTTTAAAATGTAACTGCCTACTCCCAAACTGTCATTTGAAGTAAAACACATAGTACTATTCTACACAATTTTTTTATTGTGCATAAAAAAAAATAAAGCAAATTAAATTAGAGATGCTATCTGTCATCCAAATACAAAGAACTTCACCAAAAAGTGCATTCTATGCATCCAAAAATATAGAAAATATAAAAAAGAAAATCATTATTTCAAAAAAGAAAAAAGGAAAATTAGTAAGTGTGGTGGGGGGTGAAAATCCCCAGACCAGCGGCCTTGTTGGGGGTCTTGTGGCTGGTATTGCCACTGACCGCCATGCTTCTGTGGTGGGTGGGGTGGCTGTGAAGGTAGTGGATGTGGGGCCACAAAATCACACAGGTGTGTGTTTTCTGAAATTTGCCCTTTTAATATTTACCATGTTTTTAGGACTTTGAAATGTGAAATTTTAGGGACAGAACTTGTTTCTCCACTCCTCTAGGTGCACCACCAGGTCACATTTTCTGTATTTTCCTCAGTCTAAAAACGACAGTGAACATGAGAACATCACCTGTGCCAAATTCTACAAGTATAAAAAACATGACCTGGGTTTGCATCGTGAGGAGAGTTGGGAAACACTGCCCTAACTAATGTGAATTGTAATGTTTCTGTGTTTTTAAGAATATAAACCCAAAATTTGAAGGTGCCCTCATGGTTGATCTTGTAAAGTGCTAGGTTTATTGGAGTCAAAGACAGCCTGAAACTACGCAATAGGATGCCAAAGGCCTTTCCAACCACCCTTCTGGCATGAGAGAGCCTGTAATTGAATACTCTCTGTTCTGGGGTGAGGTTCCTCATAGGAAACAGCTTTCCTATGTGGTGATCAGTGGTACACTCTGTCCCTGGGACACGGCGCATCACCGATCTCAGTAAAGCGCCAATGATGAGGGTATTTTCCCATGTGATCAGCTATGTCCAATTACAACTGATCACATGTAAACAAGGAAATGCCCATTATGAGCATTCCTTTCCTCACACTGCCAGCGTGTGAGGAGAGGAGAGCCGATCAGTGGCATTTTCCTCACAGGGGAGATCTGCACAGATTATCAGTGCAGCCCCAACAGTGCCCACCAGTGATACCAGTCAGTGCACAGCAGTGATGCCAATCAGAGCTGCCTTTCAGTGCCTGACCATCAGTGCCACCTGTCAGTGCCCATCAGTGCCGCCTATTAGTGCCACCTATCAGAGTCCATCAGTGCTGCATATTAGTGCCTTCTCATCAGTGCCCATCAATGCTGCCTCACCTTTATTCTATAAGTACAATTTATCCTATGGGCATCCCATGTCCCTTTCCCCAACTGAGTTGAATCCCCTAATAAAAACAACAAAAACAAGCAAAAGACTGTTCATTGACTGAAAATTATGTCTAATGGAGGTCTGGGAGCAGGGTGAAATGTGTGGATGCTGTAACACGTAGCAACTCTGCGGGGCCATCGCTACCCTGTGGTGATTAAATACCACCAAAAGGAAACTCTATCTGTTTAAAAAAAAAGCATTGCATGACTGTGCAATTTTCATTTAAAGTGCGACAGCATCGAAAGCTGAAAATTGCCCCGGGCAGGAAGGGATGAAAGTGCCCAGTATTGAAGTGGTTAAAGGAGAATTGTACAAAAAAATGAGTGGTTAAACCCACAAATATTTTTTTTTACAACTACTACTCCTTTATACTACATTTTGGAATTTACAAATGCAGCAATTTAGAAATTGGGTGAAACGTTTAGCACTGGGAAACACTTTTTGATATGGCATTTTATATACAACTATATAGATCAGAGAAACATGAGGAAAAAATAAGGAGGAAGGAGGGAAAGAGGGACTTTTCCAAATTAGGGACAGTCCCTTGAAACAAGGGACAGTTGGGAGCTATGCTAAAAGTGAAGTCTACAGGAACCTTTTCAAAAGCACTGCAATGCAATCCGTTAGTGGAAACAAATTCAATTGAAAACTATGAATATTTCAATGTCCATTCATTTGCTCTTAGTTTGAGGCCACATCCGTATTATTTCTCTTCACACATTGAAATCATTCATTGTTGACTAGAAAAGGAGTCAGCTTTGCCTCCATAGATTTTCACAATTTCTCTACAACATCCCTGACATGATGATTCTCTTTTATACCTATTGTTTCCTGCTTTTTGTCCCAACAAGTCCCCAGAGGCACCTCAGCAATGAAAAAGTATATCCCAATACATTCTCTATATGATGTATAGGACACTTTGAAGATTTCCAGATATACATTGGAGATGTGTCAGTGACCTTGGCTACACAACATTCAATGAAGTATGTTTATTTAAGGCAGTGTAAGTGTCATTACACAGTCAATCTGGAACTGGATTTGCTCTTATTTATCTTGTAAGTCTGACACTTCTGACATAATGGTTAGTCCTCGGTGTGCTGCACTTTGGCCCCATTTTACCATCTACAGAGCAATAACTCATTTCTATATTCACTCAATTACTTTAATATGAGATGTTCACTGTTTCTACAGTGAAAAGATGTTACAGCTTAAATTTCATCAGGTTACTAATACAACATAAAAGCTGATCCCGCCGAGTAAAAAATAACAATAAACCATATTCACAACCATTAATGTTCAATGCTCACTAGAGAAAACAACCATGACTTAAGGCGTTTTTTTCTCTTAACTCCTTAGCTTCGACTCCCAGTGGCTATTTAAGTGAGCTTTAATGTCTGTGAGGCGGAGCAGCTCCTGTATCATGTGATTGACTCTCACATCAGTCACATGATCACAAGCCTATCCCATTGGCTCTCGATCAGAAGCCTTGAAGAACAGCTTTTGGTCACAACTCCGTTAGTGTTCTTGGAGCGCACAGTGAGCACGCTCTCTGCAAATGAACCTCATGCCAATATGGACGCATATGTGCATCGGCTGGGCATTAAAGCCCAACCTTCTTGCCACCGCATAGAGGTTGATGTCAACAAAGATATATAAGTAATGAATTACATATAGGGAAGCTATTTTACCTGCCAAAACATTTTCATGTCTGCCTTCTCAGTCATGCATTTTACACAGTCTTGGCAATCAGCATAGCAAGAAACCTTTTTGTTTGTTACAGTAAAAAACCCAACTTAAGTTGCCATCCTTTTATTAACTTTAGGGCAGATGGTAACAATTTACATATTATATGTAGAAATAGCATGCTGGTTTTCTTGTTAAAGCTTAGTTAAAGATAGTCTTTTAGATGCTTCAGGAAGTGGTGGTACTTGAGATGAGGTTCGGGTTTGCCGCTACCAATAAGGATGAGCTCCTGGTTTGGACTGAAAATCGCTTGTTTGAAGGTTTGGGCAGAATCCAAATTATTGGTACATTTGGTGGGAATTGTTGAATGCAGGCCAAGCCTTAAAAGAAAAGGGTGAAATTAGTTTTAGAAGTTGAATCTTGGGAAGAGCATGGAGGTGTTCTGTATTTAAAGAAGCTGGGAGCTTCTGAAGTGGTGGTTTTGTGACCTTTCTCTGAGGAATCATAACACCATGGCCTCTTTAATAAATTGGTCAAATGCCTCACCAAATAGCCATCTTCCTTAAAAAAGGCATGCGCACAAGGTGCCCCTTATTCGCAGCTTCTACTGTCCAATGTTCAGCTCTTCTGAAGTGGACCAACACTAGCAGATGACATGGCTCCCCAAATCAACACTGACTGTGGAAACTTCAAACTGGACCTTATGTAAACTTGAATTATGTGCCTCTCCACTCTTCCTCCAGACTCTGGAACCTTGAGTTCCAAATGAAATGCAACATTTTCCACATTACGTGATGATTTGGGAGCCATGTTTTCTGCTGGTTTGGTCCACTGTGTTTTATCAAGTCCAAAGTCAGCACAGCCTTCTACCAGGAAATTCTAGAGCACTTCATGCTTCCCTCTGCTGACCAGCTTTATGGAGATGCTGATTTTATTTTCCAGCAGGACTTGGCACCTGCCCACGCTGCCAAAAGTACCAATACCTGGTTTAATGATCATGGTATCACTGTGCTTGATTGGCAAGCAAACCTGCCTGTCCTAAACCCCATAGAGAATCTGTGGGGTGTTGTCAAGAGGAAGATGAGAGACACCAGACTCAACAATGCAGAAGAGCTGAAGGCCGCTATGAAAGAAACCTGGGCTTTCATAACACCTCAGCCATGTCATAGGCTGATCGCCTTCATGCCACGCCACATTGATGCAGTAATTCATGCAAAAGGAGCCCCGACCAAGTATTGAGTGCATACTATACTGTACATGGACAAACTTTTCAGTAAGCCAACAATTCTGTATTCAAATTTTTTATTTTTATTGATCTTATGAAATATTCAAATATTCTAAGATACTGAATTTTGGGTTATCACTAGCTGTAAGCCATAATCATCAAAAATGACAGAAAGAAATGCTTGAAATATATCACTCTGTGTGTAACACATCTATATAAAATATATGAGTTTCACTTTTTGAATTGAATTACTGAAATAAATGAACTTTTTGATGATATTCAAATTTTTTGAGATGCACCTGCATAATGGGTACAGTGAGATGTTTATTTAGGACAGAAATGGCAAGGCCAACCACATGATTAGCCCATTTTTCTCCACTGGATAGCACTCAGCATACATTTTGGAGGGAGTGAAAATCCTTTTAGGAGTTACCCAAGCATCATAAACATGCACATTCTATCTATTCATAAACAGGGAATGTTTTGCAAGGCTTAGTATGTCTCTTTGTGCCCAAACGGGTGCAATGAGATGGAGGATAGTCAATCTGTACAATGCCAAGGCTTTTGTGAACAGAAGCAATAAGCTTTCCAATGTTAGCAAACATATTGCTGGGAGGTCTTTCTTCAATATAGTGACTGTGGGGGTAAGACATTTTTTGCAGCTTCCTCCAAAACTGTCTCTACGTCCTCTCTGTTACCAACTGATTCTGCATCCTCTAGGACCGGCATATCAGGGCCTGACTCTGGTTGAGAAACAAGAGTAGCAGAAGAGATGGGGTATTTTTGAGCTCTGAAGAAAGATGGCAGAACTAAAGCTGTAATCTCTCCAAGAAATGATAACATAGATGCTTTTGTCAAATAAGCCACTTGTTGCATGCCTAAAATACAGTTAAAAACAGATGCAGAGACCAGTATTAAGACCGTTTTCTGCTCCGCTGCAAGGAACGCGTCACCACTCTGAGGCTGAGTGTTAGAGTTTAGAGTTGGCTCCCTTTTGCCTGGTCTCTGACATAGATACAAGTGAGGGTATTCCTCTGTAGAGTACTCAGAGAGTAGAGTGTAAGAGATAAGGAAAGCAGAAGGCAGAAGTGGCATTAAAGTGTGCAACCTGTGGTGTGACATAACACTTGGTCCTTCACCTAAGACTGAGCTCTGAGTGGTTGATTTTTAGTGCCAAGTTTCAAAAGTTTTACTGTAAGTGAATACATTCCAAACATAGCACTGTTTTACACAGTAATAGTCAAATTCACAGGGTGAACCTGTCCTACCTGTTCATTAAAGTGCTGGACTGTATATAAGTTCAGGCTTTGCCCATCATGGTGGGCATACCCCCAAGGGTTTCTTCAGGGACTGGTACAAAATTGTGATGGCCCACAGCCCTAGACCTGTATAGCCCCCATGACTAACTCATTGTGTTACACCAAGTGGCAAGGTGAGAGACTTATGAAGGATCTATTGGGGGAGATTTACTAAAACTAGAGTGTGCAAAATTTGATGCAGCTGTTCATGGTAGCCAATCAGCTTCTAACTTCAGCTTGTCCAATTAGGCTTTGACAAAATATATCCTGAAGGCTGACTGGTTTCTTTGCAGGGCTGCACCAGATTTTGCACTCTCCAGTTTTAGTAAATCATCCCCATAGCTCCAAGAAACATTACAGACCATCTCCAGAGCATGGGTTCCAGGTATGGCTCCAAAGGTTTTACCAAGGTTGCACCAATATGGATATACTACTGTAGACTTGAGAAGACAGTAATGGTTGATTAACCACCTCAGTACAGTGCATTTTCACCCCCTTCCTGACAAAGCCATTTTTCAGCTTTCAACGCTGTCGCACTTTGAATGACAATTGCGTGGTCATACAACACTGTACCCAGATGAAATTGTTATAATTTTGTCCCCACAAATAGAGCTTTCTTTTTGTGGTATTTGATCACCTCTGCGGTTTTTATTTTTTGCGCTATAAACAAAAGAAGAGTGACAAATTTAAAAAAAATATATATATTTTTTACTTTTTGCTATACTAAATATCCCCAAAAAATATATAAAAAAAATGTTTTTTCCTCAGTTTATGCCAATACGTATTCTTCTACATATTTTTGGTAAAAAAAAAACGCAATTAGCGATTATTGATTGGTTTGCGCAAAAGTTATAGCGTTTACAAAATAGGGGATAGTTTTATAGCATTTTTATTAATATTTTTTTTTCTACTAGTAATGGCGGCGATCTGCAATTTTTATTGTGACTGCGACATTATGGCGGACATATCGGACATTTTTGACACATTTTTGGGACCATTGTCATTTATACAGCAATCAGTGCTATTTAAATGCATTGATTCCTGTATAAATGACACTGGCAGGGAAGGGGTTAACCACCAGGGAGCGGGGAGAGGTTAATATGTTCCCTGGGAGTGATTCTTACTGTGGGGGGGAGGGGACTCACAAGGGGAGGAGACCGATCTGTGTTTCTCTGTGCAGAGAACACACCATCGGCTCCTCTCCTCTGACAGGACCGTTGATCTGTGTGTTTACACACACAGATCCACGGTCCCGCTGTGTTACCGGGCAATCGTGGGTGCCCAGCGGACATTGTGGCCGCTGGGCACGCGTATCGGGTGCCCAGTGACACGGCGGGCGCGCGTGCTCCCTGGAGGGCCGTGAAGGGGAGGACGTCATATGACGTCCTCCTACGCTGAGAGCTGCCCCGCCTGGCCGTTAATAGATGGCCGGCGGTCGCGAGGTAGTTAAAGAATTGAACTACTTGCCGACCAGCAATACGTTGGCAGAATGGCACTCCTGTGCAAACTGACGTACCTGTACATCAGTCCGCAAAACCAGGATAGTGGGCGTGCCAATGACTCGATGTCTGCCGGCGGCCCACGATGGCGACGAGGAGAGGTAGAACGGGGAAATGCCAATGTAAACAAGCAAACTGTTCCCTGTTATTGGGAACAGTGATCTCTGTCATGTCAGTGGTAGCCCATCCCCTCTACAGTTAGAACAGTTAGAACACGCTGAGGGAGCACGCTTAACCCCTTGATCACCCCCTAGTGTTAACCCCTTCCCTGCCAGTGACATTTATACAGTAATCAGTGGCGATTTTTAGCTCTGATTACTGTATAAATTTCAATGGTCCCAAAATAGTGTCAAAAGTGTTCGCTCTGTCCGCTGCAGTGTTGCAGTCCCGATAAAAATCGCAGATCACCGCCATTACTAATAAAAAAATAAATGAATAATAAAAATGCCATAAATCTATCCCCTATTTTGTAGACGCTATAACTTATGTGCAAACCAATCAATATACACTTATTGTGAGCTACATATAGGCCTAAACTGAGGATGACATTTATTTTTTTATATATTTTTTGGGGATATTTATTATAGCAAAAAGTAAAAAATATAGCTTTTTTTTTCAAAATTGTTTGTGTTTTTTTGTTTATAGTGCAAACAATAAAAACCACAGAGGTGATCAAATAACACCAAAAGAAATCTCTATTTGTGGGGGAAAAAAAGGACGCAAATTCTGTCTGGGTACAGCATCACACGACTGCACAATTGTGAGTTAAAGCAACGCAGTGCCGTATCGCAAAAAATGCTCTCTTCATTAAGCGTGTAAAATCCTCCGGGGGCTGAAGTGGTTAAAGGGGAAAAAAGAAAAATAACCAAATAGTGAAGCTAATTGTTTTTGGGAAGGAGAAGGGGTCCACCACCTATAGGCACAAGCAAAAAACGTCAGACTTACATAGTAGGGGAATGGTTAAATTGAAGGGTCCCCGGGGGGGAAGGGGAGTATGTCCTCAAAAGCTTGCCAATGTGTCAAATTACCTATAACCCATGGTGTATGAATAACTTCCCTTTGTCCGGTACTGTACGAGTACATTTTTTTCCAATACATTCTCCATATGACATGTATTACACCTGAATATTTCCAGAATTACATGGGAGATGTGTCAGTGACCTTGACACAACATTCTATGAAGAGTGTTTATCTAAGGCAGCCTAAGCGCCATTACACCGTCAATATGGAACTAATTTATTCTTTACGCCTGACACTTCTGACATAAGTGTTACTCCTCCTCGGTGTGCTGCACTTTGGCACCATTATGCCATTTACAGAGCAATACTCAATTCTATAGCTTCAGTCAATTACCTTAATACTAGATTTCTACTGTATCTTTGGTGGAAAGATGTTACACAATGACATAAAGGTTTTTCGTTCCTAAGATCAACAAAGAACTTTAAAAAGGATAATAGTGGCTCCATAGAAGTGATTATATGAAAGCTGGACTCTTGACAAACATGTTCTAGATACATAGATGAATTACATATAGCAAAGCTGTTTTATCTGCCAAAGGATTTTCATGGTCGCATTCGCAGTTCTGCATTTTACACAGCCTTCCCAATCAGCACAGCAAGAAGAATGCCACTCCTTTCCATTTTATAGTAAAAAGTGTAACTCCAGGTGCCATCCTTTTTAGCTTAAAACAAGCCATACACAATACAAATTTATTTTCTTCAATCACAGGTTGAAGGAAAGAAAATTGGTTGATTCCCCCATCAACATTGTCAGTGTTGCTGGTGGAATCCCTCCAACTGTGCTGTTGTATTTTGACAGTGGGAGGTTTTCCAGCTGTCAGAATGCAATGATCACTACTGGCAGCTATAGCTACCGGCAGTAATTGCAAGGAAAAAATAAAATGACATGGTGGTTGTACTGAAGTCAGTTGATGGCTTTCTATCTTCTCTTTTTCTTCTCCTATACAGTACATTGTCAAGAAATCTTGCTTATATATGCACATTCAATTTAAACCTTAAAAGTGTAACCTGGACTGTAGCTGATAACTGCTGAAAAACATCTTAATTTGTTGCTGCTGTAATGTCTTTCTGCAGTGTGGACAGGGTTACACTGAATATTGATTAATGCAGAAGTACAGCAGCCATCTTTAGGGAGACCACTTTGCAAAGCTCATCTATGTGTCTCCAGTGCAGAGGGCAGCCACCTTGGCTGGGTCTGGGTCGATGCTGAAAAGAGGATGATTGGCTGCTGCAACAAGCAAGGGAAGGAGGTTTGCTGAGAGAAAGAGAGTGGGCAGTCTTAGCTGCTTTCCGACTGCTTCACACAGATATACTACGGCAGAAGGGCACGTACTAGCAGATTAACGTACCTGTATGTTGCCCTTTAAGGGGCGACTTGCACGCGCCCGCCGGGAGCTCCGTGACCGTGATCGCGGGTCCCACGGACTCGATGTCTGTGGGGATATCCACGATTGTTTCACGGTGAGGAAGAACAGGGAGATGCTAATGTAAACAAGCATCTCCCCGTTCTGCCTAATGACACTGTCACCGATCACAGCTCCCTGTAATCGGGAGCGGTGATCAGTGTTGTGTCACACACAGCCCCTCCCCCCCCTCCCACAGTTAGAATCACTCCCTAGGACACACTTAACCCCTACAGCGCCACCTAGTGGTTAACCCCTTCACTGCCAGTCACACTTACACAGTAATCAATGCATTATTAATTGCACTGATCGCTGTATAAATGTGAATGATCCCAAAATCGCACTAAATGTGTCCGATGTGTCCGCCATAATGTCGCAGTCTTAATAAAAATCGCTGATCGCCGTCATTACTAGTAAAAAAAAAAAGGAATTATCAATAAAAATGCCATAAAACTATCCCCTAATTTGTAGATGCTATAACTTTTGCGCAAACCAATCAATAAACGCTTATTGCGATTTTTTTTTTTTACCAAAAAATATGTAGAAGAATAGGTATCGGCCTAAACTAAGGATACAATATGTTTTTTTATATATTTTTGGGGGATATTTATTATAGCAAAAAGTAAAAAATTATGTGTTTTTTTCAAAATTTTCGCTATTTTTTTGTTTATAGCGCAAAAAAATAAAAACGCAGCAGTAATGAAATACCACCAAAAGAAAGCTCTATTTGTGGGAAAAAAAGGACGTCAATTTTGTTTGGGAGCCATGTCGCACAACCGCGCAATTGTTAGTTAAAACGAAGCAGTGCCGAATTGCAAAAAGTGCTCTGGTCTTTGGCCAGCCAAATGTTCCGGGGCTTAAAGGGGAGTTCCAGGCTTTTTATGTTTATTAAAAGTCAGCAGCTACAAAAAGCGTAGTTGCTGACTTTTAATAAACAGACACTTACCCTTTCCACGGTCCAGCGATGTGGCCAAACGGGGTGTCGCTCCTCTTCCCCTCCTTTCCGCCGGCGCCTCCACTGCCACTTTGGGCACCCGGCCGTGACAGCTTTCGGCTTCACGGCCTGGCAGGCACGGTGCATTTGCAAGTCGCGCTGTGCTCCCGGAGTGGACAGGCGATCTCCTGGACCTGTCACATGTCCCAGGAGATCACCTAGAGGGAGGGGCTGCCTAAGGCGAAAGGAGGAGTCACCTTGGCAGTCCCTGGTCGGAAGGAGGAAGTGGAACAGGAAGTCCCCCTCCTAATGAAGCCCCTACTCCGCCCCCCCCCCCCCAAAAAAAATTACATGCCAAATGTGGCATGTAAGGGGGCGAGGAGTGCTTAAAGCGGAAGTTCTATTTTTGGATGGAACTCTGCTTTAAGTGGTTAAAGGAAATGGGGTGAGGAAAAGAGACTGGACTGCTGACTGAATGGAGAAACTGGACTGCTGGCTGAAGGAACCCTGCCATAGTTGACCACAATTGAGTGAGACCACAGAGAGATTTTTCATTGCACAAGACCTTTACCCCTGGGAAGGTGTGAGGTGTAATTGGATGCCTGGTGGGATCAGACTGTACTAAAGAGCATTGCCACCACTTGTAATGAAGGAAAAGAGGGACTGTCTCAGCGGGATTGAAAGACAGAAAGCACAGCAACTGTCTAAGGCCTTGAACTGAATGAGAGCACATGTCTGGACACCCAGAAGAAGGCGCCCTGGGTCTGATAAGAGAGAAAAGAATTACATGTGCTCAAATTCCAATAGCTTGTACATGTATTTAAACTATTAGGTGCAAAAGAGGTGTGACCACATATTAACACTACAAATTGTGAATGGATCTTCTGCACACTGCTATACACCCTTTCCAGCTAACTATGCAATGACAAACAGGGATTTTAGTTCGCACATATTGCAATACATGCTTAAGCTTGCCAACTGCATCAAAGTAATCCCTCCTACGGCCAGTACTATGCTGCTCTGCCACTGCAAATGCTACAAAGGAGACTATGCCAACATGGGGCATAAAGACACAAGGTGGGGGAGAGCTACTAGGTTCAGGTCTGGTCACTGACCTGCATTACAACAGAAAAAATATATGGGTCTGGTAAGAGAACAATATTGCACAAGGTTATCTGTTGTCTGTCTGAACTGCTGTGCTTTTTTCAAGGGCCCCAACTTTGCCAGCCAACAATTTTTTTCCTCATTATTTACTGGCCAGTGGGATTAAACTTGGACTGTTATAGCAAGTTAGGACTGTCTTTATATACTGTTGCTAAGTAAAAGCAACTCAGTTCTTTTAGTTAGTGTTAGTCAGAATACTGCTGGTGTTTAACCACTTAAGAACCAAGTCTCTTTTTGAGATGTGTTGTTTACAAGTTAAAAAAATGATTTTTTGCTAGAAAATTACTCAGAACCCCAAACAGTATATATATTTTTTTCTAACACCCTAGAGAATAAAATGGCGGTCGTTGCAATACTTTCTGTCACACCGTATTTGTGCAGCGGTCTTACAAGCACACTTTTTTAGATCACTCTAATGCCCCGTACACACGGTCGGAAAATGTCCTATCGGACTATGTTGACGGAAATTTCGACAGTGTGTGGGCTCTATTGGACTTTTTCCGTCTGAATTTCCGACAGAAAAAGTTTGAGATCCTGCTCTCAAATTTTCCGACAACAAAGTCCTATCGGACTTTTTCCGATCGTGTGTAGCGAATTCCGACGGACAAAGTGCCACGCATGCTCAGATCACATTACAAGACCAAAGCTATTGGCTACTAGCCTCTACGTAGTCCCGCCGTACGCAACAAACGTCACCACGTTCAGAATGATCGGATTTTCTGACAACTTTGTCCGACCATGTGTATGCAACACCAGTGTCGGACAAAATCCGTCAGAAAAAATCCCACGGATTTTGTGGTCGGAATTTCCGACCGTGTGTACGGGGCATTATCGGAAAGCGGACCGCCGGCCGAAGAAGAGGTTACCGGGGTTATGGCAGATAGCTGCTGCCATAACAACGATATTCCTCTTCAAACTTAGGATGTATATGGGCGTGCGGCGGTCCGTAAGTGGTTAACCACATCTGTTTTGCTTGCATCTATCTAGCAAGGTTACTTTGCAGTATAAGCACGGAAGCTGAGACCTCTGCGGTTTGTAAATGTGATTTTACTGAACAAAAATGCTGTACATACAAAACTATTACAATATTAGGAACACAGTACAAGGCTGACAGATTTCTATAGCAAGATGCCTAGCAAATAAGCAGAAACTATGGTCTGTAACAGTAAGAGCATTCTCCTGGGACGGATTATGCTAGTAATCCAAGGTATATTTACATCAAGCGCAACACAACATCTCTCAGAGTAACGTCGTTGTGTTATTGACAGTATTTTGTCCTTCTGTGGAATCCCCTCTGTTTAGGCTCACGTTACTCCCCTTTATTGTTATTATTGTTATTTATTATTATTAATTTGTTACGTTCCATTCGTTTAGCTATGGCATTTGTTATTTTGGATAATCGTAACTTTGGATAAATTTGTTGCTTTTTTACTTCGGTGAACTTAGCCCTCTTGCGTTGCAATTCCACAGAGAAATCTGGATAGAATGATATGCGGGCATTATCAATTTTCATAAGGTTCCCTTTGGTTCTAGCCTGAGACAAGGTGGCATCCCGATCCTTGTAGTTCAGCATCTTGAACAAGAATGGCCTGGGCGGTTCCCCAGGTTTGGGTGGCCTGGGTGGGACTCTGTGAGGCCTCTCCACCGCAAACATGGGGGAGAAGGCATCCTTGCCAAATGTGGTGAGCAGCCAGTTCTCTATAAATGCCACCGGGTTCTTTCCCTCTGCCCTTTCAGGTATGCCCACTGCGTGGACGTTGTTGCGTCTTTGGCTGTTTTCCATGTCCTCTAAGCGGGCTGAGTGACCAGTGATAACCGATTGCATATGGCGCACTTCCCTCTGCAGTGGTACAGCATCATCTTCCACATTGCTTACTCTGTCTTCCAGGGCAGCAGTGCGGTCCCGCAACTTCTGCATGTCCTGTCTGACTAGGTTCAGCTCCAGTTTAACCCCTATAATCTCAGTTGTTAGGGTGGTAATGGACATGTTGCAGGAGGTAACTGCTGTAAAGATATCCCTGAGGGTTGGTTCGGGGGCAGGGGTCTCCTGGCCTGGCATAGCTGTGCTGTTGCCATCAGGGCCTTGTGTACTCACTGTGTCCCATGTGGAGGTGTCTGCAGCGTCCTCCGGCCAGGTATGCTCCTGTACTTCAGGGTCAGTGTCTTGCAGGGTCCAGGAGAGGAGAAGGCGGTCTGGAAGAGGTGTTTTTCCCCATAGCGCCACTGAACACCCTCATGGCTGCTTCTTTAGCCCACCATGCTCTGCTGCCTGCAGAGAATCTTTGCCTCTTCTGCAGGACATGTCCGCGTGTCGGATCCCGGCAAAAATAGCACCGCTGGATCGGGGATTGTGCAGGGGTCTCTCCAGTACTCGTTAGAAGCAGATCGGTTGTAACAGGGTATCCGGATCAGGATAATTGGGCGGAGTTTCGGTGGAGCTCTCACTCCACGCTGCTTACTCCATCAGCCGCAAGCCACGCCGCGATTAAGCAAATATCTTGGGTAATATCTTGAGAATCAGTCCTCAGGAAGGATGTACTGGAAATGGAGCGAGTACAAAGAAGGGCAACAAAGCTAATAAAGGGTCTGGAGGATATTATTTATGAAGAAAGGTTGCGAGCACTGAACTTATTCTCTCTGGAGAAGAGACGCTTGAGAGGGGATATGATTTCAATATACAAATACCGTACTGGTGACCCCACAATAGGGATAAAACTTTTTCGCCGAAGGGAGTTTAACAAGAAACGTTGCCACTCATTAAAATTAGAAGAAAAGAGGTTTAACCTTAAACTACGTAGAGGGTTGTTTACTGTAAGAGCAGCAAGATGTGAAATTCCCTTCCACAGGGGGTGGTCTCAGCGGAGGGGCATTGACCGTTTTAAGAAACTATTAGATAAGCACCTGAACGACCACAACATACAGGGATATACAATGTAATACTGACATATAATCACACACATAGGTTGGACTTGATGGACTTGTGTCTTTTTTCAACTTCACCTGCTATGTAACTATGTAAAGGTTCCCTAGAAAAACTGGAAAATATTTTTTTTAATTGTTTCACCAGTTCTTAATTAAAACAGAAAATAAAAATATGTATATTCATATTTGTTACCAAATTAAAACCCCATCTGACCCAAGAAAAACAATGTATGCTCAGGTAGATTATAGACCCTAAAAAATATATAAGGTGTGGAACCGAGACATCACTGAAATGAAGAAAAACATTGAAACTCTAGGCTGTTAAAGGGAACAAAGGCCTGGAAACTCAAGTGGATAATTTAAAAAGTGAATATCATCATCATAACAACTTCTTTTTCACCACAATTACAAGTCCGCTCGATTGTACGCTGACAATTTTAAAACAAGTCTTCAACAAAGGGCTCAAAAGGATTATGGACAACTGAGATCCCATTATGGATATTTAAATTACCTCTCATTAAGCTTAGATGTGTCCTTCCTTCTCCTCATAATCATAGAAAGGCAATCATCAGGAGTGGTGTATAAGTAGCTACCAGTAACAGAGTAGCTAGTGTCAGTTTTAGCATCATCATATTAGATGTTCAAGTCGTGCACACTGTGGACCAGTTCATGATAAGCATTTGATTAAACGCATTTCCCTTTCTAGAACTGTAAAAATAACCCCTTACAACTTATTACTTTAGCATTCACACTTTCAAAGACATTCATTGAAAGTTTGGAAAAAAAAGAAAGGAAAGTATGTGAAGCCATTTTTTTTTTTTTTTTTTTGGATAGCATAGGAAATGGTGAGGACCACTGCGCTGAAAGAATCTAAATAGTATATATATACTCGTGTATATACAGTATCTCACAAAGGTGAGTACACCCCTCACATTTTTGTAAATATTTTATTATATCTTTTCATGTGACAACACTGAAGAAATGACACTTTGCTACAATGTAAAGTAGTGAGTGTACAGCTTGTATAACAGTGTACATTTGCTGTCCCCTCAAAACAACACACAGCCATTAACCACTTAAGGACCCACTTCCTGACCAGGCCATTTTTTGCGATACGGCACTGTGGCGCTTTAACTGAAAATTGCGCGTTCGTGCAAAGCAGTACCCAAACACAATTTATGTCCTTTTTTTCTCACAAATAGAGCTTTTTTTGGTGGTATTTGATCACCTCCACGGTTTTTATTTTTTGCTCTATAAACAAAAAAAGAGCAACAATTTTGAAAAAAAATAATATTTTTTGCTATAACATATATTCCCCCAAAAATATAAAAAAACAAATTTATTCAACAGTTTAGGCCGATATATATTCTTCTACATACTTTTGGTTAAAAAAAATCGCAATAGGCATATATTAGTTGGTTTGCGCAAGTTATTGCGTCTTCAAACTATGGGATAGATTTAGGGACATTTATTTATTTTTTATTGTTTTTACTGCTAAAGGCGGCCATCAGCGATTTTTAGCGGGACTGCGGCATTGTGGCGGACAAATCAGACCCCAAATTACACTTTTTAGAGACCAGCAACATTATTACATTGATCAGTGCTATAAAAATGCACTGATCAATGTATGAATGACACTGGCAGGGAAGGGGTTAACACCGGGGGCGATCAAGGGGTTAACTGTGTTCCCTCAGCATTTTTAACTGAAGGGGCATGGGCTGCCAGGGACATGACTGAGATCGCTGTTTCCGATGACTGGGAACAAAAGATCTCTGACTTGTCCCCTGCCAGAACAGGGATCGGACTTGTTTATATAGGCAGATCCCCGTTCTGCCTCTGAACACCAAGATCGCAGGTTGCTGGCGAGTCCGCTGGACCCACTGACGCGCTCCCCCGGGTGGCCCGCTATATAACTTAAACGAGCCGACGTACAATGATAGTGATTTGCGGTATCCTGCCACCTTGCCGCAGTGCAACTGCGGCGGGTGGTTGGGAAGCAGGTAATGTCTAAACCACTGGCAACAAAAGTGAGTACACCCCTAAGTGAAAATGTCCAAACTGGGCCAAAAGTGTCAATATTTTGTGTGGCCACCATTATTTTCCAGCACTGCCTTAACCCTCTTGGCATGGAGTTCACCAGAGCTTCACAGGTTGCCACTGGAGTCCTCTTTCACTCCTCCATGGCGACATCAAAGAGCTGGTGGATGTTAGGGACCTTGCGCTCCTCCACCTTCCATTTGAGGATGCCCCACAGATACTCAATAGGGTTTAGGTCTGGAGACATGCTTGGCCAGTCCATCACCTTTACCCCCAGCTTCTTTAGCAAGGCAGTGGTCATCTTGGCGGTGTGTTTGGGGTCGTTATCATGTTGTAATGCTGCCCTGCGGCCTAGTCTCCGAAGGGAGGGGATCATGCTCCGCTTCAGTATGTCACAGTACATGTTGGCATTCATGGTTCCCTCAATGAACTGTAGCTCCCCAGTGCCAGCAGCACTCATGCAGCCCCAGACCATGACACTCCCACCACTATGCTTGACTGTAGGCAAGACACACTTGTCTTTGTACTCCTCACCTGGTTGTCGCCACACATGCTTGACACCATCTGAACCAAATAAGTTTATCTTGGTCTCATCAGACCACAGGACATGGTTCCAGTAATCCATGTCCTTTGTCTGCTTGTCTTCAGCAAACTGTCGTTATCATGTTGGAATACTGCCCTGCGGCCCAGTCTCCAGAGAGAGGGGATCATGCTCTGCTTCAGTATGTCACAGTACATGTTGGCATTCATGGTTCCCTCAATGAACTGTAGCTCTCCAGTGCCGGCAGCTCTCATGCAGCCCCAGACCATGACACTCCCACCACCATGCTTGACTTTAAGAAAGACACACTTGTCTTTGTACCTGGTTGCCGCCACACACGCTTGACACCATCTGAACCAAATAAGTTTATCTTGGTCTCATCAGACCACAGGACATGGTTCCAGTAATCCATGTCCTTAGTCTGCTTGTCTTCAGCAAACTGTTTGCGGGCTTTCTTGTGCATCATCTTTAGAAGAGGCTTCCTTCTGGGATGACAGCCATGCAGACCAATTTGATGCAGTGTGCGGTGTATGGTCTGAGCACTGACATGCTGACCCCCCACCCCTTCAACCTCTGCAGCAATGCTGGCAGCACTCATATGTCTATTTCCCAAAGACAACCTCTGTATACGACATGGAGCACGTGCACTCAACTTCTTTGGTTGACCATGGCAAGGCCTGTTATGAGTGGAACCTGTCCTGTTAAACCGCTGTATGGTCCTGGCCACCGTGCTGCAGCTCAGTTTCAGGGTCTTGGCAATCTTCTTATAGCCCAGGCCATCTTTATGTAGAGCAACAATTCTTTTATTCAGATCCTCAGAGTTCTTTGCCATAAGGTGCCATGTTGAACTTCCAGTGACCAGTATGAGAGTGTGAGAGTGAAAGCACCAAATTATAACACCCCAGCTCCCCATTCACACCTGATACCTTGTAACACTAACAAGTCGCATGACACCGGGGAGGGAAAATGGCTAATTGGACCCAGGTTGGACATCTTTACTTAGGGGTGTACTCACTTTTGTTGCCAGCGGTTTAGACATTAATGGCTGTGTGTCGAGTTATTTTGAGGGGACAGAAAATTTACACTGTTATACAAGCTGTACACTCACTACTTTACATTGTAGCAAAGTGTAATTTCTTCAGTGTTGTCACATGAAAAAAATAATAAAATATTTACAAAAATGTGAGGGATGTACTCACTTTTGTGAGATACTGTACAAAGAAACCAAAAAGTTCAGAAATTAAGTTATGTGTAATAAAATGGAATGACACAGGGTAAAAGTATTGAACACATAAAGAAAGGGAAGTTCAAAAAGGCATGGAAAGCAAAGACATCAACTGAAATATAACAGTAATTAGAAATAAATCCTGCCCCTGGAATTAATTTCAGCTTGTTCAGTCTCAACTGATGACCGATAATGGTGTCTCATTACCAAAGTGTCACGCAAGAAGCTAGTGATGTCCACGCTCAAGGTGGGTAGAGCTGGTAGTCGCAGTCCTTGGCACCACAGCGAGAGACAATAGACCAGGAGTCGAGCAGCAGTCAGAAGCAGCCGGGTAGTGAGGAACCAAATCAGCAGGCAAAGCAAATCCAGGAGTCCAGGACTACAAGCGCTAAATGTATACTCCCTGGAGAAGAGACGCTTAAGAGGAGATATGATAGCAATATACAAATATCTCAACGGTGATCCCAGTGTAATTATGAAACTTTTCAGTCCCAGGGGTGTGTAAGAGGACATGGGGCCACACGATGAGACTGGAAGGGAAGCAGTTTAAGCTTAAACTGCGTAGGGGGTTTTTCAGTCAGGGCAGTAAGGATGTGGAACTCTCTTCCATAATTGGTGGTGTTGGCAGGAAGTATGGATAGAAAGGCTCTTGGATGTGCATCTTGGCAAAAACAATGTATGGGGATATGGAAAATGATTTTCTACACACACACACCAACACAGATTGAACTGGATGGACTGTTGTCTTTATTCAACCTTACCAACTGTGTAACTATGTATGTAAGGAGACAGGCCAAGGTCAGTAACAGCCAGGCAAAGCAGTACAGAGCAGGCAGGCAGGTCAGGTCCAGTAAACAGACTGAGGTCAGAGTAGTTAGGTAACAGAACTAGAGCAGAAGTCAAAGGCAAGCTGGGTCATACACGGGTAAGCAGGTACAGCAGATAAGGTCTCGGGAACCCAGGAACAAGCTGAAGACCATTCAGCAACAGCTTAAAGGGATAGACCAGTTTAAGTAGGACATGGGGTGGCAAGTGCTAATTGGATGGTGCACGTGCTCACGCACGAATATGTATGCGATGAACTGGCACTGCATATGTAACATTAGCCCTTCGCTCATAAAAATGAGCATGTGTGCAATGAGCATGAGCACAAATCCGCACTGGCTTTCTGATGCTATGAATCCGGTTTACCCCACACCTGCATATCTTATTAGAACTTGCCCGGTGACAAATGCCCCCCACCCAGCTCAGTTCTTCCCCTGTATGCTGTGCATACTTACCATGGCAGAAGACCCCCCTTCCTACAACTGGAAGTCCACGTTACGACACATATGCACCAAGAGGAAGGCATATGGATGGTGGTATACTTCACACAGATAACTGTGGCTGTATAAATTAAAATTTTGATGTAAAATTCTATGTCTGACAGACTGAGACTAAGTAGCATAAGGAAATAGCATAACATACAAGTAGAGGGTAGACCGACTCAGGTAAGACTAATGCCATGTACACACGGTCGGACTTTCCATCAGAAAAAGTCCAATTTCATCGGATATTCAGACTTTTTCTGTCAGCATTTCTGACGGACTTAGATATAGAACATGTTTTAAATTTTTCCGTTGCAAATGCTGATGGAGTTTAGTCCGATGGAAAGTCTGGCCATGTGTACGCGTCATAAGGACTATTCATAAACATTTCACAAAAGATTTTAATCACTTTCATCCATGATTCACGCATTTTTCTAATAGGATTCAGTTTGAAAAGTGTGTGAATACTGGTAAAAGTTGTGTGAATTTTGTGTAAAAATATTTGTAAACAGACATCGCAATAAAGTTTATCCTATCAATTTAATAGGATGAATTCATGGCTATGGGTATCTTTTTAAATCCTTTTCAATCATTATAAAGTTTCATTACCTTGTTATGCAGGTCTTTTGACTGTTCTTTTCTAGCTCCTCATGGCTCAGTGTCTAGCCTGCTTAGTGAATCCATGTGAGAGCTAACAAACTCATTGACTACTTATACACAGACACTAATTGTGATTTAAAAACCAACAAATGTGAGAAATTAACCTTTAATTGCCATTTTAACCTGTGTGTGCCACCTTCTGTGTCTGTACCAAAGCCAAACATTCCAGGGTAAACTTTTTATCAGGGCTATTTGGGTGGTTTCTGTTATCATTATAAAAAAGGATCCAAAAAACTATGTGATAATAAATGGCTTCATGTGATTGATGTCCTTAAATAAAAGGTTGTTAACCTTTTCCACATAAAGTTTGAATTTATGAGCATTAGAAAATCAGTGTGTCAGTGAAGAATAGCATGTTGTAGTCATAGAGTTTTTGCACTTAGTTTGTACTGCTAATGGCAAGTTACCAACCCCCTGTACACATATATGTGGCCTCACTAAAGTGTGCCTTCTTCTGTGAGGTTGCATAAATGTGTACATGTGTTAGTGCTGGTAATGTGCTGCACAGTGCGCTCCCAGCACAGGGACTGGGCTCTCACTGAGAGCCCCAGTTCTCGTACTAATGATTGAGAACAGGGAGGCCTGGTTCCTGATCACCTGACCACTGTGATAGCTTCTAAATGTCAGTGATCAGTCACTGTACAGATGCATCAGTGTTCAGTGGCAGCCTGTCCATAGGGGGCGCCACCCCCATCTATGCATATGGTCCCCTGATCTACTTGCATGGCGCCAGACGCATGCATTCCAATCGGGGTATTTTTTTTTTAAGTAAGTGTTTAGAGCCAGAGGCTCTAATAGGCTTCAAAAAAGGGTGGGCTCAGGGTGGAGAGCACTGCGCCCGAAGCCCATCCAGTTGTTTGACAATAGCAAATGAATATTCGCAATTTTAACACATATTCTCCTCCTGGCCAATCAGGAAGTGGGTCCCGAGACCCGTCACCCGATTGGCCAAAAGAAGATCTGATCGGATTAGCTGCCAGGAGGAGGAGGGAGTAGATGCAGAGGAAGCGAGTAAGCAGTCGCCCGCAGCCCGGAGAGAAGTGTAGAGCTCGTGACCCGGTTGGCTGGCGGACCAACCCGGGGGTGGGTGCCGTCCGTGACCTGACGAATCGGGGGAGGGGGAGGTGGCGCCATTTGGATTGTTTGGCGCCCTCCCCAAAAAAAAAAACACTAGCCGCCACTGGTCTTTTTCTCCCTGCCAGAGGGGAAAAATGGAAAGAAACTAAAGTGTGTGAAAAAGATAATAAAGATAAAATAACTTCATCAGGGTTTAATCCCGGTCACTGTCAGGATTAGGGTTAGATCAGGGTCAGTGTATTTTGGGAAAAATGTTAAAAGATAATTTCTATATTAGTATCAGTGTCATTTAGTGTCAGTGTGTTTTAGCTAAGATGAAAAAAAACTAAGTACGCACCATTGTTTCGGGGCCCTACTATAGGTACAAACAACAAAGAATATACACATATGCAGTATCACTGTGATCATCAAGAGCACGAAAATATATTTTGGGTTGTTCTTCGGTGGTATTATGTTACCAGGTGCGCACACACAAAAAATGTTGTAACGTGTACTGAACAGGAAACTGGACTTCCATTTTATGACCAGGATAGCTTAGGTCTTCTTCCTTTTAACTCACATCTGACCACCGTCCCAAAAGCCTTTTCCCAAAGAAGACATAGGTGTCCATTTATGAAAGTGCGGTAAAATACCGCTATTCATTTCTCAGGCATTCTCAGAGGAGATCGCTCTCCCCTGAGTGCCTGTTTATGATGGTCTGTAGATCGCTTCTCATGCTGAGTTGAGAAGCGATCTACAAACGCTGGGAACGCCTCAGAACTTCTCCTCACACTGTAATCTCGCGAGATGTAGCGGGATTACAGTGTGAGGCGATTTAAAATACAAAAGTTAAACACTAATTAACACATTATTCCCCAACATATTAATAAAATAATAGAGTTAAATTCCCCCTACACAATATACATTAACCTAATTATTAAAAAACATTGTTTTTATCAATATTTAAAGATCATACATGTGCCTATTAAAATGTGAATGGTGTATAGTAAATTAATGTAATCCACATATGTAATACAGCTATACACCATTAATATAAATGTAAAATACATTTATAATCATTAAAAAATAATTTTAATAAAGTAGCGTATTTATCGGCGCATAACACGCACCGGCGTATAACACGCACCCCAAGTTTTGGAGGGAATTTTAAGGAAAAAAAGTTTCAGGAGAGAAGTTTAGGGGGGAAAAAAAACGTACATTTAAGCATCATTTGCAGCTTGCCCAGCGTCATTTGCAGCTTGCCCAGCGTCATTTGCAGCTTGCCCAGCGACATTTGCAGCTTGCCCAGCGTCTTTTGCAGCCGTGCCCAGTGTCTTTTGCAGCTTTGCCCAGCGTCATTTGCAGCCTTGCCCAGCGTCTTTTGCAGCCTTGCCCAGTGTCATTTGCAGCCTTGCCCAGTGTCATTTGCAGCCTTGCCCAGTGTCATTTGAAGCTTGCCCAGTGTCTTTTGCAGCCTTGCCCAGCGTCTTTTGCAGCCTTGCCCAGCGTCTTTTGCAGCCTTGCCCAGTGTCATTTGAAGCTTGCCCAGTGTCTTTTGCAGCCTTGCCCAGCGTCTTTTGCAGCCTTGCCCAGCGTCTTTTGCAGCTTTGCCCAGCGTCATTTGCAGCCTTGCCCAGCATCTTTTGCAGCCTTGCCCAGCGTCTTTTGCAGCCTTGCCCAGTGTCATTTGCAGCCTTGCCCAGTGTCATTTGAAGCTTGCCCAGTGTCATTTGTAGCTTGCCCAGTGTCATTTGCAGCTTGCCAGCGTCATTTGTAGTTTGCCCAGTGTGATTTGCAGCATTGCCAGCGTCATTTGCCTTGCCCACATTTAAATTTCCCGCCGCGAGACAAACCGCGCATGTGCCGCCAAAAAAGACCGAACCGCGGCCGAAAAAGGCCGAACCAGCGCCGAAAAAGACAGCCGACTGTTCGGCTCCGCTCGGAGTCCCGCCTCCCTGCTGTTTCGGGAGCGAGCGCAGGGAGGCGGGACTACGAGCGGAGCTGAACAGTCGGCTTCGGCCTTTTTCGGCGGCGGTCGCCATTTTTCGGCGCTGCTCGCTTTTTTGTCATTTTTTGGGGGGGGGTATCGGCGTGTAACACGCACCCACGACTTTCCCCCGATTTTAAGGGGGAAAAAGTGCGTGTTATACGCCGATAAATACGGTATACAAGTACGAATATTTATTAATAAATTTAAATAAAATATATTTCATAATTGATAAACCCCTGTATAACTGTAATAGAACATGCCATGGGTAAAACCATATTTCAGGGTTTACAAAAATTTTAAAATTTATATAAAAATTAAATAACATTTAATATAATATAAAAATGATATAAAAATGAACATCAAACCAATTTAAACAAATCAAAAAAATAGCATTTAAATGCAGGTAGAATAATATATATATATATATATATTTATATATATGTATATGTAAAGAATCCTTAACAGTTATTTACAATAAATATATATGTTATGTCAAACAAGCCCCGCTATATCTTTGAAAAATGGCAAAGTCCTTACCAAGTTAATTTTCTGGAAATTTTTTCCTCATTTGAGGGTGTGGTAGGAGTTTTGGCAGCATGGAGGGTGTTCTTAGAAAACGAGTGTGCAAATTTACCTTTGCGCAGAACTGTATTCTTGTGTCAAGAGAAGTCAGTAATTGGGACCCTTTATTTGGTGCCCGGTCCAGGATGCTGTCCCAAGGCAGAAAATCTGCCATATGGAGCAGCATAGTACAAGAAGTGAATGCATGTGGTGATACTACCCGATGCTTAGGAACATGCAAGCGTAGAATACGCGACATTAAAGGGCAGATTAAAAAAAAAACTTGTCTTGTTAGCTAAATACCAGAGAGGTACTGGCGCAGGACCACCCCCAGATATCACTTTTACTACATATGAGGAGGAGCTGAAGGGGTGCCTTGGACCTGACACAATTCTTGGAGAGCACGACTCCGATGCCCATAGTAAGTAATTTGAAAACATTTTTTCTTTTTTTTCCTACAGATCATAAAATAACTAATTAATCTTTATAATTTTATTTAAAGTGGTACAGGGTCCAACAAATCAAGATGACACCTCAACTGATATTGAGGCTCCACCAGAGACACTTATGCTGTCTGATGAAGGTAGGTAATAATAACTTTAAGCTGCATAAGGATTTGACTAGGCCTTTTTTTGCTTTTTGTGCTAATTTGACCTCTTCCAGACCACCTTCCGCACATTTACTGCAGCAAGGCCCCTAGAGCCCCTCCTGTTAACCCCAGCTCTGCCAGTGTAATTTATACAGTGACAGTGCATTTTATTTTAGCACTCATAATAGTATTGGTGTTGCAGTTCCCCAAAAAGTATCACTTATGGGTTTATTTACTAAAGGCAAATCCACTCTGCACTACAAGTGCACTTGTAAGTGCAGTCAATGTATATCTGAGGGGAATCTCTGAAATGAGGGGAAGCTCTGCTGATTTTATCATGCAATCATGTGCAAGCAAAAATGCTGTATTTGATTTTCCTTGCATGCCCCCCTCAGATCTACAGTGACTTTCAGTACACTTGTAGTGCAGAGTGGATTTGCCTTTAGTAAATAACCCTCTAGTGTCAGATTTGTCTGCCGCAAGGTCATAGTCCCGCTAAAACTCGCCTTTCACCGCCATTACTAGTAAACAATATCCCAAAAATTCAAGGTCCTTAAATCTATCCCATAGTTTGTAGATGCTATGTCTTTTTTTAAGCTAAGCAATCAATATATTGTGAAAAAAATATATTTAAATATAAAACTCGGGCTGAGGAAAAACAAAATCAGACGTGAATGAAGCTGCTATACACAAAGTGCTACACACTTGAACATAAAAGAAATTATACAGCGCTTAACAAACTTGTGTCCATATAAGTGAAAACAAATAAACAATGATATATAATATGTAAAAAAAGTCCATGTGAACTGTGGAAATAATAAACAACTACCGGTAGATAGGTGCTTCACATCCAAAGTGTAAAGTTGCAGGGGATATAATCAAAGATGCAAGGCAATCAATATACACCTTTTTTGATTTTCTAAAAATGGCCTGGTCAAAAAAAGGGGGGTAAAAGGGGGACTGAAGTCGTTCATTGACAATTGTAAATTCATGCAACGCTGTAACCAAATGAAATTCCTCCAATTTTTACTGTAAAGTTTTTTCACATAAACCCCCCTTTATTTTTACCTGAGCCAGATCTAATCCAGCGATGTGCACCAGAGCAGCGACTCTCCTCACTGTCTGCTTCCTCATTGTGCAAATTGGCTGCCGCTGCTGTCGGTCAAGTGCTGTGATGAGGGAGTGGGGGGGGGGGGGCATGGCTGAGTCAACTGGTCTTTGTCAATAGATGCAGACTGGGTGACTCAGGAGTGAGCATACATGAGTGGCCCCAGGGAAGGGGCACTCGCCGAAGAGTAGGGGCCTGGAGCACCAGCAGGGGACCCATGAAAAAGACCATTAGGCCTGCTCCGCTCCAAAGAATTCCACAGAGAATGTATGACATGTTTATTATATTGCTTTTAAAAAAAATATAATGTTTAATATCACTTTAATGTACTGAATAGGGATGAGCTGAACACCCCCGGGTTCGGTTCGCACCAGAACCTGCGAACGGACCGAAAGTTTGCGCAAACATTCGAACCCTATTAATTACAATGGACGCGAACATTCAAAATCAAAAGTGCTCTTTTTAAAGGCTAATATGCATGTTATTGTCATAAAAAGTGTTTGGGGACCTGGGTCCTGCCCCAGGGGACATGTATCAATGCATTTTTTTTTTTTAAAACGGCCGTTTTTTCAGGAGCAGTGATTTTAATAATGCTTAATGTGAAACAATAAAAGTGTAAAAAAGAATTTTGTTGGGCAAGTAGGTGGACAGACAAATGGTCTATCGCATCCCAGGTTATATATAGAATGAATTTAACAGTAGGCCGTAATGTGCATAAAGCATAGGCCAATACCCCAGAGGGATGCTTGGAGTGAAGATAGACACTTTAGAGGGGTGTATGCATGTAATAAAGTAAATATTTTATTCAAAATATACAAAATATACAGGGAATGCTCAGTGAGGCATGGTATGTTTACATACAAAAAATAGAATCAATTGATACAGTTAGTAGCATGTCAACAGCAGAAACATACAAAACGTTGTGACAATGATAAGAACTTGCTTGGTACATATGGTAAGGAAGATGCCAACATGTTTCGGACTTTGGTCCTTTATCAAGGCAACTAGATATCCTTTAGATTCTCATCTAGGTGTGTGAGGAATCATAGGGTTAATATCGGTAAGGTATAGCGTATTTATACTGTCAGAATATACATTGCTACGTACAGCTAATGTGATAGGTAAGTTGTCAAAAGGATACTCACATGTCTTGCCAATGTTTATTTTGTATGCCACAAGGGGGAGCCACTGAGCGTGGTGTCCAAAAATATCAAGGGGGTATGTAGAGTAAAAACAAGATGAACTTGACCACATAATGTGGGGAGCTTGCTGAGAAACCCTCACAGGCTACAAGGTCCAAAGTACAGGGCTGGGGCGGGGAGCCCGGGTCCTGTATCAGGCAAAGTGAGCCAAACAGTGTATCACTGTAGAAATAAAGTATAAGGAAATGATGAGAAAGGGTGTCTAAAAGTACAATGTATGGCCAAACAAGAAAGCCATGTATTTACCTGGATAGAGGGCGTTGACAGTGAATAACAGGTCATCTCTGGACGGTCAGCAGCATATACTGAGGCCAGAGTATAGGAGGTATTTATAGGGTCAAATAATGAAAATCAGCTGGATGGAGGTGTGAATGTTCAGCTGAAAAGCATTGTACTGATTGGCTAGTATGTCTGTAGGAAGAAAGGCGCCAAAAGCGCCAGAGTATACTTCCTGTTGTGGACCTCTGACGAGGCGGCGCCGGGCGTGGCCGCGTCATGACGGCGGGGGCACGTCCGGCGTCGTGACGTCACCGACGCGGGAAAGGAGCCGCCGACATCCTGGTGCGCTCCAAGTTGGAGCGCAAACAGGAAGCGGACATGGTGTATAGTCCGAATAGACGGCGGGAATGTGGCGCATGCGCAGAAGCACAATCGCGCATGCTTGCCAGGTCTTACCCGCGCCGGGTAGTATAGTGAGGGGAAACAAGCTAGGTAGATGGATGTAAAACAATGTAGAAGCGTAATGGCAAAATAAACAGGGGAGAACAAGTGGGTAACTGACATGACAATAAATATTGCATATTACAATATTAAGTATTGTATGGCATATAGACATTGGATTAAAGGGACAGGCACATGATTACACATACACAGTATATAATACATATGATACATGTGGATAACAGAAATTTATGTGGGTGCTTAACGTGGGGGACCAGGTTATAGATCTAATTCGCAAATTCCAGTCTCGAAACCCTCAAGATAAGGTTTAAAGTTGAAAGCCTCATTGAGGCCGGGGGGTAAGGTGGCATTCAGATGAAAAATCCATCGGAGTTCGCTCTGTAGGAGCGCTTTATTGTAGTCACCCCCTCGAGTTGGAGGTGGAATATGATCTAAAGCTTTGAACGAAATTTTTGGGGTGGTATCTGGATGAACAATAGAGGAATGTCGTCCCAATGGTAAATCGGGATCTCTTTGGTTTATGCTGGTGATATGGCCATATATTCGTTTCCAGAATGGTAGTTTGGTCTTACCCACGTAGAAGCACCCACATTCACATTCCAAAAGGTAGACAATACCGATTGAACGGCAGTTTACATAATGTTTAGGAAAAAGACGTTGACCATTAGGTAAAACATTGTGTAGGTTAGATTTGGGTAGATATTTGCAATAATTGCAGTTGCCACATGGAAATGTGCCCTTAAGTTGTCTCTGGGATTTATTACTACTTTTGTATTCACTAGTAATGAGTTTGTCACGGAGAGATGGAGCACGTCGATAAGTGATCAAGGGTTTGGGCGGAACAAAGGGGGAAAGTGTCCTGTCTGTAGAGATGATGTGCCAGTGTTTCGAGAGTATTTGAGTAATTTCATTGTGTTGTTGGCAGTAATTCGTAATGATTCTAAGAGGTGGTTGTGTGGATGGCCCACTGGTTTTGGGGGTAAGTAGAACAGAGCGTATTCTGTCCAATGCCAATTTATACTCTCATGAGTTGTCTCTCTTTATCATTAGAGCACTCAAATTTATTCTAACTCATAATTTTTTCTCTTTCAATGGTTCCCACTACCTCCAGGTACAGGGCGTCGCCATGGGCACTTGTTGCGCACCGGCGTACGCCAATCTGTACCTGGGGGAGTGGGAACGTGACTTATTCAGAACTGATGCTGCCAGCATCTTTACCAAACATATAGCCTCTTTTCGTCGCTATATAGACGATATTTTGATTCTATGGTAAGGCCCCATCGATACTCTACAACACTTTCTTGTATATTTGAATACGTCGAACTCCCTCAATTTAAAATTTACAATGACCTATAGTTATAGCTCCATCTCTTTCCTTGATCTTACGCTCAGCAAGGATAGACATGGAAAACTACAAAGCCAACTGTTCCGCAAACCAACTGCCGGCAATACCATCCTTGCGGCCTCTAGCTTCCATCCCCAGCCTCTACTTAAATCCATCCCCTTTGCCCAATATTTACGTGCCCGACGAAACTGCTCGACGGATACCTCCTTTGAACACGAGGCCTCCGTATTGAGGGACAGACTTCGTGCACGTGGTTATAAGAACAGTGTGCTCAAAAACGCATACAAAAAAGCGAAATCCAAACCACGCTCTGTTCTACTTACTACAAAGCCAACTGTTCCGCAAACCAACTGCCGGCAATACCATCCTTGCGGCCTCTAGCTTCCATCCCCAGCCTCTACTTAAATCCATCCCCTTTGCCCAATATTTACGTGCCCGACGAAACTGCTCGACGGATACCTCCTTTGAACACGAGGCCTCCGTATTGAGGGACAGACTTCGTGCACGTGGTTATAAGAACAGTGTGCTCAAAAACGCATACAAAAAAGCGAAATCCAAACCACGCTCTGTTCTACTTACCCCCAAAACCAGTGGGCCATCCACACAACCACCTCTTAGAATCATTACGAATTACTGCCAACAACACAATGAAATTACTCAAATACTCTCGAAACACTGGCACATCATCTCTACAGACAGGACACTTTCCCCCTTTGTTCCGCCCAAACCCTTGATCACTTATCGACGTGCTCCATCTCTCCGTGACAAACTCATTACTAGTGAATACAAAAGTAGTAATAAATCCCAGAGACAACTTAAGGGCACATTTCCATGTGGCAACTGCAATTATTGCAAATATCTACCCAAATCTAACCTACACAATGTTTTACCTAATGGTCAACGTCTTTTTCCTAAACATTATGTAAACTGCCGTTCAATCGGTATTGTCTACCTTTTGGAATGTGAATGTGGGTGCTTCTACGTGGGTAAGACCAAACTACCATTCTGGAAACGAATATATGGCCATATCACCAGCATAAACCAAAGAGATCCCGATTTACCATTGGGACGACATTCCTCTATTGTTCATCCAGATACCACCCCAAAAATTTCGTTCAAAGCTTTAGATCATATTCCACCTCCAACTCGAGGGGGTGACTACAATAAAGCGCTCCTACAGAGCGAACTCCGATGGATTTTTCATCTGAATGCCACCTTACCCCCCGGCCTCAATGAGGCTTTCAACTTTAAACCTTATCTTGAGGGTTTCGAGACTGGAATTTGCGAATTAGATCTATAACCTGGTCCCCCACGTTAAGCACCCACATAAATTTCTGTTATCCACATGTATCATATGTATTATATACTGTGTATGTGTAATCATGTGCCTGTCCCTTTAATCCAATGTCTATATGCCATACAATACTTAATATTGTAATATGCAATATTTATTGTCATGTCAGTTACCCACTTGTTCTCCCCTGTTTATTTTGCCATTACGCTTCTACATTGTTTTACATCCATCTACCTAGCTTGTTTCCCCTCACTATACTACCCGGCGCGGGTAAGACCTGGCAAGCATGCGCGATTGTGCTTCTGCGCATGCGCCACATTCCCGCCGTCTATTCGGACTATACACCATGTCCGCTTCCTGTTTGCGCTCCAACTTGGAGCGCACCAGGATGTCGGCGGCTCCTTTCCCGCGTCGGTGACGTCACGACGCCGGACGTGCCCCCGCCGTCATGACACGGCCACGCCCGGCGCCGCCTCGTCAGAGGTCCACAACAGGAAGTATACTCTGGCGCTTTTGGCGCCTTTCTTCCTACAGACATACTAGCCAATCAGTACAATGCTTTTCAGCTGAACATTCACACCTCCATCCAGCTGATTTTCATTATTTGACCCTATAAATACCTCCTATACTCTGGCCTCAGTATATGCTGCTGACCGTCCAGAGATGACCTGTTATTCACTGTCAACGCCCTCTATCCAGGTAAATACATGGCTTTCTTGTTTGGCCATACATTGTACTTTTAGACACCCTTTCTCATCATTTCCTTATACTTTATTTCTACAGTGATACACTGTTTGGCTCACTTTGCATGATACAGGACCCGGGCTCCCCGCCCCAGCCCTGTACTTTGGACCTTGTAGCCTGTGAGGGTTTCTCAGCAAGCTCCCCACATTATGTGGTCAAGTTCATCTTGTTTTTACTCTACATACCCCCTTGATATTTTTGGACACCACGCTCAGTGGCTCCCCCTTGTGGCATACAAAATAAACATTGGCAAGACATGTGAGTATCCTTTTGACAACTTACCTATCACATTAGCTGTACGTAGCAATGTATATTCTGACAGTATAAATACGCTATACCTTACCGATATTAACCCTATGATTCCTCACACACCTAGATGAGAATCTAAAGGATATCTAGTTGCCTTGATAAAGGACCAAAGTCCGAAACATGTTGGCATCTTCCTTACCATATGTACCAAGCAAGTTCTTATCATTGTCACAATGTTTTGTATGTTTCTGCTGTTGACATGCTACTAACTGTATCAATTGATTCTATTTTTTGTATGTAAACATACCATGCCTCACTGAGCATTCCCTGTATATTTTGTATATTTTGAATAAAATATTTACTTTATTACATGCATACACCCCTCTAAAGTGTCTATCTTCACTCCAAGCATCCCTCTGGGGTATTGGCCTATGCTTTATGCACATTACGGCCTACTGTTAAATTCATTCAATAAAAGTGTAATATTCCTTTAAATTTCGTACCTGGGGGGTGTCTATAGTATGCCTGTGAAGGGACGCATGTTTCCCGTGCTTAGAACTGTCCCTGCACAAAGTGTCATTTTTGCAGGAAAAAAAGCTATTTAAAATCACTCGCGGCTAATGAATTGCCGGCTCCCGTAACACAGAGAACAGTCATTCATTGAAAGTCATTGATAAAAAAAAAGTCATTGATAAAAATAAAAAAATAAAAGCGTGGGGGTCCCCCCAAATTCAATTACCAGGCCCTTCAGGTCTGCTATGGATATTAAGGGGAACCCCGCTTCAAATTTAAAAAAAAAATGACGTAGGGGTCCCCCTAAATATCCATAACAGACCCTTATCCGAGCACGCAACCTGGCAGGCCGCAGGAAAAGAGGGGGGGACGAGAGCGCCCTCCTAAACCATACCAGGCCACATGCCCTCAACATTGTGAGGGTGCTTTGGGGGTCTGTGATCCCTCAAAGCACCTTGTCCCCATGTTGATGAGGACAAGGGCCTCTTCCCCACAACCCTGGCCATTGGTTGTGGGGGTCTGCGGGCGGGGGGCTTATCGGAATCTGGTAGCCCCCTTTAATAAGGGGACCCCCAGATCCCGCCCCCCCCCCATGTGAAATGGTAAGGGGGTACAAAAGTACCCCTACCATTTCACCAAAAAAGTGACAAAAATGGTAAAAATTAGAGGAGACTTTGACAATTCCTTTATTAAAATCTTCTTTCATCTTCTTTCTTCTGGTCTTCTTCCTTCTTCCTTTCTTCATCCTTCGGTTTCTTCATCTTCTCCTTCCGGCATCTTCTTCCATCTTCTTCTTCCATCTTCTTCTTACTCCGATCCGCTTTTTCTTGCTCTGGTCTTCTCGTCCGGCATCTTCTTCCACGGCGTCGGCGTCTCTTCTTGGGCCGCTCCGCGCAATGGGAGGCTCCCGCTGTGTGAGGCTTCGCTGCGTCTGACAGGTATTTTATAATGGAGGGCGGGGCCACCTGGTGACCCCGCCCCCCTCTGACTTCATGGGGAAAGCCATAGGGAAGTCCCTATGACGTCCCCGTGCGTCAGAGGGGGGCGGGGTCACCAGGTGGCCCCACCCTCCGTTATGAAAGACCTGTCAGACGCAGCAAAGCCTCACACAGCGGGAGCCTCCCATTGCGCGGAGCCGCCCAAGAAGAGACACCTACGCCGTGGAAGAAGATGCCGGACGAGAAGACCAGAGCAAGAAGAAGCGGATCGGAGGAAGAAGAAGATGGAAGAAGAAGATGGAAGAAGATGCCGGAAGGAGAAGATGAAGAAACCGAAGGATGAAGAAGGAAGAAGACCAGAAGAAAGAAGATGAAAGAAGATTTTAATAAAGGAATTGTCAAAGACCGTCTCCTCTCATTTTTACAATTTTTGTCACTTTTTTGGTGAAATGGTAGGGGTACTTTTGTACCCCCTTACCATTTCACACGGGGGGGGTGGGATCTGGGGGTCCCCTTGTTAAAGGGGGCTTCCAGATTCCGATAAGCCCCCCGCCCGCAGACCCCCACAACCAATGGGCAGGGTTGTGGGGAAGAGGCCCTTGTCCTCATCAACATGGGGACAAGGTGCTTTGAGGGGTCACAGACCCCCAAAGCACCCTCCCAATGTTGAGGGCATGTGGCCTGGTACGGTTCAGGAGGGAGGGGGGCGCTCTCGTCCCCCCTCTTTTCCTGCGGCCTGCCAGGTTGGGTGCTCGGATAAGGGTCTGGTATGGATTTTGAGGGGGACCCCACACCATTTTTTTTGGTCGGGGTTCCCCTTAAAATCCATCCCAGACCTGAAGGGTCTGGTATGGATATTTAGGGGGACCCCTACGTCCTTTTTTTCAAAAATTTAAAGCAGGGTACCCCTTAATATCCATAGCAGACCTGAAGGGCCTGGTAATTGAATTTGGGGTGACCCCCACGCTTTTTTTTTTTTATCAATGACTTTCAATGAATGACTGTTCTCTGTGTTATGGGAGCCGGCAATTCATTAGCCGCAGATGGCTGCCTTAGATGACAACAGGCCAGAAGGGTAAAGGTGGTTTAATGTGATACTGCAATGCTGTACTAACAGCACGCACACACTAGACTATTATATCTTATATCAACATTATTCCAGCTGAACTGTTTATATTAAGTGTAATGTCCAAAAAATCTATTAACAATAAAAAAAATTTTTTATAGAAAATAGTCAATTTGTCGTGGCATATACAGTCGATGATCAAGACGAAAATATACGTGGTAATTCGAGAATATACATATGTTCTAAAATCTAAACATATTTGATGTGTAATTACTGATCTGTTTCAATGTATGTCTGAAGTGTCTAATATCTTCTTATCTTTTAATTTCAAGTTCAATCTTCAGTGAATGAGGAGCCTATAGCAGGACCATCTTGTACTGGTAAATATAAAGATGTTTTTGTCCAATTGCACCTTTCTTAACCACTTAAGCCCCACCTCCTGTACATATACGTCGGCACTTTGAAGAGGGATATCTCGGTAACGGCAGCAGCTGCTGCCACAACCCAGATATCCATCTGTAGAGGAGGCGGTTCTGTTTATGATAAATGATAATGGTGGTGTCTGCGGCAGGTTCGCTGTAAGATCACCTTTATCGGCGGCTGGAGAGGTGCCACCCCCCCTTCCACCGCTCTCCCGCGCCCTCCGCCGCTTACCGGAGCCGTCGGTAACGGCGGAGGCGATCGGGTCCTGCACACTGCAGGGTATGGAGACGAGTGAGGCTAAGATGGCCCCCACTCGTCTCTATACCATAGGAGGGCGGAAACGACGTAAAAACGTCACTTCCACGGATACCTTTTAAAGCAACATTTTTTCAAATGAAATTTTTTATTTATTTTTTTATTGCATTTAAGTCCAAATATGAGATCTGAGGATTTTTTGACCCCAGATCTCATATTTAAGAGGACCTGTCATGCTTTTTTCTATTACAAGGGATGTTTAAATTCCTTGTAATATGAATAAAAGTGATCCATTTATTTTTTTTTTTTAAACAGTGTAAAAATAAATAAAATCAAGTAAAATAAATAAGAAAAAAAATTATTTTTTTTAAAACACCCCGCCCCGACGAGCTCGCGCGCAGAAGCGAAAGCATATGTGAGGTATCGCCGCATTTGGTAGAGCGAGAGCAATAATTCTAGCCATAGACCTCCTCTGTAACTCAAAACATGCAACCTGTAGAATTTTTTAAATGTTGCTTATGAAGATTTTTGAGGGTAAAAGTTTGACGCCATTCCACGAGCGGGCGCAATTTTGAAGCATGATATGTTGGGTATCAATTTACTGGGCGTAACATTATCTTTCACAATATAAAAAAATTGGGCTAATTTTACTGTTGTCTTATTTTTTTATTAAAAAAAGTGATTTTTTTCCAAAAAAAAAAGTGCGCTTGTAAGACCGCTGCGCAAATACGGTGTTAAAAAAAGTATTGCAATGACCGCCATTTTATTCTCTAGGGTGTTAGAACCCCCAAACAGTATATATTGTTTTTTTCTAAGTAATTTTCTAGCAAAAAAAAAATGTTTTAAACATGTAAACACCGAGTCTGAAAAACAGGCTTGGTCCTTTTAAAGCGCTCTTACGCACAAAATGTAAAAATTAAAAACCAACAGCTACACATACTGCAGCTGCTGGCTTTTAATAAATGGACACTGACCTGTCCTGGAGTCCAGCGATTTTTCCATCATCTGTCGGGTGTTGCCGACTCCATTGTGGGTAAGGGTAATGTCAGTGTAACCTTCTTGCCTTCACGCTGGGAACCCTACTGAACATGCGTGAGGCCCGCTCCTCTCTCCTACTGTCCCGGCGTGGGAGGGGCGGAGGAGGGAGCCCCACGGTGACGTCATAGGCCACGGCCGGGAATCCTGGAATTGGGAAAGGATATTTGTCAAAGACAGGTATCCTGTCCCCCCTCCCCCTAAACCTGCCAATTGTGGCACCGTAAGGGGGGAACAATCCGATAAGTGGAAGTTCCATAGCTGGTTCAATAGAAGGCAGCTAACAGTTGGCCCCTGTGTACAGAAGCCGCTTGAACAGCCATCTTCTGTTGCAGGGGCATGAATTAAAAAGGTTTATCCAATTGTTTTACAAACTTCAGTGTTAATACATGATCTCCTTTCTAGATCTTCTTTTTTTAGATTAGGTTTCTATTATTGTTTGCAAAAAAAAATGCTAGTGTGTATTAGGCGCTAATCATTGCCGGAGATTAACTCACAATCTGGTGCATCTGTGCATATTATCCTATGAGCTTCTAAATTCAGCTTGTTTAAAGAAGATTTGAGAAAACAATGGATTTTGCACTCTCCTCTTTTAGAAAGTAATACCCAAATTATCTGACAAAATCAATTATTTTTTCTCATAGGAGTGGAGACAGAAAATGTTACTGTTCATCAAGAAGTAGCGGATGAATTTACACAACCAAGTAAACATGAATAATAATAAATATTTATCTTTTTTGAATGTCAATTTAACCACCTAATTACTGGGCACTTAAACCCCCCTCGTGACCAGACCAATTTTCAGCTTTCGGCGCTGACGCACTTGGAATGACAATTGCGCGGTCATGCAACACTGTACCCAAATGAAAAATTTATCATTTTTTTTCCCACAAATAGAGCTTTCTTTTGGTGGTATTTAATCACAGCTGGGGTTTTTATTTTTTGCTAAACAAACAAAAAAAGATGGAAAATTAAAAAAAAAAAATCATGTTTAATAGTTTGTTATAAAATTTTCCAAACAGGTAATTTTTCTGCTTCATTGATATGCGCTGATGAGGCGGCACAGGTGGGCACTGATAGGCTGCACTGGTTGGCACTGATAGGCTGCACTCGTGGGGACAGATAAGTCGGTACTGATGGGGACAGCAAAGATGGCACTGATGGGCACGGATGGGTGGCACGGATGGGTGGCACCGATGGGCACTGGTAGGGGACACTGAGCACTGGTAGGTGACACTGATGAGCACTGGTAGGTGACACTGATGTGCAGCACTGGCACTGTGAGCACTGACAGGATGGCACTGTGGGCACTGACAGATGGTACTGTGGGCACTGACCGATGGCACTGTGGGCACTGACCAATGGCACTGTGGGCACTGGTAGGCGGCACTTTAATTAGGCAATAGTGGGCACCATGTATTGGGCACATTGCTGGGCACATTGCAGTGAGAGGGACTGATGTCCCTCTCACTGCCGCAGGTGATCGGCTTTTTTAATGTGATCGGCTTTTTTTTTTTTCTTCTCGCGCTGTCAGCGTGAGGAGGAAAAAAAGCCGATTACCGGCTCTGTTATTGTCACATCATCAGCTGTCATTGGCTGACAGCTGATCACGTGGTAAGTGGTCGGGATCGACCCCTTACTCGGATCTGTGATCCAGCGAGTCTCAAAGATCTCGCGGATCACAGAGCGCGCCACGCGCGCCCTTCAGGGGGCGCGCAGGCAGCTTGTGGCCGGGACGACGTCAATAGACGTCATTAGACGTAGGGTAGTTAAGAATGAATTTTATTTATTTTTTCAACTTATTTAATTTGCAGATCAGGAAGACGCAAGACTACACGGAATGGTGGAAACTGCACCAGTAAATGCTTCTTCTTCAGCTATTCCGCTTCGGGCTCCAAGAGGCAGAAGACGAAGAGAACTGTTGTCCGAACGTCAGGATGCTGCAAACAATGTCGCTAACCAGTTAGCGCAGACTTTGAACGCACTGATTGAAAAGGTTAATGACCGTCAAAACGTGCAAGAATCTTTTCAGCAGGCTGTGGTAGCTCAAATGATAACAATGAATGACAACCTCCAACATATGAATACTCAATTGGCAAATATGTTGGAGGAGCAAAAGAAGATGTCCACTGCCCTGTTCTATTTAGTAGGTGCTGTGGCTCCACTTTGTCAACAGATGGGCCCACATAATGACACATATAATGGCACGGATGCAACAAACATTTGATTATGTTTGATTTACTTTACTTCCACATTGCAATTATGTGCCATTTTGTGTTGGTCACAATTAAATACTCATAAGTTTTTTTGTTAACCGTTGCACTTTAAATTTGCACTTATCTATATATGTTTTCATTGCCGTTTATAATTTGTATGAGAAAGTTTCCTATGTATTTATAACATGCCTATTTTGCACTAAATTAAAAAAACATTCACGTATTAAACACTTTAAACTATTTTTTTTTTTTTATTAAACAAATAGCGTTGATAAGGTGGTGGAGGCATGAGGTCTTATGCCCACTAAGATCCCTTCGGTTTACAGCAAGAAAAGGGTATTGTAATGGGAATTGTCTCTCCTCAGGGTCTGTTATGGGCACTTTAACCTGTAATGGGGTGATGTCCGCCTCCACGTGGCTCACCCTGCGCTCGGTTTCAGAAGCCCTGTCCCGCAGTTTCTGGATATCTTTTGGGATGAGGGATATGTCAATTTTAACTTCCTCTATCTTTGAGGTAAGTGCAGTCTGGCACAGAGAAAAACGGCCCCAAGGATTTTGGTGGTATCGCCGGAGGGGGGTTCCTGTGCGGCCTGTGCAGGGCCGGCGCCATCTTCCTCTTCAGTGTCCTGTCCCTCACGGCGATACTTAGCCAGCTTGGCTATGGCTTCAGAAGTCTGCTTCAGTGGCGACATGAGGGCTGTAGCGTGTATGGACACCTTAGGCTGCAAATCGGCGTGTTCCTGGTGGAATTTCCCCCGGAGGATAGGGTGCAAGGATAGTGTCTCAGACGGAGCGCTCACTCTGCACGACCTACGCCATGAAGCTCCAGGCCACGCCCCTCTGCCGTCGGAGAGTTAAATAATTAAATAAAGTAATATAGAAGACATAAAGCCGGAAGCTCAGAAGCCGCACGTCTGTACTCAACCATGTCCAGACCACGCTAACAACTCTGTAAAACAAAGGAATGGTACTTTTTAGCTTAGCACTGATACATTGTGTGTTCAAATAAACATTTATTTTACACAAAAGCAAATTATTGGGTTTAAAATAACATTGTTTGTGAGTGTTTTGCAAGACAAGCCAAATAAAAAAAATTTTTTTGACTTGATATACAAGAAATGTCTTGATATACAAGTAGCGTCATGTCACAACAGAGCATAAAACAGAACAGAACAGATGCGCCTCTAAGTGTAGCAATATGGTTACATTTCATGAAGGTACAACATTTAGCAAGTCACATGGTTGCTGATTAAAACAGGCACATAGATTGTCCTCTTTACCGCCATCGTCTTCATCCCTTCCACGCTGCGTACCTCGCTTTCAAATTGTTCTACTGCAGGGTAGTCTTCCTGGTAACGATTACAGACTGTCAGCGGTGAGAGTCGGCAGTGAGCAGGACGGACCATGTGGACAGCTTTACCCCGGATGCCTGCATACTTACATGTGCCTCTTTTAATCATCAACAATGAGAATTGTTAAATGTTGTAGCTTCAAATGCAGGCATCTTGCTACACTTAAGCCCCATACACACGGTCGGATTTTCCGATGGATTCTGTCCTATCGGACAATGTTGTCGGAAATTCCGACCGTGTGTAGGCACCATCGGACAGTTTCCATCGGATTGTCCGACGGACAAAGTTCTATCTCCTACTCTATAAATATTCCGACAACAAAGTCCGATCATACCAATTCCGATCGTGTGTAGCGAATTCCGACGGACAAAGTGCCACGCATGCTGAGATCACATTACAAGACCAAAGCTATTGGCTACTACCTCTACGTAGTCCCGTCGTAGGCAACAAACGTCACCACGTTCAGAATGATCGGATTTTCCGACAACTTTGTCCGACCGTGTGTATGCAACACCAGTGTCGGACTAAATCCGTCAGACCAAATCCGATGGATTTGGTGGTCGGACTTTCCGACCGTGTGTATGGGGCTTAAGAGGTGTTTCTCTTTCATACTCTGTAGCTCCTGCTGGATTTTGCTTCTAATCCCCTTAGGCAGGCTTAAATTTGTGGATGGACATTGTAGGGTTACACAGTCTTTTAGCTTGCTCTTAACTTTTTATATGGACTTAAAAATTAATGAATTATGAATGTATGAATTTGTAAAAAATCATCAGAATTTCCATTATTTGTTCGGGGGAAATTTGCTTTGATATACAAATGCTTTGTATTAAAAGATTGTTTCCATAACAAATTATGCTTTCTATCAAAGGTTTTACTATTTTTGTTTCATACTAGATCTTAGGCTGTACATGTCCCCTGCTGTCTGTAGGCGAGATGACTGAGCAATTATATGCATGCTACTTGGAAATTTCTCATTTATCAGAGCATAGATTGTAGATTGTCAGTCAATGCTTATCTTGTAGATGCTACTTTACAAGCTTGTGTGCTTCTTGGTCTCATGGAAATCACAAATAGTGCAATCTTGTAAGCCAGGAGTCTCCAATCTTTCCCCCAAAAAAGGGCCAGTATACTTTATAGCAGATTTTTGAGGGGCAAAATTGTAGCCGTTGGGAGTAGAAAAGTTTCTATTGTTAGTAACAATACACAAAGCCTAATCGTATTTGACAGTTGGAGACCTTGTGGCACAAAGTTGGTGTCATTGGGAGGAATTGTGCCCATTCATTCGTCTGAATAAACCCCACTGCCAGTGTCCGTGGTGGGCCCTGATGAGACTGCACTGATAGGTGGCACTGATGGGCACTGAGGGGTGGCACTGATGGGCACTGAGAGGTGGCACTGATGGGCACTCTGAGGTGGCACTGATGGGCACTCTGAGGTGGCACTGATGGGCACTCTGAGGTGGCACTGATAGGCACTCTGAGGTGGCACTGATAGGCAGCACTGATGGGCAATGATACGTGAAACTGATGGGCAATGTTAGACAGCACTGACAGGCGACACCGATGGTGAGGCACTGGTTGGTAACACTGATAGGTGGCACTGTTGGGCAGAGATAGGCACTGATTAGCTGAACTTGTGGGCAACCAGGCAGGTATCAATATCCCTTTAAAAAAACGGTTAACAAAAGCCGGTTAATGGCTTTTTGCTTCACGGTAATCGTGTGGAGAAAAAAAAGCTGATAATCGGCTTGTTTACTTCCGTGATAATAAATATATTAAATACTCACCTAGGTGGATGCAGAATCATTTCTGAAGCATCTTCAGTCCACCCAACCTTCCCCCGCCCCCCCGCACGCACGCACCATTAATGTGACTGGAAACAGTTCATTGATTTGGTAATTCACTGAGCAGAGAGCAGGTGATTGTCAGTGGTAGGTAAGGTCTCTCTCTGTCTCTCCAAAGCTTTCTGAGAGGAGGAGTCAGCTGAGAATCCAGGCAGAGTCAGCTTTCAAACCAGGTATCATGGTGGATCCCGACATGGAAGTGACGACGTTGGCAGAAAACAGGTGATAGGACAGCAGAATGAAATCCACTCCTGTGACCCACTAGAGCAGTAGGACCAAAAGAGCTTTGGTCCTACTTCTCCTTTACAGATCCGAACATTACATTACCAAAAAGATAAAAATTGTCAAAATGTAACTTACATATACAATGATGGGACTACACTTGGCAAGGATAGGATTAGAAATGTTAGCCTAATTAGTCGTCCCGCTTTGTAGACTCTGGAATACATAATGTTGATTTAAGGTTAAAAAATATTGTTGCTAACAAGAAAAGGTATGGGTAATTCAAAAAAAAGAATAATTACCCTGAAATAGGTCCGAATAAGATTTTGGCGAACATGATTCCCTAGGTCTGAGGAATCCTCAGAGGCAGCCGGGAGTGCCGGTATTTCTGGTAGCAGATCATTACTGATGTGCAAGTCTACATTGTTTGCAAGAGCAATATTAAGGAGAATTGCACATACAATAATGATATCTGACACCAGTTCCGGAGAGTGCTGTAAAAACCCGCCAGTGTTTGAGAGGCATCGGAATGTTGATTTCCACATCCCAAAAGTCCTCTCAATAACTGCACGGGTACGGATATGTACACTATTACATCTAACCTCGGCCGCAGTCTGTGGATTCGCCAGAGGCGTCAGCAACCAGGACCTACAGCCATATCCTGCATCTCCTGTAATTTAAAATATAAATATTTTAAATCATTTAGATTAATTGAGAATAGTTAGCAGAAAAAAATGAAATCTTTATTAATAGATTGCCAATATATTTAAGCCCCATACACACGATCAGACTTTGTACAAACTTTCCTGTGGATTTTTGTACAAAGGGCGTCGGCCCTGAACTTGTATTGCATACACACGGCAGGACTTTTTCAGCCAACTTTCACCAAATCACGTGTTTTTTCTGCTCTTTACCACCACCTTTGGTCAACTTCTGTATTGTTGTCTGATCTTTTGCATTGGTTCTGAGCATGCCTGTTTGTACTTTGTACAAAAGTCCTATGGTTTTCTGTACACACGATCGGACTTTGCTCCATTGGACTTTTGTTGCCAGAATGTTTGTCCGTTCGCACAGCCAACAAAAGTCAGATGAAAACCGAAAAAGTTTGTCTGATGGAGTGTACACACAGTCGGATGTTGCCTCAAAACAGCTAATTTGCATGTTTGTTGTCAAAAAGTCTGATAATTTTTCCTATATTCGTGGTTGGGCCCGTTGTTTATTTTTTAAAGATGGCATATGACATGAAGTTAATTCAAATTATAAATTCTCTTCTCTGATTGAACAGGAAATGCAAAATCAAGTGCTACTCTGTATATAAACCTATACTTCTCTATTTTTTTCGCTTGGAACAACTTTATTGAGCAAGCTGACATTATAAGCTAAATGGCTACCATGTGCAGCAGCAGCAGATTGGGGCTAATTTACTGAGATGAATGCGCTGCGCCGGTTCATACCACAATTGGTGCGCCAGATAAATGATTAATTGAGCGTATGAATCGACACACACATAAGCGCAACACATAATATACTGGTGCACCGCTATAATAATATGCCATTGATAGGGGCAACACGACTTCCAGCGAGACTTGGGGCGACTTACAACACGACTTGGGGCGATTTACAACATGACTTTAAGTCGCCCCCCAGGCCAGGCGACTTTAATAAAAAAAAAAAAAAAAAAAGGCATGGGTTCCCCTCCAAAAGCATACTAGGCCCTTCGTTCTCGGGCGGCTCCACGCAATGGGAGGCTCCCGCTGTGTGGCACTTCTCTTCTTCTGACAGGATATTAACTGCATTAATGGGCACGACCCTTATTTTGATTCTTTATTAAAATTATATGATTTTTTTGTCCTGAAACTTCCCTGTTAAAATGAATTGGGCTTGTTTTACACCTATGCGTGTTATACACCAAAAAATATGGTAATTCTTCATACACAATAGACACTTCAAAACCATTAAACATTTCTCAAAAAAAATCTAATATTTAATATCTTTTGGTTATTATTCCAATGTTTTGGAACAATAGCATTTCTCAAAGAGCAGGCGACTGACAGTGTACATAAAATAAGCTTCTGGCCTCTGGGGCCATGCTTGCAAACACCTTTAGTGTGAATACCAAAAGGAGGCTTGACACACAAGCCATAGACGCCATCTTTGCAGATACAGGAAGTGTCATTTCAGCACGACCACACAGGTGATGGCAGTCTGGTCCTAATTCAGGTACCCTCATCCTATATATACGCAGTGGCCGCAGTGGACCAGCACCCCCAGATGATGCCTGTATGAGGCGAAACGCGTCGGGACTCGGTTAGCTGTTACCACTGCGTTACCAGTAGACCATTATATGCTTTTACATGTCGTTTTAAATGTGAGTACCCATTTTTATATGCTTTGTCAAAATAAATCCCCTATGGTATTACACTATGTGGCTCCATTTTTTCTCTTTATCGGTCCCACTAATTTGAGCACTACCAGTGGTATAACATCCATCATCCCTCCCTCCTGAGAGTTCTTTGGATATATCCAGTGAAGGATCTTGTCGTTTGGCACCATCCCCAAGTAGATGCTCCCACGGGTGTAGTGACACCAACTGCCTTTTGTGACTCATACGGCGTAAGCCTATCTGAGTTCACGCTATCTGGTAAGCGCATTCCCAAGAGGTGGTGGACTGCAACAGACAACTTGCACCAAGTCACCTGTTATATATTTTTTAACGCACCAATGTTGAATTTATGTCACTATTAGGTGGTGTTTTTTGCTTAGATCACTATTTGTAACACATTGCTATATGGTTTTGTTTATATGGTGATATATATTCAAGAATTTTCTACTGTCATATTTATTGTATATGTGATCTATGCGATTATGTGATTAGTAGGTCTACCAACCCTTTCCATATATATGATCTTTTGATTCACAATCCATTTGATTTATCATATTTGTTTGTTCACTATTTTTAGTGACACACATTCATATATTAATTTTTATTTTTGGATACTGTATCATAATTTAGTATCATCACTTTTAGACATTGATTGTTATTTTTAGTGCTCTATGAGCGCCGCACTTTTTTATATTTAAATTTTATTCACTCATTACAGTTACCTGTTGTGCAGGCCGCTAGTATACATATATTTTTCAATATCTTTATAAGACAGTGCAGTTTTTCTTTCCTTTTGCATAAAATAAGCTGTATAGCTGTTTGCCAATGAGTGGGCTGGCCAGCTGGCTACTGCATGCTTAACAAGGTATGACTCATCAACTGTCCGTGGAGTTCCCCACTTTCAATCGAATGTAAGGCCCCTTTCACACTGGGGCGGTGGGGGCGTCGGCGGTAAAACTATTTTTAGCAGCGCTTAACCGTCGTTTTAGCAGCACTTTACCGTAGTTTTAGTGGTGGTATTTGGCCGCTAGGGGGCGGTTTCATTGATTTCAATGGGTAAGATGCTGCTAGCAGGACTTTTTTACCGTCCTGCTAGCGCACCGCTCCAGTGTGAAAGCCCGCCGGCTTTCACATTGGAGAGACAGCAGCGGCTGTTTCAGGGCACTTTGCAGGCGCTATTTTTTGCGCTGTAGCGCCTACAAAGCGCCCCAGTGTGAAAGGGGTCTTAATAAAAAAATTGCTGGCAAAGATAATTGTGAAAATAATTGCAATAAAATAGGAATAAAATGAAATGTACTTACCCACCAGCCAGCCCTCGCACATTTGTCCTCGTTCAAATCGATCAAAGAGAGCTGACTGCCGCAGGATATAGCTGTAGTGGCAACTTCCGGGAAACCCAGATCTGATACTCATAATGCGCTGGTGGGAGTCAACCACCACCTGGACATTACTAGAGTGGTAGCATTTCCTGTTACGAAATTGCTCCTCTCTATTATGTGGTAGTATGAGCGCAATATGAGTACCGTCTATGGCTCCCAGGCAATTTGGCATCCCTCATTGGGGTAAAAATCCGACCTTCACCTCTTGCCACTCTTCCATGGTTCTAGGGAAATGGATGTACCTATCCATTTATCGCTTAATGGCTTTCAGAACTGGTTTCAGGAATCTAGAAAGACTGGAACGACTAATTCCAATGATGCGAGCACATGACGGCTGAAAATTTCCTGTACCTAAGTAATTTAAGACGGCCAATAGTCTGACCATTGCTGAAATCGCATTGGTCCTCCTAGTCAGGGGCTCAATTTCATCTTTGATCAAATTATACACCTCCATGACCCCCTGACGGTTCAGCCGAAACATGTCCTCAACATCATTGTCAGACAGCTCATCCAGGACTGTACGTGTCCGGAACACACAAGGCTGTCTGAGCCTAACATTTCTAATCCTATCCTGGGCTAGACTAACAGCTGCCGCTGCAACAGCTGTTATAGCCGTAAATAGGAGGGTAGTCTCCACATCCATATTAGGCCTTATCTGCAAAAGATAATTAAAAGAGCATAGTATAGAATTTTAATTTTTATTACATTAGTGTAACAGATAGATTTGTATATATATTAAAGCGGGAGTAAACCCGCTGACATTTTTTTTTTTTTTTACACCTGTAAGGGAAAAGGCATAATGAGCTAGTATGCACCGCATACTAGCTCATTATGAAATACTTACCTTAGAACGAGGCGTCGGTAACTCACCTGGTCCACGCCGAGGTCGCTGACATGTTGCCTCGGCGTGTCTTCCGGGTATCGCGACTCCAGCGCTGTGAGTGGCTGGAGCCGCGATGTCGTCACTCCCGCGCATGCGCACGGGAGACTTCGTCCCGGCAGGGTTCGTATTCTGCCGGCCTTTCAGACGAGAATCCCCCGTGCGCATGCGCCGCTGCAGTCAGCGGCGTATTGCACGGGGAATATCTCCTAAACCGTAAAGGTTTAGGAGATATTTTTTGTACCTACAGGTAAGCCTCATTACAGGCTTACCTGTAGGTGAAAGTGGAAAATGTGACTTTACTTCCACTTTAACAAAAACTTTCTTGGTTTGTTTTCCATTCTCAAATATATATATATATATATATATATATATTTATATATATATATATATATACATACAGTGGTGTGAAAAAGTGTTTGCCCCCTTCCTCATTTCCTGTTCCTTTGCGTGTTTGTCACACTTAAGTGTTGCGGAACATCAAACCAATTTAAACAATAGTCAAGGACAACACAAGTAAACACAAAATGCAATTTGTAAATGAAGGTGTTTATTATTAAAGGTGAAAAAAAATCCAAACCATCATGGCCCTGTGTGAAAAAGTGATTGCCCCCTAAACCTAATAACTGGTTGGGCCACCCTTAGCAGCAACAACTGCAACCAAGCGTTTGCGATAACGTGCAATGAGGCTTTTACAGGGTCCTGGAGGAATTTTGGCCCACTCATCTTTGCAGAATTGTCCTAATTCAGTTACATTAGAGGGTTTTCGAGCATGAACGGCCTTTTTAAGGTCATACCACAACATCTCAATAGGATTCAGGTCAGGACTTTGGCTAGGCCACTCCAAAGTCTTCATTTTGTTTTTCTTCAGCCATTCGGTGGTGGACTTGCTGGTGTGTTTAGGATCATTGTCCTGCTGCAGAACCCAAGTTCGTTTCAGCTTGAGTACACGAACAGATGGTCGGACATTCTCCTTCAGGATCTCTTGGTAGACAGCAGAATTCATAGTTCCTTTTATCACGGCAAGTCTTCCAGGTCCTGGAGCAGCAAAACAGCCCCAGACCATCACACTACCACCACCATATTTTACTGTTGGTATAATGTTCTTTTTCTGAAATGCAGTGTTCCTTCTACGCCAGATATACTTGGACACACACCTTCCAAAGAGTTCCACTTTTGTCTCATCGGTCCACAGAATGTTGTCCCAAAAGTCTTGGGGATCATCAAGATGTGTTGTGGAGAAATTGAGACGAGCTTTGATGTTCTTTTTGCTCAGCAGTGGTTTTCTCCTTGGAACTCTGCCATGCAGGCCATTTTTGCCCAGTCTTTTCCTGATGGTGGAGGCATGAACGCTGACCTTAACTGAGGCAAGTGAGGCCTGCAGTTCCTTGGACGTTGTTGTGGGGTCTTTTGTGACCTCTTGGATGAGTCGTCGCTGCGCTCTTGGGGTCATTTTGGGCGGCCGGCCACTCCTGGGAAGGTTCACCACTGTTCCATGTCTTCGCCATTTGTGGATAATGGCTCTCACTGTGGTTCGCTGGATTCCCAAAGCTTTGGAAATGGCTTTATAACCCTTTCCAGACTGACAGATCTCAATTACTTTCTTTCTCAATTGTTCCTGAATTTCTTTGGGTCTCGGCATGATGTGTAGCTTTTAAGGATCTTCTGGTGGACCTTACTGTGTCAAGCAGCTCCTATTTAAGTGATGCCTTGATTGTGAACAGGTGTGGCAATAATCAGGCCTGGGTGTGGCTAGAGAAATTGAACTCAGGTGTGGACAACCACAGTTATAGTATGTTTTAACAAGGGGGGCAATCACTTTTTCACACAGGGCCATGATGGTTTGGATTTTTTTTCACCTTTAATAATAAACACCTTCATTTACAAATTGCATTTTGTGTTTACTTGTGTTGTCCTTGACTATTGTTTAAATTGGTTTGATGTTCCGAAACACTTAAGTGTGACAAACATGCAAAGGAACAGGAAATGAGGAAGGGGGCAAACACTTTTTCACACCACTGTATATATATATATATATATATATATATAGATATATATATATATATATGTCTGTGTGTTTGTATATATATATATATATATATATATATATTCCTAAACTTATATGGCAGTGCGTCTTCTACTGCTATATAATTCCCATTCCATGAAAAAAGTACATTTAGCTTGGTGGCAAAAACATAAAAAAATGACTTACCTGCTGTAGCATGGATCAGGTGTTGCATTTGTCCTCCGCCGTGTCTAAAACTGGGAAATTAGCAATCAAGCGACTGCTAGTTTACTTCACTATCTGAATCAAGGCAGAAAACTCTGACGGTCAGTCACTGGTCTGTGCTCTGCCCCTGCCAGCATTCAAAGGTGCACCATGATATGAATGGGGGAGGGAGTAAATGGCTCAGGCTCTCAGCGTTGCGCTGTGAGGCAGAGCATATGCTGATCAGTGAACTAAGGGCATTATTCGTGGGATCCTTTCCATGCTTTACAATGCTGTCAACTGATTTTGATTCTCATGATCACACAAGGAAGTATAATCCTGAGACCAAGACCAGAATAAATTTGAACAGACTTCTCTTTAGCTACATATAAATATCACCTGTGATAGGATTAGGCAGTGACAGGTACTCTTCATAGAGAGATCTGGGGTCTATTTGAACCCAGCTGTCTCCTCTGCCCTTAAAACCAAATAATCACATCAATCAGTATCATCAATTGTTTTTATAATTTATAAATGGTGCTCTTTAAATTTGGTAAAAGCATAAGTGATGAATGGTCAATGCTTCCAGTACCATATACCATGGGGGTGATCAGAGCGGGTCTCTGTTTATCCCTATGGTCATGCACTGGCTGGTCGCTAAGGTCTACCATTGAGATTTGAGAGCCACGGAATGTGGCAAAGGTGGGGGGGGGGTGTGTGTCTTCCCTCCTGCTGCTGCTTCTAAAAGCAATCAAGCAGCTGAAAAAAAATACCTACCCCTGAAGCTGCCATCATCACAGTATGACCACTTGCAGTACAGCGACTTACTGCTATGTCACTGGATATCACATGGATATATTATTTAGATGTGTATGTGCATATATACAGTATCTCACAAAAGTGTGTACACCCCTTACATTTTTGAAAATATTTTATCATATCTTTTCATGTGACAACACTGAATAAATGACACACTAGCGATAACACCAAATTTAACACACCTGCTCCCCATTCACACCTAAGACCTTGTAACACAAACGAGTCACATGACTCTGGGGAGGGAAAATGGCTAATTGTGCCCAAGTTGAACATTTTCACGTAAGGGTGTACTCACGTTTGTTGCCAGCGGTTTAGACATTAAAGCGGGATTCCACCCTAAAGTGGAACTTCCACTTTTCGGAAACCTCCCCCCCTCCGTTGTCACATTTGGCACCTTTCAGGGGGGAGGGGGTGCAGATACCTGTCTAAGACAGGTATCTGCACCCACTTCCGGTCATAAACTCCCACGGGAGTTTACGCAGACTTCCTGTCCCGGCGCGCTGTCTGCCGGGACACACACGTGTCCCGGCAGACAGCGCTGAAGATTCTCATTGCGCCGCGCGACTCGCGCATGCACAGTAGGGAAGCGGGAAGTGAAGCCGCAGGCTTTACTTCCTGATTCCCTCACCGAGAATGGCGCCGGCAACAGCAGAGAGCCGAGTGATCAATCGGCCTCTGCTGCCGACATCGCTGGAACTGGGAGACAGGTAAGTGTTCATTTTTTAAAAGTCAGTAGCTGCAGTATTTGTAGCTGCTGGCTTTTAAAAAAAAAAATTCAGGTACAGTACAGGTTAATGGCTGTGTGTTGAGTTATTTTGAGGGGACAGCACATTTACACTGTTATACAAGCTGTACACTCACTACTTTACATTGTAGCAAAGTGTAATTTTTTTCTGTGTTGTCACATGAAAATATATATATTTACAAAAATGTGAAGGGTGTACCCACTTTTGTGAGGTACTGTAAATAAGAGAGAGAAAGAGGCTGGCATCACAATTGTGCAATCACAGAAATTGCATGTGAAGCATTGCTGTGCATATCACATGCAATGTTTGTGCGATATTAATTTAAATCGTATTGCATATGCACCAAAATGGTACAGGACCCTTTAGGTGGTCCGCACTGGAAACGGATCGCATGGGTGTTCACACCGATGCGATACGATTCCTGCACCATTTCATAGTTCGCACTGCGATCTGTGAAATGATCTAGGGGTTTCATTAAAGTGGAAGTAAACCCTTCCAACTGACTTTGGCCTACAGGTAAGCCTAGATTAAGGCTTAACTGTAGGTCCAATAAATATCTCCTAAACCTACATGGTTTAGGAGATATTTAGAAATGAAAAGGCATCGCTGTCTACGGCGCATGCGCCATAGACAGCGGCGCGCAGGCGCACTGAGGGCGCACTGAGGATGCCGAGATCACAGCGATATGCCGATCTCGTGCGCATGCGCGGGAGTGACGTAATCGCAGCTCCAGCGAATGATAGCGATGGAGCGGCGAGACCCGGAAGTCACTCCGTCTCTGGATGGCGGCGCAGAAGATCATGTATAAGGACCGCTTCGGGGGCTTCGTTTTCAGGTAAGTCTTTCATAATGAGCTAGTATGCTATGCATACTAGCTCATTATGCCTTTGCCTTGCAGGGTGTCTTTTTTTTAAGAGGCTTTACTTCCTCTTTAACTTTACATTGACAGCTGCAGCGGTGTGCAGATGTCAATGCAGGTGCGATGTGGAAACCCGCACAGGGATCTTGCTGGTTCCCACATCGCACAAGTGTGAACTGAGCCAGAGACGGGAACATTTAAATTAAAAATATATAATCTCTCTCTCTCTCTCTCTCTCTCTCTCTCTCTCTCCTCTCTCTCTCTCTCTCTCTCTCTGTTATATATATATATATATATATATATATATATATATATATAGATATATATATATATATATATATATATATATATAGAGAGAGAGATATCTATCTATAGATATATATATCTTTATCTATCTATTTATATGTATGTATATAGATATATATATATACACACATTGAAATAAACATACACAAACATACATATATATGCTATATATATATATATATATATACATACATATATACATATATATACACTTTAGATTGCTAACCTGCTCGTTTTGGGGTGTGTAATGGTGGGGAAGATGTGCTCTCACTGTATGGCTGCTAGTGGATGAAGAAAGGAAGTCAAAAGACTTCCTGCTTTCTCCAGAATACTGAGGCAGCTTCGCACTTTTCTCTCTGATTCTCCACCACTGAGATGGCGAATCAGAAAGTGAGAATCCTGTCACAGATCGCCAGTGAGGTGCTGCGATCGCACCTTCATACACTGGCCATTTCTGTGACAGTCAGTTGCAGATTCTCAATGTGCTGAGGTAATCAGTGGAGAACATGTTCTCCACTGATTACCTCAGTTTCACAAAACTTGCAATGACCTGAGATCAGCTGTGAGACTTGGGATCGCAGCTGATTTCAGTTTCATAAAAGGACACCATAGTACTCTAAGGCTGGGTTCACACTGCTGCGGTGCGGGAACGCTGCGAATACACTGCGAGTTCCCGCACCGCATGTCTCCCGCCGGCAGTTCACACTGCCCTATGCGAGCTGCTGGGGGTGTCAATGAAATGTTAATGACACCCCCATAGCAGCTCGCATATCGCAGTGCGATCTGCAAACTCGGACAGGAATCGGATCGCATGGTGAGAACACCATGCGATCCGATTCTGCTGCGGAGCGAAAAAAAAGGGTCCTGTCCGATTTTGGGCCGAATGCGTTGCGAATTCAGCCATACTATCTGTATGGCTGAATTTGCATCGCACAGAGATCGCATATGATTTGAACTGCAGTGCGGTGCGAATCATATGCGATCTCCCGCACCGCAGCAGTCTGAACCCGGCGTAAAGTGGAGTTAAACTGGCCAAATCAGCCCTTTATTGCAAATAACACACAATATTTCATTGTACAACTCATGTAACCAAACATAACATGACATATCAAATAAGGTTGCAGGCCCTTGAAAGTACCAAATACTGTAACAGTACCAAAAACCTTGTGGCAGTAGTTACAGTGGTGTGAAAAAGTGTTTGCCCCCTTCCTCGTTTCCTGTTCCTTTGCATGTTTGTCACACTTAAGTGTTTCGGAACATCAAACCAATTTAAACAATAGTCAAGGACAACACAAGTAAACACAAAATGCAATTTGTAAATGAAGGTGTTTATTATTAAAGGTGAAAAAAAATCCAAACCTTCATGGACCTGTGTGAAAAAGTGATTGCCCCCTAAACCTAATAACTGGTTGGGCCACCCTTAGCAGCAACAACTGCAACCAAGCGTTTGCGATAACGTGCAATGAGGCTTTTACAGCGTCCTGGAGGAATTTTGGCCCACTCATCTTTGCAGAATTGTCCTAATTCAGTTACATTAGAGGGTTTTCGAGCATGAACGGCCTTTTTAAGGTCATACCACAACATCTCAATAGGATTCAGGTCAGGACTTTGGCTAGGCCACTCCAAAGTCTTCATTTTGTTTTTCTTCAGCCATTCGGTGGTGGACTTGCTGGTGTGTTTAGGATCATTGTCCTGCTGCAGAACTCAAGTTCGTTTCAGCTTGAGTACACGAACAGATGGTCGGACATTCTCCTTCAGGATCTCTTGGTAGACAGCAGAATTCATAGTTCCTTTTATCACGGCAAGTCTTCCAGGTCCTGAAGCAGCAAAACAGCCCCAGACCATCACACTACCACCACCATATGTTACTGTTGGTATAATGTTCTTTTTCTGAAATGCAGTGTTCCTTCTACGCCAGATATACTTGGACACACACCTTCCAAAGAGTTCCACTTTTGTCTCATCGTCCACAGAATGTTGTCCCAAAAGTCTTGGGGATCATCAAGATGTGTTGTGGAGAAATTGAGACGAGCTTTGATGTTCTTTTTGCTCAGCAGTGGTTTTCTCCTTGGAACTCTGCCATGCAGGCCATTTTTGCCCAGTCTTTTCCTGATGGTGGAGGCATGAACGCTGACCTTAACTGAGGCAAGTGAGGCCTGCAGTTCCTTGGACGTTGTTGTGGGGTCTTTTGTGACCTCTTGGATGAGTCGTCGCTGCGCTCTTGGGGTAATTTTGGGCGGCCGGCTACTCCTGGGAAGGTTCACCACTGTTCCATGTCTTCGCCATTTGTGGATAATGGCTCTCACTGTGGTTCGCTGGATTCCCAAAGCTTTGGAAATGGCTTTATAACCCTTTCCAGACTGATAGATCTCAATTACTTTCTTTCTCAATTGTTCCTGAATTTCTTTGGGTCTCGGCATGATGTGTAGCTTTTAAGGATCTTCTGGTGGACCTTACTGTGTCAAGCAGCTCCTATTTAAGTGATGCCTTGATTGTGAACAGGTGTGGCAATAATCAGGCCTGGGTGTGGCTAGAGAAATTGAACTCAGGTGTGGACAACCACAGTTATAGTATGTTTTAACAAGGGGGGCAATCACTTTTTCACACAGGGCCATGATGGTTTGGATTTTTTTTCACCTTTAATAATAAACACCTTCATTTACAAATTGCATTTTGTGTTTACGTGTGTTGTCCTTGACTATTGTTTAAATTGGTTTGATGTTCCGAAACACTTAAGTGTGACAAACATGCAAAGGAACAGGAAATGAGGAAGGGGGCAAACACTTTTTCACACCACTGTAGATATGAAGAAGGAACATCCCAGGTGCCGCACACTAACAAAGCCCAATGATCTTTATAGTTAAAGCAGCAGCAGTCCAGGCTCCATCAAGGCTGCTCCATCAAGGCCACTCCACTGACGCATTTCATTCAGCCCACGAGGCTTAGTCATGGAGATGAAGATTCCATGTGGCAGGGGAGAATAAATACACAATCTGCTGCTGCTGCAGTAAGGAAAACAATGAATATCAGGTGGATATGGGCTGAATATAGCAGTACATAGTATGTGTGTCCAATGTAATATGTCCCAAAACTGCTTCAAATAAATACATAGGCAGTATACAAGGACATATAATCAAAAATACAAAAAATGCCAGAAAGCCACTGAAAAGTATACATAATTGCAAAGATCAAAACAAAACTGCCCAAAGAATATAATAAATTAACCCCCCCCCCCCTTTATTTGACTAGGGAACCTTCCAGTCCATAACATGACAGATCAAATAAGGCTGCAGGTCCTTGAAGGCACGATATAACAGTACCAAAAACCTTGTGCCTGTGGTGCTAATTAGATATAATATGCCCTTAGATGCAAAAACACTGCCTCAGGAACAGTCTTGTTGTTGTTCAGACATTTAGTCGTGTCCGACTCTTCGAAACCTCATGGACCATGGCTTGCCTATTTTCATGTTCATTGTTTCAATGATGCTATCTATCTATCTTGTTTTCTGTCGTCCTCTTCTCCTTTTTCCTTCCATGTTTCCAAGCATCAGGGTCTTTTCCAATGAGTCGTCTCTTCGCATTAGGTGGCCAAAGTATTCAAGTTTTAGATTCAGGATCTGTCCTTCCAGTGAATATTTAAGGTTGATTTCCTTCAGGATTGACTGGCTTGATCTTCTTGCTGTCCAAGGGACTTTCAAGAGTCTCCTCCAACACCATAGTTCAAAAGCATCAATTCTTAGGCGTTCAGCCTTCCTTATGGTCCAACTTTCACAGCCATATGTTACTATTGGGAATACCATAGCTTTGACTATACAGCACATTAGGGTGGATGCCTCTGCTTTTTATAATGTTGTCTAGGTTTGCCATTGCTTTCCTCCCAAGAAGCAAGCGTCTCTTAATTTCATGGCTAAAGTCACTGTCTGCCTTGATCTTGGAGCCTAGGGAGATAAAATCTGTCACAGTTTCCAATTCTTCTCCTATTTACCAATTGAGAGTGATGGGACCGGTTGCCATGATCTTAGTTTTCTTAATGTTCAATTTCAGGCCATCTTTTGCGCTCTCCTCTTTCATCTTCATTAAGAGACTCTTTAGTTCTTCTTCACTTTCTGCCATTAGTGTAGTATCGTCTGCATATCTTAGGTTGTTGATATTTCTCCCTGCGATCTTAATTCCTTGTGATTCGTAGATCCTGGCATTTCACATGATGTACTCTGCATATAAGTTAAATAAGTAGGGTGACAATATACATCCTTGCCGCACTCCTTTCTCAATTTTGAACTAGTCAGTTGTTCCATGACCTGTTCTAACTGTTGCTTCTTGATTTGCATACAGGTTTTTCAGAATACAGATGAGGTGATCTCATTTATACAGCTTCACTCATCTGTGTGAATTGTACCACCATCCAGACAACCTTTGTTATATGCTTTTATGATTACTTGATAGACAGAAGACTTTTTTTCTGAACAACGTTGAAGATAAATTTGGAATGTCAGTAAAATTGGCAGTTGGCAGAGCGGTTTGCCACTTCCTTCTCCAGTGGATCACGTTTTGTCAGAATTCTCCGCTGTGACCTGATCTGTCCACTCTTTTCCAACAACCAAAGAGGCGACTCTAAACATGGGCATCACCAGATGGTCAATACATAAATCAGATTGATTAGATTTTCTGCAGCCAAAGATGGGGAAGCTCTATACAGTCAGTCAAAACAAGACCTGGAGCAGACTGTGGCTCAGACCATGAGCTTCTTATGAAAAATAAAAAATGCAGCGCTGAAAAAAACTGATTAAAGTGATATATCCAAATAAATGCATATAATAAACCAGTAATAAAAAAAATAGGTGAAAAAGAAAAACACTTGCCCAATGCCTCTCACGGCATAGGACAGTGAATCATACGTAAAAAGTGTCCTCTGTGTGCTTATAATGAAGTCCACTTCAACACAATGAAAGTGAAAAAAAATGCACGTGATAAACACAATAGAACATAAACATACACACAAAGTCCGTATAACAGTGATGTGGATGTAGGACTATATAGTTCAATGCCAGTTCCCAAAGCAGTATGGGATTTTCACCACAGGGGGTCACCTGGTTTCATGCATGGAGACCCAAATATATAAAATGCCTTAGGGATGTATATACCTCCTCTTCCAGCACGCAGTAGAAAGGAAAACAGACTTTAAAATGAAAGAAATGGGTACTCTTACCAAATGGTGTGGACCCACACACCTTAGCGGTGAGTCAATCAGGCATAAAGAGTAATCCACAACAGCCGTTCTTCCCTTTAAGGTGACATAGCATCAGATGATATGGCCACGGTGCATGTATCAAGATGTCACATATGCTATAGCCACGTCCAAATACCGATTCAGAAGGGGGTATACTCATCAACATATGAGATGTTTCATGGAGAAAAAAAAAGGGAGAAAAAAAAGCCTCCACATAGAGCAGGTCACTCCGGTAAAAAGTGTATTTAAAATAGAATAAGCAATAAAAAATGGTACAAAACATCAAAAAAGATGTATGCAGACAATAAAAAGCATGGTAAATCTGGCCAGCAGGCTATGTACCCAACATGTTTCGTACGAGAGTACATCAATGAGCTTCTTATGGCAAAATTCAGGCTTAAATAGAAGAAAGTGGGAAACACCAGATCAGATCAGATATGATCTAAATTGTCTCCCCTGTGAATACTCAGTGGAGGTGACAACCAGATTTAAAGGATTAGATCTGATAGACAGAGTGCCTGAGGAACTATGGAAGGAAGTTTGTAGTATCGTACAAGATGCAGCACTGAAAACTATACCAAAGAAGAAGAAATGCAAGAAAGCAAAGTGACTATATGATGAGGCCATACAAATAGCTGAACAAAGAAGAAAGGCAAAAGGCAATGGAGAAAAGCAAAATATACCCAACTGAATGCAGACTTCCAGCGGATAGCAAGAAGAGACAAGGGGGCCTTCTTAACCTCCCTGGCGGTATTATTCTGTCTGGAATTTTGTGCTAAAAGCGGTACAATTATTTTGCATGGAAATTTGATGCTATGTATTATAGGCCTGCAATTCTTAGTAATTACTTACTTAAACCTGACCAAACAAGACTCTAGTAGACATCCCAGATGTGATAAAGATGTGATAAAGTTTGAAACTAATATAATTGTATTTAATAATGTAATACAAACTAAAGAAATTTGTCAGACAAAGAAAATTCAATAAACATCCTGAGTGTGATAAATTTTAAAACAGGGTACAGCACACAGTCCGACGTCACAATCCGGACAATCGAACCGGCTTTCTTTTCGGATTTTTTTTCCCTTGTCATCTCTGTTGGAACAGCAAACCACGCACATCCTGGTAGGTGCTGCCTTTTTTGCGGTTGGCAGTATATAGTCCATAAAGTGACGACCTGTTAGGCGTTCTGGGTTGGCAACACCAACAGCACGTCGTCCAGGTCTGTTCGCATCTACTGATGGCATCTGGTGTTTGACGAAAATCTGCTCAGCCACCTTCCAAAATCTGAATGAACAAGAGGCCTGTCACTCCCTGCTCGGTACAAGATGTAGGGATTCCAAAGGCATTGTTCCAGAAGATGCCTGAAAATCTTTTTGTAATATTTTTTCTGCTGTTTCGGCATAGTCGGATAAAAGGTCATTGCCTGATCGGCTCGGTCGACACCTCCCATAGTGCAATTATAGTCTATCACGACTTGTGGCTTCAGCACATCTTTCCCACCTTTTGTGTGGACCGTGGCAGTGGAGGTATTGTGCGCAGTGCTCATGAGACACACGTCCTTCTTGTCTCGCCAACGTATTGCCATCATCTTACCCTTCTGCCAGGCAACAATTTCATCGGTTTTAGATTTTTTTCTTGCCAAACATAGATGGCATGTCACGTCGGTTAGGCCGAACCGTACCATAGGCATCAGTCTTGTTTTGGATCAAAACCTCAAACAGTTCCGGCAATGTACAGAAATTGCCCATGGTGACACAATATCCCTGGTTCAGTAATGGCTCCAGCAGTGTTAGGACAGATGATGTGCCATCCCATAGCCGCTGTACCTGGGGTTGAATTTCGTGCCTTTACCGGTGTAAATGACCGAGTTCCATATGTACCCAGTGGATGACTCGCAGAGCATGTATGATTTGATGCCAAACCGCGCTCTTTTGGATGCAATATACTGGATCCAGCTTAGGCGTCCCTTATAGGCCATCAAACTCTCATCCACGCTGACGTCCCTTTCTGGCACGTAGGCCCGCTGGAAATTGTTCCCAATCATTTGGCATACCTCCCAGATTTTTTTTAGCTTGGGCGCAGGATGCGTGGCCTCATCAAACTCTTCATTGTTAGTAAAGTGAAAATATTTCATGATGAGGGAAAAACGGTATTCGGACATCACGGTACCAAAAAACGGAGTGGCCAGTAACTTGTTGGTGGTCCAGTACCATTTCTGGCACGGTTTCCCCACCACCCCCTGAAGAATAATGAGTCAGAGAAACAGCCAGATGTCCTCTTTAGTCACCGGTTCCCACCTTCTGCTTCGGGAAAACCTGGCATGCAGCGTAGCGGATTGCTGCTCTTGGTAGCGATTTGTCTCTGTGACAATTTTTTCAATTACCTCCTCTGGAGAAATAATTGCAGTTATGCCAGAGGGTTGTCACGCTCAACTTCGACCTTCATCCCAGGTGATCCAGTGAAGGGAAATCTTGGGGGCGCTACCTGGTCTGTATCGCACTCAATAGGGCACCAAGTGCGCACATCGCTGATGTCAGGTGCAGGATCATCACCGCTGTCACTTGTCAGATCAGTGTCAGAGGACAAATCTCCCAACGACTCACTATCGCTCAGTTCTGGGAGCAACTCCGTGTCGCTGCCGCTGTCGCTGTCATTCAACTGCTCCGAAGGCGATTTTGTAGCAAAATGGCGCTTTTTGGATTCCATCTTTTCAATATTTTATGGGAGGCAAGGAGCACTGGGGCAAGGGGCACTGTATCAGTAAGATCTGAGATGATATAGTGTAATCCTCTCAGATTACACTGTATCACCTCTTTTTATATGTGTGTTTTGTGTTTGAACTTTTTGAATCTCCCGCCCAGTTCTGCTCCCGTGCGCGGCTGCTGCTCGCAGGGAACAGAACCAGGAAGTGAGATGCGGTGATTGCGCTGGCAATCACAGCAGAGCACAGCCGAGGACAGTGGAGGGCATCGCTGGAACCCAGGAGAAGGTAAGGGCTCCGCTGGATGCTCTGCAATGATACCCCGAGCGTGACTCGGGGTTACCGCTCCTGACAGAAAAAGTCAGACCCGAGTCACGCTCGGGATTACCGCCAGGGAGGTTAAACAATCAATGCGAAGAATTAGAGGAAAACAACAGAATGGTAAAGACTAGAGAGCTTTTCAAGAAAATTGGAGATATTAAAAGGAAAGTTTTGTGCAAACTGCCAATTTTACTGACATTCCAAATTATCTTCAACGTTGTTCAGAAAAAAAGTCTCCTGTCTATCAAATAATCATAAAAGCATACAACAAAGGTTGTGTGGATGGTGGTACACTTCACACAGATGAGTGAAGCTGTATGAATTTGATAATCTCTTTGAATTTTTGATTTTTAATTTTTCTCCTGTAGTTGGCACATGGCAGAAGGACATAAAAGCTGAGGGGGGATCAATGCCAACAATATTAAATGTAATTCACCCTATTTATTCAAAAATTATGAGATATTTTCCCTCTTGCGGCTCTTTGGGCAGCATGTGAAATGAGCATCAAGAAGACTATTTCACATTAATCTATGTCTGGCCATAGATGGTTAATTTTTAATTAACTCCTCCCCTATCGCCTCACGCAAATATATACTGCGGCAGCAGGGCATCTACAGGCAGAATCACGTACCTGTACGTTGCCCTTTAAGAGGCGGGTTGCGGGCGCACGCGCATGCCGGGAACTTTGTGTGCCCGATCGCGTGTCCCGTGGACTCGGTGTCCGCAGGGATACCTGCGATCGTGTCACGGAGAGGAAGAACGGTTAAATGCTGATGTAAACACGCATTTCCCCATCCTGCTTAGTGACACTGTCACTGATCACAGCTCCCTGTAATCAGGAGCGGTGATCAGTGATGTGTCACACACAGCCCCTCCCCCCACAGTTAGAATCACTCCCTAGGACACTTAACCCCTTCAGCGTCACCTAGTGGTTAACCCCTTCACTGCCAGTGATATTTACACAGTTATCAATGCATTTTTAATTGCACTGATCGCTGTAGAAATGTGAATGGTCCCAAAATCACGCCAAAAGTGTCCGATCTGTCCACCATAATGATTAAGTAACAATAAAAATCGCTGATCACTGCCATTACTAATAAAAAAAAAATTATTAATAAAAATACCATAAAACTAACCCGTTTTGTAAACACTATAACTTTTGCGCAAACCAATTAATATTTTTTTTTACCAAAAATATGTAGAATAATACGTATTGGCCTAAACTAAGGAAAACATTTTTTTTTTATATATTTTTGGGGGATATTTATTTTAACAAAAGTTAAAAAATGATGTGTTTTTTTTCAAAATTGTCGCTTTTTTTTTTTGTTTATAGCGCAAAAAATAAAAACCGTAAAGGTGATCAAATACCACCAAAAGAAAGCTCTATTTGTGCGCAAAAAAGAACTTCAAGCCACGTAGCACGACCACGCAATTGTCAGTTAAAGTGACGCAGTGCTGAATCGCAAAAAGTGCTCTGGTCTTTGGCCAGCCAAATGGTCCAGGGCTTAAGTGGTCAATAACTAACACCAGCTGTCAATAATGCCCCTGAAAGGTCCAGCAGGCTTGTGTGCAGACAGACATAGGTGTGTGCAGCCTATTGCTTTAGGGAGTGCACACCAAAGCTCAAACATACGTGCATGTGTGTGTATGGATATATATACTGTATTTATATTTATATATATGCAGTCTTCCTTGTGGCACCACCCCCCCCCCCCTCCCGAACATTATCTCCCTGCCTGCAGATTCAGCTCAGTGGGAGAGCTTTCTTATTTCCCCATCGACACACACAGTGATAATGCTAATGCCAACGGGGTGATTAGGATGTGCCCAGGCACACCTGGCACACCCGGTGCGCACGCATATGTCTGCAGATAAGGGTTGAAAGCTGTAGACCTGTCTGCTGCAAACCCCTCCAAATCATGAACAGGTCATCTATGAATCTATATGAACACACCAGCTCTTCCGGCCTATCCAGAAAAAAAACTTTTTTAACTCCCAGTGGGCCAAACATAAATTGGCCACACTGGGAGCAAAGCGAGCTCCAATAGCTACTCCTGTCCTCTGTAAATTGTAGTCGCCATCATACCAGAAGTAGTTATAGAGCAATCCAAAGTCCAAGCACCAATAGACATTTACGGTGCTTGCTGTCTATGGAGGAGTTTCTAAGTGCCCATTTAACTGCATCTCTTGCATCATCATGTTCTAATATGGTATACAGCGACCCAACGTCAGCTGTTACCAGAAAACAAGGGGAATCCCCTATTTTCACATTTTCAAGGATTTGCAACAGATGTTTAGTGTTCTTCAGATATGCAGGGGTCCACATAACCAAAGGTTGCAGAAAGATATCTAGATAATAGACCAATCTAGATGTTAGGGAGTCTACCCCATTTACTATAGGTCTACCGGATGGGTTCTTACTAGACTTATGTATTTTAGGAAGGAAATATATAAAATATATTACCGGGGTCTGATTAAGATGTGGGATTCAAATATTCTGATTATTTTTTACATAGAATATCTAGATCTATATCTAGATCTAGACAGATCGTCTTTATATTGTCTCAATGGATTAGAACTAAGTAAAGTATACTTATTAGTGTCTCTCAATAATCTTTCCATCTCCTGTTTGGACATCAACACGATGCCTCCCCCTTTGTCTGCCTCACTACCACCTCTTTCTTATCCTCAAAGGATTTTATGCCCTTCCTAATGTGTTCTGGATCGTTCCCTTTCCTAATTTTACATTTTTCCAAGTCATTACTAACCAAGTTCTTGAAAACCTCTGTGAATTTATTATCCGAGGAAGGAGTAAATATAGATTTATTCCGTAAACCTGTGCCTGACATGATAGTTTGAGTAACCTTCTCATTAGTTTTAGTTAAGAAGTATGTATTAATGTTAAGTTTTCTCATATATTTCTGAATATTAACATAGGTCTCAAATTTATTTAAATTCTTTGTAGGAGCAAATTTTAACCCTTTATCTAAAATAGTAACTTTCATTACTATTAAGGGGGATCCCGCTCAGATTATATATACCCTATTGGTATTTTCTTTTTTGGAGTTTCCTTCCTGCTCTCCTCCCCCTCTGTCTTTTCAGATGTGTTTCCATTGTGTGGCCCCTCCCTGTCCCCCCTCCTGAGAGTATTCTCCTGATCTAAAAAAATCACTCCTACATATCTGACCAAACTATGACCATCCCGGGAAAAGCCAAACGTAAACGTAAAAGAATCAAATTTTACGTCCCATATGTGATCCCGCATAGACCTGGCTCCCATGTCATTCCCCCCCACATGTAGCACCAAAACGTCTGGTGAACCTGTGTACCTTCATAAGTACCCTGTTCCACAGAATACCCGGTACTCGATCCATCGGACCTGAGCTTCCTGCAATTTTGCATTTTTAAAGGCACTTCTCCTTGTTTCGTTTTTGGGGTTGTCCAAGTTGGTGACATTTGATATATGTCCCTCAAGGTGGGACCTGGGCCCCCATACCCATTTTAAGGCCAATAACTAGAATATAAGCCATCCAAGGAGGGACTCGCAAAATAACGTAATTAAAGTCAGTTTCAATAGACTACAATGGTATTTGTTGGTTAACTTTTGATCATGTTAGGGTGGGTGTGTGTGTGTGTGGGTTTTTTTTTTTTTTTTGTGGGGGGGGGGGATATTTTTCACTGAAATATTTTTGATGTTGTCAATCTGTGTTTGTAGGTTGTTAGGTTCACTTTGATTTAATTGTCTGTCCTGCATAATTTTGCAAAATGTTGTGACTAAATGTTTAAATCCTTAAAATGACTGCGCCCACAAACAGACAGTCTCTTAACTCCTGTTAATTTCAAATTGACATACAGGGGGTCCCCGACTTACAAACGCCCAACCTACGAACAACCCCTACTTACGAACGGGGCGCTGCGGGGGCGCTGCGGCATTTTTCGCTGTTTTCCGCCGTCTTCTGGCCATTCTGCGCATGCGCGGCCATACGGAGCCTCGGAAAATGCCGGAAATGTCCGTAATTTGCCGCGCATGCGCAGAACGGCATTAGACGGAACATCGGAAATGTCCGTATTTGTCGGTCTGCGCATGCGCGGCCGACTTACAAACATTTCCGACTTCCGTACAGGCGGGCAGTCCCTAACGAGTTTGTAACTCGGGGACCCCCTGTACATGTGTTTTTTGCTTTCCTTCTTCTTTTCTGAGTCCTGTATTTTTGACCAATAAAATTTGTAGCAAATTTTTATGTTTTATGTGTTTTGTTAATAATTAGTTTTGCAGATACATGCTCAATCCAAGTAATGCATTTTACACCCCCCCCCCCCCCCCAAACAAGTTTCATGCAACAGATTTCCTAGGCTGATTGGCATGGCAAAACAAAGAAAAGTGTGATTTGTTTAAAAGCTACTTTCGTGGTGCCTTTATGGTAGCATATGCAAGGAAAATTACTTAGGTGAGTATTCAATTTTCCATTTTAGCGCAGTGGTTCCATAGCCTCAGTCCTCAAGTACCCCCCTGACAGGACATGTTTTGAGAATTTATCTTAGATAAATAGCTGTCCAAAATACCAAGCCATTGACTGTGATTTAAAGCACCTGTGCAAGATGAAGGAAAACCTGCAAACATGGCCTGTTGGGGGTACTTGAGGACAGGGTTGAGAAGCACGAGCACTGAGCTAAAATCTAGCTCAAGACAATCCTATTCTAATTGTGGGCATTTGAGGGAAACCAAGTGAGTGTTAGAACCCCTGCTCGTCTTTTTTAGGTTGGGCTTTGTGTCCCTTTTTGGAAAATTGGCTTCACTTCCTGTCACATAGCCAAACAGGAAGTGAGGGTAAAACCCTACCAATGTCGTTCCTTGGGGACACACAGGTCAATCTAACTAATTAGGCAAATTGCACTCTGTTGTGTACACCCCAAATTATTAGGTATCTTGTGGTTTATTAAAGGCAAATCCACTCTGCAATACAAGTGTACTTGCTGTAAATCTGAGGGGAAGCACTGGTGATTTTATCATCCAATCATGTAGAATCATTATTTTCCTTGCATGTCCCCCTCGGCTCTCCAGCAACTGCACTTCCAAGTGGATTTGCCTTTAGTAAATAAACCCCAAAGTCCAAGATATCTAATAATTTGGGGTGTACACAGCAAAATGCTAGAGTGCATTTTCCCTAAATGGGGAAACTATATAGATTGACCTGTGTGTCCCCAAGGAAAGAAATTGGTAGGGTTTTACCTTCACTTCCGGTTTGGCTATGTAAGACCACTTTCACACTGATGCGCTTTTCAGGCGCTTTCACGCTAAAAACAGCTCCTAAAAAGCTCACGAATTTCCATTAAAATCAATGAACACTTTCACACTGGGGCAGTGTGCTGGCAGGGCTGTGAAAAACTCCCCTCCCCATTGAAATGAATGGAAAGCTCTTCAAAAGCGCCTGAAAAGCTCTTCAAAAGCGCTCAGTGTTTTTACTGGCAGTTTAGCAGCGCCTCAGTGTGAAAGTGGCCTAACCGGAAGTGAATGAATTTGAAGGAGAAACTGGCAAAATTTGGGAGTTGTCTTCACCCTATTAGGGGTGCAGACATCCCCAAAAACTGCAAGACTTCTAATCCCTCTGCACTCTGTCCCCAAGCAAAAATAAGAAAGGATTTAATTTAGTCTAACTTTGCAAAGACGCATTTTTAAGTTCAACTGTGATGGGTATCAATGGCCCATTTAGACCTTGTTTAATAGAAAAGACCAGTTGCCTTTCACTATAAACATTTGTTAGTCCAATCCTGGAAATCTGCATCTGCTTTACTATTAATTTCCATAAAAATTGGGTTCTTGCAGCTAGATGTGCAACCGCTGTGTATGTGAGATGCGCAACTGCTGTGTGCGCGGAGGTATGTACCCGTGGCGCATATCTGGTTCCCGGAAGCGGTGGCCAAAACACAGGAACACACGTCACTCCCCTCCAGGAAGTTGCTTGTAGTGCTGCTAATTTCTTCCCACCATCAGGCGCGCTTATTGTTCTCTGAGGAAGAGATGATCCTTATTTGCAAATTAAGATAATTTTTGATTTATTTTTACATGGGGTGGTGTTTGTGTGGGTCATGTGTGTATGTCTAAATGATTTGGCCTCAAAACACACACATTTTTGTGGTGTAACTGGATGGACTTGTGTCTTTTTTCAACCTGACTAACTATGTAACGTACTTCCTGTGTACAGATTCACTTCCGGGCCAATGTGTATTGCTTCCTGCTTGAGTGTGTGTGTGTATATAGATATATCTATAGATGTAGGTTCTTGTGTCCACCAGCAGAGAGAAGTTGGGTAGATTCCACACTCCCAATTCTGGAGGCATAATAATGGTCTAGCACAGAGGTCTTCAAACTACGGCCCTCCAGTTGGTCAGAAACTACAATTCCCATCATGCCTAGTCATGTCTGTGAATGTCATACGTTTTTCAATGCCTTATTGGATGTGTATGGAAAAGAGGTTGGAGGTCTGGTCCCCCACCAAAACCACCAAGAGAACAGGAGCTGGCGGACTATCACGGTACATCACACAAAAGTCAATGATTGTTTGCACAGGTATAAAAAAATCTTACATAATTTTATTAACAAAGAGCAATTTTCAACAAAAAGCACTAAAAAACAGGTACAAATAGTGGAAAATTTCAATATTTCTACTAGTTTCGCTATTGAATAGCTTATTCAGGAAATATGCAGTATATATCTGAAAAACAAATTCACAGACATATAGTATCATGACAATCTTTACATATTTTTCAAGAGTATAGTGGAGAAGTCAACAGTAAAGGGGAAAGATTAAATATAGGAACACAAATTCAGTCTCTTACCCCACTTTAGTACCATCAAAATATAGCAAGGCAACCGGCGAGGCCTCCCACGGCGACTGGGGGAGATCTTAACTAGGCCTATGGGCAGAATCTAAGTACAAAAATAATAAAATAAAAAAACGTGTTGTATAGAGATGCATATATTGAAAGAGATATAGCAGGACTCCCATATCCAGAGTTATGAGCAAAAGAACCCACATACCTGAGAGAAACGTGAGCAACCAAACCAAATTAGATATAGGAACTATATCTAATTTATTTTGATTTGATTTGGTTTGATTTGATTTGATTTGGTTTGGTTGCTCACGTTTCTTTTCAGGTAGTTCACCCTTTTCTGCAAATAGCCTACTTAATTGGGGCTTAATCACGGTCTCTTGCTATTAGTATTCATTTTATAGGTACTATTCACTATTTCTATACCTGTTATGCACAGGTTCTTTACCAATTAACCAATTAATTTAAACTTTTGGTCATCCTATTTTAACCTTACCAGGTTATCAGCACTTGTTCACTTTTTCTGCCTTGGGTGCACCTACCCACTAAATTTGGTGTGGATTTACTGGTCCCTCCCCCTATAAATTAGGGGTTGGCTTAGCGTGTCTCTATAATAATTATTAGATGAGACACCTATACACTCTCAGGTATGTGGGTTCTTTTGCTCACAACTCTGGATATTGGAGTCCTGCTCTCTTTCAATATATGCATCTCTATACAATACATGTTTTTTTTACTTTATTATTTTTGTACTTAGATTCTGCCCATAGGCCTAGTTAAGATCTCCCCCAGTTGCCGTGGGAGGCCTCACCGGTTGCCTTGCTATATTTTGATGGTGCTAAAGTGGGGTAAGAGACTGAATTTGTGTTCCTATATTTAATCTTTCCCCTTTACTGTTGACTGCTCCACTATACTCTTGAAAAATATGTAAAGATTGTCATGATACTATATGTCTGTGAATTCGTTTTTCAGATATATACTGCATATTTGCTGAAGAAGCTATTCAATAGCGAAACTAGTAGAAATATTGAAATTTTCCACTATTTGTACCTGTTTTTTAGTGCTTTTTGTTGAAAATTGCTCTTTGTTAATAAAATTATGTAAGATTTTTTATACCTGTGCAAACAATCATTGAATTTTGTGTGATGTACCTTGATAGTCCGCCAGCTCCTGTCCTCTTGGTGGTTTTGGTGGGGGACCAGACCTCCAACCTCTTTTCCATATAATTACAGATGATGGTACGTGTTTATTATATTATGCTTTGTTTTATCTAGAGAGGCCCTACATTCTCTTCATTGGATGTGTAGTTCCGCAACAGTTGGAGAGCCGTAGTTTGAAGATTCCTGATCACTCTCTCTTGAAAAAAGCATTTTTTCATGTGCCTTGTATAATGCCCAAGTAATATCGTTAGGGAAAATACAAGTGGGCCATGGCACATCTATATTACAAATTTGGCACTTAAAGTGGAAGTAAACCCCCCTATAGTTTTCAGCCAAGGAAGCTGCCATCTTTGCCTCTGTTTAATCTTCAACTGCCACAGTGCTGCACATGTGATCCGTTATGACACCAGCCATTGGATGGTTTGACTGTTTGGTTGAGAGCACAGCCAATGTGCAGTTAGCATTCCCGGCATGCCTTTTTTTTTTAAACTGTTAAATCGATGGGTTTACTTCCGCTTTAAGATGGTCATGCACTATGCAATCTGATTGGCCAATCTCTGTACAACTCGATATTTAGGCAAAATAGGTAATAGGAAGACGCACTTGAACAATTAATTCAAAATATAGGAAAAAAAACAGGCTCTAATTTATTTAAGATCTAACTGATTGCAGCGTATGGTCACCTTTAAAGATCAAGATCTGAAAATATAAATGTATTGGGTTTAGAAACACTTCTCTGTTCTTTGTAATGTATTGAAAGATTTGGGTAAAAAAAGAAAAAAAATAATTTCAAAGATATATTAGAAGTGATAGGAATGAGATTAGGATCAAAAGGGTTAATTAACTGAGAACACCTACTAATTGCCTAACAAGACACATCCAATGAGATGAAATTAACCAATTGTATTGGGCGTGCGCTATTATCAATGAGAAAACCGCAGTTACCCTAGCGCCAGTTGCAGTTTACATATACGGGTAATTAGGCTTAATATACACAGGCCTTTTTTCACAACCTCTCCTGAACGATTTAACTTGACAGATAGTACCCACGTTTAAAACATCTGTTTGGCCGCTTTAACATGCCGCGTTTAGCCGCATTTAGCCGCGTTTGCGCTTAGAAGCGTTTGAAATTTTTATATATTTTTTCCAAAATAGCAAAAAACTAAAAATGCCTGTAAACGAAACGCGAGCTACCGCGTTTGTAAGTGTTTGCCGCTTGAAATGCCTCTAAATTCAGCGTCTGAACTCATTTGTTTGCTTTCCAGAAAAGACCTCTAAACTCAACTGCCTAAAAACGACATTAAACGAACCTGTGTACATGTAAACAAAAGATAACATTGGATAAGTTCAGGGGCAGCTGAAAAAAGCATCCAACTGCCTCTGAATGTCTGTTTACCAGCAGCAGTGGCCTTATTATCGTTATTTGCTCCTCAATGTGCTCCGGTTCGCACGTTCAATTAATGACTTTTCCGGCGCACCAATTAATGTATGAACTGGTGCAGTGCCTTCTTAGTAAATCACCCCCATAGTGTCTCAAGACATTATTTTGAGTGTCATGACAAAAACCTGGCTGGCACTTCTTTCATTGCTATTGACAGGTTCACCCCCCATTGGAGGGGAAGCTTTTGAAATTTCTAGGCTAGAGACACGCTGGATCCATGAAATTAAGAGTTCTGTCCCCTATGAAATCAACGTGGACTGGGACATTAACTCTTTTATCAATAATAATTTATAACAGAAAAGAAAACCTTTTTTTGCCAAATATTCGAGTATTTTAATTTGCTTTGAAAAAAAATAAAACACCCAGTGGTGATTAAATACCACCAAAAAAAGCTCTATCTGTCTCCAAAAAATAATAAAATCTTCATATGGGTACAGTGTTACATGACCGCGCAAATGTCATTCAAAGTGCGACAGAGATGAGAGCTCTGCCTGCCAATAACCTTTCAATTTAATTTGTTTGCTCAGTCCTGAAAATGAACTGAATGAAATGGAACATCATGTTTCTTTTATAGCACTGAAACATTTTATCTGCTTAATGTCTGCTTTTCACTACCTCTGTTCTGTCATCCATTATGATCCATTTCCAAAAAGCTTATTAAAACTGTAGACTAAACATATTTTTACATGCATTGTCTTTATGATTCAGGAGCTATAATAACTCCGTAACCAGATACATTTGATACTGAATTCTGTTATTTATCTATTAACATTAATGTTGGAAAGTGTTGTGGGCACAGTATATATCCTCTCCCTTTTTCAGCAAGCATAGGAAGCTGGAGGAAGACATTTATAGTAATATTTTATTCTGGTAACTGTATGTGATTATTACCTGTAATTACAATGACTTTTACTTCGCAGACCTTATTTATATTTTCTCTGTCTTTAAAGGCCCGTACACACGATCAGACTATTTGACAACAAGCATGCATATTAGCTGTTTTGGACCAACATCCGACCGTGTGTACGCTCCATTGGACCAACTTTTTCAGTTTTCATTGGACTTTTGTTGGCTGTGCGAACGGACAAACTTACTGCCAACAAAAGTCTGATGGAGCAAAGTCCGACCGTGTGTACACAAAACCATCGACATAAGTTGACCAAAGGTGGCGATCAGACTTTGTACAAACTTTCCCGTGGATTTTTGTACAAAGGGCGTTGGCCCCAAGTTTGTATTGCATACACACAATATGACTTTTTAGGCAACAAACATAAACGTAGTGACATTTCAACTTACCGACGACACTTCAAAAGAGGACGTTCAAATACTCCAGCGCCACCTTTGGTCAACTTCTGTATTGTTGTCTGATCTTTTGCATTGGTTCTGAGAACGCGTGTTTGTACTTTGTACAAAAGTCCGATGGTTTTGTGTACACACGGTCGGACTTTGCTCCATCGGACTTTTGTTGGCAGAAAGTTTGTCCGTTCGCACAGCCAACAAAAGTCAGATGAAAACTGAAAAAGTTTGTCCGATGGAGCGTACACACGGTCGGATGTTGGTCCAAAACAGCTAATTTGCATGTTTGTTGAGAAAAAGTCAGATCGTGTGTACGGCCCTTAAGATTTTAATGATTCGTACAAACATTCGCATGAATATTTGTACAAAAATTCTCAATACATTCAACAGCTTCACAAATATAATTTGGGGATCCATACACACTAGCCGGCTGAAAAAATGCTAAAACTTCTGGCATAAAAACATCCAAAAATATTCCTCTCTTCTCATTTTTCACTATAATGAATATACACTTGAAAACGCTGAAAGCTTCTAAATGCCGTGTCTATGAGCATTTATGCGCTTCAAGCGTTTTTTCTGCCTGAAAGCTCGTCTTAAAAACTCTCAAGTTTTTTTTTCCTAAAATGTCCCAAGCTTTTTCTTTGTTTATCATTTTGCAACATAATTTATTTTTTTTCAAATATAAATTGTATTTATTTTCCAAAAGGAAGAAAAAGAACAAGAGAACTACATAAAAAATACAATACAATTCTCATCAACATCTGTGGTGTATATAGATGAGCACATGACATGTCAGTAACGGTGTCGGCAACATTTTGTGTTTAAATTTTCAGCGCCTGTGTCGTGACAACAACCTAGTGTCATGGATAGTGTACTTCATCTCATCTTTGTAGCCATAAGCTTGTGTTCCCTGGCAAGAAATGCTTCAGGGAGAAATCTCCGTAGTCTGCCATTTAAGAACTAAAAGGTTCCATATAGTGTGGAAAAAGAAATGGAGAAGAGAAAGAAAGAGGGTGAAAGAGAAATGGGATAGCAGGGAGTTTAGAGGGGAAGTGGGTGGGATGGAGGAGAAGGGGTGCGGGGTGGACCCAGGTGAGACCTTGTCTCTTGTGTTTCATTTTTTTTTTTTTTTTTTTAAGTGGCGAGTAAGGTTATTCCTTCATCGGAGAATATAAACATATTCCAAAGCATCCATGCCTGTGAGTGTTGTTCCTGCAACATAAAATTTAAATGAAAAATTTCCATGCCCATGGCAATTATTTTCTAAAGCTGGCCATGCACCAGTGGTGGCTGGTGAAGTTTTAAGATGGGGGGGGGCGCTAGACCCCGCACACCCTTGTTGACACCTCCCACTTCTCATAAGCCCCACCCCTTATAGAATCCACCCTCTCTGTCCCCTGTAGTACACCATATACCAGGCTGTACATTATACACAGGCTCTGTACATCATATACCAGGCTGTAAATTATACACAGGACTCATCAATCTGTCTAACAGCCCATCAGGGACAGAGGGATGGTGGGTGGGATGGGATCAGGGACAGAGGAATGGTGGTGGGATGGGATCAGGGGCAGAGGAATGGTGGTGGGATGGGATCAGGGACCGAGAAATGGTGGGTGGGATGGGATCAGGGTCAGAGGGACAGGATCAGAGGGACGGGATTAGGGACAGAGGGATGGGATCAGGGACAGAGGGATGGGATCAGGGATGGGATCAGAGACAGAGGGATGGGATCAGGGACAGAGGGATGGGATCAGGGACAGAGGGATGGTGGGTGGGATGGGATCAGAGACAGAGGGACGGGATCAGGGACAGAGGGATGGTGGGTGGGATGGGATCAGGGACAGAGGGTTGGTGGTGGATGGGAGTATTACTCACTTGCTCTTAGTTTCAGTCAATTCCCTCTCCCTGCTCAGTGTTCTCAGTCTGGACTCACAGTGCCTTAAGTAATGGCTCTCCTGACATGCACATCTCACTGAGAGTTCGTCCCCGTTCACTGGACTGACCTGGCTTGCTTTCTCCTCCACTGCAGTTTCTTCCTCCCGACATGTGCTTGGAGGAATGGGGGCGGAGCTACTGTATCAGTGAGAGCTCACTCAGATTCTGCTCCATGCAAAGAACGGAGCTGCCGAGTACTTCCACACGAATCCCGGAAGTATTGAAACCACAATGCGCCAGCCTGTAGTGAATCTACGGACGGAAGCAAATCGGCGCTTTCAATTGCGCCGCAAGGCGGGTTTTAACCCTGCAAATGAAGCCCATAGTGCACTCAGACAGTGCACATAGTTAAAGGAAATTTTTTTTGAATTTTTTTCTTAAAGGGGCCGTTTAAAAAAATAATAATAAAAAAAAAAAATTATATATATCATTTTTTTTTTTGGTGACAACAGAAGGGGGGGGGGTGCCCGGGCGCCCCCTATGGGCGGGCCGCCACTGCCATGCACTATATGAATTGCTGAGGGACAAGTCAAAACTCACTCAGTGGGTGTCCCTGTGGGCCTCACTCTGTTTGCAGCTGCAGCTGCATGCAATCAGATGATGGTTCTTTTGAAAAAAGTGTTTCATCTGCGCTGTACAGCATTGATGAACACAGGATAAAAGGAAAAAAAAAGTTTAAAGGGTATGGCCAGATTAAAGTGATTGTAAACTCTCATTTTTTTTTCAATAAAAATAACAAACATGTTATACTTACCTGCTCTGTTGCAGTGAATTTGCACATAGCAGCCCAGATCCTCCCCTTCTCGGGTCCCTCTTCTGTGCTCCTGGCCCCTCCCCCCTGTTGAGTGCCCCCACAGCAAGTAGCTTGTATAATTTCCATACATGAACTTGTATAAAGAATATGTTCACAAAGTACCCCTCATCCCCGATGCATTTCGACCTCACTAGGTCTTCTTCAGGGGGAGATATGCAAGGGGAGCTTATATAAGAAAAAAGGAACGTAGGTCACTTTGTTGTAGTTCTGTAAAGTGTCAAAAGAAAACGTATCCGTTTTTCAATACGGTAATTTACATGGATCATACTCAAGTGGACCATTTGATATACAACATATTTACCCTTCCATTTCGAAGTCTGTTGCGCCAACCAGAGATTTTAATGTATATAAAAACCAAACATGTATTCCTCTTGATCCTCAGGGGTACCTATCACCCTCTATACCAGGGGTGCCCAACCTTTTGAAGAGTGAGGGCCACTTAAGTGACTTGGTAACCGGTCGAGGGCCACAATGAAATGAAACGGTTCTGAATGTCAATTTTTTTATTTTGAATAGTATAATGAACATCTTAAACAACAAACAGAATCAGCATTTTGTGTGTGACCAATACCCATTGGATGTTTACCCACTCACAATCAAAAAAAAGAGTAGACAACACTAGTGTGAACACTGACTTTGTTTACTTTTTACAAGGGACTCTATGTCAGGTTGTATTTCAGTTGTTCCCAAGCGGAGAAGCTGTTCCAGGTGACAGTCCGTTAGTCTTGTTCTTATTTTCGATTTTGCATGCTTCATTCTTGAAAAAAGTTGCTCACAAAGGCAAGTGCTTCCAAACAGGGAGAAAACCTTAGCTGCGTTTCTTCTTAAATTTGGAAAGTTGTCCTCCGACAAATACTTTTGGTAAAAATTCAGGATGGGTAGTTCAGAGTGTTTGATTTTAAGTTCAGCATTAGCCTGAAGTTCAATTAGTTCCATCTGAAGATCTCCCGGAGCAGCGGCCACATCTGCAGAGAAGGGGTTGATCACCTGCATCACGCTCTTCTCCTGCGTATAAAAATCTTGAAATCTGTCCTGGAACTGACTCTGCAGCTGACTTATTGCAAAAGCATAACCAGGTGCATACTCTGCGACCTGTAGTTGTTGGTTTTAAAATGAGTGAGATTTTGACTCTCCAGTTGACTTTTGAACAGTTTCATTAGAAAAGCCTTGACGTGGTTAAACATAGTGTGGACTAATTGATTTTTTGATTGAAGCTTTATGTTAAGTTCATTCAAATGAGAAGAGATGTCTGTAAGAAAGGCAAAGTCAGCCATCCATTTGGTATTGTTAAACTCAGTTACTGGTTTGCCCTTTTCTGTCATGAACTCTTGGATGGCATCTTTCAATTCAAAAACCCGTTGCAGCACTTTTGCACGGCTCAACCATCGCACATCACAAAAGTAGACAACATCGCTGGGACCCTGATCGTATTCAGTTTCAAGAAAGTGTTGGAATTGCCAGTGATTTAAACCCCTTGACCATATGAAGTTCACAATCTCAGTGACAACTTTCATTATATTATCAAATCCTAGAGATTTTGCACACAGATTTTCTTGATGAATGATGCAGTGATAAGAGATGAAAGTTGGCGAATTTGATTCTTCTCTTAAAAGTGCCACAAATCCTGAATTCTTGCCAATCATACTCGGCGCTCCATCTGTCACCACTCCTACAAGATTTTGGATACTAAGCTGATATTTTTGGAGGATAGCTTTTGTTGCATTGAAAATATCGACTCCCCTCGTAGTCCCTTTCAGTGGACACAGTGCTAAAAATTCTTCCAACACTTCTAAATTGTCATTTACTCCACGAATGAAAATGGCAAGCTGAGCAGTGTCTGTTAGGTCAGTGCTCTCATCCAGGGCTAAAGAATAACATAAGAACCTTTTTAGTTTCTTCACCAAGGTTTTTTCTACATTTTCAGCTAATTCCTCTACTCTTCGGGTTACTGTCTGTCTAGATAGGCTTATTTTTTTGAAGGCATCCATCTTGTTAGGGAACACGCATTCCACAGCTGCTAATATACACTCTTTTGCAAATTCTCCGTCCGAAAAAGACTTTTTTTCGCAATAATTTCAGCAATCTCAAAACTTGCTTTTACTACACTGTCGGATTCATCTGACACTCTCTTAAATACAGACTGTTGTGATTTCAGTGACTTCTTCAGCAAGTTTATCTTGTCTGTTCGCAATTGGCTCTGAAGAGATTCAAATTTCTTTGCGTGCTTCGTTTCATAATGCCTTCTAAAATTATATTCCTTCACAATCGTTTCTTTGCATATTAGACAGAGAGGCTTGGAATCGTTTTCCACAAAAAAATATAGATCTGTAAACCTTTCACTGAAATTTCGAGACACTTCACCATGACTTTGTTTCTTTGCTGTTTTGGATACACTTGCCATCATTGAGTTGAATGACAATTTGAATACAGGGCAGGGGTAGGCAAGAGATGCCGATCTACCTGAACAAAATGAAAGAGATCAAATATCACTGGGGATCAGTGCCCTTTCATTTTTTTTTTTTTTTTTAAAGAAATTTACTAGCAAGGCCTGGTCCTAACTAAAATAGTAAGGAAAGCTTACAAAGATGTCACTGTAAAAATATAAACTGAGCCTAGAGCAGTGGCTGGTGTCAGTAGAGCAGCGGACAGTGTCAGTAGAGCAGCGGACAGTGTCAGTAGAGCAGCGGACGGTTTCAGTAGAGCAGTGTCAGTGGAGGTAGGCGGGTGTAAACAGGCACAAGTCCGTTTACATCTGTTGCTCCATAGAGGTGAATGGAGGGTCCGAATGGGTCTGCCTGAAAAACAGTTGGATGGACCTGATCGGACCGATCGTGTGATGCCTCGTACACACGTACGGACTTTTCCCGGCGGACCTAAGTCCAGCGGACAATCCACTGGACTTTGCGGCTAGGTCCGCTGGACTTTCCGAGGGTGTGGACTTGCCCACACACGCACGGACTTCTCCAGCGGATAATCCGCCGGCCAAAAGTCCGCGGGACTTTTGAAAATGAACGGACTTGCCCACACACGGAGCAGTCCGTTCATTTCGAACGTAACTTCAGGTTACGTAGCTAGCGTAGGCAGTAAATGCCGCCGCGCTAGCTCCGCAAGCTGGCATGGATTTAAAGGGAATCCCCACGCCGAAAAAACGGCGTGAGGGTTCCCCCCAAATCCATGTCAGACCCTCATCCGAGCACGCAGCCTGGCAGGCCAGGAAAGGGGTGGGGACGAACGAGCGCCCCCCCCCTCCTGAGCCGTACCAGGCCGCGTGCCCTCAACATGGGGGGTGCCCTGGGGAAAGGGGGGCCGTGCGGCCCCCCCACCCCAAAGCACCTTGTCCCCATGTTGATGAGGACAAGGGCCTCTTCCCGACAACCCTGGCCGTTGGTTGTCGGGGTCTGCGGGCGGGGGCTTATCGGAATCTGGGAACCCCCCTTTAATAAGGGGGCCCCCAGATACCGGCCCCCCACCCTATGTGAATGAGTATGGGGTACGATGTACCCCTACCCATTCACCTAAGGTGTAAAATGTAAAGTAAAAAAAAAACACCCACACTTTTGAAAAAATAGTTTATTGCACTGCTCCGGGGGTCTTCTTCCGTCTTGGGGGTCTTCTCGCCGGACTCCCCCGCCATTTACCAAGCTCTTTTACCGAGCGAGGGGAGTCCGGCTACCTTCTTCGTCGTCGCCGCCGTCTGGGGGTCTCGATCCGCCTTCGGGGGTCTTCTTCCGTCTTGGGGGTCTTCTCGCCGGACTCCTCCCCTCTCTTCTGCTCTTTTACCTAGTTCTTTCACGAGGGGAGGAGTCCGGCTACCTTCTTCGTCGTCGCCGCCGTCGTCTGGGGGTCTCGATCCGCCTTCGGGGTCTTCCGGGGGTCTCTTCTGTTCTTGCGGCGGTCGTCGTCTTCCGCGCCGCCGGCGCCTTGTCCTTCTTCTTGTCCTTCTTGTTCTTCTTCTTCTTCCGATGTTGACCCGTCGCTGTCTCTGCCCGGAATGCCTGTGCCGATCTGCGCTCGGACTTATATAGGGACATGGGGGACAGGGTCACATGCACATGTCACATGGTGACCCCGCCCCCTTGTGTTGTCACAGTCCCGGAGGATGCTGGGACTGTGACATCGCAAGGGGGCGGGGTCACCATGTGACATGAACATGTGACCCTGTCCCCCATGTCCCTATATAAGTCCGAGCGCAGATCGGCACAGGCATTCCGGGCAGAGACAGCGACGGGTCAACATCGGAAGAAGAAGAAGAACAAGAAGGACAAGAAGAAGGACAAGGCGCCGGCGGCGCGGAAGACGACGACCGCCGCAAGAACAGAAGAGACCCCCGGAAGACCCCCGAAGGCGGATCGAGACCCCCAGACGACGGCGGCGACGACGAAGAAGGTAGCCGGACTCCTCCCCTCGTGAAAGAGCTAGGTAAAAGAGCAGAAGAGAGGGGAGGAGTCCGGCGAGAAGACCCCCAAGACGGAAGAAGACCCCCGAAGGCGGATCGAGACCCCCAGACGGCGGCGACGACGAAGAAGGTAGCCGGACTCCCCTCGCTCGGTAAAAGAGCTTGGTAAATGGCGGGGGAGTCCGGCGAGAAGACCCCCAAGACGGAAGAAGACCCCCGGAGCAGTGCAATAAACTATTTTTTCAAAAGTGTGGGTGTTTTTTTTTTTACTTTACATTTTACACCTTAGGTGAATGGGTAGGGGTACATCGTACCCCATACTCATTCACATAGGGTGGGGGGCCGGTATCTGGGGGGCCCCTTATTAAAGGGGGCTCCCAGATTCCGATAAGCCCCCGCCCGCAGACCCCGACAACCAACGGCCAGGGTTGTCGGGAAGAGGCCCTTGTCCTCATCAACATGGGGACAAGGTGCTTTGGGGTGGGGGGGCCGCACGGCCCCCCTTTCCCCAGGGCACCCCCCATGTTGAGGGCACGCGGCCTGGTACGGCTCAGGAGGGGGGGGGCGCTCGTTCGTCCCCACCCCTTTCCTGGCCTGCCAGGCTGCGTGCTCGGATGAGGGTCTGACATGGATTTGGGGGGAACCCCCACGCCGTTTTTTCGGCGTGGGGATTCCCTTTAAATCCATGCCAGCTTGCGGAGCTAGCGCGGCGGCATTTACTGCCTACGCTAGCTACGTAACCTGAAGTCACGTGCTAAATGAACGGACTTGCCGATGAGCGGCAAGTCCCTTCATTTCAAAAGTCCCGCGGACTTGCCCACTAACGGCGGGATTGTCCGCTGGACTTCCAAGTCCAGCGGATAATTTGAAAACAAAACCTGAAACTTTAGTCCGCCGTACTTTGGCGCCAAAAAGTCCGCCGGCGCCCACACACGAGGGGATTATCCGCTGGACTTCAGTCCAGAGGATAATCCCGCGGGATTGTCCCTTCGTGTGTACGCGGCCTGAAAGGGACCTAAGGCTGCTATCACACTGATGCGCTGCAGTTTGCCAGCACCGTGGGTGCAGCGCACCTGTGGCTTTCCTGTGGGTTACTTGCACTTTGCCGTAGAAATCTATTATATCCTGCAGGTGTGGTGCACTTTCTGAAAGCGCACCAAAACTGCAGGCAATAACAGAAGTCTATGACTCGGTGCAAGTAACCCGCAGGTGCACTGCACCTGCGGATCAGTTTGAAGGCAGCCCAGTGTAGCTAGTGCCCATTGCTGTTTAATTTTAATTAAAAACTGACCTTAATCTTCGCTTCCTCCTCACGATTCCTGCAGGCTGCTGCTGTCCCCCAGGCGGTTAAGGCTGGCGGCTGTTGCTGGCGTTCCCCCTGGGTGAGTATGGCTGGCAGGTATCACTGGTGGGTACGGTAGGCAGGTATCACTGGTTGGTACGGCAGGCAGGTATCACTGGTTGGTACGGCAGGCAGGTATCACTGGTTGGTACGGCAGGCAGGTATCACTGGTGGGTACGGCAGGCAGGTATCACTGGTGGGTACGGCAGGCAGGTATCACTGGTGGGTACGGCAGGCGGGTATCACTGGTGGGTACGGCAGGCGGGTATCACTGGTGGGTACGGCAGGCGGGTATCACTGGTGGGTACGGCAGGCGGGTATCACTGGTGGGTACTGCTGGCGTGTATCACTGGTGGGTAATGGTGGGTACTGCTGGCAGGTATCACTGGTGGGTACTGTTGGTGAATATCACTGGTGGGTACTGCTGGCGGGTATCACTGGCAGGTACTGGTGGGTACTGCTGGCGAATATCACTGGTGGGTACTGCTGGCGGATATCACTGGTGGGTACTGCTGGCGGATATCACTGGTGGGTACTGCTGGCGGATATCACTGGTGGGTACTGCTGGCAGTTATCACTGGTGGGTACTGCTGGCGGGTATCACTGGCAGGTACAGGTGGGTACTGCTGGCAGTTATCACTGGTGGGTACTGTTGGTGAATATCACTGGTGGGTACTGCTGGCGGGTATCACTGGCAGGTACTGGTGGGTACTGCTGGCAGGTATCACTGGTGGGTACTGTTGGTGAATATCACTGGTGGGTACTGCTGGCGGGTATCACTGGCAGGTACTGGTGGGTACTGCTGGCAGGCATCACTGGCAGGTACTGGTGGGTACTGTTGGTGAATATCACTGGTGGGTACTGCTGGTGGATATCACTGGTGGGTACTGCTGACAGATATCACTGGTGGATACTGCTGGCGGTTATCACTAGCAGGTATCTCTGGTGGGTACTGCTGTCAGGTATCACTGGTTGGTACTGCTGTCAGGTATCACTGGTGGGTACTGCTGGCGGTTATCACTGGCAGGTAATGGTGGGTACTGCTGGCAGGTATCACTGGTGGGTACTGTTTGTGAATATCACTGGTGGGTACTGCTGGCGGGTATCACTGGCAGGTACTGTTGGTGAATATCACTGGTGGGTACTGCTGGCGGGTATCACTGGCAGGTACTGGTGGGTACTGCTGGCAGGTATCACTGGTGGGTACTGTTGGTGAATATCACTGGTGGGTACTGCTGGCGGGTATCACTGGCAGGTACTGGTGGGTACTGCTGGCAGGCATCACTGGCAGGTACTGTTGGTGAATATCACTGGTGGGTACTGCTGGCGGATATCAGTGGTGGATACACTGGTGAGTACACTGGCTGGTACACACTGGTGGGTACACTGGCTGGTACACCGGCGGGAACAGTTGCAGGTACACTGGCTGGTACAGTGGTGTGTACTGGCTGGTACAGTGGTGGGTACGCTGGTAGGTATACTGGCTGGTACGATGGTGGGTACCCTGGCTGGTACAGTGGTGGGTACACTGATTGGTAAACTGATGGGTACCCTGGCTGGTACAGTGGTGGGTACACTGACGGGTACCCTGGCTGGTACAGCGGTAGGTATACTGGTGGGTACAGTGGTGGGAATACTGGTGGGTGCACTGGCTGAAACAGTAGTATGTATCCTGGCTGGTACGGTGGTACACTGGTGGGTACCCTGGCTGGTACAGTGGTGGGTACACTGGTGGGTACCCTGGCTGGTACAGCCGTAGGTATACTGGTGGGTACAGTGGTGGGAATACTGGTGGGTGCACTGGCTGAAACAGTGGTGGGTATCCTGGCTGGTACAGTGGTACTGTGGCGGGTACACTGGTGGGTACCCTGGCTGGTATAGTGGCGTGCACACTTCCTCAGTATAGTGGCGGGCACACTTCCTCGGTATAGTGGCGGGCACACTGCCTGGTATACTGTGTAGTGTACTATTCAATACTCACAGAAGACCAAAAGAGCCCGTGCAGAACAGAGCCCGCGCTACAGGAAGCATGCGGCTGCAGTAGAGAGCAGAGCCAATGCTTCCAGTATAGCGCCGGCCCCTGTCATAGGCGGAGTGATACCAAATGCACTCCGCCTATGACGGAACGATAGGAAGCATTGGCTCCGCTCTCTGCTACATCCGCATGCTTCCTGTAGCGCGGGCTGTATTCTGCACAGTGACACACGGAGATAGCGGGCGGAAACCCGCGATCTGGTGACGGGCCACATCAGAGCGGGCCGCGGGCCACGGGTTGGGCACCCCTGCTCTATACCATGGCTGTGCCTCCCTCAACTCCCACCATCCACGGGTAGGGAGAACCCCCTAGATCAGGGGTCTCAAACTGGTGGCCCTCCAGCTGTTGCAAAACTACAAGTCCCATGAGGCATTGCAAGGCTGACAGCCCATGAGACATTACAAGCATGACTCCCACAGGCAGAGTTTCACAACAGCTGGAGGGCCGCCAGTTTGAGACCCCTGCCCTAGATGGATTCGAAAAAAAAAAGAGGGAGGAAAAGAAACAGGAGGCGATGACCAGGACTTACGAGAGGCAGCAATTGTATGATACCCAGCACCCCAGAGTAAGGCAGTCACACCAAGACAGGCGCACCTATAATTAAATAATTAAGTCATTAGAAAAAAGATATATTTATATACATATATGTATATAGAGATATATGTATGTACATCTATATATGCCGAGGCTGCTTGCTGGCTGTCAAGCTCTGAAAGTCTATGGGAACAGGGGGAGGGGGGGGGGAAAGAGAGAGGGGTTTGGCTTTAATTCTTATAGTTTCTGTTTGAAATATATGATACTCTACAGTGTGATATATATTCCACTTAACATATTTCTTATTAAAATTATTATATATAGGTGATTTTGATGATAATAGCATTATTATTTATGATATTTGTAGTATATTATATTTCGTATTGCAGATAACTATAGTTCTAAAGATAGTATGGTGTGAGTGCATGCAAATACATGCCTGCAACTATGCATCGGCCCGCAAGCCATTTATATAAGTCTTATATATAAAAAAAATTGTGAAGGTAAGTGGCCCGTGAAGTGATGTGAGAAAAGAAAAAATAATGAATGATAGTATATCAAAAAATAGTGCTAATTATACTAAAGTTCAAATTTTGTGAAATTATTGCACACTATTTTAGTGTACAATAAAGGGAATAGTGGTGGTAGTGATAGTGAAGGTCAGGAATTAAAAATAAATATAAATTAAATAGAATAATGTGCTACAAAAGTATATTGATATATAATGTACTAGATAATAAGGGTGTCAAATATATTGATATTGGATATTTTAAATACTAAACGTATCAAAAGGAAATTTAATTAAAGCGTAAACATAAAAATTTACCTGTTTGGGCTAGTGTTACTTGTGCAGGTATCGATGTTAACCAGAGTGAGCCTGTAGTAAGCTGCCAGAGTTGCAGCAATTATAACAAATGCTGTAATTAAATGCAGCCAAAAGCATAATTAGTATTACTATAAGGCCCCTTTCACACTGGGGCGGTGAGCCGCGGTGACGGTAAAGCAGCGCTATATTTAGCGCTGCTTTACCGTCGTTTTCACCGCGGTTTTCGGACGCTCGCGGTGCGGTTTTTACCCCCCGCGAGCGGCCGAAAAAGGGTTAAACACCCCCCGCAGAGCGCCGCCGTAGCCGCGGTATTACCGCGGTAACCGCGGTATTGCCGCGGTTTTACGGCGGTCTCCCATTGTAATCAATGGGAAGGAGCGGTATAGGAGCGGTGAACACACCGCTCCTATCCCGCTCCAAAGATGCTGCTAGCAGGACTTTTTTTACCGTCCTGCTAGCGCACCGCTCCAGTGTGAAAGCCCGCCGGCTTTCACACTGGAGTGAATGGGGCCGGATTTTTTTCATGCGGTGAACAGGCGCTATTTTTAGCGCCGCACCGCATGAAAAACGCCCCAGTGTGAAAGGGGCCTAAAGGATGTGTACCCAATACCAAATTCCTCCATAGAAAGCCATATTTGTCCCCCAATTAGTTAGTATTCCAAAGAGTAGCGATAAGGCAGTTACATACCTATTTTTACATCATGTATTGCATCCAAGTTCCCTGAGTTCAGAGTGACAATCAGCTTTGCTAAACTCTCAGCATATATAGGGATTTGTAATTAGGGAATCATTAACCAGTGTGTTCATCAGTGTGCCCATTAAATGTCAGGTGTGCCTCTCACCAAGGGGGGAAAGGGAGAGGGGTTTGGCTTTAATTCTTATAGTTTCTGTTTGAAATATATGATACTCTACAGTGTAATATATATTCCACTTAACATATTTCTTATTAAAATTATTATTTGTAGTATATTATATTATATTTCGTATTGTAGATAACTATAGTTCTAGAGATAGTATGGTGTGAGTGCAAATACATGCGTCAGTGATCAGTGTGCCCATTAAATGTCAGGTGTGCCTCTCACCTGAAATGTCGGCATCTGTCTGTCCAATGGCGGCTCCATTTCTTCCCCCCCCCGGCGTCCCGGAAAGCACTATGTGCTCCGGAACTATCGGCACATCCAACGACAAACGTCTGATATCACTCATGCCCGCATAGTGCGCATGCGCGAGCCGCGCTCACCAGATGACCATAATGCGCACTATGCGTGCGCGGCACGCTTCCCGTGCATGTGCACAGCGTGCTATGTGTGGCCCGGCTGTGATCAAGGGACGCCGCCGGCAGGAGTGTCTGCGCTGCGTAGCTAAAAGCTAACGCATGCGCATCGGACAGGGAGTTAGAGTCTCCTCCTCCCCCTGACCTTCTTACCCTGCCGGGAAGCGCTGGTCCGCAGCCTACAACCCAGTCAGCGGGCACGATGAATGGTAGCCTGGGGAAAAAAATTGGTCAAAACAAAACAAAAACAATAACAATAAAGCTTTCCCTTGCTTGACGTTTTGTAAGAGGTACACATATCTGTCATTACGTATCTTATGGTCATGCTTTCCATGGTATTCAAATTAATATATGTAGTTACTGAATTTTTATTTGTTTGGGGTCTTCATCAATAATACTAAAATTAGTATTTACTTTCTTGTTGGTAAATAGCGAACTTTGATTTTTTGGAACTGGAAGGGAATGTATTTAGGAATAAGAAAGAGAGGGTGGTCTGTATACTATCTCTTAATATGACACGACTCCATCCCTATAATATATATAGAACAGAACAAGTTAGCCCATGGGACTTTAAATGAGTTGTTCATACAGATCATAACAAGTAAGTAAGTTGGTAAAGATTTTATTAAAGTTTCACAGACATAGTCATAAAATAATATATATAAAAACCATCATGAACCATGGCTTGACCATAAACAAGTTTGTTATAGTGCTAGAAGTACATAGTATACATATACGGCTTATATACTCGACGCGTTTCGCAAGCTTTGCTTGCTTCCTCAGGAGTAGATGTATATGTAGGGTATCTAAAAAGATAATAAGTATAAATGAGATATGGCATATAAATGGTGATTATGTTCAAAAAGAAGCGTGTGGCCTCCAAATCTACTATGTCATTTTATTTTCACTTCATTGCACTTGCTCATACAAATTTGGGATTTATATTTCCCATTATCAGTATTATCCATAGGATTCCTTCCATCTATATAATTTTAATTTTTTCTTGCTTTTTCTCCCTACCTTGATTTTTTTATTCTCCACCCCTGTCTTGCTCTCTTTCCATTTCAGCCTGTGACATGAATGGCATAAAGACATCTATACTTTCATACATTCATACAACCATCATGGTGACTACTACTATTTTCACATTTACATTCATTGCCACTTTTCCTGTTACGCTGTATCTGTTTAAGAGGCACGTCATAGGGTATCTTTTCTCTCTTCTTTTCTCTTCTTCGTTTCTCTTCCTTTCCCCTCCTTTTTTTTTCCTTTTTCCATCTTTCCTCTCACATTTCTTCACTCGTTGCACTTTCTTTTTACACACTCTCCCCTATCTGCATCCATGCCCACAATGTCATGATTTCACTTTACCATAGTGATATCACATCATTTATACTCTCAGATTATCATCAAATACTTTGTTAATTGATTTAGATACATATATACTCTATTTCAGCTGCTACGACATTGGTGGCCATGGGGCATTTTAGGATACATCACATCTTTTCTTTTATCGCCATGTCTGCCCTCAACCTGTCCCCCCGTGTGGCTTGCTGCGAACCATGCCTCTTCAGCTCCCGGTGGAGGCACTCACCACTTTCGCCTCTGGAGATCAGTCCATTGGACCAACTGACCATAATGTAAATATGGAGTGCCTTTTGGAGGCCACATGCTTCTTTTTGAACATAATCGCCATTTATATGCCATATCTCGTTTATACTTATTATCTTTTTAGATACCCTACATATACATCTACTCCTGAGGAAGCAAGCAAAGCTTGCGAAACGCGTCGAGTATATAAGCTGTATATGTATACTATGTACTTCTAGCACTATAACAAACTTGTTTATGGTCAAGCTATGGTTCATGATGGTTTTTATATATATTATTTTATAACTATGTCTGTGACTATGTCTGTGAAACTTTAATAAAATCTTTACCAACTTACTTACTTGTTATGATCTGTATGAACAACTCATTTAAAGTCCCATGTATTTAGGAATAGGCTATTTGGTATTTTCAACAGGTTCTGGCTGATGCCCATGGAAGCTGAAAATCAATGAAGTAGACACCACTACTCCAGTGACACCACGTGACATCACCGCCCCACTTCTCAACCTTGTCCAATCAAGAACACTTTGCATTCATTTAGAAAAGCATTCTCTGAAGGGCTTCCTTGCTGAGCAGCCAACCTCCTATGTTCACAATGCACCAGGCCAATCGCTCAACACAGGATCTGTAAGGAAATCACTGAAGTAGCGGTGTCTACTGTAAAAAGTGAAGATACGTAGTAATTCTATATATAGTCTACATACTCACAGGGTGTTTCTGGATGAAATAGCAAATTCTTTGTATAATATGTAAATCAATGTCCTCTCTCCTAGAGGGTGTGTGTAGAGGAGTTTTGTATGTCTTTATCCAAGGCCGCATTTCCAACTTACTTTTAAGAATCAGTTTTTTATTTTTTATTTATTACATTGTTCTTTTAAAAAAAAAAAAAAAAAACGGTGTCAGATTTATTCCTATTACAAGGAATGTAAACATCCTAAATATGAGATCTGGGGTCAAAAAGACCTCAGGTCTCATATTTACACTAAAATGCAATAAAAATTTAAAAATTCAAAATGTCCTTTAAGCGCTATGGGCAGAAGTGACATTTTGACGTTGCTTCCGCCCTGCAATGGTATGGAGCCGGGTGGGGGCCATCTTCCCCTCACTCAGCTCCAGAGGGGACAGGATCCGATTGCCTCTGGTGGTAAGCGGCAGAGGGCACCGGAGCACGGCGGGAGGTGGGGGGGGGCCTTTCCCGCCACCAATAAAAGTGATCTTGCGGGGAATCCGCCGCTGAGACCACTTTTATCTGAAAGCCAACCGCCCGCTGAAGAAGTGGATACTGGGGTTATGACAGCTAGCTGCTGCCATAATAACGATATTCGAACAATTCCACTTCAAACAGCCGACGTCGGGCGTGGGGCAAGTGGTTATACTTTTGCCACGCAGTCCATGTTATTATTTGTTATCCTTTAGTCGAGAAGTCGTAATGTTGCAGACACCAGTACAATACAGAGCTTGTTGTGACTATGGGATGGACATTCAGTTCTGCTATAAGGGCTCGGTCTCACTAGAATGCGCATGGGAAACCCACATTCTACCGTGGGTGTCAAAATAGTCCTAACGACACCCCAAACAAAGATTGCAAATGTAGTGTGTTTGCCTGCACCGGATCACATGGTACCACAGTACCATGATATCTGGTGCAATTTTTGAAAAGTAGTGCATGCACTACTTTTGGTGCAATCCAGATGCGATCTCAAATGAATGGGCTGAAAAATGGCACCACACTGAGTTCCACAGGAATTGCACAGGAAGGTGGACCACGTTCCTGTGCGATTCAGCTGTGAACGGGCCATTAAGGTAATTCATGGCTCTCAGCTGCTGAAAGAGACTCACTGCAGACCTTTTTCTTGTTGAAGATATAGATTTTTTAAGCCAGAAACCTTATTTCAGTAGAATATTACAGCTTGGAATGTCTAGCAAATTTCATTTTGATGAGATGACGCGCTTCAAACATTCAAAAACTGAGAATCCATTGTCTGCAAATGAGTAAATGACTTTCTATTGTTCGGTTAGTGCTTTTCGCATATGATGTCAGCATGACAATGTTTTCCTGTAGTGTTACCATAGTACCTGAGCTAAATCATATATTGCCAAATACAAGATGCTTAAAGCTGAACTCCAGCCTTATCTTTTTTCTCCCACACCCTTAGCCAGTCTCCTCTGTAGAAACTATTTAGTCTCAATTCTCTGAAAACTTTCATCTCCACAATATAACACTTTGAAGCTGAAGAAGCTATTCTGAGACTACCCTTCCTTTCACCTCTTCTCCTGATCTGTACGTCTTTGCCCACCTCCAACAGCTATTGGCTCTCTCTTCTATCAACCATTTTGTTCCCAAGCATTACATAAAAAAACACATCCCTGGCTCCCTTTAGATATGAATGCTTCCTTGGTGGCGCAGACTTGAGCTGCGCAATTTCTGTTGAAGTGGAAGTAAACCCATCCATTTACCAGTTTCAAAAAACTGTTTCATTTCCAGCACGTGCCGGCAATGTAACAATCCCATTGGTTGTGCTCTCAACCAAACTGTCAAACCATCCAATGGTTGGTGTCATAACTGATTACATGTGCAGCATCATGGCAGTTGTAGATTAAACCGAGGTAAAGACAGCAGCTTCCTTGGCTAAAAAAGTTAGGGGGGTTTACTTACACTTTAAGTTGCTTTATTACAAATCAAGTTCAGACAGGAAATTAAGGAATTACCTTACCTAGGAAATCAAGCAACCGATCAGCAGCTAAAGTGTCTGTAGCACCCAGTGGCCAGCAGGAAAGACCATGCATGTCTAAAGGGATGACAGGAATGTATTTTTTTCATATAACACTCCAGCTTGTAAGGCTAGGCTCACATACACTAAATTACCAAAAGTATTGGGATGCCTGCCTTTACACGCACATGAACTTTAATGGCATCCCAGTCTTAGTCCGTAGGGTTCAATAGTGAGTTGGCCCACCCTTTTCAGCTATAACAGCTTCAACTCTTCTGGGAAGGTTGTCCACAAGGTTTAGGAGTGTGTCTATGGAAGTGTTTGACCATTCTTGCAGAAGCGCATTTGTGAGGTCAGGCACTGATGTTGGACTGGTCTAGCTCGCAGTCTGCTCTAATTCATCCCAAAGGTGTTCTATCGGTTTGAGGTTAGGACTCTGTGCAGACCAGTCATGTTCCTCCACCCCAAATGTCTTTATGGACCTTGCTTTGGGCACTTGATGGAAGGGGTATCATGGTGTGGGGTTGTTTTCAGGGGTTGAGCTTGGCCCCTTAGTTCCAGTGAAGGGAACTCATAAGGCGTCAGCATACCAAGACATTTTGGACAATGTCATGCTCCCAACTTGGTGGGAACAGTTTGGGGATGGCCCCTTCCTGTTTCAACATGACTACGCACCAGTGCACAAAGCAAGGTCCATAAAGACATGGATGAGCGCATTTGGGGTGGAGGAACTTGACTGGCCTGCACAGAGTCTTGGCCCCAACCCCATAGACCATAGGCCTTCTTGTCTACATCAGTGCCTGACCTCATAAATACGCTTCTGGAAAAATGGTCAAACAGACCTGTAAGCAAAATATGCCGCTCTTTAGCAGATGCTAAATTTTTAATGGCATCCCCATGCATTGGCAAAATGCCAGCATTTTTACACCGCAGCACTATGTGCTTCCATGTTGTGCATTTAAAAAAAAAAAAAAAAGGTTCCGTGACTTCTTTTCTCGTGGGTACAGCAGCCCATTTGAATGAATGGGCTGCTGTACCCACAACATGTGCACGAATATGGTTGCTGTGATATTTACAGGAGCCTGCCAGCCCCTCTCGCCAATCTCAGAGCAAATACCAGTGGACAGACCCAGTGGTGTCCCTTGGTCTCAAAAGACATAATTGTTTTAAAAACAAAATGATTATATTGTATTTTTTTTATTTCAGATTGATAGAAGGGGAGGAAGGAACAAAGCCTGGTATTATATGCACCTATTACTCTTCAGCTTGTGTAGAGATGAGAGAATCTCAAAACTTTTGCTCTATCTACTCCTACCATTTTGGTCACAACAAAAAAAGTTTTCACTCTCAACCTGCAGCACTGGCAAGCATAAAGACCCTAATTTACTACTAAGATCAGAGTAATGTTTTTATAGGAAAATACTTACAAGAAGAACATGGACATCCCTCCCATGCATCATAAATTAGAAGTACAATAGCTGTGCTACCTCAGATCATGTGCCAAGTACCTATCTATGCAAAAAGATAAATAATAACTAACTGGGAAGCTGCTGCTAATTCCGTTGTGCAACCACAAACCTATTGTAAAACCAGCAATAAAGATAGCTGCGTCACCCACTATATTCAGTATATATTCTTTCAAGTTTGGACCACAATTTACAGAATATTGGACTGATTAGGTTAAATGTGGAAAAAGTCTTAAAGAGACAAGCACTAGAGACTGGACATGTGCACACTGAAATATTTTGTTTCGGAATTTCGTTTTCGTCCGAAAAATAAATTTATTTAGTTACTCCCGAAATTCGTTTTTATTTATTTTGTTTTTCGTTAAAAATAGTATTCGTCCGAAAATCCAAATGAATTAAGGTCGAATATGTCATTGAAGGCTTATGGTTTCTGTTGAATGTTCAAATAAGATTCGACGGAGCAGCTAAACTGTATGACTCTGTATAGTTTAGTTGCTCCATCGAATCTTCTTAGAACTTTCGACAGACACCGTAAGCCAAAGATTCAACGTTTGTATGTTTTTCGATGCTTTGTCGAATCTTTGTCGTTCATGTTGAATGTATATAGTTCAAACAGAAAATGGACTGGTGATAGTGATCACTGATCAGACAAATAACAAGATAGGGTATATAGAATCCATATAGAATCTCAATATATAATATTGAATCTATAATAATAACCCCCCCCCCCCCACAACACGGGCAGCCTCTGAGGCTATCACAACACTAGCAACACTAGTATTACTATCAAGTTCACAACACTAACACAATAGCAGCAGATTATTATGAAAAATAGGTTGAACCGTAGCTTGCTTCACTATTGTTCTGCTGCTGTGCCTATGCTTAATTGCTAAATAATTCAGGTTCTCTGACAAACGGACCAGCTAAGATTGACTGTCTTCTGAAATGATTCAGTGTGTGTCTCTCTCTGCTAGCAATTGTAAGTGACAGTAAGTTGGCTGTACGTTTGTACTTAGTTCTAGCTATTTTACTGCTCCTCCTCTTTGGTTTCAATCAGCCAATAACATTCATCATAATCATCATTATTTTTATTTTACTTCCCCCACCCAATTCCAGCAGCGATCTTTTCTCTCTATGTCGAATCTTTTCTCTCTATGTCGAATCTTCTCTCTACGTCAAATCTTTACTCTCTATGTTGAATCTTTTCTCTCTATGTAGAATAATCTTGGACTAATAGAGTTAAGGTTAGGCACATTCGACCACAGGTTCGATGGACACACATTGTTATTGTCAGCGTCTAATCTCCTATCTATATCGAACTGTTGTCACTAACGAAAACGAAAATAAAGCATTTGTTTATGTCTGATCTTTCGTTTTTCGGATTCTACACTTTCGTTATCTTTTGTTAAAACAATAACGAAAATACCTGAAATAATGACGAAAATGCATTTGGACGAAAACGAATGCACATGTCTACTAGAGACTATATTAGTTTTTCACAGAATAACCACAGATATATATAGAAGTATTATTGTTAATTTATCTTGGATGTACTGTTATTTAATGTAATTTTTTATTTAATTTTCATTTTTGTAATCACACAACTGTATAATGTGATGCACTATTTAACTCATAGTGGGGTATGAGGTAAGTGCTGCACTAATTGATTTGCATTATAGGGCCACAATTCATAAAGAGCAGAATTAAGGTGCTAACAGTCCATGAAAGTGCACAAGTGCTTCAAGTAAAGTGCTGCAATTCTTGAACAAAAAGAGACTGTGCTCCTTGCTGAAAAAGGAAAATTCCGTTCCTATCACCTATATTTTCCTGTGTGTATGGAGTACTACAGTGCTGTGGATGTTGATATATTACGAGAGGCTGAACAGAAGCATTAAGCGCAGTTTGACCTACCTCAGGACTCCCAGGACTCATGCAGATGGAAGAGGAAGAAGAGAGAAGGCAGAAATGACACTAGGTGCTTTGGATTGAGACTAGTGCATACTAAAGAAGGATATGTTTTCTTCATTTTTAATTTCTGAGGTTTACAACCACTTTTACTGTGCCATAAGCAATACAAAATCTAAAAAACAAGTTATGACTTTACATGCACTCTAAAGCCTCATACACACAATCAGATTTTCAGATTTTCCGCCAACAAAACCATGGACTTTTGTTCGAAGGGCGGTGGCCCAAACTTGTCTTGCATACAAGTGGCCACACAATTGTCGGCCAACAATCCTGAACGTAGTGACGTACTACATGTTTTTTCAGCTCTTTAGCGCCACCCTTTGGGCTCCTTCTGCTAATTTTATGTTAGTAGAAGTTTGGTGAGTGTTGATTCACCCTTTTCATTTCATGCTTTTCAGTTTGTTTCTGAACGACCGTTCGTCAACCAGACATGTTGCAGAATCAGAGGAGATAACGTGTTATTTATTATTGGCCTTGGAGTTATTGCTTTGACATTATTTTTTTGGTTGAATAATGATTTGATTTTGTATATTTTCTATATTTTTGGATGCATAGAATGCACTTTTTGGTTAAGTTCTATTGGCAGATAACATGTCTAATTTTATTTGCTTTCTTTTTTTAATGCACAATAAAAAAATTGTGTAGAATAATACTTGGCTATGTGTTTTACTTCAAATGACAGTTTAGGAGTAGGCAGTTACATAAAAAAAAATACAATGTAAAATTGACAAGGGACACCAACATAGTTGTATCTTTGATCTTAAAAACTACAGGATAATGGTGTTGTGATAACTTGAACAAAAAACAAAAAAGCATAATAATATTATTCTTGATATAACTAGAAAAAAAAAGCCTTTGAAAATTAGTTTGCAATAACTCCATCACCAGCAAAGCAGCTTCATTATTATCCCATTAAAGAAGAAGAAGTGCGCTGCATTTGCAGATTTCATAATTTGCTGCGCCACGAATGTTAATTCTCCATTACGAACGCTAGATTACAAGACCGACTGCTTCCGGCTCATCCTTGCTTCCGAGCATGCGTGTTTGTACTTTGGACTTTTGTCCGACGGACTTGTGTACACACGATCAGAAAATCCGACAACACACATCTGTCCATGGAAAATTTTAAAACCTGGCATCCAACATTTGTCTGCGGAAAATCCAACAATTGTCCGATGGAGTGTACACGGTCGGATTTTCCGCCAACAGCCTTTTATCAAACAATTCCCATTGGAAAATCCGATCGTGTGTACGAGGCTTTAGGTAGGTGTGCGGGTTTTAAATAATATTTTTGGGGCCTATGCACCAGCTGGTGTCAAGAGCACCTGAGAACATGTCGTTTTCTGTTGTAGAGTCACAAATCCAAAATAAAAGGTGACAAATTTTCCACTGCTCTCTACTTAGTGATGGCAGCAAGAATTCATAAATAAAGGCAGATTTTCATTCAGCTTTACCATACTGTGATCCGTCTTCACAGACGGCAGATTTGCTTTTGAAGTGAATTTTACAATAAGTGTCTTGACAGCTTCTGTAATTATACACCAGAAAAAAAGAAAATGACACAGTAATAATCACTAACGTCAGAGGTGCCCAGACACAAAGGGTCCTGAGGTGGCTGCTCTTCCATCCATAGAATATGACTTGTCTTCCCAGGCTGTATATGAGATATAATTTGAGACACGTCGACTAATCTGAAATCAGAATGCAGGAGCCACATTTCTATAAACAAAGGTCAAAGTGCGCCTAAAGCCGCGACAGTATTAAGGAACTTTCAAACTAGAAACCCACGCAGTAAGTCAAATCAAATAAAAAAAAGAAGAAAAAAAAGAGAAACACCATGATGTTAAAAATACAAATTTATCAATAAATTCACAGTTACTGTTGTGTTATATAATATTGATTGGGCTCTCGTTGTTTTTTTACTTATTTAAAGCGGTCCTGCACACACTTACCGTATTTGCCAGTGTATAAGGCGATGGGGCGTATAAGACGACTCCCTAAACTTACAGTTTTTTAAAGCATTTTTTTCCTGTACTTACCCTATAAGACAACCCCCCTTCCAAGGCTTCCGACGCTTCATTTTTCTTCCTTCTTGCTGGAGCTGGCGCCATATCCTTCTTCCTGCTTTTGCTGAAGCCAATCACGACGAGCGATGTATTCTATTAATGAATACAAAGCCTGCTTGGATTGGCAGAGGCTGTGACATCATCAGCCCGCGCCTCTCTGACTCTCAAAGCCAATAGCCTGCTCGGATTGGCAGAGGTTGTTACTCCAATCTGAGCAGGCTCTGTATTCATTTGAATACATCGCTCACCGGGATTGGCTCAGCGGTATATACTGTATGTAGCCAACGCTACATACAGTATTACCGAACACCCAGCCGGCATTCGAGGGGCTGACCCAGCGTATAAGATAGAACAAACATATTACAGCGCACACATGCAAAACTGACATTTACCTCCAGCAAGGCTATTTAAAAGCACCTAGACACACATTTTCAAAAAAACATTATCAAAAAATATGGGGTTTGGTCACACCATATTGCTATATGGTGCTTAAGCCCACTTACTGCGACAAAGTACCCCATGATTAGTGGGTCCTACACTATCCATAGATCGGGAGATCCTGCTTCTCTGAACCAAGGGAGCTATACTCCTCTATATGGGAGAACATGAGGTCTCCACCCATGATACAGGTGGTCACTAATTGAGGTACTTACTGAGTGGGGTGCTCCACCCAAAAGGATTTGGTCAAAATCCATACAATAGACAAAAGAGATATTTGGGGGGCACACCCTAAAAAATGCATAAAGATGGTGCTGCCACCTGTATCATGGGTGGAGACCTCATGTTCTCCCATATAGAGGAGTATAGCTCCCTTAGTTCAGAGAAGCAGGATCTCCCGATCTATGGATAGTGTAGGACCCACTAATCATGGGGTACTTTGTCGCAGTAAGTGGGCTTAAGCACCATATAGCAATATGGTGTGACCAAATCCCCATATTTTTTGATAATGTTTTTTGAAAATGTCTGTCTAGGTGCTTTTAAATAGCCTTGCTGGAGGTAAATGTCAGTTTTGCATGTGTGCGCTGTAATATGTTTGTTCTGTTGTATGGTCTTATGGCAGCACCATCTTTATGCATTTTTTTAGGGTGTGCCCCCCAAATATCTCTTTTGTCCAGCGTATAAGATGACCCCTGCTTTTTGGCCAGTTTTTTTAAGTGTAAAAGGTCATCTTATACGCCGGAAAATACGGTATTTGACTTTATGTCATTGTTTTCCTAATCAGGCAAAGAGTGCTAAATGGTCTTTTTTTTTTTTTCTATGTTACCTTATTATTGCTAGCCTGGTAATTCCACACCTGCCTCTGTGCCTGCGGCTGTGGGCGGGGTCTGTGCGGGTATCCGCATCATTTCCTTTGAGTGCCGCACTGTCTCCTGGGATCTGGTGTCATTCATCCCAGGAGTCAGTGCAGACAAACGACCCGAAATCTTGTGTGATTTTAAGGACGTGAGGTGTTTACACAGCTCGGCGCTGTTGCCCGTGCGCATGCGTGGGAACCAGCGATGCATGCTGGTTCCCATAACGAAAGGGAACAAGGAAGTGATTGCTTGTGGGCTTCAAATGCCCAAAAGCAAAATGACTATTCAGTTGTTTTCATTTTAAAAGTGCTGATTTTATGAAAAAATGGACATGGATACCGGACAGACACCTAACAAGTGAGTTTATTGTTAGACTGGTAATACTTGTAACATGAGAAGCAAAAATAAATAAATAATTAAGTGTATGCAGAACCACTTTAAAATAAAAATGCACAATTGAAATGCATGTTAGAGTAGATGCAAAGCTAATCACTGTAATTTGCAATATTTTTTAAATATTTCTATTTCATTAAAATTAGGGATAAGCAGAAATGCCCCCCTTGGGTTGTTTTGAGTAGGGTTAGGCGAACTTCAAAGAATGTTGGATGCTGAACCCTTATGAATTCATTGGGAACCAAATCTTTCAAATCAAAATATCCAATTTTTGGGGTAATAGGAAAAAGGATTGTCAGAAAATATCTGGGGGGGGGGGGGTATGCACTTCCATGTGGAACATTACAAATGCAAAAGAATATTTTAAAACTTCCATTCAGCTAGGATTGGTGATTTTTCAAAACACTGATATTTACAAAGGCAAAAACGTGTTTTGGCAAATGACATTTCCCTGCAGGATTCTACAACAAAAAATGCACACAGGCCCCACCAAAGGTTTTTCAGAACACATCACACAAAAAAATAAAAGATTACCCAGCACACTTGCCAGCCAGTCTGCAAAACAACCAAATTGATTCTGTCTAACAATTTATGTTAAACACAGAAGGTTTTGTTTGCAAACATTTGCAAATATACAGTATGCTTAAGCTGCAGTGCCTATGTCAAGAATCCTCTATATACTGGTGTCCTAACTTTAGAATATGAGAGTCTTCCAGCTTGGAGCACATATAGCAGTGGATAGGTTAGGGCAGGTGAGCCGGGAGGGAGCTCTCCTCTCCTTAAAGGCACAGGGACACACATGACTCAAGGGTCAACTTGGTTGTATTGCAGGCTGGCTGGCAAGTGTGCTGGGAAATGTGTTTTTTTTTTTTGTGATGTGTGTTGTCATTCTACCACGTTTCTCCGAAAATAAGCCCAGGTCTTATATTAATTTTGGCAACAAAAGACACAGGCTTATTTTCGGGGTAGGTCTTATCATGTCATGTGCTGTCTTCTCTCCCCCTCTCCCTCCCTACCTGTCAGGAATCCCCAGTGGAAACGAGTAAAAGTGCTTGTAAAATGCTAGAATCCACTCTATTGCAGTATTATATAACTGTGTATGTTTCTGTAATATAATTGTGCCAAATACCTTCTTATAGCACCGATTGGTGCTTTGGTGACCCACTGGAGCTCTCTTCTCTGCTCCGAGCACTACAGAGGGGGTCCAAGATCCCCCGCTGACAGCTGGGAGAAGAGGAGGAGAGCAGCGGGAGGTCAGCTGAGTGCCAAGCGGTGCTGTACCGAAGGTATTTGACACAATTATATTACAGGAACATACACAGTTTACATTATATACTAGTATAATAGAATGGATTCTAGCATTTTTCAAGCACTTTAAACTCAGGCTTATTTTCGGGGTAGGGCTTATATTGCAGCCCTCCCCGAAAATTGCAGTAGGTCTTATTTTCAGGGTAGGGAAACACGGTATGTACGCCTTACCGTAAAGGCTAGTTATAGGTTGGGGTGGTTGCCACTTTTTTTGTTGCCACATAGCATTCTGCTATGTATTTTGTGGGGCCTTTAGAGGGATCTGTGTGCCATGTTTTTTTTGTTTGTTTTTTTTTTTTAACAGAGTTTTTGTTTGTTTTTAAAGCTGTTAATGATATGTAATTTACCTGCAATTTAACTGTATAATTTTCTCTCTTCGGAAATGCCATTTTTGCTGGAGAACATCCTGCAGCAAGAATAAAATTGAGTGGAGAAATCCCATACAAAAAAAAAAATACACAAGATCTCCCTAAAAATCAATACCAGACCATTAAATCGAGCATGCAGTCTGGCTGGCCAGGAAAGGGGAGGATGAGCAAGCAACCCTGAGCCACACCAGACAACATGCCTTCAACATAAAAGGGTTGCATTGCTGGGGGGGGGGGGGGAATCTTGCAAAGCACATTCACCATGTTGATAACAAGGGCCTCTTCCCCACAACTGTGGCATTTGGTTATGGGGAAGAGGCCCATGGCCCAGTGGTTTTAGGGGTCTGTTGGCAGGGAGCTTATCTGAATCTGGAACCCCCTGTTAAAAATTAGTGGGGCTCCAGATACTGCCCTCCCTACCCTATATGAATAAGTAAGGGGTGAAGTACATAGTACTCCTACTTATTCACAAAATAATGTAACCTAGAATAAAAGACACCCAAACATTTGAAAGGCCTTTATTTAAAAATCCAGAAAAAAGGTCCTCATTGTAAATCCATTGTCAATCACGATACTCCCAGACCTAGCACACATAAACAATCCCATCGATATTCCTGCCCTGTAACAGCTCCCAAGCTATATTATGGAAGGGGCAGATATAGCTGACATAATTGAACAAATATAGCTATGGCCATATTTGGTCGAAGGTTATTACCCAAATATGACCAGTGACCATATTTGGGCCATGTTGTCACCACTATCCCTGTCCCTTTGCTTACGTGGTTAGGGATTCCCATCCATGTAAGCCAATGTGCTTGTGTTATGGACAGTTGCTAGGTATGCAGCAGGTGCCAGCCCCTGTTGCGTCCTAAGAAACCATTGAGAGCGCAAAGCTGTCCTATATAGAAGCAGTAGAAATATGACTTCTTTATAAATTGCTTGGCTCCCGCCAAACAGGGAGGCTGAATGGCCAAAGGTCCGGGTCTGTGTCTGAAAGTCTGAACAGCCAAAGTTCAGTTCAAACCTAGGTTATCATCAAGGATAAGTGTCTGGTATATACAGGAATACCCCACTTTTAAGCACACAATGGGGTTTATTTACTAAAGCTGGAAAGTGCAAAATCAGGCTCACTTCTGCATAGAAACCAATGAGTTTCCAGGTTTTATTACCAAAGCTTAATTGAACAAGCTGGGTTAGAAGCTCATTGGTTTCTATGCAGAAGTGAGCCTGATTTTGCACTTTCCAGCTTTAGTAAATAAACCCCATTGTGTACTTAAAAGTGGGGTATGCCTGTATTTTAAGGGGGAACTGCCTGCTATTTTTTTTTTTTTTTGTGGGAGGCCCCCCTTTTAGCATCTTTATTAGTCCTTCATCTGGTAAACACGTGCATTTGTTTGCAAACAGAAGTAAGGGGCTTTCCATTTGCAAGCAATTTAAACATGCAATTTTTTCCCAATATATTTTTTTTTCCGTGGAGGGTTGTATACATCCTACAGATGTGCTACATGCAGGTTAAGGCCATTCCCTGGGCACATTATTTAAAAGAATATGTAAAATAAACTTTTTTTTTTTGCTTGGTGCATGTTCCCCCTGGCAGTGCCCAGCTCCCATGTCATTTGTTTAACAGTTCTTTGGCTAGTAGCCTAAAAAATGAGCATCACATTTGGCTAGTATTCATTGTAATGGGGTTTGGATTCGGCACCCGAAATTAACTCCGTTCAGCCAACCTACCCTGAATTGAACTTACATTTGGCTCATCCCTAGTGACCAGCATTGACTGAAGTCTAACCTATTCTGCTTTGCCGTGTTTTGGATTGATGTGATTCCTGCTTTTTAAATAAATTCATTGAATTTTATCTCTTCCTGGTGTGCGGCTGTCCGGAGTTCTTCCTGATTTTTAATCTACTGTGTAGTCCAATCCAATAGAAGAGCTACTGTAGCCCTAATTGCTAATAAATGTAATGCTGGTTCTGATAGAAAGGTTCAGAACACACAGTGCATCATAGTTTGTTGCCGACCGGTCAGGGTGCCCATGCAACCCATGTCCACAGCCAAAAGTGTATACAATGGAAACAGGAATATCAGAACTGGCCCATGGAGCAATGGAAGAAGGTGGTATGGTCTGGGGAATTACATATTCTTTTACACCATGTGAATGGTCGGGTACATGTGCGTCACTTACCTGGGGAAGCGATGGCACCAGGGTGGGAAGAAGGCAAGCCAGCGGGGGCAGTGTGATGCTTTGTCTGGTGAAGTTCATGCCTTGGCAGGTCAGAGCTGTTTTGGCAGCCAAAGAGGGACCGATTGAATATTAGGTGGATGCTCATAATGTGATTGGTGTGTTTATATATAAACCACTACACCCCCTTGAAATGCAGCCTTTTGTAACCAGGAATGTTATACACACAAGGACATTTTGCCTAGAATGTGACTTTTAAGTACATTGAATGGACTTTGTGACAGCAACACCTCTGCAGCCCCTAATATGCAGTTAACTCATTTCACTTGTTGCCTGGAGATACCATTTATTTCATGTTTATGGGATTATAGATAGAACTTTTATGTAATAAATAATAACATTCAGACACAATATCAAATTTAAATTTTTATTTTTTTTTTTTAATTTTTATATGGTTGAATAGGCCGTGCCCTTTATTATAGGTTTAATAATTAAAATAATAACCAATACTTTTTTATTTATAACATAACTGCTACTATGTAGCATATACACAGCTCAGCTATATAAGCTCAAGCATACTTTAAAACAACACATTTTATTCCCCTATAAACACTTTCCAGGGGAAGAAACAATTTAAACAAGCACAACAAGGAAACAGACACCTCATAAATAGGGCCACGACAGGGCGGGAAGGGTGGGACAAGCTTCTTCTGTAATCTTCTCTTCTTCTGACAGTTGAGATGACGCATCCTCTTTCTTTTATAGGTACCCTGCTCGTGCCAGAGGATCGTTTATTGGCTAACTGTTACTAATTTCAACCTATCTCAGGTAAGTATATATTATTTTTTTTTTTTTTTTTTTAAACTTTAATTTTACTCATGTCTATCATAATCCCATATGTGGTGGGGACGGGGGACATTTTATGCCCCATCCCTCACTTGTTATGGGATTATAGATAGAACTTTTATGTAATAAATAATAACATTCAGACACAATATCAAATTTAAATTTTTATTTTTTTTTTTAAATTTTTATATGGTTGAATAGGCCGTGCCCTTTATTATAGGTTTAATAATTAAAATAATAACCAATACTTTTTTATTTATAACATAACTGCTACTATGTAGCATATACACAGCTCAGCTATATAAGCTCGAGCATACTTTAAAACAACACATTTTATTCCCCACACGCCAGGCTCTTAACTAACGAGACTGGCACACCCCCCCGAGCCACAGCCAATTCAACACACGTCTGAATGTCCATATTAAATATATCTAAAGCTATATCAGACAAATAAATCATATCAGGTCTATACAGACCCGGTAAACCACCTTCAAGTTCCAAATGTCTGTAAGAAAATCCATTAATCGCAGGCATAAATCTCATCATTGACCTGTTAACACGCTTGCAAATTTTATCATTAAACCTCAAATCTGAAGAAACTAACCAAAGTAACCGAGGAATAACCTCAGAAAAAATAAAAACAGTGTCAGGGAACATAGTATGAAAAGAACACAGATCTAACTTAATCTTAGCTAATAAATCTAAAGTATTACAATGACCAATATCATTGCCGGAAAGATGCAGAAAAACAATCTGAGGAACCGGCCATTGTTCATGAAGAAAGGACAGAGTTCCATGCAAATCGGCCCACTGCATACCTCGTTCCCCGAACCAATGTATGGCATATTTACCAGAAGGCAAACCTAGATTGGAACCATAAACTCTCCTTTCAGCGCGATGCTTGGCCCAAAAAACAAAGGAATGGCCGACAATCCAAACATTAAAGAAGCCACCTGAAATTAAAAAGAAAGATTAGGCCGAACATAAGATCTAAAACTATTCGACTTCCATCTACCGATATGCTTAATAATATTCTCATTAAAGCCAAGCATGGCCGCTTCCGTGGCTGCCCCTATCCTGAAAGAGTGAGATGTAATTTTCAAATCCCCTAGGTTCAAATAAACCAAACACTTTTTCAGGACAGCCGAAAACTGGTAAACCGTCACTGGTTTCCCATCCACATGAATGAGGAAATGTCGAGATAAAGCCGGCCTTAAAGTCAAATAATGCTGCAGAAGAGTAAAAACACAAACACGAGAACCCAAATTTTTCCTCAAAGTGATCCATTTGCCACGACCCAACGGATCGGTTTTACTCTTTCGCAACAGTATCTGAACGCAATCCATCTTTACCACTACATCCTGAAACAAAACACCTGTGCTGTCCCTAAGTGTACGAGGAAGGAGTTCGGAAATCCGAAAAGCCCCAAAAAAACAAAGATAAAACGCAACTCGGAACAGCACAGCCTCATAAGGGGAAAAACATACTATATCAGTAGCGACACCAATAGAAGCCAATAAGTCGGCAGAAACAGGCAACCGAGAGTCAGGCAGTCTCATACGTTTGCGGTAGCCCCTCAAAGCAGCTTTCACAGTAAAAAATTGCAAACACGAACCGAAACCAGACAAACGAGTGAAAAATGAAACACCCGCTAAAATCTTTACAATATAAGAATATGAATAAGAATCAGAAATAAGATGGCGGAGGAAAGACAAAACCAAGCCTTCAGAGAAAGAAGCTTGTTCGAAACCTAACGACACCAAATAAGTACTCCATAATGACCACGCTGCTGAGTATGACGCCCACGTGGAAGGAGCTACCGAATTTTTAACCGATTGAAGAAGAGGGTCTACACCAGGTCCCATAAATGTTGAGGGCAAGAAGTGGAAAGCACATCGGCGTCCGGAACTAATTCCTTGAACTCGGAAATCTGTAAACGGGATAAACGATCAGCTATAACATTTACAACACCCGGAACATAACGAGCCTTAAGCCAAACATTCAAAGACAAACATCTAAAAACAATCTGCCGCAAGATGGTAATAACAGGTAAAGACTTCGATGAAAGACAGTTAATGGCAAACACTACACCTTTATTATCCGAATGAAGCAATATTCTCCTATTCTGAAAATGGGCACCCCACAACACTAATGCTACTAAAACCGGAAAAATTTCTAACAGAACAATATTGGATGTCAAACCAGACACCTTCCACCTATGAGGCCACACTTCCGCCGACCAATGACCATTCCAAAAGGCACCATAACCGCAAGAACCAGCAGCATCCGTATACAACGCAAGCGCAGAAGCAGGGCAAAAAGGAGACTGCCAAATAGCGCGACCATTAAAAAATTTTAAAAATTCGCACCACACAATCAGATCATCTTTAATCTCTTTTGTGATCCGAACAAAATGAAAAGGGGAAGTCAAACCCGAAATGGCTCTATAAAGTCGCTTAGAAAAAACTCTACCCATGGGCAACACCCTAGCAGCAAAAGCTAGTAAACCCAATAATGACTGCAAAACTTTCAGCCTAACCTTTTCTCTAGTCAAGACAAAATCCAGCAAAGTCAGCATACGAACAATTTTATCCAATGGCAAACGGAATTCCATGGAAACCATGTCAATCTGAATTCCCAAAAATTCAATACATGACGTAGGAGAAACAGACTTCTCCGGTGCCAAAGGAATGCCGAACTCCCTACACACAATCTTGAACAACGTAAAGAGGTATAAACAATCCGTCGAGCCTGCCTTCCCAATAAATAAAAAATCGTCGAGATAGTGAAGCAAATTATCTGAACCAGCACGCTGACCAACCACCCATTCGACAAAAGACGAAAAAAGCTCAAAATAATGACAAGAAAGGGAACATCCCATAGGGAGACATCGATCGAAAAAGAATTCACCTTTAAAACAAAAACCTAGAGAATTAAACGCAGCAGGAATAATCGGAAGCAATCTAAAAGCTGATTTGATGTCCGCCTTAGCTAGCAAAGCTGACCTCCCAATTTTACTAATTTTAGCCAAAGCATCGTCAAACGACGCATACTGGACAGAACAAAGAAGTGGATCGATCTCATCATTCAAAGACCTCCACCCTTTTGGATATGATAAGTGGTGTATTAACCGAAAAGTATTAGGTTCCTTTTTCGGAATAATACCTAACGGAGAAATTCTAAAAGCTGAAAATGGAGGAGTCGCAAAAGGACCAGCAATCCTACCATCAGCCAATTCCTTATCCAGCTTTTTTCGAACTTCAGCAATAGAAGGCAAATAGAAGGCAAATAGAAGGCAAAATATAGTAAAGCAATAGAAGGCAAATTATCAACCACTACACAGCCTGACCCCGTAAAGGATGGCAACACAAAACCATGTAGAAAACCATCATGCAAAATGAGTGCCGTCTGTTGATCTGGATACTGACGGAGCCATGGCAACATGTTTTGGAGTTTCACTGGAGTGATTGCTTTTAAGAAAAAGCTCCTTTGAAGCATTTGAGGAAACTGTAGATAATTTCTTGAAACAGCGGGTCGCCGGGTGAGAACCTGCACAAAAATTGCATTCATGCTTAAATTTGCAAGAATTTGGCCACTTGCATTGTCCATCATTAAAATGAAAACACACACCTTTTCTGTAAACGTTAGTAGGAGTCGCAGGCTGCTTGACGAATTGCTTTTGTGGCAACAAAAGATTCAGCCACAATCCGACGTCTTTTACACCCCATTTCAATGTCTTATGCACCGACAACTTCTGTCTAAACGATTCGTCGTATGCGAACCAAGACAGACCAGGGAAGTTTTTATAAGCCTCAAGTATAATTTCAACATGCTGAAACAACCCACAACATAAGTCAGGCCTCTTCTCACCCAAAACACCAGCATAAATACAGAACGCTTGCAGCCAGTTATTAAAAGACCGTGGCGTATGTTTGCGTTTCTCATCTTTAAATTCAGCCACGTCATTCCTATCATTCCTATAATCTTTTGAAGAAGGGAGCAAAGATAAAAGGTCAACATAATCTCCTTTCCAAATTTTTTCTTTTATCGAAGTACCCAAGTGAAAACCCAAAGGCGACAATTCGCACGCAAGCACTTCCTTCAAACAAACTTCAGGGACTTGCAAGAAAGAATTGTCAACATTTGAAGGAGCATCAGCCACAGGCGTAGTCATGGCAACTGAAGTACAAACATTAGGCCCGATAGCAGCTGGAGCAAGCCATACAGGGGCAACACTCGGATTTAATGGCGTATGAGAAGTGACATTCTTAAAACTAGAAGAGAATTGCGACATTAACTCTGACATTGAATAAAAAAATTGTTTAAATTGTGACAATTCACTCGACTCACCCGGGGCAGTCATAACAACCGGGACGGATGCATTATTAATGTCAGCAGGCTGATCTTGAAATGCCACCCCATCCGCAGTCTCCGAACGATCAGATCCACCTGAAACAACAGCAACCTTAGCACGATTAAAATCTGACTGAAGCAATAATGAATGATTCTTTTTGGAGACATCATTCTATTTAAAAAATTCACATCCACAGGTTCAATATTTATTTCAGTAGGCACAAGCAAACCAGCATAATTATGCCGTTTTTTTATCACTTTACCTTTCTTTTTAGAGACCTGGCGGACCGGGGATTCGAACCTGCGGGGCCGCTTCAATTGCCTGTGTGAATGACGACTACTTCGTGTAGCTGCGTCATAAGGATCAGGGCCGGAATCCGAAGGCCGAGCGAAATCCGAAGCTGGAGGCGGGCCTGTAGAGACGGCGTCAGAAGGCGGGACCATCGGCGGAAACACAGGGAACGAAGGCAGACGAGCAGAGCCGAAACTGACAGGAGGAGCTCGGGAGATCAGCTGGGATTGAATGCCGGAACCAGAAGGGGGGGATTCCCCCATATCAACATCCGGGACCGGAGACACGGAGAAATGCTGAGGGAAGCCTTGACATGCAGGCGCCGAAGGGGGGGGAAGACAGAGACAGGCAGCGGCGCATCCATTCGCCACCATCATCCGCAGCAGCGCGCTCCATCATTAACTGCAGTAAGCCTTCCATAGCAAAGTACAGCACAAGCTTCTTCTGTAATCTTCTCTTCTTCTGACAGTTGAGATGACGCATCCTCTTTCTTTTATAGGTACCCTGCTCGTGCCAGAGGATCGTTTATTGGCTAACTGTTACTAATTTCAACCTATCTCAGGTAAGTATATATTATTATTTTTTTTTTTTTTTTAAACTTTAATTTTACTCATGTCTATCATAATCCCATATGTGGTGGGGACGGGGGACATTTTTTGCCCCATCCCTCACTTGTTATTATATCCCCCACCTTCACCCACCCTATTATATTTTTCCTGGAATATTGGAGAGCTCATCTGCATGTCACTCTATGTACATAGCTGTCATTAACCTGTAGGGAGAACAAAACAAAGTACATGATAAACCACAACCTTGTGTAGCAGCAGGCTTGTGAAGGTCACATAACAGAAGCTAATATGATAATTATCGTGCATCATTACAAGACTCATTACTTAATTAGGCCATGAGACACGAGCTCTGTAATCATATCATCTAAGAATATCAGACTGATGTGACAGTAAATCAATTTCCATTTCTGGGGACATTATGGACCTGTGAAAATGTCTTTGCTCATGATGAATTTTTTGGATTGTGTTTCATTTTTAGGAGGTCTATAAAGTATGTTTAGGTCAGCTTGGCCCAAACAAACTATTTAGAGTGAAAGTAAACCTGGAGTTAAACTTTAAAGTGTTACTAAACCCAGGACCCTGCATTCACTATATCTGGTCTCCCACAGTACACAGAACATGGAAATGCAATTATTTTAGTAAATATAAACTGATAAATACCTTTTCTTATCAGCAGTATATAGCAGCCTTGTGACTTCTATCAGTTCCTAGTAAAGCTTGTAGAAGGAGTTTTCATTCTCCCCTGATCCTCTGTCCGGACAGTGCTGATCACATGCACCCTTCCAAGAAAAAAAAAAAAACTCTCTAGCAATATACACCAAACTGAGCATGTGCAGCCTGTCCCCTGGCTCTGTAAATATCAAGTTATTTTTTGGAGACAGTGGAAGAAGAGGAGGATCAGAGAGACAGGATCAAACAGCCTTTATACACAATGTAAAGGATTAACCACTTAGGTTAGGCCCCTTTCACACTGGGGCGGGGAGCCGCGGTGACGGTAAAGCAGCGCTATATTTAGCGCTGCTTTACCGTCGTTTTAACTGCGGTTTTCGGCCGCTCGCGGTGCGGTTTTACCCCCCGCGAGCGGCCGAAAAAGGGTTAAAGACCCCCGCAGAGCGCCGCCGTAGCGGCGCTTTGCGGCGGTATTGCCGTGGTTTTACCGCGGTTTCCCATTCTAATCAATGGGTAGGAGCGGTGAACACACCGCTCCTATACCGCTCCAAAGATGCTGCTAGCAGGACTTTTTTTGCCGTCCTGCTAGCGCACCGCTCCAGTGTGAAAGCCCGCCGGCTTTCACACTGGAGTTAAAGGGGCCGGATTTTTTCAGGCGGTGAACAGGCGCTATTTTTAGCGTTGTACCGCCTGAAAAACGCCCCAGTGTGAAAGGGGCCTTACAGTGAGTATAACGAGCATGCTTTACTGCATATACAGACTGATTTTACTGTTGTGGGTTTAGTAACACTTTAAGTAGATTGAAGGCAAATTATCCTGGACATATAGAAAAATGCAGGGGATGCCAAAAAGTCTGTTTCGTTTGCTGGTTTTACAAAGGGGATCAATGTGCCCCATACCTATTATATTCCAGGAAACGCCTCCAGCTTTGAAAAACAATATCTGAATATGCCAATCTATATATATATGTAAATTAATTTAGTGAAATGAATACACTACAGGGATAAATGTTAAAGAAATTACCTATTCTAACAAGATTTTATTTTACATGTAACTGGAAATTATTTTTAAGATATTCTTGTTGTATTCATTTTATGTAATTTTAAATTGTAAGTTGTGTTGTTCATTGAAAGTCCCATCATGTCAAAAAGGTTCTGAGTCTTTCTCATTTGCTGGTTTATCCATGGCTTTTATAAAATAACCCCTGTTAAAGTGTATCGAAACCCCAAAAAAAAAAAAAAAAATATTGCAGCTTTCCAATCTTTAAATTTAGTGGCTGCATTTGTTTTATTTTTTTCCTAGGCTTTTTTCCCTTTCTTTTTACCTGGTGATCTGGTCAGTAACACATTTTCTGTCTTAAAGTGGAAGTAAACCCCTCTATCGTTTTCAGCCAAGGAAGCTGCCATCTTTGCCTCTGCTTAACCTTCAACTGCCACGGTGCTGCACATGTGATCCGTTATAACACCAGCCATTGGATGGTTTGACTGTTTGGTTGAGAGCACAGCCAATGTGCAGTTAGCATTCCTGGCATGCCTTTTTTTTTTTAAGCTGTTAAATCGATGGGTTTACTTCCGCTTTAAGGTTTCTTCAAATTGGATGGAGATCATGGAGGCATAAAGGAGCCACCCTTTGACAGCAGCATTGTTAACCACTGGACAGGGTAGGTTTAAATGGACTAGCAAATCTAGATGGATTTGACTAACAAATAAAGTCAAATGCCTAGCATTTTTAAGCGGTTACAGACAGTTTTTTTTTAATTTTGAAAAGGTCGCTGTAACTGTCCACAGGTTCCCTCCCCACTCACTGCAGGTAGCCATGCACACAGCAGCTTCTCATATACACAGGCTCAGTGACCAGTCTAGGGGTGTCTTTTTTTTAAGTTTATTGCTCAGTAACTATTCATTTGGAGAGGCAGTAGGGTGTGAGGTCTGAGATACTCCAAAACACTTTGCGCACAAATTGCAGAGGACTCTCCTCTACCTTTAATCTGCAGCAATACTGTATCCTCCCCAGCTGTGGACCAGGGGGATTGCTGAATAGGGCTTAGCAGAAAAAGAGGGGGGGGTGGCGGGTGCTTTACCAACAGATCCTATCCTGGCGATCTCCAGTAGCCCAGGTTCCATTCCAGAAAGGGGGGGTACAAAGGCAAGCAGTTCCCCTTCCCTTGAGCACCCTGATCTATTCCTACAGGGGGAGAAAAGAACAGGCTGTCCAGGGTTCCAGCCTATTTATCAGTAATAGAGCCACCATCTGGACACACCTCCCCAGGGATTGGCTAGGACCTACTATATATTCAGGCCGGGAATCTTCCTGCCCTAAGCTCCAGAAACTTCTTTCAGAGACAGAGGGAGGTAATCAACCTTTCAGCTAGTGAAACCACAAACAGACTATACTAAACAATTACTGCTTGTGTGGTTGCAGCAGAAGCTAACACTATATTTGCCCAACAACCTAATTATGAGCGTGCTACAATTGTAAGAAGTGTTACTGTCAGGGATAAATGGTTTGCTAACTGTCACTTTTTCCAGACAGCTTGATCTGCTAGTGTAGTCACAACATTTATGGACTGATAATCTGCAATAGCTTACATTTTTTCTTTTCGGTTTAAATACCCTTTAAACCACTGGTTTGGCACTTCCCCCTCTTAATTCTAGTATGAGATAAGAGCCTGTGTGTAGCCCTTATGCTATTTAGAGTTACTTAAATTGGATGCAAACCCACTCTCATCCTTTCTAAACTACTGCAATATTGGTGATCTAGAAGGATATACATGCCTCCTGCATTTATACTTATCTGTCAAATGTTTCCCCTCTGTCTGCTATGAGACCCAAAAAACTGCAGATTTTGTGGGTGGGTCAGTTTTCCAGGGCACAGTGGGTGGAGTCGTGATGTCAGTAGACTCTCCGCCCACATCTACACTCCCCTTATCAACATGCATTTTCTCCTGTGTATTTCTTACACTGAACTTCCGCTATGATCTCTAACATCCAGTCAAAACCCAGAAAAGTCCCCACATGATTTCAGCATGCCAAATCATGCTGAGGTGTAAAACAGCCAATCCTTGCAGAGCTGCTGAAGAAAGGAGTGGGGGTGGGAATTAAAAAATAATGCATGTCTTAGCCCCCGTACACACGGTTGGAAATTCCGATGCAAAATGTCCGATCTGACCATGTTGTCGGAAAATCCGCCCGTGTGTGGGCTCCATCTGACTTTTTCCGTCGGAACGTCCGACTGAAAAAATTTGAGATCCTGCTCTCAAATTTTCCAAAAACAAAATCCGATCTGACTTTTTCCGATCGTGTGTTGAGAATTCCGACGGACAAAGTGCCACGCATGCTCATATCAAATTACAAGACCAAAGCTATTGGCTACTAGCCTTTACGTAGTTCCGTCGTACGCAACTAACATCACCACGTTCAGAATGATCAAATTTTCCGACAACTTTGTCCGACCGTGTGTATGCAACACCAGTGTCGGACAAAATCCATCGGAAAAAATCCCACGGATTTTGTGGTCGGAATTTCCGACCATGTGTACTGGGGCTTAGGCTAGTGCACGACATATGTAAATCACCTGTCAATCAGAGCAAGGGGGAAGAACGGACAAAGTTTTCACAGTTTGTTCGTTTTATTTCACTGAAAAAAGATATGAGGATTGCTCAGAGCTGGATTAACTCTTTGTGGCAAGACTGGGCACAGCTGATCTGAAATCCCATACTCTATATTGTGCCAGACGAAAAAAAAACATTTCGGGTTTACATCCACTTTAGGGGATATTCTTACTAAAGATTGGACCTAGTATTCAACAAGAATATCTACCTGGAATAATAGGATCTAAACTCATTCTTCCTTTTAAGTACACAACATGTCACTATTATGAAGATGCCAATTGTGACCTTTGGTAAAAAGTCAACAGCTTAATCCTTTTCTTTACCTCCACAATTACCACCTCTGCTAAAAAGCAATGGCACATAACTCTCACAAAAAGAACAAAGGTGTCTTGGACATGTAACCTATAATTAACACTTTGGCTTCACCTTTGCTATGCTGTGCAAGAGGCAAGATGGTGGCATCCAGAGGAGGACTAATTGGTCTTAAGGAACAGATTACAAGCCAAGTTGTTGTTCACTGGTTATGCACTGTTGAGTTGTTTTATAAGCTGAATAGTTTATTTTTGTCAGTGGTTTCTTTAAACATTAGCAAGGAAAGGGTTGTGTTTTGAACATTTCCAGGAAAAAGATAAATGTTCTGTAATAAATACAACGGAAGAAAGGCTGCTGAAAAATCAATGTTCTATAACTGGTTTTCAGCCTATGGCCTGACCCAAAAGTGCCACCATAATGAGGAAGTGTATAACTTCCTTATTAGAGTAGTAATGTCACATACTGAGACAACATTACTGTAGCTACATTTTATACCTAAATAAAAAACCTTTTCTACTGATATTGTAGTTGTTGTGTTATTTGATTACTATTTCATCTTTGTGTATAGGGCTTCTACTCTTTATTAGTTTGTTTGTTGCTTTCCAAGTCTGCACAGCACTGGAGGGGTTATGGTGAAAGGTGGCTCAGGTCGCTTTGTTGTTTGTTCGCATTAGAGATGAGTGACTTCATCCAGATAATTAGAGTTCTCTTTTGGCTGCAACTTTGTTATTTCACTGAAACTAAGTGAGTGACTTTCATCATTGCCATTGGAGCTTTTGGGGACTGTGTGTGATTGATCAGGTGTTTTAAACAGCCTTGCAGTTGAATGTAATTTTTTGCATGTGTGCGTTGTAATATTTTGTTCTTTTCTTTTTTATTGAACTCCCTTCCGCAAAAAAGTTTTATCCCTATTGTGGGGTCACAAGTATGGTATTTGTAAATTATAATCATATCCCTTCTCAAGCGTCTCTTCTCCAGAGAGAATAAGTTCAGTGCTCGCAACCTTTCCTCATAACTAATATCCTCCAGACCCCTTATTAGCTTTGTTGCCCTTCTTTGTACTCGCTCCATTTCCAGTACAGCCTTCCTGAGGACTGGTGCCCAGGACTGGACAGCATACTCCAGGCGCGAGCAGACCAGAGTCTTGTAGAGTGGGAGAATTATGTGGAGTTTATCCCTTTTTTAATGCATGTCAATATTCTATTTGCTTTGTTAGCTAAGCCTATCATCTACTAGGACCCCCAGGTCTCTTTCCATTTGCTATGTAGTTGCCCCCCCCCCCTATTAATTTGTTCAGATCTTCTTGCAAGGTTTCCACATCCTGCAAAGAAGTTATTGCCCTGCTTAGCGTCGTCCGCAAATACAGAGATTGAACTGTTCACCCTATCCTCCAGGTCGTTTATGAACAAATTAAACAGGATTGGTCCCAGCACAGAACCCTGGGGGACCCCACTTGCCACTCCTGACCCTTCTGAGTATTCCCCATGTATCACCACCCTCTGAAGTCGCCCTTGTAGCCAGTTTTAAATCCATGTACTCACCCTATGGTCCATGCCAACAGACGTTACTTTGTACAGTAAACATTTATGGGGAACTGGGTCATATGCTTTTGAAAAATCCAGATACACCACTAATGGCCTTCCTTCATCTAGATGGAAACTCACCTCCTCATAGAAGGTTAATAGATTGGTTTGGCAAGAAGGATTCTTCATGAATCCATGCCGATTACTGTTAATGATACCGTTTTCACTACTAAAATCCTGTATATAGTCCCTTATCATCCCCTCCAAGAGCTTGCATACTATTGATGTTAGGCTAACTGGCCTGTAATTCCCAGGGGTGTATTTTGGCCCTTTTTTAAATATTGGTGCTACATTGGCTTTCTCCAATCAGCTGGTACCATTCCAATCAGTAGACTGTCAGTAAAAATTAGGAACAATGGTCTGGCAATTACTTGACTGAGTTCCCTAAGTACCCTTGGGTGCAAGCCATTTGGTCCCAGTGCTTTATTAATGTTAAGTTTCCCAAGTCTATTTCTAATTCTGTCCTCTGAGGGCCATGAGGGTGCTTCCTGTGATGTGTCATGAGGACAAACACTCGTGAAGACTGAGGAGAAGAATAAATTGAATACCTTCGCCATCTCGCCATCCTTTGTAACCAGATGTCCTTCCTTGTTCTTTATGAGGCCAATATGGTCTGTCCTCCTTTTTTACTGTTTATATACTTAAAGAATTTCTTGGGATTTTTTTGCTCTCCTTCGCTATGTGTCTTTCGTGTTCTGTCTTAGCTGCCCTAATTGCACCCTTACATATCTTGTGGCATTCTTTGTAAAGTCTGAATGCTGCCGATGATTCCTCAGCCTTGTATTTTTTGAAGGCCTTTTTTCTTTGCTTTTATATGCATTTTTACATTGGAGTTAAGCCATCCAGGACTTTTGTTCGCTCTTAAATTTATTTCCCAATGGGATGCACTGGCTAATGCCCTTATTTAATATGATCTTCAAGCAAACCCATCTCTCCTCTATGTTCTTTGTTTCTAAGATTTTATCCCAATTTATATCTTCTAGCAAGGTTCGTAGTTTAGGGAAGTTGGCTCTTTTGAAATTCAGTGTCTTTGTGTTCCCCTTGTGTTTCCTAATTGTGTGATTTATACTGAAGCCAATTGACCTGTGATCACTGTTTCCTAAATTACCCCTTATTTCCACATCCGTGATCAGGTCTGTATTGTTGGTAATCAGTAGATCTAGTAACGCCGTGTTTTTAGTTGGTGCGTCTACCATCTGACTCATGAAATTGTCCTGCAAGTCACTTAGACTGTTCCCGAATGTTCCCTCCGCCCAGTCTATGTCTGGATAATTAAAATCCCCCATTATGATAACACTTCCCATCCTTGTTGTGCAGTTCGTTTAGTTCTGAATTAATATTCCTACAAAATTTTCGTTATTCGGAGATTCGGATATATCCAAATACCCAATTTACAATATAAACAAATTTTACCGAATGCCCCGAATAAGGAAACTAAATTCATCCGGATTTGTGAAATTTCGGACTGAAATTCGATTTGCATTTTACATCGAACTCCAGTCGAATTCTAACAGTACACTTATTGCAGAAATTAAAGACTGTGTATTATTAGAGTACCATTTCGAAATAATGCTGTTTTAGTTAAGTCAATGGTGAAGAGTTTAAAGAGTCATTGTAATCATTTGATGAAGATTTTTCTTTTGTTTGTTCACTTTGTAACATTCGAATCTAAAAAAAAAACTAACATTTTCGATACAGCCGATTCAAAATTTAAAAATATCAGTAAATTCGAAGAAAATTCAAAAAATTCCAAATACGAATCCCAAATACGAATTTAAAATTAATTAACAGAATATAACTAAACTAAATAACTAGATTGACTAATCGAAATAAAACAAAACTAATTTTATCGGCATGCACATGTCTAATGATTGGATTGTGGAGCTTAATCAAAAAAGAGGATGCCCTAATAAGTTAGAAAAAAATATGGTTTGCATGGCTAAAAATGCCTCAGGCAACCCTACTGGAAGGTATCCGAGACAGGTTACTATAGTAATATATTCATATCTACTTATGTTATTTTTAAGTGAGGTATATTTATACCCAAACTTATATATAAGGCTTATACTGCCATACAGAAGTATAACTTTCAGAATAGGTTTGGATTGGTGATTCCCCGCCCCCCCCTTTTTTTTATTGAATACTGTACATTGCACCCCTTTCTGGAGGGGTGCTCTGATTTACCACATGGATACAGAAACAAGACAGGACATGGTAAACTGGTTGCAGACACAAAACAACTGTGTCTGTATTTTCTTTGTGGCAAGTTGATGGTTGAAGCGTTCCCACTATGAGAGGTTACTATAAGAGGTTCCTATGTATATTCTAGTGTCTCTAGCTCTTGTGCCCCCACCTGGAGGAACAGCATGGGTTTGGCCCACAAAGCCTCTAGCTCCAGCCCAGGACACCAGACTTAGGCAAATGGCCCACTAGGCTCTACAAACTAAAATATTTCCGTTGGTAGGATTAACCTTTTTATTAACCACTTCAATACCACCCATAGACATATGACGCCCAGAAGGTGGATGTCCCATCCTGGGTGGGCGTCATATGACGTCCTCCCATTCCCGGCCATCTAGGGGGCGACGATCGGAACCCGGTGCGCGTGACTGGCGGCCGCGATGTCCGCCGGGCACCCACGATTGCCCGGGAACACAGCAGGACCGTGGATCTGTGTGTGTAAACACACAGATCCATGACCTGTCAGTGGAGAGGAGACCGATGGTGTGTTCCCAGTACAGAGGAACACCGATCGGTCTCCTCCCCTTGTGAGTCCCTGTCCCCTACAGTTAGAATCACTCCCCAGCAAACATATTTAACCCCTGCAGCGCTCCCTAGTTTTAACCCTTTCCCTGCCAGTCACATTTACACAGTAATCAGTGCAATTGTATAACAACGATCGCTGTGTAAATGTGAATGGTCCCAAAAATGTGTCCAGAGTGTCCACCGCAATGTCACAGTCCCGAAAAAAATCACAGATCTCCGTCATTACTAGTAAAAAAAAATAAAAATAAAAAAAATGTAATAAATCTATCCCCTATTTTGTAGACGCTATAACTTTTGTGCAAACCAATCAATAAACGCTTATTGCGATTTTTTTTACCCAAAATATGTAGAAGAATATGTATGGGCTTAAACTGAGTAAAAAATTATTATTTTACTTTTTTAAATTGGTATATTTACTGTAACAAAAAGTAAAAAATATTGTGTTTTTTTCAAAATTGCCGCTATTCTTTTGTTTATAGCACAAAAAATAAAAACTGCAGAGGTGATCAAATGCCACCAAAAGAAAGCTCTATTTGTGGGAAAAAAAGGACGTAAATTTTGTTTGGGTGCCACGTCACACGACTGCGCAATTGTCAGTTAAAGCGACGCAGTGCAGAATCACAAAAAAATGCTCTGGTAAGGAAGGGGGTAAAATCCTCCGGGGCTGAAGTGGTTAAGCATACCACATCTCTAATACCTTGTAATCTTCACAATCCTCAAATTTTGGCATTGACTAATTGTCAATAATGTGTCATTTTATAAAATCAAGACAGCAGATATGGTAAAAAAAAAAGGAATTATGGCAGAAAGATCTTGTGGCTGGAGTATCCGAGACATATAAGAAGCCAGGGACCGATTTAACCTAACAAACCCCACCTGTATACAAGATATCCCTTTTGAGCAGTGTAACACTCACCCCTGGAGGGGCTGCTGAATATAAACCGGGTCTTCCTAGCTAGTGCAAAGGCTGTCTGCCACAGACACAGTTCCATGCACACTGACAATACAGGCTCAGTCTAGGAAGTCATTTTTAGAATTTATTGCTGAATAACTTGAAACAGGAGAGGGGTTCAGGGGTTCAGAATACTTCAAAATGATCAATAGGAGGACAAACTTCTCACACAAATAGTTATATCTGCAGACACGCATGAAAGTTCCACACTCACAAAGTCCCAGAAGCTGACTGTCTCAGATCCTTCTCCAGACCAGGACTCCAGGACAGTGCCCTCCTGAAAAGATAATTTAGCAATTTTCTCCAGGCCCTCAGCCCAGCACTTGCTGAGGCCCAAGCTGCGGCTCTTCAGCACATTCTAGCTGCCTCCCAGGGGCAGCAGCCCCAGGAGAATGGGAACTCTCCTAGCAGAGGTAGAAGACACTGACCAGGCCTCCAAAAAATGTATTGCCTCTTCAGCCACCTTCTGGAGGCTTCCTTCCAGGGATTGGCTGAGGCATGATAAATATTCATAACTGGATATTTGACTTTACATGCCCTATATTCTGTAAATTTCTCCCAGAATCGGGTAGGAGAAATCAAACAACTAGCTTAGGAATCCCTGACCAGACAAAATAATAGATCACTGCTCCACTGACTACAGTGAGGTCAAATACTAAATCTAGCCTAACAACCTAATTAAAAGAGGGCACTACAGGAGAATGACCTATAGGAAATATTTTTTTACATTGTGTGCTAGAAGTTCCTTAATATGTGCAGTATTATATACTTGGAATGCTCTGCTCCCAGTTCTAATTGCCTTAATACTTCTACAGTAGATGTTTCATATTTATTCATTCTGGCAGCAACAGGACCATAGGTTGTTAAGGGGTCAGTGTATATGAAAACAGGCTTAAAAATGCAGCTATTTAATTCAATTTACTTCCGACAACCATACTTTTATTAATAGCCCCATAATAATTATATTTCACGAATAACTCATGTTGCAATCTAATCTAATAATCTACAATAATTTTTCAGATGCTTGCCTACACCAAAACCAGAGAAAAAATAAATAAATATATCAATTAAGCATTGCTGGAGATCTCATTTATGGTTTATTAGCTAAATAAGGACATTTACATCACTAGCTAAATTACTTATTTCATAAAACAAACTATGTATTCACATGCCAGCATGAGCAAATGCTGAAGTAATTGTAACACACAGAGAACCGAGCCAAACATAAGATGTTCAAATAACTTAAGCTATAGGAAGCACTTAATTGGCATCTGTCAAGAATTACCTGTACAAGAAAATAAAAGGACAAAAGCTTTCAAAGCATCAAATCTATGTAGCACTGACTCCCGAAGGAGCTCCTGATTTTTATTGGGCTTACCGTTACCTCATCTTTTCACTGTGTCCGTCATAGGGGGTCCCGTTAAAGAGTTGGTTAAAGAATATTGGCTCCGACACTTAGTCCTTTTTCCAAAGATTTGTTAAAAGAACATCAATTTGCAATAGAGGGTTAAGGGGGATTCAGGTACCTTGTAATTGCGGGTTAGAGGTGTCTCTTGATCCAGCAAACAAACAGCTTCAGAACTGTATCCAGCACTCACCGGATAGGCCTCTCTCACTGACCTAGCAGCCGATGAAATGCTCAGTCAAAGTCTCTGCCACAGACTTGTCAACTTAGCAGAACCGTTGTGCAATCCTCTGCCACAGGAATGTACAACCAGCAACTGAGTCTCCAGGCTCTTCTAGAGATACCAGCCTTGCTCGGTCCTCTCCTGAAAAGTCCTCCCCTGGATCCTTCAGTCGCTTGGCTTCTCCCCGAAGGCAAGACAGCACAGGACCACCCCTGGATCGGTAGGCCCCAGGACTTCTGGGCCTACCCTTCAGTTGCGAAGCCTCGGGCCAGCCGGCCCCGAGACATAGAAAAAGGCAGCACACACCTTAGGCCAGGAGGGCCATGAGATCGGAATAAAGAACCCCGAAAAAAATGGCACCTGTACCTTAACTACCCTTACCCAGAATTCACAGTGGGTAGACCACTCCCATGGGGCTGTTTCTGAGTAAAGGGGTACCCAATGCATTCATCCTGTTGCATTTTCAACACTTACTGGTAGTGACAGCGACACCCACGGCCAAGTGGAAACTAGCACAACCCAGCTGAACTGGTACAGAAACCAGAACTTTGACATAATTAGTCTGAGCCAAACTGCAGCTTCAGACAAACTTAAATTTACAAAAATAATAGCGTCTGCTCATTAGGAGCAGGGTGCTACATCTATTTAAAATCAGTTATAATTACTCACAATGAAAACATGTGGACTAAAACTTGTAATTTGTTAACAGTAAACACCAATACCAAGGAGCAATGAGGTTTGGGTTACCCACCACCCAGGGTTCACAGTACTTTCAAACTTACGTGGAGATTAATCAGGGAGACTGTTTTTTTAAACCATATTACACTGCATGGCCTTTGAGCAATGGATAGCAGACAGACCAGCTCCTCAATGTAAAAGTGATAGGGCACAGAGCAGTCATAATAAAGGGTTGGGAAAGCAGACAAACTGCATAGGGAAATAACATGGTCAGTAAGGAAACTGTACTTTAATTCTGATTGCTAGCTCGTTGGGCAATCAATCTATTTGATGCTTTTTGTTCTAATTATTGGGGGTCTTTTTTGGCTTTAATTTTTCTGTGGCGCAAATGTTGCTTCCATAAAAAAAACTTTTTTTGCTGCAAGACTTGGGGAATTGGAAGAGGGATTTAGGGGTTTTCATGTATTTTATGGTTATATATACACAATCTATTACCAAAAGTATTTGGACACCTGCCTTTAAACGCACCTGAACTTTAATCAGTGGTGTAGCATGGGGGGTGCGGAGGGGACCATTGCCCTGGGTGCAACATTTAGGTGGGGGGCACGAAATCCCACATCAGTGTCACTCCCAGCGCTGTCACTCCCAGCTTTGTCAATCCCGCGTCAGTGTCACCCCCGGCTCTGTGCTCCTGAATTTCATTTCATGTGTCCCCTGCGCTGGAACATGGCAGCCAGCGCCCTGTGATTGGGCGAATAGGGTCACGTGCAGTGGCAGGGTTGGCCTATACGCAATTGCGGTTACTCTTTGGGGTTCCACCTCCACCTCGCTGTGAGCCGCCGCTTTTATCCTCTTCCTCTCCTAATGGACCAATGGAAGGCTCAAAAAGTAGGTGAGACTCCACGATCTGGGGATAGGGAGCAGCCAGCCAGAGAGAGTCACACTGTCTGTGTAGTGGTCAGTATAATAATACTGTAGATAATGTAGTGTAGTATAGTGTAGTGGACAGCGTAAAGTGTGATGGTCAGTGTAGTGGACAGTGTAGTTTGTAGTGGACAGTGTAGTGTGTAATGGTCAGTGTAGTAACAATTTATCAAGTTAGTATTGGGGCTTGGAGATTCTATTAAACACACCGCATCCTTTAAATATGATAGAAAAGTGTATACCCAGAGAGCAAAAAAGGGAGTTTAAAGGTGCAAGGAAATCAAACAAAATCTAAATTACAAAAAAAATATATACATTTTTATTACATAGATAGTATAAAACTATTCATAAAATTTGGGCCAAATCAACCCAATGGTCAAGGTACAAAAGTGTGATTGCCTCTACATGTTTCACCACAAACGTGGCTTCTTCTGGAGCTTCTGTAGGACCTTGTTATTAATACATTACCACTAAAACCAAAGAAAAATAAAATCAGTTTTGCCTTTTAATAATCAACAATACATCCATGTAGGGACCCAAAAGGTACCTATTGACTTTACACATAAATTTACATAATTAACCGCTTGCCGACCAGTGCACAACGCTATACGTCGGAACGGTGGCATGGCTGTGCAAATGGGCGTACAGGTACGTCCCCTTTAAGCCGCGTACTCTGTGACCATGCTCGCGGGCCCGCAGACTTGATGTCTGCTGCTGTTTACACTCAGAGAGCTATATGTTCTGTGAAACTCAGAGCCAATCACCGTGTATATACAGTATCTCACAAAAGTGAGTACACCCTTCACATTTTTGTAAATATTTTATTATAGCTTTTCATTTGATAACACTGTAGAAATTACACTTTGCTACAATGTAAAGTAGTGAGTGTACAGTTTGTATAACAGTATGAATTTTCTGCCCCCTCAAAATAACTCAACACGCAGCCATTAATGTCTAAACCACTGGCAACAAAAGTGAGTACACCCCTAAGTGAAAATGTCCAAATTGGGCCCAATTAGCCATCTTCCCTCCCCGGTGTCATGTGACTCGTTAGTGTTACAAGATCTCATGTGTGAATGGGGAGCAGGTGTGTTAAATTTTGTGTTAGCGCTCTCACTCTCTCATACTGGTCACTGGAAGTTCAACATGGCACCTCATGGCAAAGAACTCTCTGAGGATCTGAAAAAAGAATTGTTGCTCTACATAAAGATGGCCTTGGCTATAAGAAGATTGCCAAGACCATAAAACTGAGCTGCAGCATGGTGGCCAAGACCATACAGCGGTTTAACAGGACAGGTTCCACTCAGAACAGGCCTCGCCATGGTCGGCTAAAGAAGCTGAGTGCACGTGCTCAGCATCATATCCAGAGGTTGTCTTTGGGAAATAGACATATGAGTGCTGCCAGCATTGCTGCAGAGGTTGAAGGGGTGGGGGGGGGTCAGCCTATCAGTGCTCAGACCATATGCCGCACACTACATCAAATTGGTCTGCATGGCTGCTGTCCCAGAAGGAAGCCTCTTCTAAATGATGCACAAGAAAGCTCGCAAACAATTTGCTGGAGACAAGCAGACTAAGGACATGGATTATTGGAATTTTGGTTCAGAGTGTGTGGCGGCAACCAGGTGAAGAGTACAAAGCCAAGTGTGTCTTGTCTACAGTCAAGCATGGTGGTGGGAGTGTCATGGTATGGGGCTGCATGAGTGCTGCTGGCACTGGGGAGCTACAGTTCATTGAGGGAACCATGAATGCTAACATGTACTGTGAGATACTGAAGCAGAGCATTATCCCCTCCCTTCGGAGACTGGGCTGCAGGGCAGTATTCCAACATGATAACGACCCCAAACACACCTCCAAAACGACAACTGCCTTGCTAAAGAAACTGATGGTAAAGGTGATGGACTGGCCAAGCATGTCTGCAGACCTAAACCCTATTGAGCATCTGTGGGGAATCCTCAAATGGAAAGTGGAGGAGCGCATGGTCTCTAACATCCACCTGCTCTGTGATGTTGTCATGGAGGAGTGGAAGAGGACTCCAGTGGCAACCTGTGAAGCTCTGGTGAACTCCATGCCCAAGAGGGTTAAGGCAGTGCTGGAAAATAATGGTGGCCACATACAATATTGACACTTTGGACCCAATTTGGACATTTTCACTTAGGGGTGTACTCACTTTTGTTGCCAGCGGTTTAGACATTAATGGCTGTGTGTCGAGTTATTTTTAGGGGACAGCAAATTTACACTGTTATACAAGCTGTACACTCACTACTTTACATTGTAGCAAAGTGTCATTTCTTCAGTGTTGTCACATGAACAGATATAATAAAATATTTTTACAAAAATGTAAGGGGTGTACTCACTTTTGTGAGATACTATATGTGCTCAAGCATGAAGGGAAATGGGGATGACTCAGTATATTTCCTTAAAACTCTGAAATCACAGGCCCTGAACTTCAATGCGTTGTACAACATGCAATGATATGCAGTATCAACTTTATGCTGGAAGTTAGAGTTCCTCCTTGACGACCATGAGCGTAGTAAAAGAAGAAACGTGAACATCCTTACAGTGGAGATGAAGCCTGGAGTCTTCAGCTAGCTCTTTGAAAAGGGCTCAGTATGTCCTGGCAAGTGTACTAAATGCAATATTTTTTTTTTACAAAGGTTTATTGATTGAAAAGTGAATACAACAAATAAGTGCAACAGTGTGATGGTTACATCAGACATAAGATAAAGAGGAGAATCCCAACAAAGGGATGCTATATATTTGGTAAAGAAAATAATAAAGGGAGAAAAAGCAACATAAAAGGGTGCATACATTCTTATATCCACCTCAAGTTAGTTATGGATGAAAGAAAAAAATAATAAAATAGTCCAGTCTGTTTATTTTGTTTGTCCCGTATCACTGTAACCATCATTAGTAGACCAACTTCTTGATATCAGGAGTTTAGAGAAGAATACACATAAAAAGAAGAGAATGGGTAGACAGCAGAGAATAGGGGGGAACATAAGAGAAAAAGAAAAGGAGGGAGGAAGAAGAGGGGAAAGAGGGGGAATAGTCCATCATGGGGGAGGGGTGCAACCGGAGGCCTTTAGATTGATGAAAGTAGGTTATTGAACCTGGAGGGTTGGTTATATAATATCCATGGTTGCCAGACCCTGAGAAATTTATTGTGCGTGTCAGAAGCCAGGGACGTCAGTTTCTCATTAATCATAATGTCGTTCATACAATTTTTCACTGCTTCAAAGCTAAGTACAGGGGTTTTCCAAGCTCTCGCAATGGTCAGCTTAGTTGCATTAAAAAGGTGTAGGGCCAATTGGCGTTCCAGGTGGAGAAGTTCAAGGATAGGTTTACATAGAAGAGCTTCATAGGGGTCTCTCTTCAAGTTGGAGTGGAGCATATTGCGTAAAAGGGTATAGACCCTGACCCAAAGTCTACATACCTTCGAACATGTCCACCAGATGTGGGCCATGGTACCTTCTAGTGAACAACCCCGGTAACAATGAGGAGAGTAGGAAGGGCTAAAACGAGCTAGCCTAGCAGGTGTGTAATACCATCTATAGAACACCTTGTATGCATTATCTAGAGTAAGAACATTCCTAGAGCTCTTTGTAAGGGATATCGTCATAATCTGCCAGTCCTCTGGATCCAATTGTTTACCCAGGTCTTTCTCCCATTGGAGATGATATAATCTCACTGGGGTTTTCCTAATAGAGATGATGAAGGAGTAAAGTAGGGATATTACCCCTGGGGAGTGAGGTGTAGCCCTGAAAATCCTTTCAAAGGGGGTTAAGGTGTATGGGGTAGGTTGAGTCCGTATGAGTTGTTGAAGGAAATGTTTGATTTGAAGGTAGCTATAATGTTCCCGAAGGGGTATATCATAGGAAAATCTAAGCATTTCAAATGTGAGTATTCTCATGGGGGTGAACAGAGAATGGACATTGGTGAATCCGTTATACGCCCACCACGAGAATAGTTTAGGGTTTTCACAGCTGGGGGAAATAAAGGGCAATGAGCAAGGCACAGTAGTGGTAGATGGGGAGATAATAGGCCAGCCGAATATTTAACAGAGTCCTATAGGCGGAGAGAGCGAGCCATACACGGCCCAAACCCATGTGGGCACTTCGGGGGAGGGAGCCAGGGTACAGAGGAAATGGGTATAGAATGTGATTCGACCAGATCAATATTGGCCCATGGCGGCATTTGATAGGTGTCATAGAGGCGAGTTAATGGAGCAATGTTCGCTGCCGTGTAGTATGTCTGAAGATTGTCCGCTTTACAATGTCCACTTATTAATTCGGGGCCAAGTGGAACCCCATATAAATTTTAAGAGTTTGCATTGCTGGATTTGCAATATGTAGGAGGCAATTGGGACTGGTAATACTCAGAAAAAATACAACAATTTTGGGAGGTAGGTCATACGGACCGCAGAGATCCTGCCAAAACAGGATAACGGGAAGTGGGACCGGGAGGATAGCATTTCAGTAAGTTTCCGAAGGAGAGGGTGAAAATTAGCCTGATATAAACCATCATATTTAGGAGTGAGGCATAAACCTAAATAGGGCAGCAAGGTGGGCCATTGAAATGGGAAGTTTTATTTTAGAGAGGTCAGTTCTGGAGGGCAAAGATTTACAGACATTGCCTTATATTTAGTAGGGTTAACATGTAGACCTGAAAGAGACGCAAAGGTCTCCAAAAGGGAGAACAGGTTAGTTAATGAGATTCTGGGTGATGTCATTGTGAATAGGATGTCATCCGCAAACAAGGAGATCTTGTGAACAGAGCCTGCCACTTCAATACCTTTTATATCTGGATGTGAACAGATCGCCTCCGCCAGCGGTTCCATAGCCAGGACAAACAAGAGAGGCGAAAGTGGACAGCCTTGTAGGGTTCCCCTCCGGATAGGGAAAATAGAAGATTCAAACCCATAGTATTTAATTTTAGCATGAGGGGCATCATACAGTGCCACCAGCCAACACAAAAACGAAGTACCAAAGGCCTTGTTCATATCCAGTGACAAAAGCATAGTTTCCAAGGAGCGGTTATGGGCGAGATGCTGCAGTTGGATGATTCTCCTAATGGCATCCCCTGCCTGTCTCATTGGCACAAAACCTACTTGGTCTTTTTTAATTAAGCGCGGAAGGAACAAATTCAAATGATTAGCCAAAATGTTGGTAAGGATCTTCATGTCAACATTAATTAGTGATATAGGTCGGAAATTAGCCTAAGAGGTATGGTCACAATCAGGCTTTGGCAACATCACTATATTAGCTGTCAGAAGGTCAGTAAATGCAATATTTCAACAGGGTGAAGCAACTGGTACAAGGTGTCTCCTCACAGAGCTTGAAAAAGTGAGTGAAGCAACAGTGTCTGCATGCAGTGTCCTCATTAAAAGGCATGTGTACAAGATGGGCTACTGCCTGCTCACCAATCCTGCGACACCAAGGCCCAAGGGAAAAAGATGTCCTGTAACAGGCTCTTGAACAATGCCCGACTGGCAAAATGGCAACGGAATGCCCAGCTCATCTAAATCTACCAATAGAAAAAAAAAAAATAGAGTAAATGAGTAGAAAAGCTTCATACACAGAATCTTATAACCACAGATGAACCAAAGGAAGGCTCCAGTATGCCAGCTAGATAATTGCCTCTTTACAAAGTGGTCAGCAGTGGCAGCATAAAAAACTAGGAATGGTTCAGTTACTTGCGAAAAGAATAAAACTATTTTAATAAACCAGAAGACATTCAATTTATAGCCAAATGGGAATGTAAGTTCCCCCTGATGACTCTTTACTTTTTTTTAACTATACATATTCGTACCATGTCTCCCAACCTGTTAAACATTTATCAATAAATGTTATTAACGTATATCTGAACCTACGATTTTCAGCCCCGGAAGATTTGGCTGCTCAATGACCAGGCCATTTTTTGTGATTCTGCACTGCGTTGCTTTAACTGACAATTGCGTGGTTGTGTGACACTGTACCCAAACAAAATTGATGTCCTGTTTTTTCCACAAATTTCTTTTTGACTATTTTTTACGCTTTAAACAAAAGAAGGTCAAGAAAAAGGATTGCTGCGTCCCAAGGTGGCAACCTACAAAACACCTGTCATATATGTGAGTGCCACATCCTACATAGTATCAAGAATTGTTTTCCTTTTCCCAAAATAGAGAGAGGAAAGAAGAATGGACTTTATAGGCACTTGTTTATGAAAAATATTTATAGTACAAAATTTATTGAGTAACATATATAATTAAACAAAAAACAACATACAGTACATACATAACACCAGTATTGACAAAAAACAATATTGGAATTAAAAGGCTGAGAACTCGGAAAGACTGCCCCTATGGGTATTACAGTACCACACGAAGATTCGCTAGACGTGGGGTCGGTGTGCATAGAGTATTGACACCATGAATTCTTCCCACTGGAATGTGGACTTGCCCAAGGAGGGGGTTGGTCGTCGGTTCCACCAATTAAAAAAAGAAGAACTTTTTGCTCGACATGTTTCGCGACTCCTAGGTCGCTTCCTCAGGAGCTTATGTTCTGGTTTAGAGGAGACACTGTGTTACTTTATGTCACTTTTACATAACTGTATCATACAAACATCATACAATCAATATAAGCATTAACATAGATAGAGGTGAGGCTCACCTACTGATGCAGAGCCCTGACCCAGAGTCTCTCTACTCGCTAGCGCCGGTGGGCCCACCAGATGGTTTCACGTGAACCCCCCTAAAGAACAAGAGGGGGGAAGGAGGAAAGATGGACACCGTAGGCCACCGAAAAGCAGCGTCACCACCTCTACCGGGTGTACTCACGACCGGTGAGACCCTCGAGGTTTGGCACTGCTGTGCAGGGACAGAGTTATGGGGACATAAATGGTAACTAGTGATACAAAGAAGGGATGAAAAAGGGGCAAGGCAGAAAAGTAATGATAGACAAATAATTAGTCAATTAGAACATCGTGTATTAAATGTTCACTGAAAAAGTAGCCTCTCTACATATACTCCACAATACTTACTGGAGTAGGTATTTGTAAGAGGTATAGTAGGTTGCTTAATGCTTCACTCTGCTGGAGACCCGGAACTTGATACCCAAAAGGAAAGGTCCGCTCTAAGGGGATATATAGATACAAGGGTGCTTATAAGTTCTCTGCTATGCATGTATAGTTAGTATTATCGTATTACCTAAAGCCAAAATAGAGAAGAGAGGCCTGGTAGTATGACCATTAGGGAGAGGAAATATCTCCCAAAGGCCACATCTTGGTATAAATAACATAATGGGCAAAGGTACTTGGAACTTACTATAGCAGTATTGAGAAATACAGACTAATGTTTGCCCCCTTAAAGTAATGGACCCCATAGAACATAAAAGGGCATCAAGAAAGTAAAGGGCACTATACCTTGCAGGGAGGGTGGAGTAAGATAGTGTATGTCCAGCAGGAAGGTAGTGCGGCTGTCTGGCAGGTGTATGGCCGCCGCTCTCACAGGGCATCTGTGAGAAGTGGCAGCCAAGACGCCGCTTCTTATGTCCCGATCGGATGACGTCAGAGCACGTCCGACGTCAATCCGAACCAGCCGGAACGTCATCGACAACAGCGTGGGTGCGCGCGCAACACATACTGCGTTGCGTTCCACACGGCGTAGATGGCGTAGCGGAGGACGTTGCATAGCAACGTCGTCCTAGCCGCACAGCAACGCAGGCCTGCACCCATGTAGTCCCCGATGGCAACGGGGGACCAGGGCAGCACGGAACAGCGGTGCTTGCGGCTTGGGCGGCTGCATAACCCTGCCGCACTGGTGGCTGCAGGGTGTCTGTCCTCAACGCGGTGTATGGAACATGGGGTCCATCGCGCTAAGTTAGGATGGAAAAACAATACTGGCGAGGGAAGGGAGAGGGCGGGGAGGGGACAGTGCATCAGGGGGTTGCCTCATATTTGGAAAGAAATAAAGACACAAAATACAAAGTACAGTACAGCAACAAGCAATGAAAAGACATCACATGTATTCGTAAATATGGTTTACAATAAGTCTACAAGACTAAACATGGTGCAGAGACTAATGCTATCCTATAAGTTGAATCACACTATTCAGGAGAAGGGAAGAGGAGGGGAGAGGTATAGAAAAAAAGGGGGGAAGGGAAAGGGGGATGGGGATTAGGGGATAGGGAATGATCGGGGGAGAAGAATACATAGTAAGACAGGAATAAAAAATTTTTTGTTATAGCATCTCTAAAGGTTCACCCCACCGGGCACCAAAGAGGGGACACCCCCCGTCCATATATCAAAGAAAGGGGCGGTAGGATATCACCTCGTTGATGCCGGGCGGGGTGGTGGCCTCCAAGCGCTCGATCCAATATGTTTCACTTTGTAAGATTTTTTTGTCCCAATTTCCGCCTCTGGGATCTTGTTTGACCACTTCTAAAACCAAGAAAGTAATCATAGTGATGTCGAATTTATGATATAATCCCAGGTGTCGGCTCACGGGAGTTAACATTTTGGCCCATTGGGAATAGAAGAGATGATCATAGATTCTCTTTTTGAGGGGACGTATGGTTTTCCCCACATAAAAGGCTCCGCACCTGCAATTCATAAGGTATATTACCCCTGGGGTGTCACATGTGGCATTGAACCGGGGGGTAAATTTCTTTCCGTTGGGTAGAATGAAAGTGGTGCCCACCTGTATGTGTGGGCAGTAGGCGCAATGACCACATATGTACATACCCCTGGCTAGATCATCAGTTTGATCTATTGGCTGGTAGAGACTGGCCGTGAGTTTGTCTCCCAAGGACGGTGCCTTTCTAAACACGATTTCCGGTGTGGCGCGGACGTATTGGCGAAGCACTGGGTCCTCGCTGAGGAAATGCCAGTGCTTCGCCATACATGCGCGAAGTTGTGGGTGTTGAGCCGAATAGCGAGTGATGAATTTAGTTGTTTGTTGTTCCTCTGTGGTTTTGGATTTAGGCTTTGGAAAAATTAGCTGGGTTCTGTCTAGGCCTAATGCTTTATTATAGGCCCGTCTTAGGAGGCTTTTACTGTATCCTCGTTCGCTAAGACGGCTCCGTAGCTCACTTGCTTGGTGTATGAATTGTTCATCATACGTACAGTTTCGCCTAAGGCGGAGATACTGTGCGTATGGGATGCTGTGCACCAGGGATTTAGGATGGCCACTTTCCGCATGCAATAGGGTGTTGCCTGCGGTCTTTTTACGAAATAGTTTAGTGACTACATTATTTGACTGATCTCTATAGAGTGTTAGATCCAAAAAAGAGATAGTATCTTTGTGGTACTCATATGTGAATCTGAGGTTGAAGCTGTTGGTATTCAAGAGGGCCATGAGACATTGTAAATCAGGAATGGTGCCTGTCCAAATTAAAAAAATATCATCAATATACCTGAGCCAGCATAAAGTCTGGCTCAGGTATACATCAAGCTTGTCATCGGCAAAAATTTGCCGCTCCCACCCCCCCAGGTACAGGTTGGCGTACGCCGGGGCACAGCATGTGCCCATGGCGACGCCCTGCACCTGGAGGTAGTGGGTGCCGGAGAAGGAGAAGCAGTTATGCTTCAGAATAAAAGAGAGGAGTTGCAACAGGAAGGTGTTGAACTCCCATAGTCTGTTGTCCTCCTCCATCAGAAAACTACTGACAATTTCAATGCCTTGATCATGTGGGATGCTTGAATATAAAGCCTCCACATCCACTGTGACAAACATAGCTTGATCAGGGATGGTTAGGCCCTCCAAACATCTCAACAAGTCAGGGGTGTCCTTAACATAGGATGGTAACTGAGTCACATGGGGCATAAGAAAAAAATCAACAAACCTACTGGCATGTTCAGTAATTGATCCTATGCCAGATACTATGGGCCTTCCTGGGGGTGCCCTCATATCCTTGTGGATTTTTGGTATGGTATAGAATATGGCCTCTCTCGGAAAAGGGACATTAAGATACTCATACGTCTGCTTGTCAATCAGAGCGTCATTATATGCTGTGTAGATTAGAAATTTGAATTCCAAGCCATATTTTGAAATTAAGTCTGGTGTGATTGGTCTATACCAATCCACATTCTCTAAAACGTCAAGGCACATCCTCTCATATTGTTGATTGGTTTGTAACACAATGTTTCCCCCCTTATCTGAGGGTTTTATAACTGTGTCTGTTCTAGTGTAGAGTTGTTTTAAAGCTGCCTGTTGGTTTGCTGTCATGTTGGGGAGACTAGATGATATTGGTATGGACTTTATTTCTTTGACCATGGCAATTAGAAAAGCCGAGATCTGAGGGTTGGTTGTTAGATCCGGAAATTGATTTGATTTGTTCTTAAATGTGTGTTTTTTGGATAATGGTTTTGTAGGGCCTGTTTCGGTAGCTAGGCGGGAGTTAGTAGTCGTTTGTGAATCTGCGGGGCCACTAGCGTAATCCGGATTTTCATCCAGAAGTAGCATGAGGTCTCTCAGGGCTCGGAAATCTTTCATGGTATAATTTTTAATTTTTTCAGACAACGCTCTTTCTTCCTGTTGGCGTTTTTTTGAAGGATCAAACATATACTTGTATGTGAGTTTGCGTGTAAACAAGTATAGGTCTTTTATCGATTCATACTTGTCAATGTTGGTGTTGGGACAGAAACTCAGACCCAGTTTCAGGACCATAGTTTCTTCACTAGACAATGGGTATGGTGTTAAATTAATTATAGTTAGTTCTTGTTCTGTTACTTGGTGTGCTGAGTCCCCTCTAAAGGGAAATCTCGACGTGCTTGGCGTGTCTGACTAGAACTACTTTCTCTAGGGTTGGATGGTTCTCCTGTGGTAGGCAGTGTAGTACCTGTTTGGGAGTTATGTAGTAGTTGGATAGCCTGGGCAGCCACCGGACCCATATAGGCATATTGTGATAGGTCTGTAGTGTGCATTTTCCCATCACCCTTACGAATGGCACCCTGTGATTGATTGCTATTGGGTTTGAAACTGGAAGTATTGTCCGGTTTCTTTTTGTTGCCCGGTGTCGATTGCCCACCACCATAAAAGCCCCGCTTACGTGATCCCGAATGCGTTCGGTCTGCTGCTGTTGAAGGATGTACTTGTGCCTGGGAAAAAGATGAAGATACAGATGAGTCAGAGAAATCATCTTCCGATGCATATACATTGTTGGTATTGGTCTGGGAAACACCCCTTCCTACTGGCCTTCTGACTCTGGTTTGACTATCCCATTTGTAGGCATAGTGTTCCACAAACGCCATTCTGTCCTTACCGAGTTTGGCTTGTTTTTTTGAGATTATGTTTTTATTAAGTTTATCTAGATACTCTTTTAATTCATGGTTCTTACTCACGTAGAGAGGGTGTTTTAGTACTAGTTCATGTTGTTGTTTTAGTGATCCTAGTTCCTTGTCTAGATTATCAATGTCTAACTGGTACTGAGCCATTAATAGTTGCATGCATTCCTTGCTACATTTGTTTAAAATACCTTCCCATGACTGTTTCAGTTCTGACGTGATATTTTTAATAGAGGGGAACATTTGTATCCGCAGCCCCATAGGGCTTATGTTCTCCTTGATGTATTCATTAAAAAACTGCATGTGCCAGTAAAGGTTTGATTTTTTCTTTAATAATTGTCTAAGTTTGGCAAAGTATGCCTTTAGGTCATCGTCCTCTTTGTTGGTACCATTGTAAGAGGTCTGGAATTCACTCATCAGACCAGCCCACGCTGTGCCCATATAGTCCATGCTTCGATCCTTCTCCCAAAGGAAGAAAGAGCAAACACACGGAACAGAAAAGAAACAACGAGGAAAAGGGGAAAGGAAAGGGGGAAGAATAGTGAGGTTCAAAGGAAAGTGACTTCTCAAGGGTTAGTGCTTTGCATAAAGATATACTTGCTGTGTAAAGCAAGAACGTAGAATTGATTGGAGTTAAATGTAATAACAACCGGGACGGTTCATTGATTTAAAATGAACCTGAAATGGTGCTTCCACCTATTGTTTTAGATCAAGAAAAAGGATTGCTGCGTCCCAAGGTGGCAACCTACAAAACACCTGTCATATATGTGAGTGCCACATCCTACATAGTATCAAGAATTGTTTTCCTTTTCCCAAAATAGAGAGAGGAAAGAAGAATGGACTTTATAGGCACTTGTTTATGAAAAATATTTATAGTACAAAATTTATTGAGTAACATATATAATTAAACAAAAAACAACATACAGTACATACATAACACCAGTATTGACAAAAAACAATATTGGAATTAAAAGGCTGAGAACTCGGAAAGACTGCCCCTATGGGTATTACAGTACCACACGAAGATTCGCTAGACGTGGGGTCGGTGTGCATAGAGTATTGACACCATGAATTCTTCCCACTGGAATGTGGACTTGCCCAAGGAGGGGGTTGGTCGTCGGTTCCACCAATTAAAAAAAGAAGAACTTTTTGCTCGACATGTTTCGCGACTCCTAGGTCGCTTCCTCAGGAGCTTATGTTCTGGTTTAGAGGAGACACTGTGTTACTTTATGTCACTTTTACATAACTGTATCATACAAACATCATACAAACAATATAAGCATTAACATAGATAGAGGTGAGGCTCACCTACTGATGCAGAGCCCTGACCCAGAGTCTCTCTACTCGCTAGCGCCGGTGGGCCCACCAGATGGTTTCACGTGAACCCCCCTAAAGAACAAGAGGGGGGAAGGAGGAAAGATGGACACCGTAGGCCACCGAAAAGCAGCGTCACCACCTCTACCGGGTGTACTCACGACCGGTGAGACCCTCGAGGTTTGGCACTGCTGTGCAGGGACAGAGTTATGGGGACATAAATGGTAACTAGTGATACAAAGAAGGGATGAAAAAGGGGCAAGGCAGAAAAGTAATGATAGACAAATAATTAGTCAATTAGAACATCGTGTATTAAATGTTCACTGAAAAAGTAGCCTCTCTACATATACTCCACAATACTTACTGGAGTAGGTATTTGTAAGAGGTATAGTAGGTTGCTTAATGCTTCACTCTGCTGGAGACCCGGAACTTGATACCCAAAAGGAAAGGTCCGCTCTAAGGGGATATATAGATACAAGGGTGCTTATAAGTTCTCTGCTATGCATGTATAGTTAGTATTATCGTATTACCTAAAGCCAAAATAGAGAAGAGAGGCCTGGTAGTATGACCATTAGGGAGAGGAAATATCTCCCAAAGGCCACATCTTGGTATAAATAACATAATGGGCAAAGGTACTTGGAACTTACTATAGCAGTATTGAGAAATACAGACTAATGTTTGCCCCCTTAAAGTAATGGACCCCATAGAACATAAAAGGGCATCAAGAAAGTAAAGGGCACTATACCTTGCAGGGAGGGTGGAGTAAGATAGTGTATGTCCAGCAGGAAGGTAGTGCGGCTGTCTGGCAGGTGTATGGCCGCCGCTCTCACAGGGCATCTGTGAGAAGTGGCAGCCAAGACGCCGCTTCTTATGTCCCGATCGGATGACGTCAGAGCACGTCCGACGTCAATCCGAACCAGCCGGAACGTCATCGACAACAGCGTGGGTGCGCGCGCAACACATACTGCGTTGCGTTCCACACGGCGTAGATGGCGTAGCGGAGGACGTTGCATAGCAACGTCGTCCTAGCCGCACAGCATCGCAGGCCTGCACCCATGTAGTCCCCGATGGCAACGGGGGACCAGGGCAGCACGGAACAGCGGTGCTTGTATGTATGTACTGTATGTTGTTTTTTGTTTAATTATATATGTTACTCAATAAATTTTGTACTATAAATATTTTTCATAAACAAGTGCCTATAAAGTCCATTCTTCTTTCCTCTCTCTATTTTGGGAAAAGGAAAACAATTCTTAAACAAAAGAAGAGCGACAATTTTGAAAAAAAAAAACACAATATCTTTTATTTTTTGCTCTAATAAATATCCCACATTTTTTTATCAAAAAACATTTTTTTTTTTCCTCAGCGTAGGTCGATATGTATTCTTCTACATAATTTTGGTAAAAATCGCAATAAGTGTATATTGATTGGCTTGCACAAAAGTTATAGCGTCTACAAAATAGGGGATAGATTTATGGCATCTTTATTATTATTATTTTTTTTACTAGTAATGGCAGCAATCTGTGATTTTTATCGGGACTGCAACATTATGGCGGACACATCGGACACTTTAGACACATTTTTTAAACCATTGACAATTATACAGCAATCAGTGCTATAAAGATGCACTGATTACTGTGTAAATGTCACTGGCAGGGAATGGGTTAACACTAGGGGGCGATCAAGGGGTTAACTGTGTTCCCTATGTGTGTTTCTAACTGTAGGGGAGGGGACTGACTAGGAGGAGAGAGAGATCGTTGTTCATACATAGTATGAACACAAGATCTGTCTCCTCTCCCCTGAAAGAACCGATAAACACACAGATCCCAGTCCTCGCTCTGTCACAAGCGATTGCGGGAGCCCGGCGGTCATCACGCCAACCGGGCACTCGCATCGGCTCTGGGCATACGCTGCGGGTGCGCGCGATGTAAGGTAACGTTGTTTCGCCCAGCCATGCCATTCTGCCATTCTGCCGCAGTAAAACTGCTGGTTGGCAAGCTGTTAACAATCCTTGAATGTGGTTGCATTATTTTTCTCTTTTTAGGCCAGGGATCCTGCCAGTAGTACACTTCTTGTCCTAGGGTGACAACACTGACTCAACCTACTCAACTTACTGCATCTATGGAATAACAGCATTGTCATCCTAGGACAGCAACACTCCCCCCTAGAGAACACTTCCCCCTATCCTCCTCCCCATGACATGGGGAAGGGGGTGTTCTGTAGTCCTAACATCATTCCAAATAATGTTGTTTCAGATAAAAGTACAGAGTGCACAGGATAGCACTAGATTCCTGGAAGTATCTTCAATATCAATTTTCAATTGTATATTTAACAGATCAAGGGAGAATATAAGAGAAATTCATTGGTAAGATTCACATAAATAAAAAAAAACTTTTTAAAGCATATGTACACTTTTGAATAAAAAATATCCTTACTGCAGCATATAACATCGTTGAAATACAGTAAGCTATCCATAGTGGTCTTTTCATTTATAGCATCAGTCCACCCATAATTAATATATCAGTTGTTGGTAGCAATAGCAACCTGGGGGTTAAATAGTACAATGGTTCCTTTTACTGTACAAGGTTTTCAGTGGGGAAATCTCACAACTCTAGATCATTATCTTGCTCCATTACTCATAAATTGAATTCAGTTTCAAGATCTTCAGTTTCAAGATCTTGAAATAGAAGCAACAGAATAGCTGAGGCAGATGGGTGTACCTGGGTGCTCAAGTGCAAAGATCTCATTAACAGGGGTGCAAGAAGCTGTTGGATCAAGCAGGAACTGAAGAGGAACTCTAAAGGAACTGAAGCCAGGGGTCAAAGCATAGTTATAATAGATTGGGATTTAGTTCATTTTCAATTTGTGCTGAAGCTGGACTCTGAACCAAAAACTATTTTTCAACAGGTGCACTGTAAAAAAATAAATCCATACTAATAAAGTAAGTCCCATGTGTATAGACTGCAGCGTTATGTACAATTCTGACTTTCACTCACCCCTGTACAGTGCAGTCACGGCCATCAATGGGAGTCAATTTTCCTGCTGGAGAACTCAGATCGCAGTGGGTGGCTCAAAACTCTTTTTAAATGAATGCAGGGCACATTTTTATTGAAGGAGGGGAGATTGTGATGTTCATCTGCCCCCTCCTCCAATCACAAAGCACCTTGCATTCATTGAAGTCCTGGCTTTAAGAAAATGAAAGGTTCCCGAAGACCTTCCTCAAGATACAAGAATTCATTTTTACTCATCTTTATACTAGAAACAGAGATGTATGCTTCTCTCTTCAATCAGAACCTAAGGGTTGGAAGCAGATTGTATCAAGAGCAAAATAAACCATTAAGGTATAAATAAGAAGAAAGGATCCTGAGGTACTCCACTGGAATCAGAGGAGGAAGGGATTATACTTTAACAAACCTGTACCTAGTTACATAGTTACATAGTAGGTGAGGTTGAAAAAAATACACAAGTCCAACCTATGTGTGTGGTTATATGTCAGTATTACATTGTATATCCCTGTATGTTGTGGTCATTCAGGTGCTTATTTAATAGTTTTTTTAAACTATCGATGCCCCAGCTGAGACCGCTGCCTGTGGAAGGGAATTCCACATCCTTGCCACTCTTACAATAAAGAACCCTTTACGTAGTTTAAGGTTTAATCTCATTTCTTAAAATTTTTGTTTCAATTGTTTTTATTAAAGATTTACAATACAAAGAACAAAGGTCTCTAATTTTAATGAGTGGCCACATGTCTTATTAAATTCCCTTCCGCAGAAAAGTTTTATCCCTATTGTGGGGTCACCAGTACAGTATTTGTAAATTGAAATCATATCCCCTCTCAAGCGTCTCTTCTCCAGAGAGAATAAGTTCAGTGCTTGCAACCTTTCCTCATAACTAATATCCTTCAAGCCCTTTATTAGCTTTGTTGACCTTCTTTGTACATGGAATCTTTAAATGTACAAGACTGGAATAGATATTACTGATATCCTGTTAAACCCCTGATGAAAGAGAAAACAATCAGCTCTGAAATGCGTCAACTGAAGGATACCATTGTATCTGTATCTCTGTCCTTCCAGTTGTTTAGGTCATGTTTATTCCATGTTTTGATTTTTAATCTTCTATCAATAAATTGTGTTTTATCAAATATTCCATTGTACTACTATTGAGTGCCTTTAAAGTCCCACTTCTAGGGGTTTCTCCATTCCAGTCCTATATAGGGAAGTGACATGTTAGGGATTATTTATCACCAAGCCCTTTCTTTTTCCTCATATATGTGAATCTGCACAGTGCGGCCACCCTATAGCAGTAATCGCCTGCTAAGGGGCGGTCAGGAACTGGTTAAAGGTCAACTTTGTTTTTAGTAAAGTTGTTCTTTAATCCCCCCTGCCAAGGCCCCATCAGTGTAATTACCAGTGAAAATACTTACCTGTAATCCAGTACAGTGTCACTGTGGCCTACATGAAGTTGACTTTTAACTATTTGAGCTCCGGAAAGTTTTACCCCCTTCATGACCTGCCCATATTTTGCTATTTAGCACTGTACTACTTTAACTGGTATTTGCGTGGTTATGCAACGCTGTACACAAATTAAATGTATGTTGTTAGGTCCTTTGTTTTGTCCTCTGCATCAGCTCCTCTTTCCCTCAACTGGACTTTGATGGTCAATGGAAAACTCTCGCCCTTTTTCCCCCCTTGACTGTTCAGACAGGCAAAAAAGACACCATACACCGTGTGTGGTTGAAAAAAGAATACTTTTACTTCCCGCTTCACAGAGCATATACAATAATCAAAAAGGGGAAGAACGCAATTAAACAACCAATCACATTCAAGCATTTAAGCATTTTGTTATACAATTCAATATTGATCTGCAAGATTCATAATATTTCTTCCTTCAGACTCAACATCATATTTACTCTAAAAATGTCTCACGCAATATATGTCCTTGATAAGGTTCCCAGTATGTTTTGGTATACCGAAGCACAAAACAGCAAGTTTGTTATGGGAAGTAGACTTGTTATTAGATAGACTTGTTATTAGAAGTAAACTTGTTATGAGAATGTGTGAGTGTGAGATAAACAGTTACAGTGGCTTTCTACAGAAAAACATCTTTGTACAATACTATTAAATCTTAAAGGGTAACTCTACACTTCCCACGTTTCCTTACATATGTGATTTGTTTTTCACACAAATAGAGCATTGTGGTGGTATTTATTCACCACTGGTTTTTTTTTTTCTTGTTTTTTATTATAAAATAAATTAAAAAATAGACCAAACATTTCTTACTTTCTGCTTACATATCAAATAACAAAAACATATATATTCATAAATTCAGGCCAAATACAATTCTGCTACATGTCTTTGATAAAAAAAAAAAAAAAAAAAATCACAATAAGTGTATATTTATTGGTTTGTGTGAAAGTTATAGGGACTACAAACACTGGTATATATACTGGATTTTTTTTTTTTTTTTATAGTAGTAATGGTGGTGATCAGTGACTTATAATTGGGACTGTAATGCAGTAGGCAATCTGACACTAACTAACAGTGGGTGGGAACTAACTAACTGACACTGACATCACCAGTGACACTAATACAGCTGTCAGTGATAATACTATACACTGTCACTATACTAATGACACTGGCTGGGAAAGGTTTAACATCTCAGAATAATCAAGGGGTTAAGCGCGTGCCTAACAATGTGTTAATGTCTGTATTATGTGCTGCTTTTTACTAAAAATCTATTTGTTCCTACACCCTGCGCACCCTGTACCTGGAAGAGGCCAGCAACATACAGTTATGTCGCTGTGCCTGTAGGAGCCTCCCGTCGGCAGTACAATGCGGGCAGGCGGTCCTAAAGAGGTTAAAGAGTGACTTGAGCCATAAGTACATACGTCCTTCAATTGCTTCCCCTCTATGTTCTATGTCAACCCAAAAGTGTATTGTTAGCGGGCCTGTAACACAGTAGATACCCCTCACTCCAAGAATGAAGGTGGCAGAAACTACAGTACCAATTGTGGTTCTTTTTTTGGAATCCTCATTCAATTTGGCTTTCGTTTTGGCCACCTGCAGAGGAGAGTTTGTCTACCTTGAAAATTGGATTTAATCTGCAAGAAATTGGATTGGCATGAGACTTCATTTTATGCCCTTTGCCAGCTCTACATATGGAATTTGCATGATGCACAAGTGCAATATACAGCAAGACAATTGGAGAATGTGTGTGTACCTGCTGGAGAGATTAACCCTTTGTATTTGTCTTTGTACTTTTTCACGTAGACAAAAAGTGATCGGAAATCCAAAATGTTACAGTTGTCACTGGAACAGGAAATGAGGGTACATCTCTCAAAGGATACCTTTGCCAGTCACAACTGTCTAATGCTGCATACACATGAGCGGATTTTCCGTCGGAAAAATCTTGGATGGTTTTTCAGATGGAATTCCGCTCAAGCTTGGCTTGCATACACACGGTCACACAAAAGTTCTCAACTTTCGACCATCAAGAACACGGTGAAGTTCAATGCTTCCGAGCATGCGTCAAATTGTTTCCGAGCATGCGTAGGAATTTTGCGCATCGGAATTGGTACAGACGATCAGAATTTGCGATCTGAATTTTTTCCGACCGAAAAATAGAGAGCCTACTCTCAATCTTTTGTTCGTTGGAATTCCACCAGCAAAAGTCAGATGGAGCATACTGTACACACAATCGCATTTTCGGACCAAAAGCTCTCATCGGACTTTTGCTGGTGGAATTCACACTCATGTGTACGAGGCATTAGAGAGGCTTCCCTCTCACTTCATAAAGATTTGCTCTTACTTCCTGTTGTATCTTCAGGATAGAACGTTTAGAAAGTGCAATAAAATCTTAACAATGAGACACAGAGAGTAACAAACTCGACAGGGATTTTTATTACTCCGTAGTCTATCAAATAAAAAGGTTTGGCTTTACATATCATTTAAGATTAAAGTAAGCAAAGTGTTTTTTCTATTCCAATGGTTACCCCATTCCTGGATCATACATTTATAATGGTTCCTTCCTAATAATAAAAGGTATGTTAAAGTAAGATGTGTTAACAATATTAACCACTAGCCTAACGCCCACCATCATATGACGGCGGGACGGTAAGGCTCTTGTTCTGGGAGGACGTCATATGACATGATCCCATTTAAACAGGGCATTTGCAGCCCTGTATTGTCGGGGGCAGCGTGTCATCGAGACACCGCTCATCACCGACAGGGGTGAACAGCCACTGGGCGTGGCTGTTTACTACGTGATCGGCCGTGATGGAGTCACGTTTGATCACAGGTGGTACCGCCCCACTTTGCACAGCGCATGCGCGCGATCGGGAGCTCGCTGCATGTGCACGTCGGTGGCGGCGTGTTCCCGGTAACACTGCTCGTCACCGACAGTGGTAAACAGCCATTGACCAGAGGCTGTTTACCACGTGATCGGCTGTGATCCTTTCACAGCCGATCACTAAATGTCAACAAACCGCGGTAACGAGATGTTACCGGGTTCTCCTTCTCACACACCGATCGTGAGAAGGAGATTGCCCCTCGCCTACAGTGTACAACAACACACACTGATTATAATATATGAAACAATCAGCGCAAACCAAAAAAAGACTAACGAGTGCAAGCTGAACACAAAAAAGGTAAATCACAAATCCTTCACAGTACAATATAAAAAGAAAAAATGTACAGCGCATACAATAAATTTGAATATTAAATAACATAAAAAGTTCATATCCAGAACATACGGAGTGATGTGAATGAACGGAGTGATGTGGATGAACACCCAAGTGACTGTAGATCATAAATCAAACATATCTTAAAGCGGAAGTAAACCCATCGATTTAACAGTCTAAAAAAAAAAGGCATGCCGTGAATGCTAACTGCACATTGACTGTGCTCTCAACCAAACAGTCAAACCATCCAATGGCTGGTGTCATAACAGATCACATGTGCAGCACTGTGGCAGTTGAAGATTAAACAGAGGCAAAGATGGCAGCTTCCTTGGCTGAAAACGATAGGAGGGTTTACTTCCACTTTAAGTGGTAAATCCTCCACCAAACGAATAAGGTACTCTTACCAGGTGTGCTATACACATATACACATACGCATCAGGGATAGGCATAAGATTCCGATCCGACCAGGATGCAATCTGAGGCTGTATGATGACCAGGAAAAAACATCAAAAAGCTCACCATGCCCCCTCCATGTCCTTCTCCGCCCCCGTTCTCCTCCAGCCCCCTCCATGTACTTCTCCGCCCCCGTTCTTCTCCGGCCCCCGCCATGTCCTTCTCCGCCCCATTCTCCTCCAGCCCCCTCCATGTCATTCTTCGCCCCCGTTCTCCTCCGGCCTCTCCATGTACTTCTCTGCCCTGTTCTCCTTTGGCCCCCTCCATGTACTTCTCCTCCCCCATTCTCCTCCGGCCCCCTCCATGTCCTTCTCCGCCCCCACTCTCCTCCAGCCCCCTCCATGTCCTTCTTCGCCCCCGTTCTCCTCCGCCCCCCCCCCCCCCCCCCCATGTACTTCTCTGCCCTGTTCTCCTTTGGCCCCCTCCAAGTACTTCTCCTCCCCCATTCTCCTCCGGCCCCCTCCATGTCCTTCTCCACCCCCGTTCTCCTCCGGCCCCCTCCATGTCCTTTTCCACACCCCCCTTGTTCTCCTCGTTCCCCGCAGCCAGCTCCCCTCCTCTCCTCTCCCACCGGCTGCGAAGGGAACTAGTTAATGGACACAGCGAGCGAGATCGCTCCTGTGTCCTGTGATAAATGACTGTGTCATTTATAAACTGTGTTTACTCTGCTCAGTTTATGAATGAACAGAAGCCTCTGTCTCCTGTTCATTCATCTTTAGTGCTGAGAAAGGGACTGGGGAATCTGTGTCCTCAGCCCCTTTGTCTATCTCAAAGGGGAGATGTCAGGGGTCTGTTAGACCCCTGACATCACACCAAAGCCCCCCAAAAAATATAAAAAACTATTTGTAAAAAAATAAAATAAAAAACTACTGAGTAGCGCAACCTCCCTGAAATGAGTTTGCCACCTCACTGAAATGAGTTTCTGCAGGTTGGGATGTCGGAGGTGGCACTGATAGACACTGGTAGGTGGCACTGATAGGCAGCACTGATGATGGGGCACTGATTGGCAGCACTAATGGGCACTGATAGGTGGCACTGGTGGGCACTGATTAGCGGTAATGATGGGCACTGGTAGCTGGCACTGGTTGGCACTAATTAGCAGCACTAGTGGTCACTGTGTGAGACCGATGTCCCTTTTACAGAGGCCAGTAATCGGCTTTATTATTTTCTCCTCATGCTGTCAGTGTGAAGGAAAAAAAAGCCGATGACCGGCTGTTGTTTACATCATGTGACCAGCTGTCATTGGCTGACAGCTGATCACGTGATAAAGGGCTGAGTGATCTGTGACTCGGCGATCACAGAGTGTGCCGTGCGCAGGCAGCGTGAGCACAGGAGGACATCCATGTACGCCCTCCCAGCATTTAAATTTTATTGTGGTACTTCAAGTACTGAGAAAGGGGAGCAGCGCCCCACCACATCATCCAACGCAATGAATACTTTGTTGACTATTCCTCCTACTCTTTAAGTCCACTAGAGCACACTTGCTTTTTAAAGCCTGTGATTCTGTATGCATATATATATATTATAAAGATATAAAAGTGAGAATAGTTGATGCGCAACATACCAAACAAGCAATTTTCAGACATTGAGCACTGAATATGTGCTTCAAAGCAAAATAAAAAACAGCCCAATGCAGAACATACCAGGCATGATTGCTCATTATGAAGTCTTTCAAAAACTATATTTATACTTTGAGTATGACAGCTGCATACCTCCAATTAAATGTACAAAACACTCCTATCGCTTCACGGCTCATATGTAAGACTGCTGTCAAAACAAAATTAATCAGCATTATACAATACAGAATATGGAAAAAAAACATCCAACAAAATCTAAGACTTAAAGGATAACTCCACTTTTGTGGGGGAAAAAAAAAGCAAATAAAAAAAAATAATAATACAGCGTATACAATTGTGATACAAGTCATATTGTAATTGGATGCTAGTAAAAATTACCTTTCCTTTTCAATCTGCAGCCGCTGTAATTTTCTGAAAATGCAATGCAATATGGCTACCTGGAGTTGTTCGGTACGCAGAAGGTTTAATGACCACTCCCCAGAAACATAATTTCCTGCTTGTGTGATTGGCTCACCAATTTTCACACAAGTCTACCTAAGATCGGATTTCAGGCATCCCCTGCAACAAAAATTTCATTTTTGGTGAGGTACTCCCAATAGGAACATGTCTAAAGGCCCTGCCATTTTCCTCATGAGTGTCCTGCAGCTGCACAGCTGATTGATAATTAAGAAACCACTCCCATTAGACCCACTGAGCACAGAGGAGCAAACAGTAATTTCTTCAGAATAACAAAAGGTAGGAATCTAAAATAAAGGTTGTTATACACCTTGTAATGTACATAGATCAACCAGAGGGACATGTTTTTTTTCTCAACAAAAGTGGAGTTACACTTTTAAAGCAGTATTAAACCCAAAAGCAAACATTTGTTATATTGCAGCTTACCAATTCTTTTACATATTTTAGGCTTTCATTCTTCTATTTTCATCATTCATTCACTCATCGATTCACCTGAATTAGCATATCAATAAGTTACTTCATTAAACATAAGACTGAATGCTTATTACATACATTGTAATGCTCTTTACTCGTTATGTGATTTATACTTATTGTATACCTTGTATGTACTATAGCTATTGTACACCTCTAAAACTTTACAATAAAAACGTATATTGTGAAAAAAAAAAAAGGAAAGCAGCCGTGATGTCACTGGTGCATGCGCTCTGAAGGGACGGAATACCGTTTGGTTGTACTTCTTCTGGAGGGGAGTACAGTTTCTTCTGCACTTTTGTGACCCATTTTTATCCAACAGCCAGCTATAGCCCGCTGTCAGCTGATATTGCTCAGCAGGTCCGGGCTGTGGAAAGATCCTAACTTTAAAGTCAGGATTCACCCAAATGCCTGGACCAGCAGCTAGCCAGCCACTCCTGCCCCCTCCACAGCTTGGCATTCCAGTGATCTTGGGGGAGGGGGGGCAGAGCCAGGGACTGACAGTCACCACTCTTTGCTCACTGAAGGCTGAAAACTGAATGATCAGTGGTCTTTGATCGCTCTGTTTGTCTAAAGCCCCATACACACGCGCGGATTATCCGAGGACCAGGTCCGTCGGATCCTGTCCATCATACTTTGTCCGATGTTGGTGTTGCATACACACGGTCGGACAAAGTTGTCGGAAAATCCGATCATTCTGAACGTAGTGACGTTTGTTGCCTATGACGTGACTACGTAGAGGCTAGTAGCCAATAGCTTTGGTCTTGTAATGTGATCTGAGCATGCGTAGCACTTTGTCCGTCGGAATTCAATACACACGATCGGATTTGGTGTGATCGGACTTTGTTGTCGAAAAATCTATCCAGCAGGAGATAGGACTTTGTCCGTCGGACAATCCGACGTACACTGTCCAATGGTGCCTACACACGGTCGGATTTTACGACAACATTGTCTGATAGGACAGAATCCATGGGAAAATCCTACCGTGTGTATGGGGCTTTAGAAGCAGCTGGGGACAGATGCAATATTGAATCAATGCTTGATTCACCTAGGTAAGTATAATTTAAAAAAAAATCTCTTTTAAAGAAAAAATCCTCATCTCCCTCCTAAGAACCCTCCCCAAGCAAAGATTTCCACTGTAAAATATCTCCCTCCCCCAAAAATTAAACCCCCCTGTCTCTAAACCGACCCCCCAAAGCAAAAATATCTCCCACAGTCAACACCTTCTCCCCAGCAAAGATTCCTAATTATAAAGAAAATCTCCCTTCGTCCAATCAAACTCCCTCCCAGAAGCAAATCCCTGTCATTAACCACCCCCTGTAAACTTCTCTACAAGAAACTCCCCCCTTCTCCAAAAGCAAACTATCCCCCTTTACTTAATCCCCCACCAAAAGAAATTCCCCCGGGCTGGAATTCTCACTTCCTCCCCAAAACAGAAAATTGATGCCTTCCCACTTACCAGACCTCAGATTCAGCACGTCACAGAAGTAGGAAAACTTCTGCATCCCCAGTCTCCCTTCAGCTGTGTCATATGATACCTCGAGGAGGAGTCTAGGAGTTCCCTCAACCGTGCACTGTCAATTGCCGGCATCTAAGACCTCGCAGTCATTTTATGCTTTTCAGGGGGACCCCTTATTAAACTGAGGGGGTGGGGCACAATAGAAGGGGGGCTGTGCTGATGCTGAGGCTAAACAGCAGGGACACTGTCTGTGCATTTTGCCAGGATGCTCTGGGGGGTGTTTGAACACCCCTGACCCCCCCCCCCGCTTATCTAAACCCCTAATTCCCACAAACACCAAAATGCACAGAGTGACAAAAAATAAAAAGAGGAAAAAGGGGGATCAACAGGTCACCAAACCAAGACATTAAATTAAAAGCAATATCTGACAAAATTAGATGAAAACTTCCAAACTATTATCCTAATCACTAGAAAAATGCCCAAAAATTTGACTAATGGAATCTCTAAATACCTAATATTCTGTCTGTCAACACAAACTGCAATAAAAGTTTTACCCCTGTTTGCACGCAAAATACTTTGACAAGGATGATCTGCCATTTGAAGGTATAATACAGGATTGGAGAGATTGAGCTAGGCGAGAATATGGAGCCCCTAGAGACTGAAAAGAACTGTTGGAGAAAAGCCATGTTTACTATACTGACATTTGAAATTGTGGATTGTAATAATAACTGGATATGCTCACATAAAATGTGACTAACCAAGACATGCCATGACTGATGTGTGCTTGTTATTGATCATTTACTGTCCAACAGCTTTGACTTCTCCACAAATCCTGAACAATCTTATTAAGTGTGTCAACTATAATTTGTGAAACACTACAGCTCATTTGAAGTGCCAGGTTGTATATTTTCAGCTGATTCCTCATATATTTGAAGGAAGGCTTACATTAGGATGTCTCATCAGACCATAAAAAAAGGATTTTTACGATTTTTTAATGCTAAACAATTTTATTGACCTGATTAAATATCTGATTAAAAAAATTGTAATGCTGATTTTGAAATCTAAGTTTTTGTTTGTTTCTGTTAAATTTTTTTGTAAATAAGTAAGTTTTCTTTTTCAATGACGACGCTGATATGGCTGCACTGATGGGCACTGAAAAGGCGGCACCGATGAGGTGGCACTGATGGTCACTGATAGGCGGCACTGGGCACTGATAGGTGGCACTGGTATGCAGCACTGATCATATGACGCCCAGTCAGAATAACTGAACCACTGCCCGGCCGTCATTCTGCTACAGGCCGGGTGGGAAGTGGTTAATGCAGTGAGTATCCCTGTTGGGGGGATTTCTCCTCACTTCTTGATCCAGTAACCACACAGAAGTTATGTTCTCGATCAGAGACACAGATAATATTAAAAATTGGGGAAAGTTATTCATAATTTCAGTGCCGATATGTAAAATACTCCACAGATATTGGATGTTGTATTTGTTCCGATCATACATTTACATTTAAATAGTAAATCTGTATTATGCAAAAGCATTTGACAAAGTTTCCTACAAACATTTACTGTACAAAGTTGGCATGGACCATAGGGTGAGTAAATGGATTGAAAACTGTCTACAAGGGCGAGTTCAGAGGGTGGTGATAAATGGGGAATACTCGGAATGGTCAAGGGTGGGTAGTGGGGTCCCCCAGGGTTTTGTACTGGGACCAATCCTGTTTAATTTGTTCATAAACGACCTGGAGGATGGGGTAAACAGTTCAATCTCTGTATTTGCAGACGTCACTAAGCTAAGCAGGGCAATAACTTCTCTGCACCTTGCAAGAAGATCTGAACAATAAACGGGGTGGGCAACTACATGGCAAATGAGGTTTAATGTAGAAAAATGTAAACAAAATGCATTTTGGTGGCAAAAATATGATGTAATCTGCTCACTAGGGGGTGAACATCTGGGGGGAATCTAGAATGGAAAAGGACCTGGGGGTCTGTTGGAAGGCAACATATTTTATTTTATAATACTGAATATAAAATCTGGATACACCAACACCTAGCCTTATCACTCTTAGGGGCAGACTGGAATGTAACAGGTTGCCCATCAAGGCTTTGTAACATATGAGAACCTTCATCTGAAAGAAGAGTCATGCCCCCTGGCAGGGGGAGTATGGGAACAAAAGCTTGGCTCCAAACCACCTGGTGTGGTGAAGATTGAAATGCTTGATTAACACTCTGCAAACAAGCTTCAAAGAGGGGCACTGCTGCCAAGATGATTGATGGGTTGATCTAAGATCAAAGACCAGATGTCATTGAAGATCTGACCAGGGTTGGATATCTATTATTCATGGATAGGGATGAGCTTCGAGTTCGAGTCGAACGTAAGTTTGACCCGAACATCGGGTGTTTTATGGGGCGTTTGCGGCAAATTTGAGCGCCCCAAAATGCACTGTAAGATCGCAGAGCATTGCTGTATGATAAGTGGCCAGAGCATACACCTGACCTGCATGCGGCCAATCAGAGCATGCTCCTCAGCGAGAGCCATAATTGGTCAAAGGTAGGGTGCCTTTGGCCAATCATGGCTCAGGGGGACTAAGTCCACACCCCACACTATATAAGCCTGCTTACACAGCGCCTGTATAGTGTGTTATAGTGGACGGAGATAGAGAGATTGAGCTAGATTAGGCAGGCAGGTTAGCTAGTTAGTTAGTGGCAGTGTATACGATATATATATATATACATATATATATATAACATAGTGAGTGTATAGCTTGTATAACAGTGTACATTTGATGTCCCCTCAAAATAACTCAACCCACAGCCATTAATGTCTAAACCGCTGGCAACAAAAGTGAGTACACCCCTAAGTGAAAATGTCCAAATTGGGCCCAATTAGCCATTTTCCCTCCCCGGTGTCATGAGACTCATTAATGTTACAAGGTCTTAGGTGTGAATAGGGAGTGGGTGTGTTAAATTTGGTGTGATCGCTCTCACTCTCATACTGGTCACTGGAATTTCAACATGGCCCCTCATGGAACAGAACTCTCTGAGGATCTGGAAAAAAAATATTGTTGCTCTACATAAAGATGACCTATGGTATAAGAACATTATCAAAACCCTGAAACTTAGCTGCAGCATGGTGGCCAAGACCATATAGCGGATTAACAGGACAGGTTCCACTCAGAAGAGGCCTCGCCATGATCGACCAAAGACCATATCCAGAGGCTGTCTTTGGGAAAAAGACATATGAGCCAGCTTTTCTGCAGAGGTTGAAAATCAGCCTGTTAGTGCTCAGACCATACGCCGCACACTGCATCAAATTAGTCTGCATGGCTGTCGTCCCAGAAGGAAGCCTCTTGCATCTAATGATGATGCACAAGAAAACCTGCAAACAGTTTGCTGAAGACAAGCAGACTAAGGACATGGATACTGGAACCATGTCCTGTGGTCTGATGAGACCAAGATAAACTTATTTGGTTCAGGTGTCAAACGTGTGTGGCGGCAACCAGGGGAGAAGTACAAAGACAAGTGTGTCTTGCCTACAGTCAAGCATGGTGGTGGGAGTGTCATGGTCTGGTGCTGCATGAGTGCTACCGGCACTGGGGAGCTCCGGTGATTGAGGGAACCATGAATGCCAACATATACTGTGACCTAGCGAAGCAGAGCATGATCCCCTCCCTTCGGAGACTGGGCCACAGGGCAGTATTCCAACATGATAATGACCCCAAACACACCTCCAAGACGACCACTGCCTTGCTAAAGAACCTGAGGGTAAAGGTTATGGACTGGCCAAGCATGTCTCCAGACCTAAACCCTATTGAGCATCTGGTCTCTAACATCCACCAGCTCTGTGATGTCATCATGGAGGAGTGGAAAAAGACTCCAGTGGCAACCTGTGAAGCTCTGGTGAACTCCATGCCCAAGAGGGTTAAGGCAGTGCTGGAAAATAATGGTGGCCACACAAAATATTGACATTTTGGGCCCACTTTGGACACTTTCACTTAGGAGTGTACTCACTTTTGTTGCCAGCGGTTTAGACATTAATGGCTGTGTGTTGAGTTATTCTGAGGGGACAGCAAATTTACACAGTTATACAAGCTGTACACTCAATACTTTACATTGTAGCAAAGTGTGATTTGTCACATGAAAAGATATAATAAATTATTTACAAAAATGTGAGGGGTGTACTCACTTTTTTGAGATACTGTATATACAGTCAGACTAGTATGTGTATATATATATATATATATATATATATATATATAGGAAGGCCAGCATGGTGGCCTGCAATTATGGGAGGAGCCCGGAGGGTATACATACCAGACCTCTCCACGAGGCCGGTGTCGGTTCCAGCGCGCCGTATTACACGTCACCAGGCTGACAAACAACTCAGTACACGTTCCTGAGTTGTCCTACGCTCCTCGTTTCCAGATTACGGATTCGATTCCCGATCGCACCCCCAGTTCGTTCCGCTTCAGCGTCGCAGGTAGCTAATACGAAACGGAATGGAGAATTATGAGGATGTTTTTTATTTTAGAATCATACTTACAGTTTTAGTAAATCGACCCCTGTGTATTTCCAATGTTGTGCTCAGAGCCACATTGCCTCACTCCTCTGAACTGTAATCTTTTATTTTTTTTGCATTGCATATGTCCCCCATGGCAGCACCCAGCATCTCATGTCCTTTTTATTTTTTTACAGTTTGCCTATTACCCCTGTAATTAGGCAAGATTCACCTTCTATAGACGTCAGTGTAATTTGCCTCTAATGCCGCGTACACACGAGTGGATTTTCCGTTGGAAAAATCTTTGATGGTTTTTCCAACGGAATTCCGCTCAAGCTTGGCTTGCATACACACGGTCACACAGTGAACTTTTAACTGTCAAGAACGCGGTGAGGTACAACACTACGACGAGCCGAGAAAATGAAGTTCAATGCTTCCGAGCATGCGTCAAATTGTTTCCGAGATTGCGTAGGAATTTTGCACGTCGGAATTGGTACAGACGATCAGAATTTCTGACTGAAAATTTGAGAACCTGCTCTCAATCTGGTGGGAATTCCGCCAGCAAAAGTCCGATGGCGCACACACGGTCGTTTTCCGAACAAAAGCTCTCATCGGACTTGCTGGCGGAAATTCCGATCGTGTGTACGCGGCATCAGTTCAAGTTATCCTTGAAAAATCAAACCTGGGCAGATTTGCCCATTACTAGTAATAACATGGCTGTATCGTTGTTCTTCTACTCTCCATTGCAGAGATTGTATCATCTAATGAAGGCAAGCTACATCAACCTAATCCAATTAGATGTAAAAGTACAGCGCGTCTTCTCACATTTGGCGAGCCAAGCTCTTATTGAGCGTATCAGACTGTGGTTAAGGTGCCTTTGTGAAAACATTGTGCTTTGCTATCTGATAAAAAAAAGTTTCACTGAATATGCTTTTTTTGTTATAATTGTGCTTTTTAGACTTTCAACAGAGCGCCTGCACTTTCTCTTCCTATAATGAGGAATGTGAATGCAAAGATATATTTAGCAGACATAATGGTCCCCCGAATGCTTTTACCTTTGCTTCTGTTGATGTCTTTTTTTTGGTTAATGAAATTCCTTTTTGTTAGGGAATAACAAACATGCCTTTGTGTTAGCTGAAAAGGAGGAAATAACTGAGCAATTTGTACAAATTATTCTTACTGTGAAGGCTCAATCACGCTGGATTCTGGTGGGTATGCATATGCCTCGCTTGTGATTATTACATTTTTTTATTTTGTTAGAATTAATTTCAAAGAAACTAAAGAAAATCAGTCTAGATTAAGAATAATGTTATTTGGAAAAATAAATCTGGGAGGAACTGTACAGTATTTTGGTATACTAGTGAACAAATCTGTTATTTGAATGGTTTATTTGGATTTGGGTGTTTTACTTGTAGTTGGGCCCAGGGAAAAGAAAGTATGCTCCCTTGCAGTGGGGCTGCCCCCTCAATGTAATGCCGCGTACACACGACCAGACTTTCCGGCAAACTAGGTCCGACGGTCTTCCCGACGGACTTTCGGCGGATTTCCGGCGGACTTTCCAAACTAACGGACTTGGCCACACACAAACGGACTGAGTTTGTTCGAAAGTCCATTAGTTTTGAACGTGATGATGTAAACGGGACTAAAAAAGGAAATTCAATAGCCAGTAGCCAATAGCTTCCCTTCCCGTCGTATTTGGGCCGTCGGACCAGCACACAGATGAGCGGTTTTCCCGATTTTAGTCAGTCGGAATTGAGTCCGTCGGATAGATTTGAAACATGTTCTATTTCTAGGTCCGTCTGATTTTTTTTTTTTTGAAAGCCCACACACAATCGGATTGTCCGACGGACTAATCCCTTCAGACCTAGTCTGCCGGAAAGTCCGGTCGTGTGTACGCGGCATAAGAATTAAACCTTAGATTGTAAGCTCTAACGAGCAAGGCTCTCTAAATCCTACTGTATTAAAGGGTATTGTAGTTGTACTGTCTACCCTCAAGTTATAAAGCGCTGTGTAAACTGTTGGTGCTATATAAATCCTGTATAATAATAATAAATAACTAAATGCTTGTTTAGGTCTAGGGGGCTGTAAAAAAATATCCTCCCTATTATTTCCTGCACCTGCAACTGCCCTCCATGCTGTGAGGCCAGTCCCTGCAGCCTCTACTCCTCTGATGTCAGAGCCCATAGCCATAGGACATAAGGACACCAAAGCTGGAGTGTAGGGGAGTAGAGGAGAGCTCCAGCTCCCCCCAGACCTAAATGGGTGCTTAACCCTTGTAGTCCAGGGCCAGCCCCACTGCAATCGTTAAATTGAGGATGTTGTATTAGGAAATTATATTTTCAAATACAACTTCAAACTAATAAAAAAACACATAGAAGAAAAGTATGCAATTTTATTCGAGTCTCATCTTTTTTGTAGTGGCAGCAAGCATAGCGCACTGTGCTAAACAACATAATAGCCACGAGTGATTTTAAATAGCTTTTTTTCCTGCAGAAATTACACTTTGTGCAGGGACAGTTCTAAGCATGGGAAACTTGCGCCCCTTTACATGCATACTATACACACCCCCCAGGTACGAAATTTAAAGGAATATTACACTTTTTATTGTTTCACTTTAAGCATTATTAAAATCACTTGCATGTCCCCTGGGGCAGGAGCCGGGTCCCCAAACACTTTTTATGACAATAACTTGCATATAGGCTTTTAAAATTAGCACTTTAGATTTCTCCCACAGACTTTTACAGGGTGCTTTTCTGATTTGCCGCGAACACCCCAAATTGATCGCTGTTCGGTGAACAGGCGAACAGGCAAGGTTCGACTCGAACATGAGTTCGACTCGAACTCGAAGCTCATCCCTAGTATTGAGTCTAGGTCTGAAGATTTCTGAGGTTTAATACTTTGACCAATTCCAGAGACCTGTGTTCAGTTCTAAGGATTTCTGAATTTTGGAATAAATAGTTTTTTGTGATCTAAAATACTATGTCCAGTTCTGAAGATTTCTAAAGTTTAGTATACTGGGGTAGATTTACTAAAACTGAAGCGCTCAGAATCTGGTGCAGCTGTGCATGATAGCCAATCAGCTTCTAAGTAGCTTGTTCAATTAATCTTTAACAATAAAACCTGGAAGTGGATCATTTTCTTTGCAGAGCTGCACCAGTTTTAGTAACTGTGTCCAATAGAGGAGATTTTTGAGGGCAAGAATACTGTGTCCAGTTCTGAGGATGTCTGAGGTTTAGAATACTGAGTCCAGGTCTAAAGATGTCTGCGGTTTAAAATACTATGACCAAGTCCTGTGTTCAGTACTAAGGATTTCTGAGTTCTGGAATACTTTTTTTGTGATCTAAAATACTATGTCCAGTTTTAAAGATTTCTAAGGTCTACAATACTGAGTCCAGTTCTGAAGATTTCTGAAGTCCAGTAAACTGTGTCCAGTTGTGGAGATTTCTGAGGTCTAAAATATTGTGTCCAGTTGTGGAGATTTCTGAGGTCTAGAAAACTGTGCCCAGTTCTAAAAATTGTCAGGTCCTAAAAGTTGTGTCCAGTTCTGAAAATTTCCAAGACCCAGAATACTTTATTCAGCCCTGGAGATTTCTGAGGTCTAAAATACTGTGTCCAGTTCTAAAAATTTCTGAGCCCCAAAATACTGTGGCCAGTTCTGGATATTTCTGAGGTCTAGAGTAGGGATTTGTCCAGGTTCGATTTTGCCCAGAGTTTGGCGAATCTTGTTCAAAATATGGCAAACGCATTGAAATCTTTGTGGGTTAATCTTATTAAATACTGTCTGTTTTAGGACTAATAGGCAAACTACTGTCAAAAAATGCATGGGAAGCTAAGCACAGCCTTATAAAACATGTACCATTGGACAATTTTTTTTTAAATACTGTATAGCAGATAGAGGGTCTTTCCATGAGACTTCAAGGGCAACATTGAAAATACACAAAACCTTTAAATACGATACCTTAAAGTTTTATGTGATGTTATTGAACAGTACAATTTTCACAGACAGTTGCAGCGCATATTTGGCTGCAGAATTTTTCTTTTGCAATTAGCTTGGTTTACACGCAGCAGCACCACCCCAGGGACATATATGTGAAGCACTACTCCTGGAGGAGTAATTTGTGTTATCTGTTCTGTGCCTCAACTCCAAGAACAACCTCAGCCCCTCATGATTTAGCAAAGTCAGATATAATCAGTCATATAAGCATTAACTGAAATGCAGTGGCACCCCGTGCATTAAAGGCGCACGGATGCTGCCCCCTCTCTCCTGCCACCCCCCTCTAGCACTAATAGATAGATTCATGCATTGCATGAATCTATCTATGGCCGCTGCTGCCACCCCCTATTCAGGCGCCGGCCCATTTTCGGGCGCACGGAGCCTGAATTAAAGCGGAGGGAGGTGGTTTTGAAGCACCTGATTAGAGCCATAGGTTCTAAAAGGCGTCAAAAAAGGTGACCTGCGAGCGCCATGCTGGGAGCGCTCCCAGGTCACTCAGCTGTGTAAAATATTAGATATAGCACAGTGGCTGCGTTTTGATGGGGCACAGTGTGAGCAATTGATGGGTACAGTGGAGGCAATTGATGGGCATAGTGGCGGCAATTGATAGTCACAGTGGCCGTGTTTGATGGCACAGTGGCTGTGTTTGATGGCACAGTGGCAGCAATTGATCGGCACAGTGGCTGCGTTTGATGGCACAGTGGCTGCGTTTGATGGCACAGTGGCAGCAACTGATAGGCACAGTGGCTGCGTTTGATGGCACAGTGGTGGAAATTGATGGGCACAGTGGTTGCGTTTGATGGGCACAGTGGCGGCAATTGATGGGCACAGTGGCTGCATTTTATGGGGCACAGTGGCTGCGTTTGATGGCACAATGGCTGTGTTTGATGGCACAGTGGCTGCGAATAATGGGACAGTGGGGCTGCAATTGATGGGGTTTTTTGATGAGTTTTTCAGTTTGTTTGCATCCCCCCAAAAATTTTGAGCACCGGCCGCCACTGCTGAAATGGGAATAATAATACTATACCTAGTCTAGAGTGCACTCTAGACGAATGGCTAGGATATGGTCAGGGCCGGATTAACATAGGGGCTATTGGAGCTGCAGCTCCAGGCCCCTTTCTCAAAAAAAAAAAGATCAACTTCGAGGGTTGTAGCTCGGCGATCAGGAGTCACAGAGACCCCACATTTGGGGGTAGGTAGCTAAAGACCTACTCCAGCACTGGTTAAATGGGGCTGCTATCATCTATGGTTCCGGAGATATGAGGCTCCTTGCACAGCCTGTCAGAAGCTACATACAGAGCGGTCAGTATAAATACAATCTGGCACACTCTGCAGCAGACTGAGAGGATGAACTCACAGGGCTTATAATAATTATTTGTATATTACTTGTGATAATTAACCCCTTGCCACCCAGGCCAATTCTGACACTTCTCTCCTACATGTAATAAACATCATTTTTTTTTTGCTAGAAAATTACAAAGAACCCTCAAGCATTATATATGTTGTTTTAGCAGACACCCTATGGAATAAAATGGTGGTCTTTGCAACTTTTCATGTTACACGATATTTGCGCAACAATTTTTCAAACATTTTTTTTTTTGAAAGAAACTGTTTCATTCATTAAAAAAAACACTAAAGTTAGCACAATTTTTTTGTGTACCAAGCAATGCTTTACATTTTTTTTACAGGTTACATGTTTAGAGAGGAGGTCTACTGCTAGAATTTTTGCTCTCACTCTAACGATCGCGGCGATACCTCACGTGTGTGTATCTGGCTCTGATACTAACCAGTGCCTACCCAGCCACTAACTAGTATCTCTCCCCAGCCTGTCCCCACACACCCTCTCACCCGCTGACCTGTGAATGGGGGAATCACTCCCTTCAGTGTTATTGTGTTCTGCCAGTGAATACAATGATTCGTGTTGCTAACTATAGCTGGCAGCACGGATTGTTTTGGGTAAAACCTGACAGGCTGGTTGTACTCAAGTTGGTTAATAGGTTGACTTGTGTAAAACCAGGTAGCCCATACATAGATCGACTATGGCTGGTCTCTGCTTAATTGGTGTAATTTCAATCCATGTATGGCCCGCTTAACAACTACGCAGTCCCTAAACATCCTTCCACAAACCTTTACATTTTTCCTTCCCAGATTACTTCATTCTACTCTCCTATACATAGTGCCCACTGTCATACCCTCCACACTTCTCTCCTATGCATAGCGCCCGCTGTCATACACTTCTCTCCTGTACATAGTGCCCACTGTCGTACCCTCCATACTCCTCTCCTATACATAGTGCCCACTGTCATACCCTCCACACTCCTCTCCTGTACATACTACTCACTGTCATATCCTTCACACTCCTCTCCAATACATAGTGCCCACTGTCATACCCTCCACACTTCTCTCCTATACATAGCGCCCGCTGTCATATCCTACAGACTTCTCTCCTATACATAGTGCCCACTGTCATACCCTCCACACTTCTCTTCTATACATAGCGCCCGCTGTCATATCCTACACACTTCTCTCCTATACATAGTGCCCACTGTCATACTCTCCACACTTCTCTCCTGTACATACTGCTCACTGTCATACCCTCCACACTTCTCTTCTATACATAGCGCCCGCTGTCATATCCTACACACTTCTCTCCTATACATAGTGCCCACTGTCATACTCTCCACACTTCTCTCCTGTACATACTGCTCACTGTCATACCCTCCACACTTCTCTTCTATACATAGCGCCCGCTGTCATATCCTACACACTCCTCTCCTGTACATAGTGCTCACTGTCATACACTTCTCTCCTGTACATAGTGCTCCCTGTCATACACTTCTCTCCTGTACATAGTGCCCACTCTCATACCCTCCACATGCCTCTGCTGTGCATACTGTCCCCTGTCATACCCTTCACACTCCTCTGCTGTACATAGTACCTTCTGCTATACCCTCCACACTCCTCTCGTACATAGTGCCCACTGTTGGACCCTCCACATTCCTCTCCCTCACCTGCACATACTTCCCACTTTTATACCATCCTTTCTCCTCCCCTATGCCTCTTACCCACAAAAACAGTTCTTTAAAATTATACTGGATATCCTCAATGTTACCAGCTCTAGAATGGGCACACTTTTGTTAGTTCAACTAAAGGAAATCTCAGTCCTCATATTTGTTCTGCCCCATTATTAGTACTTATTTAATTTTGTAATTACTATTGTGATGTATAGATGAACATAGGGGATGTCAGCTACTCTAAATAGAACACTTGTAAACAAAGTGTCCCTGAAAATATTTCTGAAATGTTGGCAACTATGCGGGTCAGTAGGGGGCCCCATGAGAGGCTCCTGTGATATTAAAGCGGTAGTAAACTTTTCTAACATTACTACTTTTTAGAGGCCCTGAGGCAGGTTATGCCATAATGTACAAGTATACACAGCATATTAGCACATCAGGGTACACTTAAATCGTCAGACTGAGTCCTCCAGTGCTGTGCTGTGATCAATCCGGCCCGGGCACTTCCATCTTCACCCGGTCATCCTTCAGGGTTCTGTGCCTTCGGTCACTTGCCTTGGGCGGGCTGCGTTCATGTTATTCCCACGCATGCTCATGTGCATCCTCTTTCTCTCATCCTCCCTCCTTTACCCCTCACACCTCTTTCATCCCTCTCTCTCTCTCTTTCTCTTTCATCTCTCTCTCTCTCTCTCTCTCTCTCTCTCTCTCTCTCTCTCTCTTTCTCTCTCATCCTCTCTCTCTCTCTCTTTAATTTAATTTGTTATAACAAAAAATTGTTTGCATTTCATTTTTATTTATTTATTTATTGTTTATAAAAGGCCCCACCAAAATCCTCAGCACCAGGCCCATGATGTTCTTAATCTGGCCCTGGATATGGTGCAATGTTCCTTGAGGGGTACTTCTTAGCATAAGCAATAGGTGAAAGTCTCTGTCAAAGTCTTTAGTCAAAAGTCTTTAGTCAAAACTCCAGCCAGCTAGCATTGGGGCTCAGTTGTAGTCAGCCTGCAGACAGCAGTAAGGCTATTAGATGGCTGTGTGGTCAGTTCCTACAGGGCTCAGTTCCTCCAGCAGCAGATAGTAAATCCAACAGCAGCAGCTCATTAGTCCCCAGTGATATTGCAGTTCATCATCCGGTCACACACAGAGATTAGTCCACTCTCTGCTCTGCACCCAAGTCAGCACCCCCAAACTCAAGCTCCAAATCCCACTCAGGCCGTCGATATGCAGCACTACTGGTGTTCATTGGACAGCAATGCGCACTCTCCTGTCTCCCTCATGGCAAGAGGAAGCTCTGTGCTGTACGGTGTGAGAAATTTCAGCTCTTTCCCCTCATGATGATCTCTCTGAGTATAAGGCAGTTCAAACGCTGTTGATTACAGTAGAGTCTCTCTCCTCTGAACTACAGTTCCCATAGTGTAGTGCTGCCTGAAACAGTCAATTAAACTCTTCCTGCTCTGCAGCTCCCTCCTCTTGCTGATATAGTTGTTAACCAGTCCAGCATCACAGGGCAGCAGCTACAGACAGCAACTGCAGCCAGTGTTTCCCTCACCATTCTTAGCCAAGAACCTGCCTACACATGCTTTTTCATCAAATGGTAATAGGCCACTTGGTCTGGCAGATAGAAGTTGGCCCAAAGGGGTTTTTTTTGCAAGCAGCGGGCCTGTGTGCAGGATCATAAGTTGGACCCACCTGCACACCATGGCAAAAATGGGTGTGGTTTTTATTGCACTGAATATTGGCTGTGGTTAAAAGGGAATCAGAGTGCTGGGGCAGTAGGAAGTGATGCAGGGTTCAGAGACCAGTAGTGAGCCAGAGTTCATAGATTAGTAGTAAGCGATGCACAGGTCAGAGATCAGTAGTGAGTAAAGCAGAGATCAGTAGTGAGTAAAGCAGAGGTTAGAGATCAGTAGTAAGTGAGGCAGAGGTCAGAGATCAGTAGTGAGTGAAGCAGAGGTCAGAGATCAGTAGTAAGTGAGGCATAATTTAGAGATCAGTAGCAATTGAGGCAGAATTCAGAGAGGTAGGAGCTCACGGTAAAGACCAATATGTAACCCATATACAAAAAAGCCTAATTAGAGCTCAGCTACGCTACCGAAGCACCCACTGGTTACTTGACAACTGTCACCTGGAGAGGAAGGGATGTTTCGTTCAATCCTCACCCCCTCTTCTCTCCCGTAGACCCGATCTCCCCACTTCACAAGTGCAAGAACTGCAGCAAAGATTCATGTAGCAGCGTAGCGCTTGTGACTTGGAGAGCAGGCATTGGGGGAGAGGATTGAAGGAAACATCTCTTCCTCTTCAGATGACAACTGTCAAGTAACCAGCAGGTGCTTCAGTAGTGCCCCCTGGTTACATAGTATAGATGCTGCCAGCAGGTTTGGGGCTGTGGAGCTCCTTCACCAACAGCCATGGGGTTACCTGTGATGTGCAGCTCGCTTGACTCCTTACCCTGCCAGAAAAGACTGAGAACCGGCGTTTCCCCATGTCGTGCAATGTTTTGGACCCATGTGCACACATTGCACTCATGGATAATACACCACTAAACTGGCCAGTATTTCACTGTCTGTCCCACTGCAGGACAATTTCTGTCAAGCTTTTTTTTTTTATTTCAAGAGAATCTCAAATATTTTTAAATACTATATATGAAAAAGTTACAAAGTAAACATAAACAATAAGACAGTATTGTATAAGTGGCCCATCGAAATACAGTATACTACGCCTCCAAAACAAAACATGATATAAAAAAAAAAAAAAAAAAAAAAAAAGCAAAATTGCAAAGTATAACCCTAACAATTTACAGTTACTCCCACCTTCAGGAGCCCTTGATTTTAAATTAGAAAAGAAAAAAGTGACACTGAAAGTGTCAAATAGTACAGTGACCTAGATACGTCAAGAGAAGATGAGAGCCATATTCAGAAGTCAAGCAAAATTCACGTTCAGGGAACCAAGTCTTTCTGAATTATTCCTCAGTCTCTATGATAAAGAGAAGCTGTCAGATCCTCTATTTGCATAAGTTCATTGATCCAAGTAACCACGGAGTCAATTTTGGTGAAAAGGTCTGCTTCTAAAGAATGGGAATGGTAGCCCTAGCCACATTTATCAAATTAATTAATATCAATTTCTTATATAATTTTTTTTTTATTGAAGTAGAGGTTATATGCAACAGGAATGCTAATGGGGCTTTGTCCAGACTTCTGTAAGTATTTAACATAATACTTAAACTGATGATTAAAAAGATGTAAGAACAGGACAATCCCAAAATAGGAGCATACCTTTCTGTGTTTTACAGTGCCAGCACTCAGGAGAGGCGTGAGAATTAATTCAGTTCAAATGGGTTCCGGAATCCTGTACCATCTTGTAATTTATATCTTAAAGAAGAATAAAATCTTTTTGGCAAAAGTATAATTAAGATCTTTTCGAAGAAGAATAGTTTATAGTGAAGAGAGTATATGCCTATGCGGAGAGGGGGTTAAACATAATTTCTCAAAATCCATAGCATCCCGAAATGGACTGTTATCAGGGGGTATATTTAAAATGGGTTAATTGTAACACTCGCCATGACCCCAACTGGGAACTGGGACAGCTTGGTACTGGAAGGGTAGGTTTGGGGGAGAGCTCTGTACTAGGGAATAGGGGAGTAAACTAGCCTGTGAAGCATGCACTACTTAACTCTACACCCTGTACATAGTGAATTCCTGAGCCTTGCACCCTGTACATGGTACATTTATGAAGCCTGCCTTCTCTATGTAGTGCACTCCAGAGTTCTGCTCCTGTATGTAGTGCACTCCTGGGTCCTGCCCCCTGTATGTAGTGCACTCCTGAGTCCTGCACCCTGTATGTAGTGCACTCCTGAGTCATGCCCCCTGTTGTTATTGCACTCAGTGCACTACACCCTGTGTCATACACCCTGTGCATAGCACACTCTGAACTCAACACCCAGTACCTAGCGCACTCCTGAGCCCTAAACCCTTGTATGTAGTTCACTCCTGAGACCTGCACCCTGTATGTTGCACACTCCTGAGTCCTTCACCCTCTATATAGCACACTCCTGAGTCTTGCACCCAGTAGGAAGCGCACTCCTGAGCCCTAATACCTTGTAGGTAGTTCACTCTTGTGCCCAGCACCCTGTATGTAGCGCACTCCTAAGTCCTTCACCCTGTACGTAGCGCACTCCTGAGTCTTGCACCCTGTATGTAGCGCACTCCTGAGTCTTGCACCCTGTATGTAGCGCACTCCTGAGTCTTGCACCCTGTATGTAGCGCACTCCTGAGTCTTGCACCCTGTATGTAGCGCACTCCTGAATCTTGCATCCTGTATGTAGCGCACTCCTGAGTCCTTCACCCTGTACTTAGCACACTCCTGAGAAAAAGGCCTTGGTCAGGTATAACCATGAAATAGGCTAGATAGGTATGGACTCCAGAGAGAGAGATATAATTTTGCCCCTGTACAAATCATTATTAAGACCTCATCTGAAAATATGCAGTTCAGTTTTGGGCGCCAGTTCTCAAAAAGGATATCGGGGAACTGGAGAAAGTGCAGAGAAGGGCAACCAAACTGATAAGAGGCATGGAGGAGCTCAGCTATGAGGAAAGATTACAAGGGGGATAAGATCAACATGTACAAATATTTAAGGGGTCCATATAGTGAACTTGGTGTTGAGTTATTCACTTTACAGTCAACACAAAGGACAAGGGGGCACTCTTTACGTCTAGAGGAAAAGAGATTTCATCTCCAAATACGGAAAGGTTTCTTCACAGTAAGAGCTGTGAAAATGTGGAATAGAATCCCTGCAGAGGTGGTTCTGGCCAGCTCAGTAGATTGCTGTAAGAAAGGCCTGGATACTTTCCTAAATGTACAGAATATAACTGGGTACTAACATTTATAGGTAAAGTTGATCCGGGGAAAATCCGATTGCCTCTCGAGGGATCGGGAAGGAAATTTTTCCCCTGCTGTAGCAAATTGGATCATGCTTTGCTGGGGTTTTTCGCCTTCCTCTGGATCAACTGTGTGTATAGAATTGGGTATATACAATTGTATGATATTATTTATTTTTTTTTATTTATTTATTTATTTTTTTATTTATGGTTGAACTGGATGGACTTGTGTCTTTTTCAACCTGGCTAACTAATGTAACTATGTATAATGTCCTTCAATAGCTCTGTTTATTAAACTGTCTCTGTAGAAGGATTTAATGGCATTGTTGTAAATGCTGCAATATAATTCTGTTTGCCCTTGTGAAATGAGACATGAGAGACTTTTATTTCTATTGTCTTATTACTGTATGCATGTATAGAGGAACTGTATGCATGTGTATGGATTACAAAACATATCTTTAACACAATATTTTCAAAACAGCAGCTTTCAGACTTGACTCTTATTTAGATCTATAATGACAAGTGTTTAGCCTTCCAACTCTCTAAGGCCCCATACACACTATTAGATTTTCTGCAGATTTTTGTCTTCAGATTTACCAAAACCAAAGCTCCAGACACCTCGTGATCTTCTCTATCCTCTGGGTTTGTGCTCCACTAAACCCTCTAGGCCAGGCATCACTAAATGGCAGACCGCAGTCCGGTTATGGCTTCATTAACCATACTACACATACTACACAGACCACAGTCTCACCAAATAGTTGTCTGTGTGTCCTCTCCCCCCAGCTGTCTCGGCCTGCCTGCCGCTGCCATGTTCACAGCATGACAGGCACGGGTCTGTCCCTTCGATAAGATCGCTGCACTGTGCCACCCCCCCCCCCCCCCACACACACACACACGCTGCCTGTCTTATTCACAGAAGATGTGAAGCGCAGCCGCACTGGACAAAGGGCGGGACTTTTTAAGTTAAGAAGCGGGTGATTGGTTGCTATGTAGCAAGCGATCCTTGCAATTAATCACTCACCCTTAACGTGAAGTCCTGCCCATTGTCCATGGCTGCCATGCTTTCCATCTTGTGTGAATAAGGTAGGCCTCTGTGGGAAAAGGGGAGTGCTGTGCAGGACAGGAGTCTACTATCTGGGGGGTCGGTTTGTGATAGGGGGTCTGTGATGGGGGACCAGTCTGTGATGGGGGGTCAGTCTGTGATGGGGGGTCAGTCTGTAATGGGGGGGGGGTCAGTCTGTGATGGGGAGACAGTCTATGATGGGGGTCAGTCTGTGATGGGGGTCAGTCTGTAATCAGGGGCCATTCTGTAATGGGGGGTCAGTCTGTGATGGGGGGGGGGCAGTCTGTGATGGGTCAGTCTGTGATGGGGGGTCAGTCTGTGATGGGGGGTCAGTCTGTGATGGGGAGCCAGTCTGTGATGGGGAGCCAGTTTGTTATGGGGAGCCAGTTTGTGATAGGGGGTCAATCTGTAATGGGTCAGTCTGTGATGGGGGTCAGTCTGTGATGGGTCAGTCTGTGATGGGGGGTCAGTCTGTGATGGGGAGTCAGTCTGTGATGGGGGGTCAATCTGTGATGGGTCAGTCTGTGATGGGGGGCCAGTCTGTGATGGGCCAGTCTGTGACGAGTCATTCTCAAGAATCACAAATAAAAACAACTTTTCGCAACATGTTTTGTCCCAGCTAAGACTCATGGGGGTATATTGCTGTTATATCAACTGCCTGGCTTTATGTTCAAAGAGTAACACTCTCTGTGTTTAAAGTGAACATGTACTTTTTGTGGACCAGGTTAAGCAACAGGTTCTCTTGATAGCAAATAGCGCAAGTAAAACCTTCTCCATGCTCCCCTTCCATCTGGATCTGCCATTGTAGCTTCTCAAAAAAACTGGTGCAAGGGAAAGCATAGGGACACCGCTACAGTACCCCTATCTTCACAGGTCACTTGAGCTTCTGCCACCACTGCCCTGATAAGCTTCTGTAAGCCACTACTTGAGCCTTGTAATTCCACCCATAAGTTACCCCTCCAGCAGATGTGGTCCAGTTAGTTCTTTCTTAAATAATGCATTACTGTAAATCTGTTAGAGTCTCCGCTGCCTACATGTGCTGATGCTTGTACAAGATAGTGATTCCCTGCTTGTCTTATGCTGTCACCTGTGCCATTGATGGCTGGACTATCATCCTGTCTGGAGCAGTACTGTGTTGGAGCAAAGTAATAATCCATGCAAGCAGTTTAACTAAAAGTTCCCTGGGCAGAGGGACAACCTGTAGGAACCACTTTAACACATCCCAGGTCTGATGCCAAGATGATTTCTTCGAGTCATGTGGCCACTGTTTTGCTGACACAAGCTGTGAGGTAACCACCATGGAGTATGACTCTTACCTGCAATGGTTTGGGGCCAGGTCCAGGCTGGATCCCTCCTGGCTTTCCCTGAAGGCTGCTAATGATCTACCTATTCTAGTGGAGTGGGTCACCTGGAAGTCAATCCAAGTTTTTGATTAAATTATGAATCATGTCAAAATATTATTGACCTGAAGTCCTATCGTCTACTCTAGACAATGCCTGTGGTCCTGGACATGAATGTTCTAAGGGACCTGGGCTTGTCTCAATTGCTGACAAAAATATCAGCTGATTCCTCAAGTGGTCGGGGGGACCGAGTGGCCTTACAGAACCTAATCTGTGCCTTCGAGTTGCATTGGCAGGAGATACAGTGTCAATCTGAGAAAGTATGTAGGCAGGTGTAGTTTGTTGTCACCACTGCCAGTGACATTGAAATGCAGCAACAGTGCAGAGCGAGAGAAAGTCAAGCGGAACATGGTTCCTCTATGGTTTCCTGAGTCACTGGGGCAGTGAGAATCAGATTCTGGTCGCCCATGTGACTCTGGCAGCCATCCTAGGTGTAGCAGAATCTATTAAAGACCCTGGCCACTGGGTTTGGTACGCATGCGCATGTGGGTAGTGTAGGGACAGGCCACCCATCTGTGAGGGACAGTTACTACTGACCCCTGAACTCTGTCTCATCTACTACTGGCCCCTGAATGCTACCTCACTTACTACTGACCCCTGAACTCTGTGTCACTTACTATTAACCCTAAACTCTGCATCACTTACTATTGACCCCTGAATTTTACATTATTTTCTACTGATTCCTGACCACTGCTTCACTTACTCCTGACTCCTGAACTCTGAGTCACTTACTAATGAAGCTCTGCATCATTTACCATTGACCCCTGAACTCTGCATCACTTATTACTGACCCCTAAACTCTGCATAACTTACTGCTGACCTCTCAACTCTGCCTCACTTTCTACTGACCCCTGAACTCTATGTCACTTACTATTGACCCTGAACTCTGCATCACTTATTACTGACCCCTAAACTATGCAACACTTATTACAGACCCCTCAACTCTGCATCACTTACTGGTGACCCCTCAACTCTGCGTCACTTACTACTAATCTCTGAACTCTACATTACTTACTACTGATCACTGAACTCTGTGTCACTTACTACTGACCTCTGCATCATTTACAACTGAACTCTGAGCCTGTGTCACTTACTACTGACTTTTGAACTCTACTTCACCTACTACTGACCTCTGAGCCACTTACTACAGAGTTCAGGGGTCAGCAGTAACACAGAGTTACTACTGACCTCTGAGCTAACAAAAACATATGTAGCACTGACCCCCGAAGGAGCTGCTGGTTTTTGTTGGGCTTACCGCTACCTCACCTGTTCACTGTGTCCGTCCTAGGGGTCCCGTTGTAAAGTTGTAAAGAATAGTGGCTCCAACACTTAGTCCTTTTTTCCAAAGATTTATTTGAAAGAACATAAATTTTGCAATAGAGGGATAGAGGGTTAAGGGGAATTCAGGTACCTTGTAATTGTGGGTTAGAGGTATTTCCTTAATCCAGAGGACAAACATCTTCCACCAGCTAGATCTAGCAACCACCAGATAGGCCTCTCTCACTGACCTAGCAGCTGATGAGATGCTCGGTCAAAGTCTCTGCCACAGACTTGTCATTTTAGCTTAATCATCGTGCAATCCTCTGCCACAGGAATACACAACCATCAACTTGTTGTAAAATCAAAGAACTGTCACACAGTATCAGTTTCTTTCAGCCAATCCGGCGGTACTGTTTGTTAGGTGACCCGGGATGCTTCCTCCAACTGAGTCTCCAGGCTCTTCCACAGATACCAGCCTTGTTGCTCGGTCCTCTCTTGAAAAAGTCCTCCCCTGGATCCTCCAGTCGTTTGGCTTCTCCCCGCAGGCAAGACAGCACAGGACCACCCCTGGATCGGTAGGCCCTATACTTCTGGGCCTACCCCTCAGTTGCGAAGCCTCGGGCCAGCCTGCCCCGAGACATAGAGTAAGGCAGCACACACCTTAGGCCAGGAAGACCATGAGGTCGGGATAACGGACCCCAAAAAATGGCGTCTGTAACTTAAATACCCTTACCCAGGATGCACAGCGGGCAAACCACTCCCACCGGGCTGTTTCTGAGTAAAAGGGCTACCCAATGCATTTAGCCTGTTGCATTTTCAACACTTACCAGTGGTGACAGCGACACCCACGGCCAAGTGAAAACTAGAACAACCCAGCTAAACTGGTACAGAAACCAGAACTTTAGTATAATAGGTCTGAGCCAAACTGCAGCTTCAGACAAACTTAAATTTACAAAAATAATAGCGTCTGCTCATTAGGAGCAGGGCACTACACATAGAATAGGTACGGCACTGCTCTTTAACAAAAAACAATATATGTGTTACTATAATTGAAAGAAACTCATATACAAGCCATAAAAAACGTAAACAATTTTAAAAATAAGTCCATCAAATGTCCTCCAATTACCATGCCTTATGATACAAACTGACTTCTCTTTCCAATCAAGTGCTCCACCACTGTGTGAGAAAAATGCACTCTCACCAACCAGAAATGACCACTAAAGGGTTCAACCGCTTTTCTTAATGCTCAAATTAAGTTCTTTAGGTCACTCTTCAGATGGTCTCAAGGTAAAGGAATAATGAATACACATCACTCAGGCACTCCAACTAGATATCTCTCAACCGGAATTCCCGCCAGCAAAAGATTGAAAGCATGTTTTCAAATTTTCGGTCGGAAAAAGTTCCGATCAGAAATTCCAATCGTCTGTACTAATTCTGACACGCAAAATTCCTACGTATGCTCGGAAACAATTCAACGCATGCTCAGAAGCATTGAACTTAATTTTCTCTGCTCGTCGTAGTGTTGTACGTCACCGCGTTCTTGACCGTCTAAAGTTCAGAGAACTTTTGTGTGACCGTGTGTATGCAAGGCAAGCTTGAGCGGAATTCCGTCGGAAAAATCATCCAAGTTTTTTCCAATGGAAAATCCTCCCGTGTGTATGGGGCATTAGAGTTGCCACCTCATCCCTTTAAACCTGAAGGGCTCTTTCACACGGACGGTCCGTATGACCATTTTTCATCCTTCCGTTTTCGGATGAAATACGGACATACATTCATCCATATGGGATAGCGGGTGTCAGCTGGATGAACATCCGCTGACACCCAATATCGTCCGTGACCACTATTGTCCGATTCTGCAGACAGAGGAAAACCCTATTTTTCTATCCGTCTGCAGAGCGGATCGGATGAACACGGACAGACGGTCCGTGTTCAACCGAGCCTCCATAGAGGAGAGCGGAGATCTGACAGGGTGGTCCCTGCACAATGTGCAGGGACCGCCCTGTCATCCGCCGGCTCAGCGGGAATCAGCAGAGCGATCCCCGCTGAGCAGCGGATGTTCACGGGGCGGGTCATTACGAATCCGCCCCGTGTGAAAGAGCCGAACACCTTTGAATTACACAGGTTCTGAGGCTAATTTAATGCAGATAAGGCACCAAGTGAGTTTAATTACCACCTTAATCAGCCACAGAACCTGTGTAATTAATGTGTGTTCCGGTTTAAAGGGATGAGGTGGCAACCCTGAATACAATGTATCTCTGAAGTCAGAGAGGAGTGAGAGATTCATTGCATCATCTGCCACTTGACTTCACTCATAACAGCTGTGTTTCCTATGCTGTGAATGGCTATAGCTAATCACATTTTCAGGGCAATATGATTGTCCCAGGTACCATGTGATAGCTGTGGGCCAATCACAGCATAGGAAACACAGCTGTTATGAAGGAATTAATTCATGACAACTTTGTTGACATTGTGATCACATAGCAATCACATGACCACCGGGCCCCAAGTACTGGGATCTGCAATCTGCTGTGTCTACCGGGAGCGGTGTGCTGCGTTGCATACCCCTAACCTGGAGTAGGCCGGATGACGTACATGTACATGATTCGGCATGTTTGTGCCTGCAGTAAAAGTGTGTGGTCAGCAAGGGGTTAAGAAACCCTTTTTGGCAATAGGATCTTTTGTATGGGTAAAGTCTTTTTGTATCCGTTCACATTCTGTATATAGCTTGAAACATTGTTTTACCATGTCTATGAAATCTGGTTTCTTAGGTCAAAATAGGAGAAATAATAAAAATTCATATTTTTTTTCAAAAGATCTCTGACACACGGCTAGAGGGATTCACCCTTTTTATCGGCCCTGATGAGAAACACGTCCAATGGAGATGTTTGTTTTGGTAGCAGCTAATAGAGGATTTCCTCTATTGCAAAACTAATGCCCCGTACACACGGTCGGACATTCCGATGGAAAGTGTCTGATCGGACCATGTTGTCGGAAAATCCGGCCATGTGTGGGCTCCATCTGACTTTTCCGTCGGAATTTCCGACGGAAAAAAATTTGAGATCCTGCTCTCACATTTTCCGACAACAAAATCCGATCGGACTTTTTCCGATCGTGTGTATAGAATTTCCGACGGACAAAGTGCCACGCATGCTCAGATCAAATTAGGAGACCAAAGCTATTGGCTACTAGCCTCTACGTAGTTCTGTCGTACGCAACGAACGTCACCACGTTCAGAATGATTGGATTTTCCGACAACTTTGTATGACCGTGTGTATGCAACACCAGTGTCGGACAAAATCCGTCGGGAAAAATCAGACGGATTTTGTTGTCGGAATTTCCGACCATGTGTACGGGGCATAAGAAATTTTTTTGGGGGTTTTATTCATATATAAATCCTGAATTCCAGTTAGATAGAATAGATAAAAATCAGTGCAGCTTTGAATGATGATGAATACATAATTTAATTAAGTAAATAATTTAAAAAGCAATGTATATGACCTGGTAGTGGCCTCTGACGTCCCCTGTACGTCAGAGCTGAGACTGGGAGAGGAAGAAGTCATTCGAGGAGCCAATTAGTCAGGCTGCGATGCTCATTTGCTAACACGGGATATGCAGATAAGTTGAAAAAGCATAGTGGCATTGGTCTGCTGTCTCCTACACTGTCCAGTCACAAGGTGAGAATAGACAAGACCTGTAAGTTTTACTTTAAAGCGGTTCTGCACTGGGTTTTTTTTTTTTTTTTTGGGGGGGGAATATGCTAAGGGGTAATAGGAAAATTGGGGGACTCACCTGTTCCAGGTTGAATAATTTTTATTGAAAATGTTTGCAATAACAGAACATCAACATGCATGTAAGTAAGAACATGTGAATAATAACAATCATATACAAAAGATGTGGTGCCACAGATAGAAAGATCTGTTCACATGCCACAATAATACATAACCAGTCATATCTCTTGGATGAAGGGAGTACAGGAAGGTTCCTTCCCTGTATATGGCCCTACATGTCATCTGAAAGGGTCAGGCATAGGAGGAGTCCGGGAGATCCCAGACTCCTGGGTGCCCCAAAAGGGATCATGCTGTCACCCTGGAGTGGGAACTACCAGATATCCGCCACAGGTTCAGGTTATGTCTTGACATGGAAAGGTTCCTACCAGACAGTAGTGTCGGTCAATCGTTCCCAGGGAGCCTAATGTCCGGCAAGATTCTAAGTTGTCCTAGCTAAGAGAGGCAGTATAGGAGAAGAAGAGAGAAACGTGTGAGGGAGAGGAGGGTGGGGGGTTGGGAAGGAGAATCAGCTAGTAGTCCCATAGATCGTCACACCAGGTGGAAGGCCAGGGATTATGTCACAGAAAGTGGCCCATGGTTCCCATATATTCTGGAATTTCTCCAGCTTGTCATCCAGTTTGGCCACAATCTGTTCTTGGGCCATGATACTTTTGTTTTAAAGAGCTGAAAGGAGACAGTATGTTTCTTCCAGGCTTTGGCTAATGTTATTTTGGCCCCCAGTAAAATAAAAAAGGATAGGGTTTGAAATGCTTTAGGGAGTCCAGTTATTGGGTGATTGAACAGAGCTGAGTTAGGGTGAGGCGGTACAGCGGTACCTGTTAAAGTGCTGATTGTACGGAATACTTTCCGCCAATACGATCTGATGCGAGGGCAGGTCCACCAAATATGAAGCATAGAACCCTCCATCTCGCATTCCCTGAAGCAGACCGGTGGAGTACCCGGAAATAACCTGGCCAGCCTGGAGGGAACATAGTACCACCTGATCAAAACCTTCAGACTAGCTTCAATAAGAGAAATATTAAGAATACCTTTGAAAGCTCTGTCCGTGGCTCGAAACCAAGTTGCGGTGTCCCAAGTGTTATTCACGTCTGCTTCCCAGGCTCGGACATAAGAGGGTTTATTTTCCCTATGCATCAGTGCTGCATAGATCAAAGAGATGCCTCCCCTCTGATCCATTTGATTGACACACCAGTGTTCGTAGGTAGTGATAGTAGGGGGCAAGGGTTTATCTGTCCATATTGAATGGAGGAAATGAGAGATCTGTGAGAACCTAAAGAGTTCGGAGTTAGGCATATCAAGCTTTTTCTGACAATGTGTTAGGGAAATGGGGCCTGAGGGGGAAAAGAAGTGTCCTATCCTATAGAGTCCTTTGTCGGTCCACCATTTAAAGGCTTGAATTTCCATCCCCGGGTTAAAATCTGGATTATGGAATAGGTGTGACAGGGGCCTTATTGGGGAAATGATGGTAGGCATAGTGAAGAGTTTGGAGCAGAGGGCTAGTGAGTGTGAGAGAGTAGGTGCCATAACTGCCGGTCTGAGCCTAGGCTTGCACCCCAAAAGGAAATCTATGGTGTTTGAGGGGGTGGCTTGCTTTTCCATAGACAGACAATCTGGTTTCGAGTTCTGTGAGAATGCTGTAGAGATTTGAGCTAACTGTGCTGCCTGATAGTATTTCCAGAGATTGGGAAGACCTAAGCCTCCTTGGGATCTCAGGCGGTAAAGTGTTTCCGAGGGGCACCTATACCCTTTATTCCCCCAGATGAAGTGTAATATGTCCGATTGTAACTTGTTGAGGAATTGCTTGGGGAACGGGATTGGTAGTGAGCGGAATAGATAGAGCATACGTGGAAGAAGGGTCATTTTGACTGCGTGAAGCCTGCCCAGCCAGGATAGACCACATTTGGACCACCTCTCCAAATCTCTTTTACATTTTTGTATCATGACCGGGTAGTTGGCTGTGAGAAGTCCGTTTATGTCAGATGTTAATTTAATACCTAGATAGGGTAGTGTTGCGGAGGCCCAAGGGAAAGCGAAATTGGTTGTGAGCTGTTTAAGGCTATCCGGGGGTAATGTTATATTCAACGCTAGTGACTTGGACATGTTCACCCGTAGACCGGATATCCCACTAAAGTCTTTAAGGGTACGCATAATCATGGGCATAGACGTGAGGGGGGAGGAGATGAACAGGAGGAGGTCATCCGCATAAAGGGCGCATTTGTGTTCCTGAGTGCCGCAATTGACTCCCCTGATGTCCGGATTAGTCCTCAGGGCGATAGCCAACGTCTCAATGGCTATCGCGAAGAGGAGAGGCGAAAGTGGGCATCCCTGTCGGGTTCCTCTGCTTATGGGGAAGGAGTCTGAGTATCTGCCCAGCAGGCGCACTTGTGCAGAGGGGTTAGAGTATAGTGAGTTAATGATATTGAGAAAATGTCTGCCGCATCCCCATCTATGGAGAAGATCAGACAGGTATTCCCAGTCCAGCGAGTCAAACGCTTTGTGAAGGTCAATCGATAGAAGGAAGCCCTTCTGAGGGGGTGTGCCATCCCATTGTGATCTGAGTAGGGAGATTATGTCAATGGCACGTCTAATCTGGTCTGGGCCTTGTCTCCCAGGAATGAAGCCCACCTGATCCTTGTGTATATAAGAGGAGATAAAGCTGGACATTCTGTTCGCTATAATTTTCGTCATTATTTTGATATCGTTGTTTATGAGCGAGATGGGGCGGTAGTTTCCCACCTCGCTATTGTCTTTGTCTGGTTTCGGAATGACCGAAATGTATGCAGAATTTAGATCCGGGTCTAATGGGGCTCCATTCCTGAGAGAATTAAACATTTTAGTCAAGTGTGGGGCCAGACATTGACCAAATTTCTTATAGTACCCTGTGGAGAAGCCGTCCGGGCCCGGGGAGGAGCCTATCTTAAGATTCTTGATGGTATCGAGGACCTCAGCTTGGGTGAACGGGGTCTCCAGAAGGTCACTGTGTTCCTTAAGCAGTACCGGTAAGGGGAGGTCAGCTAAGAATTTGTCCCTGTGAGCTGAGGAGGTGCTAGGGTCTTGTTGGTACAGTTTGGTGTAGAATTGCTTGAAAGCGTACCCAACCCTTGGTTGGGTTCTGTGATAGATCCCCAGAAGCCACCTTAATTTTAGGGAAGGTCTGCGATCGCTGTCTAGGGTTCAGTTTAGCTGCCAGGCGTGAGCCGATTCTATCCTTTTGGGCGTAAAATCTTGCACCCGTCCAGCGAAGATGTTGCGCCGCTGCCGTGGTCAGGGATAAATTTAGGCGTGCTCGGGCCGAGTCAAGGTTTGCGAGGGATGTAGGTGTGGGGTTCCGTTTGTGGGCCTTGGCTAGGATGCGGAAGTCTTCAGAAAGTTTCAAAGAGTCTGCTCTATGTGCTGCCTTGAGTTTAGAAGATAGCTGTATTAATTTCCCTCTAATCACTGATTTATGCGCAGCCCAGATGATAGTGGGAGAGATCTCTTCTGATTTGTTAAGAAGGAAGTACTCTTGGATATCAGATTCTATAAGGGAGCAATGAACGGGGTCGTTCAAGAGCGATTCTCTTAGTCGCCAGCGCGGGCGATGATCAGTCCCTACTGGTCTTTGAGTTAGTAAGGTCAGCATGGAGTGATCCGAAAGAGAAGAATCAACAATTTTGGAACTCCTGATCAGGGGGGTCGTAGAAGGTCTTGTAAAGATGTGGTCTATCCTGGCATAGGAATTGTGAGGAGCCGAGAAGTGTGTGTAGTCCTTCATATGTGGGTTAACCTCCCTCCAAACGTCTATCAACCCTGCTGTGTTCAGGATTTTCGCTATGGCCACACTTTGTTTAGAGGGCCGTCGGGGTTTGGTGGCGCCGTTCGTAAATTTGTCAAGTGAAAAATCAAAGGCTATATTTGAGTCCCCCCCGAGGAAAACCGTACCTCTGAGGTGTTTTTGTAGCTTTTGGAGTAAAACTTCAAAAAAGGCCCTCTGGCCCTTGTTGGGAGTATAGTATGATACAAAAGTGTAGAGTTCCCCAAGCGACTCGAGGCGATTCAGTTCGCAGTTGCAGCGCTATACAAATCAAATCATTCATTCATTCATTCATTCAGTTCCCCATCAATATAGCCAGACACTAGAATGTAGCGACCCTGCGGGTCCTTGATCGTTTCGGGTTGCGACAAGTTAATATGCTTGGCAAAACAGACAGCGACCCCTTTCGTTTTGTTTTCCGCCGAGGCCAGGAAGAATTGGGGGTAGTGTTGATGTAGGAAGGTGGGGTTAAACGTGGAAGGAAAATGTGTTTCTTGTAACAAGAGAATATCGGCATGCAATGAGTGGTATTGTTGCAGAATTTTCCTACGTTTGATTGGAGAGTTGAGACCCTGTGTGTTGTGAGATATAATCTTTAAGGTAGGTGCACTGGTGGGTGTGTCAGCCATGGATCAGAAGGGAGTAGTTGGTAGCAAAAATTAGAGACTTACCCCGCCTACGGGAAAGGTGGATCAGGTTAACCTCTGGTCGCCCAAGAAGAATGGTCCTGGAGCCTGGGTAAGAAGACTGGGAACAGTTGAGGCATCTGCGATCTCGGGATGGAGCGGTCGGAAGGGGGGAGGAAAAAGAGATGAATAAGCAAAGGAGGAAAGAAAAGAGAAGCATATCATTATGTGACATATAATGCAATCCTGTGACAATCACATCCATTATGAATACATAAGGGTCCCCTGACCCTCGCCCACCCCTGAGGCGGAACGGACTAGCCGTAACCGCCCCCAATACCTGAGGAGCCGGAAGACCTTAGTAAGGAAATCCAGGCTAGGAGCCAGGTGCACCGAAGGTCTCCTGGTCCAAGTGAGGTGCACTGAATCCACCACAGACCCGCCACCTTAAATCATTCATATCCGAAAGCCCCAGAGGGACTCATCATTTCCCAAATACAGAGCGTCCCCTAAGGGAAAAGGAAAAAATATCTCTGGCAAGTAAACCGCTCGGTAGAGCCGAGCCAGACTCACCTGTTCCATCTTCATTCGTGATCGCTGCCGGTTTTCGTCCGATGAAGTTCTTTTTATTCTGCTTGTCTGCTGGGGGCCATCTTGCCTGTGGGCATGTGAAACCCCACAGGCACTTTAGATGGCCCAGCATGCACCGCCGTTACTGCGCCGAGCTCCCCCGTGCGCAGTAACGGCAAAGTGCAGCTCACGTTCTCCGAAATCTCGCGAGATGTCGGCACATCTGCCGACATCTCGCGAGATTTCGGAAGATGTGCCCGAAATCTTGCGAGATTTCGGAAGATGCCCGCACAGACAGTGCGTCGTGACGAGGATCCCCGCACAGACCCCGCCCACCGCCGCAGAGACCCCGCCCACCGCCGCAGAGACAGAGGGCCGGAAGTCATCGATTACAAGGTAAGTGAAAAAAAAAACACACATTTCATTTAGTACTCTTTGCCTGATTTGGAAGGCAAAGAGATTTACTAAATAAAATATGTGCAGAACCGCTTTAAGAAGAAATAAACCCAAAAGCAAAAATGTATTATATTGCAGCTTACCATTTCTTAGATGTAATGTCTGCATTTGTTTTCTTTTTTAGGCTTTATTTCTCCTATTTTCACCTGGCGATTCAGCCAGTAAGTCTGTTGTTTTTCAAAAGAACAAGCTGTCTTGCAGATGTACCAGTTACAGGGTTCAGACAAACCATTTACCACTGACAGGGTTGCATACAATGATCAGCTTTCATTCATTTATGGAAAACTTTTATCCCAAAAGTAAAAAAAAAAAACAGCTGTAACTGCTTATAAAATGTTACCCGGAGTTTGACTTTCATTTGTCAGTCTACCGTAACCTGCTAGTGCATATAACACTCCCCCCCCCCCCCAAACTGACAATGTTGCTGTCCAAAGGTGCCCCCTGCATTCCTTTATCCAGAGCGGATGGAGCAGTGGCGGCTGGCGGGCTTTTCTTCTGGGGGGTGGCAAACAACCAGCATTGCCCCCCATGGGTAGCGCGGCACTGATGCACCCCACCTACTACCCCCCCCCCCCCTTGTGGCAGTGTCAGGTCCACCTCCAGCATGTCTCCTCTTCCACAGTGCTAGGCATCCAATAGGATCATTGACCTGCCTCCTGATTGGCAGGGAGTAATTGTAGTGTGAAAATAGTGAAAATGTATTCGCTATGGTAACACAATTTCGAAGCCTATTAGATCCTCTGGTGCTTCAAAAAAAAACACACCCCACCCAGCCCCAACATAGGAATTCATGTGCCCGGCATTCTAAAAGGGGCCGGGCACCTGGATATGGAGGGTGGCACAGGTGTTAGGGGAGGAGGTGCCTGTGCGCCCACAATGCACGGGCCACCACTAGGATGGAGGTGTGTTACTGGCCAGAAGTGTTTATTTTTACATCAAATTTCAATTTTGTTTTAGTTATAGTCTTTTGACTAAAATGCAATTTTTCACAGATTTCTCCATGTGTGCTACACTGTGTGGATAGAGGAATCTCCTACTGGCCCAAGCTTCAGTATCTTGCTAGTCGGCCCCACTGGCTTTCAACCTAAACAATGCCTGCACCCAATCAGAATGTTCAGGTATTGTGAGAGCCAGCGGGGCCGACTAGCAAGATATGGAAGCTTGGGCCAGTGGGAGATTCTTCCATCCACACAGTTCAGCGTAGATGGAGGAATCTGTTCCACCTTTTCCATCTGAACATAGAAAATCTGCAGATAATCTATAGGTGTATGGCCAGTCTTATGCCCCGTACACACGGTTGGATATTCTGATGAAAAAAGTCAGATCGGATTATGTTGTCGGAAAATCCGATCATGTGTGGGCTCTAGGGGGCTTCCGGCGGAAAAGATTTGAGAGCAGGATCTAAAATTTTCCTACAAAAAAGTCCGATCGTGTGTATAGAATTCCGATGCACAAAGTGCCACACATGCTCAGAATAAATTTGGAGACGAAAGCTTTTGGCTACTGGCCTCTACGTAGTCCTGTTCTATGCGTTGTTCGTCACCTCGTTCGGAACGATCAGATTTTCTGACAACTTTGTCCGACAAGTTTCAGACAAAATCCGTCGGAAAAAATCTGACAGATTTTGTGGTCGGAATGTCCAACCGTGTGTACGGGGCATTAGTCGTATTTTTGTGGACTAAAATCTCCAGTACAATTTAGTCGTCTAAAATCGAATGGGTTTAGTTACATTTTAATGTATTATTTAAGCATTTCTTTAGAATTGCCAAACTCATTATATACTCCGGGAGTAAAAATCTAATAACATGTTATTATTTATGGTATTAAGGTTTGAACATGCACTACAGACACAGATTTAGCCTTGCAATATATTTAAAGTCTTTATAAATAAAAACACGTTTAACCACTTGCCGCCCGCCCTTTAGGCAAATGACGTCGGCAAAGTGGTTTTAAAATCCTGTCCGGACGTCATATGACGTCCTCAGGGGGCACGCATGGGGCATTGCGCCAATCGTTGCGGGGTGTCAGATGATCTTGGTAAAGAGTCTCCGACGGAGACTCTTTACCACGTGATCCGCCGTGTCCAATCACGGCTGATCACAGTGTAAATAGGAAGAGACGGTGATCAGCTTTTCCTCACTCGCGTCTGTCAGACGCGAGTAGAGGAGAGCCGATCGGCTGCTCCTCTGACAGGGGGGTCTGTGCTGATCGATTATCAGCGCAGCCCCTCCCGAGGAAACGCACACTGGACCACCAGGGATGCCACCAGACCACCAGGGATACCCAGCACCAGGTATGCCACCCTAGGCCACCAGGGATGCCACATAGTGCCCACAATGGATGCCAATCAGTGCCCACAATGGGCATCACTGATTGGCATGCATTATTGTTTGGCACTGATTGGCATCCATCAGTACAAAACAAAAAAATACAATGCCACCTATCAGTGCCTATTTGTGCCACCTATCAGTGCCTATCCGTGCCACCTATCAGTGCCCATTCATGCCACCTATCAGTGCCCATCCATGCCACCTATCAGTGCCCATCCATGCCACCTATCAGTACCCATCCATGCTCATCCGTGCCGCCTATCCATGCCCATCTGTGCCGCCTATCCATGCCGCCTATTCATGCCAATCCGTGCCAGCTATCAGTGCCAATTTGTGCCACCTATCAGTGCCCATCCGTGTCGCCCATCAGTGCCACCTATCAGTGCCGCCTATCAGTGCCACATATCAGTGCCCATCAATGCCACTTCATTGGTGCCACCTCATCGGTGACCATCAGTGCTGCCTTATCAGTGCCCGTCAGTGCAGCCCCACCAGTGCCCATCAGTAATGGAGAAAACGTACTTATTTACAAAGTTTTGAAACTGAAACAAAAAAAAACACATTTTTTTTCAAAATTTTCGGTCTTTTTTTATTTGTTTAGCAAAAAATAAAAACTGTAGAGGTGATCAAATACCACCAAAAGAAAGCACTATTTGTGGGGAAAAAATGATAAAAATTTCATTTGGGTACAGTGTAGCATGACTGCGCAATTGTAATTCAAAGTGCGACAACGCTGAAAGCTCAAAATTGGTCTGGGCAGGAAGGTGTTTAAGTGCCCAGTATTGAAGTGGTTAATAAACAAATAAATATATTGCTTTTTTGACAAGCAGAAGTACAACTTGAAAATATAAAAAAAAAAAAAAAAAAAATGTAAACTCTATTGTCTGTAATGACATTGCACATATTACCTGAATATATTACCAACATTAAATATTAAGAAAAAAAAAATAAGAAAAACCTTTTTCTTTATTTTTTTTTATTTTTTGGCAGCTTAGATGGTTTTTCCAACGGAATTCCGCTCAAGCTTGGCTGGCATACACACAGTCACACAAAAGTTCTCTGAACTTTTGACCATCAAGAACGCGGTAACGAGCCGAGAAAATTAAGTTCAATGCTTTCTAGCATGCGTCGAATTGTTTCCAAGCATGCATAAGAATATTGCGCGTTGGAATTGTACAGACGATCGGAACTTTTTCCAACCCAAAAATTGAGAACATGCTCTCAATCTTTTGCTGGCGGGAATTCGGCCAGCAAAAGTCCAATGGAGCATACACATGGTCACATTTTCCGACCAAAAGTTCACATCGGTCTTTTGCTGGCTGAATTTCCAATCGTGTGTACGCGGCATAAGTTGTATTTTAGTCAACGAAAATATTTTAGTCGACTAAATTAACAGCACTGGCCAGGTCACCAGGTGAAAACAGAGGGGGAGAAAAGGAAAAAAAAAGAAAAATAATGCTGCCACCACTTCTAATGATTGGTAAGCTGCATTATATTATATATTTGGTGTTGGGTTCAATACTGCTTTAGCTGCAGCAGAGGAAAATCAGGTCTTCTGTCCTACCAGATAGGGCTGTGCTGTGTAAATTTTAGGCCTGGATTAAGAAATAGTAAAATGTATTGGCAGGTAAACAGCTCCCTTATATGTACAGTATTTAATATATGTATTATCCATTTGCCTGAAATTCATTTTCAACGACTTGCCGACCACCTTCCGCATATATACTGAGGTTAGGCGGCTCAGCTGCGCAAACTGTCATAGTCGTATGTCGGTCTGTGCATGTGGTACTGCAAGCAGGCGCCTGACGCACATCGTGGGAGCTCGCCCGTGGGTCTAGCAGACTCAATGTCCGCCAGCCAACCGCGATCACGGTGAAGAGAGGCAGAACTGGGATCTGCCTATATAAACAAGGCTGTAAACAAGGTGGATCCCCGTTCTCACAGGAACAGCAATCTCTCTCTACTCTCAGTCAGTCCACTCCCCCCACAGTTAGAGAGCACCTCACTAGGGAACACTTAACCCTTTGATCGCCCCTTAGTGTTAACCCCTTTCCTGCCAGTGCCATTTTCTACAGTGATCAGTGCATTTTTTTTAGCTCTGATCACTGTATTGGTGTCACTGGTCACCAAAAATTGCCACTTATAGGGTCAGTATTGTTTGCCACAATGTCACAGTCCCGCTAAAAATCGCTGATCCCGCCATTACTAGTACAAACAATAAAAACAATAAAAAGTCCCTAAATCTTTCCTCTATTTTGTAGACGCGATAACTTTCACGCAAACCAATCAATATATTTGCTTATTGTAATTTTTTATTCAAAAAATATGTAGCAGAATACATATTGGCCTAAACTGAGGAATCACATGTTCTCAATCTTTTGCTGGCGGAAATTCGGCCAGCAAAAGTCCGATGGAGCATACACACGGTCACATTTTCCGACCAAAAGCTCTCATCGGTCTTTTGCTGGCCGAATTTTCGATCGTGTGTACGCGGCATTACAGGAGTGAATTTCCCTTCCTAGGGGTAGATTTCCTCTCACTTCCTGTTGTCTCCCTCCGTTTGTAAGTAGGAATCGTTTGTAAGTCGGATGTTTGTAACTAGGGGACACCCTGTAATTTTGTTTTTTTTATATATATTTTTTGGATATACAGTCAGGTCCATAAATATTGGAACATCGACACAATTCTAATCTTTTTGGCTCTATACACCACCACAATGGATTTGAAATGAAATGAACAAGATGTGCTTTAACTGCAGACTTTCAGCAGCTTTAATTTGAGGGTATTTACATGCAATGGTGTAGGAATTACAGTTTGTATATGTGTATGCCACTTTTTAAGGGACCAAAAGTAATAGGACAATTGGCTGCTCAGCTGTTCCATGGCCAGGTGTGTATTATTCCCTCATTATCCCATTTACAAGGAGCAAAAGAAAGGTCCAGAGTTCATTTCAAGTGTGCTATTTGCATTTGGAATCTGTTGCTGTCAACTCTCAATATGAGATCCAGAGACATGTCACTATCAGTGAAGCAAGCCATTATTAGGCTGAAAAAAAAAAAAAAAAACCATCAGAGAGATAGCAAAAACATTAGGTGTGGCCAAATCAACTGTTTGGAACATCCTTAAAAAGAAAGAATGCATCGGTGAGCTCAGATACACCAAAAGACCCGGAAGACTATGGAAAACAACTGTGGTGGATGGCCGAAGAATCCTTTCCCTGGTGATGAAAACACCCTTCACAACAGTTGGCCAGATCAAGAACACTCTCCAGGAGGTAGGTGTATGTGTGTCAACGTCAACAATCAAGAGAAGACTTCACCAGAGTGAATACAGAGGGTTCACCACAAGATGTAAACCATTGGTGAGCCTCAAAAACAGGAAGGCCAAATTAGAGTTTTCCAAACAACATCTAAAAAAGCCTTCACAGTTCTGGAACAACATCCTATGGACAGATGAGACCAAGATCAACTTGTACCAGAGTGATGGGAAGAGAAGAGTATGGGGGAGGAAAGGAACTGCTCATGATCCAAAGCATACCACCTCATTAGTGAAGCATGGTGGTGGTAGTGTCATGGCGTGGGCATGTATGGCTTCCAATGGAACTGGTTCTCTTGTATTTATTGATGATGTGAGCAGCAGCAGAATGAATTCTGAAGTGTTTCGGGCAATATTATCTGCTCATATTTAGCAAAATGCTTCAGAGCTCATTGGACGGCGCTTCACAGTGCAGATGGACAATGACCCTAAGCATACTGCGAAAGCAACCAAAGAGTTTTTTAAGGGAAAGAAGTGGAATGTTATGCAATGGCCAAGTCAATCACCTGACCTGAATCTGATTGAGCATGCATTTCACTTGCTGAAGACAAAACTGAAGGGAAAATGCCCCAAGAACAAGCAGGAACTGAAGACAGAGGCCTAGCAGAGCATCACCAGGGATGAAACCCAGCGTCCGGTGATGTCTATGCATTCCAGACTTCAGGCTGTAATTGACTGCAAAGGATTTGCAACCAAGTATTAAAAAGTGACAGTTTGATGGATGAATGCTAATCTGTCCCATTACTTTTGGTCTCTTAAAAAGTCAATAACCAACCACATATACAAACTGTTGTAATTCCTACACTGTTCACCTGATTTGGATGTAAATACCCTCAAATTAAAGCTGAAAGTCCGCAGTTAAAGCACACCTTGTTTGTTTCATTTAAAATACATTGTGGTGGTGTATAGAGGCAAAAAGATTAGAATTGTGTCGATGTCCCAATATTTATTGACCTGACTGTATATTATAGCAGAAAGTAAAAGATATTGTTATTTTTTTCAAGATTGTCAGTTTTTTTTTCGTTTATAGTGCTAAAAATAAAAACCACAGTGGTGATCAAATACCGCTAAAAGAAAGCTCTATTTGTGGGAAAAAAAGGACATCAATTGTTTTGGGTACAATGCCACACTATCTCGTAATTGTCAGTTAAAGTGACATATCACAAAAAATGGCCTTGTCATTAGGGGTGTAAATCCTTCCAGGGCTGAAGGGGTTAAAGTCAACCTAGTACCACTACTGTCAGGTTTATATACCAGCAGCAGGAATCTTCACAGGGATAAAGAAGACTACTTTTTTCACCTCCTGAAATGTCAGTCACCTTGCTGTCACTGCCCTTCAAGCAATTAAAGTGATTTATAAATAAATGCTGACAGGTAGGCATTTTATGGCAGAAAAGACTCTGTATGTTGGTGCTATATATGTACAGTATATATGCTGTTATATTTTTGTGTAATGAGCTGTACATGTCTAGCTGAGTGTACAGCACAGACAGGTCAAAAACTCCAAACTCAAAATCAGAGATAAGACGACGAGTGGAAGCAACAAATTATATCATTGGAAAGGATGGTTTGTAAGGCAAGTGTGCCATATTGTGTACGGTAACTATTTTTTTCATACCCCCACATTACATATCGCCACCACACATTTCTATGCAGTACAGCTCTGCTTTGATGGTGTGGGAACTATTGCCCTAAGAGAATTTATTTTACTGAAAGAGTACTTGATGCTTGGGATAGACTTCCAACATAGGCATAGCTCCCAACTGTCCCTGATTTGGAACATACTCCCTCTATCCCTCTTTCCTCCTCATTTGTCCCTCATTTTGGTCTGATCTAGATAGTTGTATATAAAATCCACCATTTATCTTTCAAAAAGTGTTTCCCAGTGCTAAACTTTTCATCCAAATTCTAAATTGCTGCATTTGTAAATTTAAAAAGAAATTATGAAGGAATAGTAGTGGTAAAAAAAAGCAACTTTTGTTAACTAATATTTTTTTTGTATAATTCTCCTCGCACGACCCACGGCTGGGCATTTAAAGAGCAACGTACCTGTACGTTGATGTGCCCAGCCGTGCCATTCTGCCGACGTAAATGTGCAGGAGGCGGTCCTTAAAGCGGAAGTAAACCCATCGATTTAACAGTTTAAAAAAAAAGGCATACCGGGAATGCTAACTGCACATTGGCTGTGCTCTCAACCAAACAGTCAAACCATCCAATGGCTGGTGTCATAATGGATCACATGTGCAGCACCGTGGCAGTTGAAGATTAAACAGAGGCAAAGATGGCAGCTTCCTTGGCTGAAAATGATAGGGGGGTTTACTTCCACTTTAAGCGGTTTTGGGGCAGGGGGTGTGTTCTATGCCCACCCCAAAGCAGCTTGTCCCCATGTCACTAGTGACAAGGGTCTTTTTCCCACAACCCTGGGCTGTGATTGTGGGGGTCTGCAGATGGGGGCTTATCAGAATCTGAAAGCTCCCTTTAATAAGGGATCCCGCCCCCCCATGTGAGTGAGTATGGGGTACATTGTACCCCTACCCATTCTCCAAAAAAAAGTGTAAAAAGTGAATAAAGACACAAGAGTTTTTGACAATTCCTTTATTAAAAAATAAAAAACAAAAAACAACGTCCCCTGATGTAGAGTCATTGTCAATCACACTGCCCCCCACCACCCCTGCCAGACCGAGGTCCGGGTAGACCCAGCCGCTCTCCCACTCCGATCCAGGGATACTTCAGGAGGGGCCGAGATCCCCCTCTGACATCAGTTGGGCAGGTCATGTGGCCGTTCAGACCCTCCTGCTGTAGCCCTAAATCGGAGTAAGAGACCGGCCGGGAGGGAGTCACGTAACCAGCCTGAAGATAGCTCTAAAAAGGTATTTACAAGCTTTGTTTTCATAAAACACTTACCCTGTGTGTTATGACTAGTTATAATAGAGGGGCTGACAGTGGCAAGGTGTAATCTTTTATTTTTACTAATCACGGCAGGAGGGGGGGGGGGGGGCAGAGACACAGACACAGAGCTGACAGGCAGGGAGAGAGGGGGTGAGGGGGACAGAGGAGAGCTGCGGATGATGGAGGCACGCAAAATGACCACGGTAGTCAGGGCTCAGCAGCCATGATTATCACTGTCACTACAGAGAGAGAGAGACACAGGACGTGGCAGGATCAGCCAGATTTTTTACAGTTTAGAGAGGGGCAGATTAGACAGCACAAGCACTGTGCTGTTTAATCTGCTATAAGGGACCAGGGTCTTTGTTTTTTTGTGAAGGTTTTGTGAAGTGGTACTGTATATGAGAAAGATAAAAGTCTTTGTTAGAATGCATTTAGGAGACGTGCTTGTATGAGAGAGAAGAGCCGTTTCCAGCTCTGCCCGCAACCCCTCCTTTACATGTCTTGTGTTTCTGTGTAAAAAGGGAGAGAAAGTCTGTAGCTATAGAGACAAGGTTGACAAGTTAGACAGACGGACAGTTTGCAGACATTCCATCTTTTTAACCTCCCTTAAAATGAAGCCTGTCTTTGAAGCAGAACATTTTTGAACATTTTTGAACATCTAAAAAATGTGTAGAAATGTAGGTGATGTGAAAAACTTTGTAAAGTAAAGAAATGTTTTACCACTTCAGCTCGGGAAAGTTTTACCTCCTTCCTGATATATATAATAAGATGGTTGACTAGTAAAGACCAGGCTTAGAATATTTTAACTTAACAGTAGGGATGGGCCCAATGTTCGAGTCGAACGTTCGTAGAATAAACGAACATATGGGGCGCTCGTGGGACAGTTCGCTTCCCGCAGAGCACCCCATAACGTACTGCGAGATCGCAGGGCATTGAAGGCTGCTGATGGGCCAAAGCATGCACCTGACCTGTATGCTTTGGCCAATCACAGATCGATGTATAGTGAGAGCCATGATTGGCCAAAGGCAGGGCTCCTTTGGCAAAACATGGCTCAGGTGCTGAGTCCATGCCCAATACTATATAAGGCTGCTTCCAACAGCGGCAGTGTATAGTGTTCATTAATGGAGAGAGATTAGGCAAGGTATTTAGTCGATTGAACGTGCAGTCAGAGTAGTGTATATAACTCAGTGCAGAGTATATAGTGCCGTCAATGTAGTGTATATAATGCAGTGCAGAGTATATAGTGCAGTGCAGAGTATATAGTGCATTGCAGAATATATAGTGCAGTGTAGTGCCTGATGAAGGAGTACGCATGCTCCGAACGCGAGCGATTTTAACCACGCCCACCGACGCCATCGATCCTGCTGACGTGCCTATCCTGGAAAGCACTCGGAGCCACGAGACAAAAGTGACCGGGGGGGGGGTTTCCCCACCATAGCCGTGTAACCGGACGACAGCTGAGGACTACAGACAAAATAAAGATACCGCTATGTGCCCGACATTATTAAACAAAATGTGAGTACAAACTCTTCCTAAAACCTTACATATAGTCACAACTGAAATCAGACCCACTACTCTCAGAGCGGCGCTGCTCTCTCTCTCTCTCTTCTCGTCTACATCACAGAGTCCCTTCTGCTCTATGGAGCCGGCTGCCGCAGTTTAAACACACACCGTTACTCCTGGACTGACAAAACTGTCCACAAAACACACTATAGTGTTTCTCTTTTTCTGCCCCACTCCCTCTCTTACCTATCTTCAGTGTCACTCCATTTGTGACCCCCCCATACTCGTTTATCACTAACTCTGGTCGGCGCTCCATCCTCCCCCTCTCCAATGCACTGCAGAGTGCGCACGCGCTAATGTGCGCGCCGGTTCTCGCTGGTGCCTATTTAGTGCAGAGTATATAATACTGTCAGAGAGGTTACCTGAGGTCAATTGCCTCCATCCCTATCTAATTGGAACAAACAGGAGGACTAGGGGTTGGGACTTTGAATGAAGCAGGCAGGTGTAAAACATTTAAATTTATTGGAAAATCAGTGGTAAGTTGCATGAGGGTAATCATGAGTACACCAAGAAAACCAATATATTCCATTCAATGGATAAACATACAGCAATGACAATAGACCATTAATAATACAAATCACATGTTACAAGTGATCATTGAATAAGTAAAACATATAGTGTTTTACTGTACAACTGAGTTGAACAACAAACTGAAATCTTTTAGGTGGAGGGAAGTAAAAATAAAAAAAATTAAATAATATGGTTGCATAAGTGTGTACACCCTTAAATAATACTTTGTTGAAGCACCTTTTGATGTTATTACAGCACTCAGTCTTTTGGGGTATGAGTCTATCAGCATGGCACATCTTGACTTGGCAATATTTGCCCACTCTTCTTTGCAAAAACACTCCAAATCTGTCAGATTGCAAAGACATCTCCTATGTACAGCCCTCTTCAGATCACCCCACAGATTTTCATTGGGATTCAGGTCTGGGCTCTGGCTCGGCCATTCCAAAACTTTAATCTTCTTCTGGTGAAGCCATTTATTTGTTGATTTAGATGTATGCTTTGAGTCGTTGTCATGCTGAAAGATGAAGTTCCTCGTCGTGTTCAGCTTTCTAGCAGAAGCCTGAAAGTTTTGTGCCAACATTGACTGGTATTTTGAACTGTTCATAATTCCCTGTACCTTGATTAAGACCCCTCTTCCAGCTGAAGAAAAACAGCCTCAAAGCATGATGTTGCCACCACCATGCTTCAAGTTGGGTATGGTATTCTTTTGGTTCTCTTGGTGATGTGCAGTGTAAATTTTGCACCAAACATTTATTTTGGAATTATGGCCAAAAAGTTCAACCCTGGTTTCATCAGACCATAACACATTTTCCCTCATGATTTTGGGAGACTTCAGATGTGTTTTTGCAAAATTTGGCCAGGCTTGGACGTTTTTCTTGGTAAAAAAAGGCTTCCTTCTTGTCACTCTACCCCATAGGCCAGACATATGAAGAATACGGGAGATTGTTGTCACATGTACCACACAGCAAGTACTTGCCAGATATTTCTGCAGCTCCTTTAATGTTGCTGTAGGCCTCTTGGCAGCCTCCATGACCAGTTTTCTTCTCGTCTTTTCATCAACTTTGGAGGGACGTCCAGTTCTTGGTAATGTCACTGTTGTGGCATATTTTCTCTGCTTGATGATGACTGTATTCACTGTGTTCCATTGTATATGTATAATGTCTTGGAAATTCTTTTGTACCCTTCTCCTGACTGATACCTTTTAAAAATGAGATCCCTCTGATGCTCTGGAAGCTCTCTGCAGACCATGTCTTTTTCTGTATAATACGACTAAGAAAATTTCAGGAAAGACCTACTAGAACAGCTGAACTTTATTTGTGGTTAATCAAAGGCACTTTAAATGATGACAGGTGTGTACTGACTCCTATTTAACAGGAGTTTGAATGTGAGCCACCATGCTACAGCTCCGTTTTAGGGTCTTGGCAATCTTTTATAGCCTAGCCCAGCGTTATGTAGAGCAACAATTCTTTTTTTTCAGATACTCAGAGAGTTCTTTACCAATTTGGACATTTTCACTTAGGGGTATACTCACTTTTGTTGCTAGTGGTTTAGACATTAATGGCTGTGTGTTGAGTTATTTTGAGGGGTAAGCAAATTTGCACTGCTATACAAGCTGTATACTCACTACTTTACATTGAAGCAAAATGTAATTCTTCAGTGTTGTCACATGAAAAGATATGATAAAATGTTTACAAAAATGTGAGGGGTGTACTCACTTTTGTGAGGTACTGTATCTATCCACATTGATTGGTTCACACCTAAGTTTACCTTGTACCATTCCAGGTATTTTCTGTTCAGATTAGCGCTGCACATACTTTTTCCCACTATAAAATATAATGCACAAAAATTGTTGTCCAATGTGAACACAATGGGTAAATTGGAAACAGGAGTGTGGTCTGGATTGACCTAAGACACAAGTGGATATACAAAATATATTAAGACTGTATGTGCATAATCCAAAAAATAATAAACGATGCAATTTGAACACAATGTGTAAATGATCTGAAAAGGAAAAACTGACAAGAGAGTACATATATCAACAGTCTCTCTCAGGTTCCAAAAAGTTGATGTAAAAACAAATCAAATTCAGCAGAATGAATGGGCTGAATTGAAAACACATCCAATAAACTTGTCCCAAATTGAACATATTCCGATCCCAAGGTGTGTGGACACCTTAGTATGAAGACACCACCGTGCTCAAAAGTAATAAAAAATTGTCTGCTTACCAGACCCACATAGGTCACAAGCGTGTGTGTTAATCCACAACTTAGGGATGCATTCCTCTGTCTGCCAAATCTCAGAAATTTGCAATGGACAACAGCTCCCAGCAGACCTGGGTGGATGAGTAAGCACGGACGATCATCTGCGGCTGATAAAATGGATTCCTCTATACCAGTGGTGGCGAACCTTTGACACGCGTGCCACAGCTGGCACCCCGAGCACTCTCTGTGGGCATGCCAGGATGCCGTTTCCGCAGCCGCGGCTGCCTTTTTTTAAATATTATTGATGAGTTTGATGACTCCGCTCGTCACCGCTGCTAAGTCTCTCCTCCTACCTTGTCCTGACTCCTGCAGTGCAGTGCAGAGTAATCTCGGAGGGAGGGGCTGGGAGTCTCTCTGTGGGATGCCAGGCAGTGCGGGTCATGGCGGGAGAACAGGAGGACAGACTCCAGAGGAACCAACTGGAAGGCAGCTCGCCTCCAGCCCAAGGAGCTGACTGAGTCTGTCAGTGTCTGCTGAGAGTGAAACTGACTCTGAGACTGTGGAGCAGAGTAAGTTAAATTGTTCTTGCACAGTGTGGACTCACTGGTCACTGGAGTGGACTTAGCACCTCATCAATAGCCAGGGATAGTCACAGGAGGGAGGGACTGGGTGGTCTGGCCTTAAACTGCGGCCTGCCTGGGGGTCAGTGCAGTGGCCACCCCAGTGAGGGAGAAAAAGCACAGAGCAGAGGAAGAGGAGGAAACAAGGAAAGAAGGTGCTGCTGGTCTGGGGGTACCTACCTAGGTGTTTTAGCATGTGAGATAGATAATATTAATGATTGCATGAACTCATTCAGGAAAACACGGGCTGCTGCCTCACTAGTGCAGATTTGCAGAAGCTGCAGGTCTGTTTGATGCAGTGCCAAGCAAAGAAGTATGTCTGCGGTCTCTGATCCACTCTTGTAATATGTCTGCGCTCTCTGATCCACTCTTGTTGTTTGTCTGCGGTCTCTGATCCACTGTTGTAGTATATCTGCAGTCTCTGATCCACTCTTGTAATATGTCTGCAGTCTCTGATCCACTCTTGTAATATGTCTGCGCTCTCTGATCCACTCTTGTTGTTTGTCTGCGGTCTCTGATCCACTGTTGTAGTATATCTGCGGTCTCTGATCCACTCTTGTAATATGTCTGCGGTCTCTGATACACTCTTGTAGTAAGCCTGGGGTCTCTGATACACTCTTGTAGTAAGCCTGCGGTCTCTGATCCACTCTTGTAATATGTCTGCAGTCTCTGATCCGCTCTTGTAATATGTCTGCGCTCTCTGATCCACTCTTGTTGTTTGTCTGCGGTCTCTGATCCACTGTTGTAGTATAGCTGCGCCCTCTGATCCACTCTTGTAGTATATCTGCAGTCTCTGATCCACTCTTGTAATATGTCTGCGGTCTCTGATCCACTTTTGTAGTATGTCTGCGGTCTCTGACCATCTCCTGTAGTATATCTGATGGGAGAGCAGCAACCCTGCTCAAAGAGAAGTTCTGTCAGGGGACAGGAGACTGAGTGTGCAGAGATGGAGGCTCCCTTTGAGCTAAAATAAGGGATGGAGGCTGCGCTTGAGGTGACAGATGCTGTCTAAAGCCCCGTACAAACGATCAGACATTGATCGGACATTCCTGACAACAAAGTCCATGGAATTTTTACCGATGGATGTTGGCTCAAACTTGTCTTGCATACACACGGTCACACAAAGTTGGTCGGAAATTGCGAACGTCAAGAACGCGGTGACGTACAACACGTACGAGGAGCCGAGAGAAATTAAGTACAATAGCCAGTGCGGCTCTTCTGCTTGATTCCGAGCATGCGTGGAACTTTGTACATCGGAATTGTCTACACACGATCGGAATTTCCGACAACGGATTTTGTTGTCGGAAAATTTGAGAACCAGATCTCAAATTTTGTGCGATGGAAATTCCGATGGAAACTGTATGATGGAGCCTACACATGGTCGGAATTTCCGACAAAAAGCTCCCATCGAACATTTTCCGTCGAAAATTTATGTACGGGGCATAACAGTATATCAAAAGCAGTCTTTATATAAATGTTATTTTAAACATATTTGAACTTGTAGGCAGGATCCTTAGAGTGACGGTCCACTCTGGTAACCCCACTCACCAGAGCTGTTGGACCCGAAGCTTTTAAGTCCAGGGGTCAGATAAAGCTTATGAGGGGATTAAGGTGCTGTGTGGAGATTCCGTCCGTAAGGCTCCCAGAATAGTCCAAAGGATAAATATGCCGAAATGGGGGAAAAAAAAAATTCATGTGAAGTACTGCTTAAAAAACTGTCACTGCGCTGTTAGTCTAAATCACTCACGAGACGAAAAACAGGCATCAGCGTGTTTCCGGGTCCGCACGTATGGCGCGCGTTCCACGGCAACCGGAAGCAGTGTCACCGGTTCTCAATACCGGAATTACGTCAACACGTTTCGCCCTTCCTCCAGGGCGTCATCAAGGACATTCCTTTTGGACTATTCTGGGAGCCTACGGACGGAATCTCCACACAGCACCTTCATCCCCTCATAAGCTTTATCTGACCCCTGGACTGAAAAGCTGCGGGTCCAACAGCTCTGGTGAGTGGGGTTACCAGAGGGGACTGTCACTCTAAAGCCCCATACACACGGTCGGACTTTTTCATGGATTCTGTCCGATCGGACAAGGTTGTTGAAAAATCAGACCGTGTGTATGCACCATCGGACAGTGTTCGTCGGTTTGTCCGACGGACAAAGTCTTATCTCCTGCTGGAAAGATTTGCCGTCAACACGGTCCGATCACACCAAATCCGAGCGTGTGTACGGTTGTCCGACAGGACAAAGTGCTACGCATGCTCAGATCACGTTACAAGACCAAAGCTATTGGCTACTAGCCTCTACGTAGTCCCGTCGTAGGCAACAAACGTCACCACGTTCAGAATGATCGGATTTTCCAACAACTTTGTCCGACCGTGTGTACGCAAAACCAACATCAGACAAAGTATGACGGACCTGGTCCTCGGATAATCCGCACGTGTGTATGGGGCTTAAGGATCCTGCCTTCTCGTCCCATTTGAATGCACTTAGCACTTTATATCATTAGTTTATGTGATATATGTTTTATTCTTTGACACCTATTTGCTACGTATTTAGCACTTTATATTGCATATAGCACTTTATGTGATTAAAGTGGAAGTAAACCCCCCTATCGTTTTCAGCCAAGGAAGCTGCCATCTTTGCCTCTGTTTAATCTTTAACTGCCACGGTGCTGCACATGTGATCCGTTATGACACCAGCCATTGGATGGTTTGACTGTTTGGTTGAGAGCACAGCCAATGTGCAGTTAGCATTCCCGGCATGCCTTTTTTTTTTAAACTGTTAAATCGATGGGTTTACTTCCGCTTTAATGATTGGCACTTTACTTTATCTCATTAGCACTTTATCCACTAGCGCAGTTTATATATATTTTTTTTGTTATTCATTTTTAAGGTCTACACCTTTGAAAACAGCAGCAGTGGATTTATATATTGGTTTATTTCATTTTACTTTCTTTGGCGCGAGTTTTAGTTTGTTTATTCATATTTCAGAACACGGTTCTGGAAATCTGACTAAAGTTTCCTGCAGACTCCAGCGGACACTGAACAGTGGTCTACCTTGTTTACATCGGCATGTCGCCAATCTACACCTCTGAAGAGCGATTGCCGATGGCTGGTGGACATTGTGTCTGCCGGACCCGCTGATTGGCTCCTACTCTGGCCAATCAGCACGCGTGCCTCCCACTGGCTAGTGCACCAAATGACATACAGGTACGTAGTTTCTCGCAATAGAGCTGACCTGCCGCTGGTCAGCAAGTGGTAAAAAGTAGAAAATAAGAGGTAATCCTGCGCCAACACACAGGGTGATACCTAATGCACTGCAGCACACACTGAGGGAAATATCTGAACCCAAAAGGAATAAGTAAAGGAGGTAGTGGTGCGCAGTAAAAATACACTAAACTAAAATAAATGGCCGATTTTATTTGTTTTAAAAATGTATTGAACATTGTAACATATAAAAGCAGGTACTTACAAGAAAGGTTGCATACAAGTCAGAGTATAAACGAGCGGCGAGCTCGATAGGCATCACTTCCGGTAGCACAGAGCGGTCCCAACGCGTGTTCGTCACGAATCACGTGACTTCATAAGGGGATCCTGATGAAGTCACTTGATTCGTGACGAACATGCGTCGAACACGCGTCGGGACCGCTCTGTGCTACCAGAAATGACGCCTATTGAGCTCACCGCTCGTTTATACTCTGACTTGTATGCAACCTTTCTTGTGAGTACCTGCTTTTATATGTTACAATGTTCAATACATTTTTAAAACATACTACACCATGGGGCATACTTCCTCCTTTCTCTGACATGCTGATGAGAACTCCCACCCCGGATACACCAACACCCACATGCAAAGGGAACATTGAAAGGCAGGATAGGAAACGCCAAACAAGACCTGGGCTACCCATCTGGGATCCACAGGAGCCAAGGTCACCAAGGACCACAAAGGCTTTTATATTCATGCTGTAACCTTACAGCTGTAAGGTAAGGGGCCACCTATATTACCCCCACTAGGATTGCACAGGACAGAAGGACCGCACAGGATATTCACCGATAGCACCTTATATCAAACATCACTACCTCATTCTCCAGCACCTGCCCCTTCATTATTTTTGGATCTGCGGACACTATTGCACTTTATAAATATTTATGGACCGTTTTGATATTTATATATATTTCCTGGAATTTTTATCCGTCTGATCTCATCTACTGTTTTAGCATATGGAATACCCAGCACTATTTATTTTTATTTTTCACGTGGCTACACTACCACTACCTATACACAGCCACAGTTGATTTTGCATTTTATGCACTGTATATCAATTCAATTTATTCTGTGTTTCTATGCACTGTATATTTAATTCCTTTTTATATTTCATTTTCTTGCACTGTGTATTGATTTATCTTTTACCCAGGATTCCCATGGTTTTACTATCTACAACATTATGACCTGTTATTATTCTGAGTTTTGATGCACTTTATTCATTCTCCTACCCTGGATCTTGATACTCTCCTAGTTATTTGAGCTGTTGCTATTGAATTGTCTATTAGCATACTGCTATTGTCCTCGGCCATTTGTTTTAGTTTAGTGTATTTTTACTGCGCACCACTACCTCCTTTACTTAAGTGGTAAAAAGTAACTCCACTTTTGTTAAAAAAGAAAAACATTCCCCTCTGGGTGATCAATGTACAGTGTAGGGATTTTAACAAACTTCGTTGCAGATTTCTACCATTTGTTATTCTGAAGAAATCCCTGTGTGTTTGTCGGTGTCCGTGTTGTAAGTAAATCTAATGGCAGTGGTTTCATAACTATTAATCAGCTGCTGCACCTGCAGGGCTCTAATGAGGAAACTTGCAGGTCTGCTTTAGACGTAATTTCCTATTGGGAGTATCTCACCAAAAATGACATTGATCGCGTGGCGAGAGTGAGACAACGTCATATGAGAGAGACACACTGCCACCTTTATTTGTCAATACTGCGGCAGGAGATGATTGATGCAGATAAGGACCCGAGTGAGTTTATTTACCACATTAATTAGCCACAGAACCTGTGGTATTAACCACTTCAGCCCGGACCAATTGTCAGCTTAAGGACCAGAGGTCTTTTTTCAATTTCGCACTGCACTACTTTAACTGGTAATTGTGCGGTCATGCAATTTTGTAACGAAACGAAATTTGCGTCCTTTTCTTCCCACAAATAGAGCTTTCTTTTGATGGTATTTGATTGCCTCTGTGATTTTTATTTTTTGCGATATAAACGGAAAAAGAGCGAAAATTTTGAAAAAAAAAAAGAGATTTTCTACTTTTTGTTATAAGAAAAATCTAATAAACTCAATTTTAGTCAAACATTTGGGCCAAAATGTATTCAGCCACATGTCTTTAGTAAAAAAAATGCCAATAAGCGTATATTGATTGGTTTGCGCAAAAGTTATAGCGTCTACAAACTAGAGTACATTTTCTGGAATTTACACCGCTTTTAATTTATGACTGCCTATTTCATTTCTTGAGGTGCTAAAATGGCAGAGAAGTACAAAACCCCCCCAAATGACCCCATTTTGGAAAGTAGACACCCCAAGCTATTTGCTGAGAGGCATGTTGAGCCCATTGAATATTTTTTTTTTTAGTCCCAAGTGATTGAATAAAGACAAAAATAAAAAATAATTTTTTTTTTCTTCAAAAAGTTGTCACTAAATGATATATTGCTCACACATGCCATAGTTATATGTGGAATTGCACCCCAAAAATACATTTTGCTGCTTCTCCTGAGTATGGGGATACCACATGTGTGGGACTTTTTGGGAGCCTAGCCGCGTACGGGGCCCCGAAACCCAAGCACCGCCTTCAGGATTTCTAAGGGTGCAAATTTTTGATTTCACTCCTCACTACCTATCACAGTTTCGAAGGCCATAAAATGCCAAAATAGCACAAAACCCCCCCAAATGACCCCATTTTGGAAAGTAGACACCCCAAGCTATTTGTTGAGAGGCATGGTGAGTATTTTACAGCTCTCATTTGTTTTTGAAAATGAAGAAAGTAAAGAAAAAAAAATTTTTTTTTTCTTTTTTCAATTTTCAAAACTTTGTGACAAAAAGCGACATCTGCAAAATACTCACAATACCTCTCAGCAAATAGCTTGGGGTGTCTACTTTCCAAAATGGGGTCATTTTGGGGGGTTTTATGCCATCTGGGCATTCCATGGCCTCCGAAACTGTGATTGGCAGTGAGAAGTGAAATAAAAAAATTACACCCTTAGAAAGCCTGAAGGCGGTGATTGGTTTTTGGGGTTCCGTACGCAGCTAGGCTCCCAAAAAGTCCCACACATGTGGTATCCCCGTACTCAGGAGAAGCAACAGAATGTATTTTGGGGTGTATTTCCACATATGCCCATGACATGTTTGAGCAATATATCATTTAGTGACAACTTTTTGTAAAAAAAATATATATATTTTTTTTTTTTTTTCATTATTCAATCTCTTGGGACAAAAAAAAAATATATTTAATGGGCTCAACATTGCTCTCAGCAAATAGCTTGGGGTGTCTACTTTCCAAAATGGGGTCATTTGGGGGGGGTTTGAACTGTCCTGGCATTTTATGCACAACATTTAGAAGCCTATGTCACACGTCACCCACTCTTCTAACCACTTGAAGACAAAGCCCTTTCTGACACTTTTTGTTTACATGAAAACATATTTTTTTTTTGCAAGAAAATTACGTTGAACCCCCAAACACTATATATATTGTTAAAGCAAAGGCCCTACAGATTAAAATGGTGGGTGTTGCATTTTTTTTTTCCACACAGTATTTGCGCAGCGATTTTTCAAACGCATTTTTTGTGGAAAAAATACACTTTTTTTTATTTTAATGCACTAAAACACACTATATTGCTCAAATTTTTGATGAAATAAAAAATATGATCTTAGGCCGAGTACATGGATACCAAACACGACATGCTTTAAAATTGCGCACAAACACGCAGTGGCGACAAACTACATACATTTTTAAAAGCCTTTAAAAGCCTTTACATGATACCACATTAGATTCACGGAGGAGGTCTACTGCTAAAATTACTGCCCTCGATCTGACCTTCGCGGTGATACCTCACATGCATGCTGCAATTGCTGTTTACATATGACGCCAGACCAACGCTTGTGTACGCCTTTGCGCAAGAGAAGGGGGGGCAGGGGTGCTTTTTTTTTTTTTTTTTTTTAGTTTTTTTTTTATTTATTTAGCTTTTTTATTCTATTTTTAAACTGTTCCTTCCATTTTTTTTCTTTGTTATGATTTTTATTGTTATCTCAGGGAATGTAAATATCCCCTATGATAGCAATAGGCAGTGACAGGTACTCTTTTTTTGAAAAAATTGGGGTCTATTAGACCCTAGATCTTTCCTCTGCCCTCAAAGCATCTGACCACACCAAGATTGGTGTGATAAAATGCTTTCCCAATTTCCCAATGGCGCGGTTTATATCCGGGAGGGGGGACATTCCCTCCCACTGCTTGTAAAAGCAGTCTAGAGGCTAATTACCCGCTAGAATTGCTTTTACATGAAAGCCGATCACTGGCTGAAAAGAATGATACCAAGATGATACCTAAACCTGCAGGCATCATTCTGGTATAACCATTCAAAGTCCAGCAACATACTGGACATATATTGTAATCTTTTTTTTTTTCATGCAGCCTCTTGGCTGAACGAAAAAAAGAGATTGATTGGTGGGTATGCCCACCATTAGAATACCTCCCTTCATCCACCCACTTCTAATGATGGGCATACATGCACCATTTATATATGCCGATGCATGGGGGCATCCTCCCGCAAAAGTTATGCCGTGTACACACGGTCGGAATTTCGACCGTATGTACGTGGCATTAGGAGCCAATCGCTCCTCCGCCCCCCCTGCTGCCCCCATGCTTCGGCACATATGCTCTTTTTTTTAACTGTGGTGGTGAAATCACCTCCTACAGCGTTGGAGTCGCGGCTTTATGTATCGTGGGAGCAAACGCTGTTGCTGTCAAGATAAATAAATCCGCGCTGCAACTGAATGGCGCACCTGAAAACAAAAAAATGCTTAACACTAAAACACAGTAAACAAAATTACATACCTGAAAAGCAAGCATGATAAAACATGATAAAACATAATAAAACATTGCAGAATAGAATGGAGTAAAAAAAGAGCAACAATAGAGAGAGAGAGAGAACAATAAAACGACAACTATTTTTGTTTTTTTTATTTTTTTGAGATTCACAGGTAAAAAAGCTCCTGACTGTTAGCGACTGAATCAAAACGCTACCACAAAAAAAATGTTAGCGATCGCAGGGATCAGGCCTGACTCTGCGAACACTGCAGTTATGTGTGCTTAGTGTTTTGTAAGTGACAGTGATCGATCGATACTGCACTTGGGTGGGCTGGGCTGGGCTGGGCGGAGGGGGAAAACGCAGGTGCTAGCAGGTATCTGGGCTGATCCCGCTAACAATGCGTTTTTTTGGAACCCTAAACTGCTGGGACGCTAGTATAGATCTGATCAGATCAGATATTGATCTGTTCAGATACTATACCACTAAGGGAGGTGTATGCTTTGCGCGTGGGTGTTTGCGGTACTGGCACTAACCTGGGGCGACGCAGACCTTATTTGACCCTAAAACCTAATTGATATCACCCGCCGGGCGATCAGGGGGTTAAACCGTTATTGGGTAATAAATGGCGGGTGCCCTGACAGTATAAAAAACAAGCTAACTAACCAGCGTCACCCGTAACAGTAATACAAAAAAAAACTGGTTACCTAGCGACACTAATGCAGCGATCAGAAAAACGATCGCTTAGTGACACTGGCAAAAGGGGGTGAAAGGGTTAACTAGGGGCAATCAGGGGGTTAAACCTTTATTAGGTAATATATGGGGGTACCTGACGCTATATAAAAACCTGACGGGGAACCTAAATAACGAAATAACTAACTGGCTAACCAGCGTCACCAGTGACATTTTATACGGTGATCACTGGTGAAAGGGTTAACTCTAGGGGCAATCAGGGGGTTAAAACCTTTATTTAGGTTGTAATATGGGGGTACCTGACCTATAAACCTATTTATGAACCTATATAAACATGGCGGTTAACCTAAAAAAAAACTGGTTACCTAGCGACACTAATGCAGCGATCAGAAAAACGATCGCTTAGTGACACTGGCAAAAGGGGGTGAAAGGGTTAACTAGGGGCAATCAGGGGTTAAACCTTTATTAGGTAATATATGGGGGTACCTGACGCTATATAAAAACCTGACGGGGAACCTAAATAACGAAATAACTAACTGGCTAACCAGCGTCACCAGTGACAGTTATACGGTGATTACTGGTGAAAGGGTTAACTCTAGGGGCAATCAGGGGGTTAAAACCTTTATTTAGGTTGTAATATGGGGGTACCTGACCTATAAAACTATTTATGAACCTATATAAAACATGGCGGTTAAAATAAAAAAAAAATGGTTACCTAGCGACACAATGCAGCGATCAGAAAAACGATCGCTTAGTGACACTGGCAAAAGGGGGTGAAGGGGTTAACTAGGGGCAATCAGGGGGTTAAACCTTTATTAGGGGGGGGTAGGGGGCTACCTAGGACCTAAAACTAACTGCCCTGACAGTTATTACAGTCACACTGACACTAAATGCAGTGATCAGTAAATAAATGATCACTGCAATTAGTGACACTGTGACTGGGGGGGGAGGGGGTGATCTGGGGGGTGATCTGGGGGTGACAGGGGGGTGGATTGTGTGCCTATGTGTACTGGTGTCAGTGTACTGTTTGTGCACTAACCTTTACATCTTCTCTGCTCGGCGTTCCGGTCACATAGACCGGCGCACCGAGCGTGACATCACTTCCGCCTTCCTGTCTATACAATAGACAGGAAGGGGAAGCTTTTCATTCGCCAGGAGCGATCGCGAGGGGGTGGCCAGAAACCACTGGCCGTCCCCTCGTCCCGGATCGCTCCTGAAGCGATGCCGACCGTCCCCGCCGGCGGAGGGGGGTCCGATCGGACCCCCCAACCGCCTGAAGAATGGCACGTACAGGTACGTGGTTCTGCCTGTACGTGCCATTCTGCCGACGTATATCTACATGGGGCGGTCGGCAAGTGGTTAATATGTGTTTGGTTTTAAAGAGATGAGGTGGCAACCCTACTGCCTGCCCTGTTCACTATAATAACGGGTTGCCAACGGCCACAGCTATTTGTAGCCCTCTGCACAGCCGGCGAGTACCTGCGGTGATAACTGCTGGACGCGCTTTGTGTGCATCCAGCAGTGATCACCGCACATTATCGCTGGCTGTGCAGACAGCAACGAATAGCTGCGGCCACCGGCAACCTGTCATTACAGTAAGGGGGCTAATGATGCATCTACCCGCTTAAAGCAACAACAAGTATCTCTGATTCCTGATGCTACCATTTGCACAGGCCTTAATCACCAGTGTGAATGTAGTGATCACATCAAACAATGTAATATATTGTAAGCATAAAAAAAAAAAAATAATAATTACACATCAAACCAAGATAATCCCACTGTATTCTGTTCTTCCCACTGTATTCTTGTCTGTCTCCTATGGATGTAAAAAAATAAAAAACAGTTCTACACAAATAAATCATAATCCCTATTTAGCCCTTCAGGATATAATGATTTTATTCTGTGTATCCACAACACCTCCTGTTTCTTCAACAGAAAACTTTGATGTATGGAAACAGTGTCCTGTTGATCTCCTGACATACCCGATTCACTAATTATTCTGTTACTGTGACCACGTCAACAAATGTTACATTTTCAATAATTAGGTTTCACACGCTGAGCAAACAAGCAATTAATTCCAAATGTTGTCATCATGGCCCTCAGTCTAGTAATATACATAATATACTCTAACGACAGGAAAACCTAATAATTCTCAACTGAGACATTGAACTTCAATACATCTTCCCTCGGAGGCACAGTAATTACCGTCTCATTGTTATATTGGGATGATTACGGAATTTTAAATCTCATTGTGACAGTGAAATGTATTATAGTCATAAAGAGATTTCCCGACTGTCTTACTAAAGAAAATGAAGACTCTAGGCACCTCTGCTAATGTTAATTCCATGCCCAAATTGATTCTGTGTAGTGTAACTTTCTCACACTGGGACGCTTTTCAGGCTTTTAACGCTAAAAATAGCGCATTAAAGTGCCTGAAAAGCGCCTCTCAAGCCTCCCCAGTGAGTGCTTTCACACGGGGGCAGTGCTCTTGCAGGAAAGGAAAAAAAGTCCTGCAAGCAGCATCTTTGGGGTATTTGTATACACCACTCCTACACCACCACTGCCCATTAAAATGAATGGGCAGCGCTGCTGGAGCGCCTGCAAAGTGCTCGGCAGCGCTGCAAAAGGGGCGCTATTAACCCTTTCCTTGGCCGCTAGGGGGGCTTAAAAGTGCCCTTCTAGCCCACCCCCCCCCCCCCACCGCAGTGTGAAAGAGGTCTAAACTTCTTATTTTCATTCACGTATGATAGTGCATTCTCGTACAGTCTGGTGAAACAGTATAGTTGTTAAATGACCCCCTCTCCCCTTATCTATTCACAGAATTCCTTGTGTTATGTGAACTATTCAGAGAATACAAGGCATAATAAAAACAAACAAAATGTAGAAAAGGCATTACTCAACAAGCAAGATATGAGAATTAAAGAATTAAAGTGATTGTAAAGGTTTTTTTTTTTTTTTTTAATAACAAACATGTCATACTTACCTACTTTGTGCAAGGGTTTTGCACAGAGCGGCCCCCCAATCCTCCTTTTCTGGGGTCCCCGGTGGTGCTCCTGGCTCCTCCTCCTCGCATTCCATGGGGACACTCGTGTGGGTGCACTCCGGAGTCCTGCTGTTGCGTCCATTGACACAGACAGCAGGACTTGGCCCTGCCCCCGTGTCACTGGATTTGATTGACAGCAGCAGGAGCCAATGGCTCCCGCTGCTATCAATCTACCCAATGAGGACCAGAGACAGTGGCTGGAGCTGCTGGGCTCATGCTTATGGCTGAAACGATCGGGTTAAGGTAAGAAAAAGGGGGGCTCTGGGGGGGCAGCTGCACCACAGAAGTTTTTTCAAAAATCCTTGAGACTTTACAACTCTTTAAGGTATTATTTTCTAAGGCCTCCATTCACACCTTTATGCAAATGTCTTCTGACCAGTCACTGGGGTTCTCTGGGGATGTGCAGGTTTCTCTACATAGAAACCAAGTTAGAAGCTGATTAGCTACTGTGCACAGCTGCACCAGATTTTGCACTCTCCAGTTTTAGGCTGGCTTCACACTGGGGCGGTGCGGGGCGGCGACGGTAAAGCAGCGCTATATTTAGCGCTGCTTTACCATCGTTTTACCCGCGGTATGCGGCCGCTAGCGGGGTGGTTTTAACCCCCGCTAGCGGCCGCAAAAGGGTTAAAAACCTCCGCAAAGCGCCGCTGCAGCGGCGGTTTGCGGGCGGTATCCCCGCGGTTTCCCATTGATTTCAATGGGAAGGAGCGGTATAGGAGCGGTGAACACACCGCTCCTTCACCACTCCAAAGATGCTGCTAGCAGGACTTTTGTTGCGGTCCTGCTAGCGCACCGCTCCAGTGTGAAAGCCCGCCGGCTTTCACACTGGAGTGAATGGGGCCGGTTTTTTCAGGCGGTATACAGGCGCTATTTTTAGCGCCGTACCGCCTGAAAACCGCCCCAGTGTGAAAGGGGCCTTAGTAAAACTTTGTCTCTTCCCTAAGACCCCTTTCACACCGAGGGCGTATTGCAGGCGCTATAGCGTTAGAAATAGCGCCTGAAATCTGCCCTCAAACTGCTGCTTTATTGTCTGAAGTGTGAAAGCCCCGAGGGCTTTCACACTGCAGCGGTGCGCTGGCAGGGCGTCACAAAAAGTGCTGCCAGCAGCTTCTTTGGAGCAGTGAAGGAGCGGTGAACTCACCGCTCCTCCACCGCTCCTCCAGCGCTGCTCCCCATTGAAATCAATGGGGCAGCGCTGTAATACCGCCAGCAAAATGCCGCTATTGCAGTGTTTTGCCGGGGGTTTTAACCCTTTCTCGGCCACCAGCGGGGGGGTAAAAGCGCCCCACTAGCGGCCGAAATGCGCCGCAAATCCGACAGTAAAACGCCACTAAAAATAGTGGCGTTTTACCGCCGACGCTATGGGCGGTGCGGTGTGAAAGGGGTCTAACACTGGGAGATCTTTAATATTTCAGGGAGTGTTGGCATGAAAATTGTTCCCTGCATTATTGTATTGTTTGCGCAGGGAGCAGCAGTGATGCCCCCTCCAATATATATATATATATATATATATATACATAGTGCAGTAGAGTAATGGACAATGTCAGTAGGGCAGAGGTTGGTGTCAGAGCATTGGACGGTGTTAGTAGTTTATTTATTTAGTTTTATTATAACTTTTTTTTACAATTTTATTATTTTTTACATTAATTTATTATCATTATTTTATTTTTATTTTACTATTTTTTAGGAGCCTCATTGGGGTGTTTGGTGAAATATCAGGGATCTAAACAGACCACTGATGTCTCACTTTGAGAACGAGAAAGGGACTGAGGACAAAGATTCCCCAGCCCCTTTCTCTGCAGCCAAGCAGCAGGGGGAATCTGTGCAGCACAACGTGATTAGGGTGTGCCCAGGCATACCCCCGGCACACCCTGTGCGCACGCCTATGCAACATGAGTTGTAGTTCAATCAAGAACAGGACTGGTGCTGAATTGCAGAGCAGTCTCAGAGAGACAATGCTGCAGAGGAGCACTGTCACTAGAGCTACATTTTCAATTATGGTGATTGCAGGGCAATGGGTTCTTTTTCAAAAATACAGAGTTTCATACAAGTGATTGCTCCAGGAACAATAACTATGTACCTCCGCACAATGTGCAATTATCTGATTATCTTAAATTGGAAAAAGACGGAAGTTTAAAAATGGCCAAAAATGTAAAAATCAACAGGCTGTAAATTGCAGTTTGTTAAGAGGATCGTTTTAATGAAAACCTAGATAACACCACTTCTATATATTAACAAATCACTGAAAATTGCACATTTAATTAAGTAAACCTCTAACAGTTCAAAAACAATATCATCAAGAAATCCTCAAGAAAATGTTACCTTCAGTGAGAACTTCATGTCAAAACGATTAGTAGACCCAGGCCCGAACTGACCATAGGGCAGGCTGGGCGTTTTCCCGCTGGGCTGAGGGCCGCTGGGCTGCCAGGCCGCATGTTTTAAAAAGAGCTGGCAGGGCCGGCCACGGGACTATATGTATGCATATTCCTGGTGATGGTGGGAGGATCAGAAAGTCTCTCAATTCCCCCGCCCACTATGGCAACTGAAAGCCGCAGTTCACGCATGTGCCCCGCAGCCACGGGTTATCTGGCAAGAAGGACGCAACGAGAGGAGGAGGAGGGACAGAGAAGCCGAGGCCACCACCTTCCCTATATGTGGCCGCAGCACCTTGCTGGCTTTCAAGAGCGGGAGGCGGGTCTCATACACGCCTCCTGCACATGAAAGTCCACGAGGTGCTGAGGCCGCATATAGGGAAAGCAGTGCACGCCCACTCCTCTTCCCGCTTGTGAAGGGGTTAGATCTGATGCTCCAGGGCAAGAGAGTGCTCCTTTCCTTAATGGTAACTATGAACTTTTTTAGACCTGGCTCTGTGAGTAATAATTTATACCTGGCTTTGTGAGTAATAATTTATACCTGGCTCTGTGAGTAATAATTTATTACTGGCTCTGTGAGTAATAATTTATTACTGGCTCTGTGAGTAATAATTTATACCTGGCTCTGTGAGTAATAATTTATTACTGTCTCTGTGAGTAATAATTTATACCTGGATCTGTGAGTAATAATTTATACCTGGCTCTGTGAGTAATAATTTATACCTGGATCTGTGAGTAATAATTTATACCTGGCTCTGTGAGTAATAATTTATACCTGGATCTGTGAGTAATAATTTATACCTGGATCTGTGAGTAATAATTTATACCTGGCTCTGTGAGTAATAATTTATACCTGGATCTGTGAGTAATAATTTATACCTGGCTCTGTGAGTAATAATTTATACCTGGCTCTGTGAGTAATACTTTATACCTGGCTCTGTGAGTAATAATTTATACCTGGCTCAGTGAGTAATAATTTATACCTGGCTATGTGAGTAATAATTTATTACTGGCTCTGTGAGTAATAATTTATACCTGGCTCTGTGAGTAATAATTTATACCTGGCTCTGTGAGTAATAATTTATACCTGGCTCTGTGAGTAATAATTTATTACTGTCTCTGTGAGTAATAATTTATACCTGGCTCTGTGAGTAATAATTTATACCTGAATCTGTGAGTAATAATTTATACCTGAATCTGTGAGTAATAATTTATACCTGGATCTGTGAGTAATAATTTATACCTGGATCTGTGAGTAATAATTTATACCTGGATCTGTGAGTAATAATTTATACATGGATCTGTGAGTAATAATTTATACCTGGCTCTGTGAGTAATAATTTGTACCTGGCTCTGTGTGGATAATAATTTATACCTGGCTCTGTAAATAATAATTTATACCTGGATCTGTGAGTAATTATTTATACCCGGCTCTGTGAGCAATAATTTATAGCTGGCTCTGTGAGTAATAATTTGTACCTGGCTCTGTGAGTAATAATTTATACTGTACCTGGCTTCAACACACAAATCAACACATCCTGAAACCCCAAATCACCAACCGCCCGAACCTAACCTCCCCACCCCCCAACCCCCGCCGCAAACGCCTCCAACCAACCAACCACCCACCCCCGCGGGGGCTGCTCAGCCTAAAATGCACTTTTCTTGGGCCCAGTCCGGGCCTGAGTAGACTCAAAACTTTAGGCAGCTTACAGGAGAACTTAACTGTATCTGGGCACCACAAACTGGAAATGCCATTTAATTAATTTTTTAAATTCCATGCAAACTCACCTCACCATCCACCCATGTCTCAATGCTTTATTTTGTTGAGCAATCACTTTGAAAACTACACCATAGTATTTTTAGCCGTGGCCATCTTGTCTAAAGGCAGATGATTCATGTAGCATTTACTGGAATCCATTTGCCCTTAGCTCACGCAAGCAGGTAGGAGGGTAGGCTTAGCTGAGAATGCCCCTACTTCCCCTCCTCCAGATGAAAGAAAAAAATGCCCATGTGGACTCATGTAATATGGGACATAAAAAAGCCAGAAACCAGGAAGCAAGTGAAGAAACAGAAAAAAGTTAGTTTAAAACAAATTAATATAATATATCTTCCTATCCAAAGTATCGTATTTACTAAGGCCAACGGCATTAGGATTAAAAATTGTTAATGTTGATAGAGTCATGTTTAAATCATGTCAAAGCTGAAGTTAGCCCCACCCTCTTCATATTTGCTATTTAATATGATTGGATTTGTAGTTAATCTAAATCTCTTAACATACTAATGGTTCTGACGTGTTGTTTCAACTGGAAGCAATCCGTGCTTACGAACATTTCCATCTCATGCTTGGTTTGAATTCTTTAACTTTGTGACAGGTCTACTTTAATGTCTTTTTTTTTAGTTCAATCTTTTTATTAGGTTTTGCAGGAAAAAGAAATAGTACAAGACAGTTTGTTCAAGCAAGTAACAGCAATGATGATACAAGATGACATACGTCCAAGAAATGTGCCAAATGAGACAATTAACATATTCAAAGGAACAATACAGGTAGGGAACCTATAATTATAAGAAGTATGTGGCGCTAACTAGAGTGAATAAATAAAATATCACAAATAGTGTAACTTAAACAAATAACTCGTGGCACTTCTTCAATGTGACATAAAAACACACGGTCGGAAAATCCGACCACAAAATCCATCAGATTTTTTCTGACGGATTTAGTCCTACACTAATGTTGCATACACACGGTCGGACAAAGTTGTCGGAAAATACGATCATTCTGAACGTGGTGACGTTTGTTGCCTACGACGGGACTGCGTAGAGGCTAGTAGCCAATAGCTTTGGTCTTGTAATGTGATCTGAGCATGCGTGGCACTTTGTCCGTCGGAATTCGCTACACACGATCGGAAAAAGTCCGATAGGAAAATTTGAGAGCAGGAGATAAAACTTTGTCCGTCGGAAAATCCGATGGAGCCTACACACGGTCGGAATTTCCGACAACATTGTCCGATAGGACATTTTCCGTCGGAAAATCCGACCGTGTGTATGGGGCTTTAAAGTGTATAAAATGAAAAAAATCACATAAATTGAAAAAAATCACATAAAGTGAAAAAAGTTGCATAAATTGAGAAAAATCGCATAACATGCAAAAAAGTGAAAAAGACGCTAAATATATATGTAGCGGGGTCGTACCCCTTTTAGGGGACGAGACTACATCCCCCATGATTCCCCAGGCTCCCGGGCTGCTTGTTTCTGCCCGAGAGGCTGCTGGGGGAGGTTATAAAAAGGAAGAGGAGAGACCGCCTCTTCCTCTTGGGACACTTCCTCTTCTGAGGCCTCACCTGACTGGTCTCCCTCTTATGACTGAGCTTGTGACGCGGAGACTGGTTCCTGAGGAGACACCTGTGCGGACCGGATCTGCTGAAGGCCTGAAGCCTGGGCCTTGCAGCAGATGGAGTGAGACTCTCATCCCTCAGAGTCAGCAGCAGCGGAGCGGAGACTCTTCCCTACAGTCGGTCGGTCGGAGCTGAGGACCGGAGCGCAGGGGCTGTGACTGAGGAGACCGGAGCCGCCATTGGAGGGACCGGAGCTGAGGACGGTACCCGAAGGATTTGGTGAGAGAGCTGAAAGGCTCATCCTGCATTGATACACACACTTTCATGCCTACTGAACTGCCAAGGCATAATTTACCTCAGAGCAGCAGATGTTACTTTCTGTGGATTACAAGTATACCATCTAAAGCTACATGTGCACCACCTCTACAGATCTATTGCCGGTGAAGAATACTGTACTTATTCAAGGACTGAGCTCTATTGCTAGGGATCAGGCCTGGTCCGTTAGGTAGGCGCAGATAGATTTATTGCACCTCAGGGGTGCATAGCAGACGGTCGCTACACTTGGCGCTCCGTTTCCCCATTGCTAGTTTGATACATATGTGTGTACATGTTAAAGTGCATATTGCAGGGACCTGCTAAAGTATTGTAAGTCATATGTTTAAATGCATGTTGCTATTTCTTTTCCTTACTGACAAAGTAAAGCCAGTTATTCTTATTTCAGCAGTCTGCTTGTGAGTTCATACCCATTACACTTAGAGTATAAGTGATGTTTATATGTGCATAGATACATACCCCTTGACTAACTGTGCCAGAGCGGGTAGAGCAAATTGCCGGGGGTTGGTGGAGCTGTACTCAGGGACCCAAAACAAATCAGCGGCCCTCTTAACTGGGGGTATCGCTACATATAAATAAAAGTGCATAGTCCAACAAGTGCAATATGGTTCCAACGTAAACGGAACAAATCTTCATATAACAGTTCATGCAAAAAACAAAAGTGCATGTGCAAAGACTGATCGGTTTCAGATTACTCCAATCATCAGCAATCCGTGGTGCGCCACACGATTCCCCCAGCCTCTCACCACTATTAAATCAAGCCTGCAGTCAGGAAGCAGATGAGAACCGCATTCATTGTGGTTGAGGTATCAAAAATGCAACAAGGCAACTAAATTAGGCTGTAAGCAGAAGCACCAGGAAGGGGAGGGTGTTATTAACCCCAGATTTGGTTTCAGTCAGAGATAGTGCAGGAGTCTGCCATGCATTGGTTTGCTGCTGTAAAAATGTGGAGTAGTGGTTTGAATGCTTTCTAGCGTATGCCCGGGGGTTTGAGATTCGGAAGGGTGTTTTGGACCTCTGAGGGAACAGTGTCCATAAGGCTGGACATCAATTGATAAGACACTTGTCCAGAAGTAATGATTCACAAAATATTGCAGCGTTCCACTCTATATAACGTGCAACATTTAAAAAAATAAAAACAAATACTGAACCACTAAGGCAAACATATAGTGAAAAATTCTTGTGCATGTGTGTAGCACCCTCTAATTAGTGCGTAAGTGTACATAGTTTAGCTGTTAGTGTAGGTAAATTGGTTTGGCTGGGAGCCAGGCCTGGACTGAATCTGGGTCAGGGTTGAGTGACTCAGGGAGGCTGGATGACTCATCTGAAAATCTCTTCTCGTGCCTCGTCCTGTTTCTAGAACCTTGGAGACGCTTCCAGATACAGTGGGTGGAAGCTAGGAGGGGCTGTCATGCAGATTTATGAGGACCCCAGCTAATCTCCAGCAAGTGGGCTAGCGGGGGGCAGGCCACCTCATAAATAGGCATGAGTCATGCCAGCAGGGGCATTCGGGTGGAAGATGGAGATGAAGTGCCACCCTAGACCACCAGGAAAATGCCAATCAGTGCCCAGGCAGCTGCCAATCAGTGCCCATCCCCAATGCCTGCCAGTGTCAGTGCCATCAGTGATGCCTAATGATGCCATCTATCAGTGCTCGGGTGCTAGAAGGATATCCCACAGCACATGGAGGAAACCCTTCCTGGAGGCTCAGGAACAAGTGAGAGGACAGAAGGAGCAGGTCAGCACATCCAGGAGATCTCCTTAGAAATCAGCCGGGTGGGCTGGTGAGTTTTCAGTCAGGGAGGATTGTGAAAAGATTGTCAGTCAGGAGGACTGTGGACAAGCTAGCCAGGAGGGCTAGTGAAAGGGGCAGCTGCAGCCAGGTGGGTTGGCAGCACCTGAAGAGGTGGTGCTGGGATCAGTGACAACAGAGAGGAAGTGCTGGGAAGTGTGAGCTGTGTCACCCTATCTTCAAGTATCAGGGCTGCGAGTCCCTGCCTGTAATGGGCCTTTGCTACCAAATTGCAAGAAGGGGACACAGCTGGAGTTCTGCAAGCAATTGCTGGAGGAAGCAGTGGAGTGTATATAGACTGTATATAGAAGAAGCTGTCCCTGAAGTTTGTTTGAAGTCAAACAGGCATCCCATAAACTCCCATCCCTATCCAAGTTATTACCCTCAATAAAAAAAAAATAAAAAAAACAAAGTCACTGACTGTTCTCTGACTCTGGGGTGACTGTGCAAATTTGGTGTGCCTGTCTGTGCAGGGTGGGGGGATCCCATTTTACTTAGAGCTCCTTAGGGGGTGCACTACATGTGTATAATACGTCATTATATACTCATGTTTACATAATTTTAAAGAGGCCAAAAAGTACTTTTGGTATACTACAACACATACTCCAGGTTTTGCTGTTGAAACTTTCATCAAGGCATTTCCTCATATTTTTAGTAAGGCACTATGGAGAAATTCCATAGCGTAAAACCATATATTTTATTAAAGAGGGAGTTCCGCCACTTTTTTTTTTTTAAGTCAGCAGCTACAAATACTGCAGCTGCTGGCTTTTAAAATATAGACACTTACCCATCCAGCGCGCCCGTGATGTCGGCACCCAAAGCCAATCTGTCGATCGGCTCTCAGGTGCTGCCACCGCCATCTTCGATATGGGAATCAGGAAGTGAAGACGCAAGGTTCCCTACTGAGCATGCGCGAGTCACGCTGCACAATAAGAACGGTCCCTGCTGTCTCTGGGATCCATGTGTTTCCCGGCAGACAGCGGAAGTGGCGTAAATACCTGCAGATTCTGCAGATATCTATGCCCGGAAGTGGGTGCAGATACCTGTATTATACAGGTTTCTGTACCCCCCACCCCCCTGAAAGGTGACAATTGTGGCACCGGAGGGGGGGAGGCTTCCGATGAGCAGAAGTTCCACTTTAGGGTGGAACTCCGCTTTAAGATAAAAAATCTTTTTAAAGTTACTCTTACAAAGATGTTGCTTTAAGAGAGCCCAACGTGATGACGTCACAAAACTCCTTTCACCTGTTGTGAATCGTCCATACTGGACTTTCTCTTGTGGTGACTTGTGGTGGTGTCACGAGTGATAACATATTCATTTTTATAACATTTGATACAACAAACATAATTGTCAATCTGATGTAGATTTGTTGATATCATGGTAATGTAAGATTGTGTGTTCTTTAGCTTTAGTATAGCTAAAGCAGAAGCTTTTCATACAGCATGGTGGCCTTGATATGACCTACTGTGCCACAAGCATGTCTAAGGGCTTATTTACACTTGCTTCCGCTTTAACGCACCTTAAAGTGTCTACCGCTTCAACATGTTGTTTTGATGTGTTTTTGATGTTTCAGTGATGCTTCAAAGATGCCTAGTAGAAATCCAGCTCAGTAGTACCCCCACTCAACAGATCCCCAGCTCATTACTACCTATGTTCAGCAGATCCACAGCTCATTGGTACCCTCGTTCAGCAGTAATCTCCAGATCTGCTGATCCCCACTCAGTAGTAACCCCCAGCTCTGCTGATCCTCCTCTCTCTCTGGTCCCTGCTCACCTCCCGCTATATTACTCCCACGCTGCTCACCACGTGTGATATTGCTAGTTTCTCCTGCTCCGGTCTCCCAGCACTTCTAATCCTCTGAAGCTCAGTCCTCTCTCTCTTGTCCCCGCTCACCTTTCACTATAGCGTTCCCATGTTATACACCATGTGTGTTTGTGTGTGTCTGCTAGTTGTTCCGCTCCGGTCCAGACCCTGCTCACCTTCCTGCTTCTCTATGCTGCACACCAGATGTGACATCTGCACCAGACACTTACAGAATATATATAAATAAACCAGAAAAGACTGCTGGTGACATATTTTCTGTTCACTTGTTGGTTTCCAAGTGCATCCTGGGATATCTCATACCTGCAATACCTCCAAAACAAAGCTAAAGCTGAATAAAAACCCCTCAAAAGCTGCAGGTGCTGCTAGCAAGCTTTGTCATAGACTTGTATGGAGGCTTTGGAGACACTTTGAAGAACCAAGAAAGGGACATGGGGTATCATTTTGGAGCGTAAACAGGACTGTAAGCTTACCATTTTACTTAGTGACAGGGCACTTTAAAAAGCATGTCCAATGGCAATTTTGAAGCAAGTGTAAATGAACCCTAAGGCCCCTTTCACACTGAGGCGTTTTTAGCGCTAAAAATAGCGCCCAAAATATGCCTGAAATAATCCTGCCCCAGCATTCTCAATGTGAAAGTCCTGAGTGCTTTCACATTGAGGCGTTGCGCTGGCTGTGCGTTAGAAAAAGTCCTGTAAACAGCATTTTTAGAGCATCTTTTGGGCGCATAAAATAGCGCTGTAAAAACGCCTAGCCCCATAGGAATGCATGTTTACTGCTGTAAAACCGCGGTAAAACCACGGTAATACCGCTAAAAATGTTGAAGAAGCTGTGGGAAGGTCATATGGGAGGTCACATGATCGCAGCAGAGTGGAGGATGATGGGAAACCAGGAAATCCGGTTGAGAAGAGGAGTAGAGACAAGAGAAGACAGTGGTAGAGAAATTATGGCAGAGCAAGCCTTTGAGATGCAGACAACTGCTGCAGGACCAGCTGCAGAAAAAGAAAGATCCCCTGGGAGTGGCGACCCAGAGGAGTTCATAGATACAATGAGAAGGCACCCTGAACTCTGGGACAAGAAAAATTTGTTTTATGCAAACCGCCTAAAGAAAAGGGCAGGATGGGATGCTGTGGCTGATCACCACATTGAAAACTGGAGATCGTTATCAAACAAGAGGAAAGCTGAGAAAAGTAAGTATTTCCCAAGTCCAGTTTACCCAATCTAATTCCAATGCCCAAACCCTGTATACCATACCACATACCCAGTACAGATATTCCCAAACTCCCACTCCTCCTCATCCCAAATAACACACCATAACCGTAATCCCTCTCCTCATAGTCACAAACCCCCACCCCTCCTCATCCCAAATCACCCACTTTAACCCTAATCCCACTCCTCATAGTCCCAAACTCCCACACCTCCTCATCCCAAATCACCCACCATAACCCTAATCCCACTCCTCATAGTCCCAAACTCCCACTCCTCCTCATCCCAAATCACCCACCATAACCCTAATCCCACTCCTCCTAGTCCCAAACTCCTAACCCTAACCCTAATCCCACTTCTGCTAGTCCCAAACTCCTAACCCTAACCCCACTTCTGCTACTCCCAAACCCCTAACCCTAATCCCACTCCTAGTCCCAAACTCCTAACCCTAACCCTAATCCCACTCCTAGTCCCAAACTCCTAACCCTAACCCCACTCCTCCTAGTCCCAAACTCCTAACCCTAATCCAACTTCTGCTAGTCCCAAACTCCTAACCCTAATCCCACTTCTGCTACTCCCAAACTCCTAACCCTAATCCCACTTCTGCTACTCCCAAACTCCTAACCCTAATCCCACTTCTGCTACTCCCAAACTCCTAACCCTAATCTCACTCCTCCTAGTCCCAAACCCCTAACCCTAATCCCACTTCTGCTAGTCCCAAACTCCTAACCCTAATCCCACTTCTGCTAGTCCCAAACCCCTAACCCTAATCCCACTCCTCCTAGTCCCAAACTCCTAACCCTAATCCCACTTCTGCTAGTCCCAAACTCCTAACCCTAACCCTAATCCCACTTCTGCTAGTCCCAAACCCCTAACCCTAATCCCACTCCTCCTACTCCCAAACCCCTAACCCTAATCCCACTCCTCCTAGTCCCAAACCCCTAACCCTAATCCCACTCCTCCTACTCCCAAACCCCTAACCCTAATCCCACTCCTCCTAGTCCCAAACTCCTAACCCTATCCCTAATCCCACTTCTGCTAGTCCCAAACTCCTAACCCTAATCCCACTTCTGCTAGTCCCAAACCCCTAACCCTAATCCCACTCCTCCTAGTCCCAAACTCCTAACCCTAATCCCACTCCTCCTAGTCCCAAACCCCTAACCCTAATCCCACTTCTGCTAGTCCCAAACTCCTAACCCTAACCCTAATCCCACTTCTGCTAGTCCCAAACTCCTAACCCTAACCCTAATCCCACTTCTGCTAGTCCCAAACCCCTAACCCTAATCCCACTCCTCCTACTCCCAAACTCCTAACCCTAATCCCACTCCTCCTAGTCCCAAACTCCTAACCCTAATCCCACTTCTGCTAGTCCCAAACTCCTAACCCTAATCCCACTTCTGCTAGTCCCAAACTCCTAACCTTAATCCCACTTCTGCTAGTCCCAAACCCCTAACCCTAACCCTAATCCCACTCCTCCTAGTCCCAAACCCCTAACCGTAATCCCACTTCTGCTAGTCCCAAACTCCTAACCCTAATCCCACTTCTGCTAGTCCCAAACTCCTAACCCTAACCCCACTTCTGCTAGTCCCAAACCCCTAACCCTAATCCCACTCATCCTACTCCCAAACCCCTAATCCTAATCCCACTCCTCCTAGTCCCAAACTCATTATTTCTTATGTTGTTACTTTCTAATATAATGTATTAAATAACTGTACTTGACTCACCAAATGTTATTGAACAAATTAATTTATTATAACATAGAAAATTCATGCATTTATAGACACTTGAAGTAACAAACATGAAACAATTATGTTTAATAGAGAAATTTTATATCATATTTTCTTGCCAATTGAGTGCACCATCCGGACTCATGAAATAGTCAGCAAATGCATCTCGGATATTAAATCCTAATATAGGTCCACGTACATGAAGGAAGTCGGCCGGTTCGATGTTGTGTGACAATGTATCCTCAAAATTCACTCCATCTCTCTCTCTCACCAAATTGTGTAGTAGACATGCGGCCTTTATAACTTTGCAAGCGTTATCAACATTTAGATTTATTGGTTTTAAAAATATTTGCCACTTATTGGCCAGTATTCCAAAAGCACATTCCACAAGTCTACATGCCCGACACAGCCTGTAGTTGAAGATCCTTTTTCGTGTATCCAGATTTCGCAGTGAATATGGTTTCATGAGATGTTCATGAATGGCAAAAGCATCGTCTGCTACAAACACGAAAGGCATATCGGGTCCTTCTGTTCCGGGCAGTGGTTTGTTATCCGGCAAATCTAATCGATTATATGCTAGTCGTTTGCCAAATTTGCTTTGCAGAAAAACAGTGGAGTCTGCACTGCTCCCATAGGATCCAATATCTACAAAAAGAAATTTGTAGTCTGCATCAACCACAGCCATTAGAACTACAGAAAAATATTTTTTATAATTGTAGTACTGGCTTCCGCTATGGCATGGTTTGATCAGACAAATATGCTTGCCGTCGATAGCTCCCAAACAGTTAGGAAAATTTGTCTTTGTTAAAAAACGCTGAGCAACATCTTCCCATTTTTCCTTATTTGGAACAGGCATGAATGTACTCTTCAGGTTCCATATTGCATCACATGTTTCTTTAACAATTTGACTTATGGTGGATATGCCTACACGAAATTCGTATTGAAGTGATGAGTATGTATTTCCTGTAGCAAGATATCTGTAAAGACAATTTTTTTTTCTTTCAGTAAGACTTATTAAACAACGATGGAAAATGTTACGTGACAACTACAAGAGGGAATTAACCCGACAGCAGCAGATTAGAAGTGGATCTGGTGCCAAGAAGGGGAGAATTTATTGCCACTTTTATGAGCTGGATTTTCTAAGAACAGTTATGCAGGAAAGACCGTAAGTATTACATTAGCATACATTGTATAAATAATATATTTAATATGGAAAGTATATAAATAATAGCACTGTTCATGTGTAATCTTTTATATATTTTACAGAACGGAGACAAATTTCAGTAGTGATACTGACGGAGAGGAGCAAAATCGAGCTACCCAGGATATCAATGAAAACGAAACACTGCCCTTGGAAGAGGAAGATGAAAGGGATACACCTGAGCCTCCAAGAAGGTTAACATCAAGGGGCAAACAAAAGAAAGGGGAGACCCAAAAGTTTATTGACGTTGTGAAAAACCTGATAGAAAGCCAAAGAAGCGAACATAAAGAAATATCAGGTTTCACAAACAGCCTGATCCCTCTAATTGCTGACGTTAAAAAGGAATTGCAATGCGATTTACGTATAGAGATGTTAAGGGTGATTAAAAGTTTTCAATTGCAAACCAACCAGCTGTACGAACCCAAACTTATGATAGCCAACAACAAAGACCAATATTTGGAAACCAATGGGAGGAAGGCACATTTCGCCCAACGTTTAATAGTGCATGTCACCCCAACATGGTGAGCATGACTCCTCCCCAATTCCAACAAAGGTACAATTCAAACCAAATTGATATGCCCCAAAATTATTTTCCCCAAACCAAAGCTCCTCCACCTCCCCCTCCTACTACTCCTCAGACGAACAACGTGAGAGAGGAGGTACACCCTCACACCTCCTATTACCACGACCTATAAATCTAGGATTATAGTGCACAGTTTATGTTATAAAAAGTTTCTTTGTTTGCACTATACTTTCATTTTTTCAAGCACTTAATTCTGGGCATTGTAAAACAAGTTATTTATACTTTGTTAATGTAAAATAACAGTTTTTTTAAGTATTAAAAAAGTAAAATATATATTTGGTACAAGTTGATTGTCTTGTATTATTCAGTCAAACAAATAAAATTATTTTATGTATTTGTTGTTGATGTTAGAAAAATAAAAGTTATTTATTTGAACAATAAAAAAATTGTACTTCTTACCTAAGCGTTATTAATAATCTTTCACAAGGTAATATTGCATCTCTAAAATTGGTATCCTGTCTCAACAACGTTGGTTTTAGGAGGTCCAGAAGAAAATCAAATCTATGGAAATAAAGGGATTTATTATTATAAACTGTATGGATTAGGAGTTTGGGAGTAGGAGGAGTGGGATTAGGTTTAGGGTTAGGAGTTTGGGAGTAGGAGGAGTGGGATTAGGGTTAGGGTTAGGAGTTTGGGACTAGGAGGAGTGGGATTAGGGTTAGGAGTTTGGGAGTAGCAGAAGTGGGAATAGGGTTAGGGTTAGGGGTTTGGGACTAGGAGGAGTGGGGTTAGGGGTTTGGGACTAGCAGAAGTGGGATTAGGGTTAGGGGTTTGGGACTAGCAGAAGTGGGATTAGGGTTAGGAGTTTGGGAGTAGCAGAAGTGGGATTAGGGTTAGGGGTTTGGGACTAGGAGGAGTGGGATTAGGGTTAGGGGTTTGGGACTAGCAGAAGTGGGATTAGGGTTAGGAGTTTGGGAGTAGCAGAAGTGGGATTAGGGTTAGGGGTTTGGGACTAGGAGGAGTGGGATTAGGGTTAGGGGTTTGGGACTAGCAGAAGTGGGATTAGGGTTAGGGGTTTGGGACTAGCAGAAGTGGGATTAGGGTTAGGGGTTTGGGACTAGCAGAAGTGGGATTAGGGTTAGGGGTTTGGGACTAGGAGGAGTGGGATTAGGGTTAGGGGTTTGGGACTAGCAGAAGTGGGATTAGGGTTAGGAGTTTGGGACTAGCAGAAGTGGGATTAGGGTTAGGAGTTTGGGACTAGGAGGAGTGGGATTAGGGTTAGGGGTTTGGGACTAGCAGGAGTGGGATTAGGGTTAGGAGTTTGGGACTAGCAGAAGTGGGATTAGGGTTCGGGGTTTGGGAGTAGGAGGAGTGGGATTAGGGTTAGGGGTTTGGGACTAGCAGAAGTGAGATTAGGGTTAGGAGTTTGGGACTAGGAGGAGTGGGATTAGCGTTAGGGTTAGGAGTTTGGGAGTAGCAGAAGTGGGATTAGGGTTTGGGACTAGGAGGAGTGGGATTAGGGTTAGGGGTTTGGGAGTAGCAGAAGTGGGATTAGGGTTAGGGGTTTGGGAGTAGGAGTGGGATTAGGGTTAGGAGTTTGGGAGAAGGAGTGGGATTAGGGTTAGGAGTTTGGGACTAGGAGGAGTGGGATTAGGGTTAGGAGTTTGGGAGTAGCAGAAGTGGGATTAGGGTTAGGGGTTTGGGACTAGGAGGAGTGGGATTCGGGTTAGGGGTTTGGGAGTAGCAGAAGTGGGATTAGGGTTAGGGGTTTGGGAGTAGGAGGAGTGGGATTAGGGTTAGGATTAGGGGTTTGAGACTAGGAGGAGTGGGATTAGAGATAGGGTTTGGGACTAGTAGTGGTGGGAGTTGGTGGGAGCCAGGACTATAGTTTTTTTGTGGCTAGAACTAGGATATACTTACGTTGCTATGCTCATCCGAGTGTAATTTCGGAATTTATCCGGGTGCTCTCTCAGTTCATGGAACAGTAGGACAAATTGTCCCCTTTCTGAGTGCATTTGTTGTATGGGATGAACCCAGAACCGACGTTGCGATCTCTGTTGTTGTTGAAGAATATGATCCCACACATGTAGGACAAACAACAGCAGCAGCTCATGAAACTCCATCTTCTCTTCTCAAGGTTCCTTCTTCTCTGACGAAAAACAAGGAAGTGAACAGGATGTGGGATTAGGGTTAGGGGTTTGGGACTAGCAGAAGTGGGATTAGGGTTAGGAGTTTGGGACTAGGAGGAGTAGGGTTAGGGTTAGGAGTTTGGGACTAGGGGGAGTGGGGTTAGGGTTAGGAGTTTGGGAGTAGCAGAAGTGGGATTAGGGTTAGGGGTTTGGGACTAGGAGGAGTGGGATTATGGTTAGGGGTTTGGAACTAGCAGAAGTGGGATTAGGGTTAGGGGTTTGGGACTAGCAGAAGTGGGATTAGGGTTAGGAGTTTGGGACTAGGAGGAGTGGGATTAGGGGTTTGGGACTAGCAGAAGTGGGATTAGGAGTTTGGGACTAGCAGAAGTGGGATTAGGGTTAGGAGTTTGGGACTAGGAGGAGTGGGATTAGGGTTAGGGGTTTGGGACTAGCAGGAGTGGGATTAGGGTTAGGAGTTTGGGACTAGCAGAAGTGGGATTAGGGTTCGGGGTTTGGGAGTAGGAGGAGTGGGATTAGGGTTAGGGGTTTGGGACTAGCAGAAGTGAGATTAGGGTTAGGAGTTTGGGACTAGGAGGAGTGGGATTAGGGTTAGGGTTAGGAGTTTGGGAGTAGCAGAAGTGGGATTAGGGTTAGGGGTTTGGGACTAGGAGGAGTGGGATTAGGGTTAGGGGTTTGGGAGTAGCAGAAGTGGGATTAGGGTTAGGGGTTTGGGAGTAGGAGGAGTGGGATTAGGGTTAGGATTAGGGGTTTGAGACTAGGAGGAGTGGGATTAGAGATAGGGTTTGGGACTAGTAGTGGTGGGAGTTGGTGGTAGCCAGGACTATAGGTTTTTTGTGGCTAGAACTAGGATATACTTACGTTGCTATGCTCATCCGAGTGTAATTTCGGAATTTATCCGGGTGCTCTCTCAGTTCATGGAACAGTAGGACAAATTGTCCCCTTTCTGAGTGCATTTGTTGTATGGGATGAACCCAGAACCGACGTTGCGATCTCTGTTGTTGTTCAAGAATATGATCCCACACATGTAGGACAAACAACAGCAGCAGCTCATGAAACTCCATCTTCTCTTCTCAAGGTTCCTTCTTCTCTGACGAAAAACAAGGAAGTGAACAGGATGTGATGTAAAGGGGTGTGTTTATTAGCTGACGCTAACGCGGTTAAAACGCGTTAAAAATGCATGGGCGTTAGCGCTATTTTTACCGCAAACGCGGTAAAAACGCGGTAAAAACACACTACTAACGCTAAAAAAAAATTGTCTTTTTTACCGCGGTTTTACAATGCCTCAGTGTGAAAGGGGCCTAAGAGTCAGGCCATAATATACATGAGAACTCATTACGACAGAACACTAAAAATGTTTTAACCATGGTTGCAGGAAATACCCCAAATTGAAATGTTGATTCTCTCAGTAAAAGTACATAAGGCATCTATACAGAGCAAATTAATTGCCTCCTAATATTTAATTTTTGAGTTTTGAGTTCTTAGACCAAACAAGTTATTCTGTCTGGTGAATCACTCAGTCAGAGTATCTGCTGGCTCAGCCATGAACCTCATTCTTAGGGGTCATTTTTTTTAACCACCTCAATACAGTGCATTTTCACCCCCTTCCTGACCAAGCCATTTTTCAGATCCATGCTATAAAAATGCATTGATTACTGTATAAATGTGACTGGCAGGGAAGGGGTTAACCACTAGAGGGGGCACTGGAGGGGTTAACATGTTCCCTGGGAGTGATTCTAACTGTAGGGGGAGGGGACTCACAAGGGGAGGAGACCGATCTGTGTTTCTCTGTACTGAGAACACACCATCGGCTCCTCTCCGCTGACAGGACAGGACACAGATCCACGGTCCCGCTGTGTTACCGGGCAATCACGGGTGCCTGGCGGACATCGTGACCCGCCGGGCACGCGCATCGGGTGCCCAGTGACACGGCGGGAGCGCGTGCGCTCCCTGGAGAGCCGAGAAGGGGAGGACGTCATATAGACAGCCGGCGGTCGCGAGGCGGTTAAAGACTCTTTAGCCATAACATACATAAAGTGATGATGGAACACTAAAAATGTTTTAACTATGGTTTCAGAAAATACCCCAGGTTTTTGATCCCCAGTAAGAGTATATAAGGCATCTATACAGAGCAAATGAATTGCCTCTTAATATTTAATTTCCAAGTTAAGAAGCTCTTAGACCAAACAAGTCTGTCTGGTGAATCACTTGTTTTGCATATCTGCTGGCTCAGCCCTGGACTTCACTCTCAGGGTCATTCTTTTTAAAGACTGTCCAGCTCATTAATATCCACTCTGTCTACAACATTACTTTCTAAATTGAATGGGAATGGTAGCCATTACAGAAGGTACTGTAACCTTTCTGTAACCTTCCATTTCTCTGATAAATAAAAAAAAAAATACAGAAGCAGAATGTAACTATGAAATTCTTTTGATGATTATGGAGAACTGAAAAACCTATAAAAACCTATAAAAGATGATAAAGCATTAGGGAAGACTCAAAACCTGATCTAAAACATGTAAGAAGATGTAGCAGGCAGGGCCGGACTGGGAATAAAAACCGGCTCTGGAAAAAATTTCATACCAGCCCCATAGCATTATTATACCAGCCCAACAGCATAAAGTCATTATTTTCTTGTTCATAAAAGGGAAAACCATGCATTTTAAAGCACATTTGAAGAGTGTACTATATATAGATAAGACAGATGCATGGTACAGTGGCTGCGTTTGATGGCATAGTGGCAGCATTTAATGGGCACAGTGGTGGCAATTTATGGGTACGGTGGCTGCATTTGATGTTACAGTGGCTGCGTTTGGCACAGTGGCAGCGTTTAATGGGCACAGTGGTGGCAATTTATGGGCACAGCGGCTACGTTTGATGGCACAGTGGCTGCGTTTGATGGCACAGTGGCTGCGTTTGATGGCACAGTGGCTGCGTTTGATGGGCACAGTAGCTGCGTTTGATGGGCACAGTGGCTGTGTTTGGCACAGTGGCAGCGTTTAATGGGCACAGTGGTGGCAATTTATGGGCACAGTGGCTACGTTTGATGGCACAGTGGCTGCGTTTGATGGCACAGTGGCTGCGTTTGATGGGCACAGTGGCTGTGTTTGGCACAGTGGCAGCGTTTAATGGGCACAGTGGTGGCAATTTATGGGCACAGTGGCATGCGTTTGAGGGCACAGTGTCTGCGTTTGATGGGCACATTGGTGGAAATTTATGGGCACAGTGGTGGCAATTTATGGGCACAGTGGTGGCAATTTATGGGCACCGTGGCTACGTTCGATGGCACAGTGGCTGTGTGATGGGCACAGTGGTGGCAATTTATGGGTACAGTGGCTGCGTTTGATGGCACAGTGGCTGCGTTTGATGGGCACAATGGCTGCTTTTAATAGGCACAGTGGCAGAGTTTAATGGGCACAGTGGTGGCAATTTATGGGCACAGTGGCATGCGTTTGAGGGCACAGTGGCTGCATTTGATGGGCACAGTGGTGGCAATTTATGGGCACAGTGGCTACGTTCGATGGCACAGTGGATGTGTTTAATGGGCACAGTGGCTGCGTTTGATGGGCACAGTGGCTGCGTTTGATGGGCACAATGGCTGCGTTTGGGCACAGTGGCTGCGTTTGAGGGAATGGTGGCGGCATTTGAGGGTACAGTGGCATGCATTTGATGGGCACAGTGGCATGCGTTTGAGGGCACAGTGGCATGCGTTTGAGGGCACAGTGGCTGCGTTTGAGGGCACAGTGGCATGCGTTTGAGGGCACAGTGGCATGCGTTTGAGGGCACAGTGGCTCCGTTTGAGGGCACAGTGGCATGCATTTGAGGGCACAGTGGCTCCGTTTGAGGGCACAGTGGCATGCGTTTGAGGGCACAGTGGCTGCCTTTGAGGGCACAGTGGCTGCTTTTGATGGGCACAGTGATGCAATTGACGTTTTATTTATTTTCAGTTTGCGCCCCCCCCCCCCCCCCAAGAAATTGCAATGCTCTGCAAAAAAATTACTATCTTAGTAGAGAGATAGAGAAAGAGAGAGGGGGAGGGGAGCGAGAGAGAGAGGGGGAGGGGAGCAAGAGAGAGAGGGGAGCAAGAGAGAGAGGGGGGGGGAGCGAGAGGGGGGGAGCGAGAGAGAGAGGAGGGGGGGAGAGAGAGAGGAGGGGGAGAGAGGGAGGGGAGCGAGAGAGAGAGGGGGAGGGGAGCGAGAGAGAGAGGGGGGGGGGAGGAGAGAGCGAGAGGAGGGGGGGGAGGGGGAGAGAGAGAGAGGGGGAGAGAGAGAGGAGGGGGGGAGGGGGAGAGAGAGAGAAAGAGAGGGCACCTTAATTCTTCTGATCCATGAGCGGCCGTTCACTTCTATTCTCCTCGTGCAGACTAGTGGGCGGGCTGAATGGAAGAAGAAATCAGCGGTGCTGCGCTGCCGTGCGTAGCGCCGCACGTGCCGAATGCAAAAATCAGCCTTCTCATGCTCCTCCCCTCACAGACAGGCAAATGATAGCAGTGGGGGCGGCGCGGATGTGAAGAGGATATACAAGCGAGCGCGCCGCACACACAGCCAGAGCCAGGCTTCATTGCAAAGAGCGGCTGCTCTGACACTGCCAGACAAAAGCGGCCCCAAGGCACTGAGAGCAGGCGGCCTACCCGGAAATTTCCCGGTATCCCGGTAGGCCAGTCCGGCACTGGTAGCAGGGTCTGCAAAATAGTTTACCAGACATTCTCAGCATAGTATAGTAACAGAAATTCTGATATATGATTGGAGAAAGGTTTTCTCCAACTGCGTGTGAAGGTCATTTTGCAGTGGCTAACAAAGAAGAAATTCCTTCTCATTTTTGGATATCTAGGGATGTTGGCGACATACTCTTGAACATACCATTCAGCTCTTCCTTAAACCATGTAATGGAAAGATAACTGAGTCTTCCCAAGTAGGGACTTTACTGTACAGTATAGAGCTCCCTTTCCTGGAGGAGGCTAGCCTAACAACCATATACTCTTAAGAACTTTCATAGGTAGTGGAAGCATATGACTCTGGTGAGCAGGAGTGTTAAACAGGAATACATTAGTGAGCAATTAATATCTTTTTATCATGACAGCATGCTGTCAGGTGAATTTCCATTGTTACCAGTGCCAAAAATAAAGAATATACAGTAAATGTTGGGCTTGTTTGTGAAGTGTAAAGTAGAGTGAGCACTGGTTGAAGGGGAATAAAAAACATGGCAAAAAGTACAGTTGCAGAAGATTGTATCCCAGGTTAAGCTACAGTCAGTTCCATAAATATTGGGACATCTACACAATTCTAATCTTTTTGGCTCTATACACCACCACAATGGATTTGAAATAAAGCAAACAATGTGTGCTTTAACTGCAGACTTTGAGATTTAATTTGAGGGTATTTACATACAAATCAGGTAAACGGTGTAGGAATTACAACAGTTTGTATATGGTTTATTTATGGACCTGACTGTATATAACCTAGGAGTGATGGGCAGTCTTCACCTAAAGAATGAAAGAGTTAAATTTCAATTATGCAATCAGTCAGAGAACTCACTGTGTGCTACAGAACATAGCTTGGGTGTACCGGCTGAGTGTGCAGCCCTGAAAGCTCCTGGTGAGTGATATTTCACCCTTTCTTTAAATATGGGCTTCTAGACATGACATAGAAAGTCTCCCAATGTCAACCAGATCTTGCAAGCTAAGCTAATGAATGCGTTCTATACACTGGGGGGAGAACCTCTGGGGAATCTAGGATGGAAATGGACCCGGGGCACCTAGTAGATGATAGGCTCAGCAACTTTTCCGTGGCAGGGAGTTTAACAAGACACGTGGCCACTCATTAAAATTAGAAGAAAATGGCATGCAATGCCAAGCTGCTGCTGAGTTGAGTAGAGGTATCTTGATATAGCTTAGCTTCTTCTTACACTTCTTAAATAACGGAGGGCGGGGCTTTCCCCGTGTTACCGGGTGGCCTGCCCTCCGTTATTTAAGAAGTGTCAGAAGAAGCGAAGCGTCACACTGCTGAAAACTCCCACAGAGGCGGATCGTGCTGACGGCGCGGAGAAGAAGCCGGAGCAAGATGCGGGAAGAAGAAGATGAAGAAGAAGATGGAAGAAGAAGATGGAGAAGAAGAACAACACCAAAGGAACACCAGAAGAAAGAAGATGAAAGAAGAAGCGCAAAGAAGAAATTTAATAAAGGACTTGTCAAAAACTGTCTTTTGTCTTTTTTAACCTTTTTGTCACTTTTTTTGTGAAATGGTAGGGGTACATGTGTACCCCATTACCAATTCACACAGAAGGGGGGGCGGGATCTAGGGGTCCCCTTGTTAAAGGGGGCTTCCAGATTCCGATAAGCCCCCCACCCGCAGACCCCCACAACCACCGGGCAAGGGTTGTGGGGATGAGGTCCTTCTTCCCATCAACATGGGGACAAGGTGCTTTGAGGGGCTACCATCTTGATCCAGCGATGTGCACAAAAGACTCGGCTGTCCGGGACTCTCCCTCCTCATTGGCTAAGACCGTAGTGAAGTGCCATTGGCTCCCGCTGCTGTCAATCAAAGTCAGTGAGCCAATGAGAAAAGAGAAGGAACAGGGGTGGGCCACGGCTCCGTGTATGAATGGACACTCAGGGCTGCAGCTCAGCTCGGGTGTCCCCATAGCAAGGTGCTTGCTGTGTGGGCACTCAACAAGAGGGAGGGGCCAGGAGCACCAAAGAGGGACCCAAGAAGAGGAGGATCCGGCCTGCTGTGTGCAAAACCACTACACAGAACAGGTAAGTATAACATGTTTGTTATTTTAAAAAAAAGAGACTTTAGTATCACTATAAGACATTCAATGTGACCAATTAGCTACCTGTACATTATCGCATAGTCACACGTGGTATCAAATTAATATTAACTTACTTACTCATGTAGACACTTGTTATAACAATAATTTTTAAATATCAGGATTTATAGACCATGGCTGAATTTTGAGAACTGTAGTTAACAAAACTCTGACAGGTATGTTGACTCCCATACCTGCTAGCTAACCTATTTATACCCTATTGGCCTAGCAATTGTACAGTGTGCTTAATTTATAGTCTCTGCTGCTAAACTATTTACAATTGGCATTAAAGTGATTGCAAAGTCTCGTTTTTATTTTTCTTTAAAAATAATAAACATGTTATATTTACATGCCCTGTGCAGTGGTTTTGCACAGAGCACCCCCGGTCCCACACCGACTCTCTTGGCCCCTCCCTCCTGTTTATTGTCTTCACAGCAATCAGCTTGTTATAGGGGCACCCGAGACGAGGCACGGCTCCGTGTGTCCATTTAGACACGAAGCCCTGGTTCAGGCCTGCTTCCTCTCTCTCCTGATTGGCTAACTGACTTTGACAACAGCAAGAGCCAATAGTGCCGCTCCCATCTGGGTGGAAAGTCCCAGATGGCTGAGGCAGTTGTGCACATCGCTGGATAGAGAGGGAGCTCAGGTTAGTATTAGGGGGGCTGCTGTACACAGAAGGGTTTTTACCTTAATGCATAGAATGCGATGGCCCTGCTCCTCAACAACTAATAATTTGCGGCTTTTTTTTTTTTACTTTTTCAGCTGTCAGTGGGGGAATCCCGCTGACAGATGAAAGAACCTAGCCTGAAAGTATCGTTTTCAGGTATCGGATCAACCCCAGTTTTTATACTTACCTTTTTGTTGGACTTAAATGGCACCTGTAAAATCCCATCCTATCTTTGTTAAAACTAGTTACTTATAGGGATATGGTGCAGTTTCATGATACCTCCAACCATACAGATATTATTATATCGGGTGGCACAGTGGTGTAGTGGTCAGCACTCTCACGAGCAGTAAAAACAGTCGCCGGTTCAAATCCCAAACACTACCTGCCTGGAGTTTGCATGTTCTCCCTGTGCCAGCGTGGGTTTTTTCTCCGAGTACTCTGGTTTCCTCCCACACTCCGAAGACACGTTGGTAGGTTAATTGGCTTCTGTCCAAATCTGGCCCTAGTATATGAATGTGAGTTGGGGACCTTGTATTGTGGGCTCCTTGAGGGTAGGGACCGATGTAACTGTGTACAATGTATGTGTGGAGCGCTGCGTAAATTGACGGCGCTATGTGGGTACCTTAAATAAATAATAGTATAATAGATGAGCATCTTAATGAGACACAATGTACTGGGATAGGGACAATTGTAGACACTCACTCAGGTTGAACTGGATGCACTGGTGTCTTTATTCAACCTTACTAACTATGTAATTATGATAATGCTGATCTGTAATTCTTATGAACAAGGTGGGCCTGTCAGTGACATGCAGGCTTAGGATGTTGCCATTGGGGCCAATTAAAAGGACACATAGCTGGGTGAATTCTCCTCGATAAGGAAAAAAACATCCATATAAATAATACAAAGTGCATATTTGTTCTAGATCAGTGACTCAGAAATTATTAAAGCTCTTTGGCTGATTCTTTGATCAGCATTATATCAATCAGAATTTTTAGACAGGTAAGCAATATTAGTCCATAATGTTCCCGGTTTCCCTTTAACCACATGCCGACTGGGCCATCGCTGAAAGACGGCTACAGCGCGGTCGGCTTATTCTGGGTGGATGTCCTACGGACGTCCTCCCAGAAACTTGCTCCCGCGCACCCCCTGGGGCGCGCACTTGGGAACATACGTGACCGCCGGGTCCCGAGGACACGGCGCATCACGGATCGCGGTAAACGGCCGCTGATAGCGGCCGTTTACCACGTGATTGATCCGTCAAATGACGGAGCGATCACATGTACACAAACATGTACACAAACCGATCGGTACAGTGAGAGGGGAGAAGCGGAAAGGGGGAGAAATGGGACCAGCGCTGTGGGCTGGATGTGTAGTGCCCACAGCGCTGGTCAGTGACAGCTACACTGCCACCACTGTGCAATACTCTGCCAGCACTGTGCAATACTCTGCCACCACTGTGCAATACTCTACCAATACTGTGCAACACTGCAATACTCGCCAATACTCTGCAATAAATTTTAATAGAAACAAATAATTTTTTTTTTCACCGAATTTTCTGTATTTTTTGATTCATAGCACAAAAAATAAAAAACCCAGTGGTGATTAAATACCATCAAAAGAAAGCTCTATTTGTGTGAAAAAAAGGACACAACATTCATTTGGGTACAGTGTTGCATGACTGAGTAATTGTCATTCAAAATGTGAGAGCACCGAAAGCTGAAAATTGGTCTGGTTAGGAAGGGGGTTTAAGTGCCCAGTGGTCAAGTGGTTAAATGGCGCACAATCTCAAATTAGATGCAGCAAGGGGGGTTAGCGCCATGTTATCCCTTTTCTCTACTGCCAAGTACAAGTAAACAAGTTATGACTGGCCAGCTGCTCATGGGCTTGTCTAATTATAACAATGTCCTGAAGCCCCAAATACCCATCAGATCTGACATTATAGGGTATCTTTGTAGCATGGATTTACAACTAGAAATAAAATCTCAGGGGATGCCTGAAATCTGACTTGTATCTTAGTGCAGACTTCTCCCCCTCCCCCATGGTCTGCACTCACCTGCTTAGGAGCTCTGTGTGAGAAAGTTCCTCCCGTCTCTATAAAATGGGCGGAGCATGGGAGGAGACTAACTCTCACACTCACCTCCTGGCTCTGACGCACAGAGCAGTGAGAGTGCCGTGGCTGTGTGGGACAGCGCAGTGTCAGGCAGCCGGCGGCTCTCTCACGTTAGGGCTACCCCTGAACTCAGGGCTGTGGGCCCCAGATTCGGGACTCCAGCCTCAATAGCCACCCTCTAGTGACGCCACTGCATCTGGCACATCCACCATTCTTTTTTGTTTACAAACGGTTTTTATTATGAATAAGGTCATAGTACAAGATTTTGACAGTGGTGGAAAACATACAAGTGAAGGATACAGTTAGATAATACATTATAGCTGAGAGAAGACATATCATATGGCAGGATACATACGTTCAATCTGACCAGAGAACCGAACAAAGCTGAATACGAGTCTTTGCCAAGATCTATAATCGATCACTATCATCTGCTGTTGTACCGGCATGTTTAAAATCAGCCACTATTATTCCAATTCCAAAAAAGTAAACTGTGGGAAGTGTAGACGATTATAGACCAATAGCACTGACCTCAGTACTAATGAAGTGCTTTGAGAGGTTGGTCTTGAAATATATCAAAACTAGATTACCAGTTAGTTTAGATCCTTATCAGTTTGCGAATAGGGAAAATAGAAGCACAGAAGATGCGATAGCTTTAGTGCTGCATGGGGCACTTAGTCATCTGGAGCATTCGGGAAACTACATAAGGATGTTTATAACTTACAGCTCTGCCTTTAATACCATCATTCCAGATCGGTTGGTTGAAAAAATGCAAAAATTGGATTTGCCGCCCTTTATTTGTTTTTGGATAAGGGTTTTTTTTTTTTTGTCCATCGCTCACAGGTGGTCAAATTGGATAAGTTTTTTTTCTCCTCACGCTGACAGCAGAGGAGAAAAAGCCGATCACCAGCTTATCTTAAAGGGACATCGGTCCCACCTTGCAATGCCCACAAGTGCCACCTTGCAATGCCCACTAGTGCCACCTGTCAATGCCCACAAGTGCCACCTGTCAATGCCCACTAGTGCCACCTGTCAATGCCCACCAGTGCCACCTATCAATGCCCACCTGTGCTGCCAATCAGTGCCACCTAAAAGTGCTGCCTATCAGTGTAACCCATCAGGGCCCATCACTGCCACCCATCAGTGCCCATCACTGCCACCTATCGGTGCCCGTCACTGCCGCCTCATGAGCGTACATCAAAAAAAATTGCAGAGGTGATCAAATACCACCAAAAGAAAGCTCTATTGGGGGGGGGGGGGGGGGGGATTATAAAAATTGAATTTGGGTACAGTGTTGTATGACCGCGCAATTGTCATTCAAAGTGCGACAGTGCTGAAAGCTGAAAATTGGTCTGGAAAGGAGGGGGGTTTAAGTGCCCAGTAAGCAAGTGGTTAATGTATTGTATTCTAGTTTGGTATCCTAGTTGTATGCAGGCAGATAAAAATGCTCTAAAGAGAGTGGTTCGAACAGCGCAGAAAATTGTAGGGTGTGAACTTGTTTCTCTAGAAGAAATATATGAGACTTGTTGCCTTTGTAGAGCAGGAACAATACTGAGACCAGACTCATCCCCGTTGTCATTTCTTTGAATTATTGCCATCTGGGAGATGTTTAATGGTGATTAAGACTAATAGATTTAAAGAGAGCTTCTTTCCCAGGTCTATTAAGGCTATCAATGCAGGAATGAGATAAAAGAGGTCACATAGTCTTGTTTTATTGTCTTGTTTAGTTTTTAATATGAGGACACTTTTTATACTTTTATAATACAGGGACACTTTTATATATATATATATATATATATATTTTTTTTGGTATAATTAAATCCTGTGTGGTAAATGCATGGTTGATAATTATGATGTATGAATGTGTGGAGTAGAAATGTAATTTCATTGTGAATTTGTTTTCTACAATGACAATAAATCTTATCTATCTATCCAATGGCACACAGCGCTGATCGGAGTGTTCTGGCGGGAGGAGGGGGGCACCCCCCTGTCAGAACACAACAGCTCAGTGGGGGAGATCGCTGGACTAACCTTGCATAATTAGTACAGTGTCTCCGACCGGAGCTGACAGTTTTTTTGTGCAACCCAGCGAGTTAGTGTGTACCCGGCTTAACCCTAGGGGTTATGGAGTGTGGAGAAATAAGAAGGAGGAGCAGCCAGCTCAGGGACAGGAGCAATGGTGGGTGGTGACAGAAATAACACAGGTAGGAGTAGATTAGTACTTGGTGCGGACCACCAAGCAGCTGGGTTTCTATGTTTCTAGGGACTAGGTCTAAAGCAGGGGTCAGCAACCCTTTTCCACTTAAGGACCGGATTCAATGTATGTGAATGCATGAAGGGCCGCATTCACCCACTAATGAAGATGCTAATCATCCTAACATTGTAATAATAACAGTACAGGTTTACCTCACTTACCTGGCACCCAAGGGTGGCTGACGCCAGCCAGTATGGTCTGGATATGGGGTTCCTGTCCCTAGGGAAAATGGGGTTCCTGCCCTGAGGGGAGATGGGGGCCCGTCTCCAGGGGTAATGGGATCTCTGTCCCCAGGGGTGATGGGGTTCCTGTCCCCAAGTGAAAAGGGATCACTTTCCCCAGGTGATATGGGGTCCACAACCCCAGGGGAGAAGGGGTCCAGGTCCCCAGGGGTGATGGGGTCCACAACCCCAGGGGAGAAGGGGTCCCGGTCCCCAGGGGTGATGGGGTCCCTGTCCCCAGGTGAGAGGGAGCTCTGTCCCCAGGGTAGAAGGTGTCCCTGTCCCCAGGTGAGAAGAGGTCCCTGTCCCCAGGTGAGAAGAGGTCCCTGTCCCCAGGTGATAAGGTGTCCCTGTCCCCAGGTGAGAAGGGGTCCCTGTCCCTAGGGGTGATGGGGTCCCTGTCCGCAGGGGAGAAGGGTCCCTGTCCCCAGGGGAGATGAGGTCCCTGTCCCCAGATAAGAAGGGATCCCTGTCCCCAGGGGAGAAGGGTCCCTGTCCCCAGGGGAGATGAGGTCCCTGTCCCCAGATGAGAAGGGGTCCCTGTACCCAGGTGAATCAATCATGGGCCCTGATGGGCCGAAATCTATCGTGGGGGGCTGCGGGTTGCCGACCCTGGTCTAAAGCCACATTTGTGCAAAGCCTTGCAAAGTAAGTGCAGTGGCTCCCTTGTTTGCCCTTGGGCTGAACACAATGAAGTGTAAAGGGAGAAGAGATGGTGGAGGAAAACCAGTTCAAAGCTATTTACCTCAAAATGACTCTGTAATCGGCGCCAGCACAGTAGCCACTGACAAGTATAAAGGTTGTGGTGCTAACCCACATGTGAAACTATACAATTCTATCAGCATGCAGTTCCTCCATACTAACAAAGCTATCTTCATGCAAGGAATAGAATGGCTGTTATGAAGAACATTAGCAGGATTTTAAATAATAATAATAATAATAATAATACAATAATAATACAACATAAAGTAACCCCTGATTGGTAAGGCTCTGGGGCACCATGACTTGTTTTTCTTTTTTCCTCCAGTGAATAGGAAAGAAAAAGGATAAAACAACCTGACATTTCAGTTTTTGTTGTAAATTGCTTTTTTTTTTCTTGTATATATTTTTTTTTCTGCAATAGGTGTTATTTATTTCTGGCGGAGTATACCATTTCATGACTGAGTGACCTGCAGAGTGTAGAGGCTCAGATTATCTATAAAACATTAAACACTTGACCAATCCCTCCTTCCAAAATGACCAGAGGACACATTTTATTTTGAGTCGAATGGCCATAGCAGCCCTTTATTACAAACCATTAAATACAACATTCACAAGAAAACAAGCTTAATGCACATAATACAGTCAATGCATAACAAATAAACCAACCTCAGCTTATGTCCGGTCTAAGGTCTTTGAAGGCCTATATACTCACGATTAACCGGTTGTATCTGCCACCCAATCAAAGGCCCCCCGCTGCAACTACACCAGCTCAGCAATAAGAGTAAATACAATAAAGCGAGAAAAAGAAACCTCATACACAATCTAACACAAAACATATAATTACATACTACCAGACACAACCTAATTAATACCTCGATGTTACCACCGTATTGTTAGGAAAAGACACCCATACCTCAGATGGGACCCAATAGAGCCCCAACCCACAATTTCCCACAATTATATTAACCAGCAATTTAAGCCACGCAGACGAAATCTACTCGCCCTAAAATGGCAACTATATCTGTTTTAAGTCGTTAAGAAACATCCTTCTTTTTTCTGGGGCATTAAGTCCCTTCACATTCATGGATGACCTGACCGGCTACCAACTTAAAACGGAAGTTTCCCAGAAAATCCCCCCCCTCCCTACTCCTTCCCCCCCTTATATTTAGAAACCTTCTACACCCCCTACTATACCCCCCACTATATTTTCCCTCCCCCTCCCCACCACCCAACACCCTATAAAGGTAATGAGACTATTTAAAAGAAGAGGGCTCCGCTTCCCTCCCCCCCCCGGGAGACTGCCTAGTTACCATTTTGATGAGATACTCCAACTTTCAACCTCTGCCTTTGTGCCAAAATCACAATCATTCCCTCCTGCCGGGCCCTAATACGCATCCAAGTGCAAGAGAGAGTTAGGGAATCTCCCCTCTGTATAAGAATTTTTTGTAATAAAGACGGTAATCTTCCCCCTATCACCGAGATTACGCTTCCAATTTTTTATAGATTTTTTCGGCAGTCCTCATGATAGATATTCCACCTGGGTCGATGGTGGTAGAGGAAAAAATGTCTGTGCTATAAACCCCCCTCCAAATAAGTCTACCCATCTCTTCCTGTTATATGGGGGGGATATACGCATTCCCTTCTCTCCTTTCAATTTTACCTGCTAACAGCTTACTGCACTTATCTCCTAATTCGTCACCCTTCTGTATAATTGCTTTAGCCCCCAAAGCAAATCCCCCAACTGTCTCCCAAAAAAAAAAAAATTTCCTGTAAAAGTTCCCTCACCTGGGATCAAGACTGTTTTGTGTGCCTCCCATACTATGGAGGGTTGGGGCTCCCGACCCCACCCCCTTTCTTCTCTTCCCTTCATGGGTCATTAACTCATATTTATTCTATACCTAAAAAAAAAAAAAAGACAACCCCTCTGCTTTTATGTGTCAGTTTGTGTTATAAAAATATTGTGATTGCTTATAATTACCTAATTGTGATTGCGAGATTCCATCTTCTCACCAAAAATAACAAACTAAATTAGAGAGAGAAGATAAGGGAACACCCCCCCCCCCCCATTAAGTTAAGTGCATTGTGTCTCATTTATTTCAAGAAACATATACCCCTACCCCTGCAAAAAAAGAAAAAAAAAAGTGTTGACTGTACACATGTGTATACTACCAATTGCATCCATATCTCTATTTCAAAATACCAAAAAAGAAAAAAAAGGAAAAATATTTTCCTCAAACACACATTTTCCTAGTGTTCCTCACACCCCTAACATTCCCCCCCCCCCAAAAAAATAAGGGGGGGGGGGAACACACACCCCGTACAAACAAAACCCCCAAAAAAGATAAAGTACAATAATACGACCCATGAAATCCATCTGGTCCCCTGACTCGTCCAGTGCAGCCCACGGAACCGTTGAGCGTGTACAACAAACACAGGGGGGGACCCCCCTAAAAAGAAAAAAAAAGAGGCGGGGGGGAAAGAAGGGGAAACACAAACATCTCCTAAGTCCTTTAGGGCATGGTGGCGGGGGACTTCTCCATCATCTTTCCTTTAAGATCAATATTCTACCTCCCCTGTCCCCCTGTTCGTTTTGTCGGCCCAAATGCTGTAGCCAATTCGGAACCTCGATCGCCTCTTCTCCCAGGAAAAGAAACAGCTGGGGCAGGTCTGCTGGGTGCCTCAAGACAAATGTTTTGGAATCCCTCTTTATGATTACCGAAAGAGGATAACCCCATCTGTACAAGCCTCCTGATTTTCGGATTATGCCCAGTAGAGGCCGTAGCATGGCTCTCCTCTGTAGGGTGGCCCTAGATAGGTCAGGTAAGATTTTGATCTTCATATCCTCATAAACCACCTCTTTTGCCTCCCATGCCTTACGACTAACCAATTCCTTATGCACAAGCCTATAGAAGCAGTATATAACATCTCTAGGTCTGACTGGGTTAGTTAAAGAGGGACCCGACACTCTGTGGAGCCTTTCAAACTCTAAAGCCCACGGAGGGACCTGAATGTCCAATTGCTGGAATATTGTGGTAATAGTTGATTGCAGTGCCTCTCCGCCTATAGCCTCTGTTACCCCTCTGAATCTTAAATTTTTTCTTTTATTACGGTCTTCTAATTCCTCTAAACGCAGCTGCATAGAGGGGGCATGAAAGTTATATTCAGACTGTACCTTTTCCATTTGCGCAATCCGCTCTACCAAAGCCGCCTGTGCACTTTCTCCCGCAGACACCCTTCCTGCTAGTTGATGTACCTCAGACCTCACCTCCTCCAGGTCTCTCCGGTGTATCTCTTCCATCCTGGTCATCCATCCCTCCAGGTCTGCTCTGGTAGGGAGTGCCTGTAAATCTGCCCTTGTTGGAAGCGCCCTCAGGAGCGCTCTGAGGTCTGCATCTTCTCCAGCCATATGCTGCATGCGCCCTGTTCCCTCCTCCTGTATCTGCCTGGGAAGCTCCTCTCCCTTACCGCTCTTACCACGCTTCGTAGCCGGCGCCTCCGGCGTGTCAGGTGTGCAGAGCGCAGGGGTGACGTCAGCCGCCTCTCCAGATCCTCCGTCTGGCTTCCCTTCTCCCGACTTCCGCTCCTGATACCGCGCTACCGCTGCTCTCGTCCGGGAGAAGTATTGGGGTATCTCAGGCTGGGTAGGTACCTTCTGTGCCTTCTGCTCACCCCCGTCTCTCTTTCTCATACCGGCCAGGGAGTGTCAAGTTCGGTAGCTATTGGAGCTCAATGCCGCCTCACTTCTAATGCATGTCCCGGGGGTTTAGAGGGAGCAGATCCTACATGTGTCTCTCCTACTCCGCCATCCTAGACCACCCCCCCCCCTGATTTTTTTAACTGAAAAACTGATCAGTGTAAAAGGGCCATAAACAAAACACATGCATTTACCTTCCCACAATTATTTAACCAGCACCGCCTTCAAAGACCCAATAGACCCCCTGCCACAGTACACGAGCGTGACACCTTACGCACGTGTTGCTCCCCAAACCAGAAGTCCCGCTGAATATCCCCCTGCAAAAAACTTGCTACCTGCTAGCTCACGTTTATGCTTGCTTTGTTGATCTTTTCAACAGAGCGAGCCATAAGCCACGCAGACCTGGCAACTATATCGGACCACACAACTTAGCGCGACCCAACAGATAAAGTAATGAGAAGAAGAGTTTTCTGCACTCCAACCAGCGGACAACAGGCATTTCCTGAACACCGCCCTAAACTGGAATCGAGACATTGCTGTCCCTTCCGCATGCATAAAAAAAACTCCCGGAAGATTTGCCCAAAACCGTGGAAAAACCCCCACAATCCGGATAGGGCAAACTGGAGATGAGGGAACCCCACAACTCAATCCAAGAACCCCTCCCTTACTAATCAGTGTTAGATTTACAGTGTTAGAATACCGAAGTAGTGTCCCGTAACCACACATCCTGTTTGCTCAAACCACGATCACCACGTTTGTTACGGCTTACCAATTTCCCCACCCTGAAAAGCCCCAATTCACCAGATCGTTCCATTCCTGACACACTCTGTAGTATGAGGACCAAGTTGACGCACATACTGAATGATAAATTCAGAACTTGGAAGCAGCAATGTAATGCTCCACAACTGCTCCACAACTGCTTGGGGCATGGAATTCCGCGCTGCTCTGCTTCCAGTGCCAACTGATGGAATCTGTCCCACTGGAAACGAGACAAAGCATCAGCCAGGAGTTATCAACTCTTGGAATGTGCACAATTTCTTGGAGAGTACAATGGGAAAACAGTTCCCGAACAGCCAAATTACGCACTAAACCAACCTCCCTCCATTCCACCCAGAGACCACAATTCAGTGGCCGGGCTCTCTGTCTTGTTATGGGCCAATGGCACACCAAAAAACTAGAAAAAATGATGGATAGTGGCCAAAAGTGAGGCATAGATAATACTTCCAGCAGACCCTATGCACAAGAAATCATCTAAGTCATGAATGACTGATTTAGGCCGGAAGCATCCCAAACGGCTCTTTCCTAAAAGGAACTAAACATTTCAACAAAACAAACAAACAAGAAATGGCACAGACCGTTGGTAAACATCTATCAACAAAATTCTGCCATTGTCATTTGCACCCCAGCAGATGGCAACAATTAGGATGTGCCGGCAACCAACAAAAGGCTGCCACAATATCAGTTTTGGCCAACAATGTACTTTTACCATACCTAGGAACTTACGACACTGCCATATCAAAAGAAGTATAGGACACCATGCAAGGCTCCGGATCAATGGCATCATTCTTTGTACCCCCTTTAGGATGCGACAAGTGATGAATGAGGCGTAACTTATTCAGTTATTTTTTGGGGATAATACCCAAAGGGGAAATACTAGCGGTGAATCAAAACGGGGACAGTCATGCAACCCAAAGCAACTACTTTGAAAGGTTTTCCTGAAAATGACCACTGGAAGTCTAAACTCTATCCCAGTTATGCAGAATAACAGAAACAAATTGCCATAGTTGGGGCCCATTCACACCTCATTGCCACATGTATTGAGACTCAACTATTTGTACTGCATTAGAAAGTCCTTTAAAAATAAATGGCCTGTAAAGCACCTCAAAATGATAAAATGTAGGGCATGTTGGGCAGTGGGTTATGATTAAGTGCCCATTGGCGTGAAATGTGTCAACACTAGCTGTTCACTCTGTGTTTTGTTTCTATTGGCATTTTTTGCATTTTTAAATAAACTTTTGGATCTTATGAACGTTGGTGTGCGGTCCCCTAATCTTCATGTCTGAAACATTGGGTATTGTGGTGGGGGCTGCGCTGCATTACAACACAGGTGAATTCTGGTGGTGTTTTAGGCTCCCAGTCAAAATGAATAGCACATAATACACCCATATGCACACATGCTGCTTTTCTGCTAATTGTAGTAAGGCTCATATTTTTCCATATGTTAGGCCCCTGAGAGGTACGATGAATCTTTAGAGCATTTCTGTGCATCATGTTTAGGGCCGACAATTTCACTGTGACCCAGGGAACATTGGTGTGCAGCTCAGGCTTGTGTAGTGATTAGGGGACCAATGTGGATGGTGTATGTGTCTGCTGCTGCGAGAGTGCTGGCGAGGGAGTGTAGCTCGTCCCAGCTCCTGTGACCACTGGAGAGAGGAAGGAATCCCTGATGCTGCACATCCACACGTGTGGTGCGATGGTGGACAAGACAGCTCCCGCTAGGCCACGTCCCCAACACATTTCGCTCAGCACCCTAGAGCTTAGTCATGGGAAATCCCCATGACTAAGCTCTGGGGGGGAGTGAAATGCATTGGGGGCGTGGCCTGGTATGAGCCCAGGCTGAGGTTGTCTTGTCTACCATCGCACCACACACGTGAATGTGTGGCATCTGGGATTCCTTCCTTCCCTTCTCCATTCATTTCACTGGGCTGCCCTATGCAAGAGAAAAGCATACAAAAAAAGTGCTAGTGCTATTTTAACCGCTTGCCGACCAGCCGCCGTCATTATACAGTGGCAGGTTGGCACAGCTGCGTGAATCGCAGTAGGTGTACGTCGGCCGCTTTAATAGCGATAGGGGGCGTGCCGTCGGAGCTGATGCACGTGGCCGCGATGTCTGCCGGGGACCCGCAATCGCTCCACAGAGAGCCAGAACAGGGATCTGTGTATGTAAACAAACAGATCCCTGTTCTGACAGGGAAGTAGAGAGAGATCTGATGTTCTTAGTGATCAGAAACAGCAACCTCTCTCCTCCTCCAGTCAATACACTCCCCCCACAGTTAGAAACACCTCCCTAGGGAACACCCCTTGATCGCCCCTAGTGTTAACCCCATCCCTGCCAATGACATTTATACAGTAATCAGTGGCTATTTTTAGCTCTGATCGCTGTATGAATGTCAATGGTCCCAAAAAAAAGTGTCAAAAGTGTCCGATCGGTCCGCCGCAATGTCACAGTCCCACTAAAATTCACAGATCACTGCCACTACTAGTAAAAAATAAATAAATAACAAAAATACCATAAATCTATCCACTATTTTGTAGACAGTAGAACTTTTGCGCAAACCAATCAATATACGCTTTTTTGCAATTTATTTTTTTACCAAAAATATGTAGAAGAATACATATTCGCCTAAACTGATGAAGAAATGTGTTTTTTTTTTATTTTGGATATTTATTATAACAAAAAAGTTATAAAATATATTTTTTTTCAAAATTGTCGCTCTTTTTTTGTTTATAGTGCAAAAAATAAAAACCACAGAGGTGATCAAATACCACCAAAAGAAAGTTTTATTTGTGAGGGAAAAAGGACATACATTTTGTTTGGGTACAATGTCGCACGTCCGCGCAGTTGTATATTAAAGCGACACAGTGCCGTATCGCAAAAAAAATGGCCTGGTCATTAAGGGGGCAAATCTTTACGGTCCTTAAGTGGTTAAAAATTGGCTGCATCAAACTGCATGGTGCCAAGGTAATGCTATGCTGTAAAGCCCTCATTCCTGCAATGCCCTGGAGTGAACAAAGCCTTACTGCAACACAATGATGTGAAGAAGCTATTAGGCTTTAAAGGACATGGAGCTTGTAAATGTCTGAAGGCCGTTGGTCGATTCTTCTTTTCTTTTCCTCTGCTTTTACAAACATTTCTTGCCAAATAGGTTTCTATGGCTGTAGCAATCAGTGTTCAGCACTGGACAGCTCCTAGGGAAGTCTTTGTCTTTCAAATCAATTTATTCCCACTTCATCTGAAAATGACACTGCGGGAGCCGCTCTCAGCCGCAACACTGATTTAAAACTGCGGACTTTTGACAGGTTTAGAGCTTTCCGGCCATAAGCTGTAATGGTAAGCTTGGGCTAAACCAAAGGACTAAATTCATCAGCTGATTGTGCTACAAAAGGCTTTAAAAAGGCATTGTGGTCACATTGGACATCACATATATGTCTCACTGACAGCATAGCGGTTTCCTGTAAATATCTAGCAGCCACCTTTAGGCTGCATTCACACCTGAGCGTTTTGTAGCTTGAAGCCTGAAGCTACAAAAGCTAGAGGGGAAAAAATACATTATTCTCTATGGAGATGGTTCACATCTCCACTCCAAAACGCCTGAAGCCCTACGCCTGAAGCTCAAACAAGTTCCGGACCCTTTTTTGTCGCGCGAATCGGGCAGATTTGGGCGTTTTTATTCTTTTTACATTGGTGACCTTTTGCTCTGCACAAAATTCGCGGCAAAACGCGGAAAAAAACGATGCGAATTGCGGTAAAAAATGCCGCAAATCGCGGTAAAAAACGCCGCGAAAAAACGCCGCAATTCGCACGATTTTCTGCCTGAAAAGCTACGCTCAGGTGTGAATGCAGCCTAAACCTATATCTGACCAGCCGCCGTTGTTATACTGCGACATGTTGGCTCTCCTGGGAAAATCAGCGTAGGTGTACGTCGGCCCTTTAAATAGCCTTAGCAGGCGTGTGTGCGCCGCCGGGGATGCACTTGCTCCCCCCCGCCGCTTGACGTAGGAGCTAATTGCACGTGCTGAGCGGCCGCGCTGGCCGACGGGCACAGACAGATACAGACAGATCCCTGTTCTGTCAGGGAGAGGAGAGAGATTAGGAACAGCGATCTCTCTGTACTCCCAGTCACTACTCTGCCCCCACTGTTAGAAACACCTCCCTAGGACACAGGTAACCCCTTGATCGCCCCCTAGTGTTAACCCCTTCCTTGCCAGTGACATTTATACAGTTATCAGTGGCTATTTTTAGCTCTGATCGATGTATAAATGTCAGTGGTCCCAAAAAAGTGTCAAAAGTATCGGATCTGCCCGCCGCAATGTCGCAGTCCCGCTAAAAATCGCAGATCGCCGCCATTACTAGTAAAGAAAACAATAATAATAAAAATGCCATAAATCTATTACCTATTTTGTGGACGGTATAACTTTTGCGCAAACCAATCAATATACGCTTATTGCTATTTTTATTACCAAAAATATGTAGAAGAATATACATTGGCCTAAACTGAGGAAACAAATTGCTTTTTTTTTAAAAAAATTGGGGATATTTATTATAGCAAAAAGTACAAAATATTAGGGGTAATGAAAGGCAAATCCACTTTGCACTGCAATGCAAACTGCAAGTGCAAAGTCCACTTGAAATTGCACTGAAAATATTTTGGAAATATTCAAATTAACGAAAAATACGTATTTGGAAATTTAGAAATGTGAGAAAATTCTGAAATTTGAAAATTCGAAATTTGAGAATCCGAAAAATACTGGAGCTCCCTTCCCTGTCACCATTCAGGAAGACTGGTCAGAAGTGATTCATGCTGATTTTCAGAGGAACGAAGCAGCAGACAGAAATTACACTTGGGGGTTGATCTACTAAAGGCAAAAAGACTGTTGCACTCTGCAAGTGCAGTTGCTCCAGAGCTTAGTAAATGAGCAGAAGCTTTGCTGACTTCGATCCTCTCATCACGTGCAAGCAAAAATGCTGTTTTCTTTTTCTTCTCCCTTGCATGTGACTGGGTACTCTTTGCAAAGTGAAGCCTTACCTCATTTACTAAGCTCTGGAGCAACTTTGCAAAGTGCACAGTCTATTTGCCTTTAGTAAATTAACCTCATAGTACTCTTAACTGAGAAAAGTACACACTATAGAGGGATATGCTTTGTTCATAATTTATGTCTTAGGTTTACAACCACTTTAACCTCCCTGGCGGTATTCCAGAGTCTTGCTCGGGGTAGAATTTCAGTACCATAAGCAGTAACCCCAAGCCAGACTCGGGATCGCATTGCAGGATACAGGGGAAGTTGCTTACCTTGTCCCCTGGATCCTGCAATGTCTCCCCGCTGTGTGTGCGAGCTCCTCCGCTCGATTCACACAGTGCCGAGTCCTGCTGAGCACAGATTACAGTACTGTATAAAAAAATTACACACCCCCTTTGTCCCTAGTGGTCTGTCCAGTGCCCTGCATGTATTTTTATATTATAAATAAAGTTTTTTCTGCCTGGAACTTGGAGATTGTCCATAGCAACCAAAAAGTGTCCCTATATGTCAAAAGAGGTTTTAGACCAGCTAAAAAACTAAATAAATAAATATTTAGAATCACAATTCGTCATCAAACACTAAATCTAATGACAGCGACTATTCTGCAACTGAGCAAATTTCAGTGTTTTTGATTTGATTACATTATTGAATTATTTTTATAGTTATTTATTATATTGTAATTTATGATTTTGTGTTTCAAACTTTATCATTCCCGGGATGTCTACTAGATTCTGGTTTGGACAGATTTAAGTAAGTTATTCCTAAGAATTGCATGCCTACAATATAAAATGCCAAATTTCCATGCAAAATAATTGTACCGCTTTTGGTACAAAATTCCTGACATATTCATACCGCCAGGGAGGTTAACTCAAAAAGTACCTTCTATTGCTCTCAACCTCCTCCAAATATCCAAATCCCTTTCTTGTTGCTGCTGTGATCTGACTTTTTGTTAGAGGGTGGCTATGATTGTTCCCCATGGTCCCACTGTATGTAGGAATGTAGCCACCTTCGCTTGCTCACTCTGGAGATGGACTGTGAATGAATGAATAATTTGTATAGCGCTACAATGCGAACTGAATCGCCTCAAGGCGCTGTATTCGTGCTTTGTTGTCAAGCTTCTTAGAAGAGGTAGGTCTTGATTTTTTTTCCTGAAGGCCTGATGATTATCTTCCATGCGGATATCGCTCGGTAGCGCGTTCCATAGCCGTGGTCCTTGGACAGCGAATCTCCGTTCCCCCTTTGATTTGTAGCGGGATTTGGGAATGAGGAGGAGGTTTTGGTTAGACGATCGGAGACTGCGATTGGGTGTGTAGTGTTTTATTTTCTCGAGAAGGTATTGAGGAGCGTCTCCATGGGTGCATTTGTGGGTGAGGCAGAGGGTCTTGAATATGACCCGATTCTTTACGGTTAGCCAGTGTAGGCTCCTCAGGGAAGGGGAGATGGATTCCCAGGGTTTTTTTCCTGTTATCAGCCTTGCCGCCGTGTTTTGGATAAGTTGTAAGCGCGCAAGTTGAAACCTATGTAAAGGGAGTTTGCGTAGTCAAGTCGTGAATTAATGATCGTTCCAACTACCGCTGCTTTGTCCTCCTATGGAATGAAGGGGATGAGTCTGCGTAGCAGGCGGAGCAGATGGTGAGAACCACTGACTACTGCTCCTATTTGTGCATCCATCGACATTTCAGAGTCAAAAATGACTCTGAGACTCCTGACCTTGGTCCTTGGGGCGATGGTCTGTCCAAAGATGGTGGGTGGTGTCCTAGGGATCTTGGTTCGGGAGTTTTGGTTTGCATGTAGCATAAGAAGTTCTGTGGGGTTTGTAGTGTGCATAGAGCAGTGCACATGACCACAAATAACTTGCACTGCTCGTTCCAACCAAACTGTACACCTGTGCATCTCCATCCGGGCAAACACCGACCCCCCACGAGCATACGTCCTCATTATTAGCATTGTGATTTGTCGTGCAAAAGTTTGACGGTGTTGAATAAACTGGCTCATATGGAAAACAAAATGTTAAAAGGGGAAAATTGTAAATGATAAACAAATAATAAAACTAACATTTTAAAAAATTCCCTCCTTCCAGGTTCCTTGCAAGTTGGCAGCTTTGCCTGAGTATAAAATAATAAATTTAGCATTTCTGATCGCAAACATTTTTAAAAAGTTAGATAGATCAATTATAAATGCTGCACCAGCTGTTTTGTAGTGTAATGCTCTTTAATATGACCTTTCTATTTCAATTTGCAGCTGCTATGAAATTTCACAACTGCCAAAAAAATGATAAAAGTTACTTTTTTGTAATGATGGGATTACTGATAATGTGTCTTGCGCAGAGCAGCCCCAGAAATGTAATTTTCTCTTTTTGTGACTGGCTCACTGATGTTCCCAGTTTGCACAGAACTTGAAGACATTAAAAAAAAAATGTAAAAAAATAATAGTTTTTGGTAAGATATTTTCAAAATGTCATAAATACTAACAATGCAGGGGCTACTTCAGGAAGTCATGCAGAAGTATGTCAGGGGAATGGCTAAGTGAGTCTTTAATGGTTTTCTATTGTGTGAACAGATTCTTTGCACTTAGGTGCATCGAAATTGATTAACTATCTCCCAAACTGGAATTTTAATTCATGGTTTTAAACATTTAACCACTTCCATACCGGGCCATAGACAAATGACGCCGGCAGGAACACTCTACTATCCCTGGTGGACGTCATATGACGTCCTCTGGTTCTCGCCGTTCCTGCGGGCCCCCGGGGGGCCCACAGCGTGGCAATCGGGGATGAGGCATGTCCCTCAGGCACAGCCCATCCTCGATCAGGGTAAAGAGCCAATACAATTGTCCCTTTACCACATGACTGGCTGTGTCCGATCACAGCCAGTCACAAATGTCAACAAACAGCTGTAGTGCAGTTTCCAGGTTCTCCTCCTCAGTGTGTGAGGAGGAGACTTGGCTAGAGCAAAGTAAAGTACAGTGCCTGATTCCCCCCCCCCCCAAATAAAGAGTATCTGTCACAGCCCATCAGGGTACCTGTCACAGCCCATCAGGGTACCTGTCACAGCCCATCAGAGTACCCGAGTACCTGTCACCAGCCCATCAGAGTACCTGTCACCACCCCATCAAAGTACCTGTCACCAGCCCATCAGAGTCCCCGAGAACCTATCTCCAGCTCATCAGAGTACCTGGATACATGTAACTAGCCCATCAGAGTATATAAGTACCTGTCACCAGCCCATTAGAGTACCCGAGTACCTGTCACCAGCCCATAAGAGTACCCGGGTACCTATCTCCAGCTCATCAGAGTACCCGGATACCTGTAACTAGCCCATCAGAGTATATGAGTACCTGTCACCAGCCCATCAGAGTATCCGCTTACCTATATCCAGCTCATCAGAGTACCCGAGTACTGTCACCAGCCCATCAGAGTACCCGAGTACCTGTCATCAGCCCATCAAAGTACCCGAGTACCTGTCACCAGCTCATCAGAGTACCCAAGTACCTGTCACCAGCCCATCAAAGTACCTGTCACAAGCCCATCAGAGTACCTGTCACCACCCCATCAAAGTACCTGTCACCAGCCCATCAGAGAACCCGAGTACCTGTCACCAGCCCATCAGAGTCCCCGAGAACCTATCTCCAGCTCATCAGAGTACCTGGATACCTGTAACTAGCCCATCAGAGTATATGAATACCTGTCACCAGCCCATCAGAGTACCCGCTTACCTATATCCAGCTCATCAGAGTACCCGAGTACCTGTCACCAGCCCATCAGAGTACCCGTCATCAGCCCATCAAAGTACCTGTCACAAGCCCATCAGAGTACCTGTCACCACCCCATCAAAGTACCTGTCACCAGCCCATCAGAGTACCCGAGTACCTGTCACCAGCCCATCAGAGTCCCCGAGAACCTATCTCCAGCTCATCAGAGTACCTGGATACCTGTAACTAGCCCATCAGAGTATATGAATACCTGTCACCAGCCCATCAGAGTCCCTGAGTACCCATCTCCAGCTCATCAGAGTACCCGGATACCTGTAACTAGCCCATCAGAGTATATGAGTACCTGTCACCAGCCCATCAGAGTACCCGATTACCTATCTCCAGCTCATCAGAGTACCCGAGTACTTGTCACCAGCCCATCAGAGTACCCGAGTACCTGTCACCAGCCCATCAAAGTACCCGAGTACCTGTCACCAGCCATCAGAGTACCCGAGTACCTATCACCAGCCCAACAGAGTACCCGAGTACCTGTCACCAGCTCATCAGAGTACCCAAGTACCTGTCACCAGCCCATGCCTCATACAATATACGTTGGGGTGTTTCCATTGTTCTGGTGCTCCAGGACCTTTAAAAGTGTGATATGTAGTCAGGAAACTAAATGTGTAATTTATGCTCCTAGAACGCTTGATGGCGCTTCCTGCATGTTGGGCCTCTGTATGTGGCCAGGCTGTATAAAAATCTCACACAGGAGGAGTAGCAGAATGTATTTTTTGGGTGTCATCTTAGCTATGTACATGCTATGTATTAGAAAAATCTTATAAATTTACAACTTTGTGTAAAAAAAAAAAAAAAAATTTTTTGTTTTCTTTCCACGTTTTCCAAAAACTTTTGGGAAAAAAAATTACATGTTCAAAATACATACAATGCCTCATAGAATATACCTTGGGGTGTTTGCTTTCAAAAATGGGGTAATTTTGTGGGTAATTCCACAGTCCAGGTGCTCTAGGACCTTCAAAATTGTGATAGGTAGGAATGAAATTACAGTAGATGTGTAATTTATGCTTCTAGAATGCCTGACGGTGCTCCCTGCATGTTGAGCCTCTGTATGTGGCCAGGCTGTGAACGTCTCACACATGTGGTATCACCATACTCAGGAGGAATGGCAGAATGTTTTTTGGGGTGTAATTGCATATGCCGTGTGTGAGAAATAACTTATTTTGAAAATTTTGTGTAAAAAAAATAAATAATTTCTTAATATTCCCAAGAATTGTGGGAAAAAATTACAACTTCAAAAAACTCCCCATGCCTCTTACTAAATACCTTGGACTGTCTATTTTCCAAAACTGGGTCATTTGGAGGATATTTGTACTGTCCTGACATTTCAGCGCCTCAAGAAAGGAGATATGCCATCAGTACATCAGGTGTAATCAATTTTTAATGATTTGCACCATAGAAAGTCAAGTTCCTCCCCTCCAAACTCGCTCATCCATGTATTTATGGACCTGCTTTGTGCACTGGTCCAAATCATTTGATGTAGGGGGGGTTATGGTGTGGGGTTGTTTTTTTTAGGGTTTGGGCTTGGCCCCTTAGTTCCAGTGAAGGGAACTCTTAAGGCGTCAGCATACCAAGACATTTTGGACAATTTCATGCTCCCAACTTTGTGGGAACAGTTTGGAGATGGCCCCTTCCTGTTCCAACATGACTGTGCATCAGTGCACAAAGCAAGGTCCATAAAGACATGGATGAGCGAGTTTGGGGTGGAGGAAATTGACTGGCCTGCACAGAATCCTGATCTCACTTCGATAGAACACCTTTGGGATGAATTAAAGCGAAGACTGCAAGCCAGGCCTTCTTGTCCAACATCAGTACCTGACATCACAAATGCGCTTCTGGAAGAAAGGTCAAGCACTCCCATAGACACACTCCTAAACCTTGTGGATGGTCGTCCCAGAAGAGTAGAGGCTGTTATAGCTGCAAAGGGTAGGCCAACTCAAAATTGAACCCTACAGACTAATGCCCCGTACACACGGTCGGAAATTCCGACGGAAAATGTCTGATCGGACCATGTTGTCGGAAAAAATCCGATCGTGTGTGGGCTCCATCGGACTTTTTCCATCGGAATTTCCGATGGAAAAAATTTGAGATCCTGCTCTCAAATTTTCCCACAACAAAATCTGATCAGACTTTTTCCGACCGTGTGTAGAGAATTCCGACGGACAAAGTGCCATGCATGCTCAGATCAAATTAGGAGACCAAACCTATTGGCTACTAGCCTCTACGTAGTTCCGTCGTACGCAACGAACGTCACCACGTTCAGAATGATCGGATTTCCCGACAACTTTGTCCGACCGTGTGTATGCAACACCAGTGTCAGACAAAATCTGTCGGAAAAAATCAGACGGATTTTGTGGTCGGAATTTCCGACCATGTGTACGGGGCATAAGCCATTAAAGTTCATGTGCGTGTAAAGGCAGGCATCCCAATACTTTTGGTAATATTGTGTATGTATGTGCCATACCTGTGGGATCCCTATGGAGGCTGGAAATCACTGTAGTAGACACCGCTACTGATCTCCATTAGCTTCTGGGTTTCGTGCCGAGCCGCCGCCCTGCCACATTGTTAACACAGGAGATTGCGCTCTTGGTGAAGGTGCCATTCAGAAGACACTTTGTATCTTCTCAATGAATGCCGTTCTCTGATTGGAGCAGTGGCACAGCAATCTTTACCTTGTCCAATCAGGAAACATTTTGCATTCATTGAGAAAATGAAAAGTGTTTGCACAGGAGAGCCGACTTGCCACAGTATATCTGCGTGAGCTGGTTTGCAAGTGGTTAACAATAAATCATTCTAGGATTAGCTTTCCTATTGGTCAAAACTTTGGTGGGCAGCGCTCCTGCTCCCCTTATGGGCCGGCCCCACTGATAGTTTGATGAAAGACAACTGGGCAGAACTGACAACTCAAAAATTCTGTGTATTGTTAGAACACAGCAAGACTTGGAAGCTAAGTGAATTTCCGGCAGATCATCAAAAAAAAAGAAAGACTTTAGATATACTTTAATAGTAGATTTCATCAATTTAGTTTTGCATGATTTCAGAGCGTCCTGTTTAAACTAAAAATACCAATCTTTTAAAAGTATTTTTGATTCCTTTTCTCCTTTTGAAAAGTAAAGCTTTGGCATGTATACTGTATATCTCTTCTCTCGCTTTGATCTTTAATGGTGTCCATTTTTATATAATCACAGGATGAAATAATTCTGACACACAGAGCTACTCAGCCCAATTCATTCATCTTATAAGCTTCTTTTCCTTTAATAGCTTTTAGACCACTGTATTCAAGTGTCAGAGATAAAAGAGGAAATTGTAAAAAAAAAAGAAAATTATAATAAATTTGGTTTATCTGAGGGCGAGATGGACTCTTAAAGGGTCAGTCCACCCGTAAGCGATGTTTTAGTTAAAGGTACAGGCTGCACTCCTTTGTGTCTTCCAAACCCTATTGGTAAATACTACATAATGTAAATTAAATAAAATGTCCAGAAGGTTTCATAAATTGGGAGCCCCACCGGGGGGCAGAGTGGCTGACCATCATGATTTAGTAGCCAGGGCCAGGACAAGGGGTGGGCAGCATGGATGGTTGCCCTGGGCACTGTGGTATCATGTGAGGTGGGAGGGAGATTGGAAAGGGGAGTGTTGGAACGGGGAATTTTGGGGGAGGGCCGGCAGGGGGGTAAGTATTGTTCTAAGAGGGGAAATGTGGTCATGTGTGGTGTGGTGATTTCGGGGATTTGGGTTGGGAGGCGGGAAAAAGGTTTGTGCTAGGAGGGGGGATTGAGGGGGCTTTGTGTTGGGAGGGGAGGTTGAAGGGAAGGAGTAAATGTGTACCAGGAGGGGAAATTTTAGGTGTAGAGGTATGGGGAAGATTTTTTGGGGTGGGGGGGGGGAATTAGAGCTGGAAGATCGGGGCAAAGATTTGTGCTGGGATAAATTCCCATGGGACGAGTGACAGACAAGAGGGTCTGCCCCCGCACTCACCCCAGGGGAGTTTATCTGGCGCCCTCCTGTGGTCTCCTTTTTCATCTATGGTGTATTTGATGTTTGGGGTAAGACCCCTTTCACACTGGAGCGGGGGCAGCATTGGCGGTAAAGTGCCGCTATTTTTAGTTTTGTTTGCAGAGGTATTTGGCCACTAGCGGGGCGCTTTTGACCCCTGCTAGCGGTCGAAAAAGGGTTAAAACCACCCGCAAAGCGCTGGTATAGCAGTGCTGCCCCATTGATTTCAATGAGCAGGAGCGCTCCTTCACCGCTTCAAAGATGCTGCTAGCAGGACTTTTTTTTAGCGTCCTGCCAGCACACAGCTCCAGTGTGAAAGCCCTCTGGGCTTTCACATTGAAGAGACAGCAGCGGCCCTTTCAGGGCGCTTTGCAGGCGCTATTTTTAGGGCTGTAGAGCCTGCAAAGTGCCCCAGTGTGAAAGGGGTCTAAGTGCCTGAGCGATTATCACAGCTGCTCAGAATGTAATTAGTATTATATACTTTATTCAAATGGATTGTATCATTGGAATTTTTTCTTTTGTTATTGGATTGATCTCCTGAAGAAGCGGGCTAACCGCTAAAAATGTTGAGTATTGACTAACTTACAGTAAAACCATGGTTTGAGAGCATTTTGCAAGACAAGCTAATTTTTTTTATTACATTTTGACTTATACAAGAAATGTCTTGATATAAGAGTAGCGTCATGTGACAACTGAGTATAAAAGAGAAGCGAGGTGCCTCTAAGTGTAGCAATATGGTTACATTTAGGCCGGCTTCACACTGGGGCGGTGCGGGCGGCGACGGTAAAGCAGCGCTATATTTAGCGCTGCTTTACCATCGTTTTACCCGCGGTATGCGGGCGCTAGCGGGGTGGTTTTAACCCCCGCTAGCGGCCGAAAAAGGGTTAAAAACCACTGCAAAGCGCCGCTGCAGCGGCGCTTTGCCGGCGGTATCCCCGCGGTGTCCCATTGATTTCAATGGGTAGGAGCGGTATAGGAGCGGTGAATACACCGCTCCAAAGATGCTGCTAGCAGGACTTTTTTTACCGTCCTGCTAGCGCACCGCTCCAGTGTGAAAGCCCTCCGGGCTTTCACACTGGAGACACAGCAGCGGCTGTTTCGGGTCGGTTTGCAGGCGCTATCTTTAGCACAATAGTGCCTGCAAACCGCCCCAGTGTGAAAGCAGCCTTAATGAAGGTACAACGTTTAGCAACTCACATGGTTGATGATTAAAACAGGCACGTTAAGTATCCGACATAAACAAATGCTTTATTTTCGTTTTCGTTGTGACAACAGTTCAATACAGGTAGGAGATTCGACATGACACTGACAATAACAATCTGTGTCTATCGAACCTGTGGTCGAATGTGCCTAACCTTAGCTCTATTAGTCCAAGATTATTCTGCATAGAGAGAAAAGATTCAACATAGAGAGAAAAGATTCGACATAGAGAGAAAAGATCACTGCTGGATTTGGGTGGGGGGAAGTAAAATAAAAATAATGATGATGATGAATATTATTGGCTGATCGTAACCAAAGAGGAGGAGCAGTAAAATAGCTAGAACTAAGTACACACGTACAGCCAACTTACTGTCACTTACGATTGCTAGCAGAGAGAGACACACACACTGAATCATTTCAGAAGACAGTCAATCTTAGCTGGTCGGTTTGTCAGAGAACCTGAATTATTTAGCAATTAAGCATAAGCACAGCAGCAGAACAATAGTGAAGCAAGCTACAGTTCAACCTAACTTTTTCATAATAATCTGCTGCTATTGTGTTAGTGTTGCGAACTTGATAATGATACTAGTGTTGCTAGTGTTGTGATAGCCTCAGAGGCTGCCCGTGTTGTGGGGGAGGGGGATTTATTATTATAGATTCTATATTATAGATTGAGATTCTATATAGATTCTATATACCCTATCTTGTTACCTGTCTGATCAGTGATCACTATCACCAGTCCATTTTCTGTTTGAACTATATACATTCAACATGAACGACAAAGATTCGACAAAGCAGCAAAAAACATACAAATGTCGAATCTTTGGCTTATGGTGTCTGTCGAAAGTTCCAAGAAGATTCGACGGAGCAGCTAAACTATACAGCGTCGTACAGTCGGTAATGCACAATAAAAAAATTGTGGCGAATAATACTTGGCTATGTGTTTTACTTCAAATGACAGTTTGGGAGGAGGCAGTTTAAGAAATACAATGTAAAATTGACAAGGGACACCAACATGTATCTTTGATCTTAAAAACTAAGCAATAATTGTGTTGTAGTAACTTGCACAAATAAAAAAAAAAAAAAAAAAAAAAAACATAATATTATTCTTGATATCACTAGAAAAAAAAAAGCCTTTGCCAATTTGTTTGCTATAACTCCATCCGTATCACAAGCAAAGCAGCTTCATTATTATCCCATTAAAGAAGAAGAGAATTGTGCGCTGCATTTCGAGATTTCATAATTTTCCACGTCACGAATGTTAATTCTCCATTACGAACGCTAGATTACAAGACCGGACGCTTCTGGCTCGTCCTTGCTTTCGAGCATGCGTGTTTGTACTTTGGACTTTTGTCCGACGGACTTGTGTACACACGCTCGGAAAATCCAACAACACACATTTGTTGGCGAAAAGTCCGACAACAATTGTCCGATGGAGCATACACACGGTCGGATTGTCCGCTAACAGCCTGTCATCGAACAATTTCCGTCGGAAAATCCAATTGTGTGTACGGGGCTTTATGGTTGAGCCATTATAATGGGTTGTTTTAAACAAAATGTTTGCTTTTATGTCTTTTCTGTACACTTTCTACACAATTGTAATAAAGATTTTTTGATTTTACTTGGCTGTAATGTTTTTGACGGTACCAGAAAAAAATCCTTCTGCCCCCCTTTTCCCTCCCCCCTTGTCTGTCCTTTGGGTCAGATTACATTCATTTAGGATGTAGGTACCCTGTTATTAACTATTTAACACTAGGAGGGCTTAAACATTTCCAAAAGCAAACTTTGTCCAATGTTTCATGTTTCACCAAGCTTCTTTGCATTAGCTTTAAATTCTCATATAGTTCTGCTGCAAATTTTTATCACCTGTCCCATAAATACACTTAATGAAGACTACTTAATGCAAATTGTGATGTAAATGTCAGTCAGTGGTGATAAAGCAAATCTTTCCAATGTAATGCTTGAAATAATAATGTAGCAAATTTTGTATATAACAAGACTCATTGCACACAATTAGTCGATATTATAAATGTAATAATACGCTAACCCATAGAGGTTACATAAAGGTCACATAATTGCTAAAGGTGCTGTGTATGATTTGATTGGACGGAGAGGATGCCACAAGGAAAAGTTCACCTTAACTTGTTTTTTTACTGACATCAGTTTCCTTGCATTTCAGAACATTTTCATGGCCATATCAGCAAACTCCTCATGTTCTCGTACAAGTCTTGTAAAGTAATTATCTACCTGAGATACAACGCAGATGGTTGCTCATATAAAAGGCCTGGCTGGGTCATTAGTATGATAAAAATAGGTCTATAGTCACAGGAAATGGGAATTGGTTTTGCATATATAAATGATGTCTCTCTGCAATTATTATAAATAATTGGCCACACATGCAGCATAAATACATACAGTTGCAATCTTTTTGAGATCAGTCACACAGTTACAATGCAGTAAAACATGTTTTATTGCATGTTGCCATGTGTTGCATGTGTAGCACCTCCTAGATAGGTGCTAGGATTAGGTAGATCGATTTAGTGTTGGCTCGCTGTGATCTGTGGAGCTGTGTTTATTATGATAGGTAAATTTAGCTTGTCACACTGCAGTCAGTGGTGGATGTAATCTTTCTGTTCGGTAAATTGAGTTGCTCACTTTATTTAGTGCAGCTGCATTTGACTAGTTTGGTTTGCTCAGTGTTCTCAGCTGCTGCTAGTCTGTTTACTCCCTCTGCTGTCCAGAAAAGCTGTGAGAACTTTCTGGATCATGGGTGTGGACAGCGGCAGCCCGTCCATATGGGGAGGTAGGATAAAGAGAAACTCTGGACAGCCGCAAGAATCTGTTTTTCTTGTGCCTTTTATTGTAAAGTAAAAATCACATAACACGAACCACAGCAAAGGTGATACAGAACAAAAATGCTGACGCGTTTCACACTGGAATCAGTGCTTACTCATAGCTAGTGATCATTTGAAATAAAGAGCAGATTTATACTCTAAAAATTGTATCATGTGACTTTGGTAGTTAATATTGAAAATCCTTAACAGCTGAAAAACCATTAGCGTGAAGTCTCCACACATGTTGCCTGTATAATTAGTCCTGAATCAAAACCTGTGATCATATGTTCATTGAGCAAAAACCCAAAACAAAACCAGTGAATAAAAAGTGGTGGTTTAATCCACGTGCAAATACAAAAATAAAATGAATGAAAATAAAAATGAGAATAAAGATTCATTAAAATTGATTAAAAAATGTATATAAGCGTATAAAGGCTTCAGCCTTTGGTTTTGAATTTGCCGGGCTACCTCAGTGATACCGGGCAACTGCTCTGCAAACTACAGAATTTTCCAATGGCACACCACTTACAGATGGGTGAGTTGTGATGTAGTTAGTTTATACTCTAGCATCCCTCACCATCTGGGTCTGCAGGCGGTTGCTTGGTTCCTGAGGGAATCCGGCAAATTTTCTCTATTGCTTCAAGAATTTATTTTACTATCTTTGGAATATCTACTCACACATAACTTCTTCATGTTTGACGGGGGCTATTATCTCCAAAAATGTGGGGCCTCCATGGGGGCAAAATTTTCACCCTCCTTAGCCAACCTATATATGGGTTGGTGGGAGAGGTCCCACATCTTTGGACATGATAGCCCCCGTCGCAAAGATACAGTGTTCTTCGTCGCTATATTGATGACCTGTTGTTTGTCACATCTGATGAGAATGCCAACCTGGACACATGGCTTGTTTACTTTAATGACAACTCCCTGAACTTGAAGTTTACAGGAGTTTTACATGAAAATGCCATAGGATTCCAGGATGTTCAATTTACAGGTTCTGACGGTGTAGTGGTCACAGGTTTGTATAGAACACCCACTGCGGGTAATGCACTCCTCAGGGCAGATTCTGCTCACCCAGGCCACACCATTAGAGGAGTTCCGTATGGACAATTCTTAGGATTAAGACGTCTTTGTAGTACACCTGAAATATTCCAGACAGAAGCCAAAGACATGGCCAAGAGATTTGAGAGCAGAGGTTACACAGCCGCCAGCATTAACAAAGCACTGGTTACTGCCAGTGCTATCCCTAGGGATTCATTATTGCAGGACAATCACAATAAAGGGAACAGGTATAGGTCTTCCTTTTCTCAGAATAAAGCTCCAGTTTTCTCAACACCTTATCGCTTAGAGTTTACAAAAATAATAAAAGTGGTGACGAGATATCTCCCCATTTTATTCAATGATCCTGTCTGTAGTCAAATTCTTTCTGGGGGCATTAAAACAGTTTCCCGTAGAGCACCCACTTTGGACAGCTCTTTGTCACCTAGCCTCTTTTCTACGGAACGATCTGGATTAGACTGGCTCCATTTCAAGGGCAACTTTGAATGTGGCAAACGAGGATGTGCCTATTGCAGTCACATAAAGAAGGGTGAGCAAATTAAATCTTGTGTCAACAACAAAACCTCAGACATCACTTCTTTCATTAATTGCAACACCAAATTTTTGGTATATGTGATCACATGTGATGTCTACCAAATCCAATATGTGGAACGCACCACATGCCGACTAAAGGATCAGTTGTATGATCACTTGTACCACATTGAGAAAAACAGGTGAACCAATGTGGCCAAACATTGGATCAACACACACCTCAAAGATGTTTCAAGTCTCTTTATACAGGGCATTGAGAAAATTGCCCCCCCCCCCTCCAAACGAGGGGGAGATAAGTTTTGAATGCTCTGTAAATGTGAAGTTTACTGGATGTTCTTTTTAGAAACCAGAATTCCGTTTGAGTGGGATGTCTCCCACTACTATGATTGATTACTGTCTTGACTCATATAACCTCATATTTTCCTCTTCTTTCCCTGGATTGTTCTTATTATTTTTGGGCCACAACATCGGATAAATTGAAATGCTAGGTGTATTTTACATACCCCTAGATGCATATGCTACACTTCTAAATAGGCTATATGGGTTCCTTACACATACCTGTCCCTAATAAAAGCTCTTTACTAATTTCATATACATACATATTGTCCACATATTTATGTTAGGTCAGAATATCACTGGGAGGTAAACTAGTTTGGTTCGGCTTGGATTTATGTGGTCCGATATCGTCATGTGTATTCACGCTGTCATCGTGTGGATCTGTGTGCATATACATCCATATCGGCAATCATTTTTTTTTTACCTATGCGGCCATGGTGCGGATATCCGCACATGGTGTGACATCACTATGACTATTCATGCCGTTATTATTTGGATGTGTGTGCACTCATTTCAACATTGTTTACAGTTGTCTCCTGTTATATGCTGCGACAATGTAGAGATCCACAGATACATACACTTACATTTTCCCCATTCCACCACCCTGTTCCCTGCCCCCTCCTTTTTCTTCATGTCTTTATCTTTGGATTGTTCTTATAATAGGTGCTGTGAACCAGGTCATCTTTTCGACTATCTGTTTTTGGATCTAATTAATATGTACAGGATGCACTGTTTTTGACAGTATACCTATGTGTTTCACTATCTCCACTTTCGATAGTCTGTATATGTTCTTAACCTATTACCTGGGAGGGTTCTGCTTTTCCAAACGGTCGTTCCTCTTGTCCGACAATATATATATATTGTTTTACATATCTTTCTTATATGTACAGGTTTATTGGCCTTAGTTCCTATTACACAACATTTTTTATCCACATCTTTATTTATATATTTTTTAATGAGATACTGTACGGTTTAATGAGGACCAGAGGTTACAACCTTTGAGCAAGCACAGCCCAAGATCGTTGTGAAAATCAGTTAATTTAAATTGAATTCAATTTTTTGGTTTTATGTACAATTTTGGGTTATTCATTACAAATTTACCTGTGACAAGATGTTTGTTTGATATTCCCATGTTTATCTCGATCAGGCTTAGTGCATGGTTAGGACTTGGGGTGCCTACATGATTAATGGTCTATGTGTTGGTATATATATTTAGGGGCACATTGATAGTGGTATGTGATTATTATCTATTTAGTACATTGAGGTCTCGAGACATGTTATCAGGGAGTCCTATTTTTTATCTACTGATGTTTCCATCTTCATCTAATTTGGACACACAACATTTGACCACTAGGTAATGTCTCACACAAACATTTAACTCCGATCAAAGGGACCAATGTGCTTGATACCATTATTGGGTTGCCAAAATGAGATAGTCTCTCTGCATTTTAACACATATCCTGTGGTTTCCTTCAACATCACACTACCACATACACATAGGCCTATATGTAGGCACTCTGATAGTTCCCCTGTTCTCTGTTGTGATAGCGCTATATCACGAACATCCATAAATTTACCTTTTATGATACCCAAACTTTAGGATTTCTTTTAACACATTTATATATATAAACATTCTATAATTATTTTTCCACACATTCACTTGTGTTTTTCTTGACACTATTTAAATAAATTCATGTGTTTTTCTCTTATATATATATATATTATTATTATTATTATTTTTACCCATGTCACCACAATAAATAGCATACATATATATTCCTTTACATATACAGTATACACTGTTTCACATATAATAAATAGTATATATATACATATATATATATATATATATATATATATATATATATATATATACATATATATATATATATATATACATTCTTTTACACATATATACCGTTTCACATATGTTTAATATTCTTTGATTTAACACACATGGACATCTAGTCTTAATCTTTGTTTAATATATATGCTTATATACATTATACATTGCACATACAGCACACATTTTTGAATCAATTTTAATGAATCTTTATTCTAATTTTTTATTTTTTTTGCAACAGATGCAGGACACTGTGTGACGTGTACAATGTAGTGGGAGAACCTAGAATGATTTTAGAGGCTTCTTTTACTGAAAATATAGGCAACGGGGCGGTAGTGAGTGCCATGCATTTGCGCAAGGATTGCAGCAAATGCAGGACCTCTGACCACACAGTAAAGTGCAAAAGGTTTGTCATAATTTGGTAACCCTAATGCCGGGGCATTGGCCAAAGCTTGCAAAAGGGATTTGAAAGCCATTGACATTTCACCGGTATATGTTACAGTCTTTGGTGCCTGGAGGCCGGTGGCCAGGCGTAGGATTGAGTCATAGTAGGAACAGTCAGGAATCCACTGTCTGCAGTACACTATTGATCCGAGGAAGGACAAGAGGGCTGCTTTGTCCTTTAGGGGGGCATAGGCAAGTGAGGGTTTTGACTCTCTTTGGGGATACCATTCTGGTCCCGCCTGAGATAATACACCCTAGGTATTCCACCTTTCTCTGACACCACTGGATCTTTTTGCGAGACGCCAAATGGCCCTTAAGAGCTAAGTGGGTCATCAGGCTCTCAGAGTCTACCGCACACTGCGCCCCATCCACACTGCACAACAGCAGGTCATCCACATACTGCAGTAGGACTGAACCTTCTGGTGGAACCCAATCATCTAGAGTGACTTTCAGAACCATGGAGAAGGCAGCTGGACTGTCTACATATCCCTGTGGAAGACGGGTCCATGTTAGTTGACCCTTTTGTTGACCCTTTTCCCATGAAAAAGCAAATATAGGTTGAAAATCCTTGTGCACATCTATGCTAAAGAAAGCATTGGATAGGTCTAGTACCGTATATACGGTGGATGATGCAGGGATATTCACAAATATTCCTGTGATATCAGATACAAGAGGGGGTAATGGTTGTATGCCCTTGTTGACACTCCTTAGATCCTGTGCCATCCTCCATTCCCCGTTTGCCTTTTTTTACTGGATTGATGGGAGTGTTCCATGGGCTGATGGGTTTCAAAATACCCTTCCTGATGTATTTTTCAATTAGTGGTTGTATTCCCTGAATTTTCTGTAGTGGCAAGGGATATTGTTTTTGAAAGGAAGGAGAGGTGTCTATTTTTAAGTGGGGATATAAGGAGTACACTTAATGTGTCCCACATCTGTTTTGGATTTTGCCCAAATAGGATGTCCCTCCAAGTGGATGGGTATGGACATGAAGTAGAATACAAGGTCTCATCTCTTTGGCATTGTAAGGTTACAATGGGGGGATTTGGCCGTCATACCCCCATCCCTGTCAAATTTGATGTGTAGTCCCAGTTTTGACATTAAGTCTCGTCCCATTAGACATAATGGACAGTTCACTAGTACGACAAACTGTAATGTGGTAAGTAATTTATCATCCAAGTCAGTGACCTCCAGTGGGGGTGTGATCTTGTGGATAAGGTCTGTCCCATTAATTTCCATAGAGCATCCCTCGGTGCAGTCATCAGTTACAAAACGGGCCAGGAATTTGTGGCCCCTGAATCAAGAAGGAAAGTGACCACGTGTCCCTCTACTTTTAGAGTGACCTGTGGTAAGGTTTTCCAATGATCAGAGAAAAAATGCATCACCAAGGTGGGAACATGCTCTGGGCAGCCCTATTGTTGATTGTGAAAAGGATTATTTTGTGACGTGTAATTGTCATTTATGTGTCCTGGCCAATTAATTTGAATGTTTGCCTGTGTTTCCCTCTGATGACCTAGAGAAGGACCGGGAGTTTCGGGCGTTCTGTATTGGGGGGCTCGTTCTGTCTTTGTGTGAAACGGCTGTTCCCTCTATATCCCCTATTTGGACCTCTCCTCCATTGCACTCCTCGTCTTGGGCGTTAGCCCCTTCATTGAGGACAATCTGATTTCCAGTGGTTGGGGTCCCCACAATTAAAGCAACCCTGTTCATATTGGGTGTAAGTGTTGTCATACCGATGTGCATAGGTAGGGACAGGGATGGATGGACACATGGTTGTCTGTTCAACTGCTGGTACTAGATTGGCACTAGTTTGTGTAAATATACCTCCCTTTGTGTTGAATACCCCAGAGGCAGCTCTTTTCTTTATGTCATCCATGAAGTCTTTAGCAGTTTGCTTAGACAAGTCGGGGTTTATGAGTTTAATGATCTGCACAGTTTTTGGGTCCCCATTATTCATTACGGTGCTAGCAAACAGAGCATCACTATCGACTTCACATGAAACATACATTTTGTACAACCGGGAAACAAAGCCATGAAAGTCCTCTCCCGGTTGTTGTTTACAAGAAATTAAGTCATTAATTGGCATTTCAGGTTTATAGGCTTCCCGCCAAGCAGACAGTAATTTATCCCAGAACTTGAACCAATCTTCTCCCAGCATGTACAATGCGCTATCCTTTGCCCATTGTGAAACGTCAATGTCTATATATATATAGCGGGTAAAATAAGTATTGAACACGTCACCACTTTTCTAGGTAAACATATTCTATAGGTGCTATTGACATGAAATTTTCACCACATGTCGGTAACAACCCATACAATCACAAAGAAACCGAAACAAATAAGTTCAGAAATTAAGGGAAAATTATTGAACACATGAAAAATGGGAGGTGCAAAAAGGCATGGAAAGTCAAGACACCAGCTGAAATCTATCAGTAGTTAGAAAGCAATCCTGCCCCTTGTCAGTGCAAATTAATATCAGCTGGTTCATTCTCAACTGATGGCCTATAAAAAGGTGTCTTATTACCAAGGTGTCACACAAGAGAAACATCTCATAAAAAGCTGGGTAAAAGCAAAGAGCTCCCTCAAGACCTTTGCAACCTTATTGCTGCAAACATACTGATGGCATTGGTTACAGAAGGATTTCTAAATTTCTTAATGTTCCAGTGAGCACTGTTGGGGCAATAATCCAGAAGTGTAAAGTGGCTTATAGTTTGCAAAAGATTGGTAAGTCCCAGTGGCGGCTGGTGTTAAAAAAAATGTTGGGCGCAAACAAACTTCTCCAGCTCCGCACTCACTGGAGATGTCATGGCTCCCCTGATACCCAGCGGCTTCCATGTTATTCCGGTCTTCTTTCCGGGTTCCAAATCTTCAGCCTGCTGATTGGCCAGGGCGAGAAGCTGGAAACCTGAAGTGATGCAATGGTGAATATTGATTTGCTAAAAAAAAAAGTGGGAGGGTTCATGGCACAGTGCTCTTCGCCCCCAGGACAACCTAAGACAAGCCAAATAGAGCCTCGGGCTCTAATCACATGCCTGTCAAAAATTGGCAAACCTAATAGACAGCTATTAGTCCGGCGCCCTGCACAGTGCACACACATAGAATTTATTTTTCAATAAATGATAATATGACTAACATTTTTTAACTTTAAGATGTTACAAAATGATAGCCATATTATCATTTATATAAAAATAAATAATTTCATGATTAGCTTTCTTATTTTGCAAAACTTTGGTGGGGGGCAGCACCCCTTATGGACCGGCCGCCACTGGTAAGTCCTTGTATAAGATCCGGAATTCGTAGCCTCGGAGAGACTATAGGTGAGAAAGAGCCTCTCATTACAGGGACTTTGGTCTTGAAAGGGTTAACCCAACTGAAAAGGCTTAAAAAGGAAAAGTAAACAGCAAGCAGGTGTCTGTAAGGTGGAGTGTGAGGCAGGACACACTTGGAAGAATGGGTAGTGGACTGCTATGACTTAGACCCTGCTTGGTGGCCTGGCTTTTGACCCTCGGAGGCAGGGGGAGATGTAACCCCGTTAAGGGACAAGGTTACAGGTGGTGAGCCAAAAGTTTGATTTTGTACCAGTAGTTTGGTATTTTTTTATTTCCTGTTGTGCTGAAACCAAGCTCTTGTCTGTTCCGTTTTGAAAGAGCAATGAAATCTGTTAACTTTTACAAGCCATTGGCTGGCGAGCCTGATTATTTATTCATTGTTAAAAAAAATGTCACTGGTGTTAATTAAAAAAAATGTGTATTAAAGCTTCTTTAACACATCTTTATTAGATTGTTCTTTAATTAACTTACCGGTGGACTCCCTTGACAGCGTAAAACATTTAGGTTAAGTATTCGCAAGTGGTGAATTAAAAAATCATCAAACAGCTTTGGGATTGGTAGGTATTAGTAAATGCTTGATAAGCATTTAGAGAGTGTCTTTGAGATGTTATATGTTTGAAACCTGCTCAGAAAACAAACAGCCTAGGAGGATTGTGAATAGCCCAGTAGGTTCCATACAAATATATATGCAGATATCTATCTTAGTAGTTTTCAGTCTTTGCAGTCACTATAACTAAAGTATACAAACAAGATCCAGGCTTACTTCAGGTTGTAATTTATGTCCCCGTTCTCTTCACATTACTCAAGAAGAAATCACAGAGAAATTGACACCGGCAGGAGGTAGAAGCAAAAATTGCACCAACAGATTATTTAACTGCTTGGAAACTAGTTTATATGTGTGCTTATACTGTATACTTGGCAACAGTTTATGATTATTTCCAGCAGAGGCAACTAACTGTTAGTTGAAAGCGATTATGAGGAGTTGATGATGACTGAACTCTGCAACAAGCTCTCCCTGGCCCTTTAAAAATGGGAAAAATATCAAACTACCTAAACATTTTTTATCCTCATAACCCTTAACCTTCATCCAGAGGAAAGCAAAAACAAATTCTTTGGAAGCATAGCACAATTTGCTTCAAAGAGAAAACATTTTTTTTTTTTAATCCACCAATAGGAACATTCCATGTAATAACAATGCCATTTTCTGTTCCATATGCAAAATATTCAATTATACCTAAAGGTATGACTTTTTTTTTTAGCTTTAAATGAGTGGAGAGGGATTAGAACACATGTCAAGTTTTAGTAGAAAGTTGTTGAGACATGACTCAGATTCTGGCACCACATCCAAATATAGATACAAAAAGGAGAAACCAAGGATGAACATGGACTTTAAATTGATAGCAACCAGTAGACCCAAATGAAAGAGAGAGCACTCAATTGAATAAAAATCCAAATATATTATAACATCATAGTAAAAACTATTTTAAAATCCGAAATTGAATTTGAAACAGGTAATTTCATATACAGTATGTACATATGATATTGTCCCAAACAGGTGTGACCTATGTGAACACAAAATAACCTGTAGGTACTCCCATGGATATGGTGGACTCTATAGCTGGTATTTAGAGAAGGTCTTTCATACCAGGGCCCCACAGAAGATCAAAGTACCGAGGGATCACTACACGTTTCGCTTACAGCTTCCTCGGGGGATCCTATTGGTACTGAGAAATACAGTATACATTACAATATGCAAATACGTGTATACATATTCAAACATAGTTATACATCAACATCAAAAACAAGGTATATTGTATGTGTTCCACATTGGACAATGGGATTAAAGAAGGGCAAATTTTTTTTTACCATATTCATCCACCTTAATCTGTATTTGTATGTCATAAATACAAATACTGCCCTTCTTTAATTCCATTGTACCGTGTGGAACACATACAATATACCTTGTTTTTGATGTTGATGTATAACTTATTTTTGAATATGTATACATGTATTTGCATATTGTAATGTATACTGTATTTCTCAGTACCAATAGGATCCCCTGAGAAAACTGTAAGTGAAAACATGTAGCGATCCCTCGGTACTTTGATTTTCTGTGGGGCTCTGATATGAAAGACCTTCTCTAAATACCAGCTACAGAGTCCACCATATCCATGGGCATACCTACAGGTTATTTTGAGTTCACATAGGCCAGACCTGTTTGAGACAATATCATATGTACATATATGAATTAACCTGTTTCAAATTCAATTTCTGATTTTAAAATGTTTTTTACTATGATGTTATAATAAATTTGGATTTTTATTTAATTGAGCGCTCTCTCTTTCATTTGGGTCTACTGGTGGCTATCAATTTAAAGTCCATGTTCATCCTTGGTTTCTCCTTCTTATACCTGACAGGTTTTATTGATGTCTGTGCCCACATTAGAGAGATTTGCCTACTCTATGGGGGTTATTTACGGAAGGCAAATCCACTTTGCACTGAAAGTGCACTTGGAAGTCCAGTCGCTCTAAATCTAAGGGGTAGATCTGAAATGAGTGGAAGCTCTGCTGATTTTATCATCCAATCATGTGCAATCTAAAATGCTGTTTTTTATTTTCCTTGCATGTCCCCCTCTGATCTACAGCGACTTTACTTCCATGTGCACTTTTAGTGCACTTGCAGTGCAAAGTGGATTTTTCTTTCTTTAGTAAATAAACCCCTATGTGTCATGTTTTCTGTTATAAGCAAAAGTGAAATTAAAAGAAAATCACAAATTTTGGGTTGTCCCTAGGACAATAACAGAGGGAAAATCTTCCAATGAGAATAATAGTTCTGGTAACTCTAGTGACAAACCTTGGTTCCCTTACTTTCCTGTTTGGCTATGGGACACAAAGTGAAAAGAAATTTCCCCAATGGGACAAACAAACCCTGACAGTGGTTATAAACCTCCCATATGCCAACAAAAATGAAAACAAAGAACCTTAGTTCTACTTTAAGGCCCCTTTCACATGGTCGGCCCGTTCAGATCCGCCTGTCAGTTTTGACGGCGGACTGAACGGGCGCTCCATGTTAGTCTATGGAGCGTTGGATGTCAGTGGAGACATCTCCGCTGACATCCGACCCGGTCCGATCCACCAAAAGCAGACGTATGGCTCTACGTCCAGATCCGTCGCTGGCGGATCAGATCGGGTGAGATCTGATGAAAACGGACACACTGTCCGTTTTCATCCGATCTCTCCATAGAGACCAGCGGCGCTCGCAAGCCCCTCCCGCTCAGTGAGCAGAGAGGGACTTGTCATCCACCGGTTCAGCGGAGATCAACAGAGAGATCTCCCGCTGAGCCGGCGGACAGAGGCGGACTCCGTGGAAGCGGAGTCCGCCTCGTGTGAAAGGGGCCTAAAACTTTTTTCGTCCATCAGTATGGTTGCCTTACAGTAAACAACTGCACACTTAAGTTTTACTCTTCATGTGGACCATGTTCTTTTTCAAGATGATTAGATCTACCCCCCAGAATTTAGGGACTTGTACAGACAAGTCAAGCGCTATGAATTTGATGCAAAATCTCTTTTAAAACCCAATGGATATTCTGTAAAACTGTATATGTATCATATGTACACATTGTATGATGAATCAGCTGTTATACAATTTTATATGTCTTTTAGATTCTATATAAAATACATGTTCTTATGATATATGACTATAATATCCTTGCAAGAAAAGTACCATTTGGATGGAAATTGGTAGCATCTAGAAAAGTTATGCATATAAAAGGCATACAATACAGCTGAGAGGGCATCCAGAGGAAGGAGAACTTTAGCACCCAGGTTATTTAAGAACTGAACCCTCCCCCAATCTGCTTCTCTAACCATTTTGGTTAGCTTTAAAAAAATAAATACCCATAATACTCACCTAACTCCATGGTCATCTGGGTTTCTCGTCTTATTTTCAGTGGATAAATGATGTTTCTTCAGTTGTGTACATTATTGCCTGACATGGACACTTACTGTTGGCTGTCCAGTGGCTTGGTCCTCTATGGGTGCAGTGGTGAGATGACACCAGAAGGAGGTGACTGCAGCTTTGGAGCCCATTCAAGACCTTTGGAAGTGGAGCCCTTGAGGGACATGGATGGCAAACTCAGGTGAGTATTATAAAGGCTTCAAAATGTATTATATTCATTTAAAACTTGTTAATGGCTGGGATCAGAGGAGGGCCTATCATAACTGAAGATGAGCTTTAACCTACGCCAAAGACTCTTGGGTTTAATGCAGCTTAAGATCTTCAAAAGTAAATGAACTGCAAATGAATGCATTCAGAATGTAGGCTAATTTGATCTCTAGAGCAATAGTATCATATATAGAAAGACAGAAATCAAGAAGGGATTAAAAAAAAAAAAAAAAAGTAGACTTTCAAAACTGGTTCAATCACTTCAATCCATGTTTTTTTTTTTTTATCTTGCCAAAGATGTGGAGATAGTTTAATATCAATAATAGACTGGTCAATGAAGGGAATCACTTTATTTATTAACAGCCTTTCTCTTTGTCAATGTCTTGATTTCAATGATGTTTGTCCTTATTTTCACATGACATTATACAAAAGATGTTTCCAGAGCAAAACAGCTAAACCACATGAAGCAAATACGCTGTTTACAAAGTGATTAGATATAGCAGCAGTGTTTCCCTTGGGCTGTGGGAAACACACAGTACAGACAGATCTCCAATAATCTCAGTAAATGTCAGGTCTCAGAATACCTCTCCTTATTTCCATAAGTTCCATTGTGGAACATTTACATTAATTAATACCATATTGGTGGGAGGAGCCTATCTGAGCACTAAACAGTAGACCGATTGATTGACAGATATTCCTGACTTTGACACAACACAGCAAGGCTTTTAGAAGAGCTTGTTTGATAAGCCAACATACACAGCAGGATCCATCACAGAGAGGTATGATCCTGCTGTGGAATACATTCATAAACACAAATGCCATATATATTAAAAGTTCTGTTTTCTGAGCACCAATGGGTGAACTGACAGCTCAAGTAAGCATAATAGAAAGTCCTTCACCTTGGAGAAAAACATCTAGGCCTTTTGAAAATCATGTATGGTCACCCAACTGACACAATGGGCTCCACTGCCGAGATATCTGTCTTTCCAGACTGGATGTTAGAGGACGATGGCAGGGTGTGAGAAACTAGCGACCTCTTAAAGCTTCGGTTTTCAGGCCAAGCAACCCTATATGAAGGGATGTTATTAGGAAGCATGTCCTCCCGCTGGCTAGTCTGTTTTTTGCACATGTTAAGCAATGCTTTTAACTCCGAACGGAAGTTGTCATTAAGCCAACAGTATATAAATGGGTTGTAGCAGGTGCTACTCATGGCAAACCAGTGAAATGCAAAATAAAGAGCATTGTTAGTGCGAATGATTTGGCTGGAGAGAAGGACAACATAACAGTTAAGGGGGAACCAGCACACAGCAAAGAGGACCACCACCAGCATCAGCATCTTAATGGTCTTCTTTTTTTTCCTCCGGAGAGCAAAATACTGCTCGGTAGTCACATCTCCTATGGCATTCCGAAGCCACAGCTTTTTTGCCACTGTGGTGTAGGCCACAGAGATGATCAGGAGCGGGAGGACGTAGAGTAGGATGAAAGTGGCCAGATCCAGGTATTTCCAGAACAGCTCAGACGGTTCAGGGAATTCAGGGAGACATAGACTTCTGATATCCACCTCACTGCAAAAGAAAACAGACTTTAAAGAGTGCATGAGGTACAAAGACCATTGTTTACAGAAAACCCTAAAGAGAAAAACTTAGTTACAATGTTAAAAAAAAATACAAAACAAATTGTAATATTGAGAAAAAATAACTATCTATAGGAACGTAATTTGGACTAAAATACCCCAAAATCTATTTATTTGCTGCTGTGAAATGCAAGCAGATCTAAACCCAAAAAGTGAAAATACCATTTAGCGTTCATCTTGAATTACTCTTGAAAAATTGCAACCCACTTCCCATGCCTTCAGTTTGGATGTTAAGGCATTGTTGTCCCTGTCTGCTAATCTCACGAGATTTGGAGCTAGATTTAGTGATGTTACTACTGTTCTGCTCATTGTTCTCCCTGCTAAAGAGAAAGCTGAAGTGTATTCATCTCCCTGCTTCTGCTTTATCCAGTCTGCAGATCTGTGCTTTTCAAACCTCTTGACCACAGTTACTGTTGTCAGTTGCCCTCCGTAGAGAGGAAAGTATAAGGGCTCTTTCACACGGGGCGGATCCATAATGATTAGCCCCGTGAAGATCCGCTGCTCAGCGGGGATCGCACAGCTGTTCCCCGCTGAGCCGGCTGATGACAGGGCGGTCCCTGCACAGTGTGCAGGGACCGCCCTGTCAGTTCTCCGCTCTCCTCTATGGGGGATCGGATGAACACGGACCGTCTGTCCGTGTTCATCCGATCCGCTCTGCAGACGGATGAAAAAATAGGGTTTTCCTCCGTCTGCAGAATCGGACAATTGCGGACGTGGACAATAGCGGGTGTCAGCGGATGCTCATCCGCTGACACCCGCTACCCCATAGACATGCATGTATGCCTGTTTTTCATCCAAAAACGGATGGATGAAAAACGGACATACGGTCCGCATGTGTGAAAGGGGCCTAAGGAACATGTCCCTTCAAAAACATGTCAGCAATGGAAACCCCCTATTATCATGACAGGTTCCCTTTAAGGTGGATGACATGTTAAATAGCTAATGGCCAAAACTACTCCCTGTGCTCTCTCCCTTCCCTTTACTCTAAAATACAGAATGTTGTTATAACTGCTATTTTTTGATAAAATGATTTGCTCATCACCAAGTTTTAAATAGAGACATTTATAAATTGCACATTGCCTTGAATACAAAATATATAATACAATAATAAGCATATACACTGAGCAGGACTGGGTCTGGATTCAGGAAGCTACAATAACACAAATCCTGTGCCATTACTCAATGTATCGTACTGATGCAGCTGCTCAAGGTGTAAATAAATCACTAAATCAATGGTACATAAACACGGTGCTATATGGTATGTATAAAAAATGAAAATCTATGATAAATATTCACATGTCTGTAAATAAAAACAAGTCTGTGATGTAAAACCAGTATATGTCTGTGATGTAAAACAATCTAAAACCAGCATGTAAAATCAATATAAGGAGCAAAACACATTAGGCAGGACTTCTGCTTTCTGATGACAACATTTCCGATCTGTGGAGCACACGCCGGCCGCGGCACTTCTGGGTTCTGGTTTTCTTGAGCTGTTTGCCAATACACACTGGTTTTACATGTTTTTATGTAAGTGCCATTTGTATTATGTGGTCTGGAATAAATAATTGCTACACTATGAAGATTCTCTTTTCCATTTTGATCCTCTATATTGTTTGAGGTTGCCATTTACCCTTTGATTATTACCAGCAAACGCTGTCATTTCTGACAGTGTTTGACAGCGGAGAAAGGAGTCTGGAGTCATGTGAAGGGGTAAGGAGAGTGAAATAAAGGGCAACCGAGGAAGGGCCAAGATTTATCCCTGGAAACTACAGGCCAGTCAGCCTAACATCAATAGTATGCAAGCTATTGGAGGTGATGATAAGGGACCTTATCCAAGATTTTGCTAATGAAAACAGTATCATTATTTGTAATCAGCATGGATTTATGAAAGTTCGTTCTTGCCAGACTAATCTATTAACATTCTATGAGGAACTGAGCTGCCATCTAGATAAAGGAAGGCCTGTGGATGTGGTATATTTGGATTTTGCAAAGGCATTTGATACAGTTCCCCACAAACATTTACTTTACAAACTGAGGTCTGTTGGCAAGGACCATAGGGTATGTACCTTGATTGAAAACTGCCTACAGGGGCGAGTCCAAAGGGTGTCGATAAATAGCAAGTTCTCAGAATGGTCCAGTGTGGTAAGTAGGGTCCTTCAGGGATCTGTCCTGGGACCAATTCTGTTTAATTTATTCATTTATAATATAGAGGATGGGATAAATAGCTTAATCTCAATATTTTTGCGGATGATAAAAATCTGAACAGGCCAATAACTTCTGCACAGGATGTGGGAACCTTACAAGAAGACCTAAATAAAATAATGGGGTAAGCAAATACATGGCAAATAAGGTTTAATGTTCAAAAAATGTAAGGTAATGCATTTGAGTGCTAAAAATACGAATGCAAGTTACTCGCTAAGGGGGAGAACCTCTGGAGGAATTCAGGATGGAGAAAGAGCTAAGGGCCCTAGTAGATGACAGGCTGAGCAATGGCATGCAATGCCAGGCTGCTACAAGCAAAGCCAACAGAATATTAGCATGCATTAAAATGGGGATTTACTCCAGAGATAAAATAATTCTCCCATGCTACAAGACTCTGATCCGGCTGCATCTTGAGTATGTCGTTCAGTTATGGGAACCAGTCCTCAAGAAGGATGTGCTGGAACTGGAAAGAGCTCAGAGAAGGGCAACAAAGCTAATAAAGGGACTAGAGGATCTCAGCTATGGGGAAAGACCCCAAACATTGAACTTATTCTCTCTGGATAGGAGACACTTGAGAGGGCATATGATAGGGATATACAAATACCTTACTGGTGACCCTAGCATAGGGAAAAACTTTTCAGTGAAAGGGAGTTTGAAAAGACACGTGGCCATTCACTGAAATTGGAAAAGAAGCAGTTTAACCTTAAACTGTGTAGCAGGTTCTTTACTGTCAGAGTGGTAAGGATGTGGAATTCTCTTCCACAAGCAGTGGTATCAGCAGGGAGCATCGATAGTTTCAAAAAAAACTATTAGATGGGCATCTTAATGATCACAACATACAGGGATGTTCGATTTACTATTGACATAAACACATGCACACACCACAGGTTGAACTGGATGGACTAGTGTATTTTTTCAACCTTACCGACTATATAACTATGTATACGAAACACCAGCCTATTTATAAAAAGCTTGTCGGACTCTAATGCTGTTACCTGGGGGTCCATCCATTCCGGTGAGTGAGGGCACATCAAAAGGGGCACAAATCACTTTTCTTGAGCACTAACTCATTTTATTAATGCAGAGCACTTCACAATTAATAAATAACAGACTTTTTTGGATTACATCATCTAAGAACTGTGCAATCTATGTACCCATTCATCATGGACTTGATTTTATTTACACACATGTGAATATATGTGAATATTTATCATGGAAAACAGCTTTCATTATCTAAAAGGTATGTAGTATCCCACAGTAGTCTTTTTTTTCCTATACATTCTCAAAAATGCTCATACTGTATATTAGCAACTGTACTGATGATCATGATGGGATTTGTCAGCAAACCACATTTAATATAATAATTACACCATTATACAAAAATTAGGCTGGCTGAACTGATCAGCTTTGCCAGGTAGAGGAGCACATGTAGGATATAAGATATAGTGCAGATGTGAACCTGTCAGCCATCAATGCTTTTTTTTTCTCTCACTTCCGCACTAATTCTCGTCTATCCCAATGTTATTTTAATGTAAAATGTCAAAACTTCTAGTACAGTTTGGGAAGGAGAAGACTTTGAGAAGAGGCCAATCTGAAGTACCTGGTTGACCCAGCTTACCTGTATTCAAAGGTGAAGAGTGTTTGGTAAATGGCATGCGGCAGAGAGAAACAGGAAGCCATTATCCAAATTATGGCAATATAGGCCACCCCTCTAACAGTTGATATCCGTGGCTTTAACGGATGCATGATAACCTGGAGATTGACAAAGAGAATCTGTTTACAGACCAACTTCATACATTTTTTTGGGCTTTAAGTTCAACAGTACTTTTTTTTTTTTGCTCCTACTGCCATGAGTGCCACCCACCTGGTTGTAGACTTACCTTCATACCTGATACAGTGATCTTCACTGTGCAGCCCCACTCTAAACCATATGGCCGTTACTACAAAAAAGTCCGCTTTGAGCTGCACACATGCACCGCAGCCCCATCCAGTCTAATGGAAAAGTCATACTCTTGGTAGCCTCAAGCCAGGAGGGTAGAACTCAGGTTAAGAGCAACAAAGTTAAAAAAAATAGTACAGTTGTGCTTTAGACAGTGTTTAATCCAGCACTGTTTTCATTGCAAAATTTTGGGGGAGCATGGGAAGGTAGTACTAGGGGACAATTTGGCTCTGCCACAGGGCTTATTTGATAACATGGAGCATAGTGACAGGAGGAGAAAGTAGAGTGAACAGAACAGATGACTTCTCTATGTATTGCTGTTCCTTCATTGTCTAATCAGCATGTTTATAAAGGAGTGGCTGACTTACGTGTTTCAAGGGCAGTGTCCTCTTCATCAGAGCTTAACGAGACACCTTAACAGCAATGTATATATTTTTTTGTGCATGGTTTATAACATATTGGACTGTACATATTGCTATTATCTTTTGGTGTATTAATTAATTTGCCAATTGGGTGATTTGGTTAGATTGCTGTTCCACACTTTTTGTTTGGTTTTATTTAGTATTGGGGTGCATCATGACCCATCCTCTCTATGGGGGTAGGACTTACATTCAATTGTTTCTTTCAAGAGGACTATAAATGCATTGCTGTTAAAGTGTTTTGGTGATCTCTGATGACGAGGGCACTGCCCTTAAAACACGTAAGCCAGCCACCCCTTTGAGGTTGGGCATTATCTGAGTATGCATACTGGATTTGTTTTTATATGCCTGAAGTGTTATACCTTTGTGAGTACACTGGAGTTTCTATTTCTTAACAAATCATTTTCATGGTAAAGCACTAGGCTGGAGCACCCTCTCTTTTTGTCTTTGTTTTAGTTACTTGGTCTAAGGATCCCCCTATTTGAAGGCAGCAGCAAGGCTTTTCATCATTTATTTAAAAACTTTATTCCAAAAAAAAAAAAAAAACTGTTGCTGTAACTGTTTAAAAAGTGTTAACTGGAGTTCAGCTGCTGCTGTCCAAAGGTGTCACCATAGCTTCTTCATCCAGAGTGGCGACACCCTTAAGCCCCATACACACGCGCGGATTATCCGAGGACCATGTCCGTCGGACCATGTCCGTCGGACCATGTCCGTCATACTTTGTCTGATGTTGGTTTTGCGTACACACGGTCAGACAAAGTTGTCGGAAAATCCGATCATTCTGAACGTGGTGACGTTTGTTGCCTACGACGGGACTACGTAGAGGCTAGTAGCCAATAGCTTTGGTCTTGTAATGTGATCTGAGCATGCGTAGCACTTTGTCCGGTCGGACAACCGTACACACGATCGGATTTGGTGTGATCGGACCGTGTTGACGGCAAATCTTTCCAGCAGGAGATAAGACTTTGTCCGTCGGACAAACCGACGAACACTGTCCGATGGTGCATACACACGGTCTGATTTTTCAACAACCTTGTCCGATCGGACAGAATCCATGAAAAAGTCCGACCGTGTGTATGGGGCTTTAGACAGCAAATGTGTTAATGACTGGATCACTGGGATAAAATAAAGGAAAAAAGCCCCCCCCCCCAAAAAAAAAAAGATAACTAACCATGTTTAAGAACTGGTAAGCTGTTAAATATTGCCGTAAAATACCTGCTTATTAACCACTAATTTACTGGGCACTTGCACCCCCTTCCTGCCCAGGCTAATTTTCAGCTTTCAGCGCTCTAACCCTTTGAATGACAATTGCACGGCCATGCAACACTGTACCCAAATAAAAAAAAATTCATTTTTTTCCCACCAAAAGAGGTGGTATTTAATCACTGCTGTTTTTTTTTTTATTTTTTGCTCAATAAACGAAAATAGACTGGATATTTAAAAAAAAAAAAACTAACAAAACTGTATTATAGTTTGTTTTAAAATTTGCAACCGGGTAATTTTTCTCCTTCATTGATGTGTCTGCACTGAATGGCACTGATATGCTGTACTGATGGGCACTAATAAGAAGGCACTAATGGACACTGATAGGTGGCACTGGTAGGCACTGATGAGGTGTCACTGATGGGCTTCACTGAAGGCACTGATGGGTGGCACTGATAGGCTGCACTGAAGGCACTGATGGGCACTGTAGGTGACACTGATGATGAGGCAGTGGTGGGCACTGATTGGCAGCACTGGTGGGCACTGGTAGGCACTAATTGATGGCACTGATATGCACTGGCAGATGGCACTGGTAGGCGCCACTGGTGGGCACAGATGAGGCGGCAGTGGCTCTCACCATTCGAGACCGATGTCCCTTTAACAGAAGCCGGTGGATGTTTTTTTTTTTTTTTTGCTCACGCTGTCAGTGTGAGCAGAAAAAAAGCTGATTACCAATCTTCTGTTTACATAACGATCATTGGTTGACAGCTGATCATGTGGTAAGGGACTGAGATCGGCCCCTTACTCCAATCTGTGATGAGCCAAGTCTCATTGACTCATTGACACTGATCATAGAGTGCGCTGCGTGCGCTGTGCAGGGGGCGCACAGGCAGCTCATGCACGGGAGGACGTCTATTGACACCCTTCCAGCAATTAAGGCCCGCGCTGTAGCCGTCTTTCGGCTATAGCGCGGGTGGGAAGTGGTTAAACATTAATATATATATTATAATTTGTACATACTACTACATTTAAACTGTCACTAAACCCACATCATAAAAAACTATCAATAAATGGTGTATTACATGCTGTCCATACTCATTCAGTCACTATGAGATTCTTTTTATGTATTCTGCAAAAAACTTGGTTGATCCTGCTGCTCTCTAGCTCCACCTTCTTTCCATGTCCCCAGTTCAGCTAGGGATTTTGCAGAGCAGTATTGGCAGCTCTGCACATGCTCAGTTTTCAGTGAGTTTCTATGCTGAGCATTTCCTACATATCACATCTGAGCAGCCCATGGGTCTATAGAGTCACACATGTGGGTGTATACACAATGGTAAATGACAGCCCATTCCCTTCCTTCTCCTCCATGCCCACTAACCAGTTAAACACAATGGGGGTGGGATATTACGTGTAGATTAATGAAGGCTTAACATCCCTCTTATTCTAAAACACAGGCTGGAGGAGCGTGACACAGCCTGCGACTGGCAGAAATTCACCCAGGCCCTGTTATTGCCACAATATATTAAAGATTTCATTTCAAATACTGTATATATTTTTATGAAAATTTAGAACAGTATTTTGTTATTAATTATTTATTTTTACTCTATATTTCAAAGGCTTTTTTTTTTTTTTTTTTAACCAGTGACCAGCAGCAGAAGACTAGAAGCTCCTCCTGCTTATGTTTCCCTGCAGACAGGCTGGGGAAGATCTGGGTCATGTGGCAGCTGTATATCGATTATGAAAAAGGTACTTGGGTGTTTTTTAAAATGTATTGAAATAATTACAGTGCCATCATCCACATACAGAAATAGAAGAGACAATGTAAATTAAACAGTGTGTTCAGTATTACTTTAAGGATTGGTAAACTGTTACTTTTCTTATTACAATATTATATGTTTGCTTTTGAGGTTTAATACTGCTTTAAAGTGATTGTAAATTCTATTTTTTTTATTATTAAAAAGAACAAACATGTTATACTTACCTGCTCTGTTGCAGTGGATTTGCACAGAGCAGCCCTGATCCTCCTCTTCTCTGGTCCCTCTTCGGCTCTCCTGGCCCCTCCCTCCGGTTGGGTGCACCCACAGCAAGCAGATTGCTATGGGGGCACCCGAGCCGAGTCACAGCTCCGTGTATGCATTCAGACATGGAGCTGCGGCCCGGCCCCACCCCCTTTTTATTCTCATGGCTGACTGACTTTGATTGACAGCAGCGGGAGCCAATGGCGTGCTGTCTCAGCCAATGAGGCGGGTAGAGTCCGGGATGGCCGAGACATTCCTACAACATCGCTGGAGCTAGAGGGACCTCAGGTAAGTATTATGCCTCGTACACACGTACGGACTTTTCCCGGCGGACCTAAGTCCAGCGGACAATCCGCTGGACTTTCCGGCTAGGTCCGCTGGACTTTCCGAGGGTGTGGACTTGCCCACACACGCACGGACTTCTCCAGCGGATAATCCGCCGGCCAAAAGTCCGCGGGACTTTTGAAAATGAACGGACTTGCCCACACACGGAGCAGTCCGTTCATTTCGAACGTAACTTCAGGTTACGTAGCTAGCGTAGGCAGTAAATGCCGCCGCGCTAGCTCCGCAAGCTGGCATGGATTTAAAGGGAATCCCCACGCCGAAAAAACGGCGTGGGGGTTCCCCCCAAATCCATGTCAGACCCTCATCCGAGCACGCAGCCTGGCAGGCCAGGAAAGGGGTGGGGACGAACGAGCGCCCCCCCCCCCTCCTGAGCCGTACCAGGCCGCGTGCCCTCAACATGGGGGTGCCCTGGGGAAAGGGGGGCCTTGCGGCCCCCCCACCCCAAAGCACCTTGTCCCCATGTTGATGAGGACAAGGGCCTCTTCCCGACAACCCTGGCCGTTAGTTGTCGGGGTCTGCGGGCGGGGGCTTATCGGAATCTGGGAGCCCCCTTTAATAAGGGGCCCCCCAGATACCGGCCCCCCACCCTATGTGAATGAGTATGGGGTACGATGTACCCCTACCCATTCACCTAAGGTGTAAAATGTAAAGTAAAAAAAAACACCCACACTTTTGAAAAAATAGTTTATTGCACTGCTCCGGGGGTCTTCTTCCGTCTTGGGGGTCTTCTCGCCGGACTCCCCCGCCATTTACCAAGCTCTTTTACCGAGCGAGGGGAGTCCGGCTACCTTCTTCGTCGTCGCCGCCGTCTGGGGGTCTCGATCCGCCTTCGGGGTCTTCTTCCGTCTTGTGGGTCTTCTCGCCGGACTCCTCCCCTCTCTTCTGCTCTTTTACCTAGCTCTTTCACGAGGGGAGGAGTCCGGCTACCTTCTTCGTCGTCGCCGCCGTCGTCTGGGGGTCTCGATCCGCCTTCGGGGGTCTTCCGGGGGTCTCTTCTGTTCTTGCGGCGGTCGTCGTCTTCCGCGCCGCCGGCGCCTTGTCCTTCTTCTTGTCCTTCTTGTTCTTCTTCTTCTTCCGATGTTGACCCGTCGCTGTCTCTGCCCGGAATGCCTGTGCCGATCTGCGCTCGGACTTATATAGGGACATGGGGGACAGGGTCACATGCACATGTCACATGGTGACCCCGCCCCCTTGTGTTGTCACAGTCCCGGAGGATGCTGGGACTGTGACATCGCAAGGGGGCGGGGTCACCATGTGACATGAACATGTGACCCTGTCCCCCATGTCCCTATATAAGTCCGAGCGCAGATCGGCACAGGCATTCCGGGCAGAGACAGCGACGGGTCAACATCGGAAGAAGAAGAAGAACAAGAAGGACAAGAAGAAGGACAAGGCGCCGGCGGCGCGGAAGGCGGATCGAGACCCCCAGACGACGGCGGCGACGACGAAGAAGGTAGCCGGACTCCTCCCCTCGTGAAAGAGCTAGGTAAAAGAGCAGAAGAGAGGGGAGGAGTCCGGCGAGAAGACCCCCAAGACGGAAGAAGACCCCCGAAGGCGGATCGAGACCCCCAGACGGCGGCGACGACGAAGAAGGTAGCCGGACTCCCCTCGCTCGGTAAAAGAGCTTGGTAAATGGCGGGGGAGTCCGGCGAGAAGACCCCCAAGACGGAAGAAGACCCCCGGAGCAGTGCAATAAACTATTTTTTCAAAAGTGTGGGTGTTTTTTTTTACTTTACATTTTACACCTTAGGTGAATGGGTAGGGGTACATCGTACCCCATACTCATTCACATAGGGTGGGGGGCCGGTATCTGGGGGGCCCCTTATTAAAGGGGGCTCCCAGATTCCGATAAGCCCCCGCCCGCAGACCCCGACAACCAACGGCCAGGGTTGTCGGGAAGAGGCCCTTGTCCTCATCAACATGGGGACAAGGTGCTTTGGGGTGGGGGGGCCGCACGGCCCCCCTTTCCCCAGGGCACCCCCCATGTTGAGGGCACGCAGCCTGGTACGGCTCAGGAGGGGGGGGCGCTCGTTCGTCCCCACCCCTTTCCTGGCCTGCCAGGCTGCGTGCTCGGATGAGGGTCTGACATGGATTTGGGGGGAACCCCCACGCCGTTTTTTCGGCGTGGGGATTCCCTTTAAATCCATGCCAGCTTGCGGAGCTAGCGCGGCGGCATTTACTGCCTACGCTAGCTACGTAACCTGAAGTCACGTGCTAAATGAACGGACTTGCCGATGAGCGGCAAGTCCCTTCATTTCAAAAGTCCCGCGGACTTGCCCACTAACGGCGGGATTGTCCGCTGGACTTCCAAGTCCAGCGGATAATTTGAAAACAAAACCTGAAACTTTAGTCCGCCGTACTTTGGCGCCAAAAAGTCCGCCGGCGCCCACACACGAGGGGATTATCCGCTGGACTTCAGTCCAGAGGATAATCCCGCGGGATTGTCCCTTCGTGTGTACGCGGCCTTAGGGGGGCTGCTGCACACAGAAGGCTTTTTATCTTAATACATAGAATGCATTAAGATAAAAAAAACTTCTGACTTTACAACCACTTTAAACAAAAATGTATATCTGGGAAGTGAGAGAAACAATTTCCAACAAAGCAATGGATATCAGCACCCAACAGACTTAGATATATACTTCAACTGATACAAAAAGTCTATTTTTTCCCATTGTTAGCCATTACTGATGTATAAAACCTCTTTCATTGAGATTGTCACAAGTATTTCACACTTTGGTAAACTCTTTAATGCTTCCACATATTTTTATGGCCACTATTCATAGATCTTTTGTATAAAGCAACACTCATCTCCCATTCACTGATCCTCTAATGGCCTCTCACTATATGTAGCAACACTAGGATGAGCGTTGATGTTCCAGGTGGTGGGATGTCTCTGTGTGACTTATGAACACTATCTTCCATTACGAAGGTTCTTCTCCTCTATGAATGAAAAGTCTCACTCTGGTTTGGAGCCTATGTTAAGTGGAATCCACAGGCTGTGATATTAACAATAAAAGGCAACCCAGCAAGAACACAATAATAAAATAGGAATTGGCAGTAGCAGCACACCAGTATGAGGTTATTAAAAGGTTGTTTCAGTCAGCTAGATATCGACCAACACATGATGTTCAAATCAATGCAGTTACGTGTTGACAGATCTCACTCTGTGCAGGGGTTCAATGATATATTATGTACAGTCACACCATACCTGGTGCCTGTCCACTGCGATTGCTGTCAGGGTAAGCGCAGAGACGTGCAGGGAGCAATACTGTGCAAAGCGGCTCACATGACACATGCCTTTCCCGAACATCCAGGTACTGTTCACAAAGCGAGCCTATGGAGAGAGCCAGGAAATATTCATAATGCTAAGACAATTTAATGTAGTTATGCAACCTATTTGCATGGACATATGCAGTTGCCAACATTTGAAAATTATTTCCAGGAATATTTGAAAGCGTTAAACCACCCAAACCTGATATTTCAGGTGTTTGTAGATGCTAAAAAAGTAAACTATCTGATGTTTTTTTTATATCTTTTTAGAGCAGCCTTTTTCAACCTTTTTTTTTACCCCCAGAGGAACCCTTGTAATGTCAGGTTTCAGGGGAACTCTTAGTTTGGTTCAATCATTTTTACTGGTTTTAGTGAAAATAACAAAATAAGAAAGAGAGTTGCCCAGGCAGGGGCTATATAAAGAGCATTGGATAGTATGAAACACAGAAAAGTGCCAATGAAAGACAAACAAGCAAGGCAATACTATGCCTAATTCCATATAGTTCAAAAGATTCTAAAGACAGGTACCCCGTACAAATTAAAAGACAAAAATGTTTTTAAAGGAGAAATTGGGGGACAGAGACCCCATAGGTGAAAGAGAGAGAAAGTAAAAAGAAGAACAGATGTGAGGAGAAGAGGAAAAAGGAGGGGGGAGGAAGGGGAAAACCTTGGCCTCTGGACTGCTAACCAACAATCATAAATGGCTAATACTTTCCGGGTGTAGAGGGAAAACTCAATCCAACTTCCAAATTTTGAGGAACTTGGAATGTGTGTCCTTCAGGACACTTGTTAGGTGTTCATTAATCATGAGGGCCATCAAAACGTTCTTTAACTCCTTGAAATGAAACCGTGAGTTTTTTCCAGGCATGGGCAATAGTTCTTTGCTGGTGGGCAATGAGGCCTGGGATAGGACCAGGGCCATTTATAAGGCAGGGCAAACGGGACAGCTGCCCTGGGCCCTGTCATTGTTGTGAGACCCAAAGCAGCCGCCTCATACTTGCTAACTATTCTGGGTTCAATTCCCTCATCCCTTGCAGTTTTAGTCCTGTGCTGTATTCCAATATCTCAGTGTGAAGTGCTGCTACTAATGCTGCCCAGCTCTGCCCTATTGTTGTGTACAGATGATTGACCAGCAGACCCGGTGTTTACATGTAAATTACTGTCATTCATATGTAAATAGCGGCAGCATTCATATGTAAATAGAGGCGGCTGGCGTCATTCATATGTATATCATGCACCCCCCGAGGTCATTGTAGTGATATAATATATCGTTGTTAGATGGATAGTAGGTATTAATAAGTATTGTCCCGCAGCAAACCCAATTCTCCAGAGAGGCACACTTTATTAGCTTCCAAAACAGAACAGTCATGCAACCGATGATAAAAATCCAACAGAGTACATATGACAAGGAATATTTTCCCTAGACTTGTGCCTTCATAATCACAGACCCTTCTCTGCGATAGTTTTAGACTGAATGCCAGCCTGAATGTCTTCTCAAGTACTGGTCTGACACTGGGGGGGGGGTTCTGCTAAGTCAGCCAAATGTTTACCATGAATACCCCCTCAAGTCTAATTACCATCAATAAATACTTCCTTTGAAATGTTCAACTAGGTTAAAAGGCCATACCTCACACCTAGGTAGACTTGCATAAGATTTACACATCAAAGGGTCTTCAGCTGTCCCTTTGATATGTTTAAATTCAGTTGGGTTTGACAACTCAACTGAATTTCTGGTCAATATGTTACTTTAAATTGGCTAACACATTACAACAGTCATATCCACAGTAATCTCTAGCAACCAATAAACAAGCAGAAATCATGTGCTTTAACCTCTAGCAACTAATCAGTGAGCAGTAATATGTGCTGTAACCTATAGCAACCAGTCAGTGAGCGGTAATTATACACTGTAACCTCTGGCAACCAATCGCAAAATAGCTGCCTGATCTGATTCAGTAAACTGATTTTGAGCCTAGCTGCTATGTATTGTATGTCTCAGAGCAGGTGGAGAGCGAAACTGCATTGGGGGGCAAGAAAAGTTTTGCCCAGGGTCCAATCAATATTAAAGACGGCCCTGGATAGGACAGTGTAGTAAGGCCAATTTAGCATACTTACAGAGCCTCAATTGAAATAAAGTACTCATAAGGCCAAAGACCCAAGACCAGAAGCCTACTAGCGGGCATGTCCAGATATATCAGAAAAATGCTGCAGGACTTTCTGTAAATTCAGAACGAATATGGCATCATCCACAAAGAGACTTTGTTTATAATTGCCACCTGCGTATTGAACTCCAGTGATATTATGATCTTTGTGGAAAGCTTTTGCTAGAGGTTCCAAAGCTAAAACAAAAAAGGGCCGGGGACAGGGGGCATCCCTGTCTCGTGCCCCTGAGGATCGAGAAAGGTGCTGAGAAGAATCCAGCGATTCTGAGATCTCAGCATCCAGATTCATGAGCAGAGGGGACCTCCTATTTAAACCAATTAATTGTAAGGATAGAATTCTTCTCTCTGACCTCCAATGTTAATCAGAATGCTCTTACAGACAGCTAAAAAAATCATTGATGTCATACAGCTGGCAATGCCAAGTGCCATTGCCCTCTGAACTAAGCAGGGTTATTGCAGGTTATTCAGTCACAGCTCTAGGAACCCCTAGCAATCACTGGGGGAACCCTAGGTTTCCCCATGACCCTGGTTGAGAAGGGCTGTTCTAGAGACTATGCTGCCATTTCCCCGTTTTCAAGCTGCTGCAGCTATTTTACATTTCTGGCTGCATGGAATAGGTGTTTTTCCTCCAGACGCTGTGGGTCCTCTTTCTGGCTTGTGCATCACCACAGCATGTACAAGCCTGCAGAAGGAACCAAAGCAGCCAGCAGGGGAGCAAGTATTCAGTTCATCCAACAGTTGAATACTTGCAGCAACTGGGGAACAGAAATGAGGTGGCCACCAGAAAAGTAAGTATGAAAAGGCTTCTTTTACTTATTACCTAGCTTGTAAAAGTGACCTTTGGTGACAAAGTCAATTCAAAGTGTTTTTTTCAGACCTTTGCAGTCAAAAAACAAAAAAATACCATAGGAGGGATTTACTAACAGGTGCACCCAGAATCTGGTTCAGCTGTGCGCAGAAACCAATGGGTATAGGCTCACCTCTGGGAGTGCGACCCCCACCACTGTTGTAGAAATCGACACTTTGAATAGTGTGCGTTTCTATATACAGTATATGGAATAAATGTATGTAATCATGTTTTTACACATCATTAAAATTCTTGATATCTACCACTGTATTCTATTCAACCCCGTGCTTCACTAAAAGTCCCACCCTTTTTGCGCTCAATTCCACAAATAGATGAACAACTAAAAATATTGAAATCCTATGTAAAACTTCCAGACCACCAACGAATCACCTCACACGTGCACCCCCCCCCCCCCCCCCCCCAATAGGTATAGGCTCACCACTGGGAGTGCGACCACCACCCCCAACTAAGCAGGGTCAGATAATGCCTGTGAGCCACCCCAGGACTCAGTGAGATATCCAACACAGCTGGCTCCTAAACTTGTCCCAAGATCTCCTCCTCAGTATGTCACCCGCAAAGCATATGCAGAGAAAAAGACTCCAATAGTGCTTGAATTGTTTAAAACACTTTGACATGCGTGTCTTCCTCAGGAAATCCCCCTGAGGAAGAAATGTGACCCTGTGTCGAATGTAGGGGAGGGGCTAGGACGGTGAAGGCACTCGGAATCCACAGTGATGAGGTGGCCACCAGAAAAGTAAGTATGAATTACTGATTACCTAGCTTGCAAAAGTGACCTTTGGTGACAAAGTCAATTTAAAGCGTTTTTTTGTTCCACTTTTGCAGTCAAAAAACAAAAAAACACCATTGGAGGGATTTACTAACACAGGTGCACCCAGAATCTGGTTCAGCTGTGCACAGAAACCAGTCAGCTTCCAGGTTTTTTTTTGTCAAAGCTTAACTGAACAAGCTGAGTAAGGGTCCTTTCACACGGGGCGGATCCGTAATGATCCGCCCCGTGAACATCCGCCCCGTGGAATCGCTCCGCTGATCCCCGCTGAGCCGGATGACAGGTCAGATGACAGGTCAGATCTCCGCTCTCCCCTATGGGGGATCAGATGAACACGGACCGTCTGTCCGTGTTCATCCGATCCGCTCTGCAGACGGATGGAAAAATAGTGTTTTCCTCCGTCTGCAGAATCGGACCATAGCGGAGGCGGACAATATCGGGTATCAGCGGATGCTCATCCGCTGACGCCCGCTATCCCGTAGGGGTACATGTATGTCCGTTTTTCATCCGAAAACGGATGGATGAAAAACAGACATACGGTCCGCACATGTGAAAGGGGCCTTAGAAGTTAGAAGCTGATTGGTTACTATGCACAGCTGCACCAAATTCTGTGTACACCCGTTTTAGTAAATCTCCCCCTATATGTTTGTTATGTATTAATATTCGAACAGCATGCCTACATTTTTTAAATATTTCTTTCCTCTTCAATGTTTCTGGGGAGAAGGCATCATGGCTGACTGCAAGCATTTCTCAGCTAGCTTAGTACGTTCTGTCCCAATAGCTGGGCTGGCTACTGGTTGAGTCCAGTTCTTTTTGCCTTACAATGGAGAACCCCAGCTCCTAAACCTTTACTCCCTTTGTTAAGAGAGACTGGGGTTGATTTACTAAAGGTAAATACACTCTGCAAGTGAAGTTGCTCCAGAGCTTAGTAAATGAGGGGAAGCTCTGATGACTTCCATAATCCAATCATGTACAAGCGACAATGCAGTTTTTATTTATTTTCCTTGTACGTGATTGGGTATTTTGTGCAAAGTTAAGCGTTACCTCATTTACTAAGCTCTGAAGCAACTGCACAGTCTATTTGCCTTTAGTAAAACAACCCCACAGTGTCCACATTTAGTACAACCAATGAGACCATATCTGCCTACACAGTTCGGACAGAGTTAATTATGGCAAACACATCCTCCCCCCCCCCCCCCCACACTAATAACAGAGAGAACTAAATAGAATTTCTTCTTGATGGAAGTTCCAGAAATGAGCATTTAAAAAAGGTAAAGTGCACTTTTTAAATAAAATAATATTTTTTTAAGTCATGCTATTTGAATGGGGACATGTAACACATTTAAAGTAGGCGTTATGCCAATTTGGCTGCAAAACTGGAAATATCTTTTAAGTTCATGGATTGACATACCAGCTGTAGAATTAATGATGGTTTTCCCATCCCCCGTCTGAATATTTATTGTATATTATTAACCTCCCTGGCGGTATGATTCTGTCTGGAATTTTGTGCTGAAAGCGGTACAATTATTTTGCATGGAAATTTGGCGTTTTTATATTGTAGGCCTGCAATTCTTATGAATAACTCACTTAAATCTGTCCGAACCAGAGTCTAGTAGACATCCCGGGTATGATAAAGTTTGAAACACAAAATCATAAATTATAATAAAATAAAAATATATATAAAAATTATTCAATAATGTAATCAAATCAAAAACACTAAAATTTGCTCAGTTGCAGAATAGTCGCTGTCATTAAATTTAGTGTTTGATGATGAATTGTGATTCAAATTTATTATCGCTGTTTTCTAGCTGGTCTAAAACCACTTTTGACATAAAGGGACACTTTTTGGTTGCTATGGACAATCTCCAGTTTCCAGGCAGAAAAAAAACTATTTATTATATAAAATGACATGCCGGGCACTGGGCAGACCACTAGGGACAAAGGGGATGTGTATTTTTTTTTTAGACAGTACTGTAATCTGTAAGATTACAGTACTGTATGTGTATTGTGTTTTGTAACTTTTTTGAATTTGGCGCCGATCTCCGCTCCCGCAATCGGGCACTGTGTGAATCGAGCGAGCAGACGACTCGCTCACACAGCGGGGAGACATCGCAGGATCCAGGGGACAAGGTAAGTAACTTCCCCCTGTATCCTGCAATCCAAGCCCGAGGCTCGGGTTACCACTTTTGGTACAGAAATCTCAACCCGAGCCAGACTCGGGAATACCGCCAGGGGGGTTAAGAATGCAAAAGTAGAGTCTGGAACACACTAACAACCACATGCCGACCGGGCCATAGCCGAAAGACGGCTACAGCGCGGTCGGCTTATTCTGGGTGGACGTCATACGGACGTCCTCCCAGAAACTTGCTCCCGCACGTCCCCTGGGTCACGCACTCGGGAACATCCGTGACCGCCGGGTCCCGAGGACCCGGCGCATCACGGATCACGGTAAACGGCCGCTGATAGCGGCTGTTTACCACGTGATCGCTCCGTCAACTGACAGAGCGATCACATGTACACAAACCGGCGTCATGTCATGACTCTGGTTCCTCTCTCCCCTCTCTGTACCGATCGGTACAGTGTGAGGGGAGAAGCGGAAAGGGGGAGAGATGGGACCAGCGCTGTGGGCTGGATGTGTAGTGCCCACAGCGCTGGTCAGTGACAGCAATACACTGCCACCACTGTGCAACACTCTGCCACCACTGTGCAACGCTCTGCCAGCACTGTGCAATACTCTGCCACCACTGTGCAGCACTGCAAAACTCTGCCAATACTCTGCAATACATTTTAATAGAAACAAATATATATATTTTTTTTTACCAAATTTTCTGTATATTTTTTTATTTATAGCGCAAAAAGTAAAAAAACCCAGCGGTGATTAAATACCACCAAAAGAAAGCTCTATTTGTGTGAGAAAAAGGACACGAAATTTATTTGGGTACAGTGTTGCATGACTGAGTAATTGTCATTCAAAGTGTAAGCGCACCGAAAGCTGAAAATTGGTCTGGTTAGGAAGGGGGTTTAAGTGCCCAGTGGGTAAGTGGTTAAATGAACATGGATACCCAAAACTCCCAAGTGGATTGGAACAGAATTGGGAATTAGGTCTTTTTTAATATAAAATAAAACAAAACTGGAGTTCTGCTTTACCTCTTCTCCCCGCTATAAAAAAAATATAGAAGTGGCCTGAGTTAGGCTTGAAACTTAGCTTTCTGCTCATTATACCATGCATTAGGGGTGCAACGGATCTTCGCCGATCCGTGATCCGAACGGGCCACCCTGTTCGGATCGGCACACCCCGCGATCCGCGGAGCGCTCCGTGGCCTCGGCCTTAGGAAAGGCCGCGGCTTCGGCCTAGCTCCGGAGCGGCGGCGGCCATCTTTGTACACCCGGCCACTGTTTACAATGTGATCGCTCCGTCAAATGACGGAGCGATCACTTGTAAACATACCCTGCATTACCCAGCCAATATCCTGCATTACCATGCATATACTCTGCATTACCCAGCATATACTCTGCATTACCCTGCATTTACTCTGCATTTACTCTGCATTACCCTGCATTACGCTGCATTACCCAGCCATTACTCTGCATACTCTGCATACTCTGCAATACTCTGCATTACCCAGCCAATACTCTGCAATACTCTGCATTACCCAGCCAATACTCTGCATTACCCAGCCAGCCAATACTCTGCGATACTCTGCATTACCCAGCCAATACTCTGCGATACTCTGCGATACCCAGCCAATACTCTGCGATACCCAGCCAATACTCTGCGATACCCTCTGCGATACCCAGCCAATACTCGGCGATACCCTGCCAATACTCTGCAATACCCTGCCAATATTACAGTGGGGAGAGGATGTGGATATTACAGTGGGGACTATATGGTGGCGGAATTTTCACAGGTTTTTGCAAATTCAATTATTATTTGCTGATCCGAAAAATGATCCGATCCGTGACTCCTGATCCGAGGATCGATTCGATCCGTGAGTTTTTTGATCCGTTGCACCCCTACCATGCATCCACATTTTTATGTCAATATATAAGAGTGCAGCGCTGAATCATGAAATATAAACAAATTGTCAGGAACGGTGCTATTACCTGGATCGCCTGCTGGTGTCACTGTTTCCTTTGGCATCAAAGGGTGCAGTTCTGGTGGCCACCAGCAGGGGTCTCCCAGCCGATGGACATTGTCAGGAATGGTGTTATTACCTGGATCGCCTGGTGGTGTCACTACTTCCTTCAACATCAAAGGGTGCAGTTCTGGTGGCCACCAGCGGGGGTCTCCCAGCAGATGGACATGCCAGTAATCAGGCGGCACCTGTTGAACTGCTGAGACTATATAAGCCTGTCCCTCACTGAAGCTCAGTGCTTCAGTATTCCTTTCTGTAGCCTTGTCTTGCCTGTTCTGAAACCTGATCCTGGACCTGAAACCTGTACCTGTACCTGTAACCTGACCCTTTATCTGCTTCCTGCCCTGTCCTGGATGTTGTCCCCCTTACCTGGTTCCTGAGACCCGTCCCCTGACTCCTGCCTTGATGTTCCCTTGCTTCCTGTTTCCCCCTTGGTCTCTCCTCCCTGCCTTGTATATATATATATATGTTCCATTTCCTTGAGTGTATAGTTAGTTAGTTAGATTAGGGCTTGGGGGTTTGCTGTGTTATTTGTGTTCTTGCTTGTTTGTGGTTGCTGTGTTTATGTGTGTCTTTATTATTAATAAATATATCTTTATCACTACCTTTTGGAGCCTGATTCCTTTAGTGCAGCCCATCGATCTGTTCACTAGTGTTGGATGCCTGTGTTTAGGCTCCACTCATGACACAAATATCAAAAATCATTAAATCAAACATATAAAGTGCATAATTAAATGTCCATGCAATAAAGTGCAAAAATGTCCATATTAAAACAGTGAACATTCCACAAATGAATGTTGATTGATGAACAACTAAAAATATTGAAATCCTATGTAAAACTTCCAGACCACCAACGGATCACCTCACTCGTGCCTCCCCCCCCCCCCCAATGGGAGTGCGACCCCCCCCCCAACTAAGCAGGGTCAGATAACGCCTGTGAGCCACCCCAAGACTCAGTGAGATATCCAACACAGCTGGCTCCTAAACTTTTCCCAAGATCTCCTCAGTATGTCAGCCGCAAAGCATATGCAGAGAAAAAGTCTCCAATAGTGCTTGAATTGTTTAAAACACTTTGACATGCGTTTATTAAAATGTACAGGGTACTCACAATATTATGGGGGTTCTTCCAGCGCACTACACTAATACGGGCATGGGTTTAAAATGCAACATAGAGCTGCACATCCAAAATATCGATTAGCTCCTCAAATCAGTATGGAGCCCGAGTGCCTTCACCGTCCTAGCCCCTCTCCTATGTGTGTTTGACACAGGTTAACGTGTATTCGTCAGGAAATCCCCCTGAGGAAGAAACGTTACCCTGTGTCGAACACGCGTAGGGGAGGGGCTAGGTTACTGAAGGCACTCGGGCTCCACAGCGATGATCGAGGTTTTGGATGTGCGGCTCTATGTTGCATTTTAAACCGTACTAGTTTGGTGCGCATATTGTGACTACCCTGTACACTTTAATAAACGCATGTTAAAGTGTTTTTAAACATTCAAGCACTATTGGAGTCTTTTTTTCTGCATATACTCTGCTGCTGACATCCTGAGGAGGAGATCTTGGGAGAAGCATAGGAGCCAGCTGTGTTGGATATCTCACTGAGTCCTGCGGTGGCTCACAGGCATTTTCTGACCCTGCTTAGTTGGGGGTGGTGGACGCACTCCCAGAGGTGAGCCTATACCTATTGGGGGGGAGCATGTGTGAGGTGATTCTTTGGTGGTCTGGAAGTTTTATATAGGATTTCAATACTTTTAGTTGTTCATCCATTTGTGGAATTGAGCGCAAAAAGGGTGGGACTTTGAGTGAAGCACGGGGTTGAATAGAATACAATGGTAGATATCAAGAATTTTAATGATGTGTAAAAACATGATTACATACATTTATTCCATATATATAGAAACACACACTATTCAAAGTGTCAATTTCTACAACAGTGGTAACTGATAATAAAATGGTTATAAATGAATACCATAATAAAAATACAGAGTCCACCAATGGTCATAATGGGGTACACATATAGTACAAGGTAACGACTGCATGTCCTATGACCTTCCTGATCCTACGACTGCATGTCCTATGACCTTCCTGATCCTACGACTGCATGGCCTATGACCTTCCTGATCCTGTCACAAGGTATAATGGTGTAAGTGAAATGGCATATAGTGTTAAAGCTGAAATCCTGGGATACACGGCATCTGGTAGCTCGGCGCGTTTCGTGGCTTGGTGCCGCTCATCATGAGCAAACGTGTGGTTTATCTGAAAGTAGGGAATAATATCTAATTGATCAACTTGTATCAATAGAGGAATATTAGAGAAACCCACCTATGAATCACTTACAAGTAAGTATGCAGTCGTAGGCGTAGTGTCAAAGATCACCGGCCACCCAAAACACACCAGGGTCAGGAGCCGAGGAGGCACATCCAGTGGCGAAACACCTCACAGGGAGCAACCCAGGTGAACCCGGGCACACAGAGCGCTTCTAAAGTGAATATGTGACAGCAAATTTAGTGATTGCGCAAATAAATTTGTGGAATTTTCACTGTTTTATTATGGACTTTTATTTGCACTTTATTGCATGGACATTTAATTATGCACTTAAAGTGGGGTTGCGGTCTAAAAAAAAAAAAAGGGGCTTAAAAATCATAAAAAAAAATTAAAAAAAATTATTGGAAAAAAATTATTTTTTTACTCACCTCTAAATGCCTGTTGCTAGGGGGTCCCTCGTAGTCTGCCACCTTCAGTGCCCGGGCTAAACGTCACTTCCCCCTCGGCGCCGCACAGTCATCTGGGACCTGTCACGTGTCCCAGAGGACTGAGCGTCAAATCACGGCGCCGCTCGCGCATGCGCAGTGGGTGCCCGGCTGTGAAGCCACAGCCGGGTTCCCATATTAGGAATGCCGGCGCCGCGATCGGCTCGGGGAACGAGGGGGGGCCTTGTTCCCCCGCACCGCTGGACCGTGGGACAGGTAAGTGTCTGATTATTAAAAGTCAGCAGCTGCAGTATTTGTAGCTGCTGACTTTTTAAAAAAAAAAACAAATTTCCCCAGGACGGAGCTCCGCTTTAATTTGTTGTTTGATTTAATGATTTTTTATATTTGTTTATAGTTCATGATTCAGCGCTGCACTCTTATATATTGTTTTTTGTGCATATGGGGATGTGATCGGTGCTAGCAGCTGGTCTTTTGAATACCTTTCACACACACACACACTGTGTTTTTAGTACATATATAATTAGTTTTGTTTTTTGGGTAGCTCGCAAGACTCTATCACATATATATTCACATTTGTATGTAATTATAGTTTTGAACAACATCAACATCTACAAAAGACAGTTTTCATTAGTGTTTATGATGAAACATCCAACACAGCTGCATCTTTTCTGTGCTGTCACATAATATACATATAAGCTATCGCTCCAGATATTTCCTTGCCAGAAATCAATAATAAGCTGTCCTATGAATGTTCATGAAAATTCCCCGTTAGTGTGCTTGAGTGGTGCTGAGATGGACACATGTGCCGTCTAAAATGAATTAAATCAATGGAGCAAGTAGGTTTTTATAAGTGTTTTAATATTTGCATGTTCAGTATATTATTTCTGTTTATAAATATGTATATATATATATATATATATATATATATATAAAATGTTTTTTTCTTTTATGCAAATAACCACATATACCACATATTTGTATAGCAAATTCAGTTATTAATTTTGACTTCAAGTTTCGATTTAGTTTTAGTCATAGTCTTTTGACTAAAATGGCATTTTAGTTTTATTCCTATTTTAGTCATCTGGATTGTTACTGAATTTTAGTTTCCTTTAGTTTTTGTCATTGAAAACTATGACGAAAATATTTTCATCAACAAAATTAACACTGAGCAAAATGTTAATTATGCAATATTCTTACAAACCAAAAATGATAAACGGCTTTGGCTGATATATGCCCTGACTCATATTACTTTCTAATGGTAGAGACAATATCCCTAAAGAGACCCTGTTACATAAGAAAAAAGAGAAAGGAAAGTACAGACCAGTAAAGATGAAAGAGAATATTCACCTCTCCTGTTGACCATACTGCTGAACTCTGCTTTGTTGGGAAATGTTCCCTTGAAGCACGCTGGGGAACTGACACTTCCAGGAGTGCCAATCTTTTGGGTCCCCTATGGGTCTCACTGGTCCCTCTCACTGACCTCTACACATTACACGACTCAGCAGTAAGATGGAGGTCAGTAGAAGAAGCAGTAAAAGCTGTAGGTGATTGAGGTCCCTGGGGATCAGGACTCTGGGGTTTCTTCCACCACTTCCTACTTCAATATAGGACAGATAGGGGCGATGGAAGAAACCTCAGGATGCAGAGGATCCCAATGGGACTCCAGTCTTCTCCAAGTGTCAATTGATTGTTTAATTATACTGTCCAGTTGAAATTCAACAACTGTTCAATTTGATGTACATGTAGCAAGGTGCCAGCTACAATGATATGGATGCAATGGGTATTCCTTTCATAACTGCAGACTGTTCCCTTTCTCCCTCTAGTGCTGCATTAAGACTGTTTGCATCATATCCTGAGCCTAGAAGCAGAGGACTGTGGGACTTGTAGTCCTGTGTTCAGCCATAACTGGACTGCAGAGCTTTTCTTAGCCTACATCTCCCAGTAAGCATCTAATCGGAAGGAAGATTATGGAAAAGGCTATTTAACTGCTTCCCGACAGACCGCCACAGTTAAACTGCGGCAGGTTGACTCCCCTGCGTGAGCCGCCGTAGCTATACGTCGGCTTGCGGGGTCGGAATAGCCTGTGTGCCTGCTGCACATCGGGGGTGCCAATGCTCGTGGCTGACGGTCGCAATGACCACCGGCCACGATCGATCGTGTGCAGGAGAGACAGAACAGGGACAAGTCTGTGTAAACACACACTTCCCTGTTGTGTTCTGACAAAACGCATGTCAAAGTGTTTTAAACAATTCAAGCACTATTGGAGTCTTTTTATTCTGCATATACTCTGCTGCTGACATCCTGAGGAGGAGATCTTGGGAGAAGTTTAGGAGCCAGCTGTGTTGGATATCTCACTGAGTCCTGGGGTGACTCACAGGCGTTATGTGACTTATTAGTTGGGGGGGGTCACACTCCCAGAGGTGAGCCTATACCCATTGGGGGGAGCACGAGTGAGGTGATTCGTTGGTCTGGTAGTTTTACATAGGATTTCAATATTTTTAGTTGTTCATCAATCAACATCGTTTTAACATGGACTTTTTTGCACTTTATTACATGGATATTTAATTATGTACTTTATATGTTGTTTGATTTATTGATTTTTGATATTTGTTTATGTTTTATGATTCATAGCTGCACACTTATATGTTGATTTTTGTGCACATGCATATAGGGATGTGATCAGTGCTAGCAGCTGGTCATTTGAATACCTTTCACACACACACACACTGTTTCTAGTACATATATAATTGTTTTTTTTTGTTTTTTGGGTAGCTTGCAAGACTCATCACTATCACATATATATTCACATTTGTATGTAATTAGTTTTTAACAACATCAACATCTACAAAAGACAGTTTTCATTAGTGTTTATGATGAAACATCCAACACAGCTGCATCTTTGCTGTCACATAATATACATATTAGCGTTTGCTCCAGATATTTCCTTGCCAGAAATCAATAATAAGCTGTTCTATGAATTTTCATAAAAATTCCCCATTAGTGTGCTTGAGTGGTGCTGAGATGGACACATGTGCCGTCTAAAATGAAATAAACCAACGGAGCAAGTAGGTATTTATAAGTGTTTTAACATTTGCATGTTCAGTATATAATTTCTGTGTATATATATATATATATATATATATATATATATATATATATATATATATATATATATATATATATATATATATATATATATATATATATATATATATATATATATATATATAATGATTTTTATTTTATGTAAATAACCACATGGGTATAGCAAATTCAGTTATTCATTTTTAGTCTTTTGACTAAAATGGCATTTTAGTTTTATGCCGCGTACACACGATTGGAATTCTCGTCGGAAAAAACTGACGGTTTTTCAGACGGAATTCCGCTCAAGCTGTGTTGCCTACACACGATCACACCAAATTCTGACGGTCAATAACACAGCGGCATAAAACACGTTCGACAGCACTATAAAAGGGAAGTTTAATGCTTCCGAGCATGCGTCAAATTGTTTCCGAGCATGCGTCGGAATTTTGCGTGTCAGAATTGCATACACACGATCGGAAAATCTGATAGAAAGGTTTTCCTTCGGAAAAATTGAGAACAGGTTCTCAATTCAAAGTCCGTCGGAAATTCCGACAGAAAAAGACCGTTGGGCATACACACGGTCGGAAAATCTGATGAAAAGCTCCCATCGGACTGTTTCCATCGGAAATTCCGACCGTGTGTACGCCGCATAAGTCGTATTTTAGTCATCTGGATTGATACTGAATTTTATTTTCATTTCGTTTTTGTCATTGAAAACATGCAGCTGACGAAAAATGTTCATCTGGCAAACCAAAAATGATAAAATGGCTTTGGCTAATATATGCCCTGATATTACTTTCTAATGGTAGAGACAATATCCCTAAAGAGACCCTGTTACATAAGAAAAAAGAGAAAGGAAAGTACACACCAGTAAAGATGAAAGAGAATATTCACCTCTCCTGTTGACCATACTGCTGAACTCTGCTTTGTTGGGAAATGTTCCCTTGAAGCACGCTGGGGAACTGACACTTCCAGGAGTGCCAATCTTTTGGGTCCCCTATGGGTCTCCCTGGTCCCTCTCACTGACCTCTACACATTACACGACTCAGCAGTAACATGGAGGTCAGGAAACATCAGGTCGCCACCTGAACCGGTCCGGGGATTTGAAATCCGCACAGATTAATCTCCTAAATGTACGTGCAAAGTGGATTTGCCTTTAGTAAATAACCCCCACAGTGCTCTAAAATGTGCCCCTTTACACGCACATGAACTCTCTGGACACCATTTTGACTCTGCCAGCAGGAGGACTGTGTGACAGAGAGTTTGCTGACGATTTGTGGCCTACACAGCCGGGAGCCGGACAGCTATACCCAGAGGGATCTCTGTGGACAGCATCACTTCTTCAGTGCAGTGGACCGGCGGGTGTTTTTGTTCGGGTCATCCAAAGGCGCCTACAATTCAGATTTCTAGTGAGCTGCAGCATGGCGCAGTGGCCACCATTTTCCAGAGCAAAGACACAGAGAGAGTGTTCCAACTGGAGTCTTCTCATCATCTGCACCGTTATCTAATCCATCTGAGATTTGGAGTGGTGAGCGGGCATAGCCCATGTTATAGTTAAGGACACTGCTGTTAAACAACACTCACACAGTTTAGCTGGTGGTACTTGTTAAACTCTCTGTTATAACGGCCAGTAGATGCCTATGCTCAGTACACATTACTGATCTCAGCAGGGGCGGACTGACAATTAATGGGGCCCCCCAGGCAATAGGAGATTATGGGGCCCCCAGGCAATCAGAGGTTATGGGGCCACACAGTATACACACACACAGTATACAATCACATAATATACACATACATGTACACATAGTATACACAGACATGTTTCTATTGACTGAGAAGGTACTGGAGAGGTGGGGCAGCTATAATCTCTGGATTTTTAGACCAAAAGGATGTCGGTAAGGGACACTTCAGAGACAGATGTAAAACAACACAGATTTTTACATACTGTCCCTGGTTTTACTGAGGCTGGCAACCCTGATGGGGCCTCCTAGTGGCCCGGGGCCCTCGGGCAGTGCCCTAGTAGCCAAATGGTCAGTTCGCCCCTGGATCTCAGTAGCCATATCAGATGACATCTTTAGGATTATAAAATGAAGATAGCTATACTATTACCAAGATAAATCACAGCTTTGCTAACTTTTCTACACCTTGCCTTCTTGGATACCGCTACAGGTATATGCCATGTCAGAACCTCGATTGCCAGAAGGGGGGTTCCCAGGGTCAGGGCAGTACAAGAGGAAACGCAATATCCAACGGCCCTTATGTGGGTAGTGCTACATACATAAGGTGAATGCAACTGTGGAATGCTGCTGAGCACCACTTGGGAAAATGTGATTGGATGGTTGTCGTACCACAAATAGACTTTCTGCAGGCAACTTTGAAACTCCTAATCTGCATAGTTGTTGCAGGTTTGTTCCTCAGTAAGCAACTAAAGACAATGGATTAGAAAGGCAGCCAGGCACCTAGGATTTTCAGGAAGAGCGATTGATCATCGAAACTTCCAATTCTACTAATACGGGTACACATATTTAAAATGTAATCCCACGTTAGTTGAGAAAAATAAAACAATCTCTTTGGGTTCGTACTGATGTACATTGCAATGATGTCTATGCACTTTAAGGCTGGGTTCACACTATTGCGATTGGATGCGGATTTGTCCGCATCCAATTCGCATGTCAGAAGATTGTGACCGGCTCTCCATGGGGCCGGTTCACACATCTCCGGGGCAGCTCCAGGGCGAATTGCACAGGAGTCCTGTGCAGTATACAGAACAGAGAGGTACACGAGGGAAATGTTTTCCTGTTACATAGCTGGTCGTACAAGAAAAACAGTAGCATAATAGGACCTGCCTCAAAATATTAGCTACACGTTGGTTAGTTTTAGAAGAAACCTCTTTCAGTGACACCTAAATGCTCATGCAAAGGATTAGGGGATATTAATTTATCATTGAGTTTTACAATCCAAGCCATCACTACATGCCATAACAGTCAAAAAAATATTAAAAAAATGAAAGAGGGTACACCCACTGCTCTTTCACATCTCCAAAATCAGTTGGAAGTGGAAGGATAAATCAAAGAGACGCTCTGAAGTAAAGTACCAACAAGAGATGATTTTGAAGAAGTTTTCTTGGTATAGTGAGCATATGGAGCCTCTACCCGCCCTTCCCCATATTGTTTCCCATAATGTATGTGGAAATTCCTGACCTAACTCTTTTTCCCACTGTATCATATTCATGTTTCAGGAATGAGTCCGATGGTAGGTCCAACAGAAGTCTGCAAATATCAAATACACTATATTACCAAAAGTACTTTATTGGCATCCCAGTCTTAGTCCGTATTGTTCAATATTAAGTTGACCCACCCTTTACAGCTATAACAGCTTCAACTTTTCCGGGAGGGCTGTCCACAAGGTTTAGGAGTGTGTCTATGGGTGTCTAGGGGAACTATTCTTCCAGAAGCGCATTTATGAGGTCAGGCACTGATGTTGAACAAAAAGGCCTGGCTCAAAGTCTCCGCTCTAATTCATCCCAAACATGTTCTATCGGGTTGAGGTCAGGCCAGTCAAATTTCTCCACCCCAAACTCGCTCATCCATTTCTTTATGGACCTTGTTTTGTGCACTGGTGCGCAGTCATGTTTGAACAGGAAGGGGCCATCCCCAAACTGTTCCCACAAAGTTGGGAGCATGAAATTGTCCAAAATGTCTTGGTATGCTGACGCATTAAGATTTCCCTTCAATGGAACTAAGGGACCAAGCCCAACCCCTGAATAACAACCCCACACCATAATCTCCCCTCCACCAAATGATTTGGACCAGTGCACAAAGCAAGGCCCATGAACACATGGTTGAGCGAGTTTGGGGTGGAGGAACTTGACTGGCTTGCACAGAGTCCTGACCTCAACCCGATAGAACACCTTTGGGATGAATTAGAGCAGAGACTGTGAGCCAGGCCTTCTCGTCCAACATCAGTGCCTGACCTCACAAATGCACTTGGTCAAACATTCCCATAGACACACTCCTAAACCTTGTAGACAGCCTTCCCAGAAGGCTTGACGCTGCTATAGCTGCAAAGGGTGGGCCAACTCAATATTGAACCCATTAGACTAAAACTGGGATGCCATTAAAGTTCATGTGCGTGTGAAGGCAGGTGTCCCAATACTTTTGGTAAAAGAGTGTATTAACCCTTTTCTGGATGGTCCATCCATACAGGTCCACTTGAAAGCTGTAGGTGAGAGATAATTGTAGTGGAGGATTGCATACTAGTAAATGCTAACCTCTTTATTCCCTCGATATAAAAGGTAAAAATACCTCCACCGTAGAACAAGAAAGAGAGAAACTGCTAATGTGTTTCACGCCATTAGGAGTGTAATTATAGCATAGCATGTTATAACTAAGCATCAATTGCCATGAAATGCGTTAGCGGCTTCTCCGTCACTTGTGCATAGAGGTGTTTTTTACCTTTTATATCGCTGGAATAAAGAAGTTGGTGTATACCAGTGTGTGGTCATCCAACACAAATTGTCTCATAGTATTGCAGCGACGAAGTGATCTGGCACCTGGGTTACCTTGCTGCAGATTAGCCGTGGACCAACCTGGAGTGGTGTTTCTCATTGAAAGGTGTAGGTGTTGAGAATGCCCTGTACACACGGTAGGATTTTCCGACAAAAAAATCCATGGGATTTTTTCAGACGGATGTTGGCTCAAACTTGTCTTGCATACACACGGTCACACAAAGTTGGTCGGAAGTTCAGATTGCCAAGAATGCGGTGACGTACAACACGTACGCCGAGCCGAGAAAATGAAGTTCAATAGCCAGTGCTGCTCTTCTGCTTGATTCCGAGCATGCGTGGCACTTTGTGCGTCGGAATTGTGTACACAGGATCGGAATTTACGAGAACGTATTTTGTTGTCGGAAAATTTAAGAACCAGATCTCAAATTTTGTGTGATGGAAATTCCTATGGAAAATGTGTGATGGAGCCTACACACGGTCGGAATTTCCGACAACAAGGTCCTATCACACATTTTCCATCGGAAAATCCTATCGTGTGTACAGAGCAGAATAAAGTGTGTGAGCGTAATGGGCGAATTAGCAAATATGAATAAGAGGCTTTATTACGGATAAAGTATTTATGTTGGATTTCAGAGAAGGATAGCAGCCTCTTACCTACTCCATCTATTCATTATCCTAGTTTAATAAGAGGAAAGCTAACTTTTAATAACATTAAAATGGTGTGTTCAGCAATTTTATATGCTCTAATAATCTTTTTTAATGAAAGTGGAGTTCTCCTTTGACTAAGTCTGATGTTATGATAAAACAAGAAAGGAGGGTCTTTAAAAAGAGTCAGGATATTGCAGAAGATATTGGAAATAGGACTAACCATACACAGCAGTAACATAAAAAAAAAAAAGAAAAACACATTTGCAATACGGGACTGCGTTACTTGACACTTATGTGGGCATGCGATACTGTACCTAAATAAAATTGATGTCCTTTTTTTCCCCACAAATGGAGCTTTCTTTTGGTGGTATTTGATCACCTCTGCAGTTTTTATTTTTTTGCGCTATAAACAAAAAAAGTCCGACAATTTCCTCCTGCTATAAAACACAACAAATAAAAAATAAAATACAATTCCTTCATCAATATAGGCCAATATGTATTCTGCTACATATTTTTGATAAAAAGAATACCAATGAGCTTATATTGATTGTAGTCGCTATAACTTTTGTGAAAACCAAACTACGGGATTTTGTTGTACTAGTAATGGAGGCGATAAGCGACTTATAGCGGGACTGCGGTATTGTGGTGGACATTCGGACACTAACTGACACTTTGTGGGGATCAGTGACACTAATACAGTAATCAGTGCTAAACAAAATATGCAGTCACTGTACTAATGACACCGGCTGGGAAGGAGTTAACAGGGGCGATCAAAGGGTTAACTGTGTGCCTAGCCAGTGATTTTGTGTACTGTGGGAGGTTGTCAGAGAACAGTCTGCAGAAAAACTGGCACATCTGCTAATGCCAATTCGCCAATGCTAATACGAATGCACACATGGGCAAAAAACGACTGCGAAGATTCATGCGTGACAGATTATAGCGCCAAGTGGCCTATTTAAAGCCAGCAGCATCAGCCACTAGGTGCTGGATGATCTTCAGCTCCCCCCCCCCCTAGTGAGTACCCCTGAGTTCCTGTTGTTATTGGATTTCCTGTTACCGACCCGGCTTGCCTTTGACCTGTCTTGTCTCCACTCCTGGCTTTGACCCTCGGCTTGTTCCATTGACCCTGCTTCTGCCTGATGCTCCATATATGACCCTGGCTTTCTCTTCTGACTCCGCTGCTGCCTGATTACCAGTGTATGTCCCCAACTGACTCCTGACTCCACTGCTTCCTGATTACCAGTGTATGACCCTGAATGACTCGTGACTCCGCTGCTGCCTGATTACCAGTGTATGACCCTGGCTGACGCCTGACTCTGCTTGCTGCCTGATTACCAGTGTATGACCCCAACTGACTCCTGACTCCGCTGCTGCCTGATTACCAGTGTATGATCCCGGCTGACTCCTGACTCTGCTTGCTCCCTCACTCCTAGCTGACCTTCAGTGCATGACTTCTGGCCTGGCTCCTGTCTCTGTTCCTGGCTCTCGCTTCTGCCAAGTCTTACCTGGTACTCCTGAGGGACTCCTGCCCAGCAGTGCATCCTGCTCTTTAGCCGCCATCCAGCGGACATCTCCCCATCACCTCAGCCTGTCGCAGCTGGCAATCCCTGCTTCTCTGAGCATAGCACTCTCTGTTACCACCTTCAGGGGTGCTCTGCACTTATCCACAAGGAAAACCCCCTCAGCACTTCAGCTTCCGACCAGGTATGTGACAGAGGTGCTTTTACTAGGGGAAGGCATGAAACCTTTTACCTGCTTTGCAGGAACACAAGAGCCATTCTCCCCCAGTACCAAAGGATCGCCCGGCGAACATCTCCCGCTGTGTATAATCACAGAGGGAGCGAGCCACCGTTGCTTCCCCTATTCGGAAGTGCAGGATCACGTACTAGGTATGTGATCCTGTGCAGCAGTGCCACTTTGCTGCCATATATGTAAAACCAATAAAACAGCGCTGGTAAACAAAATTGTGATCAAATAATAAAAAATTTCCCACAAAATTGACTTGCATCAAAAATTGTGTATGATAAAACTATTATATATGTGACCAAAATAATAAGATGAGTGACATAATAAAAAATGACCATAAAACTAATTCCATGTGTATCAAATTAGTGATAAACCACAAACAAATATGTGATGAAAAATAAAAATAAAAAAATAAAAAAATGTGAATGTGTCCAATAATTAACCCAAAAAACCAAGACCAAAGTACATATGAGCTCCTCCTTGGAATGGACTCACCGGACCAGTAGACAAACAGCAAAGCAGAGGGCAGATATGCAGACAAGCTGTGATACGGCAAGCAGGCATAAAAAGCAAAGCTGGAGAAAAAACAGGCCAGAGGATCCAGGGGGCGATGTATGCACACAGGGCACAGTAATTTTCTTGGGGGTGTTGGACCGGTAAAAGAAGAGAGCAAATTGTAAATGCTGTAGCAGGATATTAAAATGCGCACTCTGCGCTACTTACAGGATGCAAAGGGTGAAGGCAAACTTCTCAGGCAAACTTCTCAGATACTTCCGTGGTTGCAGCTGATCCAGCGTGCGCTCCACGGGAACAGGAAGTGGCGTCAATGGTTCTTTGGCCGGAAATTACGTCGACGCATTTCGCCCCTCCTCCAGGGCGTCATCAAAAGACATGTCTTTTGATGACGCCCTGGAGGAGGGGCGAAACGCGTCGACGTAATTTCCGGCCAAAGAAGTTTTAGCCCTTTTTGTATCAGCAGCTGCACATTTTTTGTTTTTTTTTTTCACGTTCACATTGTACACATTTTTCCCAGCGCCGTTTTTTGTCTATATATATATGCCATATATGTAAGTTATATTAATCAACTTGATTATGCATTTTCCGGATAATACTGTATGTATTTCTGTTTCTTTACATACATATACAATACATCCAGTCATCTATGTGAGACCCCACAAAGAAATTCCTTGTTTTTCATCTATTTATTGTTTATGCATTGTGATTTAACGTCACCCTCATCGATGTTACACGGTTTTACTGAAGAGGTGAACAAAATGATTTACATAGGGGGAGATTTACTAAAACTGGTGCACACAGAATCTCATGCAGCTGTGCATAGTAACCAATCAGCTTCTAGAAGAGGAGGAGAACAAGGGGAACGGGACTTTGTATGAAGCACAAGGTAGCAATAGAATTGATTGGTGAATATGTGGAACTTTTATTGGTTATGACAATAATACATACATAGAATGCTGGTACATAGATATAGTATTGGTGTCAACAAATTGATATTTAAACAAATTAATAACATTAGTAGCTCATAATAAAATAACAATAAAATTCCAAAGTTCACCAAGAACAAAATTGGGTAAAATTATTGACACAGTAAAGCCTGCAGGACCTATAACTTGTATATATTTTTTTGTACATGTAGCGCTGGCTCCTGACGAGCAGGCGCTATTGTTTTTGAAAATGAAGTTGCCTGAAGCCACAGTTGGGCTTCAGGATAATTCTTCTAAATTTCTCTGGTTTCAGTGCCAGTCCAGCTGGGCTGCACTGGGTTCTCCTTGACCGTAGGTGTCGCTGTCACCGCCGGCAAGAGTAGAAAGCAGTCTAGCTGGATGCTTTAAATGCCACTTACCTCTTGGAACCAGCCCAGTGGGAGTGTTTTCCCGCTGTGCATTCTGGGGGGAGGGAGTATTTAAGGTACCGCGACCATGTAAACCAAGGAAGAGAGTTTCCTGTCCATGGGGTTCTGGTGGTCCTCCTGACCCAACCTCATGGCCCTCCTGGCCTGGGGTGCGGAACCATGCATCCTATGTCTCGGGGCTGGCTGGCCCGAGGCAATGTAACTGCAGGGGTAGGTCCGAGTGACTTTCGGAGCCTACTGATCCAAGGAAGATCCGGTGCCGTCTCATCGGAATGGAGAGGCCCAGCAACTGAAGAACCCCTCTTCAGGAGGCCACGCGCAAGGTTGGCTTCTCTGAAGGAGCCTGGAGGCTTAGTTGAAGGATGCAACCTGGATAAACCCTCATATGGTATCGCCGGATCGGCTGAGAGAACCTGGTACTCTATGAAAGTGCTTTAAAGTTCATCTAATACTTCAGTGACGCATAAGTATAACTTGCAAGTCTGTGGCAGAGACTTTACCGAGCATCCTATCGGCTGCTAGGCCTAGTGAGAGAAACCTATCCGGGGGACTGCAGGAATCCAGCTTGTGAAACAGTTAATTTCTCTGGATTCATCTAATATCTTCACCCTGCAATCTAAGTACCTAAACTCACACCTAACCCTCTACCCTTTATCAAGAGACTGTGTCCTATTTTTCTGAATAAATAGCCTAAAAGAGGATTCAGTGTCAGTCTCAACCTTTTCTCTGGGTTACTTTCCACGGGAACCCCAAGACGAAGCTACAGCAGGTGAGGTAACGGTAAGCCCAAATAAAACCAGCAGCTCCTTCGGGGGTCAGTGCTACATACACATCTAAGTCCCTTTGTGTTGGACCGGTAAAAGAAGAGAGCAAATTGTAAATGCTGTAGCAGGATATTAAAATGCGCACTCTGCGCTACTTACAGGATGCAAAGGGTGAAGGCAAACTTCTCAGGCAAACTTCTCAGATACTTCCGTGGTTGCAGCTGATCCAGCGTGCGCTCCACGGGAACAGGAAGTGGCGTCAATGGTTCTTTGGCCGGAAATTACGTCGACGCGTTTCGCCCCTCCTCCAGGGCGTCATCAAAAGACATGTCTTTTGATGACGCCCTGGAGGAGGGGCGAAACGCGTCGACGTAATTTCCGGCCAAAGAAGTTTTAGCCCTTTTTGTATCAGCAGCTGCACATTTTTTGTTTTTTTTTTTTCACGTTCACATTGTACACATTTTTCCCAGCGCCGTTTTTTGTCTATATATATATGCCATATATGTAAGTTATATTAATCAACTTGATTATGCATTTTCCGGATAATACTGTATGTATTTCTGTTTCTTTACATACATATACAATACATCCAGTCATCTATGTGAGACCCCACAAAGAAATTCCTTGTTTTTCATCTATTTATTGTTTATGCATTGTGATTTAACGTCACCCTCATCGATGTTACACGGTTTTACTGAAGAGGTGAACAAAATGATTTACATAGGGGGAGATTTACTAAAACTGGTGCACACAGAATCTCATGCAGCTGTGCATAGTAACCAATCAGCTTCTAGAAGAGGAGGAGAACAAGGGGAACGGGACTTTGTATGAAGCACAAGGTAGCAATAGAATTGATTGGTGAATATGTGGAACTTTTATTGGTTATGACAATAATACATACATAGAATGCTGGTACATAGATATAGTATTGGTGTCAACAAATTGATATTTAAACAAATTAATAACATTAGTAGCTCATAATAAAATAACAATAAAATTCCAAAGTTCACCAAGAACAAAATTGGGTAAAATTATTGACACAGTAAAGCCTGCAGGACCTATAACTTGTATATATTTTTTTGTACATGTAGCGCTGGCTCCTGACGAGCAGGCGCTATTGTTTTTGAAAATGAAGTTGCCTGAAGTCACAGTTGGGCTTCAGGATAATTCTTCTAAATTTCTCTGGTTTCAGTGCCAGTCCAGCTGGGCTGCACTGGGTTCTCCTTGACCGTAGGTGTCGCTGTCACCGCCGGCAAGAGTAGAAAGCAGTCTAGCTGGATGCTTTAAATGCCACTTACCTCTTGGAACCAGCCCAGTGGGAGTGTTTTCCCGCTGTGCATTCTGGGGGGAGGGAGTATTTAAGGTACCGCGACCATGTAAACCAAGGAAGAGAGTTTCCTGTCCATGGGGTTCTGGTGGTCCTCCTGACCCAACCTCATGGCCCTCCTGGCCTGGGGTGCGGAACCATGCATCCTATGTCTCGGGGCTGGCTGGCCCGAGGCAATGTAACTGCAGGGGTAGGTCCGAGTGACTTTCGGAGCCTACTGATCCAAGGAAGATCCGGTGCCGTCTCATCGGAATGGAGAGGCCCAGCAACTGAAGAACCCCTCTTCAGGAGAAGGCCACGCGCAAGGTTGGCTTCTCTGAAGGAGCCTGGAGGCTTAGTTGAAGGATGCAACCTGGATAAACCCTCATATGGTATCGCCGGATCGGCTGAGAGAACCTGGTACTCTATGAAAGTGCTTTAAAGTTCATCTAATACTTCAGTGACGCATAAGTATAACTTGCAAGTCTGTGGCAGAGACTTTACCGAGCATCCTATCGGCTGCTAGGCCTAGTGAGAGAAACCTATCCGGGGGACTGCAGGAATCCAGCTTGTGAAACAGTTAATTTCTCTGGATTCATCTAATATCTTCACCCTGCAATCTAAGTACCTAAACTCACACCTAACCCTCTACCCTTTATCAAGAGACTGTGTCCTATTTTTCTGAATAAATAGCCTAAAAGAGGATTCAGTGTCAGTCTCAACCTTTTCTCTGGGTTACTTTCCACGGGAACCCCAAGACGAAGCTACAGCAGGTGAGGTAACGGTAAGCCCAAATAAAACCAGCAGCTCCTTTCGGGGGTCAGTGCTACATACACATCTAAGTCCCTTTGTGGACATGCAACCTCGGTCCGTTGACACCATTGGTGTATTGTATGATCGGGCTGCCGTGCCGCCCGGTTCTGTCCTCATTTCCGGGAGTTGTAAAACTCTCTGCAGACCTCCCCCCACCCCCTGCATCATCTGATGCTTGGGGTGGCGGATGCGCCACATTGCGTGTTGAAGTCACGGTTCCCACGATGGACGTGCGACATCGGTCCGACGCTGTCACACCCATGCACGTGGTTCTACACTTGCGGGCAATATGGGAGCTGTTATGGTGCCACTTGGCTGGAGACATAGTTATCTGGCTGAAGGCCCCTCCTCCCCTTTTTTGCCATGTGCCGTGACATTGGTGGGTTGTCCCTGGTGATGCACATATAAGTGCTTCCATGGGCAGTGTCTGGCATTCGAGGCTCTCTGCACACTGGATCACATGCAGCTGGGGTTCTCCTTCCTCCCCTACACATCTTACTTAATACAGGTAATTGTGCACCTTTCACTTTCCTCACGTGTCTAACTTGTCCATTTTCTTATGGTCATTTGTGGGTAATAATTTCTTTACTCACCTTCTGCACAGCTATTGATCACATTGCCACTTTTCATTTAAGTTTTGTTTATCCTCTCTGTTTCACTTGCCTCATCTTTCACTAGCACAGGCTCCCTGCCCACCTCTCCTTTCATCCACATTCCCCATGGACTCCCTTGGCTCACCTTATATTTTCACTCCTTTCACAGGAGTGCCTCGTTATCTCCATGCCTGCCCTGGTTGTAGCCTGTATGGGTTGCCTCTCCCAAGCTGCCCACCACAACTCCCGGTTGGGGGTGTCCCTGGACGTCTTGCGGTGCCCGGCCACCCTACCACCGATTGACGTATCTGAGTAAGTACCTTGTGTAAGGTTTATCCACCTTTCCCTTGTTCATGTTATCCATTGTTTTAATTTGATTATTCATATATTACCATTTCATTATAGATCCATCACGTGCTTTGCTCCTGATGAGTGGTTCAAAAATCACGAAACGCGTAGAGCTACCAACTGCCGTGTTTCTACCAACATTTATCTGAGTTTCAAGTTACTATCGTATTACCTTTATTTACAGACCGAGGGAGGCAATAGCCATGACCTTACCAGGACATGGCTTCGTTAAAGTCCCTAACAACCCTCACTAATCAGCTTCTAGGTTGTATTGTTAAAGCTTAATTGAAAAAGCTGTAGTTAGAAGCTGATTGGTTACTATGCACGGCTACACAAGATTCTGAGTGCACCAGTTTTAGTAAATCTCCCCTATGGTGTTTTAATAAGACAAAAATAAACACTTTTTCTGTAGATGTGAAATCCCATGACTAATCCCTTGAACACATTAATGCCGGGTGCCTCTGTTACACAAATCTGACTGCGATTTTTCACATACTTCCCCGATACAACACAATACATGTATATCAGCATCTTAATATAACATATAAATCACTCCCAAAGGCTGTCTCTACATATTACCATATTAATATATAATGCAGGAATGCATCCTCTGGGAGTTTTCTGCTTAATGAACGAACAGCGCATGAGGAAGATGCTCTCGCTCAAAAGACAGCGCCTTTAACCCTTTTACTGCCAAGCGTTTTTGTATGTGTTTTTTTTTGCACGCATGTTTAAATAAATAATTTTAGACCTGAAGATTAGGTGAACCCCCCCCCCCCAAATCTAATACATATATATATATATATATATATATATATATATATATCACAAAAAGTGAGTACACCCCTCACATTTTGTAAATATTTTATTACATCTTTTCATGTGACAACACTGAAGAAACAAACAAAACCTAGTGCTCATGGGCACAGCAAAACCCCTCAGGAGTTTGAGGACAGACCAGGTGAGTATTAAAAATATATAGTTTATTGAAAAGTACAACGGTAGAAAAATTTATGGAATTTTTCTACTGTTGTACTTTTCAATAAACTATATATTTTTAATACTCACCTGGTCTGTCCTCAAACTCCTGAGAGTTGCCCATGAGCACTAGGTTTTGTTCGTTTGTCTATTGGATTGGCCAGACCAGGCCATACACGCGCTGTCAATCTCCATTTTCTATACAACACTGAAGAAATTACACATTGCTACAATGTAAAGTAGTGAGTGTACAGCTTGTATAACAGTGTACATTTGCTGTCCCTCTCAAAATAATTTAACACACAGCCATTATTAACACTATTTTAGTCAACTAAAATACGACTAAAACTAAAGCAATTCAGATGACTAAAATACGACTAAACTAAAATGGCATTTTAGCCAAAAGACTGACTAAAACTAAATTGAAATTTGACGTAAAAATGAACACTTCACTAGGACATAAGAATAAGTAGGTGGCATCTACTAAGCTGCTGAAAGAAAATAAAAATTAAGAAAAAGACAATTCTTATTTTTTTGATTTTCTTAACCCCTTCATGCCTAAGGGTAAAACAAATGTAAATGCCTAAGCACATATTTGAAACTTTGACATGTGTTAGTAAAACCGTACATATCATCACAACTACTTTGTGCATCCAGGTGGATTATACCTTGTTTTTTTCAGGACAAATTGGGCTTTTATTTGGTGGTAAATGGTAATGAATATCTCCTGGTTTTGTTTTTATTATCAAAGGAAAACTGGCCCAAAATACTTTTTAAATTTAGCTATATATATCTTGCTACTACCATAACCTTCCACCAAAGAACAACCCACAATACAGCCCAAAATCTATAGTGCCCATTTATTTTTTATTTTTTTATCCTTCCTAAAACACACAGACACTGATTGACACAAAAAATGCTGACTCTGACCTTTCCCACTGACCTTTGGGCCAAACACTAATCCTGGCACTGACCTAGATCAAACCTTGAGGAAAGGATAGCTCCTGGAAGCCGCACATCTAGGCAGCATGGACTCCGACCAGGCCACGCCCCCAACACATTTCACTCCGGAGCTTAGTCATGGGGAACCTTGATCTAGGTATTTTTTTTGTATTATTGTATTTTATTTTTTATAATTTTTTTATTTAAATTTTTTTACACACACTTTTTTTCCGACAAGGAGAGAGAGAGATACGATGCATCTCTCTCATCCTATCCCAGAGAAAAAAAAAACAGGGGCAGTCTTCACATTGACTGATCACTGTTAGGCTGGTTTCACACCATCACCGCATCTGTCTCACAGCAGGGGTCCGGTGCATCCTGTTCAGGTCCGATTTCAGTCAAAATTTTGGGCTGAATTTGGACCTGAAACAGACCAAAAGACCTGTTGCAGAGATATGTGAACCGGCTCCATAGAGAGCTGGTCAAAATCTCCTCCTAATGTAAATTGGATGCAGGGATCCCAACCTGATAGCCAATCAGAGGCTAGATTTCTAGAGAAGTGCTTAAAGTGATTGTAAAGGCAGAAGGTTTTTTATCTTAATGCTTTCTTTGCATTAAGGTAAAAAGCCTTTAGTGTACATCAGCCCCCCTAATACTTACCTGAGCCCCATCTCTATCCAGTGATGTCCACAAGTGCCTCGGCCATCCGGGACTCTCCCTCCTGATTGGCTGAGACACGGCAGCTACTCCATTGGCTCCTGATGCTGTCAATCAAACTCAGTTAGCCAATCAGGAGATAGAGTGGGTGGGGCTAAAATACAGCTCCATGTCTGAATGGACACACGGAGCTGCAGCTCGGCTCGGGTGCCCCATAGCAAGATGCTTGCTGTGGGGGCACTCAACAGGAGGGAGGGACCAGGAGAGCCAAACAGGGACCCGAGAAAAGGAGGATCTGGGCTGCTCTGTGCAAAACCACTACACAGAGCAGGTCAGTATTTGTTATTTTAAAAGAAAGAAAAACAAGACTTTACAGTCACTTTACCCCCTTCCTGAGCGGAGCACTTTTTTGCGATACGGCACTGTTTCGCTTTAACTGACAATTGCGTGGTTGTGCAACGCTTTACCCAAACAAAATTGACATCCTTTTTTTCCCACAAATAGAGCTTTCTATTGGTGGTATTTGATAACCTGCCTTTTTTAATTTTTTGCGCTATAAACAAAAGAAGAGCAACAGTTTTGAAAAAAAAAAACTATATTTTGTACTTTTTGCTATAATAAATATCCCCCCATTTTTTTCTCAGTTTAGGCCGATACGTATTCTTCTACATATTTTTGGCAATAAAAATCGCAAAAGCGTATATATAGATTGGTTTGAGCAAAAGTTATAGTGTCTACAAAATAGGGGATAGATTTATGGTATTTTTATTATTATTATTATTTTTTTTACTAGTAATGGCGGCGATCTGTGATCTTTATCGTGACTGCGACATTATGGCGGACACATCGGACACTTTTGACACATTTTTGGGACGATTGACAATTACACAGTGGTCAGTGCTATAAAAATGCACTGATTGCTGTATAAATGTCACTGGCAGTAAAGGAGTTAACACTAGGGGGCGGTCGAGGGGTCAACTGTGTTCCCTGACTGTGTGTTCTAACTGTAGGGGGAGGGGACTGACTAGAGGGGATGACAGATCGTGGTTCCTAGCTATTAGGAACTCACGATCTGTCACTCCTCACAGAACAGAACAGGGATTTGTGTGTTTACCTTCGGCCATGAGCATCGGCACCCCCGCAGTGCAACGGCATGCCTGCTATTCTGCTTAAAGGAGCTGACGTATAGCTACGACGGCTTGCGGGATAGTGCCGGCCTGCCGCAGTATAATGACGGCGGCTGGTCGGCAAGCTGTTAAATAATGCATTACAATTTAACTAAACCCATTAGATTTTAGTAGACTAAAATGTACTGGAGGTCTTTCGCCGACTAAATATGAATAACACTAAAACAATTCAGATGACTAAACTACGACTAAAACTAAAATGCCATTTTAGTCAAAAGACTATGACTAAAACTGAATCAAAATTTGATGACAAAATTAATACTAGTTTGTAGTTAACATTCTGCAAAAAGGATGAGTGCCCTTTGTTGTAAAGTGAACTTATCCTTTAACCACTTCCCATACGGCCATTGCACATAAACAACCGGGCTATCTCTCCTTCTGAGTGGACGTTCAGGAAAGTCCCTCAGAAGGAGCGGGATTGCGCGCGCGTTCCCGCGCAGCGGTGTGATCCCGATGCGCTCGTGTAACCCGGACATGGCACATCTTAGATCGGCAAGAGGATTCCGTGATTGGCCCTCCTGATCACATGACGGCCGTGTCCAATCACGCCCATCATGTGATGTAAACAAACAGTCAGTTGCTAGGCAACTCACACCGAAGTGATCGCTGAGGAGAGCGGATCTCTGCAGCCGGCTGGTGATCAGTGAGTATGAGCTGTTTTTTTACAGCTTTTTACTCACTGATTACCAGTGTAGTGTAAACACACATGTCACTAGAAATGTAAAACACCCAGTAAACACACATGTCCCCCAAACACATGTCTCCACATAGTAATGATCCCCAAAACACATGTCCTCCACATATATAACAGTAAAATCACATGTCCCAATGATCATTTGCACACATATGTCCGTGATCACGTGCGCACATCTGTACATGATCATTTGCGTACATCTGTCCGTGATCATGCAAACTAATTATTATACACTTAACGGGATTTTTTTCCCAACAAAAAGTTGCAGAATAGATTTTGGCTTAAATTTATGACAAAATTTGATTTTATTGGATTTCTTTTAAATAGAATAAAGAAAATATTTTTTTTTTTCCAAATTTCCGCTCTTTCTTTGCTTATATCGCAAAAAAAGAAAAAGAAAATGGAGTCGTGAATAAATACCACCAAAAGAAAGCTCTATTTGTGTGAACAAAATTATAAAAATCTTATTCGGGTACAGCGTAGCTTGACCGCGCAATTGTTAGAGAAAGTGCGAGAGCGCTGAAAGCTGAAAATTGGTCTGGGAAGGAAGGGGGTGAAAGTGCCTAGTATTGATGTGGTTAAAACATCCTTTTCATATACAGTAGTATCTCCCGGTCATTATGTAAAAACTGTATTATGAACAGAAAATCCTTGCAATGCCTATATAAATGCTATGTGATTAACAAAAGAATACATTTGCTGATAGGATATTATGTGTTATTAGCATATGAATATCATCTCTTCACCATTAGCTATCCTGTGAATACTAAGTTATGTATGTAAACTCACTTTACCTTATCTAAAGTCTTTCATACTGTACACAAGCAAATCTCACAGGCAACTGCAACATTTTCCTATACTTCTGGGAAATGTGGCTTCTTCATATATTTCCTTTACATATTTATTATAGTCAGAACTAAAATACATATTTTTTAACCACTTCAGCCCCAGAAGATTTTACCCCCCTTCCTGACCAGAGCACTTTTTGGGATTCGGCACTGCGTCGCTTTAACTGACAATTGCGCGGCCGTGCGACATTGTACCCAAACAACATTGACGTCCTTTTTTCCCCACAAATAGTGCTTTCTATTGGTGGTATTTGATCATCTTTGCAGTTTTTATTTTTTGCGCTATAAACAAAAAAAGAGCACCAATTTAGAAAAAAAACGCAGTTTTTTTTTACTTTTTGCTATAATAAATATGCCCCAAAAAATATATAAAATTTTTTTTTTTTTTCCTCAGTTTAGGCCGATACATATTCTTCTACATATTTTTGGTAAAAAAAGAATCGCAATATGCGTATATTGATTGGTTTGTGCAAAAGTTATAGCATCTACAAAATAGGGGATAGATTTATAGCATTTCATTTTTTAAATTTTTTCTTACTAGTATTGGCAGTGATCTGTGATTTTTATTGTGACTGTGATATTGCGACGGACATATTGGACACTTTTGACACTATTTTGGGACCATTCACATTTATACAGCGATCCATGCTATAAAAATGCATTGATTACTGTATAAATGTGACTGTCAGGGAAGGGTTAACACTAGGGGGCGATGAATGAGTTAAGTGTGTCCTGGGGAGTGTTTCTTTTTTTTAACAAGAAAGTCCTGGGGAGTGTTTCTAACTGTGGGGGGATGGGCTTCAACTCATGACAGCGATCACTGCTCCCGATGACAGGGAGTGGTGATCTCTGTCATGTCACTAGGTAGAACAGGGAAATGCCTTGTTTACATAGGCATCTCCCCGTTCTGCGGCTCTGTGACACGATTGCCGGGAGCACGTTCACGCTGTACGCGGTGTCCCAGGTCTTAAAGGGGACGTACAGGTACGCCCATTTGCCCACCGCTGCCATTGTGCCGACGTATATTGGCAAGTGGTTAAAGTCATTCAGGGAGAATTAAAGTATAACTAACGGCAAAACTTTTTTTTTTTTTGTTTTGGATAGGGTGCAGAGGGGTTAGAAGACATGACAGTTTTTATTGTGGTCTCATTGGGGAGATTCACCCTCTATATTTGTCCTGGTTACCATTAGCTTTGGAAGTAAAAGAAACTTTTTGGGTTGTCCCCAGAAAAGTAGTATGTGGAAATCGTCTAATGAGGGCACTAGTTCTGATAATTTGGGGGTCCCCAAGAAATTGCCTTAATTTGCAGGGATTTCCTCTCACTTCCTGTTTTGCTAGGGGCAGGAAGTGAAGGAAAATCTCTGCAATAAGACACAGATGGCAAAAAAAATAATTGACAAGGGTTATAAATCTCCCTTATGCCCCGTACACACGGTCGGATTTTCCGACGGAAAATGTCCTATCAGACCATGTTGTCGGAAATTCCGGTCGGAAATTCCGACCTTGTGTCGGACTTTTTCCGATCGTGTGTAGCGAATTCCGACGGACAAAGTGCCACGCATGCTCAGATCACATTACAAGACCAAAGCTATTGGCTACTAGCCTCTACGTAGTTCCGTCGTACGCAACGAACGTCACCATGTTCAGAATGATCGGATTTTCCGACAACTTTGTCCGACCATGTGTATGCAACACCAGTGTCGGACAAAATCCGTCTGAAAAAATCCAACGGATTTTGTGGTCGGAATTTCCGACCGTGTGTACGGGGCATTACTCTATCAAAAATGAAAAAAAAATATAAAAAAGTTTTGCCTATAGTTCTACTTTAACAAACAGTAGCACATGCATAAAGCTTTTTTTCTAAACTGAGAAAATGGAACAGATCCTGCTCCTAATTACCAAGTGGTTGTAAACCCTCACATACATTATATTGTCAAAAGTATTGTGACGCCTGCCTTCACACGCACATGATCTTTAATGGCATCCCAGTCTTAGTCCGTAGGGTTCAATATTGAGTTGGCCCACCCTTTGCAGCTATAACAGCTTCAACTCTTCTGGGAAGGATGTCCACAAGGTTTAGAATCTGTCTATGGGAATGTTTGACCATTCTTCCAGAAGTGCATTTGTGAGGTCAGGCTCTGATGTGGACCAGAAGGCCTGGCTTGCATTCTCCGCTCTAATTCATCCTAAAGGTGCTCTATCGGGTTGAGGTCAGGATTCTGTGCAAGCCAGTCAAGTTTCTCCACCTCAAACTCACTCCATATCTTTATGGACCTTGCTTGGTTCACTGGTGCATAGTCCTGTTGGAATAGGAAGGGGCCATCCCTAAACTGTTCCCATAAAGTTGGGATCATGAAATTGTCCAAAATGTCTTGGTATGCTGACACCTTTAGAGTTCTCTTCACTGGAACTAAGGGGCCAAGCCCAACCCCTGAAAAACAACCCAACACCATAATCCCCCCTCCACCAAAAAGTAGTTTCTGTACTTATTATGGCGACTTTGGGGTGAGATTTCAGTAGATATCTGTGCATAAACCTGCACAGATGTCTCTGACATGCGGGAATGAAATCATGCAAGTTCAGCTGAACTCGCACAATTTCATTACCACTGTCAGTGTGAACTTGGGCTAACTGCTTCCTGCCTGCGCTAAAGCAGAATAACAGCTACAGCACTGGCTTACTTTGCTGGGGGTGTATATAGATGTCCTCCCGTGATCACGCTGCCCACTAGGGTTGCCACCTTTTCTTCAAGCCAAACCCGAACACTTTTGCGGCACACAGCAATTTTTTTGTAGTACACGCTATAGGATTGTAAAATACCTGGGACACCTTTTAGGTTACCAAAAGAGAGTAGTAATGAGGTGTGCTACAGTGAACAGTGGCTGTGGACAAATTGCATTAAAAGTAAGGGGACTTAAAGGGGCATGATTAAACAAAACAAAAGCATTCGTGTACCCATAAAATATGATTTAATTAATAAAAGAAATGTCAGTTCAAATATGGAACAAGCCTACCTTAAAAGTGGACACTGTCATCCAGTGGAGCAGTGGACGGCGTCAGTTGAGCAGAAGATGATGTCAGTAGAGCGGAGTCTGTAATACCATGCTTTCGCCTGCAAAAGCGTCCCTGGTTGCTAGGACACCAGTCCAGAGGCCCTCAAGCGGGGGAAGAAGGGGGGAATGCGTGCTGTTTGGGGGTAGCTGACAGAGGGAAGGGGGTAGTTGACAGAGGGTGGTAGCTGACAGAGAGGGTGGGGGGTAGCTGACAGAGGGAGGGGGTAGCTGACAGAGGGGAGGGGGGTAGCTGACAGAGGAGGGGGGTAGCTGACAGAGGGGAGGGGGGTAGCTGACAGAGGGCAGGGGGGAGCTGACAGAGGGCAGGGGGAGCTGACAGAGAGGGGGGGGGTAGCTGACAGAGGGGAGGGGGTAGCTGACAGAGGGGAGGGGGTAGCTGACAGAGGGGAGGGGGTAGCTGACAGGGAAGGGGGTAGTTGACAGAGGGTGGTAGCTGACAGAGGGGAGGGGGTAGCTGACTGAGGGGAGGGGGTAGCTGACAAAGGAGGGGGGTAGCTGACAGAGAGAGGGGGTAGCTGACAGAGGAGGGGGTAGCTGACAGAGAGGAGGGGGGTAGCTGACAGAGAGGAGGGGGTAGCTGACAGAGGAGAGGGGGTAGCTGACAGAGGAGGGGGGGTAGCTGACAGAGAGGAGGGGGGGGAGCTGACAGAGGGCAGGGGGGAGCTGACAGAGGGCAGGGGGTAGCTGACAGAGGGGAGGGGGGTAGCTGACAGAGGGGAGGGGGTAGCTGACTGAGGGGAGGGGGTAGCTGACAGTGGGCAGGGGGGTAGCTGACAGAGGGCAGGGGGTAGCTGACAGAGGGCAGGGGGTAGCTGACAGAGGGCAGAGGGGAGGGGGTAGCTGACAGAGGGCAGAGGGGAGGGGGTAGCTGACAGAGGAGGGGGGTAGCTGATGGAGGGGAGGGGGGTAGCTGACGGAGGGGAGGGGTAGCTGACGGAGGGGAGGGGGTAGCTGACTGAGGGGAGGGGATAGGAGCTGACAGAGGGGAGGAGGGTAGCTGACGGAGGGGAGGGGGTAACTGACGGAGGGGAGGGGTAGCTGACAAGGGAGGGGGTATCTGACAGGGGAGGGGGGTAGCTGACAGAGGGCAGGGGGTAGCTGACAGAGGGGAGGGGGGAGATGAGAGAGGGGAGGGGGGAAATGACAGAGGGGAGGGGGGAAATGACAGAGGGGAGGGGGTAGCTGACAGAGGAGGGGAGGGGGGTAGCTGACGGAGGGGAGCTGACAGAGAGGAGGGGGTAGCTGACAGAGGGCAGGGGGGAGCTGACAGAGGGCGGGGGGAGCTGACAGAGGGCAGGGGGTAGCTGACAGAGGGGAGGGGGGTAGCTGACGGAGGGGAGGGGGTAGCTGACGGAGGGGAGGGGGTAGCTGACGGAGGGGGTAGCTGACTGAGGGGAGGGGGTAGCTGACAGTGGGCAGGGGGGAGCTGACAGAGGGCAGGGGGGTAGCTGACAGAGGGCAGAGGGGAGGGGGTAGCTGACAGAGGGCAGAGGGGAGGGGGTAGCTGACAGAGGAGGGGGTAGCTGACGGAGGGGAGGGGGTAGCTGATGGAGGGGAGGGGGTAGCTGACGGAGGGGAGGGGGTAGCTGACGGAGGGGAGGGGGTAGCTGACTGAGGGGAGGGGATAGGAGCTGACAGAGGGGAGGAGGGTAGCTGACGGAGGGGAGGGGGTAACTGATGGAGGGGAGGGGTAGCTGACAAGGGAGGGGGTATCTGACAGGGGAGGGGGGTAGCTGACAGAGGGCAGGGGGTAGCTGACAGAGGGGAGGGGGGAGATGAGAGAGGGGAGGGGGGAAATGACAGAGGGGAGGGGGTAGCTGACAGAGGAGGGGAGGGGGTAGCTGACGGAGGGGAGGGGGTAGCTGACAAAGGAGGGGGTATCTGACAGGGGGGGTATCTGACAGGGGGAGGGGGGTATCTGACAGGGGGGGGTATCTGACGGGGGAGGGGGGGTATCTGACAGGGGGGGTATCTGACGGGGGAGGGGGGTATCTGACAGGGGGGGTATCTGACGGGGAGGGGGGTATCTGACGGGGGAGGGGGGTATCTGACAGGGGGGGTATCTGACGGGGGAGGGGGGTATCTGACAGGGGAGGTGGTATCGGACAAGGGGTGACTGACAGACAGGCGGGTGGTAGATAAGATGACAGAGAGACCTCACCTCAGCCAGGAGACAGCGCGCGCCAGGCAGGGAGGCGGGACTCCGGGCGGCCACGATCACCCACAGTCCAGCCCCGCCTCCACATTTGACCAGTCCACCAGGCCAATCACAAACGCCGCCCGCACGGCACATGACATATTCCGGCAATAACAAGGTGCCCGATCCGGCTCCCGCTGCCCAGCTCTCGCACACTCGCACAGCACAGTGAGATTGAAGGTGGCGGGCACGGGAATCGGGATGCCCCACTAAAGATGTTGCCGCTGGGGCCAGAGGATGGTTGAATATGTGTCCGGGTTTCGGGCGGGTTGAAACCCGGGCACATGTGTCAAAACCCGGGCTGTCCGGGTCAAAACCGGACAGGTGGCAACCCTACTGCCCACGCGCACCCCCAGCGTTGTGCAGGTGGCACACTTTGTGATTGAGGTAAAGGGCCAATCACAGCGGCCCTTTACCACGTGATCAGCTGTGTCCAATGACAGATGATCACAGAGGTAAACACAAGCCGGTTATCTGCTTTCCTTTCCCCACTCTGACAGCATGAGGAGAGGAGAAGAGAGACAATAACAGGCTTGTGTTAAAGGGATATTGACACTGATTATCAAGGCACTGATCATCAGTGTCCTGATTTTCGGTGAAGTCCCAACAGTGCCCACCAGTGCTGTAAATCAGTGCCCCCCAGGGCTGCCAATCAGTGCCGCTTATCAGTGCCCATCAGTGCTGCCTATCAGTGCCACCCATCATTCCACCTTCAGTGCCGTATATCAGAGCCCATCAGTGCCACCTATCATTGCTCATCAGTGCCGCTTGTCAAAGCAGCCCTCAGTGCCTCCTCATCAGTGACCACCAGTGCCGCCTCATCAATGCTCATCAGTGCCACCTATCATTCTCCTTCAGTGCTGCATATCAAAGCTCATTAGTGCCACCTATCGCTTCACAATGCGGCCTCATCAGGGCCATCTCATCAGTGCCACCTATCAGTGCCCATCAGTGAAGGAGAATAATGACCTGTTTGTATTGTATTGTATAACAGACAATTTTTTCCAAATTTTCTGAATTTTTCGTTTGTTTAGCAAAAAAAATTAAAAAAACCATAGAGGTGATTAGATACCACCAAAAGAGAGCTCTATAGTGAAAAAAAATGATAAAAATTCCATATGGGTATAATGTTGCATGACTGCGCAGTTGTCATTTAAAGTGTGACAGTGCTGAAAGCTGACAATTGGCCTGGGCAGGAAGGGGGTAAAAGTGCCCAGTAGGCAAAACCTTTTTAAAAGCAGCGGCAAGCCTGCTGATCTCGAAGGTTTGCTGATCTGACAGAACACTACTGCTTTTAAAATTCAACATCAAAACAGTGTCACAGACTTAAAAATACTGTATTTCACTATAAGCTCGGCTTACTGCTAAAAATAAGTGTGAAATGCAAGATTTCGGTGGGTGTAAAAAGATGTCCGCTTGGCGACTTCAGACTGTAGGCTTAGTGTGGGCAAGTGCGAGGTGTACCAAGATGGCCGTGACAGAACGTCACTTCTATTACAAGATTTGACGGGTCGCCTAATCTGACGGAACAGGCAGAGGCAGTACAGGAATCTCTGTTTGCAAATCGCAAGGTACCATGGGACATGTAGTCCCTAGGAATGGAAAGTAAACAGCAGAAGAGAAGCTGCAAAGCATGAAGGAAATCCACTAAGTGGATGGGCAGCAGACAGGCAGAACATGAAGGGAGATTTTTCAAGTAAGCCTATATTGGATTGGTAAATATAACTATTGTTTGTATTGTTATTAAAATTATTTTATAAAATGAAAGTGTATGCTGTGACCACAGAGCTATTTTAAAAGGATCAGTTGTGTTACTACTGGAACCAGAGAGGACTGTATTGTAAGTATTCCTCTCCAATAGACTAAAAGAGCATTACATTCTGCATACACATTGATTTTATCTTAGCCAGCCTGGAGTTGGACTTTAAACTGTATCTAAAGTCATTTTTTTTTTACATTTTGGATAAAGAAGAAAAAGGGGTTAAAACCTTGGTCAGGTTTTTATTGCTGATGACCATTGTCATCAGGATTTAAAGTGACACCAAATCAAAATTTCTACTCTTTCAATGTTGACATGTGTTCCACTGACAACTGTCTATGTTGGGGGATTTTCTTAACTTTGGAGAGATTTCCTCTCACTTCCCATTGTGTCTCCAGGAAGGCAAGCTTTAGATAAGAACTGTGTATTAAAAGGAGTAGTATGGGGTCTGTAATAAAAAAAAAACACAAATACTCACCTCTGTGCTGCATTATTAGTGTGATGCTGCAGCTATCTCATGTTGGCTGTAAGCCTGAGAACTGAGTGATCACATGACTGCTCAGTTCTCGGTCTGCTCCCATTGGAGAGCAGGGACTGTCAGTCACCACTCTCCATTCTGCCCCGCCATACTCACTGGAGCGCCAAGTAGAGGAGAGGGCAGGCACAGCTGGCTCTCAGCTGCGAGCTAATAGGAGGAGCCAATCTTTCAATCAGGCAGCTGGGTGGATCCCGACAATATTGTCAGGATACTTCCAGAGCCTGAAGTGGCTCTGCAAGGTCAAGCTGATAGCAGACAATAGTCTGCTATCAGATGACTCGGGTCACAGGAGAGCAAAAGTAAATGCTTTGGTCATACTCCTCTTTTAATGAATTGCCTCTCTTGAAAGTAGCAGTACATGTATTTGTGTTTTATATGTACTCCTTACGTGGGAATTGTCAATGATGTCATACACAAGCAACTGTTTTAAAAACAAAATAATTAATTGGGGGGGCATGGCCTGCTGCCGACTGGAATGGCTGCTTAGAAACACAGCTCCGCTCCACGGCCAGGAAAAAGAGCAACCAAAGCGACTTTTCTCCCCTCCAGGCACACTAGCTAGGAGGGGAACAGTAGAGGATTTGTGGGGGTATGTCTAGGAGGCGACAGAAGCCCCCTGCACCGCGCCGCCTGACTCACTATTACAACACCGCCGTGGCCATGCAGTCAGCCCAAGATGGCGCCGGCTCAGGAGACCCACAGCATGCTGTCTAAAGTCTACCGCAACACACACCGCTCAGAAACCCTCACACCGCTCAGCAGAGAACTTCTCCAGCACTCACAGGGACAGCCTGGACACCCTGCCACCGCCGACAGAAGTGCTGGGGACACAGCAATTAGACAGAGGTAAGAGACTGGCAACCTCCCCTGCTAATTCCCCATGCAAGGAACCCCATGCTAAAAAGCAACTGTGGTCAGAAGTAGTGGCAGGAGTGCAGAGCACAGATCAAGCTCCATCATTAGCTGCTGTCCCTGTCACAGACAGTGTTTGAAGTGATGTTAAAATCCATGCTATTAACCCTTCAGAAGGATTTACATAGAGAGTTGCAATTCTCCATGTCTCAAATGCATGATAGAATAGATTGCCTAGAGGAGAGAACAGATGCCATAAAAGAAAACATGCAGGATTATTCCAAAGCCCACAATGAGCTTTTAGATGCGCATGAGCATCATACTGAAGAAATTCATCGCATGAAACTGAAATTAGCGGATTTGGAGGACCGCTCCAGACAAAATAATATAAAGTTTAGAGGAATCCCAGAATCGATCAAAGCAAACAAAATTGTTCCTTATTTGCAACAACTATTCGTAGCCCTGCTCCCGCACCTTGGCACCAATGACATTTTGATCGACCGGGCTCATAGTATCTCCAAACCGTCACACTTATCTGACGACATTCCACGCGACATCCTGGCCCAGATCTACTTTTTTCACATAAAAGAACAGACCCTCTCCACTGCCAGATCCTCAAAATCATTGTCTACTCCGTACACTAACATCAAGATGTTTACGGACCTCTCTCCCGCAACAATGGAGTTGCGCAAATCCTTTACACCAGTCACTTCTATCCTTCAACAGAAAAAAATCACCTACAGATAGGGATTCCCGACTAAGCTGCTGGTAAACTATCAACAGCAAACAGTCCCCATCCTCACCCCCAAGGATGGATACAAGAAGCTAACCAACTGGGACTTCCTGCCTATCGTCCCTAAAGACACCGGCCAAAGCAACACCCACTCCAGAAAATCTGCCGCTGGAAAGCTGACACCTCATCCAGATCGAGACGCATAACCTACTAATGCACCCAACCCTCTCATCTACCTTTCCTGCCATGGACGGAACTCACTATGTACGTAACTTTTTCCTTTCTTCCCAAACGCAGTACTTTGGGATCTCCTTCCCACCCCCCAGGATATAGTGTGCTAAGCACACCAAGTTATACCCGTGCTATTACTGTTTTGCTCCACTTGAGCATTGTTTGCAACTCTAATGCCCCATACACACAGTCGGACTTTCCGACGGAAAATGTCCTATCGGACCATGTTGTCGGAAATTCCGACCATGTGTGGGCTCCATCGGACTTTTTCCGTCGGAATTTCCAAATGAAAAAGTTTGAGATCCTGCTCTCAAATTTTCCGACAACAAAGTCCTATCGGACTTTTTCCGATCGTGTGTAGCGAATTCCGACGGACAAAGTGCCACACATGCTCAGATCACATTACAAGACCAAAGCTATTGGCTACTAGCCTCTACGTAGTTCCGTCGTACGCAACGCACGTCACCACGTTCAGGATGATCGGATTTTCCGACAACTTTGTCCGACCGTGTGTATGCAACACCAGTGTCGGACAAAATCCGTCGGAAAAAATCTGACGGATTTTGTGGTCGGTATTTCCGATCGTGTGTACGGGGCATAAGTGTTAATATTTTACTGTATCTTACATACCATATCGCACACCGTGTAAAAACTCTATTTCTCCCTTCCTTTGGTTTTTGTTTACTCCAACTGTACTGTCAATAGATCGTGGTATGGAGGTAACTACCTAATTTGTTTGGAAGGCGTAGTCTCTCTCTGCACACTCCCTACTTTGTGTAAAATTCACTATTATGGCCCTCACTATCACCACTATAAACACAAAAGGCCTAAATTCTCCCTTTAAACGCAACCTTCTATGGAAGGAGGCCCTAACCCTCCGTCCTGATGTCCTGTGTATCCAAAAAAATTAATTTGCCTAAGGCCAAACCCCCCGCCTGCACCCACAAACGCTACCCTCACTGATTTTTTGCAAACGCCCCGGGAAAGCAAAGAGGTGTAATGGTCGCCATTAGCGCATCAGCCGATTTTGTTTTGCATCATTGTGAACCTGATGAAGAGGGCAGGTACATAATTCTCTCGGTTACAATTGACAACCGTCCTCTTACCATAGTAAATGTGTATGCCCCCAACACGGCTCAAAGAAAGTTTTTCACTACCCTCATGTCTAAATTGACCCCCTATAGATCTTCACCTCTAGTTATGTGTGGGGATTTCAACGACATCATAGACCCCTTACTGGATTCTTCAAACTCTGCTAAACGCAGGCCTTCTGCTATAGCCACTCTACTCAAAAGGGAGGACCTCTATGACTCATGGAGGTGCACACACGGCTCAGAGAGAGACTACACCTTCTTTTCTCCCCCACATCAGTCTTACTCGCGGATCTAGTCATTACGGACAAACACCTGCTACAATCTATAACCGATTCAAACATAGGAACAATCTTGTGGTCTGACCACGCACCAGTCACCATCAAACTAGCCCCACTATTCCACATGCCCAGACACACCATCTGGAGACTAAATTCCTCCCTTCTCAATAACCAAACATTTGAACCACAAATACAGTCGGAAATAGCCTCATATTTCCTTACTAATGAAAACTCGATAAAAGACCACGCCATTGTGTGGAACGCCCACAAAGCTTGCCTGCGAGGTCTTTATATAAAATTGGGAGCACACCTAAAGAAAACCCGAACGGCCACTACGGAGTCCCCACTCAAACAAATTTGTGCTTTAGAAACTAGAAACTAGAAATAAACAGTCCCCCACAGATAAAGCCTCTGCCGAACTAAAAAACCTCCGACAGCAACTAAGCGAACACCTCCGAGCTAAATTTGACTACTATATTAAGCGCCTCAAACCCCAATCCTATTCCTCGGCTAATAAACCAGGTACGTACATGGCCAAACAACTAAAAAGACAAATAGCTAAAAAAAAGATTTAATTTCTTACAAACTCCCAAGGTACCCGTATATCCAACCCCTTTGATATTGCAAATTAATTCAGTAAATTTTACTATAAACTTTATAATCTCACGGAAACAGACCCCCCCCCCCCCAAATCAAGTGGATATCACAACATTTCTATCATCTATCTCCCTCCCCTCAATCTCCCCAACACAGCTGGACTCTCTCTCAGCCCCCTTTCTACCTGAGGAGATTCATAAACTTATTAAACAACTCCCCCTGCATAAGGCACCAGGCCCTGATGGCATACCCAACAACTATTACAAGCGTTATGCAGAGCATATTGTCCCACATCTCTGCAAAACTTATAACCAATACGCGTCTACAGGAAATATCCCAAAAGAGTCCCTAGAAGCACTAGTAGTCACCATTCCAAAACCCGGAAAATCTCCGGACAACCCAACCAATTACCGCCCTATCTCGCTCCTTAACACGGACACAAAACTATATGCTAAACTTTTAGCATAACGCCTCTCCACAGTTATCCCCAAAATAATCCACCCGGATCAGGTGGGCTTCGTTCCAGGAAGGCAGACAGCAGACGGCACCAGATGCTTTATTGATCTCATACAAAATAATTAATTGGTAGCAATGGGGGCTTCCCTTCAATGAACTCTACAGAAACAATTAGAACCATATACATTACAGAAAGATTGTGTGGCCATTTGCATACCTCCCAACTTTTTGAGATGGGAATGAGGGACACCTATCAGCAAAAGTATGCAGGCATAGGACACACCCCTGGCCACGCCCCCCTTAAAGGAGAATTGTACAAAAAAAAAACAAGATTGGTTAAACCCACAAGAGCTTTTTTACCACTACTATTACTTTATATTGGCTTTTGGAATTTACAAATGCAGCAATTTAGAAATCAGTTGAAAGGTTTAGTGCTGGAAAACACTTTTCGATAGATAAAAAGTGCATTTTATATACATCTATATAGATCAGACCAACATGAGGAGGAATGAGGGACAGAGGGACATTGCTCGAACTCAGGGACAGTTGGGAGCTATGCCATTCAGAGCAAAGGTGGGAACACATTGACAACTCCTATAATGATAACGCTTGCCCATCACTGCTCTAGATACTCTACATACAGAACACAGAGAATTATTCATTGTAAAGTTGCAAACTGAAGCAGTTTTCTTGCATGCCCTGGTTTCTGACAGACCTCGCTAACCATTTTTCAGTATATTTATGAGGCACCAATCTACCAATCAAAGGTCCATGTAATGTGCTCCTTGCTGGAAACCACATCAAAAATGCAGCAAACATGACTTTTTCCAATGTTCCAAACCCACAAAGCATTTGCTGATATGAATGAAAGTCTGATTATATACACCTCTGCTATTGTGGCATACTAATCCTCTTTTCTTTCTCTTTTTAATGCTGAACTTTTTAAATGTAGAGGATTTAAAGAATATTTTAAAATAGCAGAATCTAAAAGTTGGTTTATAAACAGGTTGGAGTCATAATATAAAAAAAAACTGAGAAATAAACAAATAAACTATACCAATGAATATATACAGTATCTCACAAAAGTGAGTACACCCCTCACATTTTTGTAAATATTTTATTCTATCTTTTCATGTGACAACACTGAAGAAATGACACTTTGCTACAATGTAAAGTAGTGAGTGTACAGCTTGTATAACAGTGTAAATTTGCTGTCCCCTCAAAATAACTCAACACACAGCCATTAATGTCTAAACTGCTGGCAACAAAAGTGAGTACACCCCTAAGTGAAAATATCCACATTTGGCCCAAAGTTTCAATATTTTGTGTGGCCACCATTATTTTCCAGCACTGCCTTAACCCTCTTAGGCATGGAGTTCACCAGAGCTTCACAGGTTGCCACTGGAGTCCTCTTCCACTCCACCATGATGACATCACGGAGCTGGTGGATGTTAGAGACCTTACGCTCCTCCACCTTCCATTTGAGTATGCCCCACAGATGCTCAATAGGGTTTAGGTCTAGAGACATGCTTGGCCAGTCCATCACCTTTACCCTCGGCTTCTTTAGCAAGGCAGTGGTGGTCTTGGAGGTGTGTTTGGGGTCCTTATCATGTTGGAATACTGCCCTGCAGCCCAGTCTCTGAAGGGAGGGGATCATGCTCTGCTTCAGTATGTCACAGTACATGTTGGCATTCATGATTCCCTCAATGAACTGTAGCTCCCCAGTGCTGGCAGTACTCATGCAGCCCCAGACCCAGACACTCCCACTACCATGCTTGACTTGACACACTTGTCTTTGTACTCCTCACCTGGTTGCCGCCACACACACACTTGACACTATCTGAACCAAATAAGTTTACCTTGGTCTCATTAATCCATGTCCTTAGTCTGCTTGTCTTCAGCAAACTGTTTGCGGGCTTTCTTTTGCACCGGAGGATGCTGGGACGGTGACATCATAAGGGGGCGGGGTCACCATGTGACATGAGCCCCGCCCCTTGTCCCTATATAAGTCACAGCACAACGTGTCTCTGCCATTACGGCCAGAGAGAGTGTTTCGTCAACATCGAAAGGAAGAAGAAGAAGAAAAAGAAGAGAAGAAGGAGAAGAAGGCGGCGGCGACACAAGACCGGGCCATTGCTACTAAAAGAGCTATAAGAAGATAGCGGAGGCCCGGCAAGAAGAACCAAAGAGCGGGACAAGACCCCAGAAGTCGGAACAAGACCCCCGGATGGCGGCAACGACAAATAAGAAAGCCGGGCTCCTCTGCTAGTAAAAGAGCTAGCAGAAGATAGCGGAGGAATCCGGCGAGAAGACCCCCCAAGACGGTAGAAGACCCCCTGAGCTGTCTATTAAAGTATTTTAAAAACTTGGGTTGTGTTTTTATTTACACTTTTTTCACCAGGTGAATGGGTAGGGGTACATCGTACCCCATACTCATTCACATAGGGTGGGGGGCCCCCTTATTAAAGGGGGCTCCCGGATTCCGATAAGTCCCCCACCCGCAGATCCTGACAACCAACGGCCAGGGTTGGGAAGAGGCCCTTGTCCTCATCAACATAGGGACAAGGTGCTTTGGGGTGGGGGGCCCGCAGAGTGCCCCCCTTCCCCAAAGCACCCACCCCCCATGTTGAGGGCACGTGGCCTGGTACGGTTCAGGAGGGGGTGCGTGCTGACCGGCCAGGCTGCGTGCTTGGATAAGGTTCCGGTATTGACTTTTGGGGACCCCCACACCATTTTTTCGGCGTAGGGGCTTCCCCTTAAAATCCATACCATGCGACAGGGCTCGCAAGGTGTCAATCTCTCCAATAAAAGCAGCAAGATTGACTTCCTTTTATAGTACCGCGTAACTCATCACGTTCAAAGTGAACGGACTTTGGTCCATGTGTGGGCAAGTCCGTTCATTTGGAAGTCCGCTGGAATTCTGGCGGTAACTCCGTCGGACCTAGTCTGCCAGAAAGTCCGGTCATGTGTGGGCAAGTCCGTTTATTCGGGAACTCCGCGGGAATTCCGGCGGGAACTCTGTCGGACCTAGTCTGCTGGAAAGTCCAGTTGTGTGTACAGGGCATTAGAGGTGTCTTTACAAGCTTCATTAGTGTTTCCCAGCGGGATGTGGAACTGGAGAAAAATGTAAACATTCTTTGAAGAGTTCCGAAAAAAGGTTTTAACTTTTGGACTCACGGAAGCTGCATGTACCCCTGCCAGGTTTAGGCTATGGGCTGCACATGGAACAAATCTTGCATGTAGATTTTCTTGCAGAATTCTTGCCTGCACACCCTTGTATTTTCCTTGTATTGTTAGCCTTGTATTGTTAGCTGCATTATCATAGCCTTGACCCCTTGCATCCTAAAGGTTAATTCCATCGGTTAGTAATTTCTGAGGCTAGAACACTTCCAGTTTTCTCTTTTGTATGAATAAAATCTATAAAGCTCTCTTCTATTGTCACCTTCCCTTTAACAACAGTGACATAGCGTATAATTTCACTCATTTGCTCATGATGGGAGATGTCTGGAGTACAATCAAAAAGCAATGAAAAAAACTTTGCCTCCTTTATCCTTAATAAAATGGTAGAGCGAACAGTGTTGGCCAATAAACTGATAAATTAATTTTGAATTTTATTGGAGAAGTAACTGACGGTGTGCCTCCGATGTGTTTCAATTTTTTCTTTTAATGACATGTTGTGATGGCTTATTACTTCTAAAATGTCAAGAAATATACCAGAATGTGGCCTACCAATGACATCTTCGGAACCTCTAAGTGCCAGATTGTTTTTGGCACAAAACAATATGCTATCCAAAATACATTTTAAGACATTTCGCCACTTTTTCAGTATTAATAACTTTCTCCAGTTCACTGCCAATTACTTTCCCATATTTCAAACTTTTTTCCATCATTTTCCACTTTGAATAGCATTCACGATGTTCTGGTGATATTTTCTTGTGTAGGTATATGAGGATTCAGGTGTTTCCATGCACAGAATCCCTTTTTTGGGTCGGTTAATGCATAGTTGTGGTTACCAAACAAAATGCATGGAAAGCAAAATAGAGAATTTGAGATATTTGAAAAAGTCAACCATGCATGATCAATATTTTTACCAATACGTACATTTTTAGTAAACCAAGTGTCATTAAAAGTGCGTCCTTCTTGTGGTTTACATTTTCCAAAGTCACCATCTTTTCCTTGATCTGGGCCCTTGTCAACCAGATAACACCTAATCTTGTCTGTTAAAGTTGACTATGAGGGAGGATCGTTTCGGTTAATTGTAGTATAAGCTTCAGCTTCAGGCGAAGTATCCTCTAAAGAGGGCTCACTTGGTGATGTTTGCTTTTCTGCTGCTTGGGCTTCAGAAACAAATGGCTCGCTGTCACTCTCTTCTGTACAAATCATGTTCTCCAAACTTTTATCAGCCTCACTGACAGCAATCATCTCTTGATCTAGGGTGATGACATTGATATTTGTGGCTGAAGTATTGTCAGTTGCAGAACTTGTGCTGGCAACTTCTTCTGATGTGGTGGTATTCAGAGAAACGTTGCTTGTGCTTTGTTTCAACCATTTCTGCCACTGTTGAGATAACTTTGTGGCTTCCTCTTCTACCAATTTTCTTCGTTTTCGGAACTCTGCCCCAGCTGTTTTTTTGGACATTCTTTAGAGAACAATAATACCAAGCAAACGCCTGTCAAAAACTGGATGTTCATGCAGCAACGGTAAATCAGAAAATGCAGACCAAAATATCTAAATACATACATTATATGTGTAAAAAAAAAAAAAAAAAAACGTAGTAAGAAGCTTCAACATTTAAACTATCCAAAGAACGTTAAAATGGATCTTCACTCTCCCAATCAACACTTAAAGCGGTAGTAAACCCTCCCACATTAATTCCAATTTCCTAATATTATGAAAGACATCTTAATTAAAAAATGATTGATCACTATTTATATGCATAAAATCTTTATCTTACTGTATTTATATATTATTTTTTCCCCGTTTCTCTTGTATCTTAGCTGGCGCCATTCTCACTGTGGTCTTCAGTGTCTGATAGCCCACAGTACAAAATCGTCTCGGTAATCCCGCGCACTAATAACATAGCCAAGCCTCTTCATAGACATAGCGACTCAAAGCTTGCTCCATCTGATCTATCTATCTATCTATCTATCTATATATATAGATATATATATCTAAGGATATATATCTCTATATCAAGATAGATAGATAGATAGCTAGATAGGTATACACATTTTTTTCATTTAGAATAATTTAACTCAAATGAGAAGTTGTTTGTATGTATATATTTAATTAATTAAAAATGTATTAACATGTAATTAAATTATTTATTTTTACTTTTTATGATATGTATAATAATTAGTATGTATAATATAACTAAAATGAATGTAATTGATATATATATATATATATATATATTTATTTATTTAAAAAAAATATACACACATTAAATGAAATCCAATGGTTGTCACCACACACAGATAAGGGATAAAAGATGTGCCCAGGTGCAAAATAAAGGCTTTAGTGAATATAAATCAAAAGATAGAGTTTGAAACTCAAGGGTCTTGAGAGATGAATGCTTTCACCTTTTGAGACCAGTGAGTACAGCTCTCCTTTATATATATATATATATATATATATATATATATATATATATATATATATATATATATAAATAAATGTGTGTGTGTATGTTTCATAGTAATAAAAAATATATGCTAATTACTACTAAAATAATAATAATATAATTTATAGTAATATTACTTGAAAATAATTTCAATCTCCAAAGGTTTCTCCACCTTTATTACCCCTTCTGCAGCAGTCACCTTTAATAAAAAATGTAAACAAATAAATAAAATAATAAAATATAAAAGATCGAAAATAACTTAATTAAGAACTATATATATATAATCTATCGCTATAAAGATCCAGTGATAATTTTGTATTTAATATATTAACTTTATTATATTTAAATAATTGACACAAGGAATACAACATTTAAAAAATAAAGATTTATTAATAAAATTACATGACAAAAAGAAAACATTTACGTTGTACATAAATTAATAAACTCTATTAAAAAATATAAATGTTATGTCTTCTAGTATAATAAAGCACTTTTCTCTTCATGTGCTAAGTGGCACAGCAAAGATGTGAGAATCTATATACCGTATATACTCGAGTATAGGCCGTCCCGAATATAAGCCGAGGCCCCTGATTTACCACAAAAAAACTGGGAAAAGTTATTGACCCGTGTATTAGCCGAGGGGGGGAAATGGAGCAACTACTGTAAGTGGAAAAGAGTGTCAGCAAATGCCCATCTGCATGTCCCCTGTGTCTTATACAAACCCCCCCTGTGTCCCCAGTGCAGCCTACCTGTGCCGATCGATCTGTCTCCCGCCGATCTGTGTCAGATCGCTGGCTCTCCGGTGTCCGCTGTCCCTCGGGGGGGCGCTGTCCGGTTCCCCCCCCCCCCCATTGCTGATCCTGGCGATCAGCAGTCCCTCTCACTGCAATGTGCCCAGCGATGTGCCCAATCAATTGTGCCCACATTTGCCCCATTAAAGTGCCCCTACCAGTGCCCACACTGCCATCTCTCAGTGCCATCTCTCAGTTCCCACAGTGCCATCTCTCAGTGCCCACAGTACCATCTCTCAGTGCCCACAGTGCCAGTGCTGCACATCAGTGTCACCTGCCAGTGCTCATCTGTGTCACCTACCAGTGCTCATCTGTGTCACCTACCAGTGCCCATCAGTGCCACCTATCAGTGCCCATCAGTGCCACCCATCAGTGCCCATCAGTGTCATCCATCAGTGCCCATCGGTGCCACCCATCCGTGCCACCCATCAGTGCCCATCAGTGCCATCTTTGCTGTCCCCATCAGTACCGACTTATCTGTCCCCACCAGTGCAGCCTATCAGTGCCCACCAGTGCAGCCTATCAGTGCCCACCTGTGCCGCCTATCAGTGCCCACCTGTGCCGCCTATCAGCGCATATCAATGAAGCAGAAAAATTACCTGTTTGCTAAATTTTATAACAAAATATTAAACATGATTTTTTTTTTTTTCATCTTTTTTTGTTTTTTTCGCAAAAAATAAAAACCCCAGCTGTGATTAAATACCACCAAAAGAAAGCTCTATTTGTGGGAATAAAATGATAAAAATGTAATTTGGGTACAGTGTTGTATGACCGCGCAATTGTCATTCAAAGTGCGACAGCGCCAAAAGCTGAAAATTGGTCTGGTCACGAGGGGGGTTTAAGTGCAAAGTAATCAGGTGGTTAAAAGAGTAGTATGGGGTCTGTAATAAAACAAACACAAATACTCACCTCTATGCTGCAGTATCAGTGTGATGCTGCAACTATCTCATGTTGGCTGTAAGCCTGAGAACTGAGTGATCACATGACCGCTCAGTTCTCGGTCTGCTCCCATTGGAGAGCAGGGACTGTCAGTCACCACTCTCCGCTTGGCCCCGCCATACTCACTGGAGCGCCAAGTAGAGGAGCCGGCAGGCACAGCTGGATCTAAGCTGCGAGCTAATAGGAGGAGCCAGCTTTCAATCAGGCAGCTGGGTGGATCCCGACAATATTGTCAGGATACTTCCAGAGCCTGGAGTGGCTCTGCAAGGTCAAGCTGATAGCAGACAATAGTCTGCTATCAGATGACTCGGGTCACACAGGAGAGCAAAAGTAAGTGCTTTGGTCATACTCCTCTTTTAATGAATTGCTTCTCTTGAAAGTAGCAGTACATGTATTTGTTTTTTATATGTACTCCTTACATGGTAATTGTCAATGATGTCATACACAAGCAACTGTTATAAAAACAAAATAATTAATTGGTAGCAATGGGCGCTTCCCTTCAATGAACTCTACAGAAACAATAAGAACCATATACATTACAGAAAGATTGTGTGGCCATTCGGAGCAAAGGTGGGAACACATTGACAACTCCTATAATGATAATGCTTGCCCATCACTGCTCTAGATACTCTACATACAGAACACAGAGAATTATTCATTGTAAAGTTGCAAACTGAAGCAGTTTTCTTGCATGCCCTGGTTTCTGACAGACCTCGCTAACCATTTTTCAGTATATTTATGAGGCACCAATCTACCAATCAAAGGTCCATGTAATGTGCTCCTTGCTGGAAACCACATCAAAAATGCAGCAAACATGACTTTTTCCAATGTTCCAAACCCACAAAGCATTTGCTGATATGAATGAAAGTCTGATTATATACACCTCTGCTATTGTGGCATACTAATCCTCTTTTCTTTTTCTTTTTAATGCTGAACTTTTTAAGTGTAGAGGATTTAAAGACTATTTTAAAATAGCGGAATCTAAAAGTTGGTTTAGGCCGGGTTTACACTGGTGTGACAAACGCTCCGACATTGGGAGCTCATGTCGCATGACGTGTGAAAATCAATGTTTCCCTACGGGAGCCGTCCTAACTAGTCCGACACAAGTCGGTCCGACTTTGAAAATGCTTCCTGCACTACTTTGGTCCGACTTTGATCCTACTTCAGCCCATTGAATATCATTGAAGTCGGATCGCCGTCTTGCCTGATCCGACTTTGGCATGCGACTTGTGCTCTGATGATCTTGAGGGGGAACTCCACGCCAAATTTTATATAAAAAAAACATCATGGGTTCCCCCTCCAAGAGCATACCAGGTCCTTCGGTCTGGTATGGATTTTAAGGGGAATTCCCTACGACGAAAAAAACGCGTGGGGGTACCCCCAAAATCCATACCAGACCTTTATCTGAGCACGCAGCCCGTCCGGTCAGGAAAGGGGGTGGGGACGAGGGAGCGCCCCCCCCCCCGAGCCGTACCAGGCCGCATGCCCTCAACATGGGGTGGTGGGTGCTTTGGGGCAGGGGGCACACTGCGGCCCCCCCACCCCAAAGCACCTTGTCCCCATGTTGATGAGGACAAGGGCCTCTTCCTGACAAACCCTGGCCGTTGGTTGTCGGGGTCTGCGGGCGGGGGGCTTATCGGAATCCGGGAGCCCCCTTTACTAAGGGGGCCCCCAGATCCCCCCCCCCTATGTGAATGACTATGGGGTACCCCTACCCATTAACCTGGGGGAAATAAAAGTGTCAATAAAAAAAAAAAATTTCAAGTAATTTATTAGACAGCTCCAGGGGGGGGGGTCTCTTCCGACTTCTCCGCTCTCTCCGGCCTCTTCTCCCGCCAGTCAGTGTGAGGTGAGGAGAGCCGATTACCGCACTTCCACATTTACATGTGACCGGCTGTTATTGGAGATCGGGGTCGCACCATGTCCTACGAACACGGCTGTGATTGGCGTGCTGCAAGCCCCCACGGTAGGCGCAAAAGTGGCAATTCTGGGGCGCGTCATATGACATCCTCCCAGAAGGAGAGACGTATCGCTCCTCTGTCATTTGACGGTGGGCGGGCGGCAAGTGGTTAAAGTGGAAGAAAAGCCAGAAGCTGGCCTTAGATGGAATGTCGGTTCAGCAGGGACCAGCCAAGATTAGATTCATCAATGGGCAGACTGGTGGTACTGAAGTCGATCCATCAATCGACTTGGGTACAACCAGCCTGTAAGATTTATTTTTTTCATGTGATCGCAGCTTGCGGTTACAGCCGCTAACAGTAATCATTGTGTTCTGCTGGCAGGGGAGGCTCTCCGCCAGCAGAACACAATAGCGCCTCAACATTTTTAGGCTCTGGTCCTCGATAGCATGGAAATGTTTCTCAGACCTAGGGGCCAAAGGCTCGATAGTTTTGTATACTTTGGGTTATTATTGCAGTGGGGTCTTGTGGACATAAGACCCTAATCTCATCTTACGATAAACAATGTTAACTTCTCCTACCTTATTGGTTTATCAATGTTCATTTATATGAATATGTAATGTATGTGACACTTTTCTCTTCGGCTTGTTCTATATCTTTTTGAAAACATTCAATACAAACTTTATGCACAAAACAAAAGAACACAATAGCGCTGTGAGAGGGATTCCTCCACCAACACTGACTGTGTTGATGGGGGAATTGGGTGATTTTCTTTCCTGCAACCATCATCTATGGCAGCCTTTCTCAACCTTTTGAAGACAGAGGAAACCTTGAAATAACTTTCTGATCTTAGGGAAACCCTGCTAAAAATTACTATATCTAAAATACATTATACACTATTGCGATGGTCAGTCGGAAGAATGCTCCTTACACTTGTGGACATTGGGATGAATTAGCACCTTACAGATAGCTAAAAAGATCAATGGTGTCAGAGGGAACTTATCTGGGAGTCAGAATTTTCTCAATGCTGAAGGAACCCCTAGAAACCTCTGGAGGAACCCTGGTTGAGAAACCCTGATCTATGGCTTGTCACATGCAGTCACGACTGAGCTTTGCTAAAATGCACCTTGAAGATTCTGAGGCCACATGGAAAAAGGTGTTATGGTAAGATGAGACAAAAATGTAGTTATTTGGCCTCAACACCAAACAATATGTCCAAACGAAATCCAATACAGCTCACCAGCCAACTGTATTCCTACAGTAAAGCATAGAGGGGGTAATATCCTATTATGGCAATGTTTCTCTGCAGCAGGGACTGGAGAACTTGTCAGGATAGAAGGAAAATGGATGGGGCAAAATACCATCAAATTCTTGTGGAAAATCTGCTGCCCTCTGCCAGAAAGTTGTCAATGGGAAGAAGGTTTACCTTTCAACATGACAATGACCCAAAACACACAGCAAAATGACCACACAGTGGTTGAAGGAGAAAAAAAAAAAGGTAATGCCATTGCATGGCTTAGTCAGAGCCCAGACTTAAACCCCATTGAAAATCTGTGGAATGACTTGAAGACTGCAGTCCACAAACAGCAGTCAAATTCAAATTTAACTGAACTTGAGTAGTTCTGAAAAGAGGAGTGAGCAAATATTGCAAAGTCTAGATGTGCAAAGTTAGTCCCGAAGTTAGTCCCAACCGACTAAAAGCTGTAATTAAAGCTAAAGGTGGTTCAACTCTGACTCTGTTTTTTTTTTTTTTTTGATATGTTGGTGTTATATCTTTCACTTGGATGTTATAAATTGCAGTAAATAAAGCTGGATAAAACAAAAACAGTTTTCATATCAGACTGGCTGCAAAGCAACAACATGTGATTATTCTAAAGGGGGGGGGGGGGGTGTTGATTATTCTATCTCTATCTATACCCACCGTAGGCTGCCTCCAATCCTTCTGTCTCTTCATTTAATCCCAATCAGATTCATTGAATTTTAGATTAGGGCTCTGTAGGGGCCAAACTATTACTTCCAGGACTCCTTGTTCTTTATGGTGAAAAGGTTCTTAATGACATTGGCTGCAGGTTTGGGGTCGTTGTCCTGCTGAAGAAAAATAAGGGGCCAATCACACGCCTCCCTGTTGTTATGAAATGACACCATCCTAAATTAAAATTACACCATCCTCTCTGTGTATTCATGTAATGTGCCCTGTGACTGTGCCTTATAAAAATAATGCAGCTGTATACCTGTTTACAGAGCGCAGATCGGCGCTCACTTGGCTAGCCGCCTGCCCAGATAGCAAGGAAAACTTGTCACAAATTTGTGGCAGTTTTGAATTGTAAGTCTGCTGCACATTTTTACTTGCAGCGCTCTTGAAGCACAAGTTCTAGTTGACACTTTTCCAATTTGTAGCAAATTTGCGTGGCAAGTCTCTATCAAGAGCAAAGTTGCGTTGGAGAGTCTACAGCAAGAGCTTGGCAAGTCTACACCTTGAAAATTCAGCCACAGTGCCCCCTGTGGTGGCATGACTTTTGCACAACATAACTGAACCAGAACTTGCAGCAGACTTGATCTGGAAGTTGATATGGAGTCATGCAATGTGGACTTGCTTCAATTGTGCAACAAACTTATGAAGCATGGCAAGTCTAGCAATAGCTTAGCAAGTCATTTTTAAAACTTGCAACACAATTGCTTGCTATCTGGGTCTCGGCCTGATAGCTGCAGCGGGCAGGGCCGAGGATCCACCACCGACGTCAGTCAGGAGGGGAGGAGGAGAGAGGTGGCCCACCTGCTGCAGCTGTCATGCAAGAGAGGAGAGAGGGGGCGGGTCATGTGAGCGCCAATCTGCACTCTGTAAACAGGTATACAGCTGAATTATTTTTATAAGGCAGTCACAGGGCACATTACATGAATACACAGAGGATGGTGTCATTTTATCCCTAATTTGAGCAGCGGGAGGTGAGGGGGTGAGCACAGACACAGAGCTAACAGGCAGGGAGGGGAGGGGGAGAGGATGGAGGAGAGCACAGTGGAGAGCTGCGGATGATGGAGGCACGTAAACTGACTGTAAAGGAAATTTGTAAGTTCTGTATATAATTGTATTCTATTGTGTAATTATTGAACACTGCCAATACTGTGCACACGGCACTAATAATGTTTTCATTATGCAGTAGCTATTATTAATTTGGAACCACTAATCAATATGAGTATAGGAGTTGCCTATCTATAAATTCCCATGTCACTGACCATAGTGTCAGGGCTCAGCAGCCATGATACACCGTGGTCAGTTTACAAATGGGAGGGCAGAACCAGGCAGGATCAGCCAGGTATTTCAGGTGATACAGGGGGCAAAATGACACAGCACAAGTACTCTGCTGTATAACATGCTTTAAAGGAATAGGATCTTTATTTTTTATAGGTTAACAAACGCTTTAAGCTTCCTACACAGCTGTTTATGTTCAGTTAATGACTGTGTTTTAACCTACATATAAAATTAATGATCATTCGCACCTGCTTGGTATAATTGGTTAATCATACACCTGTCTCCAATCCTGACTTTGTGCAAGTGTAAAAAGTGTGAAAAAGTGTAATAATTTATGCTGGCTTGAAGCCAATGCATAGTCACACCAAATATTGATGGTTTGCATTTTTTATGCTGTTCGCTCTCTTTGCTTTCAAAAATATATACAGTATTTGAATTGCTTATTTTTACCATTTGAGAAAATGCATTCTTACTTTACAGCATTTCTTCACACCTGCCCAAAACTTTTGCACAGTACTGTATATATTTCTGCGTGGTCTGCTCTGCACTATAAACTCTCTCTCTCTCACTATTTCAGATTTAAACCTCATCAATAATAGATCAAGTCACTTGTGGCTGTTTCTTCTGTCTTTCACCTTCCCTATACCAGCATCCACAACATCATTCTTTGTCACCAGCACCTGTCTGAATGTCATTGCTACTGCAAGTTTCTCCAGCTTTAAAGATGGTTTGTGTTCTTTCATATATCTTCTTTTTCTATTATTTTCCATAGAAAGAAACAATTCTATTAATTCTCTTCAATCAGGTAAATGTAAAATATATATTCTAAACCCCACCCACTGCAAATACCCACACGTGTTTAATATATGATTGGTATGTGCAATCTGAAAAAAAATGTATATAGGAGAAAACTAAAATTAAAAATGTAATCCTTTACAAAGAATTGGCTTTTTACACAGGAAAAAAAAAAACTCTACGTGGCGCTCGTGAGCAGCTATCCAAGATGGCCACTCGGTAATCACGCTCCTCGCCAACCAGACACATCGGCACATCTTGCGGCTTCCAGTAGAGCTTCCCATCGATCCTTCTTACATCCTCTGCCTCCCCTACCTCTGTTGCACGGATAGGGAGGAAAATGCGCTCCACCCACGCCTCCAGTGCCAAGCAGACTGATCCAGAGTATGCGGCCTCCCTGCCAGCGGACTTGCCTGATTCTCCACCCTCAAGTCTGGAGCTCCTGCCGCCTTTGTTCTCAAGAGATACTGAGCTGCCCTCCAATCTGTAGAGCATTGCAGAGGCTCCATTGGCACCTCCTTCCCCTGCTCTACATGATACTAAGCTGCTGTCCCGCTTCAAGGCCATGCTGCAGAGCGAATTGTTAGCAGCCACTTCCAAGCTTGCTGACCATCTCACTAAAGAGATAAGGGAGCTGGGGTGCCACACTAATGACCTTGAGGACAAAATGGATGCCGCGGTCACTGTAATCGAAAATCATGAACAAGACCTGTCAGACATAAAAAATAACTTGCTGCTGCCCTACCCCAGCTCGAGGACTTTGAAAACCGTTCTCCTCAAATTGCACCTGAGAGGGATCCCGGAAACCATCGCATATCTCACCTCCACTGCAACAGCCCTGTTCCAGGAGCTGGTCCCTGCTATCCCTATTGACCAGCTTGAATATGACCATATTCACCGGTCTCTGGGACCGAAAAAGCCCAAGGGACATTATTATTAAATACACATATTATTGCACTAAAGAAACGCTTCTCATGGCTGCCCGGAACAGGTCTGATTTACGCTTTCAGGAGCATCACTATCAGCTCTTCTCGGATCTTTCACAAATCACTCTCCAGAAACATCGCCAAAAGAAGCCTTTCACCTCTGTTCTTGTAAACTGGCACATCAAGTATAACTGGGGTTTCCCCTTTTGGCTCTCTTTTGAATATACAGGGCCGCAGCTACTCCATCGCTACCCCAGAAGAGGTGCAATCAATGCTGGCTTACTTACACCTTTTGCCACGTGGGCACTGCCCCTAGTCCAGCACGGCCCTCCGGATCCCACCTCGACTCTGGTCAACTCAGCCGCCTCTGGGAGAAAACACCTGGTCACAAGAGATCTCTCCCCCAGACCTCTCCGCGTGCAAGCTCTTCACGCTCCTCCCCGGGATGATCATTCCACTGAGCCCTCACTGCCATGATTGGATACTCGGTCTCTCCCCTTTCTTTTTTTTTTTAAATTTTTTATTTAAAGATGAGACACAGATACAAACATAAACATAAAGGAGACTTCGCGTTACATTTAGGCTGTGACAAACGCGTCAGATAAAATAACCAAAACAAAACAATTGCCTGTTAATGAGGGTCGCTATTCAGTCTAATCACTATTACTTGCTGAAGTCTAATATAGGGTAAACCTAAACATCAGTGCCCATCACTTTTTACTTCTTTTTATATTGAAAGATAGAGGAGGAGAAGAAAAAGACAGAGAAAAATAGGGGGGGGGGGGGGGGAGAGATAAAAAAAAAAAAAAAATTGTATACATACTCACACACGAAAACATACAGGGAGGAAAGGGAAGGGGTGGAGGGGGGGGGGGCCTTGCCCCCCGGGAGCCAGGTTTGGTAATGATGGGATGTATAGTGATCCTAGACAGAGGATCCTGCCGTGTATTGGAGGAACTCATCAGAGAAGCGAAAGAGGTTCCAGTGAAACCATCTGGAGCTATGTTCCTCCGACTTGTCTCGCAGCGCCGAAGTCAGATCCTCCATCTGCTCAATGTCCTTCACTCTTGCGAACCACTGGGCTACCGTTGGAGCAGATTGTTGCTTCCAAAGAGGTGGGATGCTGGCCCGGGCCGCATTAAGGAGGTGCTTGAGGAGGGATTTGTGGTAACGTTTCCTTGAAAGAGGCGTAAGGTTAAGGAGGACCGCAGCTGGGTTATCCTGGAGGGAGATGTCTGTGAGTTTCTGTACGATCTTAAGGACTGCCTGCCAAAAAGTTTGGAGTACAGGGCAGTCCCAAAAAATGTGTAATAGAGTGCCTGGGTGTGAATTGCAACGCCAGCAGCGGTCTGTTTGCAGAGGGAATATTTTAGCCAGTACCGAAGGAGTTCTGTACCAGCGCGTCACTATTTTATATGCGGTCTCTTGGTATTTGCTGCATAGTGAAGATTTCTGCGCAAAGAACAATATGCGTTCTTTTTGTGGTTCTGTGAAGGTGACTTGCAAATCTCTCTCCCATTTTGCTAAAAATGGTGGGTCTTCAGTGGCGTGGAAGTCTAGCAGGAATTTGTAGGAGGTCGACAAGGTCTTCCGGATCGGTCCCTCGCCCATGCACAGTTCCTCAAAGGAGTGGAGTTTTCTGGCAAAGTGTGTTGGTTTGGGCAATGAGCCAAGAAAGTGAGATAACTGGTTGATCCTCCAGTGGTCTAATTGGAGTGGAGCCTGGCCCGAGAGCAAGCTCTCTGTAGTTAACCAACCTGAGGGACACAGGAGCGAAGAGGCTCTCATGAGTCCCTGTGGGGCTTGCGATCGGAAGGACGGGTCTGATAGGCCAGGTAGAAAATCCGGGTGGCCAATAAGTGGCGTCAGTGGGGATGGAAAGTTTTTTAAAGAGGCTAAGCGAAAAAACGTTTTCAACTCCACAAGAGTTGGTCCAATCAGGGGGTGAGTGGTCAGGTGGGTGGCATGAGTCGTCCCCGCCCAGGGTAGACCCGCTAGTGGGGCTCTGGCCGCCTCCTGTTCAAGTGACACCCAGAGCTTCAAATCACTGTGACGGCACCAGTCCACGACTCTGGTCATATGTGCCGCAGTATAGTATAGAGCTGGATCTGGAAAACCGAGGCCTCCTCTTATCTTTGATCGCAAAAGGAGTGCTCTGCCAAGACGTGGGTGTTTTCCACGCCAGATGAATTTGATAAAAATTGAACGGACGGCGTGGAAGAATGTCTGAGGTATCTTGACGGGCAGAGCCTGCAATAAATACAAAAGTCTGGGCATTGCGTTCATCTTAAGTATATTGCAACGGCCAAACCAGGAAAGGGCCAGAGAGTTCCACCTCTCAAGATCGGCAGTGAGCGTAGATAGAAGGGGCTGAAAGTTCAGGGTGACGATGTCTTGTAATTTGGCAGGGATTTTTGTTCCCAGGTATTGTATTGAGCGTGTAGCCCATTTGAATGGGAAAAAGGGGCGCAAGTTAGAAATGGTAGAGTCTGACAGGGATACACTTAAGGCCTCCGATTTCTGTAGATTAACCTTAAAATTAGACAGGGAACCATATCGCTTCAGCTCCTGTAACAGGGAGGGAAGAGAGGTGAGGGGTTCTGTGATGTAGAATAAAAGGTCATCAGCATATGCTGCAACTTTGTGTTGGTAATGACCCGATTGAATGCCTCTTATGGACTGATTACCTCTGATATGCTGTAGAAAGGGTTCCAGGGAGAGAACGAACAGTATCGGAGACAGAGGACATCCCTGTCTGGTGCCGTTCGCGATAAAGAAAGGGCTGGAGTCGCAACCGTTTACGCGTACAGTGGCTGTGGGGTTATCATAAATGGCTGCAATCCACGACAGGATGGGGTCTGGCACACCTACAAATTTAAGTGTCTCCCGTAGAAAAGACCAATCCACCCTGTCAAAAGCCTTTTCGGCATCCGTGGAGAGGAGCAGCAAGGGTATTCGGGAACGCTTTGCCTTGTCTATAATGTTCAATGTCCTGGTGGTGTTGTCCCTGGCCTCTCTAGTTTGGATGAAACCTACTTGATCTATTCCAACTAGACGTGGTAATAGAGCATTCATCCTAGAGGCCAGGATTTTTGTGAATAGTTTCATGTCACAATTCAGAAGTGAAATGGGCCTATAGCTGGCGCATAGTAGGGGGTCCTTGCCCGGCTTAGGGATCACGGATATTGAGGCACGCAGCATGTCTGCAGGAGATTGTGTCCGTTGGTCGCAGCGTTAAAGGCTGCTAAGAAAGATGGGGCCAGTGTGTCCTGGAACAATTTGTAATAGGGGAGGGTAAAACCATCCGGTCCGGGGGCTTTACCGGGCTGTGTGTCAGCTATTGCGGCTGCTAATTCCTCTTTGTTAATAGGTTTGGACAGGGCCGCACGCTCCTCTGTTGTCAGCATAGGAAGGTCAACTTCTTGGAGGTAATTACGAATATCCAGAACCTTTTGGGGTAACATCTGTGGGGTGGAAATTGGATCCAAATTATACAATTTGGAGTAAAAAGCACGGAAGGTATCTGCAAGTTCTGGGGAGGAGTGAACCCTGGAGCCTGATGGCGAGAGGAGTGCGGGTATATATGTTCGAGAGCGCTTTGCGCGTAGGGCGTTGGCCAGTAATCGACCACATTTGTCACCGTACTCGTAAAAAGAACGGCGGGCCTTCAGTAATACATGCTTCGCCTCGTATAAGGAGTGGTCTCGTATCGCTTCCCGAAGACGGAGCAGTTCCGTTTCGGTGACATTGTTTGGCCGGTTCTTATGTTGGCGTTCCAAAGTGTGGAGTTGCGTTAAAAGGTCAGATAAGGTTTTGGCACGACGTTGTTTGGCCGCATGACCGTGTTTAATTAGAATGCCTCTGATGAAGCACTTATGCGCTGACCACACAGTGGCTGGGTTGTCTACCGAGTCTATATTGACTGAAAGATAGGACTTAAGTTCCCTGAGGACGTCTGCTGCAATATCTTGGTCTTTTAGGAGCGCCTCGTTGAGTCGCCACGTGGTTGTTCTGGGGGACGCTTGCGTAATAGCCAGCTCCAACATAATCGGGGCATGGTCGGACAGTGCTATATGACCTATATCCGCCTTGGTAACAATAGGGATGGCTGAGTGTTTTAGGAAGAAAAGGTCGATTCTGGAGTATGACCCATGAACGGTAGAATAGAAGGTATAGTCCCGCTCTTGTGGGTGGACTATTCTCCAGATATCAACTAGTTGGTGCGAGTGTAAAAGATCTTTTAGGCGTAGTCGGGTTCCCCTAGGGAGCGACGACAGGTTCGAGGAGGAGTCCTTATGAGGGTCTAGTGTTAGGTTGAAATCCCCTCCCAAAACCAGAGTTCCCTCAAGGAATGAGTCGAGGGTGGATAGGAAAGCCTCGAAAGTGGGGAGCGGGTTGGAATTCGGGAGGTAGATGTTCGCAAGAGTGAAGGTCTGAGAGCAAATTTTACCCTTTATGAGCAGGAATCTGCCCTCTTGGTCATGATACTCGTCGAGGAATTGCCAGTGGAGGGACTTCGAAATAAGTATACTAGTCCCTTTTGATTTAGAGGATGATGACGGGCTATGGTATGCCGTCGAAAAATGTTTGTTTGTCAGCTTAGGAACCTTGTCTGCCCTAAAGTGAGTCTCTTGGAGGAATGCAATATGGGCTCTTTGTCTCCAGAGCTCGGCAAGGCAACTGGTGCGTTTCTCTGGGGAATTCAGCCCCTTTACATTCCAAGAAAGGATCCTGACCGTCATGTTGCCTGAGACTATGTCAACCTGTGTCGGATCCCGGGGTACAAGGGAAGGGGGGGGGTGGGAGAGGGAGGGGGAGAGCGGAAGGAAGAGAGAGAAAAAAAAAAAAAAAAAGAAGGGGGGGGGAAGGAAGAGGGGGGGGAAAGAAGATGCAAGAGGAAGAAGATGTAGGATAAGAAGAGAAATAGAGATCAAAAAAAAAAGTGAACTCCGCAGAGAAAAACTACTGCCACCAGGGCAGAGTGTGCCTAGTGGGAGGAGTGGTAAGGCACAGCTAAGTTCCGGGCCCCGGCCACGTGGACCCCCATAGCCTATGTGGTCTTGCCGTTAAGGCACTCCTGTTAATACCCGGCTGAGGAAGAGAAAAAAAAAAATACTCTTATATAATAAAAAAAAAAAAAAAAAAAAAAAAAACAGTAACCAAGTTGTAGAACCTGTAAATATAAAGGTAGCAGTTAGGTGAGCATGTACAACCTAACATTTGCACACAGAAAGTCAGAAATGCCCTCGCTGGTACATACAAAACCCTAGGCAATTACATATCTGTGAGTGCATCATCGTAAGGGGTAGTATAACCATTACATTGAGACTCTATGGTAAGAGCTATGTTGAGTGACCACAATACCACCAACCGGCAGCCGCAGCCTCCTCGTTGGTCTTATACTCTAAGTCTGTGTGCGGTCATTGTGGAAGAAAAAAAAAAAAAAAAAAATATATAATAAAACACACAAAACACAAAAAAAAAAAAAAATATATAAAAATAAATAAAGAAAAAAAAAAAACAGGTTAGAGATATGCCCTCGGTTATGTGGGGTCAATGGAGCCTTTGTTCACCCTTGGACCATAGTGGGCTGAGTAGTACACTGGAAGTCCTTCAGTACGCAGACCTTGCATACATTGTTTTGGGCATTATTCCCGTAAGTGGCGATAAAAGAGTTATGCTCAAACTCCAACTTGGGAAACAAGAAAAAAGGAATACTGAACTGTATACGTGTTTGGTATTTGGGTATGTAGAATCATCACGCCACTTCTTCATTATTCAGTTGTTGTGGGCGGGAGTTCCTTCCTCGTCTAGCTTGAGAGTGATTCCCCCGACCGCGTCGGCTGTAGTGGGCCCTTTGTGGTCTACCCGAGGGAGCTTGACGCGACGGATCTTTAGCGATAACAGTCAGCAGCCAGTTGGGTACTGGTATCGGATCCATGTCGGCAAAGGAGAACAGGTCTGAAAGCTCTGAAGGATGCCGCAAAGAAAAGGTATCTGGGCCTTTGCGGACTATAAGGTGGAACGGGTGACCCCCCTTGTATGTGAGACCCTTCTCTCCAAGACCATCTAGTAGAGGCTTCAGCGATCGTCTCATGAGGAGGGTCTTCCTGGAAACATCTGGTAGGAGGTGGACAGCTGCGCCATCAAATTCCAGGACTCCCACCCGCCAGGCCTGCTGTAATATAGCTTCCTTGAGGGTGAAGGAGTGTAAACAGCATAGGACGTCCCTTGGTCTGTCGGATGGCTCTGATCGTGGGCCCAAAGTTCTATGTACTCTGTCGATGGTAATCTCAGAATCTGGTGGGCGGTCCAGGTAACGGTTAAAAACATTAACCACTGTCGCACGTAAATCTGAATTTGGCACACTTTCGGGCAATCCCCTCAGCCTGATATTCTGCCTGCGGCTGCGATTCTCCAGGTCGTCTTGGAGAAGGTGCAGCTGAATGATCTGGTCAGTCAGTTCAGATTGAGAAGTCTGCAGGGCTTGCACAGATTGGGACTGTATAACCTGTTCCTGCTCTACGACATTAATGCGGGAGTCCAGGACAGCTGTGTCCTGCCTGATAGATTGTATCTCGCTCTTCATGGCTGTCTCCATTCTCTGAACAATTGATTCCAAGTCAGATCTAGTGGGTAATTTCTGCAGGAAATCCAACAGTCTTTGTTCAGAGGATGCATGGAGAGGGATACCCTGTGATTGCTGTGTGCAGTAAAGAGTACTCCCTGTGCTCAGATGTGTGGGAAGCTGCCTCTGTTCCTCCATTCCTCCTGGGCTGTAGTACAGAGCGCTGGGTGGGATGGGAGCTGAGGGTGACGCTGGAAGCAGGCTGCCATCTCTGTCAGGTGATGCTGCCAGTGATCTGGGAAGGCAGGGTGAGAGGTCGCTGGGTGGTGAGAAGGGCGGCATTGTGTGATCATCCGCCGTCTGAAGAGGTGGTTCAGCTATGCTGTGAACCTCCGGAGCGTCCTGAGCTGCAGGGCGGGCCGGCGCCATCTTGGCGGCTGCTGGTGTGGAGGCCGCCGGCTGCAGAGAACGGAGGTAACGGTCCATAGCGGTCCCTGGAGCGGGCGAACGGCGCTTGGGGTTCCCCGGGGGTCTGGGGAGGCGGTTGGATGCCGGTTAGATGCCGGTAATGTGGGGTAATTTGCCGCTTGGGATTCACTGGCCGGGAGCCCTGGAGAGATGCGTCCTCACGCTGCCATGCCTAGGCCACGCCCCCCTCTCCCCTTTCTGATGACCGTTGCACTAACTGTGAGTCATGGCCATCCGGCCTCTTTGTTCCCAGTTTACTGTTCCTGTGGTTCTTGGGAGGGTTTTTTGGTTGTGTTTTTTTTTTCTCCTTCCCTGCTGAGATCCTTACTCTGGGGGAAATTGCTACTTTTGGACCAGCGTGGTCCCCAGGTTGTCAGGAGATGGGTGGCCACCTAGCTCAGAACTTATGATGCGGGCTTGGCCTTGAGGACTCCTCACCAGGATCTTATGAGGCTCAGCCCCTTCTATGGACGTCCCCTACTTCATGAACTGTGGCCTTCCTGGCCCACAAATGCCCTTATTATTCTTTACTGCTTCAGGCTGACCAGTATCCCTCCCTGGGCCTACTGACCTAAGGGGGAGCACTGTCCTGGTCCCAGTCTGAGGGTGGTCTGGTCACCATGCTCTCTGTGGGACATATCGTCATCAGCTTTGTTCTCCATCACAGGATAATTTGTTGAATCAATTTATTGTTCCGCATTTACTTTAGTTCGGGGGTAAGGACGGTCTCTGCTTCTTGGGCAGCATTCCCTTCCTTTTCCCGATCTTTTCCCTCCCCCTTCCTCCCCATTCCTGGGCTTGCCGATCTTCACCAATTTGGGCTTTATCCCCCAGCCCTGACCCCTCACTTCCATACCTCCTACCCCCCCCCCCCCCCCCCCTTCCTTCTACCTCCCCTTTTTTTTTGTTCCCTTCCCTCTTCCCCTACGCGATAGCTAAGGCTGTACCGCGGACAAGGCTTTGCCCCAACTGCCTTCAGCCTTCTGGTTTTCCCTCCCCTGGCTCCCTCTAGAGCCTCTGTTGATGCCTATTATAAGTAACTATGTGTCCACCTCCACCTAGTATCCTACATAGCTGGGAATGCGTTTTACCGATGTTGTATTCTTCCTTGAATTTGACTCTTACTCTCTTCTTTTCTCTCTCTTCCTTCTTCTTTTCTCTTCCCCCTCCTTCTCTTCTTTCTCTGGGGTCTTTCTCTTCAGGCTGTCCGCCACTTGGCTTACAATGCTTTGGCAGACAAACGTGGCGACTGCCGAGCACTTTCACCTCACCCCACCATGGCATCCATGGGTTTAACTCGCCTCTCAATCAGTCCAAAGTTTTCCACCACCTTAAATCTCACCAGGTAGATGTTGTTTGTCTCCAGGAGACCGGGTTTGCTCTATCATCTGCACCAAGGTATTTGTCACCACATTATCCTACCTTCCACATGGCCTCAGCTCCGGAGAAGCATAGAAGAGTCCTGATCGCCTTTCAGCGTAATCTCCCGTTCACTTGCACCTAAGAAATTGCTGACCCCACTGGCAGGTACCTACTGCTGCAGGGTGCCATTTGGGATCATGAAGTCACCCTTGTCACTTACTACGTCCCTAGTAGGTTCCAACACAGATTCTTCTCTCATCTGTGTAAGGTGATCTCGCAACATCAAAACTGCCTTCTTCTCCTCATGGGGGACTCTAATGTTGCTCTTAATTCAGCCTAAGACAGACGTTAGGCACAAGGCACGCCTCTCTCCCACAATTCCTTGAAAGAATCTCTCATGTGCTCCGTCCTGCAGACCTTTGAATTGGTTGATGTCTAGAGGGAACTCCACCCGACAGCTTGCGACTTTACTTTTTATTTAAACCCTCATGACAGCATTTGTAGGATCGATCATATATTTATGTACCTCCACCACTTCCTCTTGGTGCAGAAGATATCCATGCCCGCCTCTCCTTGGTCTGATCATGACCCCCTGGTTCTGCTGATTGCCCTCTCGGGCATGGTTAGGCGTCCTCCATACTGGCACATTAATGAGTCCTTGTTGACTACACAGGCCACATGCCAACACATTCAGTCCTCAATCAACACCTTTGCAGACAATGTCGGCTCTGTCTCTTTGGCAGTGTCCCTGTGGGGGGCCCATAAGTCCACTGTATGTACATCCAGCTAGCCTCCTCAGAGTAGTGAGACCTTAAACGTCGCCTTTCAGAGCTCCATTCCCTTATAGCCAACGCTGAGGCGTGCTGAAAGGCATGCCCTATCTTAGTCCACAGAAAGGCCTGTGACACCCTAACTGCAGAACTGGACTTACTGTCCACCTCAGAAGCTGAAAAGGCCCTGCGCTGGACCAAACACAAATATTATACCTGTGCAAACAAATCAGGCCCGATGCTGGCCAGGAAGCTTAATTTAGTAGGGAAGCCACATAGACTGGTCTGATTGCAATTGCCCACAGGGGGTTACACCTCCAATCCTCAACAGATCAAATCAACATTTGTGGACTTTCTCTCCAAAATTTATGCTAAGCCTGACCCATTCCCCTCAGTAGATATTCCTCTATGGATTCACTTAGAACTACCCAATTGTGCCCCCATCACCATGCCAACCCTCCTTTGGCTACCCCCATAATCCTCGTCCACCGACTTTGAGCCTGCTCATAAAAAAGAGCTTACAAGTTTGGGATTCCGTGCAGTACTTCCTGCCCTTGCTTCCAATCACTAATAAACCTCTTTTCCCCCCAGCCCTAGACCAACCACAGGCATTCTCCTGGTGGGTTACAGGTTTTCACATGTTCGACACTTTCTCATCATCAGATCACTCCCCATGTTGGCTTCGCTCCGGGAGACCCATGACATACCGGAAGGGGAGCTCTTCCGTTATCTCCAGCTTCTGCATTGGCTCACCTTGCTGCGCAGAATTTCTACATACCCGTTCCAGAAGACAGCATTCAAACACACCTGCTTGCACTCCCGGGATCCCCAGGCCTCATCACGGCTCTCTATGCTTCTCTGAACAACCATCCCTCCCATAATTCACTTACATATGTAGCTCAGTGGGAATGAGACTTGGCGACCGAAATAGACTTGGCGGACTGGAGTGGGGCCTGGTCTTTTGTGGCCAAATGCTCCTTTAACACAGCCACCTTGGAGGCTGTATATAAGGTGCTACTATGTTGGTATTGGGTTCCTGCCCACATTGCCCATGCCAATCTATCCTACAGTGACCGCTGCTTCCGAGGTGGTGGCCATTGGGGTGATGTCGTTCATATATGGTGGAAATGTCCTGGACTAACTGGCTTCTGCTCCTGTGTATTCGGCCTCTTATTTACATGGTTTAATCATACCAAAAGAAGCCAAGTTTGCCTTACTACACTGCCCAATTCCGGGCCTTTTCGCCTGTCATCTGTTTCTGTCAGCCAAAAGAACAATTGCCCAAGCCTGGAAAAAAACACCTGTTCCCTTTCAGGGGGGTGAGAGATCGCATTAACCCGCGTTGATGCTTAATGAACAGAGGGATCGAGGATCTATAACGACTCTCATGCCAAGTTTCTCAAAATTAGGGAACCATGGCTGTCCTATGCCTTTCCTACCCTGTCTCCAGCCAGCTTGGGCCACCTGTCTAAGCTCTCTAATCTTCTAGCTTCCCTCCCCATCCTAGACTCCTCCTTCTCTTTTCTAGCTCCCTATTAGGTTGGTGCACAAGCTCCTTCCCTCTAGCTTTACCTTTCTGCTCAACTTTCCTATGATTTCCGTTGCCTTTCAGATCTGTCTAGGCTATATATTGCACCACCTTTTGGATTATGGAGAGACCAGGGGGCTTCCATTAGTTGCCGGGAGCCTCTCCGTGACCCCTTGGTCCTCATGGGCCTGCAAACACTCCTGTTCATTGCTGTTATGTTAGCTCTTGTTTTCTCTGTTCATGTATTACCTCCTTTTTTTTTTTTGCCTTCCATGTGAGCTAACTCTTGTTCCACTTCAATGCTAGCCCCTGCATGGCCGTAAATTTTGTGTGTTCATTATTTGTTAAAACCAAATAAAAACGATTGAAACAAACAAAAAAAAAACCCTCATGATGTCATGTATAAACTTTACAAGTTACATTTAACATTGACATGCATGATTGGCAGTTCTAGCAGCACTTATATTTATCACTATAGAAATTTATGTTAAGTCTGAGTAATATGAGTGGCCATGTGGGATCCAACTCTGTCATGTACAGATTTATGAATACTTAGTTGAGATTGAGCTCTTTGACATGCAGGTTGGTACAATGTTTATTTATAAGGGGCTTTCACTAGAACCAATCTATAACCAAGTACTTGCATAATGGATTTTATATGATTAGATGCAGTAGAGAGTATAGGATCCAAGCTTCGAATCCCAAGGATTTTCTGGGTGTCCCCTCCCCCTTTAAAACTTTTCAAGTATGCAATAATCTCCCACAGCTAAATAATTTTTATTATAGTATCAGGATATAAAATTACAGGTATTTTTTATATATATATATATATATATATATATATATATATATATATATATATATGATATATATATATATATATATACACATACACACACACATACATATATATATATATATATATATATATATATACAGGGCTTTTTTTTTTCTCAGAGAATAGGTGCAAGAACTCCCCCTTTCAGAGTCACCGATTGTCTCTGCCCCCTACCCATTTTTGAGCACTGTCCCTTGGTTCCAACCCCTACCCACATCCCAGTACCAGCCCTTTTAGAGAAAAGAGAAGCAAGAAACATTTGTGATGCTAAGTAATTTATATGGAATTTGTCAATGATAACAGGAAAAACAGTAAAGTAGATCCCCTGCAGCCAGCAACAATAGAACCCCCCTCCATTAACAGATCCCCCAAGCAACAATGGACCGCTTCTAACATTATACCCCCAGTAACAACAACAAATCTCCCCGCGGCCAGCATAAACAGACTCTTCAGAAGCCAGCAACAATAGACCCCTCCCTCAACAGTAGATCCCCCTAGCAACAACCGACTTGCCAGCAACAATAGATCCCCCACCAGAAACAATAGGCCTCCCCAGCAACAATAGACCCCCCTTTAAAAATAGATCTCCTCCAGCAGCCATTATCAATAGACCCTGCAGTACACCCCAGCACCCCTTGCCTTTACATTCATTCAGTGCTCATGTTCCATAGGTTGTCGCCATTCCAAAATATGCACAATTTAAAGTGTGACCCCCTTCATCCACTGGTCATCTTTTCCCTCCCCCATCCATTCACTGTTCACCTCTGCACCCACCATCATCCACTGATCACCTCTGCACCCCTGGTCACTTCTGCACCCACCACCATCCACTTGTCACCTTTGCACTCCCTTCATTAGCTGGTCACCTCTGCACCCACCACCATCGACTGGTCCCCTCTACACCCCCTCCATACACTGGTCACCTCTGCACCTCTGGTCCCCTCTACACTCCCTCCATCCACTGGTCACCTCTGCACTCCCTTCATTAGCTGGTCACCTCTGCACTCACCACCACCCACTGGTCACCTCCGCACCCCCCCCCCCCATTCCCTGGTTACCTCTGTACACACCCCCTCCATCCACTGGTCACCTCTGCACTCCTCTTAAAGATATGTGTTACACAGCCACATGGTGGTACTGTGGGTACAATGGTAATGTCATATGCCACGTCCTATTTCAACCTCTGCACTGCTCTGCATTCGCTGGTCACCTCTGTGCCACTGGTCATTTCTGCTCTCCCTCCCCCATCCACAGGTCACCTCTGCTCTCCCCCTCCTTCCACAGGTCACCTCTGCTCTCCCCCTTCCAGCCACTGGTCACCTCTGCTCTCCCCCCTCACTTCCACTGGTCATCTCTGCTCTCTCCCCTCCTTCCACTGGGCCACCTCTGCTCTCCCCCCTCACTTTCACTGGTCACCTGTGCTCTCCCCCCTAACTTCCACTGGTCACATCTGCTCTCTCCCCTAACTTCCACTGGTCATCTCTGCTCTCCCCCCTCCTTCCACTGGTCACCTCTGCTCTCCTCCCTCACTTCCACTGGTCACCTCTGCTCTCCTCCCTCACTTCCACTGGTCACATCTGCTCTCCTCTCGTTTCACTGGTCACCTCTGCTCTCCTCCCTCACTTCCACTGGCCACCTCTGCTCTCCCCTCCTTCCACTGGTCACATCTGCTCTCCTCCTCACTTCCACTGGTCACCTCTGCTCTCCCCCCTCACTTCCACTGGTCACCTCTACTCTCCTCCCTCACTTCCACTGGTCACCTCTTCTCTCCCCCCTCCTTCCACTGGTCACTTCTGCTCTCCCCCCTCACTTTCACTGGTCACCTCTGCTCTCCCCCCTCACTTTCACTGGTCACCTCTGCTCCCCCCTCCTTCCACTGGTCACCTCTGCTCCCCCCTCCTTCCACTGGTCACCTCTGCTCCCCCCCTCCTTCCACTGGTCACCTCTGCTCTCCCCCTCCTTTCACTGGTCACCTCTGCTCTCCCCCCTCCTTACACTGGTCACCTCTGCTCTCCCCCTCCTTTCACTGGTCACCTCTGCTCTCCCCCTCCTTTCACTGGTCATCTCTGCTCTCTCCCCTCCTTCCACTGGGCCACCTCTGCTCTCCCCCCTCACTTTCACTGGTCACCTCTGCTCTCCCCCCTAACTTCCACTGGTCACTTCTGCTCTCCCCCCTGACTTCCACTGGTCATCTCTGCTCTCCCCCATCCTTCCACTGGTCACCTCTGCTCTCCCCCTCCTTTCACTGGTCACCTCTGCTCTCCCCCCTCCTTCCACTGGTCACCTCTGCTCTCCCCTCCTTTCACTGGTCACCTCTGCTCACCCCCTCCTTTCACTGGTCACCTCTGCTCCCCCCTCCTTTCACTGGTCACCTCTGCTCTCCCTCCTCCTCCCACTGGTCGCCTCTGCTCTCTCCGTCCTTCCACTGGTCGCCTCTGCTCTCCCTCCTCCTTCCACTGGTCACCTCTGCTCTCCTCCATCACTTCCACTGGTCACCTCTGCTCTCCTCCCTCCTTCCACTGGTCACATCTGCTCTCCCCCTCCTTTCACTGGTCACCTCTGCTCTCCTCCCTCACTTCCACTGGCCACCTCTGCTCTCCCCTCCTTCCACTGGTCACATCTGCTCTCCCCCTCCTTTCACTGGTCACCTCTGCTCTCCCCCTCATTCCACTGGTTACCTCTGCTCTCCCTCCTCCTTCCACTGGTCACCTCTGCTCTCCCCCTCTTTCCACTGGTCACCTCTGCTCTCCCTCCTCCTTCCACTGGTCACATCTGCTCTCCTCCGTCACTTCCACTGGTCACCTCTGCTCTCCTCCCTCACTTCCACCTGTCACATCTGCTCTCCTCCATCCTTCCACTGGTCACCTCTGCTCTCCCCCATCCTTCCACTGGTCACCTCTGCTCTCCCCCTCCTTCCACTGGTCACCTCTGCTCTCCCTCCGCCTTCCACTGGTAACCTCTGCTCTCCCCCTCTTTCCACTGGTCACCTCTTCTCTCCCGCCTCCTTCCACTGGTCACCTCTGCTCTCCTCCGTCACTTCCACTGGTCACCTCTGCTCTCCTCCCTCACTTCCACCTGTCACATCTGCTCTCCCCCCTCCTTTCACTGGTCAACTCTGCTCTCCTCCCTCACTTCCACCTGTCACATCTGCTCTCCTCCCTCCTTCCACTGGTCACCTCTGCTCTCCCCCTCTTTCCACTGGTCACCTCTGCTCTCCCTCCTCCTTCCACTGGTCACCTCTGCTCTCCTCCGTCACTTCCACTGGTCACCTCTGCTCTCCTCCCTCACTACCACCTGTCACATCTGCTCTCCTCCCTCCTTCCACTGGTCACCTCTGCTCTCCCCCATCCTTCCACTGGTCACCTCTGCTCCCCCCCTCCTTCCACTGGTCACCTCTGCTCTCCCTCCGCCTTCCGCTGGTAACCTCTGCTATCCCCCTCTTTCCACTGGTCACCTCTGCTCTCCCTCCTCCTTCCACTGGTCACCTCTGCTCTCCTCTGTCACTTCCACTGGTCACCTCTGCTCTCCTCCCTCACTTCCACTGGTCACCTCTGCTCTCCTCCTCACTTCTACTGGTCACCTCTGCTCTCCCCCCTCACTTCAACTGGTCACCTTTACTCTCCTCCCTCACTTCCACTGGTCACCTCTGCTCTCCCCCCTCCTTCCACTGGTCACTTCTGCTCTCCCCCCTCACTTTCACTGGTCACCTCTGCTCTCCCCCCTCACTTTCACTGGTCACCTCTGCCCTCCCCCCTCCTTCCACTGGTCACCTCTGCTTTCCCCCTCCTTTCACTGGTCACCTCTGCTCTCCCCCCTCCTTACACTGGTCACCTCTGCTCCCCCCCTCCTTTCACTGGTCACCTCTGCTCTCCCCCCTCCTTTCACTGGTCACCTCTGCTCTCCCCCTCCTTTCACTGGTCACCTCTGCTCTCCCTCCTCCGTCCACTGGTCGCCTCTGCTCTCCCTCCTCCTTCCACTGGTCGCCTCTGCTCTCCTCCCTCACTTCCACTGGTCACCTCTGCTCTCCTCCCTCACTTCCACTGGTCACATCTGCTCTCCTCTCGTTTCACTGGTCACCTCTGCTCTCCTCCTTCACTTCCACTGGCCACCTCTGCTCTCCCCTCCTTCCACTGGTCACATCTGCTCTCCTCCTCACTTCCACTGGTCACCTCTGCTCTCCTCCCTCACTTCCACTGGTCCCCTCTACTCTCCTCCCTCACTTCCACTGGTCACCTCTTCTCTCCCCCCTCCTTCCACTGGTCACTTCTGCTCTCCCCCCTCACTTTCACTGGTCAGCTCTGCTCTCCCCCCTCCTTCCACTGGTCACCTCTGCTCTCCCCCTCCTTTCACTGGTCACCTCTGCTCTCCCCCCTCCTTTGACTGGTCACCTCTGCTCTCCCCCTCCTTTCACTGGTCACCTCTGCTCTCCCCCCTCCTTTCACTGGTCACCTCTGCTCTCCCCCCTCCTTTCACTGGTCACCTCTGCTCTCCCTCCTCCTTCCAATGGTCGCCTCTGCTCTCTCCGTCCTTCCACTGGTCGCCTCTGCTCTCCCTCCTCCTTCCACTGGTCACATCTGCTCTCCTCCCTCACTTCCACTGGTCACCTCTGCTCTCCTCCCTCACTTCCACTGGTCACCTCTGCTCTCCTCCCTCACTTCCACTGGTCACTTCTGCTCTCCCCCCTCCTTTCACTGGTCACCTCTACTCTCCCCCTCATTCCACTGGTTACCTCTGCTCTCCCTCCTCTTTCCATTGGTCACCTCTGCTCTCCCCCTCTTTCCACTGGTCACCTCTGCTCTCCCTCCTCCTTCCACTGGTCTCCTCCGCTCTCCTCCGTCACTTCCACTGGTCACCTCTGCTCTCCTCCCTCACTTCCACCTGTCACATCTGCTCTCCCCCCTCCTTTCACTGGTCACCTCTGCTCTCCTCCCTCACTTCCAGCTGTCACATCTGCTCTCCTCCCTCCTTCCACTGGTCACCTCTGCTCTCCCCCCTCCTTTCACTGGTCACCTCTGCTCTCCCCTCCTTCCACTGGTCACCTCTGCTCTCCCTCCTCCTTCCACTGGTCACCTCTGCTCTCCTCTCTTTCCACTGGTCACCTCTGCTCTCCCTCCTCCTTTTACTGGTCACCTCTGCTCTCCTCTGTCACTTCCACTGGTCACCTCTGCTCTCCTCCCTCACTTCCACCTGTCACATCTGCTCTCCTCCCTCCTTCCACTTGTCACCTCTGCTCTCCCTACTCCTTCCACTGGTCACCTCTGCTCTCCTCCCTCACTTCCACTGGTCACCTCTGCTCTCCTCCCTCACTTCCACTGGTCACCTCTGCTCTCCCCCCTCACTTCCACTGGTCACCTCTGCTCTCCCCCCTCACTTCCACTGGTCACCTCTGCTCTCCCCCCTCACTTCCACTGGTCACCTCTGCTCTCCCCCCTCCTTTCACTGGTCACCTCTGCTCTCCTCCCTCCTTTCACTGGTCACCTCTGCTCTCCTCCCTCCTTCCACTGGTCACCTCTGCTCTCCCCCCCTCACTTCCACTGGTCACCTCTACTCTCCTCCCTCACTTCCACTGGTCACCTCTGCTCTCCCTCCTCCTACCACTGGTCACCTCTGCTCTCCCCCCTCACTTCCACTGGTCACCTCTGCTCTCCCCCCTCACTTCCACTGGTCACCTCTGCTCTCACTCCTCCTTCCACTGGTCACCTCTGCTCTCCCCCCTCACTTCCACTGGTCACCTCTGCTCTTCCTCCTTATTTCAGACATAGGTTACCACTACAAATCCCCTCATTTTAGGGCAGCATGAGCATGTAATGTGTCTGGCGAGTGGGAAGTGGCACTGCAGTGCTGGCCGGCATAAAATAACAATCTCTGTGGGTGCAGAGATGGAGATGTTGCCGCCCCTGATAAGAAGCCAGTGGCTGACTTAATCCAACAGGATCTACCTGTAACTAGAGTATTACTTTTGGGAAGACTTTAATAAATATAATGCCTCTCCAATCTTTTGTAATCTTTTCAATGTCAAATAGCCTAGTATTGCCTAGATGGAAATGATGGGTTATTTTATTGTTTGGATAGGGAGTGTGAGATATTTTTTTTTTCCCTGTAGAGAGTTGAGATAATCTGAGACACGTATGCAAATTCAAAAAGACATACCATGTCAGATATTGTCTGTCCTTGGACGAACACGTCCTTTCTTTCTATATTTTCCCTTACTCAAAGGAATATGTATTTCAAGGCAATTGGATTTAAATGGACTCATTAAATAATTCACTTCTATCAAGTATTGGACAGAAGATGTGCTATTCCTTTTCATTCTTAGAAATTGTCTTTTTTTTTGGGAATATAATTTAAAAGGAATTTTCAGATGACTCAATGTATTTTTTTTAGAATACATATAAAATTGTTCTGAATGGGTAAAGAGGGGTGGAAGGGGATTTCATTTTCGCCTAGAGATTGACTATAAAAAAATAACCATTGCCGTATACATAACTGTGGCTCTGTCACGCACACTAAAGAAGTGATTGGCGGAACAATATTCGCCTAGAGCATGTAAAGTCTATGCTAATCCACAGCTGGGAGAGATGTTTTATCATGTAAACTAGCTGTGGGACACACAAAGCAAATTGGATTTTCCAGCGTTCTACTACAATAAAGTATTCCCATTCCAGGGAACGTGAAGATCCATAATATAATGCCGGTACATATCTGTGTTCATCTTATTATAGGAACAGACTGACGCAACCGGGCATATGGCTGAGGCTGGAAGCAATCTGGGACCTTCAGTCATCGAGGAACTGCAAGCCCCAGCTGGACTTGCTGATAGGAAAGGATATTTGTAGCTCTTCTATATTTGCTGGGAAAAGTATTTGTGTGGTGTAACCCAAATATCAAACAGATCATTTAAATTAAAAAGGAAATATTCACACATTAGGAGACTTAAAGCTGCCGTCTAGATAAAGGAAGGTCCGTAGACGTGGTGTATCTGGAGTTTGCAAAGGCATTTGACACAGTTCCCCATTTACTGTACAAAATAAGGTCTGTTGACATGGATCGTAGGGTGAGTACATGGATTGAAAATTGGCTACAAGGGAGAGTCCAGAGGGTGGTGATAAATGGGGAGTACTCGGAATGATGTAGAATAGACATGTGTGATTCGGTTCGTAACGAATAGATTTTCGTACGAATTTGTTAGTATTTGTACATTCAGCTCAATCCGAACATCCGAATAGCTGAAAGAACCACGATACGTAAACTACGAATAAGCAAAATAACGAACATGTGAAAATACGAACGGACAAACTTACGAAAATACGAAGCTCCGAAACAGTAAAGGAACGAAAATTACATCTATACCTATTGATTTACATTTCGTGTTTTCAATGCTTTGTCTGTTCATAATTTTTTATGTTCGTATTTTCATTTGTGTGTTTGTAATTTTGTTTCTTCGTCTGTTCGTAATTTCCTTTGTTCGTGTTCTCGAATCATTCTTTTGAATGGACAGTGTAATGCCACGTACACACGACCAGACTTTCCGGCAGAAAAGGTCAGACGGTCTTCCGACGGACTTTCGGTGGAGTTCAGATGGACCTTCCGAACAAACGGACTTGGCCACACACGAACGGACTTATGCCCCGTACACACGGTCTGATATTCCGATGGAAAAAGTCCGATCAGATTATGTTGTCGGAAAATCCGATGGAAAAAGTCTGATCGGATTATGTTGTTGGACAATCCAATTGTGTGTGGGTTCTAGCGGGCTTTTTCCGATGGAATTTCCAACGGAAAAAATTTGAGAGCAGGATCTAAAATTTTGTACGTCACCTCGTTCGGAACGATCGGATTTTCCGACAACTTTGTCTGACCGTGTGTGTGCAACACAAGTTTCGGACAAAATCCGTCGAAAAAAATCAGAGGGACTTTGTGGTCGGAATGTCCGACCGTGTGTACAAGGCATAAGTCCGTTCATTTTGAACGTGATGAAATACACGGGACTAAAAAAGGAAGTTCAATAGCCAGTAGCCAATAGCTTCCCTGACCAGCACACAGACAAACGGTTTTCCCGATAGCAATTGAGTCCGTCGGAGAGATTTGAAACATGTTCTATTTCTAGGTCCGTCTGATTTTTATAACGAAAAACGATCGGATTAGCCCACACACTATCGGATTGTCCGACGGACTAATTCCCTCGGACCTAGTCTGCCGGAATGTCCGGCCGTGTGTACGCAGCATAAATGTATCTTATTACGTATGTTCGTAATTTTGTAAAGTTCCCGAATCGTTCCTTTGAATGGACAGTGTAAGTGTATCTTAATATGTATGTTCTTAATTTTGTGTTCTCGAATTGTTCTTTCAAATGGGCAGTGTATTAGTGAGTGATGTAGCCAATCAGCTTATCCCTTTTGTGTTTGAGTCACACTGCATTCCTGAATCTTTTTAGATTCAGTTGAGGAGGAGACGTAGTCAGGTCTGGTGACTGAGGGAGTGGACTGGAGTAAGTAGAGGATTTATTAGAAAGCAAACATAGGATTATTATTCTTTATTTCCTACTAAAGTACGAATCAACGAAAAAGGCAATCTCACAAAAGTAACAATTACTAAATTACGATTAGTGTACCAAATAAATTAAAATTATTATCTAACAAAATTACGAATTTCGAATCAAAGAAGATTAGAATAATGGGATTACGAATCATTTTGTATCAACGAAAATAAAACTGTTTTACGAAAATACGAATGAGTCCGAATATGAAAACTCGTTATGAATCGTTACGAATCAACGTAAACGTAAAGAAACAAGACGGAAAGAAAACAAAATGTTTTGTTGTGCACATGTCTAGTGTAGAAAGTGGGGTCCCCCAGAGTTCTGTCCTGGGACCAATCCTTTTTAATTTATTCATAAACTATCTGGAGGATGGGATAAACAGCTCAATCTCAATATTTGTAGACGACACTAAGCTAAGCAGGGCAATAATTTCTCCGCAGGATGTGGAAACCTTGCATGAAGATCTAAACAAATTAATGGGGTGGGCAACTACATGGCAAATGAGGTTTAAAAATGTAAATTAATGCATTTGGGTGCCGGGTTAGGGTTTAGGTTTAGGGTTAGGGTTGGGGTTGGGGCTGGGGTTAGGGTTCAAAGGTCAAGAGGTCTTGCTGACCCACCACCACCAAAGTGTACCGCCTACCCCAACTAAGTCGGGGCATGAACAAGTCGGGGTAAGCACTTTGGATGGAAAAAGGATGGAAAAGGACCTGGGGGTCCTAGTAGATGACAGGCTCAGTAATGGCATGTAATGCTAAGCTGCTGCAAGCAAAGCCAACAGAATATTGGCATTAAAAAGGGGATTTACTCCAGAGATAAACCGATAATTCTCCCGCTCTACAAGACTCTGGTCCTGTCGCACCTGGAGTATGCTGTCCAGTTCTGGGCACCAGTCCTCAGGAAGGATGTACTGGAAAGAGTCCAGAGAAGGGCAAAAAAAACTAATAAAGGGACTGGAGGATCTCAAATATGGGGAAAGACTACAAGCATTGAACTTATTCTCTCTGGAGAAGAGACACTTAAGAGGAGATATGATAGCAATGTACAGATACCGTACTGCATAGGGAAAAAACTTTTCAGTGAAAGAGAATTTAAAAAAACAAATGGCCATTCACTAAAATTAGAAGAGAAGCGGTTTAACCTTAAACTTTGTAGTGGGTTCTTTACTGTCAGAGCGGCGAGGATGTGGAATTCTCTTCCACAAGCAGTGGTATCAGCAGGGAGCATCGATAATTTCAAAAAACTATTAGATGGGCACCTTAACAACCACAACATACAGGGATATACAATGTACTATTAACATACACACACACACAGGTTGAACTGGATGGACTTGTGTCGTTTTTTCAGCCTCACCAACTATGTATATTTAAAAGACATATTTATGATCCAGCCAAGAGTGATTAGGCATGGATCATATTTTCAATGTTTTTGGAAATATGAATCAGGCCTACTCAATTTTCCTGCACCGTTCAATTATAAAGTTTGTGGCCAGCAGATGAAGTGGATCAGCTGGGTGATCTGTTGGCCAATCCCAACCCAGACCTATTACGATCTATTAGAGTGGTAGTAGCCCTCTCCTACACTCAGGGCTGCTGATAAGGCAGTGAAGCCAGCCCTCCTGCACTGGGCCCCATCAGTTGAAAAGGGGGGCCCGGGCACCTGCTGAGCAAGAGAGCCGGCTGTACTGTCTTATTGCAGACACCAATCCTCTTCTGCCTCCCCCTGCAGCCTTGCCAGCTTCTCTGGTTGCACTGCAGGGGGATTGGTTCAAGCACATGTGCTGTTTCTTCTGTCCAGGCCCACACAGCGCTTCCAGCTTCCCTCCTCTCCTGCCGGCAGCCACTTCAGGTATACCAATGGATATTTCAGGATGGAGAGTGGAGAAAGGGGCCTGTAAATGTCATTTTCTGGCCCCTTCCTTTCCTGAACGGACAGTGACTGATTGGTACCAATCATTCCTGTGTCCATTCATCACTGAAGCATAGTAAACTGCATTTACTATGCTTCAGTTTGTGAATGAGCAGAAAGCCTTATGCCCCGTACGCACGAGTGGAATTCCCGTCGGAAAAATCTTGGATGTTTTTTCTGACGGAATCCTGCTCAATCTTGGCTTGCATACACACGGTCACACAAAAGTTTGCTGAACTTTCGACCGTCAAGAACGCAGTGACGTACAACACTACGACGAGTCGAGAAAATTAAGTTCAATGCTTTCGAGCATGCGTCAAATTGTTTCCGAGCATGCGTAGGATATTTGAGCGTCGGAATTGGTACAGACGATCAGAACTTTTTCCGACAGAAAAATTGAGAACCTGCTCTCAATCTTTTGCTGGTGGGAATTAGGCCAGCAAAAGTCCGATTGAGCATACACACGGTCAGAATCTCCGACCAAAAGCTCTCATCTGTCTTTTGCTGGCCAAATTTCTGATCGGGTGTACGGGGCATTAGAGCGCTTCTATTCACTCATCTGTGCAGCTGAGGTTGCAGAGAAAGGAAATGATAAATCTATGTCCTCAGTCACTTTTGGCATGGGGGGAGAGCAAGTAAGCTGTATGAGGTCCCGTGAATTCTAACAGCAGCCCTGCCTACACTCACCGGCCACTTTATTAGGTACACCTTTTCAATTGCTTGGTATCACAAATTGCTAATCAGAGAATCACATGGCAGCAACTCAATGCATTTAGGTATCTAGACGTGGTAAAGAGGACTTGCTAAAGTTCAAACCGAGCAGAACAGAATGGGGAAGAAAAGGGATTTACGCGACTTTGAACATGGCATGGTTGTTGGTGCCAGACGGGTTGGTCTGAGTATTTAAAAAACTGCTGATCTACTGGGATTTTCACACACAACCATCTCTCGGGTTTACAGGGAATGGTCCTGTGACAGACCTTGCCGGGATAGAGGCTGTTGGAGGGGACGGAATGCGAGCCTCTTGCCTTGTGATTATGGGCCCTGGCATTTGGGGGAATGGTGCTCTTTGTGAGCTGTATGCGTGGGGACCCCTGAGCTGGTGTTACTTGGATTCAGGTCCATGCCGCCCCCCCCCCCCCTAAGACACATAGACTCTGGATATGTATTTGCCATATTAGCAATAGACTGAATCACACTGTTGGGACACAAACTGTCAGATGCTAATGCCATCAACTCCAGCCACCTGTCTGTTGTGTAAATGAGTCTAGTCTGGGTTGTAAGAGTATTCCACACATTGTTGTTTGTGCTACCTAACCCTGTATTGATGTTTATGGTAATATGTATTGAATAGTTATTCAGTGAGCTAGGAGCTGTAAAGTCTTACCCTGAAAAGTCTTCTCTCAGTCATAATTAGCTCATGCTAATTAGGTTAGGTTTTAGTCATCCGGCTGTATATATTTGTGTGACATCTCAAATAAAAGTTATTCCTGATGTACTCCAAGACTGGTGTTGTCTGGTGACTGGGTGAGCTAAGGGGTCTTGGATTGTGTGGTACCGGACAGAGGAAGCATTTACGGCAGACATCTTGAGTACGGGGTCCGTCACAGGTCAGAAAAAGAGAAAATATCCAGAGAGCGACAGTTGTGTGGACAAAAATGCCTTGTTGATGTCAGAGGAGAATGGGCAGACTGATTTGAGATGAAATAAAGGCAACAGAATCTCAAATAAGCACTCGTTACAACCAAGGTAGGCAGAAGCCCATATCTGAACACACAACATATCAAACCTTGAAGCAGATGGGCTGCAGCAGCAAAAGACCACACCGGGTGCCACTCCTGTCAGCTAAGAACAGGAAACGGAGGCTACAAATCACACAGGATCACCAAAATTGAACAATAGAAGATTGGAAAAAAATGTTGCCTGGTCTGATGAGTCTCGATTTCAGCTGCAACATTCAGATAATCAGAATTTGGTGTAAACAACATGAAAGCACGGATCCATCCTGCCTTGTATCAAAGGTTCAGGCTGGTGATGGTGTGGGGGATATTTTCTTGGCACAGTTTGGGCCCCTTAGTAGTAATTGAGTATCAATTAAATGCCACGTCCTACCTGAGTATTGTTGCTGACCATGTCCATCTCTTTATGACTACAGTGTACCATCTTCAGATGGCTCCTTCCAGCAGGATAATGCACCATGTCACAAAGATCAAATCATCTCACCACTGGACAATGAGGTCACTGCACTCCAATGGGCTCCACACTCACCAGATCTCATCCAATAGAGACACTCACCAGATCTCATCCAATAGAGGCACTCACCAGATCTCAATCCAATAGAGACACTCACCACATCTCATCCAATAGAGAACCTTTGGGATGTGGTGGAGATTTGCATCATGGATGTGCAACTGACAAATCTGCATCAACTGCATAATATTATGTCAACATGGACCAAAATCTCTGAAGAATGTTTCCAAAACCTTCCAAAGTCTCTGCCAGGAAGAAGGAAGGCAGTTCTGAAGGCAAACCCCAGTACTAGCAAGGTATACCTAATAAAGTGGCCAGTGAGTGTATATGAAAGGGAACAAGCTGAAATGTCTTTGCTGGAATACAACCATGTCAACCCCTGCTGATAGATTACTCTGGCAATGCCGAGAATCATATTCTCATGCAGAACCAGACAAAACATAACGCAGAACAGAAGACTCCTCTGAGTCATCCTCCTTTTTATCATTTTAAAAGAGAGAGGTGCCATAATCCAGCAAAGAGTGGGTAGGCCTGGATCATATTTAAAAAAAAAAACATTTTGAAAATCACAGTACAAGTCTATTGAGATTTTTAACAAAACTGTCAAATGGAGACCAAATGTTTAACCAATTGACCTCCGGAAGATTTATAAATCACATTACGGAGCTGGTGGATGTTAAAGACCTTACGCTCCTCCACCTTCCGTTTGAGGATGCCCCACAGATGCTCATTAGGGTTTAGGTCTGGAAACATGCTTGGCCAGTCCATCACCTTTACCCTCATCTTCTGTAGCAAGGCAGTGGTCATCTTGGAGGTGTGTTTGGGGTCATTATCATGTTGGAATACTGCCCTGTGGCCCAGTCTCCGAAGGGAGGGGATCATGCTCTGCTTCAGAATGTCACAGTACATGTTGGCATTCATGGTTCCCTCAATGACCTGTAGCTCCCCAGTGCCAGCAGCACTCATGCAGCCCCAGACCATGACACTCCCACTACCATGCTTGGCTGTAGGCAAGACACACTTGTCTCTGTACTCCTCACCTGGTTGCCGCCACACATACTTGACACCATCTGAACCAAATAAGTTTATCTTGGTCTCATCAGACCACAGGACATGGTTCCAGTAATCCATGTCCTTAGTCTGCTTGTCTTCAGCAATCTGTTTGCAGGCTTTCTTGTGCATCATCTTTAGAACAGGCTTCCTTCTGGGACAGCCATGCAGACCAATTTGATGCAGTGTGTGGCGTATAGTCTGAGCACTGACAGGCTGACCCCCCCACCCCTTCAACCTCTGCAGCAATACTGGCAGCACTTATACTTTTTCCCAAAGACAACCTCTGGATATGATGCTGAACACGTGCACTCAACTTCTTTGGTCGACCACGGCGAGGCCTGTTCTGAGTGGAACCTGTCCTGTTAAACTGCTGTATGGTCTTGGCCACCATACTGCAGCTCAGTTTCCGGGTCTTGGAAATCTTCCTATAGCCTAGACCATCTTTATGTAGAGTAACAATTATTTTTTTCAGATCCTCAGAGAGTTCTTTGCCATGAGGTGTCAGGTTGAACTTCCAGTGACCAGTATAAGAGAGTGAGAGCGATAACACCAAATTTAACACACCGGCTTCCCATTCAGATCTGAGACCTTGTAACACTAACGAGTCACATGACAATGGGGAGGGAAAATGGCTAATTGGTCCCAATTTGGACATTTTCACTTAGGGGGTGTACTCTCTTTTGTTGCCAGTGTTTTAGACATTAATGGCTGTGTGTTGAGTTATTTTGAGGGGCAGCAAATTTACACTGTTATACAAGCTGTACACTCACTACGTTACATTGTAGCAAAGTGTCATTTCTCCAGTGTTGTCACATGAAAAGATATAATAGAATATTTACAAAAATGAGAGGGGTGTACTCACTTTTGGGAGATACTGTATATGTGATCCGGCACACAGCTGCCGTGCTGTATCAGTAAAACCGCTATAGGGCGGTCGCTAAGTGGTTACTCTGTATACCTTACAGAGGGAGTCATTTAGATCCCCGTCTGTTCCTTGTTGGACACCAGCTGATGCATCTTCATCCAAAGTTAGCACAGATTAGGTGTAGATTTCTGACTTATGCCCCGTACACACGGTCGGATATTCCGATGAAAAAAGTCCGATCAGATTATGTTGTCGGAAAATCCAATCGTATGTGGGCTCTAGCGGACTTTTTCCGTCGGAATTTCTGATGGAAAAAATTTGAGAGCAGGTTCTAAAATTTTCCGACAACAAAATCCGATCGGACTTTTTCCAATCGTGTGTAGAGAATTCCGACGCACAAAGTGCCACGCATGCTCAGAAAAAATTTGGAGACGAAAGCTATTGGCTACTGGTCTCTACGTAGTCCCATCATATGTTTTCTACGTCACCTCGTTCAGAACGATCAGATTTTCCCACAACTTTGACCGTGTGTGTGCAACCAGAGGCGTACTAAGTGGGGGGCGGGGGGGGCGGGCCGCCCCAGGTACCACCCCCGGGGGGGGGGTGTCAGGCCGGCACCCCCCTCCGCGATTGAAGCGGTGGCACTGCGCCGCTGGATTAGCCAGCAGCGCAAGTGACAGGCAGGGACTCAGGGAGAGGCGAGCGAGCTATCGTGATGTGGGGGGGGGGGTGCAGGGGGGGGGTGCAGCGTTGTCACGCTGTACCCCCCCTGCCCCCCCCACACATCACGATAGCTCGCTCGCCTCTCCCTGCCTGTCACTTGCGCTGCTGTCTAATCCAGCGGCGCAGCCACCGCTTCAATCGCGGAGGGGGGTGCCGGCCTGACACCCCCCCCAGTGTGTGGTACCATCCCCTCCTCTTGCGGCCGCGGGCTGTCTGCCTGTACGATCCCGGATGTCACACAGGCAGAGCCGACCAGCCGCCCCCCCCTCCTCTCTGTTTATGTGTAAACAGGAGGAGGGGATCTGCTGAGCATGTGCCGCGGCGCCGCGCTGATCTGAGGTACTGAATGGGGGGGGGTCTGCACTGAACGGGGGTTAGACTAAAGAGGGGGGGGTTGCACTGAAGAGGGGGGCTGCACTGAAGGGGTGGGCTAGACTGAAGAGGGGGGGGCTACACTGGAGGGGGGTTAGACTGAAGAGGGGGGGCTAGACTGAAGAGGGGGGGGCTACACTGAAGGGGGCCTGCACTGAAGAGGGGGGTCTGCACCGAACAGGGGCTACACTGAAGAGGGGGTCTGCACTGAACGGGGGCTACACTGAAGAGGGAGTCTGCACTGAACGGGGGCTACATTGAAGAGGGGGTCTGCACCAAACGGGGGCTACACTGAAGAGGGGGTCTGCACTGAATGGGGGCTACACTGAAGGGGGGGTCTGCACTGAACGGGGGCTACACTGAAGGGGGGGGTCTGCACTGAACGGGGGCTACACTGAAGAGGGAGTCTGCACTGAACGGGGGCTACACTGAAGGGGGGGGGTCTGCACTGAACGGGGGCTACACTGAAGAGGGGGTCTGCACTGAATGGAGGCTGCACTGAAGGGGGGGTCTGCACTGAACGGGGGCTACACTGAAGAGGGGGTCTGCACTGAACGGGGGCTACACTAAAGAGGGGGTCTGCACTGAACGGTGGCTACACTGAAGGGGGGTCTGCACTGAAGGGGGGGGTCTGTGTAACATGCAGGGGGTCCAGAGTTGCAGGGTGTTGTGTAATGTAAAGGGGTCCAGAGGATCAGGGTGTTGTGTAATGTAAAGGGGCCCAGAGGTGCAGGGTGCTGTGTAATGTAAAGGGGTACAGTGGCTGTGTAATGTAAAGGGGTCCAGAGGTTCAGGGTGCTGTTTAATGTAAAGGGGTACAGTGGCTGTGTAGTGTAAAGGGGTCCAGAGGTTCAGGGTGCTGTTTAATGTAAAGGGGTACAGTGGCTGTGTAGTGTAAAGGGGTCCAGAGATTCAGGGTGCTGTTTAATGTAAAGGGGTACAGTGGCTGTGTAATGTAAAGGGGTCCAGAGGTTCAGGGTGCTGTTTAATGTAAAGGGGTACAGTGGCTGTGTAATGTAAAGGGGTCCAGAGGTTCAGGGTGCTGTTTAATGTAAAGGGGTACAGTGGCTGTGTAATGTAAAGGGGTACAATGGCTGTGTAATGTAAAGGGGTCCAGAGGTTCAGGGTGCTGTTTAATGTAAAGGGGTACAGTGGCTGTATAGTGTAAAGGGGTACAGTGGCTGTGTAATGTAAAGGGGTCCAGAGGTTCAGGCTGCTGTTTAATGTAAAGGGGTACAGTGGCGGTGTAATGTAAAGGGGTACAGTGGCTGTGTAATGTAAAGGGGTCCAGAGGTTCAGGGTGCTGTTTAATGTAAAGGGGTACAGTGGCTGTGTAGTGTAAAGGGGTCCAGAGGTTCAGGGTGCTGTTTAATGTAAAGGGGTACAGTGGCTGTGTAATGTAAAGGAGCCCAGAGGTGCAGGGTGCTGTGTAATGTAAAGGGGTACAGTGGCTGTGTAATGTAAAGGGGTCCAGAGGTTCAGGGTGCTGTTTAATGTAAAGGGGTCCAGAAGGGCAGGGTGCTATGTAATGTAAAGGGGTCCAGAGGCGCAGGGGGATGTGTAATGTAAAGGGGCCCAGAGATGCAGGGTGCTGTGTAACGTAAAGGGGTCCAGAGGTGCAGTTGTGGAGAGGGGGGTACACAGTAGTGACAAAGGGATATTGAAGGATGCAGAGGTATGCAGGGGGCACAGTGGGGTATTTTTACATTTTAATGGGGGGGGGTGCCAGATATAGGATCCGCCCCGGGTGCCAAATGCTCTAGGTACGCCCCTGTGTGCAACACAAGTTTTGGACAAAATCCGATGGATTTTGTGGTCGGAATGTCCGAACATGTGTACAAGGCATAAGAATCTGAGAGTAATGTGTGTATATCGGGCTTCAATATTCAGAAATATGTAATAACTCACAACCCCCCATCCAGTGCACAATCATAAAACGTTCTGCACAAACCTGGTTGCACAGGCAGAAGATGTTAGACACCAAACATGTCAGATTTATTATAAAATCTGGATAAAGAATATGGTTCTGGCAGGCATAAAGCATCAGTTTGGTGCCAACACATAGCAGAAACAGCTGAAACCATTACTGGGATCTCTAATTATAAGAACTTGACACAGTTTACCTGTACTATTTGGGTAAGAGTCAGTGACCAGTCTATAGGCAGGTGCAGTCTAATTTCTCCACTGCAGGTGGTGCTCTTCTGCAACCCTGCAGTTGGAGAGGAAGTCAGGAAGAACATGGTCCCTCTATGGTTTCCTGGGTCACTGGGGAAGCTTTCCCATTGGATGCTGCCATCCCACGTGACTATCAGCCATCTTGGGTCAGGCAGAGTCTTTTTAAGGCCCTGGCTCTCAGGTTTGGTGCACATTTTATGACATGGTAGAGTAGGGACAGGCACCCCACCTAGTAGGGACAGAACTAATGGCAGGGAAAGGTTCCTGACGAGAAGGGAAAGCATAGAGCTCACAACTTCTTTGGACATCTGCCTGCTTGGGCACAACATGGCCAGGCTGCATTTTACCCCTCTTTAACCGCTTCCCGACCGCCTCATGTAGATATACGTCTACAGAATGGCACGGGCAGGCAAAACCACGTACCTGTACGTGGCCCTTTAAATGCCTGCCCGTGGGTCGCGCGCACGCCGCCAGTGGCGTGCTCGCGACCCGGTCAGGAGCTCCGTGACCCCGGCCGCGGGACCAGCAGACCCGATCGCCGCTGGTGTCCCGTGATTGGGTTACGGAGCTGAAGAACGGGGAGAGGTCTGTGTAAACAAACCTCTCCCCGCGCTTCCTACTCTGCCTGTCATTGATTGGCTGTTCCCGGTCATCGGGAAAGCCGATCAATGACGTCAGACGTCAGCCCCGCCCCCTAATGTAAAAAAAAAACACACACACGTCAGAGCCCATAACCCCTCCCCTCCCCCTGGAGGTTAACTCTTTCACTACAACTGTCATTTATACAGGAATCAATGCATTTAAATAGCACTGATTGCTGTATAAATGACAATGGTCCCAAAAATGTGTCAAAAATGTCCGATGTGTCCGCCATAATGTCGCAGTCACAATAAAAATCGCTGATCGCCGCCATTACTAGTAAAAAAAAAAAAAAAATATTAATAAAAATGCTATAAAACTATCCCCTATTTTGTAAACGCTATAACTTTTGCGCAAACCAATCAATAATCGCTAATTGCGATTTTTTTTACCAAAAATACGTAGAAGAATACGTATCGGCCTAAACTGAGGAAAAAACATTTTTTTGTTATATATTTTTTGGGGATATTTATTATAGCAAAAAGCAAAAAATATTGCATTTTTTTCAAAATTGTCGCTCTATTTTTGTTTATAGCGCAAAAAATAAAAACCGCAGGAGCGATCAAATACCACCAAAAGAAAGCTCTATTTGTGGGAAAAAAAGGACGTCAATTTTGTTTGGGAGCCACGTCGCACGACCGCGCAATTGTCAGTTAAAGCGACGCAGTGCCGAATTGCAAAAAGGGGCCTGGTCCTTTGGCTGCCAATTGGTCCGGGGCTGAAGTGGTTAAAGGTGGTGTCAGTTCAGCTGATCTATTTGTGAACTGGGTCGGCATTATTTAAATACAAGTTCTTTCATTGCACTGGGACTGAGTGTATTATTGCTGCTGCACCCCAACTACAAGTCTATTTCATCCCATTGGATAGTCTGAGTGGGTGCCAACTCACTTTGATCTCTAAAGTATAAAAATGGAGATTTACAATCAAAACTTGATCATATCCTTGGGGTCCCATCTATACTATATTGTCAAAAGTATTGGGACACGCACATGAGCTTTAATGTCATCCCATAGGTTTCAATATTGAGTTGGCCCGCCCTTTGCAGCTACAACAGCTTCAACTCTTCTGGGAAGGCTGTCCACAAGGTTTAGGAGTGTCTATGGGAATGTTTGACCATTCTTCCAGAAGTGCATTTGTGATGTCAGGCACTGATGTTGGATGAGAAGGCCTGGCTCGCAGTCTCCACTCTAATTCATCCCAAAGGTGTTCTAACAGGTTGAGGGATGAATTCTGTGTAGGCCAGTCAAGTTTCTCCACCCCAAACTTGCTCACCCATGTCTTTATGGACCTTGCTTTGTGCACTGGTCCAAATCATTTGGTGGAGAGGGGATTATGGTGTGGGGTTGTTATTCAGGGGTTGGGCTTGACCCCTTAGTTCCAGTGAAGGGAACTCTTAAGGCGTCAGCATACCAAGACATTTTGGACAATTTCATGCTCCCAACTTTATGGGAACAGTTTGGAGATGACACCTTCCTGTTCTAACATGACTGCACACCAGTGCACAAAACAAGGTCCATAAAGACATGGATGAGCGAGTTTGAGGTGGAGGAAATTGATTGGCCTGCACAGAGTCCTGACCTCAACCCAATAGAACACTGTTGGGATGAATTAGAGTGGAGACTGCAAGCCAAGCTTTCTCATCCAACATCAGTGCCTGACCTCACAAATGTGCTTCTGAAGAATGGTCAAACCTTTTCATAGACACTCCTAAACCTTGTGGACAGCCTTCCCAGAAGAGTCTAAGCTGTTATAGCTTTAAAGGGAGGGCCAAATCAATATTTAACCCTACGGACCAAACTATGGCCCTCCAGTTGTTCAGGAACTACAATTCCCATCATGCCCAGTCATGTCTGTGAACGTCAGAGTTTTACAGTGCTTCATGGGACTTGTAGTTCCGCAACAGATGGAGTAATTTGAAGATTCCTGCCACGGACTAAAGCCGCGTACACACAGTCGGAATTTCCGCCAACAAATGTTCAATGTGAGCTTGTTGTTGGAAAGTCCGACCATGTGTATGCTCCATCGAACATTTGCTGTCGGAATTTCCGCACACAAATGTTTGAGAGCAGGTTCTCAAATTTTCCGACAACAAAACTTGTTGGAAATTCCGATCGTGTGTACACAAGTCCGTTGCACAAAAGTTCACACATGCTCTGAATCAAGCAGAAGGAGCCGCACTGGCTATTGAACTTCCTTTTTCTTGGCTCGTCGTACGTCTTGTACGTCACCGCGTTCGGAATTTTGGGCCAACATTTGTGTGACCGTGTGTACGCAAGACAAGTTTGAGCCGACATCCTTCGGAAAAAAATCCACGGTTTTGTTGTTGGAAAATCTGATCGTGTGTACGGGGCATAAGACTGGGATGCCATTAAAGCTCATGTGTGTGTAAAGGCAGGTGTCCCAATACTTTTGACAATATAGTGTATGTGTGAAGTAGGATCCTGATATGTTCCAGCCAAACCCCAGAAGCAGGAAAACACTTTTTCTGTAAGTTTTGCCCCTTTTATTTCCAATACTGTTTGTGTATGTGTGTGTCTCACTTTGTAACTGCTGTTTGTATTGAATTGACATTGCTCTAAATTGTCTAATGCAAATTTCAACAGTTTCACGTGTGTTATGCTGCGTACACACAATCGGACTTTCCGGCAGACTAGGTCCGACGGAATTAGTCTGTCGGACAATCCGATCGTGTGTTACATAGTTACATAGTTAGTCAGGTTGAAAAAAGACACAAGTCCATCCAGTTCAACCACACAAAAAAAAAATAATAATAATATCATACAATCCCATATACCCAATTCTATACCCACAGTTGATCCAGAGGAAGGTGAAAAACTCCAGCAAAGCATAATCCAATTTGCTAAAGCAGGGGAAAAAATTCCTTCCTGATCCCCCGAGAGGCAATCGGATTTTCCCCGGACCAACTTTACCTATAAATGTTAGTACCCAGTTATATTCTGTACATTTAGGAAAGTATCCAGGCCTTTCTTAAAGCAATCTACTGAGCTGGCCAGAACCACCTCTGCAGGGAGTCTATTCCACATTTTCACAGCTCTTACTGTGAAGAAACCTTTCCGTATTTGGAGATGAAATCTCTTTTCCTCTAGACGTAAAGAGTGCCCCCTTCTCCTCTGTGTTGACTGTAAAGTGAATAACTCAACACCAAGTTCACTATATGGACCCCTTATATATTTGTACATGTTGATCATATCCCCCCTTAACCACTTCCCGCCTGGCCTATAGCAGAATGACGGCTGGGCGGTGGTTTCGTTATCCTGACTGGGCGTCATATGACGTCCTTCAGGATAACATGCGCGCATCGTGGCGTTCGGTGGAGCGGTGTGTCAGTCTGACACACCACTACACTGATCTCGGTAAAGAGCCTCCGGCGGAGGCTCTTTACCACGTGATCAGCCATGTCCAATCACGGCTGATCACTATGTCAACAGGAAAAGCCGGTGATCGGCTTTTCCTCACTCGCGTCTGACAGACGCGAGTAGAGGAGAGCCGATCGGAGGCTCTCCTGACGGGGGGGACTGCACTGTTTGTTTATCGGAGCAGCCCCCCCCCCCCAGATGCCCACACTGGACCTCCAGGGACTCCATTAGGACCACCAGGGAAGTGGGCAATATGTGGATGGCCAGGTATGTACCCCCTGGCCATCAACATGAGCAAATGATGCCCAATCTGTGCCAGTCAGTGCCCACAAATGGCCACTGACTGGCACCGTCATGTACCAATAAAAATCAGTGATGCCCAGCAATGCCACCCATCAGTGTCATCAGTGCCACCCATCAGTGTCCAGCAGTGCCACCTATCAGTGCCCATCCATGCCACCTATCCGTGCCACCCATAAGTGCCCATCAGTGCCGCCTATGAGTGCCCATCAGTGCCACATATGAGTGCCCATCAGTGCCACCTATCAGTGCCAACCATCAGTGGCCGTCAGTGCCACCTCATCAGTACCACCTCATTGGTGCCACCTCATCGGTGCCCATCAGTGCTGCCTTATCAGTGCCCGTCAGTGCAGCCATATCAGTGGTGCCCGTCATTGAAGAAGAAAATGTACTTATGTACAAAAAAATTTAACAGAACAAAGAAAAACTTGTTTTTTTTTTTTTCAAAGTGTTCGGTCTTTTTTTATTTGTTGCCCAAAAAATAAAAATCGCAGAGGTGATCAAATACCACCAAAATAAAGCTCTATTTGTGGGAACAAAATGATAAAAATTCTGTTTAGGTACAGTGTAGCATGACCGCGCAATTGTCATTCAAAGTGAAACAGCGCTGAAAGCTGAAAATTGATCTGGGCAGGAAGGTGTCTAAGTGCCCAGTATTGAAGTGGTTAATCTCCTCTTATCAAGAGTGAATAAATTCAGTTCCTCTAATCATTCCTCATAGTGTGTGGGCTAATCCGATCGTTTTTCGATAAAAAAAATCAGACGGACCTAGAAATAGAACATGTTTCAAATCTGTCTGACGGACTCAATACCTCAATCGGGAAAACCATTTGTCTGTATGCTGGTCCGACAGGCCAAATAGGACGCAAGGGAAGCTATTGGCTACTGGCTATTGAACTTCCTTTTTTAGTCCCGTTTCCGTCATCATGTTCAAAACGAACGGACTTTCGAACGGACTTATGCCCCGTACACACGGTCGGAATTCTCGTTGGAAAAAACTCTGACGGTTTTTCCGACGGAATTCCGCTCAAGCTGTGTTGCCTACACACGATCACACCAAATTCTGACGGTCTGTAACACAGCGGCATAAAACACGTTTGACAGCACTATAAAAGGGAAGTTTAATGCTTCCGAGCATGCATCGAATTGTTTCCGAGCATGCGTCAAATTGTTTCCGAGCATGCGTCGGAATTTTGCGTGTCGGAAAATCCGATAGAAAGGTTTTCCGTCGGAAAAATTGAGAACAGGTTCTCAATTCAAAGTCCGTCGGAAACTCCGACAGAAAAAGACCGTTGGGCATACACACGGTCGGAAAATCCGATGAAAAGCTCCCATCGGACTGTTTCCATCGGAAATTCCGACCGTGTGTACGCGGCATAAGTCAGAATGGTCAAGTCCGTTCGTTCGGGAAGTCTGGTGGTGTGTACACGGCATTACTTGGGTTTAGATACAGACCCGCAGGGTATAACCAGCAGCTCCTCTGAAAGTAGACTTATATTATGAGACCATAAGGAAGTAAAAGAATCCTGGAACAATGCAGCTGGGACCCCAATGACAATTTGCTGAGCTACTCGGCACCGCAAGAGTTGCCCTTTTTTACATTTTCCTTTGCCTCAGATGACATATTTTGTTATAGAAACCGGTGTCAGAAAAACCTGACTGCTTTCTTATTCAGACTGCTTTCTTATAATCCCCCCTAAATAATCGGCATGCTTCTAAGATCCATGGGGGCAATCCTCAAACATCAGCCCTCCAGTTTCTGGTTGAATTTAAAACAAACTGTGTTCCATCCCAGGGGAATACGGCTTTCAATTCAACACTGCTTGGAGTAAAATGCTAAGTGCTGCTCTGTCAGATAAGACAGATGTCATTATAATAAATCTTTCCCAGAGATCGCAACACAGGAGTGTGGTCTTCCATTCACATAGGCAATCACAAAGTAACTACAAAGTAACTACGTGGCCGAAGCCTAATTTTTCCTATAGTTCTTTTTCTTCCGAGATCCCTCTGATAGCTGAATGGACTCTATTCCCGGGGTAGAGCAATAAGGATGACAAAGGTAGCTGTTATTATTATGATTATATAGAAGCAAGAGCCTGACAATAGGATGCTTGTGAATTTCCCCCCAACTGCACCATTGAAGGTGTCCTCAGTTTAGAAGAGGTATCCATTATGGAAAGTTTGTGTTGTATGAATCATTTCTGTATATAGTAGATATTATAAATTATGATGTACTCTCACCAGCATCAAATATTATTTTTATGATTGTCATAAAAACAATTGAAAATGTGCCGTGTAAGATTGTAAAAGTGCACTTACAGTATTTATCGGCGTATAACACGCACCTTTTCCCCCTTAAAATCGGGGGAAAGTCGCGGGTGTGTGTTATACGCCGATACCCCCCAAAAAAAGTGACAAAAATGGCAAGCGCCGCCGAAAAATAGCGAGCGCTGCCGAAAAAGACCGAATCGCGGCCGAAAAAACCCGAAGCGGTGACGGAAAAGACCAAGCAGACTGTTCGGCTCCGCTCGTAGTCCCGCCTCCCTGGGCTCGCTCCGGAAACAGCAGGGAGGCGGGACCGCGAGTGGCCGGGACCGCGAGCGGCCGCGATTCGGTCTTTTTCAGCAGCGCTCGCTATTTTTCGGCGGCGCTTGCCATTTTTGTCGCTTCGGTCTTTTTCGGCGGCGCACGCGACAGAGTGCCTCGGCGGCGGGAAATTTAAACCTGGACAAGACTGCAAATGACGCTGGCAAGCTACAATGACACTGGGCAAGGCTGCAATGACGCTGGGCAAGCTACAATGACACTGGGCAAGCTGCAATGACACTGGGCAAGGCTGCAAATGACGCTGGGCAAGCTACAATGACACTGGGCAAGCTGCAATGACACTGGGCAAGCTGCAATGACACTGGGCAAGCTGCAATGACACTGGGAAAGCTACAATGACACTGTGCAAGGCTGCAAATGACGCTGGGCAAGCTGCAAATGACACTGGGCAAGGCTGCAAATGACGCTGGGCAAGCTGCAAATGACGCTTAAATGTAAGTTGTTTTTTTCCCTAAACTTCCCTCCTAAAACGTTTTCCCCTTAAAATGCCCTCCTAAACTTGGAGTGCGTTTTATACGCCGGTGCGTGTTATACGCCGATAAATACGGTATATAGTTTTATAGTTATCTGTCTTAAGCCTCGTACACACAATCGGATTTTCCGACGGGAAATGTGTGATGACAGGCTGTTGGCAGAAAATCCGACCGTGTGTGCGCTCCATCGGACAATTGTTGTCGGATTTTCCGCTGACAAATGTTGGATGGTAGGCTTTAAAATTTTCCATGGACAACGGTCTGTTGTCGGATTTTCCGAGCGTGTGTACACAAGTCAAGAAAGAAAGGGCTCCCACTGTGTCAGCAGTAGCAGTGCCCTATATAAAGACCAAGAAAAACCCCCTGAATGGAATTTTGACAGACCACCAACACATGCAACGAAACTATAAAATATAGTCCGTCAGACAAAAGTCCAAAGCACAAACAAGTTCCAAAGCAAAGGACGAGCCAGAAGTAGGGGTGTTGAATAAAATCGTAGCATCGATGCATCGGGATTCGGGTGTCCACGATGCGGCATCGATGCTACGACAGGCATAATCGATTGGCGGGTGATGTCATCCCGACTTGCCCCTCCCCCTCCTGGGAGAAGCGCCCCCATCATACTCTGCAAGTTTTAAAATAAATGTGTCTGAATTTCTGTTTGTTTTATGCTTCAACCTTGCAAAGGAGTACTCCCTTGAACCAATTATATTGATCAGCCTATTGAAGTGGCTGAAAGAAGCATTTAAGTCCTTTTATAGCTTAAAGTGATTTTGTCCACTGGGGTGTTGTTTTCACACTTTGTTGAGAGTAAAGTGGATTAGATCACTGTCATCTATTGTCTTTAAGAAGATTCATATGGGCTTTTTTAGTGCTGACTTGGTGGGGGTGCAGATGGGGAGGGGGGGGGGGGGACCTTCACAGACTCAAAAACGGTATCGGGTATCATGCTATAAATGGCTTGGGCTGGCTGGATGTAAAGAAGGTAGAGAGCAACTGATCCAGGTTTTCCATATTTTAAGGATCTTAGAATGGGGGTAATTTAAAATGCTGGACATCTTTTTATTTTTTTGCAAATCGGCCGGATCAGGGTCTCAGTGATTTGCTGAGAGGCTGAGATGGGTGCCGGTCCAGTCATATGGGCGAATCCAGACCATGTGGTCACAATCTTTCCCAAGCCTGAACCGACTCTGTGACGTCAGCCGACAGCGGGATTCAGCACTGTCTGCTGAAAACAGATTACAGAAGTGCAGCACTAACTGATACAAAAAATAGGCCCAGGCATTTTAGACTGAGCAGCCAACTTTTTCAAGGGGGGGGGGGGGGGGGGGGTGTCAGTCCTCCACACTGTAATGTTCAGGGACACTGATATAATGGGGACAGCACTGTAAAGGGGCACTGTAATGATTAGCGTGCCCCTTTACAGTGTTGTCCCCTTTATATTACAGTGTCCCTGCAATCACCCCCCCCCTTTTACCCTCTGCTCACTGTGAAGATCTCCAGCTCCTCCCACCCCCTGCTCCCTTGCATCAGAGTCTGCACAGGCCCCCCTTACATCAGAGTTTGCACAGACCCCCCTTACATCAGAGTTTGCACAGGCCCCCCTTACATCAGAGTCCGCACAGGCCCCCCCTTACATCAGAGTCAGCACAGGCCCCCCTTTCATCAGAGTCCGCACAGGCCCCCCTTACATCAGAGTCAGCACAGTCCCCCCTTACATCAGAGTCCGCATAGGCCCCCCTTACATCAGAGTCTGCATAGGCCCCCCTTACATCAGAGCCGCACAGGCCCCCCTTACATCAGAGTCCGCAGAATTTTCACTTACTGTAGGGGGGAGCTCTGTGGACTCTAATGTAAAAGGGAACCCTTATTTAAGGGGGATCTAATGTAAAGTGGTGTTCTGAGAACCCTGATTTAAGAGGGAATGCTGTGGACTCTGGTGTAAAGGGGAACTCTGATGTAAGGGGTTCACCAAAGCCCCCCTCTTGCATCAGAGTCCACAGAGCACCCCTTAAATAAATTTTATATATACACTGGGAGGCAGGAGAGAGGGTGAGCTTACTCACCCCAGGATGGAGGCTCAGGCTGTCTGCAGCTTTTATCTTCTGTGTTCAATCTTCCTTCACATCTCCCTGGGGATGTGTGGGCCGGCAGACACAGGAGTAGAGGGACTGGAGGAGGAGGAGCAGTCCGTCCAAGTGGACAGTGGGCAGAACTGTCAGCATCGCCTCTGAGGCTGAGCTGTATGTGAGAAAGACACATAGCTCAGCCCTTGCAGCCGCTAGTTCCGCCGGAGAAGACACAGGCATGGCGGTAGGGGAGCTGCGGCCGCAGATTGTTTTACCCCTGTCCAGGCCGTGGTCACCACGTAAATCCCACTGTGCAGCCTGGTCATCAACTGGCCACAAAGCAGGTGGCCCCGACCCACCGGGCAAATGCCCGGTCTGCCCTATGGCCAGTCCGGGCCTGCCTGTGATCCACAGAAGAAGTACAGCCAAACAAGCTTTTTGTCGGACAAAAGCTGGATGTGCAGACTATAAATTTTTTGTCGTACGTGAACTCAACGTCCGATTTTCATTTAATTAGTACGGGTTTCGTACGAACAAAATCGTAAGAGCAAGACTACGCATGCTCAGAAACGAAAGAATACATACAAAACTAGTCAACACGTTACATCACTTCTGAAGTTGTATTCTGTCGTACGAGAATTTTCATATGGTGAGTAACCTCTTCACTTTCGACGTGAGACTTGCATGCAACAAAAAACGGATGTCTGAACATCTGATCGTGTGTACGAGGCTTAAGTGCTCGTTCCGTCTTTTACTTCTTAGAAAGAAGCAGAAGGTTTTTTTTTTTTTTTCCAGGCCTTAGCTATAGTGCTTTTGGCAGACAGGAATAAATAGGACACTAGGTTTTGTTCTAAAAATAAGAAAATATTTATTGTCATTGCATATAAAAAAATATTACAATGAAATTTACAAAAAGTAACTCTTCTTAAAAACACAATCCACTTACAATCCACTTACAATTCATCTTTCCATTTATTGTCTTGATAGCCAACTAAAAAAATCTCTCTATAGCTTTTTGCTCTTAACTTTAACATTCACGTTACGTCTGCCCAGTGGTAATAATTCAAATAAATGATAATCAGGATGAAATGGATCATCTACTTTCTCTGCTCTCGGAAGACAGCGTGAGTCATAGATTTCTGCTAAAGAGGGAAGCTTACGACCCACTGTTTTCTGTGCAGTGAGAGTTATTCTCTGAAGAGCGTTCCTATCAGCTATGGTACAGTTTGGGTACCATACTAAAATACCGTACACCAATATGCTCTCAATTAAAGCGGTTCTGCACACATTTAATTTAGTAAATCTCTTTGCCTTCCAAATCAGGCAAAGAGTACTAAATTAAGTTTTTTTTTTTTCCACTTACCTTGTAATTGCTGACGTTCTTTCCTCTGTCTCTTCGGCGGTGGGCAGGGTCTCTGCGTCGATCCTCGTCACGCCGCACTGTTTCCTGGGATCTGGTGTCATTGATCCCAGGAGTCAGTGCGCGCATCTTCCGAAATCTCGCGAGATTTCGCGAACGTGAGCTACACTTTGCCGTTACTGCACACGCGCGAGATCTGCGCAGTAACGGCGGTGCATGCTGGGCCATCTGAAGTGCCTGTGTGGTTTCACATGCCCACAGGCAAGATGGCACCCAGCAGGAAACATTTTTATAAATTCTTTTATAGGACGAAAACCGGCAGCAGTAAATTAGGAAAATGGAACACGTGAGTCTCCTAATCACATCTCCTAATCCTTTACATTGTATTAAAAAAAAAAAACAACACACAGTGCAGAACCGCTTTAAAGAGCAATAAAAACTCTCTAGTATTTCCTGCCATAGACTATACTTTCCAAGTAGTCTAAGAAAATGTAATCGTTGTTGAGATTGTTTAACAATGATGTACATTTTCTGACCATGAAAGGTTCTCATAAATATATACCCCAAGAAACTTAAAAACAGAGAACCCCCCACACCCTAATAATGAGCGGGACCCTAATCCATGCACCCCACATGAATGGCCGCCACTGTTAAATTTGCTGCTTATACTATGGTAGTCAGTTGCATTAAGTCGTAATAATTCAAATAAATGATAATCAGGATGAAATGGATCATCTATTTTCTCTGCTCTCGGAAGACAGCGTGAGTCATAGATTTCTGCTAAAGCGGGAAGCTTACGACCCACTGTTTTCTGTGCTGTGAGAGTTATTCTCTGAAGAGCGTTCCTATCAGCTATGGTACAGTTCGGGTACCATACTAAAATACAGTACACCAATATGCTCTCAATTAAAGAGCAATAAAAACTCTCTAGTACTTCCTGCCATAGACTATACTTTCCAAGTAGTCTAAGAAAATATAATCGTTCTTGAGATTGTTTAACAACGATGTACATTTTCTGACCATGAAATGTTCTCATAAGTCTAGACTTCTTGTTAAAGTGGTGTTGCCACCAAAAAAAATTTGCTTAAAAATCATGAAAAAAATAAAACAAAAAATAATTGGAAAAAAAAAAATTACTCACCTCTAAATGCCTGTTTCTAGGGGGTCCCTCTTAGTCTGCCACCTTCAGTGCCCGGGCAATGACATCACTTCTCCTCGGCGCCGCACAGTCATCTGGGACCTATGACGTGTACCAGATGACTGAGCGTCGTATCACGGCGCATGGCGCCGCTCGCGCATGAGCAGTGGGTGCCGGGCTGTGAAGCCACAGCCGGGTGCCCACAATAAGAATGCCGGCGCCGCCAGCGGAGCGGGGAACGAGGGGGGGCTTCGTTCCCCTGCATCGCTGGACCCTGGGACAGGTAAGTGTCCGATTATTAAAAGTCAGAAGCTGCAGTATTTGTAGCTGCTGACTTTTATTTTATTTTTTTTAGTGGGCACTCCTCTTTAAAGTGTTACTAAACCCAGGACCCTGTATTCACTATATCTGGTCTCCCACAGTATACAGAACATGGAAATGCAAATGCTAAATACCTTTTCTAATCAGCAATATATAGCAGTCTTGTGACTTCTATCAGTGTCTGGTGAAAGCTTGTAGGAGGTGTTTTCACACTGCGCTGGCTGTCCTATCAGGATCCAGGACCCCTGACCCTTTGTCTGGACAGTGCAGATTAGCCCTGTGCTGATCACATGCACTCCCAAGAAACAAAAAATTCTCTATCAATACACACCAAACTGAGCATGTGCAGCCTGACTCCAGTACCTCTGTCTTATCCAGACCTGTTTTGGTGTCAGTGGAAAAAAGGGAGGATCAGAGAAGACAGGATAAAACAGCCCTTTTAAACAATGCAGAAAACTAACTCCTTAGGTTCCACAGTGAGTATAACAAGCGTGTCTTACTGCATATACAGACTGATAATACTGTTGTGGGCTTAGTAACACTTTAAACTTTCATTAATATACCTTAGGACCGATCTCTCTAGGCACTTGATAATCATTGAAGTAAGCGCTATTAGCCTATAATTATCCAGGTTACCTACAGCTGACTTTTTGGGGATCGGAACAAAAACCCCTGTTAATAGTTAACACCCTTCCCCGGAACTCTGTTTGGACCTGCTGATTTCCTTATATTTTTTAATACCTGCCTTACCTTATGTTCCTGCACCGTGACTATGGAACTACCAGGATCCAATGAAGGCCCTACTTTATGCTGAGTTAACATAGATCCTCAACTAGTGTAACGCTGGGGTTTACTTCTATCTGATTTTGCTCTCTGCAATTAGTGTTATGTTTTATTTATTTCCTTCCCAATTTTTGCCTTATAAGCCAATTTTGCTTCTTTAGCGCTTAATTACTTTTAGATCTTGCAGCATTATACACTTCCAGCGGAAGTAAACCCCTCCATAAAACAGTTTAATTTCCGGCATGTGCAGGAAATGTAACACTCCCATTTTATTGTGCTCTCAACCAAACTGTTAAACCATCCAATGGCTGGTGTCATAACTGATCACATGTGCAGCATCATGGCAGCTGTAGATTAAACAGAGGCAAAGATGGCAGCTTCCTTGTCTGAAAATGATAGGAGGGTTTACTTACACTTTAAAGATGCTATTACTCTAAGAAGACATCACACTTTCTTAGTTGTCCGAGATTTCTGATTTGGGTAAATCTTGATGCACTTCTATTCCATAATATTATCTACACAGACATGTATATAACTCAGTATTGAGTCCGTAAAGAGATTTAAATCTTGCTGCTTAAGTACGTCCCAGTCTTTACTTTCGAAACAATCCTGGAACTGTGAGAGCAGTTGACAAAAAAAAAAAAAAAATGGAATATGATTGTTTTTTATGCAGAGCTGCACCTATTTTTTGCACTCTCCTGCATTAGTAAATCAACTTCATTGGAACTGTTAACGTCTTCTCCTTTGCCAGCATATAACAATGCAACTCTGTTTACAGGACCGACTCATGCCACGTACACACGATCGGACTATCCGGCGGACTTAGTCCTGCAAACTTAGTCCCGCAGACAATCGGCCGGACTTTCCAGCAGGGGTCCACCAGACTTTCTGAACGAGCGGACTTGCCCACACACACGACCGGACTTTTGAAGTGAACGGACTTGCCCACACACGGAGTAAAGTCCGTTCATTTTGAACATGACTCCAGGTAGACGGGACTAGCGAAGAAAGTCAATGTCGCTGATCGGCGAGATTGACACCTTGCTAGCCCCGTCACCTGGTATGGATTTAAAGGGGAATCCCTATGTCGAAAAAACGGCGTGGGGGTCCCCCCAAGATCCATATCAGACCCTTATTCGAGCATGCAGCCCGGCCGGTCAGGAAAGGGGGTGGGGACGAGTGAGCTCCCCCCCTCCTGAGCCGTACCAGGCCGCATGCCCTCAACATGGGGGGTGCTTTTGGAAAGGGGGGGGCACTGCGGCTGTTGCCGCCGTCTTCTGCTTCTTTCTTCTTCTCCGATGTTGACACAATGCTCTCTCTGCTTGTAATGGCCGGGACGCGTTGCACGGCCACTTATATAGGGACAAGGGACGGGGTCACCGGCTGATGTCACCTGGTGACCACGCCCCTTATGATATCACAGTCCAGGGATGCCGGGCTGTGACATCATAAGGGGCGTGGTCACCATGGATAGCCGGTATAGACAGCCTTTCCACTAAAGGTAAATGGTTCAGAAGCACAAAAAAAACATTATTTCTGCAAAAGCTTCTGTGTGGGTTGGAATAAAAGTAAAGTCTTGATCTGGGATGACGTTTCCGACAGACATCTACAAGGCCAAAGGTGTGGAGAAGGGAGCGCATCTAGGCTTCCTGAGTAGTGTCATGAGACGGGGCAACTCATGGTGAATATTGCCTATCAAGGGACGAGTTCAAAGTAATATTTGAGTACCCCATTAAAAAGACTACGCCCTAAACCCACTACACGGCACAATCGACCCCAACATTTTTTAGCCACCAATACCCCCAAGTGTATTCTGCCTCAGCCAATGTTAAAAAACGCGGTGTGCTAATAGCGCTTCATCGATCCCTCCCTTTTGTTTTAGCATCTGAAATTAAAGACCCAGAAGGGCGTTATATAATCCTTGTAGGCACCCTCCAGGAAGTGGAAACCACATTAGTCTCTTATTACGCCCCAAACGATAATCCGATCCCCTTTTTCTCTCACTTGTTACAAGTTATACGAACACATTGTAAAGGCACAGTGATTCTCTGTGGTGACTCCAACACAGTGTTGCAGCCACACATGGATAAATCCCCATATGCTCCTGATCAATATACCCCCTCCACGCGCTTTAGGAAGCTATTGCAGCAAGCTACATTGCTTGACACTTGGTGAGAATGCAATCCGACTAAGAAAAATTACACATTTTACTCATACCCCCATAAATCCTTCTCTAGGATTGACCACATATTCCTCTCGGTTGCATCCTCCCCAATACTTGTCAAATCCTCTATACAGCCTATACCATGGTCGGACCACTGTGCAGTAGTTACCACAATCTCCTCCCTAATCCCCAAAACTAATGACCGCTCCTGGTGTATTAATGAAGCCCACCTCACTAATCCATCTTACTGTCTTGATATTCAAGTGGCCCTCACAGACTACCTGCGACACAATAACACCCCTGATATTTCCCCTGTTCTCCTTTGGGAGGCACACAAACCGGTAGTACGGGGCACATGCATATCGGTATCCACACACCTCAAAAGAGACAAGAAGCTTCAATTAGCTAATCTTGAAAGAGAATACCACCACCATTTTCTTCAATTCCAGGCGACCCCATCTGAACCCCATAGGGTAGCGATGGAAAAGATTAAGACTGAACTGGATCTGCTGCTGGCTGAATCGGCCGATAAGGCCATCCGCAGATCTAATCATACTATTTACACCAAAGCCAATAAACCTGACACCTTTCTAGCTATGCGTCTCCGCCGACCCGAACGGAACCATGTTCCCATCAGGTTAAAAACCGACAAAAACACCTACACCAGTAACCCCACCAAAATCCTGAGTGAATTCCGCAAGCGATTAGAGGACCTCTATAAAGCTAAATCTAACTTTTCCCACTTAACCGCTGACTCACTCCTACAAGACGCCCCACTTCCTAAACTATCAGACTCAGACCGTGAGCCCCTAGAAGCACCTGTCTCCACAGATGAAGTACTCACAGCGATAAAAACCCTCAAGTCCCACAAAAGACCTGGCCCAGACGGACTTTCTGCCACTTACTTTAAAAAATTTGCTGCAACCCTTGCCCCCCTTTTATGTAAATCATTTAATGCCCTACTACAGAACCATGCCTTTGGACGTGACACGCTGACAGCCATTATAGCGATGATACCTAAGCCAAATACTGATAACTCCCTTTGGTCCAACTTCAGACCCATTTCCTTACTCAACCTGGACATCAAAATCCTGGCCAAAATACTAGCCCTCCGCCTCAACCCTCTTATTGGTAAATTAGTAGACAGAGACCAGGTTGGCTTCATTCCCCGAAGACAAGCTAGCGACAACATTAGGCGAGTGATACTCCTCCAACATATTGCAAAATCCCGTAATATTCCAATGCATTTGCTATCTCTTGATATAAGGAAGGCATTCGACACAGTGTCCTGGCCCTACCTAGACTACATTCTTAAACGCTGGGGCTTTGGCCCACATTTTTTGCAATGGATAAATTCCCTTTACAATCAACCACAAGCCTATATCAAGTACTCAGGATTTCGCTCGGACTGCTTCCCTATAGCAAGAGGTACTAGACAGGGATGTCCCCTTTTCCCTTTAATCTTTGCGCTAGCTATCGAACCCCTGGCAGCTCTGATCCGATCCAATGTCAACATTAAAGGACTAGAAATAGCTTCCACCTCACACAAGGTTTGCCTGTTCGCGGATGATGCACTCCTATTTATTACGTCACCCCACACCACCCTTCCCAATCTTATCCTCACCTTAGATAAATTTGCTTCCATCTCAGGTCTGGAAGTCAACCAAGCCAAATCTAAAGCCCTCAATGTGTCCCTCTCACCTCAAGAAGTCACCCGCCTACAACTAAGCTTCCCCTTCACTTGGTCCACCACTTCCCTCCCATATCTGGGTATAAAACTGACTGGTAACCCAATCTCACTATACCACGCCAACTACCTCCCCATGCTGGCGCAATTATCTTCTCTCCTGGACACATGGAAGCCTTTGTGTGTATCCTGGTTGGGTCGGGTTGCAGCTGTTAAAATGTCTCTACTCCCCAAGCTTCTATATCTCTACAGAGTCCTCCCAATCAACGTCCCCTCCTATTTTCACAGGATTATCCAATCTAGAGTCTTCAAATATATTTGGGGCCCCACTAAACCCAGGGTCCCAAGAACTATTCTCCTTCGACACAAACTACACGGGGGCCTGGGTATCCCAAGTTTCGCTAAGTATTATCACGCAGCCCAATTGGCCCAACTCACTCTACTACACGCTCTCACAGAAACTCCAAAATGGGTTTCTCTCGAAGCTGTAGACCTTTACCCTCTGACTGTTGATAATGTACTATGGCTACCCCCTCCTACTCGGGGTCGTATAACCAATCCTATCACTTGTCACTCATTAAGAATCTGGGACAGACTACGTAAGCACTTTAAACTGGTTTCCCCACATAACCCCCTACTCTCTTTCCTACACCACCCTTCCTTCTACCCCGCTTACTCTGAACCCGGCACCTTCTCATGTTGGTCCCAAGTGGGTATAACTAGAATATGTGACCTTACCACTAACTCCACCTTTAAAACATTCATGGAACTTCAGACTAACGCCAAACTCCCACCCTTGGAAGCCTTCTGATATCTTCAAGTGATCCATTTTGCCAAAACAGTAGTAGGTCCCTGTACCGGCTTGAAAACTCAGTCCCTATACGAAAAGATTTGCACAACAGACCCCCACGCCCCAGGCATTATATCCTCCCTGTATAACCACTTCTCCGCACCAACTGCTGACCTTCCCCAGTATGCTGCACAGTGGTCCAAGGACCTACGTATATCCCTTTCCCTTGATGAATGGTCCGACATTTGGGCCACTACAAAATCATCTTCCCAAAATGTGGTAGCACTCGAAACGAACTACAAAGTATTAATGCGCTGGTACCTTGTCCCAGCCAGAATATCCAAATTTATACCAAACTATCCATCGCACTGTTTTCGCGGATGCAGCGAACATGGCACCCACCTCCACATTTGGTGGTCATGTCAAACAGCTCAACAATTCTGGACAGTTATCTTCCAAATGATCTCTACAATATTGCATGAGACAGTGCTCCCCGACCCTGCCCTGGCCCTACTTAATCACATTCAGGGAGAATACACTAGAAGTCAGATCGGCCTCCTCCTTCAGATAACCACTGCGGCTAAACAAACCATCGCTAAGGCCTGGAAAACCCCGAAACTTCACATAGCAGAAATGAAGAACAGAGTAACCCAAGCCATAATTCACAGTAAAATTGAGGCCACCATCTTAGACAGGGTCCCTAGGCACACTAAAATATGGACTCCTTGGGTGGACAACTTTCTACCCCCAGACTTTGACCACAATCTCCTTAACCCATGATTCTCTGTTTATCTCCACCATTGTATGTATAGAGGTTCCCCTGACCACACCGCAGCCTCGCCGACACTGATCCCCTTCCCTTCCCCGTCCTATCTGCTCCTCTCTCTCCTTACTGTCTTTCCCTTCCTTCATACCTCTTCCCTTCTTTACAAACCCTACTCGAACCCTAGTTCACTTATCTTTTCAACGAGAACAAGCCCCCATGGCTATGACTCCACCTAGTAGATACCCTAGGATCCAGTTTCAAACGTCTGATATTCTATGCTATCATAGCTCCTGGGACCTCCCATGCTGATACATGCTGACCCTATCATGGTATTATACTCCTATTTACCTATCAGCAACTTATAATAGCACCTATGTTACTTTCTCTCTGATGTTTTGTAATGATTATTCCTTGTATACAACGTGAATGATGTTCATTCACCGTTTATGACTATTTCTTGTTGTACTCTGTACTTTGTTCCAATAAAAAATTTTGAACGAAAAAAAGACTACGCCCTTTCTGTGTGTGTGAGATCACCTTTAAGAGAGGGGTAAAAAATGTGTTGTAATTTATTGGGGGCACAGTGAGTAATGAACGTAACTTCTTGATCCCAAAGTGTGCCTTGTAGCACTTAGCCTGGGTTCACACTCTTGCAGTTAGCTCCCTTACCTTTCTGTACTGTGGTCCCAGGCGTTGAAGCCCACTAAATGCAATTTAGGCATGGAGATTAAAAAAATTCTCCTTATTTACATGAGTTTCCTTTGGGTGCTGTGGTTTTGGTTTCATCCCCCTAAAACATAAAATCATCTACCGTATTTATCGGCGTATAACACGCACTTTTTCCCCCTTCAAATCGAGGGAAAGTCGTGGGTGCGTGTTATACGCCGATCCCCCAAAAAAAGTGACAAAAAAAGCCGAAAAAAAACGAGCCGACTGCTCAGCTCCGCTCGCAGTCCCGCCTCCCTGCGCTCGCTTCCGAAACAGCAGGGAGGGCGGGACTGCGAGCAGAGCCGAACAGTCGGCTCGTTCTTTTCCGTCGGCACTCAGTCTTTTTCGGCGGCGCTCGTTTGGTCTTTTTCGATGGCGCTCGTTCGGTCTTTTACGGCGGCGCTCGCTCGGTCTGTTTCGCCGGCGCTCGCTCGGTCTGTCTCGCCGGCGGGAAATTTAAACGTGGGCAAGCTGCAAATGACGCTGGCAAGCTGCAAATGACACTGGGCAAGCTGCAAATGACGCTGGCAAGCTGCAAATGACACTGGGTAAGCTGCAAATGACACTGGGCAAGGCTGCAAATGATGCTGGGCAAGGCTGCAAATGACGCTGGGCAAGGCTGCAAATGGCGCTGGGCAAGGCTGCAAATGGCGCTGGGCAAGCTGCAAATGATGCTGGGCAAGCTGCAAATGACGCTGGGCAAGCTGCAAATGCTTAAATGTAAGTTTTTTTTTTTCCCCCTAAACTTCCCTCCTAAAACTTTTTTTCCTTAAAATGCCCTCCTAAACTTGGGGTGCGCGTTATACGCCGGTGCGTGTTATACGCCGATAAATACGGTAATTAATGTTCTTCCTCTTAAATTAGTCTTAGCATGTGCATGAATGTGGTAGAGACAATAAATTGTGTGCTTATCTGGGGGACATAGAATGATGTAAATAGGTCAGTGCTATATAAATGTGTTCAATAAATATAGAAATACAAGAAAATATATCAACTCTAAGAAGATAATATCCTCTATAAAAATCAATTGCAATCAGTGCAAGAGTGCCAAAAGCCATGTTTATACATTCCAGTACTGGCGCTGCCATAAACCAAAGAAATATGTTGCAGAAGCACATCAATGGGGGTGTATGACTTTGAAGTATGCAGCTGCTACCTGAATTTATTCTGGTTTTAGCCCGATGAGGCATCAGGTATCAATGCGTGCTGACAGTATTTACTGTCAGCATGCATTGAGAACAACACTGGAAAGTATACATCAGCCACAATGTTGATTTGCGACAGAACCCCTGGGGACCACCAAAATGTTGTCATGGACCATCAGTGGTTCACTGACCACTGGTTGGCAACTGCTGCTTTAGACCTTGCTGTTCCTGGACTTGATTGGGACAATCTGGAATTGTAAAGATGGCTGTAACATTTAGTAAAAGTGTAAAAAAATCTATATAAAAAATGATACGCCTTAAAGAAGTCTCACATCCATTTAATGGGGTTGATTTACTGAAACTGGAAGCTGATTGGTTTCTATGCACAGCTGCACCAGATTTTGCTCTCACCAGTTTTAGTAAATCAACCCGAATGAGTTCTGTTCCCCATGTAGTAATTTGCCGCGTTTTGCTATATGCTATCTAAGTCTAGCTGTGAGGTTAGACAGGACACCTCTCCCTTCACGATCGTCCTACAACACAGCTAACAAAAAGGCGCTGATTTGACAAATGGCACTTTTCTCCGTCTCCTAGCACGTGTCAGAGACAAGCTTCTCATTAGGAACGCATGAGGAGGGGGGCTTGTTTGCTAAAAATGTTCCAAGCAAGTGCCTGGAGATGGAGAAAAGTGTCATCTGTCAAAGCAGCTGTCTCCTTCCAGCTGTGTTATCGGATGGCTGTGCTGGAAAAAAAGGAGCGCCCTGTCCTACCCCACAGTGATCCTTAAGCCCCATACACACGGTCGGATTTTCCGATGGATTCTGTCCTATCAGACAATGTTGTCGGAAATTCCGACCGTGTGTAGGCACCATCGGACAGTTTCCATCGGATTGTCCGACGGACAAAGTCCTATCTCCTGCTGGATAGATTTTTTGACAACAAAGTCCGATCACACCAAATCCGATCGTGTGTAGCGAATTCCGACGGACAAAGTGCTACGCATGCTCAGATCACATTACAAGACCAAAGCTATTGGCTACTAGCCTCTACGTAGTCCCGTCGTAGGCAACAAACGTCACCGCGTTCAGAATGATCGGATTTTCCGACAACTTTGTCCGACCGTGTGTACGCAAAACCAACATCGGACAAAGTACGAAGGACATGATCCGACGGACCTGGTCCTCGGATAATCCGAGCGTGTGTATGGGGCTTTAGACAGCATGAAGGAAGATGGAAGTACTACAACTGCTTTGCTTCCTGGGAAACAGAACACATTAATAAAAATTGAAGTGAGACTTCTTTAAATTCACACATATGGGAAAGGATTAGTAAGTCCGGGAATATCTCAAACATATCACTGAGAACACTATGCAGCTTTTATTCCACAAACCCCTCTCACATAGATGTGCATATACCACTGAAGCATTTCAAGGGTCACACCCCCTCCTTCAGAGCTACCAATACCATTGGCACACCTCCTCTTACATTAGTCTAGGGCCATCTTTAATATTGATTGGACCCTGGACAAACATTTTCTTTGGCCCTCTCAAATCCACTTATCAACCATTTGCGGGCTCAAGGGGAAGCTGCATTGGGTCCCACACTAATGACTGGGTCTGGGGCAGCTGCCCCTTTTGCCGCTGGGTAAAGGTGACCCTGCATTAGTCCATAGCTTTGTTAAAACCCACATCAGGCAACTCCTGTGGTTTTCGCTTGGCAAATAAAAATCAACGGGTCCTAATAAATTTGGTAACCTCTGTTGGGTTGACTTGTTTTATAGAAAGCATCACCCTCACTGCACGCCTGCAAATTATTCTTCACACTACTGTCCAGCACCCCACCAACATTTTAATCCCTGGATTTTCCAAGCATGTAACATTCTGCTCCATCAGATCTTTGAAACACACCCCATTTTTTACCTAAGCTTAGCAATGTAAACAGACCTAAAAGCACTGGTATAGATATGCAAATATAGACATTTCCTAAAAAGTCAATCGCTAAGCCTTCATTTATATTTGTATTTATACCTTAACCCCCCTGGCTGCGGATGTATTTAGAGAGCAGTGTGAAATGACTTGGCGTTTAACCCCTTTGAATAAGGCTCTGGAGTTTAGGTACCTGTGGAAGGCACGGGTGCACTGTCCAGCCCGGCTGCTGGCAGGCTGTAAAACTCTAATGCTGCGTACACGCGATCGGAATTCCGGCCAGAAAAAGACCGATGAGAGCTTTTCATCTGAAAATGCGACCGTGTGTAGGCTCCATCGGAATTTTGCTGGCCGAATTTCCGACAGCAAAGAATTGAGAGCATGTTCTCAATTTTTCCAACGGAAAAGGTTTCTATCGGAAATTCCGATCGTCTGTAGCAATTCTGACACGCAAAATTCCTACGCATGCTCGGAAACAATTTGACGCATGCTCGGAAGCATTGAACTTGGCTCGTTGTAGTGTTGTACGTCACCGCGTTCTTGGCGGTCGGAATTCGATGTGACCGTGTGTAGGCAAGACAGTTTGAGCGGAATTCCGTTGGGAAAACCGTCAGAGCTTTTACCGACGAGAATTCCGATCGTGTGTACGCGGCATTAGAGGCTGAAAGGTGCTGTGGCTGGACAATGCACCAAGTGCTACTAACGTTGAGCGCTGGTTCACATTGGTGAGATTTGACATGTGAAATTGTATGTCAAATGGGCAATGGCACTGTCCTAATCAGTGTGACGCCACATCTGCGGCGCCGCACCGATTTCAAAAAGTAGTTTCTGTACTATTTTCTGAGATTTTGGGGTGCGATTTCTATTGACATCTGTGAGAATCGCACACAGGTGTCTTTGAAATCACAGCCAAAATCGGGACTGACACGTGGGAGTGAAATCGTGCGAGTTCAGCTGTGAACCCCGGCTTAGGGTTGAATGCCTGGAATGCAAGAAGCCTTCGTCCCTGGGCTCATACTGCCCTAAACGGCAGTACTGCTTGGTGCACCGTCCAGCCGCAGCAACTTTCAGCCTCTCATAGAATTTTACAGGGTGGAGGACAGTGCACCTTTGTCCTCCACCCACACAAAGACACTGGAATCTCATGCACCAGGGATACATGGGCAATGTGCAGAAGAACTTATAGTTGGGCTTTATGCATACTAACACTCCTGAGTTTACCTTTTCTAAATGCAGGAGACGTTATCTGGAAAGTATAAACGCATTTTATTCTTCCTAGACCACATTTTCTTCCTGACACTAATGATGGGGCACTATTCCGTGCATGGCACGTGAAGTCACGTAATTACGTTGGGGGCGACGGCGGATGCTTTGCCTTCCGGAACGCAGAGAGGGCCACACGGCTGCCGCAAACATAGCGGCAGGGACTGTGGTAATGGGGGGGGGGGGTTTGGGGAGGGGATAACACCTGCCATCAATGGATATATAATTTAAATATTATTTAAACGTACAGCTTCCAGAGGATTCTGAGGTGACCTCTGGAATGAAAGCAGAGGGGGACTGTTTTAAGGCCACCCGGCGCATGGGACTGTGCCAGAATGAGAGTTTCAAGTTCCCCCCACCAGGTGAAGGTTAAGTAACCAATTAAGGTTTTAGCATATCTGGGGTCTCAGGTCAGCTGACCTTTGGGAATCTTCCAGAAGGTAGAGTCACCTGACCCCCTGGAAGCTTCTAGATTGGGCAAAAGGCTATATAAGGCAGTGCATCAGGCATAGTGGCTGCCAGTTTCCTCAGCAATCCACCTGAGGAGCTATCTCCCCTCCCCCCCTCCCTTGTCGCGGCCTATAATATTATGTGGTTTTATTACCATCCTTTGCTCTAAAGGAGTGGTTATTTAACCACTTCAGCCCCGGACCAATTGGCAGCCAAAAGACCAGGCCCCTTTTTGCGATTCGGCACTGCGTCGCTTTAACTGACAATTGCGCGGTCGTGCGACGTGGCTCCCAAACAAAATTGGCGTCCTTTTTTTCCCACAAATAGAGCTTTCTTTTGGTGGTATTTGATCGCCCCTGCGGTTTTTATTTTTTGCGCTATAAACAAAAATAGAGCGACAATTTTGAAAAAAATGCAATATTTTTTACTTTTTGCTATAATAAATATCCCCAAAAAATATATAAAAAAAAATTTTTTTTCCTCAGTTTAGGCCGATACGTATTCTTCTACATATTTTTGGTAAAAAAAAATCGCAATAAGCGATTATTGATTAGTTTGCGCAAAAGTTATAGCGTTTACAAAATAGGGGATAGTTTTATAGCATTTTTATTAATATTTTTTTTTTTTATTAGTAATGGCGGCGATCAGCGATTTTTATTGTGACTGCGACATTATGGCGGACACATCGGACATTTTTGACACATTTTTGGGACATTTGTCATTTATACAGCAATCACTGCTATTTAAATAGCACTGATTCCTATGTAAATGACAGTTGTAGTGACAGTTGTAGCCACTAGGGGGCGGGGAGGAGTCAGTGTGACGTGTTGTGTTTTTTTTACAGTAGGGGGCGTGGCTGTACGTCTGACGTCATTGATCGGCGTTCCCGATGACAGGGAACCGCCGATCACTGACAGTCAGTGTAGGAAGCGCGGGGAGAGGTTTGTTTACATAGACCTCTCCCCGTTCTTCAGCTCCGTAACCCGATCGCGGGATACCAGCGGCGATCGGGTCCGCTGGTCCCCGGGCAGGCAAATTAAAGGGGACGTACAGGTACGTGCTTTTGCCTGCCCGTGCCATTCTGTTGACGTATATCTACATGAGGCGGTCGGGAAGCGGTTAAAAGTTGGTTATAAGTTCATCAACCTGAGTTGTAGTGGCTGGGTTGTTATTGGAAGTTGGTTGATTAACAGTTTGTTGGTGATTTCATTTATCTATCTATGAATACTTTCATGTTTATTTATACCAATAATAAAGACCGCGGCCTAGTTTACTCCACCATGTTGTCTGTTGTTATTTATTACAGTTAATCAGTTCTGGCTACATTCCCATGCAGTTTACACACACAGGAAAGATTTGTAGCATTTAGTAAGTGCAACTTTTGGATTCACACTGACCAACTCATTTATTCATATTCCTCACTATTCCGGCTCTTTATAAATTAACCAACATATTTTAACTCAATATAGACATTGTCTCACTCCTAATGCCGTGTACACACGGTTGGACATTCCAACAGAAAAAGTCAGATGGGAGCTCTTCATCATATATTCTGACCGTGTGTATGCCCCATCAGACTTTTTCCGCCGAAAATTCAGACGGACTTAGATAGAGAACATGTTCTATATTTTATCAGACGGAACTAATTACTATCAGATAAACTGCTCATCTGTACGATGTTCCGACGCACCAAAAACGATGCAAGTACGAGAAGGAAGCTATTAGCTACCGGCTATTGAACTTCCATTTTCTAGTCCCGTCATACGTGCTGTATGTCACTGCGTTCTTGACGGTCAGACTTTGGTGTCACCGTGTGTATGCAAGACAGCTTGAGCGGAATTCCGTCGGAGAAACCTTCAGAGTCGTGTGTACGCGGCATAACGCTTTGAACACTTGTTATTAGTGCCATACATCCTCTTTTGTCTGGCACTTTATATCTCATTCTTGTTCACCCAAAACAGAACTCTTTTTATTAGTATAGATAATCAACGTTCAGCACTATGCGTTTTGCACACACTCTTGCACTCAATAGCATTTTTGTTTTTTCACATATCATTTTAATGCCATTACCACATTAGTTTTTATTACTGATTCATCCTTAGACACACTACCTCATCACATTGCACAGTCACTTTCATACTCATCAGGCAGCATCATATTTTTTTATTTCATTATATGAATGGTAATACAAATTAATCTAAAAATCAACCAAACAAATCAACATACTAAACAATTAAATAAATTAGTAATATTAGTACCTATAATTATAATACTTGATTGAGTATTGATCAGTCTAAGGTTGCACAGTAGCACTTTATACTTATAAAATACTTGCTGATTACTTATTGAGATTCCTCAAAATCATACTGCAGGTGCCTCGCCATATACCTTCCTCTTAAGGTTCAAAAGTGTGGCTCTTTGCAAGCCCTATGGACTGTGGACTCTCCTGGAGGGTGCAGAGGGGACATGCGGACCCACACCGTCCTCTCTGCTCCTCTCAAGACCTCCTACTCTCAAGTTCCCTTGTATCCTCCTCCCATGCTTGTTTCCAGGATTTCTCCAGAGCCTCTCCCATCCTCTGGAACTCTCTACCTCAATCTGTCCGGCTGTCTTTTACTCTGGCTGCCTTTAGGCGATCCCTGAAAACTCATCTCTTTATGGAAGCCTATCATGCCTCCAACTAATCTTTTTATCACTTTCATCAGCTCATCCCTCACAATTACAACCTTCTGTACCACTTGCCCCACACTATTAGATTGTAAGCTCTTATGAGTAGGGCCCTCTTAACCCTTTTGAAATTTTATTGTATTGTAACTGTAATGTCTCCCTTTTATTTGGTAAAGCGCTGTGTAACCTGTTAGCGCTTTATAAATCCTGTATAATAATAATAATAATAATGGGGCACTATTCCTCCAATGATGCCAATGATGGGGCACCATTCCTCCTCCTACTGCCCAGATGCGCTATGTAGCTGACCACCAACACTGAGGCAAGGTTTATTCTCTCTAATGCTGGGCCAGGACATTTTCTACCCCTACTGGACACAATTTGGCCCCCCTGAAGTTTGAGGGACAGTAAACTGGCATTTTGAAAAGTTTGGAAGTTTGGAGACCCCTAGATCTACCTGCTTCAAAGCAGGTTTAGCTGTGTTTGGCACATTCAGACATGATTAGATGCAATCCCATACATATATATATATATATATATATATATATATTAGTATATAAGTCGCTTAGTCGATTAATAAGTAATAATCGATAAGTCGATTAGTCACATTCATATATATATATATATATATATATATTAGTATATAAAATTGATGTTTTTCTGGTAACTGTGTATGTAGACGTTTGACTGGGGTTCAGCTTTAAGGGCGAGTTCACACCATAGAAACGCAGTCCGGATGCGTTCCAGGTGCTTTTCTGCATGCGCGTTTTTGATGCAGTCCAGTACTCTCCCCCCCCCTCTTTTTTCTTAACCTTAAATAAGGACAAGTGTGTTGCAGTGCATTTTTGGTGCATTTAGGTGCGTTCCAGTGCGTTCCAATCCTCCCAGCTAGATCCTGGAGAATACAGGGAAGCCAAAGCTCATGAGAAAACGCTCTTGCAATGGACTGGATTGTCTTTTGAGTGTTTTTTCCACTCTGGACTCCCCAGGAATTTCCGCAGAAGGACAGTGATCTCACACATCAGTGGGTGAGGAATGTATATATATATATTTTTTTCTTTTACACATTTTTTGCAGGTTCATTTTAAAATCCAGTAACACCTTGGTTTGAGAGTAACTTGGTTTGAGAGCGTTTTGCAAGACAAGCAAAAATGTTTCATACATTTTGACTTGATATACAAGCGATGTCTTGATATACAAGCAGCGTCAAGTCACAACTGAGTATAAAGGAGAGGTGAGACGCCTCTAAGTGTAGCAATATGGTTACATTTAATCAAGGTACAACATTTAGAAACTCACATGGTTGATGATTAAAACAGGTATATCTAAGTATGCAGGCATTTCGGGTAAAGCTATCCACAAAGACCGTCCTCCACACCGCCATTGACGTCCTCCCTTCCACGCTGCGCTCCTCAAGCCTCGTTTTCAGATCGCTCTACTGCAAGGTAGTCTTCCCGGTCACGATTGCAGCGGTGAGAGTCGGCGGTGCGGGGGATGGTCTATGTGGACATCTTTACCCCGGATGCCTGCATACTTAGATGTGCCAGTTTTAATCATCAACCATGTGGGTTGCTAAATGTTCATTAATTGTAACCATATTGTTACACTTAGAGGCGTCTCTCTTCTCTTTTATACTCTGTAGCTCCTGCTGGATTTTGCTTCTAATCCCCTTGTGGAGGCTTTCATTTGTGGATGGACATTTTATGGTTACACAACCTATCACATTGCTATGATCTTTTTATATGGACTATAAACTGAAAGACCTATGAATAAATAGTTGTGGAACAAATCATCTGAGTTTCCATTATTTCTTATGGGGAAATTTGCTTTGATATACAAGTGCTTAAGATTACAAGCATGTTTCCAAATGAATTCATTCCGAACGAATTATGCTCGCAATCCAAGGTTTTACTGTATATTAACAGCAGTTGACCTGTGAAGGAGAAAATGCTCAAGCAAATTTACCAGCCTTTGCATTTAACTGCAAAGTCCACTTTAAGTAAATACTCTTCTGTACACTGGAGGAATCCATAAACTTGGGCTTGTTATGTAACTACAGCCTCGACTTAAAGGGGTTGTAAAGGGTCATTTTTAATTTTTTTTAAATAACAAACATGTCATACTTACCTCCACTGTGCAGCTCGTTTTGCACAGAGTGGCCCCCGATCCTCCTGTTCTGGGGTCCCCCGGCAGCTGTCTCGGCTCCTCCCCGCAATAGCTAACCCCTCTGGGAAGCTCTCTCCCGAGGGGGTTACCTTGCGGGCGCGCTCCCCATCTCATACACTCTGCGTCCATAGACACAGAGTGTAGGTCTCCTCCCTGCCCCCCGGCGGCTGCGTCATTGGATTTGATAGCAGCGGGAGCCAATGGCTGCACTGCTATCAATCTATCTAATCAACACCGAGACTCCATGGAGAAGAGGACGCCGGGGACGAGCCGAGCAGGTAAACGGGCTTAGGTAAATAAAACGGGGGGCCCGTCATTGCCAGGTGTTTTTTCACCTTAATGGATAGGATGCATTAAGGTGAAAAAACACAAACCTTTACAACCCCTTTAAGCCCTGACTTGGGGAAAAAAAAAACACGCTTTCACCCAGCTGTCCAATTGGAGCATTGTTATTGGCAAATAATGTGCTCTCATTGGATAAGCGGATGGTGGAGCAGGGACTTGGTGTGGCAACAAGCAGAGGCGGACTGACCATTCGGCCACTCGGGCACTTCCCGAGGGCCCTGAGCCACTAGGGGGCCCCATCAGGGTTGTCAGCCTCAGTAAAACCAGGGACAGTATGTAAAAATCTGTGTTTTTTTTACATCTGTTTCTGAAATGTCCCTTGCCGACATCCTTTTGGTCTAAAAATCCAGAGATTATAGCTGCCCCACCTCTCCAGTACCTTCTCAGCCAATAGAAACATGTCTGTGTATACTGTGTGTACATGTATGTGTATACTGTGTGTTTGTATACTGTGTGTGTGTATACTGTGTGGCCCCATAATCTCTGATTGCCTGGGGGCCCCATAATCTCCTATTGCCTGGGGGCCCCATGAGTTGTCAGTCCGCCCCTGGCCACAAGTCACAATTGCACCATGCAAAATCAGAAGGTCCCTTAATGCACAGAAGAACATTTTCTTATGATACAGAAACTGTCCATCAATCCGCAGTACCTTCTGTTGTATTGTGCTGTGTGTTTGGCAGGTTCATTTTTTGCCTTCTTTTAGCTTGAAATAGCTGAAAATAGCGTACAAAATAATACACATATTTTTAGATCGAAAAATGAAGTGTGCTAGTATTGTAAAATGTTCATACATTTTTTGTAACTGCTAGCTTTGATACAGAACATGGCTTGTGTTTTAAACATACAAGTTCTTTAAATGATTATTACACCCAAAATAATATTTTATTTGATATTTCAGTTACAGGTGGATCCAGGTGACGTCCGAGTGTACATTTATCTTGAGATTTCCACATCTCAGTCTCCAGCTTAGCTTAGTTATCAAGTTCTTTTATGTGTCTCACACTGCCTGTTGCATTTTTCCCTTAATATTTCATCACACAAAATACAGCAGGACGAATGAGACTGCATGTGAGTGTGGGGGGCACTGGAGCTCACAAGATCTGTAAGAAACCATGGGTTGTCTCAGCTCACCACAATCCACCAACATCCGATATTTCAGATTTGGGTGGAATAACCATCTCTGCCAGCCTTTTTAACATGGAAAAACACTTAAAATAACTTTCCAGTCTCAGCGAACCTCTGCTAATAATGACTACCGTATATACTGGAGTATAAGCCGAGTTTTTCAGCACATTTTTTTTGTGCTGAAAATGCCCCCCTCGGCTTATACTCGAGTCAAGCACTTTTCTGCAGCAGAGAATGACATTTAATGACCCGACTTTGGGGCCCCGTATCTCGGGGGCCACTCGGTGCTAGGAACCCCAATGGTATGCAAACCCAGTGGAACTAGCACTACAACATATCCGAAGATGGTGTTCATAGCACCAAGTGGCCCCGAGATACGGGGCCCCAAAGTCGGTCAACTGTGTCCATCTGCAGCAATGTCATTTCGGGACCCTTTGGGTCCAGAGACCCCAAATTTTGGCTGTAGCTAGGGGGTATTTAGGAACCCTTGAAGTTCAGGGGGACCTATGGCTGCAAATGGGCACAGTGAGGCTGCAAATGGGCACAGTGAGGCTGCAAATGGGCACAGTGAGGCATGCAAATGGGCACAGTGAGGCATGCAAATGGGCATTGTTGACCCTCTTCTCCACTTACAGTAGCTGCACATTTCTCACCCTAGTCTTATACTCGAGTCAATAAGTTTTTCCCAGTTCTTTGTGGTAAAATTAGGTGCCTCGGCTTATATTCGGGTCGGCTTATACTCAAGTATATACAGTATATCAACAGCTCATGGCAACTAGTGTGATGGTCAGTGGAAAAAATGCTGGTGATCCCCCTAACTGCTAGCCAAAATGTCATTGGTGTCAGTGTTTTTTTATCAATTGCTCCTTGCTCAGGGAACCCCCATACCTCCCAACTTTTAGAGATGGCAATGAGGGACACCTATCAGCAAAAGTATGCAGGCATAGGACACACCCCTTAAGGGAGAATTGTACAAAAAGAAACAAGATTGGTTAAACCCACAAGTTTTTTTTTTTTTTACCACTACTATTCCTTTATATTGGCTTTTGGAATTTACATATGCAGCAATTTAGAAATCAGATGGAAGGCTTAACGCTGGAAAACACTTTTTCATAGATAAAAAGTTCATTTTATATACAACTATAGAGATCAGACCAAAATAAGGGACAAATGAGGAGGAATGAGGGACAGAGGGACATTGCTCCAAATCAGGGACAGTCCCTTGAAATCGGGGACAGTTGGGAGCTATGGGAACCTCAGGGGGAACCCATGGCTTCCACGGAACCCTGGCTGAGAAAGGTTCAGCCTTTTTAACCCTAAAATAACTTTCCGGTCTCAGGGAACCCCTGCTAATAATTACTATATCTACAGCTCACGGTACATTATGATGGTCAGTGGAAAGATGCACCTTTTTTCTACTTACATGGATGGTCATCATTGGGAAGGCTCTCCCTAGCTACAAAAGATCATTGGTGTCAGTGGTTATTTTATAAAATGCTCCTTGCCTCTGGAGGAACCCTGGTTGAGAAAGGCTGCTCTAAGTGTACAAACGCAACAAGTCCTTACCAGCGTAAACGGCGTGTTCAACAGTGTAATCAAAATATCTGCCACGGCTAGGTTGACGATGAACAAACTGGTCGCCGAATGCATCCTTTTGTTTTTGATGACCACGTGACACACCAGGACATTCCCGAAAAGTGAAAAGACAATGATGAAAGAATACGCCACGATTAAAAGGGCTTTCACCATGGGGTTCTGGGATTCCGTCCCGTAACGCCTATTCACTATAAAGTTCTGCCAATCGGCCAGGCTGTAGTTATTCCAACTGAACAAGGAGCTGTTGGCAAGCTGGATAGACGCCTTCAGGCTGTTGTTGAAGTTTAAACTTTCGGATGGCGTCGGCATGCTGGAAAAGCCCAGCAAAATTAGCCACAGGAGATGGGAAACCATGTCTGACCAGCTCTGTCCCCTAATGAAAAGCATGGAAAAGGCATGGGCTAATTAAGTGGTTATTCCAGACATAGAAGAAGAAGCGTCAGAACTGTGCAGGCTCGCTCCGGGATCGATTTTCATAACTGAACGAAGGATGACTATAGCATCACTGTCGATCACAATAGCAACAGATGTCCCCAGCGCTCAGTGCAGCATCTGTTTTCTGTGCTGGTCCTTCGCTTACAGCACACTTATATCGAATGCAGGCACGCACAGCTCTCAGATACATGGATCTCCAGCTCTCCGCTTATTGGGCTGCAGCTTATTTGCCATCGTGACGTAGCAGAATCCCACCACTTTATCTGGTTAAAGACCTGCCCTCTGCTACTTGGAGATCTCTAAATGCAAAGAGCGTTAAGGAAAATGAATGAGCCTCGCACGCCGGTCTGCACATTCCCTTAACGTCCCCGCTAGCCTGCTGTCTGTCAACAAAGAACAAAACAGTCAGGGTTGTATTGGTATGGATTATTTGTCTCGCTCCGATCGAAATCTTGCAGGAAAAGACGGCTTTGTTCTGTTTTTTGTTGAGTTAAATATTTATTTAGTTTAATATAAGGATTTTATAGTTTACGGGGATTGAGTTGATTAGAATAAAGCAGTTAAGCAGAATTTGCATCTGAACTGATTATATATTATAACTCCAATGCTAATTCCTTTCGGAAGGAAAACCAGATTGTTTTTTAAAAGGGTTAATTCACTGATATTTCGATTTTTACTACATGCTTGAGATTTAAACAGCCTGATAGTTTATTATATCTTGCAGAGTCTCTATTAGTTATGCCGCGTACACACGATCGGAATTCTCGTCGGAAAAAACTCTGACGGTTCCGACGGAATTCCGCTCAAGCTGTGTTGCCTACACACGGTCACACCAAATTCCCACGGTCAATAACACAGCAGCATAAAACACGTTCGACAGCACTATAAAAGGGAAGTTTAATGCTTCCGAGCATGCATCGGAATTTTGCGTGTCAGATAGAAAGGTTTTCCGTCGGAAAAATTGAGAACAGGTCAATTCAAAGTCCGTCGGAAATTCCGACAGAAAAAGACCGTCGGGCGTACACACGGTCGGAAAATCCATTGAAAAGCTCCCATCGGACTGTTTCTCGGAAATTCCGACCGTGTGTTGTAAGGCATTCCCGCTCTCTTTGTTAGCTTTTTATTATATTCTATGTAATGTAGAATGTAACAGGAAGGGTGATAAACGCAGACGGTTGAGCCGTAGTTTTACCATCTCTTAGCCACCCACCCGAATGCTAACATGCTTGACAGAGCTGTACACATGCCACAGCATTACAGGCATACCCCACTTTTAAGTTCACAATGGGGTTTATTTACTAAAGCTGGAAAGTGCAAAATCAGCCTCACTTCTGCATAGAAACCAATGAGCTTCTAACCCCAAATTGTTCAATTAGGCTTTGGTAATAAAACCTGGAAGCTCATTGGTTTCTATGCAGAAGTGAGCCTGATTTTGCACTTTCCATCTTTAGTAAATAAACCCCACTGTGTACTTAAAAGTGGGGTATGCCTGTATTAACCTGGGCTGCAGAGTTTGACAGGTGGCACCTCGCTCATACGTATTGCTCTACCTTTTGTAAGGGCTGGTTCACACCACAAAAATGCACTCCAGATCCGTTCCTGATGCGTTTTTGACATGGTTTTGTCGCATTCCGGTGCGTTTTTAATGCGTTTCCAGGTGCATTCCAGATGCTTTTTTTCACTACTGGGGTCCGGTGCATTTTTGATGTGTTCCAGTGCATTCCGGTGCATTTTTTGATGCGTTTTACAGCATTCCAGTGCAGGAAAAATACAGCGTGTTCTACTTTTTTTTTCCTGGAACTGGAAAGCCCTGGAACTGACTGTACTCGTGTGAACTATGCCATTGAAAACTCCTACTTTCCATGGGTTTTTGATGCAGAAAAGAAATGCACTAGACTGCATGTGGTGTGAACTGTCACTTCTCTATTTGATGGATGATAGCTACTGTTTTGTAAGCCACCGTTACACTGATTCGTTAACCTCTAGGCACTGAGTGCACCAGTGGTGGTGCATCCATAGAGGGTGCAGGAGCGCCTCCCCCTCTCTCCTGCACTGCTCTATCACTAATAGATAGAGCCTGATAGTTACCCTGTCAGTTGATTGGCTGAAGCGACAGGCGCTGTGATTGGATGTCTATCAGGCTTCCAATCATAGCAGAGATGGTAGAAAGAGGATGGGAGAAGACATGGAGGACTTAGAGCGTGGAGGACTGTGCAGAGACAGGTAAGTGCCGGGTTGGGGATTTACGCTGGCAGCATTTGATAGGGAAAAGTAGCGTCAATTGATGGGGCTCACTGGCGTCAATTGATGGGGCACACTGACGGCAATTGATGGGGTACACTAACGGCATTTGATGGGGTACACTAACGGCATTTGATGGGGCACACTGGCGGCAATTGATGGGGCACACTGGCGGCAATTGATGGGGCACACTGGCAGCAACTGATGGGGCACACTGGCGGCAATTGATGGGGCACACCTGCGGCAATTAATGGGGCACACTGGCAGCAATTGATGGGCACACTGGCAGCATTTGATTAGGCACACTGGTGGCAATTTATTGGGCACACTGGTAGCAATTGATTGGGCATAGTGGTGGCAATTGATGGGCACACTGGCAGCAATTGATGGGTACAGTAGCTGTGTTTGATGGGCACAGTGGCTGCACTTGATAGGCACAGTGGCTGCACTTGATGGGGTTCTTTTTTTTCATTTTGTTTGCGCCCCCCCCCCCCCAAAAAAAAACATTTTGAGCACCAGGCGCAACTGGAGTGCACGTAAATATGCGGTTTCTCGGCGGCCGGGCCTTGGCGCTGATCGGCGGCATATTTGTGTGCATTAGCAGCGACAGTGCGCGTATTGCGTGCTCCTGGCACAGTGACCGGCAGCTCAATTAAAATTAAAAAAGCAGCGAATGTTCATGGGGCGGATTAATACGGATCCGCCCCGTGTGAAAGGACCCAAAAGAGGAAATTGCCCTATAGCAGCACCTGTGGAATTACACAGATAAATTAATCATTCGCTATATCACCTAACTTCCATAATTGTATCCGAACTGATTTTATTTGAGCCTAACCTAGTGTTTCAAGGAATTTTAGTGAATCGGTCGATCAATAATTCAATCCTTTTCCGTAAAAAAAATACCTCTTCTATTGCCAGCAAATTTATAGAGCAATTATACCATCTGGGATTTAATTAGATTAAAAAAAATCAGATTTTACTAATTTAAACAGGTATATATTTTGCTTTAATTGTAATTAACTATCCTATAGCTCTTACCTGAGTACTTCACTCTTTTGATTTATCACTGTTGCTTGGCTCAGTGTCCGCATGACACCTCTTTAACAGCTTCCTGACCGCCTCCTGCACATTTACGTCGGCAGAATGGCACGGCTAGGCAAAAGCACGTACAGGTATGTCCCCTTTAATTGCCTAGCCGTGGGGTCCAGCGGACCCGATCGCCGCTGGTGTCCCGCGATCGGGTCACAGAGCTGAAGAACGGGGAGAGGTCTGTGTATCAGGAAAGCCGATCAGTGATTTCAGATGTCAGCCACGCCCCCTACTGTGAAAAAAAAAAACACACACATGTCACACTAACTCCTCCCCGCCCCCTAGTGGTTAACTCCTTCACTGCCACTGTCATTTACATAGGAATCAGTGCATCTAAATAGCACTGATTTCTGTATAAATGACAATGGTCCCACAAATGTGTCAAAAATGTCCGATGTGTCCGCCATAATGTCGCAGGCAAAATAAAAATCGCTGATCGCCGACATTACTAGTAAAAAAAAAATATTAATAAAAATGCTATAAAACTATCCCCTATTTTGTAAACGCTATAACTTTTGTGCAAACCAATCAATAATCGCTAATTGCAATTTTTTTTACCAAAAATATGTAGAAGAATACGTATCGGCCTAAACTGAGGAAAAAAAATGTTTTTTTTTTATATATATTTTTTGGGGATATTTATTATAGCAAAAAGTAAAAAATATAGCATTTTTTTTTTTTTAAAATTGTCACTCTATTTTTGTTTATAGCGCAAAAAATAAAAACCGCAGGGGCGATTAAATACCACCAAAAGAAAGCTCTATTTGTGGGAAAAAAAGGACGCCAATTTTGTTTGGGAGCCACGTCGCACGACCACGCAATTGTCAGTTAAAGCGACGGAGTGCCAAATCGTAAAAAGGGGCCTGGTCCTTTGGCTGCAAATTGGTCCGGGGCTGAAGTGGTTAACCAGTGACGATTGAAATTTTTTTTTTATATTTTCAGTTTGTCACAAGGGCTAACCCCCCCCCCCCCCCCCAAAAAAGCCAAAAGAATAGCAGTGTTGGTCATCTTACTTTAAAAACACACTATTTTTTATTTTTTATTTTTCTTGTCATGTTAAAATAATTTTTAGTCTTACAATTAACTCACATTTTTGGTGTCCGTCCGTTATCCGTGTCCGTATTTCAGAAAATTCGGCACTTTTAAAATATAAACCAGCAGAAATGTCATTTTGCTTGTGTGCATTTGAAACCCACAAGCATTCACTTCCTTGTTCCCTTTCGTTATGGGAACCAGCATGCCCTCACGTTCACCGTAATCTCACGAGATTTCGGCCGGAGGCCCGTAAATCTTGCGAGATTTCAGCGGATGTCCTCACTGACTCCTGGGATGAATGACACCAGATCCCAGGAGACAGTGCGGCACGACGAGGATCCCCGCACAGACCCCGCCACCCCAGAAGAGACAGAGGAAAGACCGGTAGCAATTACAAGGTAAGTAAAAAAACAAAACGGCCATTTAGTACTCTTTGCCTGATTTGGAAGGCAAAGAGATTTACTAAATACAGTGTGTGCAGAACCGCTTTAAGTTACAAATTACTTCTCCAAAAAAGTAATTGCGTTAGTAACTCAGTTACTACATTACTAAATTAATGGGCAAAGCTCGATATATAACAATAATAATAAATGTGCCCCTTGGTTACAATACTACTAGACCCGTCCCTTAGTTACACGATGAACGCCCCTTGCAGAGTAGCACGAGCAACGGGAGCGTGCGGCATCGCCTCGTACAATTACATGTTAACTGCGCCTGCGCGGTGTAGAGTTCATTCAGAGCTGTTTAGGTTCAGCAATTTTCGTAAGCTCTGTAGTCCTTCGTACTGCGCAAGTGCTGAGCCTGCGCAGTACAGGGGGTCCATATCTGGCAGGGGAAATGTTTTGGCAGGACACCTAAATTACACTACTGCCATCTAGTGGCGGTACATGTAATTGCGGTAACACCGCCCAAGTAATGGGAACTGCGTTACCATGTGGGGAAAAGTAATCAGTTAGATTACTTGTTACCCTCTAAAGTAACTGCGTTAAGTAACTCTGTTTATTTTAACTCAGTTACTTACATCACTGCAGAATAGTGACAGGTTACATACAAGGCAATGAACCACCCTGCTAAAATAAAAAAAGGAAAACAACTTACTTTTAACCAGGTTAAGAGCCACACTAGCAACTTTATTGCTATCACAAGGGATGAACAGCAACCCTTGTGACAACATGGGCCATGACAGGTCCTCTTTATGGAGAGATCTGGGATCTATTAGACCCCATATTTCATTGTCGCCGGGCGCATCACTCCCGGCCTCCACAATGGAATCTGAGAGCCCTGGAGAGGTGGCGGCGACGGGAGGGGCTGTGTCCTATGCCTACATACTTTTGCTAATAGGTGTCCCTCATTCCTTTCGCAAAAAGATGGGAGATATGCTTACATTCTCTTTCTCTCCCTGATGCAGTAGCTCTGAGCTCAGCATTTGAGAGCTCAATCCTGTGATGGTGGAGGTAAGCAGTGATGACTAGGCCTCACTTAGCAACATCCGGGGAGTATTCCAGTCAGGCTTCATAAGGTATGTAAATGGCCTACACCTATAGCAAGGGCGTTATTCAACTTTAGTCAGAGCTAAGGTTCAGACGTGAGATGTGTGGTGCAAAGGTAAGGAGCTGTGGAACGGGCCTGAACCCTAAACCCCATGGGTAACACACTCCTTCAAACTTCACCTGTACACCTGAACCCTGCACTATGTGCCCAGTGGACTCCTGAACCCTGCACTGCATGGCGTAAATTAATAACTTTGCACACTATAACACTGTGGAGTTCATTAATATTCACGGGCTGCAAAAAATTTGTTTTATGAACCCTGTTCTCTGTGCATCGCAAACTTCTGAACCCTGTGCATAGCACACTCTTGACGCTGGAACACTAAGTAGTGCACTCCTGAACCCTGCACTCAGTGCGTAGCACACTCCTGAACCCTGCTCGCTTTGAGTATTGCACACCTGAACCCTGCACTCTGTGAGTAGCACACTTCTGAACCCTGCATCCTGCGTGTTATGCACTCCTGAACATTGCACCCTGTGCATAATGCACTCTTGAACCCTTCCACTCTTTGTGTTACACACTCCTGAACCCCGCAACCTGTGCGTACTGCACTCCTGAACCCTGTGCACTGTGTAATGCACTCTGTTTATAGCACACACCTGAGCCATACACTCTGTGAGCAGCACACTCCTGAACCTTGCACTATGAGTAGCATACTCGTGAACCCTGCACCCTGCATGCAATGAACTCCTGGACCCTAAAACCTGCATGTGATAAACTCCTGAACACTGCACTCTGTGCATAATGCACTGTTGAACCCTTCCACGCTGTGTTACACACTCCTGAACCTCGCAACCTGTGCGTACTTTACTCCTGAATCCTGTACACTTTGTGTAATGCACTCCTGAACTCTGCACCCTGTGAGTAGTGCACTTCTAAACATGACAAAAAAAAAGCCCTGGTTATACAGGTCCACTTGAAGGGCTTATATTCTGCAGAAAATAACCCTCCCTGAAAGATGGATCTTAGAACCGTCTACATTGTCAGTAGTCAATCTTCAATCGGATGGAAAATCCATTTAACCTGAGTAATTACTTGCGCTCACATTGTTTGGCAATAACTTCTTCAGAAATGCCGAAGGAGCTCCAGTAGATGCTAGATCAATTGTCTTAGAAAGCTAAGCCGCGTCCAATCATAAGCAATTATTGATTTCTCTTTAGGTTGATAGTTGATAATAGGTCCCCTATTCTGGCATTTCTAATGTATAACTGATAACTTGAATACAAAATAAATAATGTTTACACTGAATATCAGAAGACACCTGCAGGAGCCTCTATTCAGTTCACAGCATGAATTAAGGATTTCTGGTGGCATATAAAAATAAATACATACATTATTCATACCCATATTGGTAGAGGATGGAAATTCATAGCCGCTCAAATGACCTGTTAATGTAAAAAAAAAAAAAACTATATAAATGCATGTATTCTGTCCATAAATATACAATGACCTAGCAGCATAATTGTAGATCATATTCTAGAGGAATGAAAATGGAAATTTTGTATGTAGTGTATAGTTTAAATGGAAACATAAACCAAACAGCTAAATACAGGGTTAAAACATACACTATATTGTCAAAAGTATTGGGACACCTGCCTTTGCACGCACATGAACTTTAATGGCATCCTAGTCTTAGTCCGTAGGGTTCAATATAGAGTTGGCCCACCGTTTGCAGCTATAACAGATTCAACTTTTCTGGGAAGGCTGTCCACAAGGTTAAGGAGTGTGTCTATAGGAATTCTTGACCATTCTTCCAGAAGCGCATTTGTGAGGTCAGGCACTGATGTTGGATGAGGAGGCTTGGCTCGCAGTTTGTGCTTTAATTCATCCCAAAGGTGTTCTATCGGGTTAAGGTCAGGACTCTGTGCAGGCCAGTCAAGTTCCTCCACCCCAGACTCGCTCATCCATATCTTTATGGACCTTGCTTTGTGCACTGGTGCGCAGTCACATTGGAACAGGAAGGTTGGGAGCATGCAATTGTCCAAAATGTCTTTGTATGCTGATGCCTTAAAGCGGAAGTAAACTCATCCATTTAACAGTTTCAAAAAATAATTACATTTCCGGCACATGCCGGGAATGTAACACTCCCATTGGTTGTTCTCTCAACCAAACTGTCAAACCATCCAATGGCTGGTGTCATAGCTGATCACATTTGCAGCATAATGGCAGTTGTAGATCAAACAGAGGCCAAGATGGCAGCTTCCTTGGCTGAAAATGATAGGATGCTAGCCTATCAGCTATATATGAGAAGCTGGTAGACAAAATACAGCTGGAACTACAGAAATCCACAAATGCTTTATCACAGGACATAGCAAATATAGGAAGCCGCACCAACATTCTTGACATCAAACATGTTGAAATTTCTCTTGCCCACAATGATCTCAAGAAGGATTATGAGACACTAGCAGATATTTTTGCATTCATGCAAGCTCAAGTGGAAGATTTGGAGCAGGAGGAGAGAGGTGAGGGAGAGCGAGATGCGATCCCCGGGCGGACCGCGGCCGTCACGAGGATCGCATCCTAGAGAACGAGCAGCGCCTGCGGTCAGCGGAGCTGACCCGGCCGTGCAGGACAGAGGCCGCCGAGGGCGCTCCGGGATGGATGGGGCACCCGGGAGCGCTCGGCGTTACCCCCCCCCCCCCAGTACCCCCCCCCTTGGGTCTCTCCCTCTTCTTGGGTCTCCCCTCTTCTTGGGTCTCCCCCTCCTCCTGGATCCCAAGAACTGAGGATGAGATCCTTGTCTATGATGTTACCTCAGGTTTCCAGGACCTCTCCTCAGGACCACAATTCTCCCAATCAAACAAGATAGAACCGCTTAGCCTAGGATGGTTCTAGAGGCGAGGATCTCTTTAAACGTGAGAAGATGTCGGAGGAGCCCGGTGGACAGGAGCAGGAGCAGTGATCTTGGGGGAAAAGTGGTTAAGACAAAGGGTTTGAGGAGGGAAAAACATGGAAAGAGTTGGGGATGCGGAGGAGAAGGGGGGTAGATGTAAGTTTGTCGGGGATCACGGAAATGATCCGCCTTGACCTGAATCGAGGTAGCGGGGGTGTAACTAGAACCTGATGTACCGAGAGCCACATCACCAGTAGAGAAGACTCTTCTTTTTACAGTCAGCATGGTCTCTTCATGCGAGAGAGGCCAGGGCAGACTTTTGGGTTCTCTTTCCAGGATGGACGAACAGCTTTGGGTATGACCGGAAGAAGTGGGGATGGGTAGGGGGGGGAAGAGGAATGACGGCCGACAAAAAAGGGTGATTTTGAGGAGGACTCAGACTCTTTCAGGTTGTATGAGTGAAGGCCCAGGGCAGAGTGCCCAGTCGTCATGTGCCCATTTAGAGAAAAAGAAAAAAAAAAAACGTCAACGACTATCACATATGCTGTATGGCCGCTGGGAAGGAGGAAGGTCCGTGATGAGTCCATAGCAATGTGGGCCAAGGTCGTTCAGGCACAGGCAGAGGTTGAAGAAGACCGCAGGCTTTGAGAATCTGAAGACGAAGACGAGGGGGGGTTTTGTCGCGAGACTCAGAAGTACATATAGGGGTAAGGCCCGTTACGAAGTCCGAATATAAGAGTTTGTGGTATCCCAGAATCTGCTACTGATCTTACACCCTCTATCTCTAAACTCTTTCACAACCTCCTGCCTGACAAGCCCCTGTCTGCTTTCACCTGTGACAGAATTCAAAGGGCACTTTGCCCTAAACCAACACCAGATAAGCTTCCTCGTGATATTATCATGTGCATGAAGGATTTTCTCACCAAAGAAGATACCTCTAACATTGAATTAGATGGCAAATTGGGTGCAAATTTACCCGAATATTTCACCGGATACGCTGGACAGGAAACACAGAATGAGAGGTTACCACCATACTACAAACAGCAAGAATTAAATACCGCTGGGGCTTTCCTTTCAAGCTCTCAGTGATGCACAATGGTTCTACTTACACAGTATACAATATCATTTAAGGAAAATAACTTCTAGTTAAGCTAGATCTACTAGAACCTGAACCCTCCATCCACCCTCCTTCTACCCCCAGATCATCACCCATTTGGTCCACTCCTTCATCACGCCGCAAACAGAGGGACCAAAGAAGATGGCGCCAATCCTTCCAGGATCAAGCATCATAACTGACCGTGCTAGGTTTCAGAAGAGTTTCTATTTCTGGAAAATCGAAGTCTCTTCTGTATCACTACAAATGACTTTGGCCTATACAAGTAAGAACTCTCGTAATATCAAGACCACTTAAAAGTCCACACCTTGGGTCCAATACAGAGATCTAATTTGACTTGAACTATGAGGTCTTTCTGACGCTATCCAGTCACGTTACCACCTATTATGGCTCAAGACTGAACATGACCATGACCTCACCTTCTTAAATGCACCCCTATGCAGGTTACTCATCTCTGCATCACCCTGTTTGATTTATTTTGCAACTTATAGGGGGAAACTTCAGCCATATAGGTACCATACTCTTTATCAAGGATCCCACGGGTAACTCCGTTAAGTGTCCTTAAGGAATCTTACTCAGGCCATTAACAGCAGTTGATTTTTACCTGTTGCTAATTTCACTTAAATATTTCTCACACTTCATTTTTTTTTATTGTTGTGCTGAACTCTGAATATCTCTATCACCATGCACAGTTAAATTTAGATACACCTTTTTTGCTTGGCACATCCGCCGTCGCTGGTTTGACCACTTACCTGCTCTTTTGGCCTGCTGCTGCTTCCTCACTTTTGGGGATGTTGCATTGGGCTTTGTTGGTAGGTCTAGGACCTTTTTGTCCTCTTGTTGTTATAAGGTTAAGGGACAAGATGCCACTTGACCCCCTTAGTTTTTATTACTGTATTTTAACTTTCTTTTTTAGCCCTTATGGCTTGGCTTACTTACAAAATGCCAATTTGGAAGTCTCACATCACCCTCTCAATCATCCCTATTCAAGACGATAGTGGTGAAGTTGAGATGCTTTAGTTCATTCATACAGTATGGTTTACCAATACAATTTCTTATGCTTCTTCGTATACCAGTTTTATGTTGTGCTAGTGTTGTATGTAGGTGCTTTCAATATCAGACTGAACGTTTATATTTTGTTCTCTATCTATTTCAGGTAACTCTTATGCCAAGTACACACGGTCGGAATTTCCGACAACAAATGTTCAATGGGAGCTTGCTGTCGGACATTTTCCGTCGGAATTTCCGACAAACAAAATTTGAGATCTGGATCTCAAATTTTCCGACAATAAAATCCGTTCTCGTAAATTCCAATCGTGTGTACACAATTCCGACGCACAAAATTCCACACATGCTTGGAATCAAGCAGAAGAGCCGCACTGGCTATTGAACTTAATTTTTCTTGGCTCGTCGTACACATTGTACGTCACCGCGTTCTTGACGTTCGGGATTTCCGACAAAGTTTGTGTGACGGTGTGTATGCAAGACAAGTTTGAGCCAACATCCGTCGGAAAAAAAACATAGATTTTGTTGTCGGAATGTGCGATCGTGTGTACGCGGCATAAGTGTAAACTCCCTTTTGCAAAAAAGTTTTATCCCTATTGTGGGGTCACCAGTATGGCATGTGTATATTGAAATCATATCCCCTCTCAAGCATCTCCTCCAGAGAGAATAAGTTCAGTGCTCGCAACCTTTCCTCATAACTAATATCCTCCAGACCCTTTATTAGCTTTGTTGCCCTTCTGTAAGGGAAGTTTGGCTAACAGACGTGCACCTGCACACAAGCACGGGCACACCAGTGTGTATTGGCGCATGCGCGCACACACATGTTTGCCAATGCGTGTACACAAATGCGCGCCAATGCGCACACACAGATGCGTGCCAATGCGCACACTCGCGCACGTCTGGGCGCCAAGTAAGTTTATTTAAACGAAACACTGACACATGAGCCTTACTGAGTGGTCTTTCAGCTAGTACCTGTTACCTGCATCTGATCTGTTCCAGTGTTCCTGTGTTTGACCCAGCTTGTACCTGAACCTTCCCGTTGACCTCTGCCTGCCTTCCTGTTTGACCTCGTTCCTGCTTCATGCTCCTGTACTGCGCTGCCCGAACCCGGCTTGTATCCTGTCTTTGTTTCTGTCTCACGTTCCGGTGCCTGCTCTGCTCGGCTGTTGATGACCTCCTGGCTTATGTTCCGACCACGACTCTGCCTGCTGATCCAGCAACACGGAGTTCCAGTCCTTGGTGCCCATCCGGTGATCTGCAGCTATCGGGTTCCTGCCAAGACCCGTCCTGAGCCACCTACTACATCGGCCACTCTGTGTCTTTCACTCCCTGTCATCTTTACCAGGGGTGCTAAACAGGAGGTGCAAGAGAAGCCCTCTCTACAGCTAAATCTCCACCAGGTACGTGACACCTTCTTTGTACTCGCTCCATTTCCAGTACATACTTCCTGAGGACTGGTGTCCAGAACTGGACAGCATACTCTAGGTGCTGCCGGACCAGAGTATTGTAGAGCGGGAGAATTATCGTTTTATCTCTGGAGTTGATCCCCTTTTTAATGCATGCCAATATTCTGTTTGCTTTGTTAGCAGCAGCTTGGCATTGCATGCCATTGCTGAGCCTATCATCTACTAGGACCCCCAGATCCTTTTCCATCCTAGATTCCCCCAGAGGTTCTCCCCCCAGTGTATAGATCGCATTCATATTTTTTCCACCGAAATGCATTATTTTACATTTTCCTACATTGAACCTCATTTGCCATGTAGTTGCCCACCCCATTAATTTGTTCAGATCTTTTTGCAAGGTTTCCACATCCTGCGGAGAAGTCGTCTGCAAATACAGATATTGAACGGTTTACCCCATCCTCCTGGTCGTTTATGAACAAATTAAATAGGATTGGTCCCAGCACAGAACCCTGGGGGACCCCACTACCCACCCCTGACCATTCCGAGTACTCCCCATTTATCACCACCCTCTGAACTCGCCCTTGTAGCCAGTTTTCAATCCATGTACTCACCCTATGGTCCATGCCAACAGATCTTGTTTTTTACAGTAAACGTTTATGGGGAACTGTGTCAAATGCTTTTGCAAAATCCAGATACACCACGTCAACGGGCCTTCCTTTATCTAGCTGGCAACTCACCTCCTCATAGACGGTTAGTAGATTGGTTTGGCAAGAACGATTATTCATGAATCCATGCTGATTACTGCTAATGATACCATTCTCATTACTAAAATCTTGTATATATTCCCTTATCATCCCCTCCAAGAGTTTACATACTATTGATGTTAGGCTAGCTGATCTGTAATTCCCAGGGATGTATTTAGGGCCCTTTTTAAATATTGGTGCTACATTGGCTTTTCTCCAATCAGCTGGTACCATTCCAGTCAGTAGACTGTCAGTAAAAATTAGGAACAATGGTCTGGCAATTACTTGACTGAGTTCCCTAAGTACCCTCAAGTGCAAGCCATCTGGTCCCGGTGATTTATCAATGTTAAGTTTCCCAAGTCTAATTTTAATTCTGTCCTCTGTTAACCATGGAGGTGCTTCCTGTGATGTGTCATGAGGATAAACACTGCAGTTTTGGTTACTGAAGCCCCCAGATTCCCTTGTGAAGACTTAGGAGAAGAATAAATTCAATACCATGGCCATCTCCCCATCCTTTGTAACCAGATGCCCTTCCTCATTCTTTATGGGGCCAATATGGTCTGTCCTCCCTTTTTTTACTGTTTACATACTTAAAGTGGAGGGCCACCCAAAAAAACAGAATAATGCATTAATAATCTTAAAACAATTAAAAAAAAAATAAAAAAAAATAATAAAATTTTTTCACTTACCTGAAACCCCTGTTGCTAGGCAGTCTTCCTAATCTGCCTCTTCCTATTCTGCGGCGCTTCCTCCTCTTCGGTGAGCAGCCCCGTTGCCTTCTGGGACATATGTGTGTCCCAGAAAACAATGGGGCCATTCACAAAGCGCTGCGCGACTCGCGTATGCGCAGTAGGAAACGGGCAGTGAAGCCACAAGGCTTCACTGCCTGTTTACCTTCGTTAAGATGGAGGCGATGGCAGCCGATCCGATGGACGGATCAGCCTCAGGGCGGCCGACATCGCGGGATCGCTGGACAGGTAAGTGTCCTTATTAAAAGTCAGCAGCTACAGTGTTTGTAGCTGCTGACTTAAAAAAAAAAAATGTATTGGCCGTAACGCCCCTTTAAAGAATTTCTTGGGATTTTTTTTGCTCTCCTCCGCTGTGTCTTTCATGTTCTATCTTAGCCGTCCTTATTGCACCCTTGCATTTCTTACATTTTCTTCAAGTCTGAATGCTGATGATGATCCCTCCAACCTTGTATTTTTTGAAGGCCTTCTCCTTTGCTTTTATATGCATTTTTACATTGTAGTTAACAATGCATCTTAAAAAAAAGGTATCAATTCCCCACACAAACGTAAGAAAGTATTCCAGCACTATAAAAGGCTAGGTGCAGATATCATTCTTCTACAAGAAACTAATTTTGCATCCACAAATCACCCAAAACACTTTGATAAATCTTACAGTCAATTTCATTATACTACCTTTCTTAACAAAACCTGTGGTGTCACCATCTTTATACGCAACTCCATCATTTTTGAAATTCAAAATATCTATAAAGATGTTGACAGCCGCTTCATTATTTTGAAGGGGATAATAAATAACAACATTTTTTGATACCCTAGATTAGTGATGGCGAACCTTTTTGAGCCCGAGTGCCCAAACCGTGACGCAAAACCAACTTATTTCTTTCAAAGTGCCAACACAGAATTAAGCAACTTTCCATGGCCTCATCGTCCAGCTCTCCCCAGGCAGTATTGTAGGAATCTCCTTGATATACCTGCCACCAGGAGATCAGCTAGCAGCCACTGCACCTCTCCCCATGGCCATGGATGATCTGCTCCGACTCTGAGCACCGACCCCCCCTCCGCTGTTTCGCAGGCTGCACCAGAGGGACAGACTGAACCAAAGTCGTCCTGGAATAGGGTGCCTGCAGAAAGGAATGCCCAAATGCCTTACCGTAGGTGTAGGGGTCCGGGGGAGGCAATAAGCTGCACAATCGGGACAGTGGAGAAAGAATTTTGCAACCCCCTAAACATCGCACATGGGACAAGATGACTGGCTGCCCACCCCCCTGCTGACGTCACTGGCACTGATGCCTGCACCGTTTAGACACTATCCATTTATTCTGATATTGGAAAAACATTGCAAAAAAATTCTTCCCAATAGCATTTTCTGCGTTTTCATAAACGCTTTAGACACTATCCGTTTATTCTGATATTGGGAATGCACAACTAAAGAGCAGCCAGTGCGGTAGTCGAGCATGGAGCTCTGCTAGTCACCCCCCACCTCCAGCCACCCTTGCACCCGGTGCCTAACCGCCTATGCTGCCACCAGCCATATGTAGAGGGGGCGGCATGGGCCCTTTGCAGCACAGGGCCCGGTTGCGCTCGCGACTGCTGCACCCCCTATAGTTACGCCCCTGCCCTTACCATTGAAATGGAATACCATGACACAGCGGCGTTGCAAGGGGGGTGCGGGGGGTGCGGGCCGCACCCGGGTGTCACCCGACAGAGGGGTGACACCCGGCACGGCACTGGATTGAGAGATGCACCGCGGCTCTCTCCTCCTCCTCCATCCACTGAGCACTATCTCTGCTCAGCGATGTTCGGTGAGGAGGAGAAATAATTGTGAGGCAGACAGGCAGCTCGGGTTCCTATATAGCCCAGTGCACGGCGCCCGCATGTCCTCAGGGAAGCGGCACTGCAATCCCCTATTATTGTGACAGGCAGGCAGAGATGCCGGCTGCCAGCCTATCACATTTACACTCCTCGGAGCCAAGGCTCCTCCTCCACACTGACGGGACACAACAGGAGGAAGAGCCTAGGAGGAGGGACAATGGACATCCATGTGGACAGAGCCACGCTGATCTGAGGTCTGTGAATGTAGGGGTGAGAGATGTATGCAATGTCACTATGGGCAGATATACACAGGGGGGGGGGGGGGGGTGTACATTATGGAGATTACACAGGGGGTACATTATGGAGATTACACAGGGGGTACATTATGGAGATTACACATGGGGTACATTATGGAGATTACACAGGGGGTACATTATGGAGATTACACAGGGGGTACATTATGGGGGATTACACAGGGGGTACAATTATGGAGATTACACAGGGGGTACATTATGGAGATTACACAGGGGGTACATTATGGGGGATTACACGGGGTACATTATGGGGGATTGCACAGGGGGTACATTATGGGGATTACACAGGGGGTACATTATGGAGATTACACGGGGGGTACATTAGGGGTGTACATTATGGAGATTACACGGGGGGTACATTAGGGGTGTACATTATGGAGATTACACAGGGGGTACATTATGGAGATTACACAGGGGGTACATTATGGGGATTACACAGGGGGTACATTATGGAGATTACACAGGGGGTACATTATGGAGATTACACAGGGGGTACATTATGGGGATTACACAGGGGGTACATTATGGGGATTACACAGGGGGTACATTATGGAGATTACACAGGGGGTACATTATGGAGATTACACAGGGGGTACATTATGGGGATTACACAGGGGGTAAATTATGGAGATTACACAGGGGGTACATTATGGAGATTACACAGGGGGTACATTATGGAGATTACACAGGGGGTACATTATGGGGGATTACACAGGAGGTACATTATGGAGATTACACAGGGGCTACATTATGGGGGATTACACAGGGGGTACATTAGGGGGGTATTGAGATTACACAGGGGGTACATTAGGGGGATTACACGGGGTGGTTACATTAGGGGGATTACATGGGGGTGGTTACCTTAAGGGGGATTACACGGGGGTGGTTACCTTAAGGAGGATTACACGGGGGGTGGTTACCTTAAGGGGGATTACACGGGGTTACCTTAGGGGGATTACAGGGGGGTACTACACAGGGGGGGTTACATCAGGGGGATTAAACTGGAAGGGGATTACACTGTTACATTGGGGGGTATTTAGACTTGGGGCTCAGTCTAATATGCTTGAGTCTATTTTTTGTCCCAGTCCAGGCCTGGGTGACACCATTAGGAAGGAAGTGATATCCGACTGTGATGATGTCACCCCCATCTGTGACAGTGCATGGATTGGCGCACTGGCATAAACCACAACATTTACAGGGGCTGGTTTGGCGTGCGCACCATGATGCTGCCGTCCCAAAACTAGCCTACCCAGCACCCTGCAGAGCACCGTGGCAGGCTAGGCAGACGAGAGCCTGATGCACTAGCCTGCTCAGTGTCTACTGCTCTGTCCTACTCCTGCTGTCACTCCGCAGTGGCAGGACAGAGCACTATGGCAGGCTCGGGGGAGAGCTGTGCTGATGCGCTAGCCTGCTCAGTGCCCCGGATTGCTCAGTGACGGGGGGGGGGTGACACCATATTTTACCGCACCAGGTGACACCAACCCTAGTGACGCCACTGTCATGACAGATAACCTTCGTAAAAGTAACCGAGCAGAGAAACCCTGGTGAAACTATTTTCCAGATGGCATATGACGCCCTCAAAAATCCACTCCTTCTACCCTGCAGCCTCTCCTAATTGCTTTAGGGGATGCCCTGAACCTGGTACTTTTTTGCACATCTTTTGGAGCTGTAAACATCTTAGACCAATATGGCGGGCTGCAGCTGCTAGAATTGAGAAGACAGCCAAACAGAAATTTGTTCTCACTCCACAAATATGCCTTTTATATGCCACTATACCAAATATACCATACCATATAATAGACCGCTCCACACATTATTTAGCTCTATTCAATGGATGATTGCATTCAATTGGAGATCAAACAACCTATTATGGTCGCAAGTTCTGTCTAGGCTGGAAATGCTCAAAATGTCTGAGAGAATTTATCATACCTTACACGATAGTTTACACATCTTCAATAAAAAATGGATTTATTGGAACTCACCATAATCATTTACATATATGAGTCATCTCCTGGGTGTTAAATTATATGCAGCCACACTAGTATATCCAATTCTTATATTATTCACGGCTCCATGCCTTCTTCTAAACACATTACGTTGTTCTCTTGTTATGTATATTGCATCTCTTACGCCATTTCACCCCCAAAGTTGTTGATACCATTTACTGTATAACCTGTAAACCACATTGTATTGTTGAATGATACCTTCATTGTATTGAAACTTTACTTTTGAACTTCCAAATAAAACTTTTGTAAACAAAAAAAAAAGAAAAACAACCCCACACCATAATCTCCTCTCCACCAAATGATTTGGACCAATGCACAAAGCAAGGTCCATAAAGACATGGATGAGCCGATTTGGGGTGGAGGAACTTGACTGGTCCTGACCTCAACCCGATAGAACAGATTTTGGGATGAATTGGAGCAGAGACTGCGAGCCAGGCCTTCTCCTCCAACATCAGTGCCTTGACCTCACAAATGCGCTTTTGGAAGAATGGTCAAACATTCCCATAGACACACTCCTAAACCTTGTGGACAGCCTTCCCAGAACAGTTGAAGCTGTTATAGCTGAAAAAGGTGGGCCAACGCAATATTTAACCCTACGGACTAAGACTGGGATGCCAGTAAAGTGGGTGTAAAGGCAGATGTACCAATACTTTTGACAATATAGTGTAGGTCCATGCTGTACAAGTTTATTGTAGTAACATTTTCTCATTTCCCCTTCCATCAAACTTTCTTCTTTGTTGCCTCTCCTTCCCTTGGTGAGCTTTAGATACTCATGAAATAATCATGCAAACAGACTTCAGCTAAACCTACTTGATTGTTTATTTATGTTTGTTTCGCAGTATGTAGCTATGCACATCATCGCTGTCGGCTTTCATTCCATGTGAGACTCTGTTTTCATTTCTCTGCATATTGCAACATTGACAAATGTATATGAAATGATATTGGTGCAAGCAAGGGGAATGTAAAAATATATATATAAATTCCCCTACTGTGGTCAGTGCTGGGTTTAAGGAAACACAACACCCTTAACCTAGAAAATACAGGGGTCAGGTGTGTGTATAACACAATGAGTGCAGGGGTCAGGAGTATGTGATGCATACAATGCAGGGGTGTGAGTAATGCACAGATGCTGGGGTCAGGAGAAAAAAACAAAGGCAGTGCAAGATTCAGCAAGCAATACTTTCCCCACTCAACTAAAATCTCCTCTCCTCTTCCAAAAAATGCAGCACTAATCTGCGCACTCACCTTCTCCAAGCACAAATTCCCTCTGCAAGCCAATTTCTCCCCAAACAAATATGCAAAAAATACTCCCCCTGGCCCCCTCCCAGTACAAATCTCCTACCCTCTGCTGAAATCTTCCTCCCCAGCCCAAATCTCTGTCCCCCCTTTCCCTCTCATCACACAAATCTGTCCCCCCTTTCCCTCTCATCACACAAATCTGTCCCCCCTTTCCCTCTCATCACACAAATCTGTCCCCCCTTTCCCTCTCATCACACAAATCTGTCCCCCCTTTCCCTCTCATCACACAAATCTCTGTCCCCCCTTTCCCTCTCATCACACAAATCTCTGTCCCCCCTTTCCCTCTCATCACACAAATCTGTCCCCCCTTTCCCTCTCATCACACAAATCTGTCCCCCCTTTCCCTCTCATCACACAAATCTGTCCCCCCTTTCCCTCTCATCACACAAATTTGTCCCCCCTTTCCCTCTCATCACACAAATCTCTGTCCCCCCTTTCCCTCTCATCACACAAATCTCTGTCCCCCCTTTCCCTCTCATCACACAAATCTCTGTCCCCCCTTTCCCTCTCATCACACAAATCTCTGTCCCCCCTTTCCCTCTCATCACACAAATCTCTGTCCCTCCTTCCCCTCTCATCACACAAATCTCTGATCCCCCTTCCCCTCTCATCACACAAATCTCTGATCCCCCTTTCCCTCTCATCACACAAATCTTTGTCACCCAAATCCTCCCTCCCAGCACAAACCCTCCCCCCAATCTCTCCTCCCAGCACTAATCCTCCCCCTGAAATCTCTTCTCCCATCATTAATACTCTTCCCGCACAAATCCCCCTCCTCCCAGCACTAATCCTCTCCCCTCTAAATCCCCCCTCCTAAGCACAAATCCCCCCTGAAATCTCTTCTCCCATCATTAATCCCCCCCTCAAATCCCCCTCCTCCTAGCACAAATCCTCTCCCATATAAATCCCCCCTCCTAAGCACAAACCCCCCCCCCAAAAAAAAATCTCTTCCTCTCCTCCCAGGACAAATCCTCCCCCTGAAATCTCTTCTCCCATCATTAATCCTCCCCCAGCCAAATCCCACCTCCCAGCACAAATCCCCCCCCCTTGTAATCTCTTCACCCATATCCAACAATAGACAGCCCATATCCTGCAAAGAGACATCCAGGCAGCCCCCATATCCAAGCAGCGTTAATGTCCAGCAACACTGGATATTTAACTTACCAGAAAAGCAATGTCTCCACAGGTAAGTAGACTAGCACATCATACGTAGCTCTTCCTGACAGCTGCAATTGGCGCCAAAAAGGAGCAAGCAATCCAGTGTGCAGAGAGAGGCGGATTGCAGGTGATATCACACCGCCTTCCACTCTTGTAAGGGTTGCAGCCGGCGCTACAGAAGCTGTTTCGGCTTATGCGGCCGCCAGCTTCTGTAGCGGCTGGTGACCTATTAAAGTAAATGATGAAGAAAAAAAAGTTCTTTCTCACTACCTTTGCCAGACGTGGCGGAAAGTCGTTCGGGTGCATTCCGCCAGAAAAAAAAGCCCTGCCTGTAACAACAACATGAGTTGCAAGTAGAGGTTGCTGAGTAACCTTAAGACAGGACTCACTACAGCACATTATTTTGACTCTGGGTCTCTTAAAAACACAGCATCGGGCAACCATACTGGCTGGTAGCATTGTGACTGGATTGTTCATTCCATTTCCAATGACTGAGGAAGCCCATAACTGAGGAAGCCCACTCCAACAATGGGGCACAATTCCTCCCACTGACACCAACTGCAGGGCCCTTTTCTTTCCACTGACACCAATAAAGGGGGGGGGATATTTCTTGCCCCTGATACCATCAATTGGGCACTATTCCTCTCAGACACTGATAATGGGGCACAATTCTAAAACCAAGAATGGGGCATTATTCTTCCCACTAATACAAATGATGGGACATTCTTTACTCCACCTGATTTTATATCATTTTCTACTCCCACTGGCCACAGTCTGACCCCCTCAATATCTGAATAACAGTAAAGTGCCCCTTTGTTCAGAAAGTCTGGAGACTCTTGGCCTAGGGTAACAAGGCCGCTGATTGTCCTTGGGCTCCAGACTACTGGCCTGCCTTTAAAGTTTGTATATCTTTACTGGTGGATTGATGGGTTTGCACACCTAGAACTCAACTTCAAGCAGAATAAACTTACACTTTATGGGTGAGGATCTTGGTGGCTGTAGAAAAGATTCACACAAGAATGTTCAGGGTGAAATTTGATAAGAGCTCCATGTGAATGTCAGATACACATAGGTCAGCTGGTCCTAAAACATATTTTAGTCTTTAGGTCCAGGTGTACTGAATCAGGCCTCCTTTGATCTGATGATCTGATGAGAACCTCCAAGGTCAGGGACAGCTGATATCCTTCTGTACGTAGTGGGTTGTGAGGCATGGAGTAGTTATTGGGCACATGTATTTCTCTTAACAAAAACTTTTTGTGGGGAGAGAGGGTTAGGGCCAGGACACACTTAGGTAGTTGCAAAATGAATTGTCAGACTCCGAAATTTCAATAGGAGGACAGCCATGCAGGGAAAGGCATCCAGCGAGAGGCCACATCTGCATGTGCAGGAATGCTGTCTCCTATGGCAACAATCTTTAACCACTTCAGCCCCAAGCCTTTTTTTTATACTTGTTGTTTACAAGTTAAAATCATTTTTTTTTTTTTTTGCTCGAAAATTACTTAGAAAAAAATATATATAATATTTGGGGGGTTCTAACACCCTAGAGAATAAAATGGCGGTCGTTGCAATACTTTCTGTCACACCATATTTGCGCAGCGGACTTACAATCACACATTTTTGGAAAAAATACACTTTTTTTAATTAAAAAATAAGACAACAGTAAAGTCATCCCAATTTTTTTTATATTGTGAAAGATAATGTTATGCCGAGTAAATTGATACCCAACATGTCACGCTTCAAAACTGTGCCAGCTCGTGGAATGGTGACAAACTTTTCCCCTAAAAATCTCCATAGGCAACGTTTAAAAATGTCTACAGGTAACCAGTTTTGAGTTACAGAGGAGGTCTATGGCTAGAATTATTGCCCTCACTCTAATGCCCCGTGCACACGGTCGGATTTTCTGACGGAAAATATCCTATCGGACCATGTTGTCGGAAATTCCGACCGTGTGTGGGCTCCATCGGACTTTTTCCGTCGGAATTTCCGACGGAAAAAGTTTGAGATCCTGCTCTCAAATTTTCCGACAACAAAGTCCTATCGGACTTTTTCCGATCGTGTGTAGCGAATGCCGACGGACAAAGTGCCACGCATGCTCAGATCACATTACAAGACCAAAGCTATTGGCTACTAGCCTCTACGTAGTCCCGTCTTAAGCAACGAACGTCACCACGTTCAGAATGATCGGATTTTCCGACAACTTTGTCTGACCGTGTGTATGTAACACCAGTGTCGGAATTTCCGACCGTGTGTACGGGGCATAACAATCGCGGTGATACCTCACATGTGTTTGAACACCGTTTTCATATGCGGGCAAGCTCGTCGGGACGGGGCTCTTTAAAAAAATTTTTTTTTTCCTTCTTATTTATTTTCCTTTTTTTTTTTTTGACTGTTTAAAAAAAAAAAAATGTGGGTCACTTTTATTCCTATTACAAGGAATGTAAACATCCCTTGTAATAGAAAAAAAAAGCATGACAGGACCTCATAAATATGACATCTGGGGTCAAAAAGACTCTCATATTTACACTAAAATGCAATAAAAAAAATGTAAAAAAAAATTAAAAATAAAAGAAATTTCTCCTTTTAAGAGCTATGGGCGGAAGTGACGTTTGACGTTGCTTCCACCCTCCCATGCTATGGAGCCGAGCAGGGGCCATCTTCCCCTCAGTTGGCAGCCAGCCAAGAATGGGAGAGGACGCGATCGTTTCCGCCACTACCGGTAGGTCCAGTAAGTGGTGGAGACGACCGGAGCGTGGCGGGAGGGGGGCACCTCTCCTGCTGCCAGTATAAGTGATCTTGCTGTGAATCCGCCACGGAGATCACTTTTATGTTAAGGAGAAACACACGCCTTTCCCGAAAATATCGGGGTTATGGCAGCTAGCTTCTGCCATAACCATGGTATTTAACATCAAAGTACTGACGTACGGGTACGGCGATTTGCGTGAAGTGGTTAACGTTTCGTCACAGTTCACAACACAAAGCATTAAAGTTCTTTCACTTCCACTACAATCACTCCTTGTAGTTCTTCAGCCCACTGAGCTCCGGTCTCTCACTAGACCCACTGATTCACTACCACTGAATCCCTTGAGCTCCTCCAATCTTCACGGTGGTATCTTCCTCAAGCGTCCCCCCACCTCTCTGCTGGGTCCCTAGCTTGGCACTCAAGATACCTCTCAAGCTTCACCCCACTGGCCCGCTCGGTCCCTGGGTTGACACACAAGGCTGCTCTGCAAGCGTTACCTCCGCTGGCTGGGTCCCTGGCTTGATACCCACTGAAGTTTCCCGATTCTTCACCGTCCCCGGTTGGTGAGAATGGCTGCTGCTCCGGTACTTGCTTCAGTTACTCCCGCCTAGCAGCCTGGGCAATACAACATGTCCACCCAGACAGCCATCCAGGTGGCACAGAACACAGATCACCTGACTCCACCCAAATATATAGGTTCTCCCAGCAGGCTAAGGGATTCAAGAAAACCCCTGCCCATTGGCTGAGATGCCCCATATACCCATAATATGACCTTGTGTTGCCCTTCTCATATCTAGTACCACCAAGTACCCGGCCACCTAGTGGTAGAAGAGAAAAGTGAAACCAGGCTAAACTTAGGGAGAAATCAATGGATCTCTAACAATTAGCCAAGATGACTATTCCTGGCAAGTACATTTCAAGGAGCAACCATGACTAAACTCCTGGGTGCTACAACTAGAATTACAGACAAGAGTGGCAGAAGTAGGAAGTATAAATCTGTCCCTGTTGCTGCTCAATCATTCCCAAATTCCTATAGACCTGCACGTATAGGGCTGTCAGAATCAATGTAGAGCACAAGGAAGGTGGCCTATGGAGAAATGGCCCATGTCTACAAGCACCTTTAACCACTTTACGACCAGCGCACGACGATGTACGTCCCTTTTTTGAAGAGGGATATCTCGGTAACGGCAGCAGCTACTGCCACAACCGAGATATCCATCTCTTCAGGCGCCGGTCGTGTTAACGATAATGGTCGTCTCCGCGGCGGATTCGCCGCGAGATCACCATTATCAGCGGCGGGAGAAGTGCCCCTACCCCTCCCACCACTCTCCCGCACCCTTCGCGGCTTACGGGAGCCGCGGAGGCGATCGGGTCCTTTCCTCTGCTGGGTATGCCGCGTCCAATTCGCACTGGTGTGAACCAAGCCTTAATCCATAAGTGTGGTGCAATGTAAAGTTCATAAAGTGCTCCACCTAAAAGTCCTTATAAGTGCTCCACTCCACAGTAGTGACCAGAATCCACCCCACCAATTGTGCCCACTACTCTGGACAGCCTAAGCTCACCAAAACCGGTGGACATATGTTATGCAACAACAGGTCAAAATACGCATTATGGTACTGTGGGGGTTATTTACAAAGGCAAATCCACTTTGCACTGCAAGTGCACTTGATTTTATCATCCAATCATGTGCAAGCTAAAATGCTTCTTTTTTTATTTTCCTTGCATGTCTCCCTCTGATCTACAGCGATTTTACTTTCAAGTGCACTTGCAGTGCAAAGTGGATTTTCCTTTTTTAAATAACCCCCTGTGTCTCCTTATCTTTCTCTCAGACCCAAATAACTCCTCTCATAATTGAAAAAAAAAAAACGAGAGGGGGACTCATCACATAGAACCAATACTTTATTAAAATTTGCATGCGGCGTAACAGCTTTGTCTTTTATGAATAGAGCTCCAGCAGGGAGAAGCCATGTGTACCTGGAGATCAGGACTGAACAAATAGAGAATTCTTTATTTGTCTTTTCCTGATCTCCAGGTACATAAGACTATTCGTTATTTGTTTTTTTTCGGATGCCTCAAACATTAACAAAAGGTCCAAACTATCACATCATGTCATCCAAATGAATACAAATTTGTTTTTTTTGTTATAATTGATTTCGGATTAAATGAAATTTGTTACTATTGTGATTTGGTGATTCTGATACTCCGAAAAAAAAAATCTTTGTTTCTATTAAAATTTATTGCAGAGTATTGGCGAGTATTGGCGAGTATTGGCGAGTATTGGCGAGTATTGGCAGAGTATTGGCGAGTATTGGCAGAGTATTGGCGAGTATTGGCAGAGTATTGGCGAGTATTGGCAGAGTATTGGCAGAGTGTTGGCGAGTATTGGCGAGTATTGGCAGAGTATTGGCAGAGTATTGGCGAGTATTGGCAGAGTATTGGCAGAGTGTTGGCGAGTATTGGCAGAGTATTGGCGAGTATTGGCAGAGTATTGGCAGAGTATTGGCGAGTATTGGCGAGTATTGGCAGAGTATTGGTGAGTATTGCAGAGTATTGGCAGAGTATTGCACAGTGTTGGCAGAGTATTACAGTGTTGGCAGAGTATTACAGTGTTGGCAGAGTATTGCAGTGTTGGCAGAGTATTGCACCGTGTTTCACTGTCATTGAGCAGCGCTGTGGGCACTACACATTCAGCCCACAGCGCTGCTGACATCTCTCCCCCTCTCTGCTTCTCCCCTTTCACTGTACCGATCAGTTTGTTTACATGTGATCACTCCATCATTTGACGGAGCGATCACGTGGTAAACGGCCGCTATCAGCTGCCATTTACCGTGATGTGCTGGGTCCTCTGGACCCGGCGGTCACGGATGTTCCCGAGTGCACGCCCCAGGGGGCGCGCGGCAGCAAGATTCTTACGGACGTCCACCCAGAATAAGCCGACCGTCCTACGGACGTCCACCCAGAATAAGCCGACCGCGCTGTAGCCGTCTTTCGGCTTTGGCCCGGTCGACATGTGATTAAGGATATAGGGGCCAACGTAGCTTTACAGGGTACAGCCCTTAGTGTCCTTTCCTTGGAGTATCAGGGCTCAAGAAGTGCTATCTACAGGACAGTGAATTTGGTGTCCTCTTTGGAACTTGCACTTATTGGAGTATCCCATGCCCTATATACCCTTCCCAGTTACAAGTTTCATCAGCATTAAAGCCGAAAAAGACATTCCCTAGACTGGTCACCTGGTCAGTGTGTATGGAGTCGCTATTGTGTGTGTGATCAGGAAAAGAACCTTGGTCTTGGTCATCATCATGATTTGTGTTGCTGTTATCAGGAGATGTGCAGTGACTGCTCTTTTATCACGTTTCATCACCATCTATCAGCGGCCCTTTTGTGGATACCACTACACATAAATAAATGGAAGTCCAACTTGTATCAATCAAAATAATCTATGTGTATCGTCTTGGAAATGATCCTTCTGTAGCACTGTGTATGATCTCCTTCCATCAATGTCTAATAGCACATGCTGTACTCACACAGATAACTCTCCAGAAGGCCATGACCTTTCTAAAACGAAAAGGTTGTGACTTTCCATTTCCCACAATCTCCCTATATGGCTATGCGAGAAATGAAAAGGTTTAAATAATTTAATAATGGCTAAACCTTTGCTTCATAATCAGATATCAAGGATTCACCCACTAATCTGCCCCAGTTTAAACCGCTCAATCTTTTTTATTTTTTTACCACCACAGGTCTGTGTTAAAGTGATATTAAAACGAAGTGTATTGGATCTGGTGGTCCTGCCCCCACCTCCTGGGATTTTGATCAAGGGTCTTCGAACTCCTGTTCACCCTTTTCCACATATCAATCCGCAAGGATACCACATTCACATTGCTACATTGCCCAGTCCTGGGCCTCTTCTCTTACCAGCAGGAATTCGCCACTTACCCATTCATTGCAGCTAAGCGCGCAATAGCTAGGGCCTGGAAAAACGCCAGCTGAGGTGAAGAGCGTCCCGACAACCCTTATGATCCATAAACAGATAACAAGTTTCCTCCACAACACTCATGCTAATTAGACATGTGCGATTAGTTGATTTGTACGAATTTCAGGAAATTCGTACGAATCCGAAATACGAATTTTTATGCATACGAATTCTGTACGAAATTTTGTTTAATGCATTTCAGATCCAAATTTATAACGAACATCCGTAATTGTTACAAAAGGTTAACGAATCTAAAAGTTAAAAACCCAGGAAGTCAGCACAGCACAGGGATGGTGGGAACCCCTCATAATGGGCACAGCGGGTGTACACTCAGACCCGGGAACTCAGCACAGGAATGGTGGGAGCCCCTCATAATGGGCACAGCGGGTGTACACTCAGATCCGGGAACTCAGCACAGGGATGGTGGGAACCCCTCATAATGGGCACAGCGGGTGTACACTCAGACCCAGGAACTCAGCACAGGGATGGTGGGAACCCCTCATAATGGGCACAGCGGGTGTACACTCAGACCCGGGAACTCAGCACAGGGATGGTGGGAGCCCCTCATAATGGGCACAGCGGGTGTACACTCAGACCCGGGAACTCAGCACAGGAATGGTGGGAACCCCTCATAATGGGCACAGCGCGTGTGCACTCAGACCCGGGAACTCAGAACAGAGATGGTGGGAGCCCCTCATAATGGGCACAGCGGGTGTACACTGAGACCCGGGCGGGAACTCAGCACAGGGATGGTGGGAACCCCTCATAATGGGCACAGCGGATGTACACTCAGACCCGGGAACTCAGCACAGAGATGGTGGGAGCCCCTCACAATGGGCACAGCGGGTGTGCACTCAGACCCGGGAACTCAGCACAGGGATGGTGGGAGCCCCTCATAATGGGCACAGCGGGTGTACACTCAGACCCCGGAACTCAGCACAGAGATGGTGGGAGCCCCTCATAATGGGCACAGCGGGTGTACACTCAGACCCGGGAACTCAGCACAGAGATGGTGGGAGCCCCTCATAATGGGCACAGCGGGTGTACACTCAGACCTGGGAACTCAGCACAGGGATGGTGGGAACCCCTCATAATGGGCACAGCGGGTGTACACTCAGACCCAGGAACTCAGCACAGGGATGGTGGGAACCCCTCATAATGGGCACAGCGGGTGTACACTCAGACCCGGGAACTCAGCACAGGGATGGTGGGAGCCCCTCATAATGGGCACAGCGGGTGTACACTCAGACCCGGGAACTCAGTACAGGGATGGTGGGAGCCCCTCATAATGGGCACAGCGGGTGTGCACTCAGACCCGGGAACTCAGCACAGGGATGGTGGGAACCCCTCATAATGGGCACAGCGGGTGTACACTCAGACCCAGGAACTCAGCACAGGGATGGTGGGAACCCCTCATAATGGGCACAGCGGGTGTACACTCAGACCCAGGAACTCAGCACAGGGATGGTGGGAACCCCTCATAATGGGCACAGCGGGTGTACACTCAGACCCGGGAACTCAGCACAGGGATGGTGGGAGCCCCTCATAATGGGCACAGCGGGTGTACACTCAGACCTGGGAACTCAGCACAGAGATGGTGGGAGCCCCTCATAATGGGCACAGCGGGTGTACACTCAGACCCGGGAACTCAGCACAGAGATGGTGGGAGCCCCTCATAATGGGCACAGCGCGTGTACACTCAGACCCGGGAACTCAGCACAGGGATGGCGGGAGCCCCTCATAATGGGCACAGCGGGTGTACACTCAGACCCGGGAACTCAGTACAGGGATGGTGGGAGCCCCTCATAATGGGCACAGCGGGTGTACACTCAGACCCGGGAACTCAGCACAGGGATGGTGGGAGCCCCTCATAATGGGCACAGCGGGTGTACACTCAGACCCGGGAACTCAGCACAGGGATGGTGGGAACCCCTCATAATGGGCACAGCGGGTGTACACTCAGACCCGGGAACTCAGCACAGGGATGGTGGGAACCCCTCATAATGGACACACAGCAGGTGTACAGACCTGGGAACTCAGCACAGGGATGGTGGGAACCCCTCATAATGGGCACAGCGGGTGTACACTCAGACCCGGGAACTCAGCACAGGGATGGTGGGAACCCCTCATAATGGGCACAGCGGGTGTACAGATCTGGGAACTCAGCACAGGGATGGTGGGAACCCCTCATAATGGGCACAGCGGGTGTACACTCAGACCCGGGAACTCAGCACAGGGATGGTGGGAACCCCTCATAATGGACACACAGCAGGTATACAGACCCGGGAAACACAGCACAGGGATGGTGGGAATTCTATGGGAATTTTTATGCTTTTGAATTTTATACGAAATTTCGTTAACGAATTTCGGATCCAAATTCTGTTACAACAGAAACGTGACTGGTGTTTTGTTCACCAATCAGAGGAAGTCAGCACAACACAGGGATGGTGGGAACCCCTCATAATGATAAATTCATCATAACGAAAATATGGAAAGAAAGCCGCGCACAAAATAAATGGAATTAAATTAAATATATATGTTGACAATATTAACTAATTATATATAGAGACAATATAATTATATGAATCAATACGCCAAATAGCCACCCCAATAAAACTAAATTTGCAGTGATAATTGATAGTGCAAATATAAAATAATAACTGGATGAAATAAAAGTCCAGTAATTAAAGTGAAATGAATCACATAAATATTTTTCTTCTGTGCAAAAAGACAAAACACCACCGATATTAGTGAGCCGCCACCGCACAACCTATGCGCTTAGCAGAAGGCAAGCGGTGTAAAGCCTGTACAGGGGGTCCCCGACTTACGAACGCCCGACCTACGAACAACCCCTACTTACGAACGGGGCGCTGCGGGGACCCTCCGCCATTTTTTGCCGTCTTCCGGCCGTTCTGCGCATGCGCGGCCATACGGAGCCTCGGAAAATGCCGGCAAACTTCGGAAATGTCCGTAATTTGCCACGCATGCGCAGAACGGCATTAGACGGAACATCGGAAATGTCCGGAAATGTACGTATTTGTCGGTCTGCGCGCGCGCGGCCGACTTACGAACATTTCCGACTTCCGTACAGACGGGCAGTCCCTAACGAGTTCGTAACTCGGGGACCCCCTGTAGTATCAAAACAGCATCCAGACATCAGATTACAAATGGTAGGAATTCACTGCGAGTGTAATGAGAGCAAACCTGGGGAGCCCAACTCAATAGGCAGTCCAGCAGGCAGCAATCACGGTTTTAGTGAGGAAAGAAAGCTCACCATAGTGTGAATCAATTTAAAAAACTATTTATTGTACCAAATAGTATTGCACTTACATTTTAAAAAACTTGTAAAAGCTCATAAGAAAAATACATATGCCGGCCGGCTTGCAAACAGCCGTCCTAGACAGCGATGACGTCAGCACGCCTCCCTCCCCAGCAGGTGGCGCTCTGTAGAAGGACGGCTCCCATGTACAAATACTATAACAAACAAATACTGTAACTGCTGACTTTAAATTCAAGGATACTTGTCCAGGGAGCCCACAATGTTGGCACTCCAGCCGATTTTCAGATCGGCTCTCAGGTGCTGCTGCCGCCACCAATCGTGGTAAGGGAAACTGGCAGTGAAGCCTTTCGGGTTCACAGCCAGTTCCCTACTGCGCATGCGCGAAGCGCGCTGGGCTTTCTAACTGGCCCAGCGGCGGGGGAAGGAGGAGGGGGCCGAACTTCAGATGGACAGCGCCGTGGCGCAGTCTTTCGGACGTGCGGACCAGTACCTGTTAAAAACAGGTACCCGTTCCCCCCTCCTTCCTGAAAGGTGCCAAATGTGGCACCGAAGGGGGGAGAGAAAGCAGATCAGCAGGGCTTCTATTTTTAGGTGGCACTCCGCTTTAATACAGGGCAGTGAGGAGCCATGTCTTGGTATGCACCTCAGCTGGACAGGGGGCAGGCAGGTGAACTCCTATAGTGCTTCCTGTGTCTGCTCACTCCTCTGAAAGCTTACAAAGTGTGTGGAGATGAGTCCTCCAGTTGTGTGTGTGTTCTGTCTTCTGGAAGAGCAGACTTCCCGCTGTGAGCCACTCCAGGACCTAGGAGGACACCCCCATAGACAAGGCAGGTGGGTTCCTGTGCTCAGGGAAAGCCTGTGTATCATCAACTGTGTGTTATAGGTCTTTATTTACAGGTAGCCTCCAGGATTCCATGGTGACCTGAAACCCACCAGAGGAATGACGTGGAGTCACTGTGGGGGACATGCATGTTAACAGGAAGTGGCTGCATAAAGGGTGCAGAAGATCAGCAGTGCTGAGATACTTCTTTCATCCTTTTTGGATTTTATTTAAAGTGTCAGTAAGGCTTCATTTAGACATGTGGTTGGAGGATGGTAAAAATGTGCGGTTGAGCTGTGTTTTTGCCACCTACCAACCTCCCTCCCTTAAGCCGCAGTAGGCAGCAGATGGGGGTGTTTTACACACCACAGTCACAATGCTTCACACCCATGACAAAGTCTACCTGAAATTTAACGATAGGCAGGTGGCAAGCTCAGTGAATGCAACACATTAAGGCTACTTTCACGCTGGGCGCGCTGGCGGTAAAGCAGTGCTATATTTAGCGGCGCTTTACCGTCGTTTTAGCGGCGCTTTTCGGCCGCTAGCGGGGGGGCAGTTTTAACCCCCGCTAGCTGCAGCAGCGCTTTGCAGGCGGGTTTGGATCGCTGCCCGATTGTTTTCAATGGGAAGGGGCGCTTTAGGAGCGGTAAATACACCGCTCCTACAGCGCTCCAAAGATGCGGCTTGCAGGACTTTTTCCAGCGCACCGCTCCAGTGTGAAAGCCCTCAGAGCTTTCACATTGGAGTGCACTGAGTGTCTCTTTTAGGGCGCTTTGCAGGCGCTATTTTTGCACTTTAGCGCCTGTAAAGCACCTCAGTGTGAAAGGGGCTTAAGGCAAACAGGATGTGCCACAAACGTGTGCTTGTGGTGCACTTGTCAGCAAAAATAGTTAAAACAGGTGCTGAGGAGGCGCTTCCTCACTGTCAGTAGCCTCTGAAGTGCGATCCGACTGGGGATCATGCTTCAGAGGAAAGGTAGACATTGTGACAGACTCACCCGGGACAGAGGCTTTTGGAAGGGACCGAATGCCAGCCTCTTGCCTACTGGCTATGGGCCCTGGCATTTGAGGGAGCTGCAAGCATTTAGGAATAGGAAAGTGTTCTGTTATATAATGCAAAAGCACATTATTACATTTAAGAATCAAGGAAGCCATGATGGTCTCTGCAAACCTGAAACTCAGTAAACAGATGTATTTGAAAAGAAAACGGATTTAATGAGATCTGGAAAGCCCTGGGTCTTTTGTTGCCTACTAGTCTGAGATCACTGTTTGTGTTGTTAATTGTGCTAATTAACTCACCTATTGTCTGCTAGCAAACTACTGTGGGGATGTTGAACTTATGATAATGTGTACTTTGTGAGCTCGTTGTTGCCGGCCAGTCTGACCTGGAATGAGCTTATTGATTAGTCACAACATTGTCCAGGTGCCTAATTGTTTAATGTAATGCTTATAGTATATGTTGATGTAATTATTTTCCTGTGTACAGTTTGTATTGTTAGGGTAATGTGATCAGGAGGGGAATGTCCTCCTGTGGGGTATATATTCTGTGTGAGTTTGTTCAATAAAAGTTCCAGTTTTGCAGCTGAGCTAGTCCCGTCTAGTTCTCGGTAGCAATATGCGGCTATAATATCTGATATCTATGTTCAGACTGGAGGAAGCACACTGACGGAAGCACTCAAGTGCAGTGTGGGACGGTTCCATCGCAGACATGTCTAGATTTACCTTAAAGGCAAAATGTTTTTTTTTTTTTATTTCATGTTGGATAGAGTTGGGGAAGGTTATAACCCCTGTCAGTTTTTTAACATGTGTCCCATTGGAGAGAGTTCCCTTCACTTCCTGTCTCATAGCCAAAAGGGGGAGGGCTCATTCACATCAGGTGTGGTTGGACTGCATTGGACAGCTATTCCAGGCAAAATGCCTCGTCGCCAGTATGGCTGGATTACATCACTGCATTGCTGTGGTATGCAGGCTGGAAAAAAAAAAGTACTGTGTACTAAGTGTAAGCAGGGCCTCCGGAATGCAACAAAGATCATACCTGGAGTTCAGATTTAATTAAAATACTTTGCAGCCACTTCATGTCTACATGTTCCCCCTGTGGTGGTTGCCTATCATTTCTCAGGGTGAGTTTCATAATGGAGACAACAGTGGACAGTGTCTGCTTCATATGAGCTTAAACCGACCGCCTTCCGCACATTTACTGCGGCAAGGTGGCCCGGCTGCGCGAAACGACGTACCTGTACGCTGTGCCGTGCATTATCTCTGGGGGACGCGCACTGATTGGCCAGAGGGGAACCCGATGTCCGACGGCCACCTGCGATCGTTCCTGGAAGAGGCAGAACGACCATCTGCCTGAGGGAAATATACAGATCTTGTGTTTTTGCTAAGCAGAAACACAGATCTCTTTCTTTCCCCAGTCAAACCACCCCCCACACAGTTTGAAACCCTTTGAATGCCCCTGGTGTTAACCCCTTCCCAGCCAGTGTCATTAGTACAGTAACAGTGCATATTTTTAGCACTGATCACTGTATTAGTGTCACTGGTCCCCAATAAAGTGTCAAAAGTGCCAGTTAGGTGTCCGATTTGTCGGCCACAATGCTAGATTCCTGGCTGTATCTGATTCAAAATGTTTAATTTAGGCCTGGTTCACACATATGTAGGGCTGCAACTAACAATTATTTTCATAATTGATTAGTTGGCCGATTATTGTTTCTATTAATCGGATAATAACCTTAAAAAAAGTGTGGTGTATAATTAAGTTACCGTATATACTCGAGTATAAGCACATTTTTCAGCACATTTTTTTTGTGCTGAAAATGCCCCCTCGGCTTATACTCGAGTCAAGCACTTTTCTGCACCAGAGAATGACATTTTTCGACCCGAATTTGGGGCCTCGTATCTCGGGGCCACTTGGTGCTAGGAACCCCAAATTTGGTGTGCAAACACAACGGAACTAGCACTACAACATATCCAATGGGGTTCCTAGCACCAAGTGGCCCCGAGATACGGGGCTTCAAAGTCGGTTCGGAAAATGTCATTCTCTGCTGCAGAAAAGTGCTTGACATTTTCCGAACTGGATTTGGGGCCACTAGGAATCAGTGCTAGGAACCCCATCTTTGAATATGTTATAGTGCTAGTTCCACTGGGTTTGCACACCAAATTGGGGTTCCTAGCACCAAGTGACCCCGAGATACGGGGCCCCAAAGTCGGTCAACTGTGTCCATCTGCAGCAATGTCATTTCGGGACCCTTTGGGTCCAGAGACCCCACGTTTTGGCTGCTGATAGGGGGCATCTGGGAACCCCTAACTACCAAGTTTGAAGTTCGGGGGACCTATGGCTGCAAATGAGCACAGTGAGGCATGCAAATGGGCACAGTGAGGCTGCAAATGGGCATTGTTAACCCTCTTTTCCACTTACAGTAGCTGCACATTTCTCACCCTAGGCTTATACTCGAGTCAATACTTTTTCCCATTTTTTTGTGGTAAAATTAGGTACCTCGGCTTATATTCGGGTCGGCTTATACTCGAGTATATATGGTAATATGTAAAGTTTAAAAAAAAAAATCCCATTTATTCTTAAATATCTATATGTAATGGTACTGTAAATATAAAAAAAAAAACAACTATATGGTTAGGTAGCAAAATCTGTAATTCACTCTAAAAATAACAGACTGAAGATATATACAAATTTTATCATCAGATTCGGACTGTTTTGCCTATTTTCAGACAAAACTGTAATATAGTATGTATGACAGACTCCCGTGTCATAGACAGGTGTCTTGATAAAAGCTACCTGTGCCTGCTGTCACTTATGCTGGCCATACAAAAACAATGTCTACCTTACAAATTATTTCATTTTAAGAACGTTCGTTCAATTTTCTAATTGTTAGTGGGGTCAAATCGACGTTCGTTTTCAACCATAGTGACGTTAAAATTCGAAGGAGCAGAATAGAAAACTTCTTGGTCAAAGGAATTGTCAGACAGTGTATGTGGCTTTCGTTCAGAAATTACATTTATTAGAAACTGAATGTCAAAAGGAAGTGAATGTACAAAGATTTTTCTTATGAATATTCTCGTCTGAAAATCGATCCGTGTGTGGCCAGCATAAGGCTCGGTTCACACCTATGCAGTTTGCTTTTGATCCATTCCTGCAGTGCGTTTTTGCACACGTGATTTTGCTGCGAATTGCATTTTTTTTATACTTTTTGTTGGCCAATTTGTTGTTGGGCAGATAAAAAAAACGCAAATCGTGGCAAAAAAAAACGCACTACATGCTTTTCTGCAGATTCTCCATTGAAGTCTATGGAACCAAACAAGCAAGTTTTGTGTTGAAAAAATCATTGACCCTTTCCAAATACGCAGCAGCTGAAAAAAGCATAGATGTGAACGTGTCCCATAGGAAACCATGTTCAATGAACTGTAGTGCATTTCTGCAAAAAGCAGAACCAGGCCTGAGCTGGAAAAGCCCGTAGGATGAAGATGCTGGAGAAGATGGAGGAAGAAGCGGGGAAGAAGATATTTTTAATAAAAGACTGTATTTTTTTACACTACATTACTTTTTGTTTGGTGAATGGGTAGAGGCACAATGTACCCCATACTCATCCACATGGGGGGATCTGGGGGTCGCCTTTGTTAAAGGGGGCTTCCATATTCCTATAAGCCCCCCGCCCGCAGACCTCGACAACCACAGGGGGTGGGGGGGGCGCAGAGCCCCCCGCCACAAAAGCACCCACCCCCCCATGTTGAGGGCATGCGGCCTGGTATGGTTCAGGAGGGGGGAATGCTCGCTCGTCCCCTCCCTTTCCTGACCTGCCGGGCTGCATGCTCGGATAAGGGTCTGGTATGGATTTTGGGGGGACCCCACGCCATTATTTTTTTTTTTTAATTTTGGCATGGCCTGGTATGGACCTGGCAATTTATTTTTTTTACATTCAGCGGGGAAGCCCGCTGACAGCTGATGACTCATCGGTTGTTAAGGACGCGGTGGCTAGCTTCCCGGCCCCCTCCTTAGCAACCAGCTATATACAGTGTAAAAAAAAATGCAAATCGCTGTACAAACACGTGTCAAAAAACGCGGCAAGCACAGCAAAAAGCACTGCAGAAACGCTCAAAAGCAACATGCATAGATGTGAATTGTGCCTTAGGCTCGATTCACATCTATTTATGTTGCTTTTGAGCATTTCTGCAGAGCTTTTTGCTGTGCTTTTCACATTTTTGACACGCGTTTTTACAGCATTTCGCATTTTATTTTTTACACTGTATATAGCTGGTTGCTAAGGAGGGGGCCGGGAAGCTGGCCATCACGTCCTTAACAACAGATGAGTCATCAGGGCTTCCCCGCTGACAGCTGAATATAAATTAAAAAAAATTGCAGGCAAAACAAATTCATGAAAAAAAACGGTGTCCACCCCCCCATTCGGTCTGGTATGGATTTGGAGAGGACAAAAATGGCGTGGGGTCCCCCCCTAAAATCCATACCAGACCCTTATCCGAGCAAGCAGCCCAGCAGGTCAGGAAAGGGAGGGGACAAGTGAGCGCCCCCCCTCGTGTACCATACCAGGCCATATGCCCTTAACATTGGGGGGGGGGCTCTGCCCCCCCACTCTTAAACACCTTGTCCCCATGTTGATGAGGACAAGGGCCTCTTCCCCACAACCCTGGTCGGTGGTTGTGGGGGTCTGCGGGTGGCGGGCTTATCAGAATTCAGAAGCCCCCTTTAACAAGGAGCCCTCGGATCTCGGTCCCCCATGTGAATCAGTATGCGGTACATTGTACCCCTACCCATTCACCAAAAAAGTAGTGTAATTTGAGAAAACCTTTATTAAAAATGTCTTCTCCTTTCCCCGCTTCTTCCTCCGGTCTTCTTCTTCCTCCAGTCTTCTCCGTCCCCCACTTCTTTCTCCGGTCTTCTTTGTCCGGTGCTTTGCTCCCACCGCCGACCCGCTGAAAATAAAAAAAATGATCCTCATCCAACACTGTGCCCTGCCAATCTGTCCCTTCAATGTTGCACATTTCATATATAACTGTGGGGCGGGCCATCAGATGGCATCATCTGGAGACCCCGCTCCCTTGTGACGTCAAGGACCCATCATGCCCTGGGTGGTGATGTCACAAGGGGCGGGGTCTCTGAATGATGTTATCCACCCCATCGCAGTGTCAAAGGTGGTTCGTTATTTTTATTTTCAGTGGGTCGGCGGCGGAAGCGGAGGAAGAAGAACAGCGGAAAAGACCAGAGGAAGACCAGAAGACCAGAGGAAGAAACGGGGGAAGGAGAAGACCGGAGGAAAGAGCAGGGGAAGGAGAAGACATTTTTAATAAAGGACTTGTCAAAAACTATCTATTGTCTTTTGTCAGATTACACTACTTTTTTGGTGAATAGGTAGGGGTAAAATGCACCCCATACTCATTCACATAGGGGGGCTGGAATCTGGGGGCCCTCTTGTTAAAGGGGGCTTCTGTATTCCAACCCCCCGCCCACAAACCCCCACAACCACCGGCCAGGGTTGAGGGGAAGAGGCCCTTGTCCCCATCCACATGGGGACAAGGTGCTTTGGAGCCCTGCCCCAAAGCACCTCTCCATGTTGAGGGCATGAGGCCTGGTATGGTTCAGGGGGGGCGCTCACTCGTCCCCTCCCTTTCCTGACATTCCAGGCTGCATGCTCGGATAAAGATCTGGTATGGATTTTGGGGGGACCCCATGACATTTAAAAAAATAATAAATTTGGCGTGGGGGGACCCCGGAGGGTCTGGAATTGTCTTGTGGGGGAGACCCCACGCCGTTTTTTTCCGCAAACTTTTTTTAGCCGCCATTTTTTTTATGATCAGCTGTCAGCAGGGGAGCCCGCTGACAGCTGATGACTCATCGGTTGTTAAAAAGGGAGGAAAACCTGATGGGTTTTAGTTTTACTTCCTCTTTTGCTCGCTGCAAAGCCTGCAAATGAAAAGCATATATGTGCCACTTACCTGCAAAAGAATCCAGCGATGTCCCCTGTGTAGGCAGCGTCCATCTTCTGGCCCCTCTTCCTTTCGGGCCGCAGACTCCGGCTCTGTGATGTGTGTGTCGTCACTCCTGCGCATGCGCACGGGAGCCGCGATTAACGGCACAGACTAGGGAAGAAGCGGCACTTAGTTTTGTTTCTTCCCCGCGCATGCGCCGTTGGAATTTTCGGCGGACTACAAGTGAAATATCTCATAAATGGCGCACGTTTAGGAGATATTTCCACTACCTATAGGTAAGCTTTATTCTAGGCTTACCTATAGGTAGAAGTCCAAAAAGTGGGTTTACTACCACTTTAAGGACTCGGTGGCCGGCTTCCTGGCTCTCTCCTTAGCAACCAGCTATTTACAGTGAATGTAAAGCCAAAAAACGCACACAAATTGCAGCAAAAGCGCAGTAAAAACGCAGCATTTGTGTTACGAATGCGAGTCCATTGAAGTCTATTACATGCAAAACTTTGCATTTTGCGGGATAAAAAGTCCCTGACCCTTTCCAAAAACGCAGAGGCACAAACATGCATTGATGTGAACGTGTTCCATAGGAACCCATGTTAAAAAAAAAAATGAAATGCGTTTCTGCAAAAAGCATCAAGAAACACATTAGTGTAAATTGAGCCTTATGGAAGCATTTAAAAAAACATACATAACTATAAACTATAGGTATTTGATCACCTCTTTTGAAGGAATGGCACTCTGTTATCATGTAATTAGCTGTATGGGGAGTTATGCAGGAATCACTGCATGGTGCCCTGGAAGTCATACAAAGTGATTACTCAGCATTCAACTGATATTATTTCCATGGTTATAAACCAAATTAGTGCTGTCACTATGGCAGAGCTTATTATCAGCTCAAATGATCTCCAACTTACGAAAGAAATTACTTTATGTAAGCCAGGCTTTTTGTATGCTGGATTGTTCAGGTACAGATCAGTGTATGCACCAGTTGACCTGTAAAGATCCTTTGAATTCTGCCACAGACACCTAACTGTTAGAGGCACACAGATATCATACAGATTTTCTTAAACCACTTGACCTCCGGAAGATTTTACCCCCTTTATGACCAGCATTTTTTGTTATTTAGCACTGCGCGATCAGACAACACTGTATGCAAATTACACTTGTCATATTTTTTTTTAAAACAAATAGAGCTTTCTTTTGGTGGTATTTGATCACCACTGGGGTTTTTTTTGCGATATAAAGGAACATTTTTGGAAAAAAAAAACTTTTTTTATTTTCTGCTATAAAACATCCAATAAAAGATTTAAAAAATCTAATTTCTTCATGAATTTAGGCCAAAATGTATTCTGCTACAAAAAATCTCAACAAGAGCTCTTTCACACTGCCAGCGCCCGGGCATCGGCGGTAAAGCGCCGCTAGTTTTAGCAGCGCTTTACTGTAGTTTTAAGCGGCCGAATAAAGGGTTAAAAGCGTCAGCAAATCGCGGCTGCCGGGACGCTTTGCAGGTGTTTCGTCGGCGCTGACCATTGATTTACACCGCTCCTAAAGCGTCTCAAAGAATTCTGTCTACTCATTGATATTTTAAAATACATATGATTATAAGTCATTAAAATTATATTCCAGGGTATAGATACAATTATGACTTTAGTGTCTACTGATCCAATGATTATTCTGGCATAAGGTAAAAATAAAATATTTTGTTTAGAACAAATTAGAAGTAAGAATTGTTTTAAAGATACCAATCATTGTTATGAAAGACATATACATCGTGACTAAATCTGCATAAAAATACACATATAGTATGTGTTGTTCCAAGATAAGTATTCATAGGATATACAGTACAAGAATTATACGTTTATACATATAGATAATCATTTTAAGTGATATTGATTAATCAAAATTATACTGAGTGTATTTTATATTGGACCGGTTACCAGAGTACTTAAATAATATATATATATATATATATACACCGTATTTATCGGCGTATAACACGCACCCCAAGTTTAGGAGGGCATTTTAAGGAAAAAAGTTTTAGGAGGGAAGTTTAGGGGAAAAAAAAACGTACATTTAAGCATCATTTTCAGCTTGCCCAGGGTCATTTGCAGCCTTGCCCAGCGCCATTTGCAGCCTTGCCCAGCGTCATTTGCAGCCTTGCCCAGCATCATTTGCAGCCTTGCCCAGCTTAATTTACAGCTTGCCCAGCGTCATTTGCAGCCTTGCCCAGCTTAATTTGCAGCTTGCCCAGCGTCATTTGCAGCTTTCCCAGCATCATTTGCAGCTTGCCCAGCGTCATTTGCAGCTCGTCAGCGTCATTTGCTGCTTGCCCATGTTTACATTTCCCGCCGCCGAGACAGACCGCGCGAGTGCCGGCGAAGTGGACCGAGTGCCGCCGAAAAAGACTGAGCGCCGACTGTTCAGCTCCGCTCGCAGTCCCGCCTCCCTGCTGTTTCGGGAGCGAGCGCAGGGAGGCGGGACTGCGAGCGGAGCCGAACAGTCGGCTCTGTCTTTTTCAGCGGCGCTCGTTCTTTATCGGCGGCGCTCGTTTTTTTTTGGGCGGAGCTCGCTATTTTTCGTTTTTTTTTGGCGGCGCTCGATTTTTTTTGTCACTTTTTTTTGGGGGTCGGCGTATAACACGCACCAACGACTTTCCCCCGATTTTAAGGGTGAAAAAGTGCGTGTTATACGCCGATAAATACGGTATATATATATATATATATATATATATATATATTCCAGCACTAATATACAAACAGATACACATTATAAAAAGAGAACATATTATGTAACAGATAGTTCAGAACATGTTTTTCTGCCCTCAGACATGCCTAGTGGTTGAAGGTGATATTACCTGAACTCACCAAAGTAAATCATTACATTTTTCCAATCAATGGAAAATAAGCCATACCTTTTGGGCTGAGCTTATTATAATTTTTATGATCCTATTGTAGGACATGGTATATAGGAGCCAGATAGATGCCATGGAAAGACACTCAATCACACAAGCAGACACATACACTCCACTCATCAACTCATACCTCTACATGAAGATTCCTGGACACCTTATGCTTTGAAACTCGGAGGTCACAAGAAGTAATTCCTCTTTAAAGTGGAAGTAAACCCTCCTATAGTTTTCAGCCAAGGAAGCTGCCATCTTGGCCTCTGTTCAATCTTCAACTGCCATGATGCTGCACATGTGATCAGTTATGACACCAGCCATTGGATGGTTTGATAGTTTGGTTGAAAGCATAGTCAATGTGACAGGTAGCATTTCCGGCATGCCATTTTTTTTTAACTATTTAAATCAAAGGGTTTACTTCCGCTTTAAGAGTAGCCATCTTGAAAGCCACAGCAGCCATTCTAAAAGCTCTGGTAACCAGCAATTCAGACCAGTAGCTATTTTGGAACGAGTAATTATGTCATGTTGATTTTTACCTTAAATACATTTGTGTTCTCTTAGATATTGATTTATTGAGTATTATACAGTTGATAATTATTCTCTCGAATCAGTAACCGCTTTGTAGATTTCTCTCTAAAGATTCAATTTTCCTTAATTTCATTTGCATAGTCTCCATTTTATTGAAATAACAAACGTCTAATTTTATTTCACGTTGTTAACCATTTCAGTATAGTAACAGGTGAAATTGTGAAAAACAGACATTCTGTCTTATTGTCATTTTTACAAGGTTATTGATTCTACAGGGAAGTTTATCATTGCTGTGTCCTTTCAAAGGTACTACAGTCCCATTCAGCGGGTGTTTCAATTGATATTCAAGCTTTTATATAGCACAATTATTATTTTAATTTTATTGAACATTTGTTTTGTCAATCAATTAATATATAACTATTTTGTATGATTATATGTTTGGGAAGTTTATCATTGCTGTGTCATTTCAAAGGTACAACACTCCCATTAGCGGGTGTTTGAATTGAGACTCTTAATTTTATGTAGCACAATCGGTATTTTAATTTTATGTAACGTTTGTTTTTGTCCACCAATATATATATATATATATATATATATATATATATATATATATATATATATATATAACTATTTTGTATGATTACATGTCTGGTGAATAAATTAAATATTTTTAAACTGTGGTCATATTTGATTAATCCTGTATGTTAAAAATATTATCGTTTAAAAATTACTCAAATCATAAATGCTGTGCAGGAAAATTATCCTCATAAGCACAACAGCTCCCAGTGTTCCAGCAAAGCCAGTGAGACACAGAAGTGAGGGGAGAGACGAGCTGATGACCTGCACAGTGCTGGATCGAATGAGGGCTCAGTTAAGTAAAAGGGAGGGTGAGGGGCCAGAACTGAGGCCTGAACATTTTTTTTTTTACCTTAATGCAAGGAATGCATTAAGCCAGGTAAAAAATGTTTACGCTTTAGATCCACTTTAAGGAAATGTACAAGGGTAGTAAGTGATCTCCATAAAGCCTCATACACACGATCGGACCGTGGACCAACTTTCCCGTGGATTTTTGTACAAAGGGCGTTGGCCCCAAGTTGGTATTGCATACACACGATTGGACTTTTGAGTCAACCAACACGAACGTAGTGACGTTTCAACGTACTGACGACACTTCAAAAGAGGACGTTAGAATACTCCAGCGCCACCTTTGGTCAACTTCTATATTGTTGTCTGACCTTTTGCATTGGTTCTGAGCATGCGTGTTTGTACTGTGGACAAAAGTCCGATGGTTTTGTGTACACACGGTCGGACTTTGGTCCATCGGACTTTTGTTGGCAGAAAGTTGGTCTGTTCACACAGCCAACAAAAGTCAGATAAAACCTGGAAAAAGTTGGTCCGATGGAGCGTACACACGGTCGGATGTTGGTCCAAACCAGCTAATTTGCATGTTGGTTGTCAAAAAGTCTGATCGTTTGTACGGGCCTTAAGAGTAATTGGCCTGCAAAATCCAGTAAACGTGATCCCTTTAAGTAGCTGTAAAACCAAACTGTGTACAGGGAGTCCCCGGGTTACAAACAAGATAGGGACTGTAGGTTTGTTCTTAAGTTGAATCTGTTTGGAAGTCGGAACAGGTACATTTTTTAAGTGTAGCGCCAGCCAAAAAATCTATTCTTAAGTTTTTTAGATAACATAGAGAAGGGTTATCACCCCTGTAACATTTGTTTTGCTGTCTGTGCCCCTGTTCAGAAGATTTCACCTCACCTTCTGTCCCAATGACAATTGGATTTTGAAAATTTTGGGTTGTTAGGGAAACATGGACTGGTGATAAAGCATCAGTGGAGACACCTTTTTCCCTAATTAACTCTTACAGGAGTGAATTTCCCTTCCTAGGGGTGCATTTCCTGTCACTTCCTGTTGTCCCCCTTCGTTTGTAAGTAGGAGTCGTTTGTAAGTCGGATGTTTGTAAGTCGGGGACCCCCTGTATTAGAAACAACAACCTTTTTCTTTAACAAATGACTTTAATTTCACCTTTTTGCTTTCTTTCTTGTATCTCAGTATTGCTGATCACCTGCAGCCTCTTAACAGCCATTTACTATATACACTATATCACCAGAAGTATTGGAACACCTGTCTTTACACACACATTAACTTTAATGGCATCCCAGTCTTAGTCCGTAGAGTTCAATATTGAGGTGGCCCACCCTTTGCAGCTATAACAGCTTCAATTCTTCTGGGAAGGCTGTCCATAAGGTTTAGGAGTGTGTCTGTGGGAATGTTTGACCATTCTTCCAGAAGCTCATTTGTGAGGTCAGGCACTCATGTTGGACGAGAAGACCTGGCTTGCAGTCTCCACTCCAATTCATCCCAAAGGTGTTCTATTGGGTTAAGGTCAGGACTCTGTGCAGGCCAGTCAAGTTCTTCCACCCCAAACTCGCTCATCCATGTCTTTATGGACCTTGTTTGTGCACTGGTGTGCAGTGGGATGCACCTGCACTCCATCTCTGATGGTATCCCTGTCTTCACAGGGCAGTCGCCTCTCAGTTTTGGTGCCCATAGTAAGCTACAGAGACAATTCCTGTGCCCACTCCTGTTCTGACTTCTGACTAAGGGCACTGGTTTTAGTTACTGGTCATTTTTACATTTCAAAGATTTTTATTTGGTTTACACAAGGGTTAACAAAATAAAGTACAAATAACAGAGTGATCTCTATATATTCAAAGCAGACTTGAAATCCATACAGTACTTTATAGGTATAGCAAGGTAATACTTATAATGGATATAAGCCTTCAAGTGTAAACATTATCCTCGGTTAGGGTTGCCTTGAACATAAGTACCCTATTTACCCATATGGGAACTAACTGTAAATAGGGTATATAAAGATGAGTGCAGGCATACCCCACTTTTAAGTACGCAATGGTATGTATTTACTAAAGCTGGAGAGTGCAAAATCAGGCTCACTTCTACATAGACACCAATGAACTTCTAACCTCGGCTTGTTCAATTAAGCTTTGGTAATAAAACCGGGAAGCTCCTTGGTTTCTATGCAGAAGTGAGCCTGATTTTGCACTTTCCAGCTTTAGTAAATAAATCCCATTGTGTACTTAAAAGTGGGGTATGCCTGTATAAGTTGCATACCATTTGATAAGTAGGATCAAATAATATATAAACATGTTATGTATCCTTAAAGCGGAGTTCCACCCAGAAATTTAACTTTCAGGGGGGAGAAGATACCTGTCTAATCCAGGTATTTGCTCCCACTTCCGGCAAAAGATTGCCTCAGTATCTGTGGCAATCTACGCCATATCCGGTCCCTCCTCCATTCCCCCCCGCTGTCTTCTGGGAGACACACAGGTCCCAGAAGACAGCAGGGACCAGTCAGAACGTGCAGCGTGACTAGCGCATGCGCAGTAGGGAAACAGACTGCGGGACAGTGTGGGTGACACTTGGAAGCCACAGCGGGATAGTTGTGAAGGAGCTTGAGGGATCCAGTGGCGGCTGGGATCTGAAGAGTCTAGTGAGAGACTGGGAGCTCAGTGAGAGGATCTACAATGGGATACTGCGAGTTGTGATCTGTATTGAAGTTACCAGATCAGTTGCTAATAGGAGACAGTGGTCTACAGATACAGTTGGCTGCAATTCAGCTTAAAGGCCCTTGAACTGTATAGCTGTTCTTCTATTCCTATTGTTTTGGAGTCTGCCAAGCATTTTGTATCTGCCTAAGGGTGTTCAGGCCCTAACTAGACATGTGCAATTCGTTTCGTTTTTTTTTCGTTATTTTTGTTCGTTCGTTTTCGTACGAATGAACGAATCGTTCGAATCGTACGAATCCAATTAACGAATCATTCGAATCGAACGAATCTGAAAAACAACGAAAATCCGAAAAAACAAATTAGAAACAACGAATGTACTAATGAAGAAAATCCGAAAAACGAAAACGAACGAAAAAATTCGTACATTCGTAACTTTTTTTTTTTTTTTGTTGAATTGGTAATTTTCCGTGTCCCTTACAATGGAGCTGCTTAACGTGCTTCGAATGGATTGAACAAAAAAATTCGTACATTCGTAACTTTTTTTTTCGATTCGTAACTTTTTTTTTTTCGATTCGTAAATTATTAAAATGTAATATTAGCATACACATTACATAAAATTATGAATTATGCTCCGATTACGAATCTACGAATGTTACGAATGTACGAATAAATACGAATGCGACCGAAAATTAAACTAACGAAAAACGAATCATCGAAAAAATAACTCTTACGAATCGTTACGAATACGAACACCGACGACTTACGAATGTACGAATCGTTACGAATCAACGGAAACGAAAAAAACAAAACGAAAATAAACAAATTTTTTTGTTGTGCACATGTCTAGCCCTAACCCTCTCTCCCCAGTCCTGTTAAGAGACAATAATCTCATTTTGCATTCTCAAAGTGTCTGGCGCCCAAATTATTTCATCTACACCACACCCGCTATGCCTAGTAGCCCAAACTGTGAAGGTGGATGTCAGCTCTCTGTGACTCTGGAGGTCACCATTAGGCCTCTAGAGGTCGGGGCAATGACTACACTTTGATTTCCACAAATTAGTTAAGGTAAGTCTTGCAGCTATAAGTATGTTAGCTACTATTATTTTGTAATAAGGCAGAAAGATGTCTAGATTAATACCTAGAAGGGCCATAGCTGGAGACATTTTGAATAGGTTACCTGTAAAGGAGGCAATGAATGCCGATACAGAGTTCCAAAAGCTGTATAAGCCCTTAAAACGTATGAAATAATGTACCGATTTGAGTGTTACAACACCAATATATTGGGGATGAAGAGGGGGACATTTTAGGCGATTTTGTAAGGCTTTAGGTACCACCTATTCAGTATCTTTTGGGAATTATTCTAATGCTCAATACAGGAGGAGGCTGTATTGTTAATGATTATGGCTTTATACCAGTTATCTTTAGAAAAGGATTGGGACAGATCATTTTCCCACTTTAGCATATTATGTTTTTTCCCCAAGCTTGGGGTACTGAGAGAGCATCTTATAAAATAATGCTATACATTTTAGTCATTAGTTCTTTGTTGGTAATCAGATGCTTCCAAATTCATGTTGGGATGTCTCAACCCTCATTTGGGCTGAATTTCTTCAAATGACTACATTAATGAAGTTTATTCATTAAAATATCCTTATCCTCTGAGGATAGATTTTTATAAAAAGTTAAATCCTTGTTTAATCCATTTATCCATCGAGAGTCGAGCTTTGCAGTAGTATAGGGTTCTCAGCAGAATAGGTATATTGCATGTTTCTCCTAAAAGGTGACATTTTGATGAGATAAATTTCCATGCTAACAATTACCGGTCATTTTTATTGATTGTCTATGTTGCAGAATGGTATATGGATCTATTTCTACTGCTGGGGGATGAGGGAATATTGTTTCTGCTGGAGTTGGCTATTGTTGCTCTAAGGTAGTCACATTTCTGCTGCAGGGGTATCTATTGTTACTGCTGGTGCATCTATTGTTGCTGTGGGGGGTCTATTGTTGCTGCTTGGGGTCTATTTTTGCTGGGGACATTGTTATTGCTGCTGCAATAATAAGCTCTAAAGGCTCGTGCACATGGGCACCTAGAGCTGTACAGTGTAAAAATGGTGTCTTTGTCGGTGCCCGCGAGTTACTGGTCTTGCGTACAGCTAATATAAATCAGTAGCAAGCTGAAATACACAGCAGCTGAACACATATATTGACCGCCCACCGCAGATATGCTGTGGCAGTTCAGGTCTATTGCGCGAAATAACGTACCTGTGCGTCATTTCGTGCAATAGAAAGCAGGGGGCACGTGCTGATTAGCCAGAGGGGGAGCCCATCAGTGGGTCCAGTGGGTCCAGTGGATGCGATGTCCATAGGACCCAACAATCGTTCCCCAGAGAGGCAGAACAGCGATCTGCCTACGTAAACAAGGCAGATTGCCTTTCTGACAGGGAAGAACACAGTGTTCTTTTGTTCCTGCTAAGCAGGAACATGGATCTCCGTGTTCTCCCAGTCAGTCCATCACCCAAACAGTTAGAAAGCACCCCCTAGGCACACATTTAACCCTTCGATCACCCCTGGTGTTAACCCCTTCCCTGCCAGTTCATTAGTACAGTAACCGTGCATATTTTTAGCACCGATCACTGTACTAGTGTCACTGGTTCCCAAAAAAGGGTCAAAAATTTGAGTTAGGTGTCCAATTTGTCTGCCGCAATGTCGCAGACGCAACATAAATCACTGATCGCCGCCATTACTAGTAAAATAAATAAATAAAAATGCCGTAAAAATATCCCATAGTTTGTGGACACGATAACTTTTGCGCAAACCAATCAATATACGCTTATTGGGATATTTTTTTACTAAAAATATGTAGCGGAATAAATATTGGCCTAAATTGATGAAGAAATTACATTTCTTTACATTTTTTTTATTGGATATGTTTTATAGCAGAAAGTAAAAAGTATTATATTTTTTTCAAAATATTTTTTTCGTTTATAGCGCAAAACGCAAATAACGCAGAGGTGATCAAATACCACCAAAAGAAAGCTCTATTTGTTGGAGAAAAAGGACATCAATTTTGTTTGGGTACAGCGTTGCACGGCCGCGCAATTGTCAGTTAAAGTACTGCATTGCGGTATCGCAAAATTATGGCCTGGTCATGAAGGGGGTGAAACCTTCCGGGGCTGAAGGCCTGTAAAGCGCCTCAGTGTGAAAGCAGCCTAAGAGCGGCAAGGATGTGGAATTCCCTTCCGCAGGCGGTGGTCTCAGCGGGGAGCTTCGATAAGTTCAAAAAACTATTAGATAAGCACCTGAAAGACCACAACATACAGGGATATACAATGTAATACTGACATATAATCACACACATAGGTTGGACTTGATGGACTTGTGTCTTTTTTCAACCTCACCTACTATGTAACTATGTAAAGTGCTATATTAGTAAGCATTAAGTAATGCAGATGAAAATTGTGAATACAAAGTAGTAGAAAATGATGGGGTATGAGCACGTTGTAATGGACATAAGAGTGCTATTTCATAGGGTTTATGTTGATGGACTTTAGTCTTGTGGGGAGGGGCTAATGCAGATAACTTTCAGTTACATCTTGCTTGCATTTGAGATCAATTTCAGACGTGTCATTTACAGTTAATTGACAGGTGCATTTACGCTGCATCATCCATTTTCAAGCTGATTTACATTCCTATTAACTTATATAGGCAGAAAACTAAACAAAACATCAACACAGCCCCTAAACCAGGCATGTACTGGCCATCGGGACTACCGGGAGTTTCCCAGTGGGCCGATGGCTCAGTGGGCCAGTTTCAGAGACAGGGGAGGAGAGAGAGAGATATACAGCACCAAATGTAGTATTAAAACAACTTTCATTCCACTTAAAGAACGTTACTGACAAAGTTATTAGGGTGAAAGGCATTGAGACACTGTGCAAGATTCCAGGCTTGTCATCAATCTGAATTAGGAGCCCCCACCGGGAACCGATCGGGCCAGTAGATAGAGCATGGTCTCTTGCCCTGTGTCTCAATGCCTTTCACCCTACTAACTTTGTCAGTAACGTTCTTTAAGTGGAATAGAAGTTGTTTTAATGCTACATTTGGCGCTGTGTATCTATCTCTCCTCCCCTGTCCCGTTGTGTGTTGGGGGGGGGGGTATAGAGCTGGGTTTGAGATGCCCATCAAGTCCTGTAGTAGCACTGCATCTGGTGACAAGTGACTTGGCAGGTGACAGGCGACGGGGCAAGTGATATGCGGCATCTGGGGCAGGTAATGTGGCAAGTGACATGCGGCATCTGGTGGCAGGCGATGTGGCAAGTGACATGCGGCATCTGGTGGCAGGCGATGTGGCAAGTGACATGCGGCATCTGGTGGCAGGTGATGTGACAAGCTGCCTCTGCTGACAAGTGACGTGGCAAGGGACGTTCTGCATCTGGTGGCAGGCAACATGGCAAGTGACATGCAGCATCTGTTGGCAGGCAACATGGCAAGTGACATGCGGCATCTGGTGGCAGGAAACATGGCAAGTGACATGCAGCATCTGTTGGCAGGCAACATGGCAAGTGACATGCGGCATCTGGTGGCAGGCAACATGGCAAGTGACATGCGGCATCTGGTGGCAGGCAACATGGCAAGTGACATGCGGCATCTGATGGCAGGCAACATGGCAAGTGACATGCGGCATCTGATGGCAGGCAACATGGCAAGTGACATGCGGCATCTGGTGGCAGGCAACATGGCAAGTGACATGCAGCATCTGTTGGCAGGCAACATGGCAAGTGACATGCGGCATCTGGTGGCAGGCAACATGGCAAGTGACATGCGGCATCTGGTGGCAGGCAACATGGCAAGTGACATGCGGCATCTGATGGCAGGCAACATGGCAAGTGACATGCGGCATCTGATGGCAGGCAACATGGCAAGTGACATGCGGCATCTTGTGGCAGGTGATGTGGCAAGTGACATGCGGCACCTGGTGGCAGCAGAGGCAGCTTGTCACTTGCCACGTTGCCTGACAAGTGACGTGGCAAGTGACATGCTGCCTCTGCTGACAAGTGACGTGGCAAGTGACATGCAGCATCTGGTGGCAGGCAATGTGGCAGGTGAGCTCCCACTGATTCTGCATCATGGTAAGTTGAACTATTTCATGTTATATTACAATGTAATAATGTGCTTCAATCATCCCGACACCATATCAACCACGGTGCCGTGATTATTGAAGCGCCAACACCAGGTGTTTGGAGTAAAGTGGGGCGGTCTGTATGAAGTCCAGGGCCACATTTTGTGTCCCAGTCCAGCCCTGCCCTAAACTGTTGGATTATATACAATTGAAGGAATTCATAAAATGCAAGCTGTGCTGTACTGCTCATTTGGTTCTGTGAAATTCTCCACAGATGCTAAGGTCCTCCTCTCAGTCCCCAGGACACTGTCACTGCCTTCCCTAAGGCCCGCATGTAGGCGACTCCTAGCACTCTATGTAGCTGAAACTTTCAGCTGGTGGCCTACAGAAATACAGTATAATTAAAAAAACATATTCACACATGCGATGTCCATTGAGGTCTGTCTTAAAGTCTTTGGATCCCATTTGTTGGCCAACACCTGTCTGGCTATCCAGACAGGCGAACATACTCCTACAGCAAGTTTGATCTCTGTAACAGGAGTCCACCATATCGGTTTCCTCTGTCATACTTTCATGTGGAAAAACGTACACACAACCAGCCCAGGACCCAAGCACAGATATTGAACCCAGAGTTGGTTCACAAGCGTGTATTGACCAAGCTTAGCTGCAAGGTCACACGCTCTAATGAGAGCGAACACACTGAAGGGGGAGCACAGGAGGGGACACAAACACACGTGTGATTATTATCAATATAATCTGTAGATTTGATCTAATTGGAATGGACTTTATCAGTGCATGTTATTGCATAAAGGATTTTGCACGCTAACACTTTTTTTGTTTTATAATTTTAGCACTTTATAAGGACTGTTTACATATAAGTGGATGCACTATATTACATTAATGCACATGATCACTTTGCTATCACTAGGTTATTTTAACCATTAGAGTATTTATATAATATATTTTTGATTCCGTATTTACTAATGGATGTATCTAGTGGGGTTACTCACTGTTAGATTTAGAACACGGAGCGCGGCAAGGTCTTAACCCTCTTGGGCATGGAGTTCACCAGAGCTTCACAGGTTGCCACTGGAGTCCTCTTCCCCTCCTCCATGACCACATCACGGAGCTGGTGAATATTAGAGACCTTGCACTCCTCCACCTTCTGTTTGAGGATGCCCCACAAATGCTCAATAGGGTTTAGGTCTGGAGACATGTTTGGCCAGTCCATCACCTTTACCCTCAGCATCTTTAGCGAGGCAGTGGTCATCTTGGAGATGTGTTTGGGGCCGTTATGTTGGAATACAGCCCTGCGGCCCAGAATCCGAAGGGGGGACATGCTCTGCTTCAGTATGTCACAGTACATGTTGGCATTCATGGTTCCCTCAATGAACTGTAGCTCCCCAAGTGCCGGCAGCACTCATGAAGCCCCAGACCCTGACACTCCCACCACCATGCTTGACTGTAGGCAAGACACACTTGTCTCTGTACTCCTCACCTGGTTGCCACAACACACACTCGACACCATCTGAATCAAATATGTTTATCCTGGTCTCATCAGACCACAGGACAGTTCCAGTAATCCATGTCCTTAGTCTGCTTGTCTTCAGCAAACTGTTTGCGGGCTTTCTTGTGCATCGTCTTTAGAAGAGGCTTCCTTCTGGGAGGACAGCCATGCAGACAATTTGATGCAGTGTGCGGCGTATGGTCTGAGCACTGACAGGCTGACCCCCCTTCAATCCTGGCAGCACTCATATGTCTATTTCCCAAAGACAATCTCTGGATATGACACTGAGCATATGTACTTAACTTCTTTGGTCGATAATGACGAGGCCTGTTCTGAGTGGAACCTGTCCTGTTAAACCGCTGTATGGTCTTGGCCACTGTGCTGCAGCTCAGTTTCAGGGTCTTGGTAATCTTCTTATAGCCTAGGCCATCTTTATATAGAGCAACAATTCTTTTTTTCAGATCCTCAGAGAGTTCTTTGCCATGAGGAGCCATGTTGAACTTCCAGTGACCAGTATGAGAGAGTGAGAGCGATAACACCAAATTTAACACACCTGCTCTCCATTCACACCTGAGACCTTGTAACACTAACGAGTCACAAGACACCGGGGTGGGAAAATGGCTAATTGGACCCAATTTGGACATTTTCACTTAGGGGTGTACTCACTTTTGTTGCCAGTGGTTTAGACATTAATGGCTGTGTGTTGAGTTATTTTGAGGGGACAGAAAATGTACAGTTATACAAGCTGTACACTCACTACTTTACATTGTAGCAAAGTGTAATTTCTTCAGTGCCGTCACATGAAAAGATATAATAAAATATTTACAAAAATGTGAGGGGTGTACTCACTTTTGTGAGATACTGTATATGTACGTATTTAAATTTTTTTTTTTACTCACCTCTAAATGGCTGTTGCTAGGGGGTCCCTCGTAGTCAACCTCCTTTAGTGCCTGGGCTCTTGACATCACATCCCCTCGGCACAGGAAGGGCTCAGTTCTGCCCCTCCCTCTTGTCAATCACACGTGACAGGTCCTAGATGATTGCGTGGCCAATCATAGCACAGCGCCGCTTGGGCATGCGCAGTGGGTGCCTGGCTGTGCGCCCACAGTTACAATGCCGAGGCTGCCAAGCGGAGGGGGAGAGGAGTGGGGCTTTGTTCCCCCGCATTGCTGGACCCTGGGACAGGTAAGTGTCCGATTATTAAAAGTCAGCAGCTGCAGTATTTGTAGCTGCTGACTTTTAATTTTTATTTATTTTTTTCAATTGGGAACCCCTCTTTAATGTGTTGATTTACTATGATCATCAGCTCCATCTAGTGAGCATAATGCGGTATTTTTTCCTGAAATACCTCGGTCAGAAAAATACCACATTATGACCACTAGATGGAGCTGATGATCATAGGAAACCAATGTATTAAGCAAAATGTGGTAAGAAATTGTGATGGCTAGGCAAATGCTTGCTTGTCATTTTCATTGGATTATTTATAAGTAGACCGCTAAGTGTCACTAGTACTCCTGCCATTTGTCATGAAGGTTGTGATGAAGAGTACTTTGCTGGTTTATCTGAAGAATTAAGGGTTTAAAAACGTTCAACTCTGATTTAAGTATTCATTTATTTTATGCCCTGTATTGTGTGATTTGGTAAGACCTTAATTTGCCTATTTCAGTTTGTGTAGGTGGTCCACATCTGAATTTGCCGTGGAAGGCTAGAAGTTGTTTAATAGATTTTGAATAAAAAGTGATTTTATTGACAAGCAGCATTCTAAAAGAAAACCTTGAACCCTGGGACCATGCAATGACTCATTTAAATTATTGCACTGCGGGCTGCACAGCAAGTAAGCACTAATAAGCAAGAACACTTATCATCATTCAAATCTTATAATGTCAGATGGGTCATTTAATGTCAGACTAAAGTATTGTTGAGAAAAAAACACATGCAGAATATTACCCGCTCGTTATCTGTAGAATTCATGTAAGCCTTAACCATTTTCTTTTTCAAATACACTGTTTAGTAAGAGATAACAAAAATGTAAATTGAGGCCTCACACCACTGCAAGTGGGGCCAGATCCAACTTTATTCCAATAAAAATCAGGAGGACAATCCAAAGAGTATCCAACATGTTTTGGTGGTGTAAAAACAGTCTCTTCATCAGGGTTTGATTGAACACATTGTGAATGGACTAGAAGTGAACTGGACCTTTAGGCTGGGTTCACACATATGCGAACTGGATACGGGTTTGTCCACATCCAGTTTGCATGACAGGCAAGTGTGACCGGCTCTTAATGGAGCCGGTTCACACATGTCTGGGGAGGCTGCGGCCCGTTTTGAAAAAGGGTCCAATGCATGTTTGGATTCGGTTCAGGTGCGAATTCAGGCAAAATATTGGACCTGAATTGCACGTGAACAGACACGCACCAGACCCCAGGCATGAAACCACGGACGCATGTGTGAACCCAGCCTTATTGTTATTTCTTGGCAGCTATTAAAGAGGAAGTAAAGCCTCCTCCAAAAAAAAAAAAAAAAACGGAACCTGCAAGGCAAAGGCATAATGAGCTAGTATGCATAACATACTAGCTCATTATGAATAACTTACCTGAGAACGAAGGCCCCAAAGCGGTCCTCATCCACGACCTTCTCCGCCGCCATCAAACCCGGAGTGACTTCCGGGTCTCGCCGCTCCATCGCTGTCATTCGCTGGATCGGCGATGACGTCACTCCCGCGCATGCGCACAAAAGCGGCATATCGCCGTGATCTCGGCATGCGCAGTGTGCATAGACATAGACGCCGTAGACAGCGATGCCTCTTTTTTTCTAAATATCTCCTAAACCATGTAGGTTTAGGAGATATTTATTGGACCTACAGGTAAGCTTTAATCTAGGCTTACCTGTAGGCCAAAGTGGTTTGTAAGGGTTTACAACCACTTTAAAGGTCCAGTTCACTTCTAGCTCTTTCATACTGTTTTCAGTCAAGCTCTGATGAAGCTTGTGCCGTGCCTGCACCTGGGTTCTCCAACCATAGGAACAGCTGTGGGATTGAGTTTGGGTGGATCATCCTGGAGCGGTGGATCTCTCCATACTTCTGATGAAGGGGATGTTTTGGAACCCCAAAATGCTTTGGAATACTCTTTGGACTGTTTCCCTGACTTTTATTGGAATAAAATAGTATCTGGACCTCTTAGTAGTGGTTTGGCACTTCAAGCTCCATTTTTGTTACATTACAATACAAGCCAAGGAGACCGTGGAGATCCCCTGGGGTGTTGAAGCCGCCTGCCTGGAAACCAGATTATTTACATCAACATCAGTATTTTACGATAGTGATAAGATGGTACCAATAACATGCAGCTCCTTCATCCCTGCACAGGTGGTGGTTGTAATCTCTTCCTGCCCAGCTGCCGTGTCCCTTTTAAGTAGGTCTATAAGGCCAGGATGGACTTCCTGACCACTGTGGTTGGCTGTCACAGTGGTCACATGATTGGGAGCTCATCCCACCAGCTCCTGATCGCATTGAGAGACTGGCCACTGTGCTGTGCTGGAAAAGAAAACACATTTGTATGTATATGTAGCACCCTAATGTTTAGGCAGGGTTGCTCCTAAATTTGCCTGCCAGGTGTATTTGCCTTGGCCAATTGTGAGGGATCAATTGATTTCACCTAAAGTCTGGATATGCTGCACTTCTCTCTGCTGTCGCTAGATGGCCGGGTATCTGGTGACATTAGATACGACAAGGGAATTGCAAGGACAGATTAGGAATATATAGAGTATCTCAGACAATGGGCATGGATTTTCTTGGGTCCCTTGGCCTGCTGGGAGAGCCTATTTATTTGGGTGAGGTCATGTGATCAGGGTTCTGTGCCACCTTGACGGCTGTCTGGGTGGAAGTGTGTTGTGCTGCCCAGGCTGCTAGGCTGGAATTTGGGCCTATCCCTCGGCACATCTGGCTGCTGGGCTGTCTGAGGGATTATCCAGAAGCAAGAGAGCAGCGTAGGGTTGGGATTGCAGCTTGCAGTCCAACCAGAACCGCCGGTTCTGCCGGCCGGAGAACCTGTCATGGTCGGAGGTAGAGGGGAAGGTGTCGCCAATAAGGAACCATCCACCTTGTTACCAGGGACCACAGTGAGTAGTTGAAGCAAGTACCGGAGCAGTATTCTTACCAACCTGGGATGGTGAAGAATCGGGAGACTTCAGCAGGCGCCAAGCCAGGGACTTAGCCAGTAGGGTGACGCTTGAGGAGTATCTGAAGTGCCAAGCCAGGGGCCCAGCAGGGAAGCGGGGGTGATGCTTGAGGAAGATACTAAAGTAAGAAGATTAGAAGAGCTCACGGGATTCAGCGGCAGTGAATCAGCATGTCTAGTGAGAGAGACTGGGAGCTCAGTGGGCTGAGAGTCTACAAAAAGTAGTATAGAAGTAAAGGAGTTCATTACAATTTGTGTTAGGAACTATTCTAACACTGTTGCCATAGGAGTCAGCACTCCTACACATGCAGTTGTGGTGTCTTGCTGGATGCCTTTCCCTGCATGGCTGTCTACCTGTAGAAGTCTCAGAGTCTGCTAATTGACATTTCAACTACCTAAGGGTGTCCTGGCCCTAAACCCTCTCTCCCACTGTTCTGTTCAAGAGAAAATAAAATCTCTTTGCATTCAAGAAGTGTCTAGCGCCCATGAATCTACCTCACATCACACAAATATGCCTTGTAAGTGCAACCCACTCTATATGGAAGGATGTCAGCTGTCCCTGGCTCTGGAGGTTCTCATTAGACTAAAGGAGGCCTGGGACCTTGCTACATAGATATATATATATATATATATATATATATATATATATATATATATTACACTATATTACCAAAAGTATTGGAACACCTGCCTTTACATACACATGAACATTAATAGCATCCCAACCTTAGTTCGTAGGGTTCAAAATTGAGTTGGCCAACCCTTTGCAGCTATAACAGTTTCAACTCTTCTGGGAAGGCTGTCCACAAGGTTTAGGAGTGTGTCTATGGGAATGTTTGACCATTCTTCCAGAAGCGCATTTGTGAGGTCAGGCACTGATGTGGACAAGTAGGTCTGGCTCGCAGTCTCCATTCTAATTCATCCCAAAGGGGTTCTATCGAGTTGAGGTCAGGAGTCGGTGTAGGTCAATCAAGTTCCACCACCCTAAACTCACTCATCCATGTCTTTATGGACCTCCACAACACAATTTTTTTTTAACCATAAGATGTCTTTAGTTGAATGATGCCCAGCAGCCATCAACTGACTTCCTCTGAGCCCAGGATGACATTTACCCTCCCCTAGTCTGTGTCTGTAGGGTAAACGGAGACACAAGTACTGTGATGAGCTCCTCTTCCTATTAGCACGTTCCCCATGATGTATCTTCCACTTCCAGTCTGAGCTCTGCTGTACAGGGACTTCAAGAGGTGGATATCAAGTCAAAATTAGGACCTTATATTGTTTAAAAAAAAAATACACAATGATTTATTAATGAATTCACAATAATTTGTGTCTTTTAGATCTGCTTGGAGTTTGGCTTTAAAGTGGATCTAAACCCTAATGGGATGACATTTGTTTGCCAAAGCACTTAAAAAAAATTGCCATGTTTTTTTTTTTATCTTATAAAATATTGTTTTTTAAAATTTGTCATCCTCTTTTACAGCTTTGCTGATCCCTTTCAGCCTTTATCAGCCATGTCCTGTCTTCAGCATCAGAATCGGAGGAGATAACTTGTTATTATTGGCCTTGGAGTTATTGCTTTGACCCAAGTCCAGTCCAGGAATAGGAGGAGGAGGAGAATTTCTTGGACGTGACCAATTATGTCATATGCCTTTGCTGCGGGAGCTTCAGGAGAATAATCCGGATGATTTTCGGAATTATCTCCAGATGACGGACCCCTGCTTTCACCAACTCTTGGCATTGTTGACCCCCTAAATTAAGAAGCAGGACACGTGCATGAGCCTTTTATTTTATTTTTTGGTTTAATAATGATTTGATTTGGTATATTTTCTATATTTTTGGATGCATAGAATGCACTTTTTGGTTAAGTTCTATTGGCAGATAGCATGTCTAATTTTCTTTGTTTTCTTTTTTTAATGCACAATAAAACAAATTGTGTAGAATAATACTTGGCTATGAGTTTTACTTCAAATTACATTTTGGGAGTAGGCAGTTACATTTTAAAAAAACACAATGTAAAATTAACAAGGATCACCAACATAGTTGTATCTTTGATATAAAAAACTACGGGATAATGGTGTTGTGGTAACTTGACCAAACAAATAAAAAAACATAATATTATTATTCTTGATATCACTAGAAACAAAAAAAAACGTTTTAAATACATTTGGCAGAACACCGTCAGTATCACCAGCAAAGCAGCTTCATTATTATCCCATTATAAAGAAGAAGAGAATTGTGCACTGCATTTCGAGATTTCATAATTTGCCGCGTCAGAATGTGAATTCTCCATTACGAATGCTAGATTTACAAGACCGACCGCTTCTGGCTCGTCCTTGCTTTGGAGCATGCGTGTTTGTACTTTGGACTTTTGTCCGACAGACTTGTGTACACAAAACCCGACAACATTTGTCTGGAAAATTTTAAAACCTGCCATCCAATCCACAGTTTTTAAAATCTTAAAACCTGCCATTTGTCCACAGAAAATCCACAACAATTGTCCAATGGAGCATACAAACAGTCAGATTTTCTGCGAAAAGCCTGTCATCACACAATTCCCATCAGAAAATCTGATCGTGTGTACAGGGCTTAAGGGCGGTCACACCAATATTGATTTGGTTCAGATTTCTTTTGTTTGCCCAGTTTGCATTTTGTAAGTTTAGAAAAATAAACAATTAAAATTATATATTTTTGCAAGCATTCTTACTTTACAGAATTTCTTCACACCTGCCTAAAAAATGTTTCCTAAAAACAAGTCTTTCAAATAATTGAAGTCGCTCTATATTTATTAATATATAATTAAAGGAAATCTATGATCACAGCATACACTTTCAGTTTTTTATATCAGCATTGTAACATGTAGGGAGTCAGCCTGGGGCCGGGTTAAGAAGGGGTTAATTGAGGAGGGCAGATACTTTCCCTTCAGACCTGCTTATTAATCAGCTGGTCTGGAAATGTCAGTGGAGCTGTGTGCTTGGAATGAGAGAGACATCAGCACCTTGGAAGGAGAGCTCTATTGCTGGATTGTGGCCTGCCGGGGTGAGCTAAACGGCATAAAAGACTGTACTGTAGCTCTGGCTAGAGCGGTGTACTGTGCATACTAGCCTGTTGGCTGCAGAGACTGAACTTTTCCTATTTGTGCACCTGTCTGACAAGACAAGGCTGTCGTTTATTCTGTTTGTTTTGCTGAATAACGCCATTTTTATTTTACCAGACTGTCTATAAGCCCGTTTTTCACCCCTCTGATCCCTACAACAATACAAACAATAGTAATTTTTACTTGAAAAATCTCCATTCATGTTGTGAGTTCTGCCTGTCTGCTGGCTGTCTCTTTCCATAGCTTCCTGGATTCCCAACATGCTTTACAGCTTATCCTCAATTTTTAAGGACTACGTGTCCCATGGTACCTTGCTACCTGCAAGTAGTGACTCCTGTAATGACTCCGCCTCCTGAAACTCCTCCTCTCAGCACCTCTGTAGATCAGAAGGCAGGCTCTGAAAAATGTGTGACACAGCAGTGTCTACTCACAAGGCATAGTGACTATGTGTCACAGAAGGAAGTAAAGGTGTGGGGACAAAGTAAGTTTACAAATTTTAAGATCATTCCGAATTATAGAAGTCGTTTAGACATAATTGAAACAGAATGTGGAAATAATTAATAATTTTACATTTTGGCTATAGATACATTTTAAATTTGTATGTGTGTATTATATATATATATATATATATATATATATATATATATATATATATGTAGCGCTGGCTCCTGACGAGCAGGCGCTATTGTTTTTCAAAAATTAAGTTGCCTGAAGCCACAGTTGGGCTTCAAGCTAATTTCTCTAAATTACTGGTTTCTGTACCAGTCCAGCTGGGTTGCACTGGGTTCTCCTTGACCGTAGGTGTCGCTGTCACTGTCGGCAAAAGTAGAGACGCAGTCTAGCTGGATGCATTGAATACTATTTATCTCTCGGAAACCAGCCCAGTGGGAGTGTTTTCCTGCTGTGCATTATGGGGGTGGTATTTAAGGTACCGATGCCATGTTGGCCGGGGATTATTTTCTGTCTTTTTGGTTCTGGTGGTCCTCCTGACCCAGTCCCATGGCCCTCCTGGCCTGGGGTGCGGGACTGTGCATCCTGTGTCTCTGGGCTGGTTGGCCCGAGGCAGCGCAACTGAGAGGATAGGCCCAAGCGGATCTTGGAGCCTATTGATCCAGGGGTGGTCCGGTGCCGTCTTCTCTGAAGGCAGAGGTCCAGCAACTGGAGGATCCAGGGGAGGACTCTTTCAGGAGAAGACCGTGCACAAGGCTGGTTTCTCTGGAGGAGCCTGGAGACTTAGTTGAATGACGCAACCCGGATCACATTGCCTACAGTATCGCCGGTTTGGCTGAAGGAGACTGGTATTGTATGGAATTATTCTTCAATCTCTAAGTAACGCTAAAGCTTAAATTCACACGTCTGTAGCAGAGACTGTGTTAAATACCCCACCGGCTGCTAGGTCCAGTGAGAGGGACTTATCCAGTGGTGGCTAGATCTATCAAGAGGAACTATTGTCTTCTAGATCACCAAAGAGAACTTGAACCCGCAATGCCATGTGCCTGAACTCACTTCTACCTCTTTTCCCTTTATTGAGAGACTTTGTCTTTGTTCTAAATAAATAACCCAAAAGAGGATTCAGTGTTAGTTTCAACATTCTTGTGGTCACATTCCACGGGATCCCCCAAGACGGAGCTACAAGCAGATGAGGTAACGGTAAGCCCAAATAAAACCAGCAGCTCCTTCGGGGGTTAGTGCTACATATATATATATATATATATATATATATATATATATATATATATATATATATATAAAATATATATAAGTAAGCAGGATAATTGCCTTAATTTGACTTAAAGAGGAGCTCCAAGCTCCTTCAAAAAAAAAATAAAAGTCAGCAGCTACAAATACTGTAGCTGCTGACTTTTAATATAAGGACACTTCCCTGTCTAGGGATTCCATGATGTCCTGACCCAAACTGATTCTTCAATCAGCCTCGGGTACAAGAGTCGGCATCTGTAGTAAGGGAAACAAGAAGAGAAGCCTTGTGGCTTCACAGCCTGTTTCCTACTGCACATGGGCGAGTCGTGCTGTGGCTTGTGAATAGTCCTGTAGTCTTCTGGGACCTATGATGTGTCCTAGAATTCTGTGTGGGGGAAGGAGGGGGGCTGAACTTCTGGCTCAGTTTGTTGTGGCGATCTGAGCAGGAAGTGGGAGTGGGTACCTGTCAAAACCTTCCCCCAAAAAGTGCCAAATGTGGCAGTGGAGGGTGGGAGGCTGAAAACAAGCGGAGCTTCCCATTTTGGGTGGCTTTAATACCAGCAATGCAAGAAGATTCACTGATGTCACCTTGCCTCAGAGGTAAGTATTTATTTAAAATTGTCCCCAAACGAGGGCGTGGTGGGATTTAAACCGCGGCAGACGCTTTTACCTGGAGCTCCGGGGATCCTGATTAACATCCTCTTCCATTATTGTGAGTACAAGCCCCGGGACGGCGATTCTCACTCCAGCAGCTTCCCTGTCACATCCGCAGCGTGCCCTGACTGTTGTGGAGCTGCTGGCCGAGGCTCCTGCTGAACGAATAGCTGACATCCTCTCCACACACACACACACACACGTGATGCCAAATCTAAGCTGCTCACAGAGATTTTCACAGCATAACCAGACCCCATCCTCCCCTGCACTGTGGTCTGAAGCTGACCTGCTAAATAAGTTGAAAGAGCTGCTGGCTGAAACATGGATGGAGACTGATGGGGCTTCTTCTGCAACAGTGCCGCCCCCAGTGGCCCAAGATGGAACAGTGGTGATCATGGCAGCTATAGAGCAAAGCAAAACCTCCATATTGATCACCTTGCGGAGGAATGCAATCTTATCCGGAGCAATCTGGATAAGATCAGGGGGTAGGCTGGCCAAGTCCAAAACCTGCATGTCTGCCACAGAGGATCTTACTGTCACCCACACCTCTAAATTGGAGCATATGCAACACACGTTGGCGGCCCTAGTAGCCAAACCGGACGATGCCGAAAATTGTCTGAGGCGCAATAACGTGAGAGTCCTGGGTCTCCCCGAAGGTGAGGAGGGCAACGCACTGGCGGAGTTTGCAGAGTGCTTTTTTAAAGAACCTATTGGGTCTCACCAAAGTGTCGGCAATGTATGTGGTAGTGTGTGTTCATCGTGTACCTACTGGTCGCTACATTCCAGGTAATAATCCTCGTCCCTTCTTGATCAGATTTCTCAATTACCGCGATCGGGACAAAGTCCTTTCCTAAGCAAGGAAACATCGTACACTGCCTTATGGTAATACATCTGTTTGTTTTCCTGTTTCCGGACTTCTCAGCGGAGTTACAGAGGAAGAAGAAGACCTTCAGTGATGTCCATTGCCACCTTTGGGAGAAGAACGTGAAGTCTAGTATGCTCTATCCCAGCCCCTCCGGATTCAACACTCCAGTTCTGTCCGATTCTTGGAATCCCCAGCGGGGGCAGATGCATGGATCTCTACCCTGCGGTAGGCGCACCAGTCCTCTAATAAAGGAAATGTAGCAGTGCTAATAGTAGGATTAAGTGAATTACACTGGTGCTAACTATTAGACATGTAACTGAAAAGTGTAATATCACAAAAATACATTGCAAAAATGAATAATCAAATTAATTAATGAAATCAATAAATCAAAACCCAATACTGAAAAAGGTTATGATAATACAACACTTGTATGTGAAAAAATATGTGTATAAAAATTTGAATGTGAATAAAAAACGCAATCATATAAATAAATTGTGTAAATAAAAACTCCTTGGATGGGAAGGCATAAATAAATTCCACCCTCCGTGACAACAATCCTAGTTCATATATCAAGTGTTCAGAAAAAGATGAAAAAATGTTCAAAGAATAATGAAATAGTAATTCTGTGACAAATCCACCACTGCATCAAAGATGTGACTACCATAAGGAATGCAAGCTTATCAAATAGCAAGCTAATTAAGCTTGTGACCTACAACCCGGTAAGAGCCTTTATCCACAGGAAAACCAGATATCTCCAATCCCAGGCTCGTATCCTAGAGATAAGGCAAATGTCTCAGGGGGATCCACACTCCACCGGATGTTATTGGTAACTCAACGGGCTCTCCTAAGCCAAGAAGCTCCGATAGGCGGTCATACAAAACCCAGAAAAGAAAGGTTCACCATAGCATAATACGGTCTGAACGTGTTTAATGAGGAATATGTTTAAAATTACACTTACTATGTTAAAAAGTAGATAACAGCAAATAGCTGGCCGGCTGAACATGGACGCCCCTCCACTGAGATTCCAGTGCGCGGTGACGTAAGCACATCAACTCCTCCCGACGCACGTTTCATCAAAACAATGACATCATCTGGGGAACGTGCCAGTCCTCTTTTTCTTCCTCTGTTTTGAATGAAAGAGGAACGTGTTCAATACACCCTGTGTTGCGGGTTGCAGACACTACTTTAACCGAGACACCTTGACCCCCAAGTTGTGTTCTATACTCCTGCAGAATGTCCTGTCTCCCCCCTCACTGGATGCAGAAGTCAGCCTGTACCTGGGGTGCTTCAGGAAGGGAAGGGTCAGGGTCAAAAGTGTGTTACACATTATTCCTGATTGGAGTGGCTGGACTCTATTAAATTCCTATGCTGTTGCTTGTTTGTGACCGGATACTCAAGACAGTGATTAACTGTAAATTCTTCCAATACTGGAGTTCCTTTGAGCGTCTATAGTAGACTGAGTCCCTAATAATGTAGCACCCTGATGTTTATGCAGGGTTGCTATTAAATTTATTTACCAAATGATAGTTGCCTTGGTCAATTATTAGAAAGTCAATTGATTTTGCCCTAATTCTGGAATTGCTGCACTTCTCTCTTCTGTCCGGGTATCTGGTGACATTAGATAAGACAAGGGCATTGCAAGGACAGATTAGGAATGAATGGGGTGTCTCAGCCAATGGGAAGGGATTTTCTTGGGTCCCTTGGCCTGCTGGGAGAGCCTATTTATTTGGGTGGAGTCAGATGATCAGGTTCTGTGCCACACGAACGGCTGTCTGGGTGGACGTGTGTCGTATTGCCCTGGGCTGCTAGGCCAGAAACCTAAGGCCTATCCCAGGGGCATCTGGCTGCTAGGCTAGCAGAGAGCCTATCCAGAAGTAGTGCAGTGTTGGGACTGCAGTCTTTTATTCGTACCAGAAGTAACGGTTCCGCGGGCCAGGTAACCAGGCATGATCAGAGGTAGAGGGGAAGCTTTCGCTACAAAGGGACCATCCACCTTGCTACCGGAGACCATTGTGAGTAAGCTGAGGCCAGTACCAGAGTATACTTCTTGCCAACCGGGGACGGTGAAAAAGTGGGAAAGCATCAGCAAGTGCCAAGTCAGGGACCCAACGGGACAGCAGAGGTGGTGCTTGTGGAGTGCCAAGCCAGGGACCTAACGTGTCAGCAGGGGTGAAGCTTGAGGAGTATCTGTGAGTGCCAAGCCAGGGACCCAGCAGTGAAGCAGGGGTGACGCTTGAAGAAGATACTGAGTGCTGTAAAAGAGCTCTGGCGATCCAGTGGCTAGTGGATCTGAAGTCTAGTGAGAGAGACTGGGAGCTCGTTGAGTGAAGACCCACAGTGAGTGAGTATTGGGTAAAGAGAACTCTTTGTGTTGCAGATAGTTGAATACCTTTACCATTGGTAACATCTACAAGATTGTTGCCATAGGGGACAGTGATCCTACCTATACAGAAGTGGTGTCCGGCTGGAGGCCTTCACCTGTATAGCTGTCTGCCTATACAGTAGAAGTCTTGGAGTCTGCCCATTAACATTGCATCTACCTAAAGGGTGTCCTGGCCCTAACCCTCTCTCTCACAGTTCTGTTTTAAGAGACAATAAATCTCTTTGCATTAAAAAAAGTGTCTGGTGCCCACCATTTTCATCTTGCATCACCCACCATGCCTTGTATCCCACTCTACACTGAAGGATGTCAGCTGTCCCTAACTCTGGAGGTCACCATTAGGCCTCAGGGGCCCAGGACTTTGCTACAATAATACATTTAAACATGCCCTCATATTCAAGCACCTCAACGCACACAAATCAGACATCCTGTTCCTACAGGAGACCCATTTATTGGGCAGTAAGTTCTTGTCCCTCCATAGGGCTTGGGTCCAGCAGACCTTCCATGCAACATACTCCAGTTACGCCAGGGGGGTTGACATTGTAATGGAAATTTGTAAGTTCTGTATATAATTGTATTCTATTTTGTATGTATTGCACACTGCCCTCACTGTGCACACGGCACTAATAATGTTTTCAGTACATGTTTACATTCTTTCGAGTCCTGATTAGAATAAGCCTGCCTATGATACGCCCCTTGTTACCATAAATGAACAATTGTAATATTAATGTGATACCTACGTAATCATGTGTATAAAACCCCTGAATTGCGTCATAATAAAGGAGAACGGTTATTTGGAAAGATGCTGAGCGTATCTTTTGTGTCTGTTCCCTACTGCAGTAGTTATTATTAATTTGTAACCACTAATCAATATGAGGATAGGAGTTGCCTATCTATAAATTTCCAGGACAGGTGGCGAGCTTTTCCCAGGAGGGGTTAAAAGGTGACCCTGAGTATCCGAAACGAGGAGCTTGAGACGATCCGGGAATTTCTGATAATCAGCCGGCTGAGGTAAGCCTTTTGCTTACATTTGAGTTATCAGACTTCCTTGATCGGTAAGGCATTTTCGGGACAAAGGGTACCTATCTTACTCCCCTTAATCGAACTGTATTGATTGGTGGTTATATGTTATGTTATCACTGTCTACTGTCCATCGGAGTGTTATAGAAAAGAAAGAGAAGAATAGTGCTGTTCACAGGTATATGTAGTACATCTGCTAGAAAAAGTAGTTTAGAGGCAAGAGGGTATAGGCACACGTAGAGAAGACTGGCCAGTCATTATGGGCATTAAATTAAGTAAGAGAATGAAGGGTAAGAGACCCTCAAAAATGCCCAGCGCAAGAGGAGCGCTATATATGAACCGAAGGTGCGGTTCCGCCTATACTGAGCCCCTAGATTAATGGTTAAAGTGGACATGGATCCACAATGTATAACTGGGTTACCACCGAAGTCCACAGGGACTAAGAATCATGCAGAGTACACAGCTAGAGAAACAGCTATCTATGTGAGCAGGATGGATCAAGGGTGACAATTAACACTAGACAGAAAGGGACATTTTCATGTTAAGTTGTGGGATTAATTTGGGGTTAGGCACTACAACTAGTAAAGTCAAGAAATAGAGAAAAGAGAGTTAAAACAGAATATTTTATATGTTGTCAGAGAGGGAAGATGGGATGAGCACTATGGCTGCCCGTCTGATCATAGAAGGTACAGTATGTGACGTATGATATTACAATACATTGGATGCAAAGGATATCAGAACAAAATAAGGAAAGCAGAAATTTATCAAGGAAGTATTTAAAAGAGTTAAAAGAATGTGAGAGAATGATATGCATGTGTTGTGTACAAATGGGAAAAATGTAAGCGATTTTAGAGAGATATTTGTGTATGTGTGTGAATGCTGGAACCTTTAGTTCTATCGCTTGTGTGTGTCATGTACGCAGATGTGACCCCCTCCTTTGTGCTCTTCTGAAAGAATGTAGCTGGGATGAGAGGCCAGTGATAAGCTGGAAGGACACCATGCCAATTTCAGTTTTTTAGACAAAACATTTATAACTTTATGTGCCGGCCTGACGGGTTAACGAATCTTATGATAAACAATGTGATCACAAATATTTTTTAATCTGTTTTCCAAACATGGTAAAATGAAGGTTACATTTAACCGTGTATTACACAGATTGAATATCCTTTGATAGTGGAAACAGTGCATTTAATAGGGAATTAAGTAAAATTAAGTAATATGTCCCCCTTTAAGGAAAGTTATCTGTGGATATATATATTAGGGTGTGATATTGAAATTATCATTTGAGTATTCATTTCTAATTGGAGTTTAACAATTTAGACAACCTCTGATTGGAAATGAAATCCAGGTTAATGGGGAATTTATAAAAATGGGATTAGTTTAGTTTAAGATAACAATTTTGTAATTTTACATTTATTGAGTGGAAAGAAAAAGATTAAGATGAGGTTGTTAATTGGAATACAGCTGCCATAATGTTTAACAAAGCCAAGATGGATGGGATACATAAGAAGTTTTTCAACAAAAATTAAATCTTAAAGTCTGATAATAAATTGATGTGCGGTCCATGATGTGAGAGTAATAATAAATAAAATGTAAATATGACAGACCCATCACATCAAGTCCACACACCCTGTTAGGATAGATCCCACCTGCAGCCAGTTGTTTTATAGTTTTTGATGTGGCTGAGCGCTTTGTTTGTTTTTATTTATTTTTATTTTTGAATCCAAAGCAGAATGTGTGGATTGTGAAATGATGTGCCCCTTTTCCTTGTAAGTGCCGTGGGTATAAGCAGAATAATATTTTGGATTTATGGACATCTCTGCATGACCGCAGGGTATTGTTATCATTTATTATAATATTGCCAGGAAAAAGTTGTCTTTTTGAAACATGAAACTGGAGTTCTTACACAAACAGCGTGATAGAAAACAAGCCATTGTAATATAGTTATGCAAGCTGGACCCAGTAATGAAGGGTTCACCCCGATATATCAGAGCTGTACCTTTATGCAAAGGTGCTATTAGACAAAGTTAGACATTATTTTGGTCAAATATTTAATTTTTAATGGTCCGACATTCTGCGCAGCAAATATACAGCTAACTAAATGTTTGTCTAATGAAAGGTTTAAAATATGAGTTTGTTTATGTACAAATCTAACAATGAAAAATGTGTACATTTTAATCCAGCCACCTTATTGCCCCTATTGGAGGAGGCTGTAGATGGGGGAGACCACATGTGTTACATTGATGACGTAGGAATCAGCTGCTGTGAGCCCAGTGCAGGACACACTCCCTGAAGATCCAGATATTTATTTTTTTGTAGAGTTATTCCCCGTTTTATACTGTGTATATAGAGTCATTGGATCCTTTTTCCCCAGCTCAAGAAGCAGAGCTCCATGTTTTAGCAAAGCCTGTGAGCTATAAAAAGAGTATATATTTATATAGATAGTAGAGAATTAGAGAGCTCTTGGTTCCATTTGAAGGGCCAGAAGTTTGTTTTTACTTCGGCAGGTAAACCAATCAAGCATGCTAAGTTAATTTGATCGGCTGTTTTCAGCCTTCCCGGTTCTTGCTGAGGTAGCCATACTAACATTAAAACTCACACATGGAAGCAGACCGACTAAGGATGCTGCATTTACAGCCCCGGACACTTGCTGGGTCTGTGCAACTCACAGATTCCACCCTAGTTCTGGCCCAGTATAGCTGGGATTAAAAATTCAACTTTAAGGACCCCAGAACGAGAAGAACAAGTGGTCCACAGTGGGCAACTTCTTATGAAACAGGACATTGGAAAAGGTGATCATTTATGTCTGCCAGTCACTCTTTTCCCTCCAGCTTGACACATGGACCGTGTCATCAGTCACAAGCAGTTATGGCTGCCTTAGTAAATGAGCGTGGGATAGAGCCAGGGTTCACCACAGTTGTTTTTATAACATACCACTTCTTGTTTTACCTGTTACCAAAGGTGTTACCAAAAGCTGAACATCCCTTCCAGAGATTACAAAAAGATATATCCAGTTTCCCAAGTCAGGATCTTATGAGTATGTATTTTGTCTGTATGGACATGTTTTTTGGATGTCCAGTGGCCAATGCTACTGCAAAGGCCACAGTAAAAAGTGTTATCAGAAGTAGCTTGTAAGTACAGAGAGTAACAGAGGAAATCATTTTTATAGGAGAGTCCTTACTAGAAGTTTTGAGGTTTTATTTTTACACTCCCTACTGTCTACAATGTAGCGGACAAAGTAGAGTAAGAAACTTTTGCCTGAGTGTTTTCTTATAATTTATCAAGCCCCTAAGGGGATGTTGGACTCTCTCCCTATGAGATTTGGTTGGGGAGTGTGTTATTCACTTGCTTATATTTTGTCTCAGCAGCTGAAGTCCTCCATTCGGATCTCACAGAGAATGTTGCTGATCTTTTAAGGTTTTTGACAAACTCATTTATGTGTTTTCTCCCCAATTCCAGATCCTAAAAGTTTGGAAGGATCTAAAACTAAAGCCAGGTGACTTGTGGATTGTTAAGAGACATTTATATATAAGGAAATGTTTGGAGACTCAATACAGCATCTATTTCATGTACAGTTTTGCAAAACTTGAAGGAAAAGTCACCTGGATCCACACCAGACACTGCAAAAATTACTAAATTAAAGAGATCTTTGTGTTTGATTTGTTTCCCTTTTGCAATCACAGTCTAGGGTACTTATTGATTAAATTACTTTAATTGTAAGGGATATATATTTGAAAAGTAGTTTAGCCATGTTGAAGTCATATTTGTCTTTTGTACCTCTTCCATTTTTTGTAGAATTGTCTGTGTTTACATATGCTGATAAGTCAGCATACCAACAATTAAGCTAGAAGGCCATTCTGGCAACAGGAGTGTACAGCCAGTACTCTGTAAATATGTCTTATCAATCATTTGTTTTTCACAATGAAAAGTCATTTTGTAATGAAAAAAGCTGCTCAGCTATTATTTTCTCCACAATGGAGTTTTTGCCTCTTTGGCCAGGACTACCTCCACCTAAGCGTGTGAAGGTTCCAGGTTAAAGGTGATAGCAGGTATGGTTAGTGATCAAAATATTGATCAAAAGAGAGGAGATGTAATGGAAATTTGTAAGTTCTGTATATAATTGTATTCTATTTTGTATATATTGCACACTGCCCTCACTGTGCACACGGCACTAATAATGTTTTCAGTACATGTTTACATGGGAATGTAGCCAGAACTGATTAACTGTAATAAATAACAACAGACAACATGGTGGAGTAAACTAGGCCGCGGTCTTTATTATTGGTATAAATAAACATGGAAGTATTCATAGATAGATAAATGAAATCACCAACAAACTGTTAATCAACCAACTTCCAATAACAACCCAGCCACTACGACTCAGGTTGATGAACTTATAACCAACTTTTAAATAACCACTCCTTTAGAGCAAAGGATGGTAATAAAACCACATAATATTATAGGCCGCGACAAGGGAGGGGGGGAGGGGAGATAGCTCCTCAGGTGGATTGCTGAGGAAATTGGCAGCCACTATGCCTGATGCACTGCCTTATATAGCCTTTTGCCCAATCTAGAAGCTTCCAGGGGGTCAGGTGACTCTACCTTCTGTAAGATTCCTAAAGGTCAGCTGACCTACAGCGGTCAGCTGACCTGAGACCCCAGATATGCTAAACCCTTAATTGGTTACTTAACCTTCACCTGGTGGGGGGAACTTGAAACTCTCATTCTGGCACAGTCCCATGTGCTGGGTGGCCTTAAAACAGTCCCCCTCTGCTTTCATGGGAATGTAGCCAGAACTGATTAACTGTAATAAATAACAACAGACAACATGGTGGAGTAAACTAGGCCGCGGTCTTTATTATTGGTATAAATAAACATGGAAGTATTCATAGATAGATAAATGAAATCACCAACAAACTGTTAATCAACCAACTTCCAATAACAACCCAGCCACTACGACTCAGGTTGATGAACTTATAACCAACTTTTAAATAACCACTCCCACAAGCCAAGGTTGTGTTTTTATCTATATACAAAACACAAGCCTGGCCTCCATGACCCCCGTAGCGCGGCCAACTCCACCATAGCCTGCAAATTATTATTAAATATGTCCAACCCGATATCAGAGATGTGAACACCGTCATCTCTGAACAGGCCGACTAAACCACCTTCCAAGTCTATATGCCTAAACGAAAAACCACCAATCGTAGGCAAAAATTTGACCAATGCCCGATTGATATGTTTCCTGACCTTGTCCAAAGGGGAATTTAACCAAACTAATCTTGGGATAATTTCTGAAAAAAACTAAAACGTATATTGGGGAATGATAGCTGAAACAGAGACACATCGTTCTTGATTTGAAAAAGTAAGTCCAAAGTCTTAACAGTACCGATATCGTTACCCCCAAGATGCAAAATCAAAATGTCAGGGACCGGTAAGGATTGAAATAGCAAACTTAAATTATCAAATAGGTCCGACCATCTCATACCTCTCCTACCGTGCCAACTTATATTTACCAATGAGGGATCAAAATTCAAGCTTTCGGTATAAATCCTTCGCAAAGCTCCCCTTTCGGCCCAGAATATGTATGAATGCCCTATGATCCAAACGGACATAGACTGACCTGTGGATTAAAATAGACAATTAGGACGAATGTATAACTTATAAGCATCAGACTGGCACCTACCAATCCGTTTAATAACACTGATTTGTAAACCCAACCGGGCGGCCTCGGTGGCTGCCCCAATACGAAAGGAATGGGAAGACATCGACAGTTTGCCCAAGTTCAGCAAGGCCAAGCATTTTGAGAAAACAGCATTGAATTGGTACTTGGTCAGTGGGAGGCCATTGCAATGAACGAACAGAATATTGCTGTGCTCATACCTAATTTTAAGAAACTTCCAGAGTAGAATAATCGGGCAAATAGGTGACCCAGGAAATGGGAGAAGTTGAACCCAAACACCCTTCCCATACTGGTCAGTTTTAGATCTTGGAATAAATAACTTGACGTCATCTAACATCCAATAAAACGTGCGATAATAGGGGCCCTGACGCTGAAATCTTATTAGGGGGTAACACCTCCGAAAATCCTCAACGCCCCGAAAAAAAAAAAATAATGAAAAAACAGCCCGAAAAAGATAGGGCGAACACAAACTGTGTCAACCGCTGAACATAACCGGGAAAGAATGTCAGGCGTAATAGCCATTCTGGAGTCCCGCCAAAACGTCGCCTACTTATAGCCCTTCAGGGCCTGCCGAACTGAAAACAGGGAAGAACAGGCAGGGTAATTCTGTAGTTGGAGAAAAAAGGAAACACCCGCCAAAGTTTTGTTAATGTGAGACCAGGATAGTGACTTAGCCATTAAACTGTCCAAAAATGCTAATACTAAACTCTCAGAGAATGGGGGCTGCGGGTTGCCCGATAATCTTAGATGAGACAGCCACAGCAGCCATGCTGATGAATAAGCCGAAAAGGTAGATGGGGCAATGGATCTCTCAATATTCCCCCAAACACATTTCAGATCAAGCTCCACAGGTGTGAAGGGCACTGGATTCCTAAATTGTCCGCAGCTGGAAACAGAGACTTGAATCTCAACATCTGCAAACGTGAAAGAGAATCCGCAACGTCATTAAACTTACCAGGCAGGTAGCGGGCTTTTATCCAGATGTTGATACTCAAGCACCTGAAAATCAAATACCGAATCAGAACACTGACCGGAGGGGATGTTGAGGACAAGTAGTTAATGGCAAAAAAAGACCCCCTTGTTGTCTGTACTAAACAGGATCCTTTTATTCACAAACTGCTCTCCCCAAATCTCTAATGCTACTATAATTGGAAATAACTCCAAAACTACTATATTCTCGAAATAACCTTTGGTACGCCGATCTGAGTGCCACCCAGAGGCGCACCAATGAGTGTTCCATAATACTGAGAAAACCCACTGAACCTGCTGTATCTGTGAATAAACAGAAATCTTTGTCTTCTATAAATTCTGATTGAAAAATAGCTCTACCGTTGAAATCTTCTAAAAACTGAGCCCATACCAAAAGGTCCTCTTGAATCTCAACCGTGATTCTAACATGGGATGTGGGGACTTGAGAATATAAGCGTCTAGCGAATATTCTGCCAACCGGCAAAAACTCTAGAGGCAAAGGCCAATAGACCCAGCAGTTTTTGCATCTCTTTCAACGTAGCCTTCTTTATCCGCAGGATGAAATTAATCATATAACGCAAAGCGACTATCTTATCTGCTGGGAGTTTAAAAAACCCCAGCGTCAATGATAATACCCAAGAAAACCATGCGCGAGGTGGGAGGTATAGTCTTTTCCCCAGCTAATGGAATGTTAAAGTCCTTGCAAAGCTTCAAAAAGGAATTCAGCACATTATTACAGTCCTGAAATGAGTGACCAAAAAAAAAAAAAAAAAAAAAGGAAGTCATCCAGGTAATGTAGTAAGTAACATGAACCTGAGACGACTTTTACCACCCACTCAATAAATGTAGCAAAAGCCTCAAAATAAGTACAGGAGAGTGAGCATCCCATGTGGAGGCAGCGATCAAAGAAAAAACAATCGTCAAAACAAAAACCTAGGGAATTAAAAGATAGAGGATTGATGGGCAATAAACGAAAGGCAGACTGTACATCTGTTTTAGCCAGAAAAGTTCCAGGGCCTAATTTACGTATTAAAGACGATGCATCCTCAAATGTGGAATAGTGCACTGAGGCTGATTAAACACTTATCTGATCATTCAAGGAATCCCCTTTAGGAAATGACAAGTGGTGAATCAGCCTGTAAGAACCCATTTCTTTTTAGGGCACAACCCCCAGTGGGGAGATCCTGAAGTTTAGAAAAGCGGACATGAAAAAAGGTCCAGCGACCCTACCTGCCTGAAGTACCCTGAAAATTTTCTCCCTCACCACCTCTGGCAGATCCAAGGTGGATCTCAAATTCCTTTTTAAACTCACAACCTTGGCCCTGAAAAGGGGGGGGGGTAAAACCCATCCATTGAACACCTCAAACAGTAGAAGGGCCATCTGTCTGTCTGTGTACCATTGCAGCCAGGGGGCCATTCTTGGCAGCCTCACTGGCGTTGGAGCCTCTACCTTGTGATTGGCTGGTAACTGCCATTTTTTGAAGCATTTCGCCACGGGATGTGCCCCCTGCACAAAAATGCACATTCGTGTCTATACCTACAGGAACCAGGCCACTTGCATTGTGTATCATTGAAAGAAAAACATACCTTCTTGTAATTGGTAACTGCGCTGGTGCTGGAAGAAATGGTTTGTTAGTGAATGATCGCTGTGGAAGGAAAAAAAAAAAAAGATTAAGCCAAAGACCGATATCATTACAACCCCATTTCAGACTGGGATGAACTAAGAGTTTTTTTTTTTTTTTTTTTTTTGAAGGACTCATCGTAAACAAACCAGGATATCCCACCAAATTTTTATAAGCCTCCAAGACAATGTCCAGATGCTTAAATAAACCCACACTCTTCCCTGGATCATTTTCACAGATAATGCTAGCATATATACAGAATGCCTGTAGCCAATTATTAAAATTCCTAGGCACTGGCCTGCGTCTACCATCTACTGTTCTCTCTTACCTTTTTGTCACTTTTAAATAAAAATTATTTTGAGGATGGAAGGAGAGAAAGCAGATCTACAAAATCCCCCCCGGATAATCTTATCTTTAAAACTGGAAGGCAAATGGTAGCCTAGCGGGGACGGAGTACAAGGAAATGTTTTCCAAATATTTCAGGGACATTAGTTTGAGCTTGTGCAAAATCATTTGTTTGAACAGTATTATTGCTGACAGCTGGCAATGGAGCAGTCAGAATCTGCCCAGAAACTGCATTACTAGAGTCAGCATTAACACTGCTAATTGCTGCAGCTGGGGTAGACCAAACTGCAGCAGCCGAACTAGCAACATTGTCAGTAACCACAGGTGGGACAGTTTTAAAACTATCTATAAGAGATGACAAAGAAGTAGATAAAGATGTCAGCAGTTGTAATTGAGACAATGTAACATTACCTGGAGAAGTAATAGCAGCTGGCTGAGAGCACACTGCAGGGATGTGCTGTGAGTCTAGCTGAGCCTGAATGCTGGGTCCAGAAGAGCTTGCATGCAAACTCTCCCTGGTGCTTTGCTGTCCTTGACTGCTGCAGTCCCTGGCAGGGATGCCCAGACTTGGGGGGGTGCCGGCCGGTGTGACAGATGTTGGTGCCCCCAGGTTAAGCTGACTGGCCTGTCTGTAGTGTGAGGCGGGACCACTGTGGGTGTCCCTTTTGCTCCTGCTGTGCCCTGAACCTCCATTCCGGACTGTAGCCATTCCTTCCTTCTTGCTGCTGGCAGGTACCCGGCTCCTATGCTGCGCGGTGTCATTTCTGTGAGAAGGAGAAAACCTTCTCCTGAGAGACCTCCTTTTGGCTGGGGAACCTCCCACCACTGTGCCTGTAACAGTACCATCAATGGCCACCTCCTCCTCCCGCCCACCGCTGATGTAACCCGCTCTCGTGTTGCCCATACCCCTTACCTCACACCAAGGAGGAGATAGCTGTGTGTCTGTGTCCTGAGAGGCTGCAAAAGAGGCGGAGGAAAAAACGCGGAGGCGGCGGGTGAAGCGGAGGCGGAGATGGGGGCGGCTGACGTGTCTGCTGAGAGGCAATGGATCCAGAGAGAGAGGTAAAGACAGGGGCAAGGCAGTTCTGCATCCACCCCTCCCCATCCTCAGCACCTGTTCTTTTTCCCATAGACGCTGCACAAGGCTCTTCATCATAAAGCAGAGAGATAGCTCCTCAGGTGGATTGCTGAGGAAATTGGCAGCCACTATGCCTGATGCACTGCCTTATATAGCCTTTTGCCCAATCTAGAAGCTTCCAGGGGGTCAGGTGACTCTACCTTCTGTAAGATTCCTAAAGGTCAGCTGACCTACAGCGGTCAGCTGACCTGAGACCCCACATATGCTAAAACCTTAATTGGTTACTTAACCTTCACCTGGTGGGGGGAACTTGAAACTCTCATTCTGGCACAGTCCCATGTGCTGGGTGGCCTTAAAACAGTCCCCCTCTGCTTTCATTCTTTCGAGTCCTGATTAGAATAAGCCTGCCTATGATACGCCCCTTGTTACCATAAATGAACAATTGTAATATTAATGTGATACCTACGTAATCATGTGTATAAAACCCCTGAATTGCGTCATAATAAAGGAGAACGGTTATTTGGAAAGATGCTGAGCGTATCTTTTGTGTCTGTTCCCTACTGCAGTAGTTATTATTAATTTGGAACCACTAATCAATATGAGGATAGGAGTTGCCTATCTATAAATTTCCAGGACAACATCCTACTCAATAATTTTCTTCCCTATAAGGTCATCAGTGTCTCTACAGACCTGAAAGGTCCCACCTCCCTTCTCTCCTGATATTCTGTACACTATTCAGGGGAGCCTGGTGACCCTCCAGGTCGCCAGAGTAATATGGGCTGGGGACTTCAATTCCACCCTAGAGCCGGCCCTGGATTCCTTGAATCCTCAAAGGAACTCTTCCTTAAACCTTGTGCATTGGGCCCAAACATTTGATGTTCCACAGGCCTGGCGATCCGGGTCTCGGATTGATTTGGCTTTCTGCTCCTGGGCGGCTCTGGGTCTGGTGCAATCTGTGGATTATCTCCCGGCTGGCATTTCGGATCATGCCCCGCTGGAGCTGAGAGTTGATATTGGGGTCGGAGACATCCGGGATGCTGGCGCTTGAACGCCAAATGGTTACTGAATGATAAAGTGCAGGAATTGGTGTCTGAGAGTGGTGCCCAGTATTGGGAAGTAAATGAAGGCTCTGCCTCCCCTCAGATGGTATGGGATGCCTTTTTGGCTCATACGCATGGTCAGTATGTGAACGCTATTAAAACAGTGCGGGAAGGGTATGAGGCACAAACGGTTCGATTGGAACAACTTGAAACTGCTGCCGCCCAGGTGTTCGCCACCTCTCCATCGGTGGATAAATTCTCAGAATTAGCTCAGGCCCATAGGGAGTTATTTCTTCACTACACCTCACTCAGCCACTCTAATAATGCAATCCAGGCTGGTAAGGTGTTTGAGCCCGGGGACAAGAATGGTAAATTGTAGGCAAATTTGATGGCTGATTCCCATCAACAGACAGTAATTTCAGCAGTAACCTCCAGCTCAGGGACTCGACCATCTGACCCCTCTCTGATTTTAAGGGAATTTCAACTCTAATTTACCTCCTTGTATAGCCCCATTTCTCCCTCCCCTCGCCCTATCCTGCTAGATATTTAGCAGAAGCTCTTCCTCCAAGGCATTTCGGCTGACGAATCCCTAGAGCTAGATGAAACACTTTTTCTATCTCCGAAATAGAACAGGCCATCCAGGCTCTTCCTCCCAACAAGACACCTGGCCCAGATGGGTTATCGGGTGATTGGTACAAACTTTGTTAAAGAATTAGCACCCAGACTTCACAAGGTGTTCTGTTACTTCCAACTGCCCCACCCTTTCCAAATGCCATTTCGGGGCCATCCACTTATGTTTGTGGAATCTGGGTTGGAGAGTATGCTGTGAGACGACATTTTGGAAAAACCTCTATCCAAAATTATACAAAGCTCTGCTTCGATCTATTCACAATGGCCTTGACAGACTGCTGGCATGTGGAGGCTGTCTGGGATTATCCTATGCAATACTACACAGGGTATATATGGCCCCTCAAATTGCATCAGTCCAATCCTTTTGGAAGGATGTTACTGAGTGCATTAAAAAGTGCACTATGATCTCGGTACCACTGACGGTGGATGTCTGTATACTTGGTCTGGTTCACCTACTGGCCATGAGAACACTGATAGGGTTGCTATTGTTTTATGCCCACAAGGCTATACAGCTCAAATGTAAATCCCCATTGGCACCTACTCTCAATTTTTGGAAAGCTCTGGTTAATGCAGCAATACCGCTGTATAAGTTCACGTATGAATCTAGGGGTTGTCCTGGAAAATTCACCAAAACATGGGATATCTGGGTCACCTCCATGGGAGCAAACAACTCTGGGGATTTCCCCATGAGATCCACCACCCCCCTCTGATTTATTTATACTGACCTGTTGAGGGCATCTGTAGGGTAGTGCGGATTAGGTGGTGCCCTTTCTTGTTTATGCCAATGAGCTGTTTTCATATCTGACATTTTGGTTGCCAAGTGAATAGTTGGTAGTTTTGTTCCTTGTTTTTGTTTATAGATCTTTGTTTTATTTTATAAGCCTGGGTGTCAGGGCTGGGCTCAGCCCTTCCTTCTCTGAGCTGGTCGCTCAGCTGTCAGTTAATTTCCAGCTCCTGTCTCTCCACAGTGTCTCACCTGTTTATGATTTCCTGCTCGTCAGTCCTGCTTACTTAAGCCGTCCAGCCCAGACGATCTCTGCCTTCGCCTGGTCAACATCACAGAGAGAAAGACTTGCTTGGCTGACGTTCCTTCTGGCTCCAGATCCTGCTTGCTGTTCCACTACGCAGATTCCTGCCTTCCTGACTATCGTTCCGGTTACCGAACTTTGGCTATGTTTTGACAGAGAGAGAGAAGGAGAAGAAATACATTCCCTTTACCGTTCCTGGAATTGCAATTCTAATCATCCACTGCAATTTCTGTAGGTATGACCTTTGTGGCATGGCGTGTAATTAGTAGCATTATCTCTGTTCAGAATCTTTTTTTGAAGGGGTTGATCAATTCTCATTAGCCTCCCCCTTCTGATTTGTCTTTCGGATATCTCAGTCATGCTCACAGAGGTATCTAGTATCTGATCCCAGGCTATTTGATTCATTTTTACGTTCTAGCTCTACTTACCAACATTTTATTCATGCATTGTTATCTTTAGAATTAAAGTGACACTGAACTCTGGTTTAAAAAATGATCTTCTATTTTTCTCAGCCTCCTCCAAATCTCAATTTTTTTTTTTTACTGTTGTGATATAACTTCCTGTTAGAGGGTGGCTACGTTCTTTCTCCATGGTCCCACGGTATGTAGAAATGTAGCCACTCCCAAGATGGACTATGGGATTTGCAGTATACATAGAGAAGTGTACATGACTGCAACTAACATGTACTGCTTGTTCCAAACAAGGGCAAAATGAAAGGTTTACAAGGTTATGGAGGATGTTACAAGAAAGCAGTAGGAAACAAATTCACAAAAAACATATGACTAGGTCAGTAAGTAGTGAATGTGTATTGATTATTGTTGTAGAATGAGAATGTTATTTCATGTCACTTTAAAATGGAACCACACATTTTTTCAGTTTTGGATAGGGTAAAGCAGGGTTCAATTTCTCAACATGATTTTTTTTTATCTATCAGTGATTACGGTAGTGAGACCCATGTTGCTACCAATGGAGACTCCATTAGAGAGCCTGGGACACCATAATGCTGTCAGAAATATATACAGTGCCTTAAAGTATTCATACCCCATTGACATTATCCACATTTTGTCATGTTACAACCAAAAATGTAAATGTATTTTATTAGGGTTTTATGTGATAGACCAACACAAAGTGGCTTCACAATTGTGAAGTGTAAGGAAAATAATAAATGGTTTTCAAAATGTTTTACAAATAAATATGTGAAAAGTGTGGCTTGCATTTGTATTCAGCCCTTTTACTCGGATACTCTTAACTAAAAGCTAGTGGAATCCAGTCATCTAATTAGTAAATAGAGTCCACCTGTGTGTAATTTAACCCCAGTATAAATACAGCTATTCTGTGAAGCCCTCAGGGGTTTGTTAGAAAACCTTAGTGAACAAACAGCATCATGAAGGCCAAGGAACACACCAGACAGGTCAGGGATAAAGTTGTGGAGAAGTTTACAGCAGGGCTGGGTTAAAAAAAAAAAAAAAATATCCCAAGCTTTGAACATCTCAAGGAGCACTGTGCAATCCATTATCTGAAAATGGAAAGCCTATGGCACAACTGCAAACCTACCAAGACATGGTCATCCATCTAAACTGACAGGCCGGGCAAGGAGAGCATTAATCAGAGAAGCAGCCAAGAGGCCCATGGTAACTCTGGAGGAGCTGCAGAGATCCACAGCTCAGGTGGGAGAATCTGTCCATAGGACAACTATTATGCCGTGTACACACGAGCGGAATTTCCAACAGAAAAAGTCAGACGGGAGCTTTTCATCATATATTCCGATCGTGTGTATGCCCCATCTGACTTTTTACGTTGAAATTTCTGACGGACCTAGAAAGAGAACATGTTCTAAATTTTTTCGACCGAACCAATTCCTATCTGGAAAACCACTCGTCTGTATGCTGTTCCGACATACCAAAAACGACGCATGCTCTGAAGCAAGTACGAGACGGAAGCTATTGGCTATTGCACTTCCTTTTTCTAGTCCCGTCGTACGTGTTGTTTGTTACCGCATTCTAGACGGTCAGACTTTAGTGTGACCGTGTGTAGGCAAGACCACTTGAGCGGAATTCCATCTGAGAAACCTTCAGAGTTTATTCCGACGGCAAAACCGCTCGTGTGTACGCGGCATTAGTCATTCACTCCACAAATCTGGCCTTTATGGAAGAGTGGCAAGAAGAAAGCTATTGTTGAAAGAAAGCCATAAGAAGTCCCGACCACAGGTTCGATGGACACAAATCGCTATTGTCAGCGTCATGTCGAATCTCCTATCTATATCGAACTGTTGTCACAACGAAAACAAAAATAAAGCATTTGTTTATGTCGGATCTTTCGGTTTTCTGATTCTGCACGTTCGTTATCGTTTGTTAAAACGATAACGAAAATACCCAAAATTCAGACGAAAATGCATTCGGACGAAAACTAATGCACATGTCTAGCAAACATGTGAAAGAAGGTTCTCTGATCATATGAGACCAAAATTTTACTTTTTGGCCTAAAAGCAAAAAGCTATGTGTGGCAGAAAACTAACATTGCACATCACTCTGAACACACCATCCCCACCGTGAAACCTGGTGGTGGCAGCATCATGTTGTGGGGATGCTTTTCTTCAGCAGGGACAGGGAAGCTGGTCAGAGTTGATGGGAAGATGGATGGAGCCAAATACAGGGCAATCTTAGAAGAACACCTGTTGGAGTCTGCAAACGACTTGAGACTGGGGCGGGGGTTCACCTTCCAGCAGGACAACAACCCTAAACATACAGCCAGAACTACAATGGAATGGTTTAGATCAAAGCATATTTATGTGTTAGAATGGTCCAGTCAAAGTTCAGACCCAAATCCAATTGAGAATCTGTGGCAAGACTTGAAAATTGCTGTTCACAGATGCTCTCCATCCAATCTGACAGAGCTTGAGCTATTTTGCAAAAAAGAATGGTGCAAAAATGTCACGCTCTAAATGTGCAAAGCTGGTAGAGACATCCCCAAAAAGACTTGCGGTTACAATTGCAGCGAATGGTGGTTCTACAAAGTATTGACTTATACTAGACTTATTTACAATAAACACATTCTAGCAGACAACAGACACACATATGGCTTTAGTTGATGACATCAGCACCTTCTATGAGCCTCAACATTATGAAGCCATCACTATAATATGGCATATACAGGGTTCCCAGAGTCTGTGTGTTTTGGGGGGACATGGACTTGAAACCAAAGTAACATTACTTCAAGGTCCATCCGCAGGCATACACTTCGCTGCATAAAATTCCCTTAAAATCCAGGGGGGCTGAATACATATGCACGCCACACTTTTCTCATATTTATTTGTAAAAAAAAATTAAAATGTTTATCATTTTCCTTCCACTTCACAATTATGTGCCACTTTTTGTTGGTCTATCACAGGGGTCTCCAAAGTACGGCCCGCGGGCCACATCCGGCCCGCTGGGACGTTTTTCCCGGCCCGCAGGTTGAGTCGCCGATCCGTGATCCGAACGGGCCACCCCGTTCGGATCGGCACACCCCGCGATCCGCGGAGCGCTCCGCGGCCTCGGCCTTAGGAAAGGCCGCGGCTTCGGCCTAGCTCCGGAGCGGCGGCGGCCATCTTTGTACACCCGGCGGCCTTAGGAAAGGCCGCGGCTTCGGCCTAGCTCCGGAGCGGCGGCCATCTTGGTACACCCGGCCACTGTTTACAATGTGATCGCTCCGTCAAATTTGACGGAGCGATCACTTGTAAACATACCCTGCATTACCCAGCCAATATACTGCATTAACCCTGCATATACTCTGCATTAACCCTGCATATACTCTGCATTAACCCTGCATATACTCTGCATTACCCAGCCAATACTCTGCGATACTCTGCATTACCCAGCCAATACTCTGCGATACTCTGCATTAACCCTGCATATACTCTGCATTACCCAGCCAATACTCTGCGATACTCTGCATTACCCAGCCAATACTCTGCGATACTCTGCATTACCCAGCCAATACTCTGCGATACTCTGCATTACCCAGCCAATACTCTGCGATACTCTGCATTACCCAGCCAATACTCTGCGATACTCTGCATTAACCCTGCATATACTCTGCATTACCCAGCCAATACTCTGCATTAACCCTGCATATACTCTGCATTACCCAGCCAATACTCTGCGATACTCTGCATTAACCCTGCATATACTCTGCGATACCCAGCCAATACTCTGCGATACTCTGCATTAACCCTGCATATACTCTGCGATACCCAGCCAATACTCTGCGATACTCTGCATTAACCCTGCGATACTCTGCATTAACCCTGCGATACCCAGCCAATACTCTGCGATACCCAGCCAATACTCTGCGATACCCAGCCAATACTACAGTGGGGAGAGGATGTGGATATTACAGTGGGGGAGATGACGTGGATATTACAGTGGGGGAGATGACGTGGATATTACAGTGGGGGAGATGACGTGGATATTAAGCCCCATACACACGCGCGGACAATCCGTGGACCAGGTCCGTCGGACCATGTCCGTCATACTTTGTCTGATGTTGGTTTTGCGTACACACGATCGGACAAAGTTGTCGGAAAATCCGATCATTCTGAACGTGGTGACGTTTGTTGCCTACGACGGGACTACGTAGAGGCTAGTAGCCAATAGCTTTGGTCTTGTAATGTGATCTGAGCATGCGTAGCACTTTGTCCGGTCGGACAAGCGTACACACGCTCGGATTTGGTGTGATCGGACCGGGTTGACGGGAAATCTTTCCAGCAGGAGATAAGACTTTGTCCGACGGACAAACCGACGAACACTGTCCGATGGTGCATACACACGGTCTGATTTTTCAACAACCTTGTCCGATCGGACCAAATTGATGAAAAAGTCCGACCGTGTGTATGGGGCTTTACAGTGGGGGAGATGACGTGGATATTACAGTGGGGGAGATGACGTGGATATTACAGTGGGGGAGATGACGTGGATATTACAGTGGGGACTATATGGTGGCGGAATTTTCACAGGTTTTTGCAAATTCAATTATTTGCTGATCCGAAAAATGATCCGATCCGTGACTCCTGATCCGAGGATCGATCCGATCCGTGAGTTTTTTGATCCATTGCACCCCTAGCCCTGATAGTATGCAGCACAGGTCCCGCAGCCCGACGGAGCATGTCCAACCCGGCGCCTCACTAGTTGTTGATAGGACCTACTGCGCCTCCCGGGTCCCGCCCCTCTGTTAGCATCAGTGTCCTTTACGGCTGTGCTTTTGGCTACAACGTGCCTGTGTAACAGCCGGGCGGGAGTCGGGAGGTGCAGCAGAACAGCGCTGAAGCCGGACACAGATGTAAGAGGGACACAGATGTGACTGTTGGAGGTGATGGGGACACAAATGTGCGGCGGGGGCTAGTTTGAGAGACACAAAAGTGAAAGGGGAGCTCTAAGGGGGACACAGTTTTGCAGGGGGCTCTAAGGGGGACACAATTGTGCTGGGGTCTCTGATTGGGGCATAAATGTGGAAGGGGGCTCTAAGGGGGACACAATTGTGCTGGGGTCTCTGATTGGGGCATAAATGTGGAAGGGGGCTCTAAGGGGGACACAATTGTGCAGGGGGCTGTGATGGGGGGCATAAATGTGGAAGGGGGGCACTAAGGGGGACATAATTGTGCAGGGGTCTCTGATGGGGACACAAATATGGAAGGGGGGCTCTGATGGGAATACAAATATGAAAGGGGGCTCTGATGGGGACACAAATATGGAAGGGGGCTCTGATGGGGACACAAATATGGAAGGGGGCTCTGATGGGGACACAAATATGGAAGGGGGCTCTGATGGGGACACAAATATGTAAGGGGGCTCTGATGGGGACACAAATATGGAAGGGGGCTCTGATGGGGACACAAATATGGAAGGGGGCTCTGATGGGGACACAAATATGTAAGGGGGCTCTGATGGGGACACAAATATGTAAGGGGGCTCTGATGGGGACACAAATATGGAAGGGGGCTCTGATGGGGACACAAATATGGAAGGGGGCTCTGATGGGGACACAAATATGTAAGGGGGCTCTGATGGGGACACAAATATGTAAGGGGGCTCTGATGGGGACACAAATATGGAAGGGGGCTCTGATGGGGACACAAATATGGAAGGGGGCGCTGATGGGGACACAAACGTGTCAGGGGGCTCTGATGGGAATACAAATATGCAGGGGTTCTTATTCAGGCACAAATATTCGGGGGGGCTCTAAGGGGGACACAAATATGCAGAGGGGGCTCTGATGAGGATACAAATGTATGGAGGCGTGTGTGTGTTGACAGTAACACAGATGCAAGACCCTGTGAACACTGGAATTTTAGCCCCAGTGCATGAGGTTACATCGTTTAGGTGCGCCATCAAGCTCTACTGCCGGCAGCCTGTCAAATTCTATTTTATTCTACTGCCGATTCATTAAAAAAAAAAATTTATTTTTTCGGCCCGCGAATATGTGAAAAATGCACAATGTGGCCCCCGAAGTGAAAAGTTTGGAGACCCCTGGTCTATCACATAAAATCCCTCAGAAAAAAAAAAACATTTACGTTTTTGGTTGTAACATGACAAAATGTGGAAAATGTCAAGGGGTATGAATACTTTTTCAAGGCACTGTAGAACATGCACTCCAGCTATGGGAAACACGGAGGTTGATGTTAAGGAGTCCTGCAAGGTCATCCCCACTGTCACTCTCTCCTGCTTCCTCGTTGCTCTGTAGGTGCCCTCGAATAAATACCTGGATCTTCTAGGTATGGACAAGGAAGAAGGGTAGGACAGAAAGAGTATTAGGACTACAGGACACCTCCCCCTTCCCTGGGCTTCATAACAAAGTGGGAGTTGTCAGTGCCGAAACAAGGTCACCTAGAGTCCAGGGCGAACATGCCAAACTGCGCCGCCCCAAGATGTATAAGTATTATGTGTCAGCAAAAATACCCCCCCCCCCCCTCCAAAAAATGGGCATGATTATTATTATACAGGATTTATATAGTGCCAACAGTTTATGCAGTGTTTACAATGTAGAGGGGGGACAGTACAATTACAATACAGTTCAATACAGAAGGAATAGGAGGGCCCTGCTCATGGCATTTCAATCTATCCTCTAAGCATACATTTCCCTCTTCTTCCAGTACAAATCTTCCCCCCTGCTGAAATCCCCCCTCCCAGTACAAATCTGTGCCCCCTCTACCCCCAGCAAAATTGCCCCACCTCCTTAAAAAAAAATCACCCCTCCTAGCACTAGTACTCTACCCCTCAAATTTCCCCTCCAATTACACATTCTCTTTCCCCTTACTCCAAATCCCACTCGTAGCACAAATATCACCCCCACCCCCCATTATAGCATAAACACCCAATCATTACTACTCGCACAAAAAATTCTCCTCCCAGCACAAATCCCCCCCTCCCCCTCAACTATATCACCTCTGCTAACACAAACCTCCCAAACCGACTCTCCTAGCACAAATCCTTTTCTCCCATCCCCCTCCCAACACAAATCCTCCTGAATCGCCACTCCTAGCACTCCCCCCCAAATTTCCCCTCCTAGAACCACTCTTGCCTCCGGTTGCCCCACAAATTCCTCGTCCCTTGTCCTGGGAGTTGTTCTGTAGTCCACAGAAAAGCCTGGGAAGAGTGCTGTTTAACTGACAATTGCGCGGTCGTGTGACGTGGCCCCCAAACAAAATCGGCGTGCTTTTTCTCCCACAAATAGAGCTTTCTTTTGGTGGTATTTGATCACCTCTGCGGTTTTTATTTTCTATAAACAAAAATAGAGCGACAATTTTGAAAAAAGCACATTATTTTTTACTTTTTGCTATAATAAATATCCCCCAAAAAAATTTAAAAAAACATTTTTTTTCCTCAGTTTAGGCCGATACGTATTCTTCTACATATTTTTGGTAAAAATAAAAACGCAATAAGCGTTTATTGATTTGGTTTGCGCAAAAGTTATAGCGTCTACAAAATAGGGGTTAGTTTTATGGCATTTTTATTAATATTTTTTTTTTTTTTTACTAGTAATGGCGGCGATCTGCGATTTTTATCGTGACTGCGACATTATGGTGGACAATTTTGACACATTTTTGGGACCATTGGCATTAATACAGTGCTCAATGCTAAAAAATTGCATTGATTACTGTAAAAAGGACACTGGCAGTGAAGGGGTTAAGTGTGTCCTAGGGAGTGATTCTAACTGTTAGGGGGCGTGGCTACATGTGACACATCACTGATCATAGCTCCCGATTACAGGGAGCTGTGATTAGTGAGAGTGTCACTAGGCAGACCGGGTAAATGCTTGTTTACATCAACATCTCCCCGTTCTTCCTCTCCGTGACACGATTGCGGGTATCCACCGTGGACATCAAATCCGCGGGACCTGCGATCCTACTCAAGGAGCCGCCGGCAGCACGCACGTGACCACACGGCGGCAAATTTAAAGGGACGTACCTATACGCCCATTTGCCCAGCCATGCCATGCCATTCTGCCAACGTAAATGTACATGCGGCGGTCGGCAACTATACTGTATATACAATTAGAGGAGATATATTGTATATACTATTAGAGGAGATATACTGTATATACCATTAGAGGTTGAATCTGGTAAATATCATCAGACTCAGAGATTAACTATTTTTTTTTCTTTAAATAAAAAAAAATTGGACTGTTTTTTGCAGATTTTCAGACAGAACTGTAATATATTATATGCTGGCCATACAAAAACAATGTCTTCCTTCAAAAAATTTTTTTTAAGAACGTTCGTTCGATTTTTCTAATTGTTAGGGGTCAAATTGACGTTTGTTTTCAACCACAGTGACGGGAACATTTAGAAATAATAGAACACTTCTTGGTTAAAGGAATTTATAGACAGTGTATGTGGATTCCGTTCAGAAATGACATTCATTTTAAAACAGAATGTTGAAAGCAAATGACATTTTCAAACAAAATTCTTTCATTCAGCGAATGTAAAAAGATTTTTCGTATGAATAGTCTTGTCTGAAAATTGATCTGTGTGGCAGCATAAGGCTCGGTACACACTTATGCAGTTTGCTTTTGATGTGTTTCTGCAGTGCTTTTTGCTGTGCGTTTTTATTTTTGCGCACGTGATTTTGCTGCTATTCGCGTTTTTTCTTTTTTTTTAGGCCAATTTGTTGTTAGCCAGATTAAAAATCACAAATTGCTGCAAAAATGCATTACATGCTTTTCTTTAGCTTCTCCATTGAAGTATATTGAACCAAAAAAGCACCGTTTTGTGTTGAAAAAAGTCCTTGACCCTTTCCAAATCAACATCTTTGCTTTTTTCAGCCGCTGCGTAAGTGTCCCATAGGAAACCATGTTGAATAAACTGTAGTGGGTTTCTGCAAAAAGCACATAGGTGTGATCCAGGCCTAAGACGTTTAGTAACATAATCGGGGTAAAAAAACTAAAATTAGGCCTTTATAGTACAAAAAGAGCAAATAATCGCTACTATAAGGGGTTCCTTTTTTTACTGTGGAACAGTGAAAGTAATATTATTTGCTCTTTTTGTACTATAAAGGGCTAAGTTTTTTTAACCCCATTATGTTACTGCTGATTATGAAAATAGTAATCGATTAGTTTCATAATCGATTAGTTGTCAAATATATTGATTAGTTGTTTTGGCCCTAAACGTGGCTGTAAAGCCTTTAGGCTTTTCACCTTAATGCATTCTATAAAATTAAGGTAAAAAACCTTCTGTGCTTGGGATCCCCCCCCCCCCCTATACTTACCTGAGCCCCATCCCATTGCAATCCAGCACTGTGCATGAGAACAGTGGCTCTTTCAGCTTTGTCCCTCACAGAGAAGATCAATAACAGCGGCAGCCATTGACGAGGGAGGGCTCTGCAGTCTGTGTCTATTGATGCAGGCGGTGGGTCATGGGAGCCAGCCGGCACAAGTGCCCCCATAGGAAGTGGATTCCTATGGGGGTACTGGATGAAGAGGAGAAGCCAGTAGCCCCCGGCAAGGGACCCAGGAAGTTGGATGTTATAAGTTGTGCTGAGTAAATGTGATTTTTTTTAAAGGGGGGGCGATTTTTTTCTATACCCACGGTACTTGATGAACCCTACGAAGCTTGGTCTAATGCCACGTACACGCGGTCGGAATTTCCGACGGGAAATGTTGGATGTGAGCTTGTTGTCGGAAAGTCCAAACATGTGTATGATCTATCGAACATTTGCTGTCGGAATTTCCGGCCACAAATGTTTGAGAGCAGGTTCTCAAATTTTCTGCCAACTTCACTTTGTTGTCGGAAATTCCGATCGTGTGTACACAAGTCCGTCGCACAAAAGTTCACGCATGCTCGGAATCAAGTAGAAGGAACCGCACTGGCTATTGAACTTCCTTTTTCTCGGCTCGTCCTACGTCTTGTACGTCACCACATTCTCACGTTCGGAATTTTGGGCCAACATTTGTGTGACCGTGTGTATGCAAGACAAGTTTGAGCCGACATCCTTCAGAAAAAAAATCTACGGTTTTGTTGGTGGAATGTCCGATCATGTGTATGGGGCATTAGTGTCATCAATAAGCATGTCCGCTAATTTTTCTTGTTGCGCACAAAGGTCAGCCGCCACAGTTTGAGATAAGGATTTTTTGTGGGCTCTTTCAAGGCTAGCTACCAGATCAAGTTAGTGTGGGAGTTGGGTCAACCTATTCTTTTTCAACTCTGTCTCCTTCTGGATCAACTTCCCTCAAATTACGCACTTGTGTGATACCCATAGTGTAAGGGGGAGACGTCGGCGGTGTCATTGTCTTAGACAATTTGGGCTAAAGCATGGGAGAGTTCACGTTGAAGGGGTCCTTCTGAACTAAGGATTTATTAAAGTGTTTGTAAAGCTTCGTTTGTAGTTTTTTTTACTAAAATAACAAACATGGTATATTTACCTGCTCTGTGCAATAGGCTGGCACAGAGCAGTCCTGTTCCTCCTCTTATCAACTTATATCATCCAACATGTCAGAAAAAATCAAAAACAGAATCACTGAGTTGGAAAAAGGATCGCCTCCTTATGTCGGTATTTTGTTGAACCACCTTTTGCTTTAATTACAGCCTTTAGTCTGTTAGGATTTGTCTCTACTAACTTTGCACATCTAGACCTTGCAATATTTGCCCACTCTTCTTTGCAGAACTGCTCAAATTCAGTTAAATTTGATGGTGACCTTTTGTGGACTGCAGTCTTCAAGTCATTTTACAGATTTTCAATGTAGTTTAAAGAGGAACTGCAGTCGGCTCACATAATTTGTAATAAAAACCTCTTTGCCATTCTGAAGCTTCCCTCCAGCCACTTTGCATATTATTGTATATATACTGTTATTCTGTACTTGCCAAATATGCTGCAGAAATCTCCCTCCACTGTGTCTGGCTACAACCATTTTAACTGTGGGCAGCTGAAGCTGCTGCCTGTTCACTTCCTGGATTTACACAGACACACAGAGGCACATCTCCAGCTCTGCAGCTCTCATTGCCCCCCTTATGACTCACCCCCTCCCTTCCTGGCAAACTCACAAGAGAGTGAGGCAGAGAGCTGTGCATGATGTCATAAGCCTAGGCTTTTTACCAGACAAGAAAAAGGAAGTGGGCTGTATAAGGTATTTACTGGCAGAAAAAAAAATGTTTTACTAACCAAAGATAAAACAACAAGGGCAGAAGATTTAATAGATGTGTAGCACTGGCTCCTGACGAGCATGCGCTATGTGTTTTTTCAAAGTTAACATCCCTGAAACCACAGTTGGGTTTTAGGGCTAATTATGCCAAATTATGGTTTCAGTACCAGTCTAGCTGGAATTGAACTGAGTTCTCCTTGGCCGTTGGTGTCGCTGTCACTGCCGGCAGGTATGAGAACGCAGTTTGGCTGGGCGTATTGGGTACCATTCATTCTTGGAACCAGCCCAGTGGGAGTGTCATCCTGCTGTGAATTCTGGGAGGGGTATTTAATGTACTGAGATCATGTGCTTCTGGGTTCCAGTCCAGAAGAGATTTTCTGTTCTCCTGACCAGCCCCCATGGCCCTCCTGGCCTGGGGTGCGGATCCATGCAATTCCGAGTCTCAGGGCTGGATAGCCCAAGGCGAAGCAACTGCAGGGACAGGCCTGAATGGATATCGGGCCCAATGATCTAAGAGTGGTCCGGTGCCGTCTCATCTAAGGAGAGGCCCAGCAACTGGAGAAGCATCCAGGGGAGGACTCTTTGAGAGAAGACCATGCACAAGGCTGGTTTCTCTGAAGGAGCCTGGAGGCTCAGTTGAAGGACACTCAATAGATCTACACTCATACCGTAACGCCGGACCGGCTGCGAGATACTGGTACTGTATGATAGCTCTCTAAGTTTGTCTAAGTCCCTCAGTTCTACATCCAAGTCTGTGGCAGAGACTTTGCTTTACCTAACACCCTACTGGCTGCTAGGCCTAGTGAGAGGAGGTCTATCCGGTGGTTGTGAGTATCCAGCTGTGAAACTGTAATTCTCTGGATCTCTATAGTGAGAGACTTTCTATTCTTGCAGTTACAAAGTACCTGAACTTTCATCCTAACCCTCTACCCTACATTTAAGAGACTGTTTTATCTTTTGAATAAATAACACAAAAAGGAAGATAAAGTGTCAGTTTCTACATTTCTTTGGGCCATCTACCGCGGGAAACCCTAGACGGAGACGAGGTCAAGAAGGTAACGGTAAGCCCAATAAAACCAGCAGCTCCTTCGGGGGTCAGTGCTACAGATGGTATGATGAAAACATGACTGAAGTTCCGTCTTAAGTCTGGGCTCTGACTAAGCCATACAAGGACATTCTCCCTTTTCTCCTTCAACCACTGTGTGGTCATTTTTTGCTGTGTGCTTTGGGTCAGTGTCATGTTGGAAGGTAAACCTTCTTCCCATTGACAACTTTCTGGCAGAGAAACACCCCCATACCAGGATATTATCACCTCCATGCATTACTGTAGGAATTGTGTTATTTGGATGGTGAGCTGTATTGGATTTCCGCGACTTTGCTCTTACTTGCTTGAACCCAGTGACATGCAACCCTTCCTTTCTGCCGGTTTTGATGGATGGGAGATTCAAGCAACTTATAGCTCGGGGCATGTTTTGACTCTGGGATTTTATGGCTGGCCAGGGGCTGATGGGTCTATTATTGCGATCGTTATTCTCTCCCACCCTGGAAGATTCCTGGCTTCAGCAGCTTACACATTTTATCACTACTCTGTCCTGACAAAGTGTTCCTAACACTCTGTTTGAAGATATGTGACTGGAACCTGGCCCCACCTCTCATGCAGTCACGGCAGCTTATAAATTACTGATTTGACCAGCTGAGTCTTTTGAGCCCCCATACCTACTCAACTGGGAGAGAGTCTTGGGTAGAGAATTCTTGACAGAACAAAGAGACCACATTGTGTACTTCGCCCACTACTCCTCCATACAAAAAAAAAGTCAAACAAATGCCAAGAGGTGGGCTAGAAAGTGCTCACCTGATGGTACAGAGTCATTGTCCTGCGGAGAAAGCTCTACTCTGAGGTGGCAATGCCAGGAGGAAGAGGGCTCTATCCTCCATACCTTTTAGTCCCATAGGACGTTGGGTAGCTTTTTGGTCTGAAGTCAGAGAAACTGTCAAACAACTAACAGATTTCAACTTGCGCTTAGACCCCGCCAGGTACTTACTGCACCACTCTGATATATCAAGAAAATTATATACAAATTCTATGTTGTTCCACTTGTTAAAAGCAGCTAAGGCCTGTATACCGTGACTTTGGAAGCAGGAAACCCCCCTACGCTCTCCATTATGGCTTACTATAATTGCCAAAATGTCCTCAATTGAAAGCATCTTAGCCTCGGGAAGAGGCAAGGAGGGGAAATTGAGTCGCAAATGGTTCTATTGGAATCTCTTTACTTGCTCTAGGGAATATGGATCGCTCATGCAAATGGGGTAGTGAGATTTCCCTCTAAACCCCCCCCCCCCCTTTTTTTTCCTCCCCTCTTAATCTCTTTTATTATTTTTATTTTATAGTCTGAGTAGCCCTGTCTGCTTTAAGCTGCTCTGGGCTTGTATTTTACATTAATATTTGTAGGAAAAACTCAGAAGGGACGCACACCTTTTCTTCTGTACTCATGTTCCATTCCACAAAGTATATTCTATGCTCTATAGTCATGATCCTGCCTGGTGCTACCCCCCCGCCCCGTAAACTGACCACGTTTATCATGGCTGCTGATCCCTGTCTCTCCTCTCTCCCTCCCATCCCTGCCTGTCAGCTAGTGTCGGTGCCCGCCTCTCCCTTCCTGCTGCTATAATAACAGTGTTAACATAATGGAACACAGGGGATTCTATTAGGAAATGTGCCCCAGTGTATGTGTTTTATAAAAAAATATGTATGTTTATACCTTATTTCAAAGCGCTGCTCGATGCTCACGTGATGCTCACTGGTTACCCAGGTCAGGTAACCAGTGCCTTAGGGAAACTTAGATGGCTGGTGATGTGTGGAACAAATCCTGGAAACCAGTCAAGCTACGCCATTGTAATCAGATATTCCGGTGTCAGAGTTCTGGTGTTGTCACATGACCCCAAGGCTAAGTTTGTGGATGCCCATGGTACCCCAGTGTTGGGATTCCTATTGTCTTGAGGTATCAAATGTCATATGTCTCAGAAAATCGGGCCAACAGAATACGTAGCCAGTCACCAGACCCAGGCGGGGTTCTATACCAAACTTCAGATCTTTGCAGTGGGGTATCCAGTCAGCTTGCAGACCCCAGTGGTGGAGCCCTATGGAGCATACGGAGGCCACTCCTTAAGAGGGGGAAACTGTTAGGATCAAATTTGCATGCTGGTGACACTGTGCTGCTCCGGGCTGTTTGCTGCAGGTGTCCACCAGCAGGTGTCTCCAGAAGCCAGCAGGCTGTAATAATCAGCCACACCTGCCTTCAGCCATTAGATGGCTATTTAGGCTGCTCCTCCCTTTCCCAGACGCGTCACTATTCTGTTTGCCCCCTTGTTGCCATAGATCCTGTTCCAGCCTGCACCCCTCTGCCTTACTCCTGTCCTCCTCTGCCTTGCTCTGGCTCCCTGCTTAGTACCCAATTGTTCCTCCGCTACCGTGCATCCCTGCATTCCCTGTACCCTTGTCAGTACCTTGTAAATAGTTGTACTTAGTCAGTAGTTTAGTTCTTTAGCTATTTTGTCAGTGGGGTTTGGTTCTTGTTTACTGTGTTTGCTTATTGCTGTGTTCGCTGTTAAGTATATATCCTTAAAAGTGAGATTTATTGTTTGTTTGGTCACAGTTTCTATGTGTAGCTACGTGTCTGGTCTCGTTGCTGCTGAAACCTGACATATTCACTTGTGTGAATTTCAACTTGAGCTATAGAGCTAGGTAAACAAAAGCTAAGGGGAGCCTGGGAAACATTTGAAAAGGAGGTAAGAATTCTACACGCTGTGTACAGATATTTATGGTACAGTTATAATTTAACCTCTTGGCGCCAACAGCACGCAAATATCCGGCCTCTCGGCGGATAGGCCTTGGCGTAGAGCGGCCACATATTTGCATGCAATATTGCAAAAAACAGCTGTGCCAAGAGCGCATGCCCTGTGCACTCCCGGCACAGTTAGAACTGGCTATTGGAAAGCATTCCGATCATGTGACTGCCAATCACGGTGGCCACATGACCATAAACTCCACCTCCTGGCATCCAAAACCGCTTAAAGGGCCAGAAGGCACCAGCGCCAAATGGTTAAAAAAAAAACTATTCCTCCTCAGCATGCAGCGCAAATTGTGCACTTTCCCGTTCCTGACCCTCTTCGATCCTCACTGTACAAAGTGACAGTGACTGCAAAAAGCCTTCCCCCAACCCACTGTTGCCTCTCCAGCAATTTCCCACCACTTCTTCTGTTCCAAAGAGCCTGAAAATGGCTTATGCCACATCACTCCATCTGTTGTAACAGTGCTCAGGTCTAGTCATTGGCTGCTAGACCTGAGCATTGTCAGAAGTGAGGAGCACACATGCTCCCCATATCTGGAATGACCATGGTTTTGTGCCAGCTGAGGTAGATACAAGAGCAGAGGGGTTGGTCATGGGAGGTCCTTTTTAGCCCATTCCCTTTAAGCAATACATTGGGATGGTTTTCTGCATATTTCTAACTGATGCAACCCTGCCCTGCCAACTTCAAAGGCTATGTCAACGTCTGCATCAGAATCACCTTTGTACTTGATCATTTTTTGATTTGACTTGAAGTCCCTGCACTCCTGAGAAGCGGTCAGCTTTTATATTGGCTCGGTGCTATTTTTAAGATACTTTGGGGAAATTATTGAACCAGGTTTAATCTTATAGAAATCATGTCTTCGAAAACATGTGCTCCTGCTTCACACTAAGATCTGAGTAAATTCTTAGAAGATTTTGTTCAGTAAACACTCAGCAATCATTACACTGTTCAGAAAGCACACATATATATATATATATAATATATATATATATATATATATATATAGATAGATATATCTTGGATCACATAATCAACCTTCATCTGGTGTGCTGACCTTGAAAACACCCCAACCATTAATTTGGTATGACAAACCCTTAATGAGCTATTCATAGATGAATGCACTTGTCATAGAAAGGTCAGAGGTTCTGTTACAGCAAGAAGATTTGAATGGTAAACCTTTGTGTTGTGCACAGTGTCTTTGTATGTGTAGTAAAGGGCAACAATTCAAAATGATTTCCTGTTTCAGCTTAGCTTTAACATGATCCCTTTCCGTGGTGTCTCCTCTCTCCTCCTCCCAGCGCTAAGCCTCCAATAGGATCGCCAGATGTGTTGGCCAATTGGGAAACAGGTTTCATACCTGACCCCCCCCCCCTCATCTGTACCATCACTGTACCCCCCTGCTTTTCTGTCCCACCGCTGAACCCCTTTTCATCCCTCCAACCACTGTACCCCCTTGCTCTTCTGTCCCACCATTGTAACCCCGCTGCTCATCTGCCCCATCAATGTACCCCTTGCTCATCTGCCCCACCACTGTACCTCCCTGCACATCTGCTCCACCAATGCTTCCCCATGCTCTACTGTCTCTACTGAATCACCTTCTCATCTGTCCTAACACTGAACCCATCTGCTCATCTGCCCCACCACTGTAACCCGCTTTCTCGTCTGCCCCACCAATGTACCTCCTGCACATCTGTCTCACTTCTGTACCCCCCTGCTCTCCTGCCCCACCACTGTAACCCCATGCTCATATGACCCACCAATACACCTCCTTTCACATCTGGCCCACTGCTCTACCCCCCTGCTTTTCTATCCCACCACTGAACCCCTCTGCTCATCTGTCCCACCACTGTAACCCCCTTCTCATCTGGCCCAACACTGAACCCTCCTGCTCATCTGCCCGTCACTGTACCCCCCTGCTCTTCTGTCACACTGCTGAAGCCCCTTCTCATCTCTTACACCACTGTACCTCCCTGCACATCTTCCCCACCACTGTACCCTCCTGCTCTTCTGTCCCACCTCTGAACCCCTTCTGCTCATTTTCCCCACCGCTGTACCCCCCTGCTCATCTGCTCCACCGCTGTACCCTCTTGATATGTAGAGTGGTGAAAGGAAGCAGATATGAGACACATCTACCTGTCCTGGCACACTCATCCTGCTGATCCACCTCTCGCATCCAGCCCACGTGCTTGTATGGAATGTATGGGATGTATGTGATGTCACATACAAGCATCTGGAATGGATGCGCAATGAGCTCAGGTCAGGGGTATTTTCTGAAAGCAGTGGGCCTGTGTGCAAGATCATAAGTTGGACCCCCGCAGCTGAGAATAAGGGCGGCGCCCTGCGCGGCAGCAAAATTTGGGTATAATTTTCATTGTGTCCCTTTAAGCCACAGCCAGTATTCAGCGCAGAGTGCCAGGGTTCAGTAGTAAGTGACGCAAAGGTTCAGAAATAATTTCAACAAAGCTCAACAGTAATTCCACAAACTCTGATTGGGTTTTCTCAATCACAGTGAAATCTCTTTTTTTTTTTTAACAAGAAGAAAAACCCCTTCTTTCTAAGATTGGTAGTGGCAAGCAAGCGAGTCATCGTCCTCCAAATGGTGGGCGGGGCTAGCAGGACTGTGATTGGCTTTAGCAGTGGCCAATCACAGTTCTTCTCCTCCTGGAAACAGGGACCGCCCCCCCCCCCCCAGCAGAACTGCACCCAATCTCTTCCCCATCACAAAAGCTGATGATCGCAGCTACAGCAAAGGTAGAGAACCAAACAATGTTTCCCATCTTTTACAATGTGTGGGGGCTCAGTGCAGGTGCGGTGTGGGGATTTCTGAAACTGAAATACATTAGTGTCTCACTGACACTTCCCTGCGCTGCTCTGCTGATGGGGAGGGAGTCGAGTGCCGGCAAAAGAGGATTTGAGTGCCGGGAGTTGCCTACCCCTGACCTAGATAGAAGTAGAGAGACAATCACGTTACAATAACCGAAGCAAAAATGTAGCTAAATGGAAAGATCAAAGGGGAAAAAATAATGAATACTTTGTGTCAAATGTATTTTGCATCCCTAATGGGTACAATGTGAAAAAAAACATAAATCTAGAATGTTATGTGGATTTTAAAACTATTCCAAGCAGGACCAGAAATTATTTGTTTTATATGTACAGTGGAACCTCGGATTGCGAGTAATGCGGTTTACGAGCGTTTCGCAGAACGAGCTATTTTAAAAAAAAAATCCTGACTCGCTTTGCGAGCGTTGTCTCACAAGACAACCTCTGGGGTGTGCAGTACCGCATTTGGTCAGAGGTGCAGGGGCGCCAGTGACAGTACTGCATAGACAAGCAGTGGCTGTGGAACAGGTTTCCATTTGTTCCTATGGGGAAACTCGCTTTGATATACGAGTGCTTTGGATTACAAGCATTCTTCTGGAACGAGTTATGCTCGTAATCCAAGGTATTACTGTATAATATATTCAGTATTTCATTATTCAGTTTTAGTTATAGCAATTACAAATCAGAGCAATATTAATCACATTGCAATAAAGAGGAAACCAGAAACAAAAAGGAATGCAATAAGACAGCGGTCAGCTCTTACTGTGCCAGACCAAGGCGCTTTGTACAATAAGACCTTAGTAGGGCCAAGTTCAAGCATGGTGGGTTTCTTTAGGATCATTCTTGTCTGTGGAAACCAGGTGTGATAGCATTGCGCAGGTGACTGATGTTTCTATAAAGAAAACCTGAGGTCTAGTTGAACCCCAATATCTCCTCTGCCCTTCACTGCAACTAATCAGGCACAGATTATGCTTGATTAGCTGCATCCTCAGCTACAGTAGCTGGCAATGGCAGCTGCAAATCCAGAAGTGAAATAATACACGACCCATCCAGGTTGATTCATTGTAGGTGGGCTCCTCAGAGGAACACGAGAGCTCGGGAACAACTACAACTTTGGCTAAAACAAAGACTGCTCGTTAACAAAAAACGGCATCATTCAATTAACCAATGTATGTGATAATGTGTGGTGAACACAAAAAAAAGGCCTATATGTGATGTGAACAAATAATGACAGTGCCTGAGACATAAAGACCAAACAATGACGTGAAAAAATAACAATTGCAATTAAACGTTCCTCTATTAGATGTATAGTCCTATTTTCAAGGGATGCTTCTTCAAACTGTTGGTGAGTGTGAGTAAACAGACTTTTCCAAACAGCATTCACAGATGAAAATACTAGGAAGCAATAAGATTGGGTACGCTTACCGCAGGAAGTGGACACACACGCCTTATAGCGGTGAGTCAAACAGGCATGTATACTGTTTAATCCAGCAGGTATTCGGTGGAACACTTAGATGGTATGCAGATGCACCTTTGTGACCTCATCCGGGATGGTAAGGAACAGACAATGCACATCAGAAACATCAACAGGCAAACGTGCCCAATCTTTCAATTGATCACCAGCTGAAGAGGATATGCAGTGCTCCAAAACGACTCTCAATCAACATATCCAATCATGGGAGAAAAAAATATAAAAAGGGCCAAATCAATAACTCTCTAAACTCATGAATGTATGATCATTCAAAAAAATGGTCCACCATGGAAATGAAATCATCTGGGATGTCCAATAGGACGAAATGTGTTGGATGAAGCTCATGGAGCGTCACAAATGCTCGTTTGACTCAATACTTATCGGTATGTGAATCCACTCCTTCTGGTAAGCATGCCAATTTCATTATATGGTAGTGGACCGCACAACTCATGTCGAAGTTATTACTCTACTGTGCCCTCACACAGGTGTCTTTCCTTCTACTTCAGGGATTTAATTTCCATGGTGGACTATTTTTTGAATGATCATACATTCATGAGTTTAGAGTGTTACTAATTTTAGCACGTTTTTTTCATCATTTATTTTAACTTATTTTGGTTGATGGACTTTATATTTTGATATTTTACATTGCTTCAATAGCGCAATTGCCATCTTGTTTATTTCACCATTTGTTTTTTTATGCTATTCACTTTTTATATATACACATAGCATTGAGCGCTGCACTATTATTTGTTATATAATGGAAGGTTTACTCATCGCATTCCATGTGCTGTAGATAGACAGCTGCAAGAAATGCTGGTGTTTAATGAACAACACAGAAAAAATGACTTGAATTTTTTGGTAAATTAGAAACATTCCTTGTGGAATTGTGTAACCTGGCCGTACACAAGAGCTCTCTCAGCTCTCTCCCTGGGATCCTGTTAGTCTCTTCTCCCCTCAGAGAACCGGAAACTATATGTTTACACACACAGATTCTGGTTCTCGGTGTGTCAGCAGCCATCGCGGGAGCCCGGCGGTGATCGTGACCGCCGGGGCACTAGCATTGGCTCTGGAGAGCAGCGGAACCCTAGTGACCACAGGGCGAAACGACGTAACATAACGTCGTTTGGCCCAGCTGTGCCATTATGCCGCAGTAAAACTGCGGAGGCCGGTCGACAAGTGGTTAATTAATTTTGAATATTCAAAACAAGCTCCCCTATCCATCCATGACTCCATGCTTTATTTTGTTGAGAAATCACATTGAAAAACACCTCCTAGCATTTCTGGGCGTGGCCATCTTGAGTAAGGGCAGATGAATCATGTAGCATTTGTTTCCTGGAATCCACCTGTTCTTAGCTCAGGCATGCAAGCAGGAGGGGGTGTGCTTAGTTGAGAAAGCCCTTCCTCCCCTCCTGAAGGTTTCTGGGATGTATGACATAATTTGCCTAGGCATAGAAACCAGGAAGTAACTGAAGAAATGTAAAAAAAAAAAGTTTAAAACAAGTGAATATGATATGCTTTCCTATCTAATTACTAATGCTAGCAGCATAAGGATTAAAAATAGCCAATGTTGATTGAGAGAGTGAAGTTCCACTTTAAAGATCTAAACCGCTCTATCATCAGAAACTACAGGAAAGATTTAAACCTTCTTCCGTGAAAGACCGGACTCTTCCAGTTTTGGTAGATGTTGCTCTGAAGCTTTACCCATTGATAATCTTACTATATGTACTCATCTGTGAAAAAAAGCTAATGAGAAAAGTCATTGATACGTTTTGCCGTATACAGGAAAAAAAATCTTATCATTTATAGTTTGGTAACTGAAATGAAAAGAGGCACAGTGTAAAGTCTTACATGTTATTGCATTACTATTCCCTATCATTCCAGTCCACAGAAAACCAAGATTGATATTATTTGTCAGGTGCACTTGGAACAGAAGAGTAATTGAATTGAAGGCATAATGGATAAGACATGGTCAAATAAAATGCAGGAAAATTAATTTGGATAGCCGCAAGGTTGTCAGAGGGAAGATAAATTTTGAGTTTTTCTCCAGTTTCAACTTTCATTATGGAAGAATTTAGTAATAAGACGTGGCAGCAGGGAAACATCAAGTGATATGGGTGGTATAATGGTGCTGGAGGTAAGAACAGTACAAATGATGATTATCTAATCATGGGTCAGGTAGAATGGGGAGGGAGTTTTTTTTTAGGATGCTTCATGTTACCGCTATGGAGTGGGGAGGATACACCTCTTGTTCTGTCCCATCTATGTGTATCTTTCTCTGTTGTATTGAAGAGAGATGAGCTTGGGTTCAGTCCCAACCAGGAAGTTAGTCATCATTGCTGGGCCACTGAGCTGCGGGCAAAAGATTTCCTGCCCTGCGGCTGATATACACAAAGACGCAGGAATGCTCGTGACATCATTGACCCTACTATGGCCATATTAGGTCAGTGTTGTCACAAAAATGTCCCCACCCCTTTGTATACACATCACCCACAGCTCACTGGCTCAGCTATGATCGCTAACATCCAACTTCAGACTAAAACCAAGAACTGTATCTGGTAATTATTATTCTAATGAATTCTGACATCTAGTGGTGGTTTAGGGCCTCTACAACTTGTCTACTTATGTAGTTTCATATTTCTTCCTTTGTCCTCCTTTAGTGCCAGGGAGTGCAGTCCTAAAGCTAGACCCTCTCTGTTTTCCCCATGTTCCCTCATTCAGTGTTAGTTCTTTGCAGAAACAAGGCTAAGGAAAGTCATTGTGCTCTTATATTTTGAAACGCTGTAAAAAAACATCCTCTGCACTGCACTTCTCTGATGTAAAATGGTGCTGTAATAAATGTCTGTGTCTTTTTGAAGAGCTAAGCCATCTGTGGATGGGTCCAAGTAAGCAGATGACCATAGTGTTTAGAATTACTGGGCCTTTGTAAGTAAGTCAATGGCTGAAGTGGAATTTTAAATAAAACAGAACAGAACAGAATAATGCCAGCATAACTTGGGGTGGTGGCCTCCAAAATGTGGCCCAATGACTGGATGCAGCCATTTGCTTGCTTTTATCTGGCCCTTGAGGTGCTATTCCTCTCACTGACACCAACAATGGGCACTATTTCTCCCACTAATACTGAAGATGGGCCATTGGTACTCCCACTGGGCACAATCTGGCCCCCTAAAGCCTGAAGAACAGTAAACTAGCCCTTTGTTTAGAAAATTTGGAGACTTCTGTCTTAGGGTAACAACAGCAACTGGACCAGATTTACATACCTGTCCACCTCCCCTCCCTAGTGGTTTGCCCACGGATATTAAATTATCACCATATCTGGCCAAAATAAACTAGCTTAACAATCTTGGGTATATTACTAGCTATAGTACTAGAAAATTAGACGAAGCATACCTTAGACAGAACTTTGCGGCATTAACGCTATGCTAGTAACTTTCAGAGAAGCCTCCTGTAAATATACAATCTCGTCTATCCCAGGTCCCCTGACACCGATTCGCCAAAATCCGGACTTCCCACCAGGTATGCCCGCCTGATGCATCTGGCCGTATGCCGCTATAAACGCAGAACAATTTTTTCATAGCGGCCGTCCTCTCACTTTGCAACCACTTTCTTCTCAGATGACAAATAAGTCATTCCCATTTTGGTCTTACACCCAAATTCGACACTTTCTTGACAGATCCCAACCCCGAACCAACTGGTCCCAACAGCTCACACCATTCGAGTCAATATATTAAGACAAGAACCCCAAAGACACCTAATCTATGACATATATGCTATGCTCTTTGCCGATCATGACCCTAAATCTAATACAGCAAGCCGCAGGTGGGAACAAGACCTATCCTTAGATCTCTCCAAACCTAAGTGGGAAAATATCTATGCATATATTTACAAGGGAACAGTAAACATCCCCACGCAAGAAAACAGATTCAAATTTTTTTTCCAGATGGTATACTCCCCTTAAGCTACATAAGATCTCACCTACAATGCCCCCCTAGTGTAGGCGTTGTGGTGAAGAGTTGGGATAGCTTTTCCCCATCCGGTGTTCCTGCCCTATAATCCAACCATTTTGGACAGAAGTTCACCATCTCTCAAATCAAATCACCACTTTCACTTTTGAGTACTCACCATCACCATTTCTGCAGCACCACTCCACAATGCCAAAAAATACATACCTACACTCTTTAGCCATGCATCTTATGAATGCGGCCAGGTTATGCATCCCAGCTCGATGGCGTTCGTCGGATCCCCTGACCATTGCAGACTGGTTTTAACGAATCACAAAAATCGCAGAAATGGAGGAAATTGTCTATCCATGGAAATTACCCCCTCTAAATTCTTGGACACATGGTCCTGTTGGACACATTTCATCATGACAGATGAATACAAGAGGCGCCTAGCATAGCTGTTCACTCACACCTTGGGCGAGAGAGAAGATGGGAATTAGAGTCCCTCTTTCTTACCCTTACATTCAAAGGCCACTTATGACACCCACACCCCCATATCAACCCCCATTTCCTCACTAGTACTGCTTTCCTTTTTTTATATCCTTACATCTCCCCTCCTACATGATCAATCTAATCCTACAAAGGAGCCATGAGTGTCTTACCTTGGGCCCAAAGTCCCCCATCTACGAAAAGTCTGATATGTATGCTACACTATGGGCCTTGGAATAAGGAACTTCTCTTCATATTTCACTTTATTTTGTTTTATCTTACTTGCTATACTCAGCCTGTTCAATGCCTTGGAACAGGATTACCAGATGTATGAATGACACTAGTACCATTGTGTGTGTCATACTACACTTTACGAATATGTTAGCGGGATTCTGTTCACTGATCATAGTTGCGGACGTAGCCGCTGTAATAACTATGTCTATTGCTGTATACCTTCTCTTAAAAGTCAATAAAAATTGATTGGAAAAAAAAAAAAAAGGAGGGAAATTTGCAGGACACCTTGGTAGTGAAATGTCATTAGCACAATGAATGCTCAGTTAGGAGCCTTTTTATTAACTGCAAATGATACAATTTTTTAGAGTCTGTCTACCTGATAAAGGGGCTAAAGTATGGCACCAAACCACATCTTCTGTGATTAATAAAAAAAAAGGGCTCCTATCTGGGCTTTCAATGTGTTGTGTTGGTGATGTTCCACTATTGAAGGTTTGTACTAGTGTCTCCATCCGCTTTGTCACTTAGTTTGTAGGCAACGTCAACTCTTAGGCGAGCACCTTGCTTTCCTCTACATTCTTTAGCCTAGGTTCACACTGTAGCGATGCATAGCATCTCTCCCGCAGGCAGATCACACAATGTTAATGACACCCCCAGATCGGTTCACAAATCGCAGTGTGAACTGTGGAGTCGGACAGGAATCAGATCGCTTGGGTGAGAACACCCATACAATCCGATTCCAGTGCGGGGAAAAAAAAAGTCCCTGCACCTTTTTTCTGTGAATCCAATGCAAGTTCAGCCATAGAACTGTATGGCTGAACTCGCATCGCACAGACATCGCATGTGATCGGCACCTGTGGCACATGTGATGTCTGAGACTGCTATAGTGTGAACATAGGCTTAGGATCCACAGTGCATCCAGTATTTTATGATTAGCTAGTAAAATGCAGGCACAGAGTGGAGTCAACACTGTGGTGTCCTGTAAATTGCGGTGTGCACTATATGCAGGCTCCTTAATGGATAAAAATAAATAAATAGCTAAGTGATAATGCAACACACATAAACAAGAAAAACTTTATTATGAAAATAATATTAAACTTTGAACATTATCAGCCAAATCCACCCTTTGTTTCTGTGCCTGCACGACAGACAGCAAGCACGAAGACAAATTAAAGAGAGCTAATGGGAAATGAAAGAACAGTGTAAATGGCATGAAAACACAAAGCTCCATTTACTTAGCCCTGAAGGTCTCTTTAATGAGTCACGTATCAGAGATCCCTACAAATCATTGTGGTTACTTTGGGAATTTCTAAAAGCAGAACTGTGAAAATACATTCCAAATTTACTTGTAGATAAATCAGAAAATAAGTAGGTTTCAGACAAGTTGCATTTTTTTAAAAACTGTTATACAATAGGTGAGACGTTCATAATATGTTTATAAGATAAAATATACGACAAGAGCATCTGGCACATACGCAGAATATAGGAAAGTACCGTTTTACTTGTTCAGTGAAGAGCTGGCTACTTTTGGATCAGAAGAAAAACAGACCTGGATATCACATGGTAAAAATGTAATCATTACCCTCATAGGGCACTATGGGAGAAAAAGCTGAAGCAGCAGTCATGATAGTGTAGCAGTATTATACAGGGTGTCATGTCAGTTTTATCGAATCTTTGCAGTAAGTGAAGTGAAATTAAAGAAACGCTGTTCCTTTGAGAGAGTTGCATCAACGGCAAGCCATATAGAGGCCACATTGTACATTTACTCATATATTTGCGATATTGCTGGATATTTCCTCATGCTTTGCCAATCCTCATTAATGTGGTCATAGGGGCAACCCCCTCCCCCCTTCGGAGTCTGTGTGATGCTATAGCTAGCATTTCCGTCTAAGCATTTGACTTTTTAAAGGTCAATTTACTATTGTCAGGTACTGACTCACAAAAGACTCAGATATTGTTGGACATTTTAGTGAGGCTGGTTGGTCATGCAGTGCAAGGCTATTAATATAGTTTACTGTCTTAAGGTTACCATTAAGCAATGTTAGCAGTCTTGTTGTAATTAATAAACAATGACGGAAGGGCTGAAAGAGTTAGATTTCCTGGAGGAGCTGCTACCCTGGGTTCCCCCCCTAATGATAATCACCTAACTCCAAACCTAGGCATTGTGAGATGCAAAATTACAGTTAGAACCTTCAAATTTTAATCTTTTGGATTCCCAAAGAGAACAATAGTTGATATTACTAATGTGTTCAAGCGGAACTAAGGGCTCATTTACACTTGTTTTGGCTTCAACATACATTAATGGCTAGTTTACACTTGCTTCAAAACCAAGGCTTCGGATAGGGTTTGTTAAAGCTCTCTAAACGCCAGTCAAAGCTCCTGTCACTAAATAAAATGGCTAGCTTACAGTCCTGTTTACACCTTCATTTTGCTTTGCTTCAGAAAAGATACCCCATGTAGCTTTAGTGGTGCTTCAAAGCATCTTTAAAGCCATAGGAGTCTATGGAAAAGCTTGCTTGAACCCCCACTGAAGCCCCACCGAAGCTTTATCAAAGCCCCGCCAAAGGCTCATCGAAGGCTCATCGAAGCCCCACCAAAGGCTCATCGAAGCCCCACCAAAGGCTCATCGAAGCCCCACCAAAGGCTCATCGAAGCCCCACCAAAGGCTCATCGAAGCCCCACCAAAGCCTCATCGAAGCACCAAACAAAAGCAAGGTGTAAACAGGACTATAAGCTAACCATTTTATTTAGTGACAGGGGCTTTGACTGGTGTTCAGAGAGCTTTAACAAAGCATGTCCAAAGCCATGTTTAGAAGCAAGTGTAAACTAGCCCTAAAAAGGTAAAAATACTTACCTTAGTTCCAATGGTCCGATGCTTGCGAAGTCCCTCGCTGGCATCTTTTCCCAAGCTTCTTCCAGGTACAGGTCTTGACTTGTTGGTGTGGGATGATGATGCTCCCGCACATGCGAAGGAGTGGCATCCTGGCACACAGGCAGTGTGCCGGAATTGAAACTGACCTGCGCATGCGGAATGACGTGCATGGAGGGGCGGGCCAATGCTTTGTTAACAAAAAAATTATAATAATTAAATAAAGGAAAAAAAAAGAAAACAGAAGAATGCCCTATTTCAGCAGTGGAGGGGGGGGGGGGTATATAGGAAGCAACATGCCCCGAAGGGTGAAGATCTGCTTTAAAACAGCACTTTATAATGGCCAGGTCACATGGATGATTGTTTAAATGGTGACAGCAACAGCATCTCAAAAATTCAACTTAGGGGGGAACTAAATCCATCTGTTTAACCCAAAACACATGAATTCAATGTCTGTCCTGTATGAATACTGTTACAGTTGCTTATGCGCTCAACCAAACTGTCAAGCCATCAAATGGCTGGTGTCAACTGATCAAACGTTCAGCACCATGGAAACTGAAGATCAAACACAGGGTGAGATGGCAGCTTCCTGGACAGTAAAGGATAGGAGTGTTTAGATCTGCTTTAAATTATCCAGTGGAGTGTTGCTTTCCCACTTCCAAACCAGCAATATATTGTCTTCTGTTGCTTCCCTGCTATTAATTAAATGTTAGTAGTGTTTGGTTAGTGAAGTAACTTTCAATTGTGACAAAGACATTTCAGTGACTTTATGGCTTGCAGAGTCCTCCGTGACACTATCACCCACCATGTGACACGTCCTTAATTCAGGATCAGTACAAACCAAGGAGCCACATGGCAATGTGACTAATTGTTAAAAATTAGAATTTTTTTTGAGCTGTCTCTTCTGCTGTTGATAAAAGTACAATAAGCCCTAATTCCCTATGTGCGCCATATCCAAGTTCTACAGTCATGTGTTCTGGGCCATACGTGGGGAAGAAATAAAAGTGGTATTAAATTTGGTGGCTGCATTTGTGTGGTTTTCTTTTATAGGCTTTTCCCCCTCTGTTTTCACCTGATCAGTAACACAACTCCTGTATTAGAGCGCCTCAACTCAGGATGAAGGAGCACAGGGGCACATTTGGACAGCAGCATTGTCAGCTACTAGCAAATTTAGATGCGCTAACAAACTGCAGCCAAACTCCAGCTAATACTGTATAAGCAGTTAAAGCAAATCATGTAAAATAACACACTTACTGGCTGGATCACCAGGTGAAAATAGAAGACAGAAGCCTAAAAAAGAAAACTAATACAGTCAGCCACCACATCTAAGAACTGGTAAGCTGCGATATAATAAATGTTTTGCTTTTGGGTTTAATACTACTTTAAGCATTAGCTACTCTGCTTAGGACTAATCCTTTATTTCTTGTGTGCACTGAATTACTACTTACATTAGCCAGGATTAAATGTGATTCACTGTAAGTCCGCAGGGATGCCCTGTCCTAACTCTTGTCCTTTACTCTACAGGTGAGTCAGGATAAGTAGAAGAGCCAAGATATGTTTTGTAGCCTATCAGTATTATGTTTCTTAAAGCTCTCATTCATCAAATTAGCACTTTATGGGATTCACAGTGTTTTGAGTACAAAATAATAAAAACGGTTGCTTATAAGAAAAACTTTATTAAAAACTCCTTAAAGGGGTTGTAAACCTTTGTGTTTTTTCACCTTAATCCATCCTTGGCTCTTGATTGGATAGATTGATAGCAGCGCAACCATTGGCTCCCGCTGCTGTCAATCAAATCCAATGACATGGGCGCCGGGACAGAGTCATACATTTGGCAGCTATGGATGCCAAATGATGGACTCGGGAGCGTGCCTGCAAGGTAACCCCCGGGAGAGCGCTTCTCCTAAGGGGTTATCTGATGTGGGGAGAGCCTCAGAGGGACCCCAGAAGATGGTGTTCTGGGCCACTCTGTGCAAAACGAGCAGCACAGTGGAGGTATGACATGTTTGTAAAGCTTCGATTTATTTATTTTTTTTAAATAACAATCACTTTAATCCTAATAAGAAAATCAGTACTTGAGTGGGCAAAATTGGTTAACTTACTTAAACATTTAAAAGACAACACCTTCCAAAACTGATAATCCAGTTTGTGCCGGTGCTAGTCAACTGAATTACATGCAACCTTATCCATCTTGGGAACACGAGAATTCCTAAAGCCAGCCATAGACGGTTCAAATCTCAGCCAGTTCAGCAGGAAATGGCTGAGATGCGAACCATGTATGGGTAGGCTGAATGTGCCCAAGTTGATCATTCAATCACTTGGGTACAACCAGCCTGCCAAATTTAACATGCGATCACTGCTAGCAGCTGTTATAGCTGCTAGCAAAAAATTACTGTGTTATCATGGCGGGGGTGGCTTCCCCAGCCCCCCCCCCCCCACTAGGAGAACGAACACAATGACTCAGCGGGAGGGAATCCCCTGTCAACACTGTCTGTGTTGATGGGGGAATCAAACAAAATTCTTTCCTCTTTTTCTACCTGTGGTTGCAGGAAAGAAAGTCGCTTAGTCTTTGGCTGGCCTTACTCTGCCCTATTGTTATGATCATCTCCCCTCATTAATGCTTAATATTGTAAGCAGAATACAGTTGCAGACAGTTAAACCATCATAAAGCTTTGTTACAGGGCAACCTTTCTTAACATTTTTTTTTTTTTTACATTGAGGAACCCTTAAAATAACTTTCAGGTCTACAGGAACCCCTTCCAATTCCTGCTATACCAACAACTAATGGTGTGGTGTCAATAAGCAGAATGCCTCTTACATTGGTGATCAGTGGCAGGATTTTCCCCTAATACAAATGGCTAAAAACATAATTGGCGTTAGTGGTTACATATCTCAAAGGTAAAACTGCTCATTGATCAAGGAACCCCTGGAAACCTTTGGAGGAAACCTGGGGTTCAACGGAACCCCAACTGAAAAAGTCTGTTCTAGAGGATCGGATACAAACAACTGCAAAGGGATCTTGTTATTGAACTGTTCAAGAAGAGACCAACAAGCAATCCAATTCACCAAAACAGAATTATCAGATGTAGGTGTAACTAGCATGGCAGGCTTCTAAGCACTAAAGTATAACTAAAAGGCAAAAACTTTTTTTTTTAAAATTTTGGATACAGTGGAGAGATATTCAAGCTGTCAGGGAGATTCAACCTCTCTATTTGTTCTGTTTACTGTTATCATCGAAAACTAAAGTAAATAGAAAATGCCAAATTTTGGGTTGTCCCAATAGCAGTAATAGAGGGTATATCTTCCAGTGAGGACACTAGTTCTGTTGACTCTGGTGGCAACCAGGGATTCCCTCACTTTGGAGGGATTTCCGCTCACTTCCTGTTTTAGCTATGGGACAGGAAATTAAAACAGATCTCCCCATTAGGACACAGATGGCAAAAAAAAACGTGTCAGGGGCTATAACCTTTATAACCTTCCCTTACTCTATCCACAATGGAAAAAAAAAAAAGTTTTGCCTGTAGTTCTACTGGCTCTATTCTGTCAGATTTTGTCAGCTTTAACTTCAAACATATATTAACAAAAAAACATTAACTAGGTAAAAGTAGTAGTATTCCCCTGAAATTCTTCATCACGTCAGACAAACATGTCAGTTTGATTCAATGATGCACCATGCTGACACACATGGCTGAACCTTAGGAAGAAGAGATCGATACAGGTCATCAACTCCCATTATCACGTCTCATTATAGGCACTTGCCCTTTGAGTAGCAGCCCATGCTCTACAGATTTAGACTGATAACATTAAACAGCATGATAAAGCAGACAGTACTACGGTTGACAGGGGGATGAGATCTATCGACGGTTTCTTCTGGAAGATGTCGAGCTCTTGAACGGATTAAATTCATCCTATGGAGAAGACAGAAAAAACAAATATGGTTAGGTCCATATATATTTGGACAGAGGCACAATTTTCATACTTTTGACTATGTATGCCACCAGAGTAAAAATGAAATGAATTTGAAGTGCAGACTTTCAGCTTTAATTCAAGGGGTTGAACATAAATATCAAGTACAAATTTTAGGAACTGCAACCATTTGTATACACAGTCCCCCCCTCAGGGGCTCAAATGTAATTTGACAAATGAATATACCATATTTATCGGTGTATAACACGCACTTTTTTACCCTGAAAATTGAGGGTAAATCGTGCCTGCGTGTTACACGCCAATATCATTTTTTTTTTTACCAACAGCGGGCGGTGATTTTGCGGTCCACCCCGGGTGCCACCTATTGGGAGGGTGTCAGGCCGGCAGCCCCGCCTCTCCTGGCCGTGGAATATCGCTGCCAGTAAACTCTAAAGTTCAGAAAACATTAACTGCAGTGCCAGCCCTTTGTGATACATCGCTCCTCCTATGTAACTCAGTGTAAATCTAAGCCTCTGAATCCCTTAACGCTGCTCGTTGTAGCTGCTCTCCTCCTCCTCATGTGTAGCTTTTGATTGGAGGAGGAGAGCAGACACATGACCGGGTCCACGAGAGAGCGGCGTTAATGGAGGTATTTAGAAGCTTTGATGTACAATGAGTGACACAGGAGGAGCGGTGTATGAGAAGGGGGCTTGCAGCGCTGCCCCTGTCCCAGCGCTGGGAGTGCAGGGGGGGTCTTTATAATGAAATGGGGCTGTGTGTTGTACAGGGGTCTGTGTATTATGCAGGGGGTCTGTGTACTATGCAGGGGGTCCGGTATTATGTAAAGTTTTTTCCTGAAACTTCCCTCTTAGGGAAGGTGTGTGTTATATGCCTGTGCGTGTTATATGCCGATAAATACGGTAATTATAAATACAATTTAAATTTTTTATATTTTGTTGAGAATCCTTTACTGGTAATGACTGCCTGTAGTCTGGAACCCATGAACATTACCAAAGACTGGGTTTCCTCCTTTTGGATGCTTTGCCAGGCTCTAACCGCAGCTGTCTTCAGTTGTTCTTTGTTTGTGGGTCTTTCTGTTTTTGGCTTTGCCTTCAGCAAGTGAAATGCATGCTCAATTGGGTTGAGATCAGGGAAGAATATTCCACTTCTTTTCCTTCAAAAGCTCCCGGGTTGCTTTTGCAGTGTGTTTTGGATCATTGTCTATCTGTACTGTGAAGCGCCGTCCAATCAACTTTGCTGCATTTGGCTGAGATTAGAGACATGTCAGTCCAGATTCAGCCAAATGCACCAAAGTTGATTGGACGGCGCTTCACAGTACAGATAGACAATGATCCAAAACACACTGCAAAAGCAACCCGGGAGCTTTCATCCGGCTGCTTCTGTCTTATCATAAATAAACACCAATAACCCAGTGCCACTGGAAGCCATGCATGCCCATGCCATCACACTGCCTACACCATGTTTTACACATGACATTGTGTGCTTTGGATCATGAGCTGTTCCATGTTTTCTCCCAGTCATTCTGGTACAGATTAATCTTAGTTTCATCTGTCCAAAAAATGCTTTTCCAGAACTGGTCTGGCTTTTTTAGATGTTTTTTTGGCAAAGTCTAATCTGACTTTTCTATTCTTCAGGCTTATGAATGGTTTGCGCCTTGTGGTGAACCCTCTGTATTTGTTCTTGTGAAGTCTTCTCTTGATTGTAGACTTTGACAATCATACGCCCACCTCCTGGAGAGTGTCCTTCACTTGTCTGGATGTTGTGAATGGGTTTTTCTTTACCATAGAGAGGATCCTGCGATAATCCACCTCTCTAGTCTTCCGTGGACGTCCAGGCCTTTTTATGTTGCTGAGCTCACCAGTGCGTTCTTCTTTCCTCAGAATGTACCAAAACTGTTGATTTGGCCACTCCTAATGTTGCTGTTATCTCTCTGATTGATTTGTTTTGTTTTTAAAGCCTTACAATAACTTGTTTCACATACATGGACAGCTTCTTTTGAACGCATAATGTAGGTTCACAGCAATAGATTCCAAATGCAAATACCACACTTAGAATCAACTCCAGACCATTTACCTGCTTATGTAATGAAAACATAACGAAGGAGTAGCCCACACCTGGCCATGAAACAGCCTTTGATTCAATTGTCCAATTACTTTTGGTCCCTTGAAAAAAGGGGGGATGGCTATTCTTAAAAGATGTATTTCCTAAACCCTTCCTCCGATTTGGATGTACATACCCTCAAATTAAACCTGAGTGTGTGCACTTTCAGCTCCTATCCATTATTTAACTATAGCTTGAATTTGTTTTGGTAAATACCTGAACAAACACTAAATTGTGCCTGTGTCCAAATATATATTGACCCTACTGTATATATATATATATGGTTTAGTCCAGGAACAAGTACAATTATGTACAGGAATACATATCCAGTGGGAATATGTTTAGGGTGCACATTATCAATTATGCAATGTTTACCTTTTTTTTGGATCTATAGGTTTATATGTCTGACTTTTCATATTTTGATAAGAACATTTAATTTATAGATTTTTATGTTGTCTGCGTTCTGCTACTGCAAGCAAAGCAAACAGAATACTGGCATGCAATAAAAAGGGGATCAACTCCAGAGATAAAACGATAATTCTCCCGCACTACAAGACTCTGGTCCGGCTGCACCTCGAGTAACTTGTCTAGTTATGGGCACCAGTCCTCAGGAAGGATGTGCTGGAACTGGAGAGAGTCCAGAGAAGGGCAAAAAAACGAATAAAGGGTCTGGAGGACCTTAGTTATCTGGAGAAGAGACGCTTGAGAGGGGATTTGATTTCAATGTACAAATACCGTACTGGTGACCCCACAATAGGGATAAAACTTTTCAGAAAAAGGGAATTTAATAAGACACGCGGCCATTCACTAGAATTAGAAGAAAGGCAGTTTAACCTTAAACTGCGTAGAGGGTTCTTTACCATAAGAATGGTTAGGATGTGGAATTCTCTTCCACAGGCAGTGGTTTAAGCGGGGAGCATCGAGAAGTTCAAAAACTATTAGATAAGCACCTGAACGACCACAACATTACACAATGTAATACTGACATAAAATCACACACATAGGTTGGACTTGTGTGTTTTTTCAACATGTGTTGAATCAGCCTTTGTGATAAATATTTATTGGGAAGGGATAATAACAAATACCACATACACAACAAGCTATTCACACATGACTGGGCACCACTGCAGAATAGTTCATGGGAACTGACCAGGCAAGGATAGGAGGAGGTGACTGTACAACAATGGTGCTAACCAGGGGCCACAAAGGAGCCTCCTCTGCTACTATAAGCCACTTCCATGATACTGACACCTGTACATGTGTTCTCTCTTTTCAAACACAAGTTTGGTGAAGGTGGAGCTGAAAATGAGATAAAGACCTGCCACAAGGTTGTGTCCAACCAATTGCTGGTTACTACAGCTGGCATAATTGATGTCTGGTGGGGTCCTGTTTCCTTTGCCATCATTAGAAGCAGGGTGGATATAAATCAATTATTTAAAAAAAAAAAAAAAAAAAATCAGATTTTTTTAAATTTAAATCAGATTTTTTTTATTTAACTGCTTAAGGACCGCCTCACGCTGATATACGTCGGCAGAATGGCACGGCTGGGCACAACCACGTACCGGTATGTGGCCCTTTAAGAGCCCAGCCATGGGTCGCGCGCGCCGCCGGCGGCGCTTTCTCGACCCGGTCCTGAGCTCCGTGACCGCGGGACCAGCGGACCCGATCGCCGCTGGTGACCGGCGATCCGGTCACAGAGCTACGGAACGGGGAGAGGTCTGTGTAAACAAACCTCTCTCCGTGCTTCCTAGTGCGACTGACACTGATCGGCTATTCCCTGTCATCGGGAAAGCCGATCAGTGACATCAGACGCAAAGCCAAGCCCCCTACTGTAAAAAAAAAAAAAAACACACACACACACACAGACTTAACCCCTCCCCGCCCCCTAGTGGTTAACTCCTTCACTGCCAGTGTCATTTACACAGGAATCAGTGCATTTAAATAGCACTGATTTCTGTATAAATGACAATGGTCCCAAAAATGTGTCAAAAATGTCCGATGTGTCTGCCATAATGTCGCAGTCACAATAAAAATCACTGATCGCCGCCATTACTAAAAAAAATATTAATAAAAATGCTATAAAACTATCCCCAATTTTTTAAACGCTATAACTTTTGCGCAAACCAATCAATAATTGCTAATTGCTATTTTTTTTACCAAAAATATGTATTAGAATACGTATCGGCCTAAACTGAGGAAAAAAAATGTTTTTTTTTTTTATATATTTTTTTGGGGATATTTATTATAGCAAAAAGTAAAAAATATTGTATTTTTTTCAAAATTGTCGCTCTATTTTTGTTTTTGGCGCAAAAAATAAAAACCGCAGGGGCGATCAAATACCACCAAAAGAAAGCTCTATTTGTGGGGAAAAAAAGGACGGCAATTTTGTTTGGGCGCCACGTCGCATGACTGCGCAATTGTCAGTTAAAGCGACGCAGTGCCGAATCGCAAAAAGGGCCTGGTCCTTTGGCTGCAAATTGGTCCGGGGCTTAAGTGGTTAAATTAATCTTTTAAATTTTTTATCAAATTTATTTTAATAAAATGCTTTTGGAGTAAACATCTATCTAAAGATAATTTTCTATCTAAGATACATTAATAATTTTGTTTATTCAGCATGCAATGGAGTTTAGTTATGTAACATGAGGCTGTATATTTTGCAATATTAAATTTTCTAGTAAACTCATTCAATGAATCCAAGCTTTGCAAGCTGAGATAGTAGTTAACCGGAGGGAATTTTGTTCCCAGCAAGGCCCCTTTCACGCAGATAGACCGATCGGGTCTGCTTGTCAGTTTTTTTCAGGCGGACCCGATCGGACTATCCAGTGCTCTCTATGGAGTGGCGGATGACAACGGACATGTGTCAGACATCCGATCTGATCCCGTCCTCTAAAAACACACAGATGAGGATCCGTTCCCCATCTGTCTGGCGGATTAGATGACAGTTGGATAGAAACAGTCAGCCCCTTTCTATCCGACAGCCAATAGAGGAGAATGGGCTGTGTCCACTCTGCATCAGCGGAGAGATCCCCTGCTGAGCAGGCGTACTCCGCCAGTGTGAAAGGGGCCTAAAACTAGTTACATTTGTATGATCACTTTGAAAACTAGTATAGAAACACAACAGGATCATATAAAGGGAGGGCTTCAAATAGTCATCAGAGTCCATGATTCTGTATTTTTTTTTTTTTTTTTTAATTAATGTCCTCATAAATCTGCCATGATCATTCTTTATCAAACTCAAAATCTCTCTACCTTAAATTTGTTTGGCGTAATAAAAAAACAAGGTTACTACCAAACCTGAAACTGACTACATTATACAGAAAAACAAACTGCACAGAGAGCCTGACTTAAAGCTCCACTTTCATGGGGAAAAAATATAAAAATAATAATAATATTCATATAGCATATACAATAGCAACAGAAGTTATATTGTAATTGAATGGTATTAAAAATGGCCTTTCCTTTTCAATCTGCTGCACTGTAATCTTCTGTAAAATGCAATATGGCTACATGGAAGTGTTCGGTAAACAGATAGTGTATGGAACGCCCCCCAGAAATGTAAATTCCTGCTTGTGTGATTGGCTTACTGATTTTCCCAAAGGTCGGCAGCAAGATACAAGTCAGATTGTGAGCATCCCCCGCTGCAAAAATGTAGACCCTGCGACTTTCCTCATTAGGAAAGCAGGTGCAAAAGCTAATTAATCATTAAGAAATCACTCCCATACAGATTTACTTGGCACATGGACACAGACAAACAGACAGCTATTTCACCAGAATAACAAAAAGTAGTAATCTAAAACAAATTTGTTAAAATCCCTGCAATGTACAGTACATAGATCACCCAGAGGGGAATGTTTTTTCTTAACAGATGTGGAGTTGCTCTTTAAAGGGGTTGTAAACCCTCGTGTTTTTTCACATTAATGCATACTATACATTACAATAAAAAAACACCTGGCAGTCACCAGCCCCTTCATCTCTTCGGCGGGGACGCGCTGTCCCTCTCTCCACGGGGTCCTGACTCTTGATTGGATAGATTGATAGCAGCGCAGCCACTGGCTCCCGCTGCTGTCAATCAAATCCAATGACGCGGGCGCCGGGGCCGAGTCCGGCATTCGTGTCTGTGGACGCAAATGCTGGACTCGGGAGGCCGCAAGGTAACCCCCTTGGGAGAGGGCTACTCCTGGGGGGTTATCTGATGCGGGAAAGAGTTGCGAGAGCCACCGGAGGACCCCAGAAGAGGATGTTCGAGGCCACTCTGTGCAAAATGAGCTGCACAGTGGAGGTAAGTATGACATGTTTGTTATTTAAAAAAGAAAAAAAAAACGATCCTTTACAATCACTTTCCCGACCGGCTCACATCTATATACTGCGGCAGAATGGCACTTCTGGGCGAAACCCCGTATGGGTACGTCGTACCCTATAGGAGCCGCTAGGGACAGCGGGTGTCCCGATGCGCATGGCCGGCACGCGCTCTCGCCACCGGCTACCCACAATCACGTGCACAAGCGTCAGCACGGGGATTTGTGTGTGTAAACACACAAATCCCTGCCCTGTTCTGTCAGGGGAGAGGAGACATATTGTTGTGCCTACTAAGTAGGCACAACAATATATTTCCTCCCCAAGTCAGTCCTATCCCCATACAGTTAGAAACACTAACGAGGGAACACATTTAACCCCTTGATCGCCCCCTAGTATTAACCCCTTCCCTGCCAGTGACATTTACACAGTAATCCGTGCATTTTTATAGCACTGATTGCTGTATTAATGTCAATGGTCCCAAAAATATGTCAAAAGTGTCCGATCTGTCCGCCGCAGTCCCAATAAAAATCGCAGATCGCTGCCATTACTAGTAAAAAAAATAATAATAACTAAAAATGACATAAATCTATCCCCTATTTTGCGCAAACCAATCAATATACGCTTATTGCGATTTTTTTTTACCAAAAATATGTAGAATACATGTTGGTCTAAACTGATGAATAAATTTGTATTTTTTTTTAAAAATTGGTGGATATTTATTATAGCAAAAAGTAAATGGGTATTGTTTTTTTTTTTTCAAAATTGTCGCTCTTTTTTTTGTTTATAGTGCAAAAAATAACCGCAGAGGTGATCAAATACCACCAAAAGAAAGCTCTATCTGTGGGGAAAAAAAGGACGCAAATTTAATTTGGGTACAGTATCGCACAACCGCGCAATTGTCAGTTAAAGCAACGCAGTCCCAAATTGTAAAAAGTGCTCTGGTCAGGAAGGGGGTAAAATCTTCCGAGGCTAAACCGGTTAAAGTGGGTCTCAAACTGGCGGCCCTCCAGCTGTTGCAAAACTACAAGTCCCATCATGCCTCTGCCTGTGGGAGTCATGCTTGTAACTGTCAGCCTTGCAATGCCTCATAGGACTTGTAGTTTTGCATCGCATACTAGCTCGTTATGAAATACTTACCTTAGATTGAAGCTGTAGCAGCGGTCCCCGTACACTGCTGTGATCGGCGACATGTCTCCCGGAGTTATTTCCGGGTTCACAGGCTCTGGCGCTGTGATTGGCCGGAGCCGCAATGACGTCGCTCCCGCATGCACACGGGTGCCGCTGGTCCTCTTCCTATATTGAGAATTCTATGCAAAGAAAATTTTAACTGCAGCTTGTTCACTAAGCTTTATGAAAATTCACTTTGGAAAGTGAACATGCTCCATTCTACTAGGCAAACAACTGCAATATGCCAATATCATGGATCCTTTATTGTTGTTTATATTTGTGATCATAGATGACAGCATACACACACACAAATAAAAAAACTGTTGCAACTTTTTATAGTCCCCCCCGAGCCAGGAGGAATATACTGTCCTATCACAGCTGTACTCCTTTATGTGAGTACAGTCATCCTTCTATAAACAATAAAGCCCAATCACAGCTTATTCAGAAGAAAAATGTGAATCCAGGTTAATAAAGGTATAGCCAAATTGCAGCTGTTTAAATATTCCACCTTAGCTCTAGCCATGACGAACAATTGGATATAATGACAACGGTCTAAAATGGGCCATAGTCAGCTTGAATTTAGATTCCTGTTAATTTAGCTGCAATTTCTCGCTGTGTGTATCCCTGCCAGCATCACCCTGCTTGGCAAAATTTGAATGAAAAAGCAACTGAGCCGGGAGAAAAATATTGGCCAAATGATGACTACATTCTATCAGATGCACTATATGGGTATACAGACAGCCGTGGGTGTTGTGGCTAATTGAAGGTGAGGGAGGTTCCTCCATTTACGCTGTTTAGTGGGGATGGAAGAATATATTGCCTGTGGACTGAACAAGAGGACTCTAGCTGTGCATGGCTAGCATAAAAGATGCTGCCAACTCCAGAAGAACGAGGCAAGGTGTATACAGTGTCTCACAAAGGTAAGTACACCCCTTACAGTTTTGTAAATATTTTATTATATCTTTTCATGTGACAACACTGAAGAAATGACACTTTGCTACAATGTAAAGTAGTGAGTGTACAGCTTGTATAACAGTGTAAATTTGCTGTCACCTCAAAATAACTCAACACACAGCCATTAATGTCTAAACCACTGGCAGCAAAAGTGAGTACACCCCTAAGTGAAAATGTTCCTGCTGAACCGTCCAAATTTCGAACTTTGTATGGCCAGTCTAAGGAAAAAAACAAAGCCATCACATCTAATGACTGGTAAGCTGCAATATATGACATTTTTGGTTTCGGGTTCAATACTGCTTTAATGTGAAAATGGACACAATTTATTGTATGAACATTCTCAAATCTTTTAGGCTACTTTCACATTGGGGCGTCGAGCGCGCTGGCGGTAAAGTGGCGCTATATTTAGTGGCGCTTTACCTTCATTTTAGCAGCGCTTTTCAGCCGTTAGTGGGGCAGCGACTGAAAAAGGGTTAAAACCGCCCGCAAAGCGCCACTGCAGTGGCACTTTGCAGGCGGGTTTGGAGCGCTGCCCCATTGTTTTCAATGGGAAGGGGCGCTTTAGGAGCGGTGAATACACTGCTCCTACAGCGCTACAAAGATGCGGCTTGCAGGACTTTTTTGACCGTCCGGCAAGCGCACCGCACCAATGTGAAAGCCCTCGGGGCTTTCACATTGGAGTGCATTGAGCGGCTCTTTCAGGGCGCTTTGCAGGCGCTATTTTTAGCACTTTAGCGCCTGCAAAGCGCCTCAGTGTGAAAGGGGCCTTAGCCTCACTGTGTAAGTGTCCAGAAAATGGATCCCAAATCCCTTTCTGTTGAAATTAGAAAAATAAGGGATCTACTAGTAGGATCAACATGTAGTATAACCACAATAAATACAGAGCATCCGGAAAGTATTCACAGTGCATCACTTTTACCACATTTCATGTTACAGCCTTGCTCCAGAATGGATTAAATAATTTTTTTTGTTTCTATTTGTTACTCTACAAACAATACCCCAGAATGACAACGTGAATGAAGTTTGTTTGAAATTTTTGCTAATTTATTAAAAATAAATGAAAAAAAATCACATGTACAAGAGTATTTACAGCCTTTGCCATGACGCTCAAAATTTAGCTCAGGTGCCTCCTGTTTCCACTGATCATCCTTGAGATATTTCTACAACTTGATTGGAGTCCACTTATGGTAAATTCAGTTGATTGGACATGATTTGGAAAGGCACACACCTGTCTATATAAGGTCCAACAGTTACCAGTGCATGTCAGAGCACAAACCAAGCCGTGAGTCCAAGGAATTGTCTGTAGACCCCCGAGCCAGGATTGTATCGAGGCACATATTTAGGGAATGGGAAAAGAAAAATGTCTGCAGCATTGACGGTCCCAATGAGCACAGTGACCTCCATCATCCATAAATGGAAGACATTTGGAACCACCAGGACTCTTCCTAGAGCGGGCCGCCTGGCCAAACTGAGCGATTGGGGAGAAAGGCCTTAGTCAGGGAGATGACCAAGAACCCGATGGTTACTCTGACAGAGCTCCAGCGTTTCTCTGTGGAGAGAGGATAACCTTCTAGAAGAACAACCATCTCTAATGCACTCCACCAATCAGGCCTGTATGGTAGAGTGGCCAGACGGAAGCCACTCCTCAGTAAATGGCACATGACAGCCCACCTGGAGTTTGTCAAAAGGCTTCTGAAGGACTCTCAGACCATGAGAAACAAAATTCTCTGATCTGATGAAACAAAGATTGAACTCCTTGGCCTGAATGGCAAGCATCGTGTCTGGAGGAAACCAGGCACCGCTCATCACCTGGCCAATAATATCACTACAGTGAAGCATGGTGGTGGCAGCATCATCATGCTGTGGGGATGTTTTTCAGCGACAGGATGAGGGAGACTAGTCAGGATCGAGGGAAGGTTGAATGCAGCAATGTACAGAGACAAAAACACAGATGTACAGATAAAAACCTGCTCCAGAGCACTCTGGTTGGGGTGACAATGACCCTAAGCACACAGCCAACATAACAAAGGAGTGGCTAACTGTGTGAATGTCCTTGAGTGGCCTAGCCAGAGCCCAGACTTGAACCCGATTGAACATCTCTGGAGAGATCTGAAAATGGCTGTGCACTGACGCTCCCCATTCAACCTAATGGAGATTGAGAGGTCCTGCAAAGAGGAATGTGAGAAACTGACCACAAATAGGTGTGCCAAGCGGAAAAAAAAAAAAAAAAAAAGGAAAAATCTCTGAGGGGTAGGCAAAGAAAAACAAACACATACATATACAAATCAATAGTATGGCAATGGTAATAAAGCTATCAGCAAGTGAGATAAGACAGAGGGAAAGCTATAGACTGGAGGGGATCACAGTCACAGAGGGGGGTCATAAAACTCTAGTATAGTGGGTGAGGAAACCAATATCCAAATTTAAGCCATTGTTTTTTGTGTCAAAAAGAAGTATCATTCTTAGCTCAAATGTTTTCCTTTCCTGGATAGTTCTGAAATTCCCTTTAAGAACTAAAACACCGAAGTCTTCCACACGACACAAAAAACAATGGCTTAAATTTGGATATTGGTTTCCTCACCCACTATACTAGAGTTTTATGACTCCCCTCTGTGACTGTGATCCCCCCCCCCCCTCCAGTCTATAGCTTTCCCTCTGTCTTATCTCACTTGCTGATAGCTTTATTACCATTGCCATACTATTGATTTGTATATGTATGTGTTTGTTTTTCTTTGCCTACCCCTCAGAGATTTTTCCTTTTTTTTTTTTCTTTAGTTTTTTAACATTTTACCTTCTGCTAAAACTTTTGTGAATCAGTACTGCTTAGACCTTGAAGAAGGGGACACACCCCGAAAGCTCGTCCATGAAAAATGATATGTTAGTGCAAATAAAAAAAGTATCACGGACAGTACTCAATTTTCTCTGTCACAATTGCACTAATACGGCTACAATCACTTCAAGTATAAATCACACAAATAGGAAACATAAGGGGAATACAAAGACACTGAATTTCAAAAGAGCCTTCCCTAAACTACGAACCTTACTAGATGGCATAAATTGGAACAAAAAAGTGGAGGAGAGATGGGTTTGCTTTAAGAGCATATTAAAGGGGCATTAGCCAATGCATCTCATTGGGTAATAAATTTAAAAGAGCGAACAAAACTCCAATGTAAAAATGAATATAAAAGCAAAGGAGAAGGCCTTCAAAAAATATAAGGTTGAGGGATCATCATCAGCATTCAGACTTTATAAAGAATGCAACAAGAAATGTAAGGGTGCAATAAGGATGGCTAAGATAGAACATGAAAGACACATAGCGGAGGAGAGCAAAAAAAATCCCAAGAAATTCTTTAAGTATATAAACAGTAAAAAAGGAGGACAGACCATATTGGCCCCATAAAGAATGAGGAAAGACATCTGGTTACAAAGGATGGGGAGATGGCAAAGGTATTGAATTTATTCTTCTCAGTCTTCACGAGGGAATCGGGGGGCTTCAGTAAACAAAACTGCAGTGTTTATCCTCATGACACATCACAGGCAGCACCTCTATGGTTAACAGAGGACAGAATTAAAATTATACTTTGGAAACTTAACATTAATAAATCACCGGGACCAGATGGTTTGCACCCGAGGGTACTTAGGGAACTCGGTCAAGTAATTGCCAGACCATTGTTCCTAATATTTACTGACAGTCTACTGACTGGAATGGTACCAGCTGATTGGAGAAAATCCAATGTAGCACCAATATTTAAAAAGGTCCCAAAATACACCCCTGGGAATTACAGACTAGTTAGCCTAACATCAATAGTATGTAAACTCTTGGAGGGGATGATAAGGGACTATATACAAGATTTTAGTAATGAAAGCGCTATCATTAGCAGTAATCAGCATGGATTCATGAAGAATCGTTCTTACCAAACCAATCTACTAACCTTCTATGAGGAGGTGAATTGCCAGCTAGATAAAGGAAGGCCCGTTGACGTGGTGTATCTGGATTTTGCAAAAGCATTTGACACAGTTCCCATAAACGTTTACTGTACAAAATAAGGTCCGTTGGCATGGACCATAGGGTGAATACATGGATTGAAAACTGGCTACAAGGGCGAGTTCAGAGGGTGGTGATAAATGGGGAGTACTCGAAAGGGTCAGGGGTGGGTAGTGGGGTAGTAGGGTTCTGTGCTGAGACCAATTCTATTTAATTTGTTCATAAACGACCTGGAGGATATGGTAAACAGTTCAATCTCTGTATTTGCGGACGATACTAAGCCAAGCAGGGCAATAACTTCTCCGCAGGATGTGGAAACCTTTCAAAAATATCTGAACAAATGAATGGGGTGGTCAACCACATGGCAAATGAGATGCAATGTAGAAAAATTTAAAATAATGCATTTGGGTGGCAAAAATATGAATGCAATCTATACACTGGGGGGAGAACCTCTGGGGGAATCTAGGATGAAAAAGGACCGGGGGGCCCTAGTAGATGATAGGCTCAGTAATGGCATGCAATGCCAAGCTGCTGCTAACAAAGCAAACAGAATATTGACATGCATTAAAAAGGGGATCAACTCCAGAGATAAAACAATAATTCTACCGCTCTACAAGACTCTGGTCCGGCCGCACCTAGAGTATGCTGTCCAGTTCTGGGCACCAGTCCTCAGGAAGGATGTACTGGAAATGGCCACTCATTACAATTAGAAGAAAAGAGGTTTAACCTTAAACTACGTAGAGGGTTCTTTACCGTAAGAGCGGCAAGGATGTGGAAATCGCTTCCACAGGCGGTGGTCTCAGCGGGGGACATTGATAGTTTCAAGAAACTATTAGATAAGCACCTGAACGACCACAACATACAGGGATATACAATGTAATGTGTATAGTGGAGAAACAGCGCTGTCTGATATATTGTGAACTAATTAATAAAATACTACAATAGTGATGAACTAATTGTAAAAAAACAATATGAAAATAATATTAAAAATTTTCTGCTGCAACTTAACGTGAGATACACACAGTGCAATACAAGTAGGAAAAAATAGCTGCGCTAAGAATTAATACACGTGATATATAAATCAAGTGAGATAGTAATACTGATTGTGATCAAAAAACTCTGATGTCATAGATTAGATTCAAATGGTAACCTACAAACAAATCACCATAAATACTAATAGTGAAAATAGAATAAAACAAATCATATATACAAACAGTGTATATATAGAAGTATCTGAAACCTGAGTTCAGTAGATGTGGTATCATAGAAAATCATATAATAAAAAATTAATAAAATAGCATGCACAAAGTCCACAATAAATGGCAAAGATCTGCTGTTATGCTTCAATGGTGATGTTTACACTCAACACCCTCAGCAAACGTGATGGAATACACCAAACAAGAAGAAGAAAAAGATCCTCCACCAGTGAAATCACGGCAGCATACCAGCTGATCTGATCTCTTTTTCAAGGAGATCAGAAAGGCCTGTGGCTTATCACCCTGCCAGGGTCTCTATCCCAGATGCTCCGAATGGTACACTCAAAGTGAACTTATGGATATAGTCTTGGTCATTCCTTATTTTCACCAATGCTCGTTTATGCAGGGAAAAAATAAACGTCCATAGCGTAATACTGTATGACTATTTTATTATAAAAGTTGTAGTACATTGCACTTACATTTCAGATGTAAAGATAGGCATGTGGAAAACAAACGAGCCGTCCGGCTCTCTCAATCACTACCCGTCGCTTCCTGGATGGACGGGGAATAGAGGTGACATCAGCACGCCGCTCACCCTACACCGTTTCGTCAAAGAATGACTTCTTCCTGGAAGTGTTTGGCTGAAGCCATTTATTATCAATCAACTGTGTTTACTCTTTTTAAATCATAATGACAACAGAAACTGCTAAAACAACCCTGATCAAAAGTTTACATACCCTGGTGATTTTGGCATGATAACATGCACACAAGTTGACACAAAGGGGTTTGAAAGGCTATTAAAGGTAACCATCCTCACCTGTGATCTGCTTGCTTGTAATTAGTGTGTGTGTGTATAAAAGGTCAATGAGTTTCTGGACACCTGACAGACCCTTGCATCTTTCATCCAGTGATGCACTGGCGTTTCTGGATTCTGAGTCACGGGGAAAGCAAAATAATTGTCAAAGGATCTGCAGGAAAAGGTAGTTGAACTGTATAAAACAGAAAAGGGATATAAAAAGATATCCAAGTAATTGAGAATGGCAATCAGCAGTGTTCAAACTCTAATCAAGAAGTGAAAAATGAGGGGTTCTGTTGAAACCAAACCACAGTCAGGTAGACCAACTAAAATTTCAGCCACAACTGCCAGGAAAATTGTTCGGGATGCAAAGAAAAACTCACAAATAACGTTAGGTGATATACAGGACTCTGTGTGGTGTGGCTGTTTCAAGATGCACAATAAGGAGGGAAAAATGGGCTGCATGGTCGAGTCACCAGAAGAAAGCCATTACTATGCAAATGCCACAAATTATCCCAAGTACAATATGCCAAACAGCACAGAGACAAGCCTCAAACCTTCAAAAAGTCATTTGGAGTGATGAGACTAAAATTTAGCTTTTTTGCCAGAACCATAAATGCTATATTTGGAGAGGAGTCAACAAGGCCTATGACGAAAGGTACACCATCCCTACTTTGAAATACGGAGGTGGATTGCTGATGTTTTGGGGATGTTTGAGCTACAAAGGCACAGGAAATGTGGTCAAAATTGATGGCAAGATGAATGCAGTATGTTATCAAAAAATACTGGAGGAATATTTGCATTCATCAGCCAGGAAGCTGCGCATGGGACCTACTTGGACATTCCAACATGACAATGATCCAAAACACAAGACCAAGTCGAAACAAAATAACCACCGCTCTAGGACTTTCCTTCTAAGCGAATGCTCCTGCTCCTGTGTGAGAGCCCCAGGTGCTGGCTAATGGCACAGCAGATTGAAAATCCAAAACTCGACAAGAAAGGGGGGGTACAAAGCTGATGCGTTTCGCACTGTATTTAAGCTATACGTAAGCACTGAAATACAGTGCGAAACGCGTCAGCTCTGTACCCCCCTTTCTTGTCGAGTTTTTGGATTGAAGTGATTCTGGCTTTTGAATAAACCTTTTTTGAATTTTTAATTTTCCCGGTGTGCGGCTGTCCGGAGTTCTTCCTGATTTTCAATCTACAAGACCAAGTCGACCTGTCATTGGCTACAGCAGAATAAAGTGAAGGTTCTGAAGTGGCCATCTCAGTCTCCTGACCTCAATATCATTGAGCCACTCTGGGGACATCTCAAACTTGCAGTTCATGCAAGACAACCCAAGAATTTACAGGAACTGGAGGCTTTTTGCCTCATCCACAAATCCCATAAAAAGATTCCAAGCTGTCATTGATGTTAAGAACTGGGGTATGTAAACTTTTGATCAGCGTCAGTTGGGTAGTTTCTGTTGCCATTATGATTTAAAAAGAGTAAACACAGTTGAGTGATAATAAATGGCTTCAGCCAAACACTAACCATGAGTAAAGGAAAAGTTTTTGTGTTATCGTTCATATTCTCTGAAAAATGGCCAAGAAATAAAATTCTGCCAGGGTGTGTAAACTTATGAGCACAACTGTGTATGTATATATATATATATATATATATATATATATATAAATAATAACCACAAAATAATTTGTATATACAGTATCACCACAAATGAACAAAACATCAAAAAACATAAATTTGTGAAAAATGTCCATCTGTGATGATCTGTCCATCCGATTGTAATGCTTCCAATACATGCAAATAAAATGTGTTCTCCCAAAGAAAAGGACCTCCTTACTATCCTCCTAACATCAATTATACTACAAAGGGTTGATATTTAATGGTAAACATACCTTTAACATCACAAATCTCCAGTACTACTGATTAGGAAGGGCTGGTTTTATTTACTTTTAATTTAATTACTATGTGCTTGAGAGACTGCCAATTTTACAGCTGATTAAAAACACTAGAGCATGGCTCTGGATCACTGAAGCTTTAAATTACCTAAATGTGCAGCAAAGAAAGCTTATTTTCTCTGAATTAAGCTAAATGTTTACAAGCATTAGAAAATCTGGTCACGCATTACAAAACACAATGGTAATGTAAAAGTCTAAGAAAAAGTGTTGAGGAAATGACAAATTTTGCAACAAAAAACGCGCAAAGGCTTATTTAACAAGATTTTCCCACGTTACTTAAAGAGGAACTTGAGTCCTCTGTCTGTTTGCTCCACCCCCTTCATGAGCAAGTGCAGGATATTTCCGGTGTGTTTGCAAGGCTGGGAACATTTTTGTGCTACCAGTCTTTGCACAAGCCTGAGGAAACACTGCACATGCACAGATGCAAGAGGGAAAACCATGCGTGCAGTCTCATGTTCAGAATACTGGGGGGGGGGGGGGGGTAACAGGTGTAATTCATGCTTAGATGAGCAATGCAGAAATGCTGCATTTTAGCATAGTAGATTTTTTATTTATTTTTTAATACATAAGTAATATGCAATTTAAAGAGAGGGATGGTGAAGGAGTCAGGGCATGAGGACATTTGGTTTAGGGTGAAGGCCCACTTTAAGTTCAAAGAGACAGAACACAAAATTACACATGAGAAAGTTTTCTGCAATTCCCCAGAGAAACTCTAAAGCAAACCTGTGGGCTGCTTGAGTGTAATTTGTGATCGTCTAACTAGGCCACCTCTTCCCAGTGCCTGAGACTTCATATTGGTCAATACACATGAAGAATCTAACATGTCAGCCACAACTGCCAGGAAAATTGTTTAAGATTCAAAGAAAAACCCACAAATAAATTCAGGTGAAATACAGGACTCTCTGAAAACATGTGGTGTGGCTGTTTCAAGATCCACAATAAGGGGGCACTTTAAGAAAGATGGGCTGCATGGCCGAGTCGCCAGAAGAAAGCCACTACTACGCAAATGTCACAAAGTATCCCGCTTACAATACGCCAAACAGCACAGAGACGAGCCTCAAATCTTCTGGCACAAAGTCATTTGGAGTGATGAGACCAAAATTTATCTTTTTGGCCACAACCATAAACGCTTTTTGTGGAAGGAGAGAAAAGAAAAAACTAAGAAAAAAAAAACAGGAGCTAAAGACCTCCACATAAGAACTCTAGGCAAAAACTGATTCCTGGGTTGCAGATGGAAGGCGTGGCCACCACCAGAAGGCTGCCCCTTAGGCACGTTTTAAGTTTAAGTTGGACTTAGCATCCTGCTCCTGAAGGTGATGGCATTAAACCCATCTGTGGGAAGCACAGCTGTGCCCTTTAATGAATGATAGAGAAATTACAACTCAATTATTGTGTTACAACTGTGTATTTAGAAGTTTGTCTTGAGTTCAGCCTCATTCTGAAAGTGAAAAAACAAAAAACCTAAAGCTACAATTTTGTCCTAATAAAAAACAAAAAATAGGATTTTTATAACAGCTTACCTGTAAAATCCTTTCTTGGAGTACATCACGGGACACAGCGCACCATAGTAATTACTATGTGGGTTATAGGTCACCTTCAGGTGATGGACACTGGCACACCCTACACAGGAAGTTGCCTTCCTATATAACCCCTCCCATACCAGGAGCACCTCAGTTTTTGTATGAAAGCAATATACATATACCCCAGAAGAAGAGGGGAGGGACCTCTGTGTCCCGTGATGTACCCCAAGAAAAGGATTTTACAGATAAGCTGTTATAAAAATCCTATTTTCTTTATCGTACATCACGGGACACAGAGCACCATAGTAATTACTATGTGGGACGTCCGAAAGCAATGCTATCTGAGGGGAGGGAGACACAACCCGTAGGGCGCCAACAGACTTGAGGACCTATACTGCTGCCTGTAGCACACTGCGCCCAAAGGCGATATCCTCATGCCCTTTTTTACATCTGGTGATAAAATCTGGTGAATGTATGGACTGCAGACCAAGTTGCAGATCTGAGCCATGGAGGCTTGGTGATGCACTGCCCCATAATCACTAACTGCTTTAGTAGAGCGCTTTTGACATGAAAAGGTGAAATCTTACCTTTTAACCATCAGGCCTGAATTATAACCTGCCGAATCCACTTAGCAATAGTGGATTTCGATGCTGCCTGTCCCTTCCTAAGACCCTCTGGCAGCATAATAAAACATCAGTCTTTCAGACTTGAGCAGTCGTCTTTAAATAGACCTTGACCACTCTCACTACATCAAGACAATGTAGTGAGTTCTCTACCCTAGAACGTGGTTTTGGAAAAAAACTATGGTAGGACAATATCTTGGTTTAGGTGAAAACCTAAAACCACCTTAATAATTAAATATGGCTTCTTTACAGGAAAGAGCAGCCAACTCCGATACCCTTTTGCAGAGGGTATAGCAAACAAAAACACGATTTCCCTTGTCATAAGGACCAAGGGAGTATGCTGTAACGGTTCAAAAACGAAGTTCAACTCCCAAGGGTTCAATGGTGGTCTAACTGGCGGAATAAGCCACATTACCCCTTAGTACTCAAGGCCTGCTTCATTTGTACTTGTAGAAAATACAAGAATTCTACCTATGTTATATTTCCGAGGGTGCCAACCCTTGGATTCACACCAGGAAGCATAAGCCCTCCAGAGTCTATAATATATGACTCTGGAAGCCAGCTTTACGTCTCTCCAGAATGTGGGCTTCAATAGCCAAACCGTCAAACTTAGAGTTTGTAAGGTAGGATGGAATATCGGCCCCTGTGAGAGTAGGTCTGGCTCTAGTGAAAGGGACCATGGATCCTCCACCACCATTTTTACGATTTCTGCATACCAGGAACTTCTGGGCCATGCTGGGCTACAATAATTACTGGCTTTCTTTCCAGCTTGATCCTGCCAAGAAGCTGTTGCAGCAACTGAATAGGGAAAAATGCCTAACTCTGTGAAAACTGACCCCATGGGGTCACCACGCATCTGTCTCGCATGTGAGTGGATCCCTTGTTCTTGACATAAAGTTGACCAACTACATGGTGAACCTGGACGCCAAAAGATCTACATCCGGGATCCCCCATCTTTGGCATATAGCCAGAAAGATTTCGGGGTGAAGGGACCACTCCCCCGGGGAACAACTGCTGGCGACTCACGTAGTCCGCCTGCCAATTCTCTATTCCCAGAATGAAGACTGCCGATAGGCAAGGAACATCCTTTTCCACCCAAGAATATGGTCCACCACTCTCTGAGCTGCGTGACCCTTAGTGCCCCCCTTGGCGATTGATTTAGGCCGCAGCTGTGGCATTGTCAGATTGAATCCTGACAGGACAATCCCGTAACCTGAATGTTCAGGGCTTCAGAGCCAGATGCGATGCCCAAATCTCTAGAATGTTGATGGGCAAGGCTTTTTCGGTTCTGGACCACTGTCCCTGGACAGTTGTCTTTTCCAGTACTGCTCCCCAACCTTAAAGGTTGACATCTGTCATTACCACTTGCCAGGTAACTGGAATGAAGTTTTTACCTTCTGCAGATTCCCGGATACCGAGCACCAACTGAGGCTTTGGAACACCTTTGGGGACAGCCACATTGGCAAATCTAGAGCTTGAACAATTTTGTTTTAAGCAGACAGGATACTGTTTTGCAACAGTCTTTCCTAACAACCTCATGCAAAGGCGAATGGAGGGATCTCTTTTCGACCTGATCATTTGCACCAGCTCTCTTATGGCGTTGATCTTCGCCTGAGGCAAGAACACCTTTTTCTGGGCTGTGTCTATGATCAGACCCAAGTACTCCAGCCTTTTTAGCGGTTTTAAGGAAGACTTCTCTAGTTTGAGAATTCAACCCAGATTTTTCAGGTATTTGGTTGTAATGCGCACGCCCAAATGAGCCCCCGACTTGTCTATTAGCAATAGATCATCTAGGTACGCCAAGACTATTATGCCCTGTGCCCTTAACCTGGTTAGAGGTGGGGCCAGAACTTTTGTAAACATCCGGGGTGCTGTAGCTAGCCCCAAGGGCAAGGCTACAAACTGAAAATGCTGCTGTTCTACCTTGAACTGCAGAAACCCTTGGTGAGCAGAAAATATAGGGACATGCAGATATGCATCCCTGATGTCGATAGAGGTGCCAGAGGTTCTCCTCCTTGTAAGATAGAAACCACTGACCTGATCGACTCCATGCGAACGGAGCGGATCTTCAGGAACTGATTTCGATTTTTTAGATCTAAAATGGGTCTGACATCTCCATTCGGTTTTGGTACCGTAAATAGGTTTGAATAAAACCTCAAACCTTGCTTTTCTGTAGGGATTTGTATGATCCCCCCTGAGCCATTAATCGGTCTAGTGCCCGAAACAGAGATTGCTTTTTCCCTGGATCTTTGGGAACGTTTGACCTCAGAAAACGAGACGGTGGAAAGTCCCGAAATTCCAATTTGTACCCTAGAGTTACCGTGGAGATGACCCATCTGTCCTGAATTTCCTCTTGCCAGACTTCTGAGAACTGCAGAAGTTGGCCCCCCACCCTGGCGAGGGGGGGGCATCCCTTTATAATGAGGCTTTAGAATTCTGCTAACATATCAAACCTTCACCCATTACGGCGGGCTGGACCGTGTCCCTTTTTATCGGGGTTCCACTCCCTTGGACCTGTATAGCACCCCTCAGGAAAAACTTTAGGTAATGTGAGTATGACCAAAAAGCCCTGGGTCTCGGGGTCCAGCCCTGCAAGGAGAGGCATTACAGGTAAAACCTTGTGCTTCGTATACGAGGCCCGGTTACCATCCACCTTGGCCTCAGTGGTACTTTGGATGGATCCGGTCTGTGGAGGCTTTTTAAATCCAGCAAGGATCCCTCCTGGAGCTCCTCATCTTCACTCGTGACCAACACCTTAGACACTGGTGAAAAAACTGAGGTGCTCCCGGTATGGGAGGTGTTATATAGTGAGGCAACTTCCTGTTTAGGGTGTGCCAGTGTCCATCACCTGAAGGTGGCATATAACCCACATAGTAATTACTATGATGCTCTGTGTCCCGTGATGAACGATAAAGAAAGCTATATATCTGATTTCCTATATGCCCCCTTCATGGTGAAAACACCTTACTCCTCCTGACTTTCTCTTCTCAGGACTTCCTTGTCATCTCTTGCACCAGGAGCAGCAGGCAGTAGTTAGACACTCTCTGAAGAAGAGAGGACTATGATATGCAAGGAGGGTGGGGGCTGTGCTAGGTAAATGACTCTCCTATAGTAGTCAAATTTTCTAGCAGGCTCACAGGCACATTGCAAATGAAAGCCACTGCAAATAAGCGTGTCGAGAATAATGGGATGCATGGAAACGACTCCCCAAGAGAAGTCTCCAAAGCAGGAGGAAGGGGCAAAAGTAATGGACTATCTCGGTACCCTGAACAGATTGAACATTGAGTAAAGTATAAGAATTGTATTGATGCATTATTAAAAAGTAGTATCCAGATACAATAATTGCAACTAAAAAAGTTGTTCAGATTATTTAACATTACACTGGTACTGAATCATACTCCATGATGGACATTCAGAGTATTGAATTTTCTCAGTGCACGGTCATCCTCAACATGTTTTGCGGCTACAGACTGCTTCTTCAGGAGGAATACAAAATAAAATCTATGAATAAGGTAACAAGATTTGCAGGTTAAGCATCAATTTATAATGCCTGTATACAATAGAAAAACAAATGATTTGGGGAAATAAAGATATTCAATCACTTACCAGTGAAAGCCCATAGAAAATCAAGACTATACAGCAATGTCACCAATGTTTCCCTGTGGCAGACATGGGGGACCTGGTAGGTGGCAGATTTGCTAGGGCTGGTAAGCCACTAGGAAACAAAGTATATGTTAGTACATGTGTGTCCATATATGGTTTAATAGTAAATATATGGTGTAAGTAACTAACCTGTTAATCAAAAAGGTTCAATGTCTTTGACAGGGGGGAGAGAAAGAAAAAGAGGCAAGAATACCCAGGGACCAAACGGAGGTGGGGTGTACAAACCCCCACACACACCTCAGCAGTCTCAAAGGTATAAACATCAGGCTGACCAGGGATCATGACGTTCCAATCTAATCTACAGTATGGAAATTACCAATAAGAAGATGGAAGGGTCAGTCATAAACTAGGAGAAAAAATAAACACCCGTTAAAAGCTGGAATAACAATAATGTGAATGCTGGTATCCCTCCAGCAAAATGATACATGTCAGTAAATCAAGGGGGGATACCCTCCACGTTCAAACTGATCCTCGAGCGCAGTGGTTCTCAACCTGGGGGGTCAAATGACGATTTGCCAGGGGTCACCAAATCCTGGGCTGTTCCTGAAGCCAGCATCGCTCTCCCAGCCTTTTCGCAGCCGCCCATTCAGTTCACAGAATGGCTGGGGGGAAGAGACTAGAGGTCAGATGACTGGTGAAGAATGTGAAGTGGGAGGGGCTGGAGGAGACCCTGTCTTCTGATTTCAGCATAGGTGTCACTGCTGCGGGACACCACAAAGTCGGAGACACAGCGAGTAACACTATCTGTGATTATAGTTGCCATCGAAAGTCTGCACTACATTTCTCGGATCAGCAGATGACCTAGATCAAGAGCACCTAAGCACCTAAGAACTCCAACCAGCACTGCCACTGATCCTACCCCCCCCACCAGCACTGCCACTCATCCCAACTCCTCGCCAGCACTGCCACTCATCCCATTTCCCCCCCACCAAGGAGTAAGAGAAGGAAGGAATAAAAATAGAGAATACATGTAAGGGAGAGGAAAAGAGGGGGAGGAACAAAGAAAAAGGGAGAGAAAAAATAAGAGAAAGAACAAGAAACACGGCTAGAGAGAGGGATGGGGAAAAAAAACAGGAAATTATGATAGAGAGAGATAGAAGGCAAAGAAAGGAGAACAAAAAGAGTGGTAGAAGGGACTCGGGGAGCGCTAAATGTCCATGGGTTAGGGGTGCAAATTACTTGTCTTGCCTTGGATGCTGACAACCCACGCTACGAAAATTATTTTTCTGTTAGGGATCTCCATAACTTGGAAAATGTTATCAAGGGGTCACAGCACTGGAAAAGTTGAGAACCACTGCTCTAGTGGATGTAGTGCCTCTGCTCACCTGGATTGTTGCTTCATTACGTGTCCACCCTAGGCGACCGTCCACTGCATCATCCAGCGGGCTAAGCCTGCTAGATATAGTCCCAAACCCGGCGTCTATCACTGCGCCGACAAGTGATGTCACTGGGTCAGATTCCCCACAATGCACGCGTGTGAACCACGCGCGCATGCCCATAGGATTCGCGGAACGCGGATCAAAGAGCAGTGTCATGCTGCAGGTGAAGGAGCGGGGCAGGAGACCACTCCCCATCGCCCGGGAGATCACGTCTGCCAAGGAAAATAAAAAGACAGAGCTGACCACGATTTCCCTGCAGGGCTCCCCTTAAAGTAATAAATGCCTAAAGCAAAATAAAATACAGAATTATGCACAACTAGCCAGTGAATGTTATTGTAGGAACAATAGAAATTGATTAATGTAACTTAGTCGTAATTGATTGACCCAATGGGTTGCTGGGCAATTTCCCAATGGATCAGAAGACCCAAACAGACTTCAAATCCAAGCACAGGTTCTGACAACGCATTCAACAATGGATCTAACCTATAGGGGAAAATTGGACCAAGCGGAAAAAAAGGGGGGGGGGGACAGGGGAATGGGGAAGATTAAGACAAAAAGAGCAAAGGAATAACCCTGGATGTCACCCACAGTGTTTACAGAAATGGCTTGTAAGGTAACACCTTGTTAAGGTCAGGTGGAGTGGTGGCATTGAGCCTTTCGATCCACAGCATCTCGCTGTAGAATCGTAGCATCCCAATTGCCACAGCTAGGGTCCTCAGGAATGGACTCCAGGACCATAAATTGAACCCACTTGGAGATTAAATGTATGGTATAAGCCAATGTGGTGTACGACCGTGGTAAGTTTACAGTTTGTCGAGTAGTACAGATGGTCGCCAATCAGTTGGCGTAATTCTCGAATAGTTTTTCCTATATAGAAGGCATTACATATACAGGTCATAAAGTATATGACTCCCCTTGTACTACAGTCAGCATGTGTACGAGAAGTAAACATTCGCCCGTCTGTGCATGGTGCCCTCCCTGATCCATGGGCATCGTGGACAATGTCTACAAGAAAAAGTACCACAAGGACCAGGAGGGGTACGCACATCAGATCTATAGTGGTTCCTCATAAGGCAATCCCTAACAGAGATAGCCCTCTGGAAAACTAGTTCCAGGGGTAGTCCTCACATATTTGTTGAGAGTATGATTGTGATGAGTTGTTGATGATGAGCTGAAAATCGGGTAACTATTTTAACTGTATCTGACTGTTTATTCTTAGGTGGGCCATACAAAAGTGATGTCCTAGTACAGGCCAATGCCCAATTGAATGCCTTCCTTAAGCTTGTGCGGGAGTAACCCCTTAGTAGAAGGCACTAACAAAGAGCATTAGCTTGTAAACGGAAGTCTTCTTCCTCTGTGCAGTTTCTATGCAGCCTCAGGAACTGGGCATAGGGGATACTACATACCAAAGGACTTAGGTGTGCACTGGATGCGTGCAACAAAGTGTTGCCTGCTATGGGTTTGCGGTAAAGGTCCGTAGCAATTGTACCATCAGGATGATTAATGATTGTGAGATCCAAAAATATGTCAAATTTAAAGGTGAAATACAAGTTAAAATCATTTGTATAAAGTTGCTTTATAAATTTGACCAGGAGGTCCTGAGAACCCATCTAGATCAAAAACAGATTGTCTATAAATCTAGGTTATGACTGACCCTTCCATCTTCCTATTGGTAATTTTCATACTGTAGATTAGATTTGAACTGCATGATCCCTGGTCAGCCTGATGTTTATAACCTTGGGACTACTTACGTGTGTGTGGGGGGGTTTGTACACCCCACCTTAGTTTGATCCCTGGGTATTCTTGCCTCTTTTTCTTTCTCTCCCCCCTGTCAATGACATTGAACCTTTTTGATTAACAGGTTAGTTACTTATACCATATATTTACTCGCCCATATATTAAACCATACATGGACACACATGTACTAACAAATACTTTGTTTCCTAGTGATTTACCAGCCCTATCAAATCCGCCACCTATCCGGTCCCCCACAGGGAAACATTGGTGACATTGCTGTATAATCTAGATCTTCTATGGGCTTTCACTGGTAAGCAATTGAATATCTTCATTTCCCAAAATCATTTGTTTTTCTATTGTATACAGGCATTATAAATGTATGCTTAACCTGCAAATCTTGTTAACTTTTTCATATATTTTATTTTGTATTCCTCCTGAAGAAGCGGCCTGTAGCCGCGAAACATGTTGAGGATGACCGTGCACTGAGGAAATTCAATACTTTGAATGTCCATCATGGAGTATGATTCAGTACCAGTTTAATGTTAAATAATCTGTACAACTTTTTTAGTTGCAATTATTGTATCTGGATACTATTGTTAATTATGTATCAATAAAATTCTAATATTTTACTTGAGGTTCAATCTGTTCAGGGTACCGAGATAATCCATTACTTTTGCCCCTTCCTCCTGCATTGGAGACTGCTTTTTGGGGAGTTGTTTCCATGAATTCCATTATTCTCTATTGTCATTAGGATGATGGTGCCCCATATCAGCCTTTAAACCATTATATATTTGGAATTTTTTTTTCTATTATATGCAAATAAGCAAGTAAAATACTTTATTTTTTTCCCAATTGTGTCAGGGCTGGGCTTAGCCCTTCCTTCTCTGAGCTGGTCGCTCAGCTGTCGGCTAATTGCCAGCTTCCATCTCTCCACAGTTTCTCAGCTGTTGATGATATCCTGCTCTACAGTTCTGCCTACTTAAGCCATCGAGCCCAGAGGAGTTCTGCCGCCGCCTTGGTCAACATCACAGAGACTCTCTGTGTTCCTGTTAAAGACTGCCTTGGCTGACATCCCTTCTGGCTCCAGATCCTGCTTGCTATTTTACTACGCTCATCTCCGGCACCCTGACATTTGGCTTGTCTGACTATCCGTTCCAGAACTGTTCCCACTACCTCCAAGTACAGGGCGTAGCCATGGGCACTTGTTGCGCACCGGCCTACGCCAATCTGTACTTGGGGGAGTGGGAACGTCTACTCTTTGCAGACCCCTCCGCTACTGTCTATACAAAACATGTTGTCACCTTTCGTCGATACATCGACGATATTTTTATTGTTTGGCAGGGACCCAGTCAAACACTACAAGATTTTTTGACCTACCTCAATACTTCTAACCAATTAAACCTCAAATTTACTATGACATCCAGCCCTACATCTATTTGTTTTTTAGACCTTACCCTTATAAAAGACCAGGAAGGACACATTCAAAGTCATTTATACCGTAAACCCACCGCAGGAAACACCATCTTAGCTGCCTCAAGTTTTCATCCTGAACCCCTCCTTAATTCCATCCCATATGCCCAATACCTTCGTGCCCGTCGCAACTGTTCGACCGAGGCTTCTTTTGAACATGAAGCCTCTGTCCTACGCAGCAGGCTTCGAGCACGAGGATACCCACACACAGTTTTAAAAATTGCATACAAAAAAGCGAAATCTAAAACACGTACCTCTTTACGCTTTTCCCCCAAACCCAGGGAAACTAATACTCCTCTTCGAATTATCACTAATTACTGTGAACAATACTCCTCAATCACTCAGATTCTAGAGAAACACTGGCACATCTTAACCACAGACCATTCTCTGTCCCCCTTTGTTCCTATACACCCATTACTCACCTACAGACGAGCCCCCTCTCTCCGTGATAAGCTAATCAGAAGCGAATATATTGCAGCTGACTACCTGCATAAACAGACAAAAGGCACCTTCCCATGTGGTAAATGCAAATACTGTAGATACTTATCCAAATCTAATAGATCCAATATTTTACCCAATGGACAACACTTTTTCCCCCAGCATTTTGTTAACTGCCGCTCGATCGGCATTGTATACTTACTCGAATGCGAATGCGGGTGTTTTTATGTTGGAAAAACCAAACTACCTTTTTGGAAACGCATTTATCGGCATACTCTCAGTATCAATCAAAAAGACCCTGATCTCCCCTTAGGGCGACACTGTGCAATTGTCCACCAAGACTCAACCCCCCAAATTGTATTTAAAGCACTTGACCACATTCCCCCACCCAATCGAGGTGGGGACTATAACAAAGCCCTGCTCCAAAGTGAGCTTAGATGGATATTCCACCTCAATGCCACATCTCCCCCCGGCCTCAACGAGGCATTCAACTTCAAGTCCTACCTTGAAGGCTTTGAATCAGGGGTATGTGAACTTGACCTCTAATCCCCTTGGAGTCACATTGGGTTCTACCCAATATCCCAATTTTTGGGCCTCAGCTTGCCTTCCACCCAACATATATTACTTCACTTTACACGACAGCTTTCCCAGTTTTATTATGTGTGGTGTCTACCATATTGCTATCTAAATTGATTAAGTATATGTCTATACACAATGACAGCCTTTTTTCAATGTCTGCGTTGTCTACTATATTGTTATCTAAACTGATTAAGTATATGTTTATTTCTCTCATTGTATAAAAATTATACTCGAATATTAGTGTATTTGTCATGCCAATGTACTATTCATCTTTCTCCGATAGGGGGTGTATAGTCCGTTCACTTGTCGTCTGGACCCACTTGCAACACATTGATATTCCGTTGCTTAATCCAATTGCACGGAAGCACTACTTCAATACTCTTTAATCTAAATCCGGCTTCTTTGCATGGACTCGAGATCCGGCTGCCCGGCGCGGGTAAGACAGTGCGCATGCGCGGACTTTGTTCTGCGCGTGCGCACCTTTTATCCCCTTGAGGCGCATGCTTCCTTCTTGCGCCCCCCGCCTGCGCTCCAGCGAGTGGGGAGGGGACAGTCTGCCCGCGTCGGTGACGCTACGACGCCGCACGCGGCCCCGCCCCCCTAGGGCGGGACGGCGTGCGGCGCCGCCGCTTCAGAGATCTCCTGGGGAATACACACGGCCTTTGTGCCATTATCCCCCTACCTGGCCCTGATCATTATTCCCCAGCTGGGCGTGCCGATCCCATGTGACGGCGCGCCCAGCTGTCAGCACTCATCAACCCTATTTAAATCCGAGCAATGGCGGGTTCAGTCACATCACTTCCCTGCCGGCGCTCTGATGTACCTTTATACAGGACCTCCGCTCACAAGGTAAATTACTCTTTAGACCTCACGATTTACAATATTACATACCCTTTAGACCTGCAATTGAGTCTAATACTATCCCATCTACTCCATCCATCCCCCAGCCTTCTACCTACTTTGGCCCAGGTATACATAGCCACAGCAGCCTCACGGTGCCTGGCTTGAGATCTTGCAGCCCATCGAGCGCCCAGCAGCCCTTTGCTTTTAATAGCATAGATCAAACATATTCTGTGACCACCTAAGACCATACCTCTGTACCCCAAGACCATCGGGCAATATTGGCCCCCCCTCAATGTTCTGCAAGTGAGTACCATGACCATTCAACGGCAAATAACAAGCTCTTTATTTTGTTAATAATACACGCTATATACTAATGCCTCTACTCTGTTTTATACAGTAATACTGTGCAAAGACAGGAACTGTAATTGCCTTGAGAAAGGACGCCCGTCCGAAACATGTCGGCATTTTCCTGAAAGACCCTGATATTATTGCAAGTTGTTGTGCAAATACTGCATTATATGTACATGTTTATGGTTATTTGCTGTTTCATGTATATTTTGAATCTATGCAAACTTGTATTTTCATTTATCTCACCTGTTTTGGGCCTATCGCCCTAATAAAACTTATTCTTGTTTATATGCATATATTCTCTATGTCTATCTGTTTAAGCTTCTCTCAGGGGTATAGGCTGTGTTGATGCACACTAGGCCTCCTTAAATTCATGTCCGTTCCAGAACTCTGGCTATGTTTTGACTACGTTTACTCTGTTTACACTTGTGTAATAATATTAAAAAAAGGTAATTTAACTGTACTTCTGTCTCAGTCTGATTCATGGTTTCTGACAAATTGTCACTGAACCTAACCTATCATGTATATTAGCATCAAATGAATTGCCCGTGCTTGTGGCATCCTTGCTTTAAACAATTTAGGAGAAAGAAGTATACAAATATGGGATCATCATAGCTTGCTACAGAAAACTGATAAAGAAAATAATCTAATTATAAAGAAAATTTGTATTTTTCATATGCCTTGCTTGCTCCTGGGAAAATTAATAGTGAAGTCATCTTCACAGCTGCAAATCCTAACTCAGACCTATTCTAAATGGGCAACACAGAGCAAGATGACAAGTTATTTGGTCATTGCGTCATTCCCATGCTCCTGGCTCTTATCAGTTTCGTTTAAACCAATATCCAGCACTGTAATAAAGAAATACAGTTCATTACAATGACAGGCCCCGCAAGTGACAGAAGAGATAAGAGTTATTATTAAAGCTCTGAGGAAAAAAATAATCTTGTGCAAGTGATGTCAAGCTGAAATAAGAGGCATAAATTAAAACATGCTTCATTAGGAAATTCAAAGCAACAAAACCATATGCCTCCATCCATACTAGATATACTGTTCATAGATATTTATCTGCTTGTTCTATAAAAAAAGAACACCATTATAGTTAACCCTGTCAAAAAACCCTTGTTTCATGTAAAAGTAAATGTCATCCATAGCTTCTGACATGTACCATGCCAAATAATGCAGCTCCCAAACATTGCACTGTCTGCTGCTCATCCAGGCTTCATTCAAATCCACAGAAGAAAGACTGCCTGCATTCTGAAAACGACATCACTGATAAAACTTTATTGTACTGGACACATGCCCAGCAAAGCTTTATCGGTGACCTCCCTCACTGATGCGTTTTACCCAAAAGAGTACTTTTCTATCCCTTCCACTGCACCCTTTCCAACTCTTCCATCATCACCAGTGCTCCTCTTCTACACTTCAATCTTGCCCACTGTACTGCTCCTCTACTCCATCTCCAGCTTTGGCCCCTGTACTGAGGATCTCCCCCACCTCCAGCTTCCTCTCTGTACTGCTTATCTCCTCCACCTCCCTCTCTGTACTGCTGATCTCCCCCACCTCCAGCTTCCTCTCTGTACTGCATATCTTCTCCCCCCCCCGTTTTTACCTGTACTACCTCTCTCCTTCGCCACTCTTCTGCATATACTGGTCCTCTACTTCCCCTTTAGTGTCCCCCCTATGGCTCTGCTTCTTGAATTTCTGTGTCCGTCCTGTACTGCACTCTAACATAAATGGGGATATGCATTCCCACTCACCTCCGGGCCAAGGGGGAAAACGGCCTAAAGTTTATTAGGACTTTACATAAATAATAGGATGCTGTACTGCATGTGTTATATATTCTCATATGGAGGAGACAAGAAAAACCCACTGATCTTCCCACCAAGCTGAGAGAAGTATCTTTTACCTCTAAATAGTGGCTCAACACACAGAGAAATATTCAAATATTAATGGTATCACTCCTCTGCAGTCAATGCATGTGTCTCAATGGCCTGCAGAGTTGGGACACCCTGTTAGCTGATCTTGGCCAAAAAAAGCTCCTCCTGTACTGCTCCTCCCTCCACCTCTAGCGTTCTTCTCATATTGCTCCTCTCCTTCTCCTACAGTTTTCCTTCCTCTTCTCCACCCCCAGTTTTCCCTCAACTGTTCTTCTACTCCACCTCTAGTTTTCCCTCAACTGTTCTTCTACTCCACCTTTAGTTTTCCTTCAACTGCTCTCCTACTCCACCTCTAGTTTTCCCCTCAACTGTTCTTCCACTCCACCTTTAGTTGCCCCTTTGTACTGCTCTTCTCCTTTTTCTCCAGCATCCTCCCAGTACTACTTCTCATCTCCACTTCATGTTTTCCTCCTGGACAGTTCCTTTTCTACTCCAGTTTCAGCTTTGTGCTGTTTATCTCCAGCAGTCCCTGTTGTACTGCTCCTTTCCTCAATCAACCACCTTTGCTGCTCCCCTTTTTTGCCTCCAGCCTTTTCTCTGTACTGCTCCTCTCTCCTCTACCTCCAGATTCTCCCCAGTACTGCTCCTCCTGTTAACTCAACTCTCTTGTTCCCCACCAGCACCCCCTGTACCTCTCCTCCCCTTCAGTTTCAGTACCACCACCTCTTCTCACAACCCCCCCCCCCCCTCTTCCACACTTCTCCTCTCCCCCTATAAACGGTTCCTCTTATTCTTCCCCTCCCTTCCTGTGTATTAAAGGTGAAGAATATCATAAAAGAAGGATAGAGGCATGTTAAATACAGGATGCTCTTTTTTTTGCAAACCTGTTATAACTCTAACAGTAAAAAAACATTTAGGCTTTCACACTGAGGTGCTTTACAGGCGCTATATAGCGCTAAAAATAGCGCCTGCATAGCGCCTGTAAAGAGCCTTTCCTCTCAATTCCATGTGAAAGCCTGAGTGCTTTCACACTGGAGTGGTGCGCTGGCAGGACGCCAAAAAGAGTCCTGCAAGCTGCATCTTTGCAGCGCTGTAGGAGCAGTGTATACACCGCTCTTAAAGTGCCCCTGCCCATTGAAATTAATGGGCATTGCTGCTGAACCGGCGGCACAGCGCCACTGCAGTGGCGCTTTGCGCACGGTTTTAACCCATTTTTTGGCTGCTAGCAGGGTTAAAAGCACCCCGCTAGCATCCGAAAAAATCTGCAAAAACGACGGTAAAGCACCGCTAAAAACAGCGGTGCTTTACCGCCTACGCCCCCAACCCCCCAGTGTGAAAGTAGCCTTAAATCCTGTTAACGAGCGATGATTAAATACCTCGGTCTACAGCAATACACAGGATCAGCAAGCATGCAGAAGAAAACACCTTGATTGCATATTTGTATTGTAACACAGACACGAATGACTGATGAAGAGAACCTAGGAGGTGAGTTGATGAATGACTTGGTAATATTGCTAATTAGTTAAGTATAAAAGAGAATTCCATATGTTACCATTATAGCACAAGCTGGATTACCGAGCTGGAGCAGAGGAAAAGAGCTTGTTTGTTCCAAACAAAATCTGCATTAAACTCACATGGGGGAGACTAATCCACCAAGAATGTATACGCATGCTGTGTTCAGTGGGATGAATTATAATACAATCACATGGCTGCATTGCATATGTAAAACAGACTTTATGAAAGTGTATCAATGTATCTGAGTTTCTTACAGAGTAACAGTGAAATACAATCAATGTACCGCTACAGATGGAAAAATTGGAGATGTGCTTTAAGCTTAATACAAATCCAGTAAAAAGAAATCACACCGTGACACTGTGCACAAATACATATGCGTTAAGCACAGAAAAACACTTTTTTTTTTTTACCTTAAATTTTTATTAGCATTATAAAGAGCAATCCAAGGAGTATGAACATTCCTAATTACAGTAATTATGTTATGGTTAACATTATTTAACAACAAACAACCGTAAATGTATAAGTAAAATAGTAAACCATCGTACGGTACAAGATCTTGCAGTGAAATAAGTTTGTATAGTGTCCTTTGATCCGTCTACCCCAATGGGTGCTAACTGTAGACAGATCCAATTCCACTCTTTATAAAGGTGACAGGTACAATAAGAATAGATCAGTAGTATCCATTGTATTAATTACACAGCAGAACCTTTTAAATAGTTAGAGGCTCTTTGATTTTTAAGCCATTCTTGACAGTTTCTTATAAAATTATTAACCAAGGAGTTTTTCAGAGCTAGAAGAAGCTCATATTGGGCTTGAGTGCTTATTGTAGCGACCACCCTTGACAAGTTAGGAGTTTCTGTAGATTTCCACATGCTTGTGATGTTAGCCTTGCCGCTACCAGAGTATGTTTTACTATTGTCCTAAAACATAGTGGGTATCTAACCAGATTTATTCCTAGTAAGGCCATTTTTGGTGTCAAATCTATTAACATGCCTGTGAGGTCTGCTATAAAAGAGGAGATAGAGTTCCAGAAACTTGTTACATTTTTGCAGGCCCATAGTGTATGGTATAGGTTACCTGAAGACTCATTGCACCTCCAACATAATGGCGATATGGAGGGAATATTTTTGTCAATCTATATGGGGTCAGATACCACCTATTAAGGTTTTTTTGAGAATTGTACCAATGTTCAATGCAAAGCAGATGATTTAGTTATTGTTGTTATAGCCTTTTTCCATTGTTCCCAAAAGAATGTTTGTGAGAGGTCTTTCTCCCATTTCAACATGTTGGGATTTTTCCCATTTGTAGAGATGGATGAAAAGAGGTTATAAAATAAAGATATTCCCTTTTTTAAATTTAGATAGTTATCTGTTAAGTATTCCCAGATTATCGTGGGAATGGTTATGCCTTCTAGTTTTAATTTTTTTAGGCGGTTGTTTTTGTTCTTTTTATTTTCGACTATGTTTTTGAGATGATCTGGTAGATATTGGTAGGTTTGAAATCCTTGCTTTACCCAATCACTTGTTGATATTTTTATTCTACAGTATTCTACTATTCTTGTCAGAGTTGGTTCATTAGTACAAGGAATTTCTTTATTAGATTTGGAAAGAATGTTTTCATGCAAGTAAGGTTGCTTTTATAGATAGGAGGTAGGGTATGAGTATTTGTTTTTGGATTACATGCTCGGCCATAGACAGAGCGTATAAATCATGTCCTTTTGTGAATTATTTTTCTATATGCACCCATAATTTGTCATTGGGGGTGGCGAACCAAAATAAAATTTGGTCTAATAAGGAGGGATAATAATAACTTTTAATATTTGGTAATCTCATTCCACCCAATTCTTTATTAGTGGTTAGTATATCGAATGCTACCCTTGTTTTTTTCTCATTCCATATGAATTTCTTAGTTTTTGTATTCATTTGTGTAAAAAGATTTGCTGGTATCAAAATTGGGAGGGAATGAAAATAATATATTATCTTGGTTAAGGTTTTCATTTTAAAGGCTGCTATCTTCCCAACCCATGATAGTTGTACTTTTTTTTAATGTTTTGCAGATCTATATTAATTTGTTCTGTTCATTTGGGGAAGTTTGATGTATATAATTTAGATGCGGGATAGGAAATTCGTATGCCTAGATAGGTGATGGATGGTTCATTCCAATTGTAGTCATAATTCTTGCTTAGTATATCAATTTGGTTTTTGGGGATGTTCATGGGTAATACATAACATTTATTTTGGTTAACTTTGTAGTAGGAGACCTCCCCATAATGATCTAGTAATTTTCTAATTTTGGGTATGGAGGATTCTGTGTTAGATAAAGTTAAAATGATATCATCCCCAAAAAGTCCAATTTTATGTTCATGTTTTCCAATAGTGATTCTAGTAATTTCAGTGTTATTTATTATACTTTCTTCTAATGGCTCTATTATTAGTTAAGATTATAGGGGACAATGGACATCCCTGCCTGGTTCCAAATAAGGTAGGAAGTTATATTTAGTAAATGATGTGTCCCGGCCTGGCTGCAGAAATATCCTAGTTTGCGGTGTCCCCCGCAATCCTTTCTCTTCCTCATTCCCCCTGGCTGATCTCTGATGTCCCCTGTGCCTGTCTGTGCTCTCAGGGAAGCTTTAGGTCACAGTGGGTTGCTTTAAGGGGAGCCTTTGTAGCAGAGCTCTCTCAAGCTGCTTCCATCAGCCTCTGTAGCCGGCCCGCCACTCAGAAAAACACATTTTAACTCATGGCAAAAACACATGCCCCCCCTTTTAACTACTTCAATACCAGGCACTCTCACCTCCTTCCTGGCCAGGCCAATTTTCAGCTTTCAGTACACTTCGAATGACTATTGCGCGGTCATGCAACACTGTACCCAAGTGAAATGTTCATTTTTTTTTTTTTTTTTTGGAGACAGATAGTTTCCTTTTGGTGGTATTTAATCGCCACTGGGTTTTTATTTTTTTGTTAAACAAATAAAAAAAAGACCAAAAATTTAAAAAATTAACAAAATAACATTTGTTATAAAATTTAGCAAAAAAGTTAATTTTCTTCTTCACTGATGAGGCTGCACGGATGAGACTGCACTGATAATCAGTGTAAACAGTGTGCTGATGAGCCTTGCCAGTTATTGGCATTCTTTTCCTCACACAGACACAACGCGTGAGAAAAAGACTGCCGATAACCGGCAAGTCTGTTTACATTTGATCCGTTGTAATTGGGCCACAGCAGTCACAGAGAGCACCCGATGTGCGGCCCAGGAGGCAGTTTTCTGGAAGGACATCTATGGACGCCCTTTCCAGAACTACAGCACAGTGATGTAGCCATATTTTGGCCATAGCACAGTACTAAAGTGGTTGAAATGCATCTACACACATATCGAAGACACTGTCAGCTTGCCTTTGCAGGGTTCTTGTGGGGGAGCAAGGACTTTGTAGGTCCTTGATCTCCAACAGCTGGCATAAACAACAGCGCTTCCAGGATTCGGAGAGCAAGTAAACTGCTCCCCTGTAATGGTGCTTGAGCCTAGCAGTTAAATTGCTAGGCTCGTGCACCGCTACATGACCGGAAGAGTGACATGTTACCTACCCCAAGGCGGATGACACAGCCAAACTCAGCACTAGGCTGCACAAGGGCTGGGAAATGTAATGGAGCACAGGTAAAGTGGGGGAGCTTTTGTGTCGCATGTCACTTTGCATGTCTTTGGAGTTTGCTGCAAGCACAGGGAGAACATTCAAACTCCAGGCAGTTAGTGTCCTGCCCAGGTTTTGTACCCCAGTGTTCCAGGGCTGAGGTGCTAACGGCTACCTGTATATATACAGTATCTCACAAAAGTGAGTACACCCCCTCACATTTTTGTAAATATTTTATTCATTTTCATATGACATGTTTCATGTGACAACACTGAAGAAATTACACTTTGCTACAATGTAAAGTAGTGAGTGTACAGCTTGTAAAACAGTGTAAATTTGTTGTCCCCTGAAAATAACTCAACACACAGTCATTAATGTCTAAACTGCTGGTAACAAAAGTGAGTACACCCCTAAGTGAAAATGTCCAATTGGTCCCAATTAGCAATTTTCCCTCCCCGATGTAATGTGACTCGTTAGTATTACAAGGTCTGAGGTGTGAATAGTGAGCGGGTGTGTTAAGTTTGGTGTTATCGCTCTCTCTCATACTGGTCACTGGAAGTTCAAGATGGCACTTCATGGCAAAGAACTATCTGAGGAGCGGAAAAAATATATTTTTTCTCTACATAAAGACAGCCTAGGGTATAAGAAGATTGCCAAGACCCTGAAACTGAGCTGCAGCACGAGGGTCAAAACCATACAGCGGTTTAACAAGACAAGTTCCACTCAGAACAGGCCTCACCATGGTCGACCAAAGAAGTTGACTGCACGTGCTCAGCGTCATATACAGAGGTTGTCTTTGGGAAATAGACATATGAGTGCTCGCAGCATTTCTGCAGAGGTTGAAGGGGTGGGGGGTTAGACTGTCAGTGCTCAAACCATACGCTGCACACTGCATCAAATTGGTCTGCATGTCTGTCGTCCCAGAAGGAAGCCTCTTCTAAAAATGATGCACAAGAAAGTTTGATGAAGACAAGCAGACTAAGGACATAGATTAGTGGAAACGTGTTCTGTGGTCTGATGAAACCAAGATAAACTTATTTGGTAACCAGGTGCAGAGTACAAAGACAAGTGTGTCTTGCCTACAGTCAAGCATGGTGGTGTGAGTGTCATGGTCTGAGGCTGCATGATTATGCTATTGGCACTGGGGAGCTACAGTTCATTGAGGAAACCATGAATGCCAACATGTACTGTGACATACTGAAGCAGAGCATGATCCCCTCCCTTGGGAGACTGGGCCACTGGGCAGTATTTTAACATGATAACGACCCCAAACACACCTCCAAGACGATCACTGCCTTGCTAAAGAAGCTGAGGGTAAAGGTGATGAACTGGCCAAGCATGTCTCCAGACCTAAACCCTATTAAGCATCTGTGGGGCATCCTCAAACGGAAGGTGGAGGAGCGCAAGGTCTCTAACATTAACCAGCTCAGTGATGTCGTCATGGAGGAGTGGAAGAGGACTCCAGTGGCAACCTGTGAAGCTCTGGTGAACTTCATGCCCAAGTTGGTTAAAGCAGTGCTGGAAAATAAGGGTGGCCACACAAAATATTGACACTTTGGGCCCAATTTGGACATTTTCACTTAGGGGTGTACTCACTTTTGTTGGCAGCGGTTTAGACATTAATGGGTGTGTTGAGTTATTTTGAGGGGACAGCAAATGTACACTGTTATACAAGCTGTACACTCACTACTATACATTGTAGCAAAGTGTCATTTCATCAATGTTGTCACATGAAAAGATATAATAAAATATTTACAAAAATGTGAGGGGTGTACTCACTTTTGTGAGATACTGTATATATACAGGTAGCAGTTAGCACCTTTGCCCTGGAACACTGGGGTACAAAACCTGGGCAGGACACTATCTGGAGTTTGAATGTTCTCCCTGTGCTTGCAGCAAACCAGGACATTGCTCTTCGTCTTATTAAACATATCTGGATATACTTTTAGAGCAAGCAAGGCCTCATGCCCTCTGGTTTACTTGAAACGCTGTTTCTACTGTTTCAGCATTAAAAACCCACCTAAGCTGTGTTTTTACAAACCAGTTTAGGCGAATTTAGCAGCGTTTGGTGTTTGGGCATTTATTTATTTCATTGGCCAGAACTGTAATTTATTCTGACCATTGAAAAGAATAAATGCTGAAGTGCTAAACGTGCCTAGCGTTTAGCAGCATTCAGCGTTTTTTGTATTCAAAATTCCCTCTCCTAAACAAGATTTTAGAGCGTTCAGAAAATGTCCTCTAAACTCCCCTGCTACTAAACTGATGTAAAACTATATGCGGGTGTGGACACATAAGACAACATAGAGGGGAGTTCAGGACCAAGAAAATAAAACGCTAAAACCCACAAAAACTTAAGTTTAGGAGCAGCAAGTGTGCATGAGGCTGCATAGAGATGTATCTCACCTCATCATCGTCATCATCAATGAAGGGATCTCGCGATAACTGGCTCTGGGAGCTTTTCTTGCTCAAGCTGGAAGAGGTGCTGACAGCTCTGCACATAAAACAGAAATAGAACAAAGGACATTTGTATATTATTATAGCATGCTGCGTATCTTCCATAAAAGTTTCTAAAAAAGTTTTTGCTTCCCATAGCTAGCAGATTCTCTCTAAACACGGAAGCTGACTGCTAAATATCAGAACAAAATAGCTTGTTCTTGAAATACTGTCATGCAAGAATCCTGCTGTTTTTTTTTTTTAAAGGAGTTCTGTTGTCACAGCATACACTTTGATTTTAGAACATCAACATTATACTATAACAATACATACAACATTTATTTCTGACAATCCAATATAAGTCTGCTTGAAAAATGTTCTTTCTTGTTGTGAGTGCTGCCTGTATATTGGGCATCTCTTTCAACACATTCTGTATTCCCTGCATGCTTATCCTCTGCTGTTTACTTTCTAATTCTAAGGACTACATATCCCATGGCACCTTACTCTGTGTAAACAGTGATCTGTTAACAGTACTGACTCCGCCTCCTGAAACTCCTCCTCTCGGCACCTCTGTAGATCAGAAGGCAGGCTCTGTGAAATGTGTGACACAGCAGTGCCTACCCAAAAGGCACAGTGACTACGTGTCACAGAATTCAAGGAAGTAAATGTTTGAGGATCGTCACAAAGTTTACAAACTTCAAGATCATTCAGATTAATGAAGATGATAATGCTCAGGCTGGACCTCTGGCAAATACAGTAAGTGGAGTCAGGTGCCTTTATACTTTCAGGTCAGATTTTCACAAAAAAAACTAAGTAAGACCATGACAACTAGGGAGCTATCATGCTGGCATTGAATAACCACTAAACACTGGTGAGGACACAGGAGATCAACACTTCCAAAATTGTTGGTTTACCAGTAGACTTTGAGGGACGATTCATCAACAGAGTGGCATATGGTGGCATGGGCAGCAGTAGATGTAAGATCCTCTATTCATGCTGTCTATTGCATATGGGCCAATCTCCCGCTGCAACTACTGTATTCTGACAGCCGACACTAAGTGGCACGGGCAGCAGTAGATGGAAGTATTTACATGCTCCTTTTCAAGTTAGGCTGGCCATACGCAGATTTTTTGATCAAACAGTTCCCTCAATTCATGCTATCTAATGGATATAGGCCAATCTCCCGCTGTCACTACTGTATTCTGACAGCTGCCACAAGTGCATATGGTGGCATGGGCAGCAGTAAATGGAAGCATTTACATTCTTCTTTTCAGGTTAGGCTGGCTATATGCAGATTTTTTTTTTCTAACTGATCGAACAGATTCCTCCATTCATGCAAGCTGGTGCATATGGGCCAATCTGTGACTAGTGTATTCTGACAGATAGCACCAGTAGCTGTCAGAGTATCCACATTATCCAAACAGTGCCTGCATCTGGTTGGATGCAGATGCATGCAGTCATGCCAACAATTTTTCGCCAAGCTCCTTTGATTTTTCAGTTGAAGGATGTCGGGCGGAAGGGTGCCAACAAGGCCACCTACAAAGTGTTCCTGATAATCTTGCCAACTTAACAGCTTTATTTGGCATTCAAGATTGGTGACACAGTCACTGTAATGTGTTGACCACTCTATATAATTCTATACACATATGAAGCATTCCTAAGATAACTTATAAATAATAATTTCAGTTGGGAAAAATAAATGTACTGTACTATTATTAGAACTTTCAATTATTGCACATAGGAGCTTCTGTATAGCCAGATACATAACAACGTAATGTTTCCTGCAGATAATTACCTGTGCTGCTTTATATTCCACTTTTATACCTCTGGTAAGTGCAAATCAAGTGAAACTGATCTCTAGCAAACAGAAGAGCCCCAGCTTCACATTCACTTGATCTGTGAGCTTCTGCAGTAAAATGGATGAATTAGGAACTCATTTCCGCCTGTCAAATCTTTGTTTAAAACAAAACAATACACAATTTCAGCAGCAACAGAATCTGTCAAAGATGCCAAGTTAATTTAGGCTTACAGTAGTTATCTAGGAGACAAAGATTTTTTATTTTTTTTTTTAAATAAAATGGTATCCATCAGTTATAACAAATGCATATCAAGCTACATTTTAGCAGCCTCACCTACCACTGAGTTGGGGATATACTGTGCAATGGCTTTCTTATGAGACTACTATGCCAGAGGTTCGCAGCTCTACTGCTTATCACAGTGTTTCTCAACCGCAAGCATAGGATCCAGTTTGCTCCGAATCAGTGTCAGGAGTTGCAATGGAGTAAGGGGGGTGGCTATTAGCACCATAACAACCAACAATGCTCTAGGGCTGGATGCATGGTGTCTGTGGTTGCTATGGTGCTGGTGGCTGGCCAGTCTGCACCATGGCACCACATGACACTGATCCAGGGCAAGAGAAATACAGGGCCACACCCAGAATTCAGGATAGTACGGAAGCTTGCTTCCACCTGGCCTGTTCTAACCCCCCCCCCCCCTGCCTCACTGCAGCAGCAAAAAGGCTCTGGCACTGAACAGTTAATTTGTATGCATAGTCAAAACATTCTTTTGATTGCTTGATAGAGTAGGGAAGGGTTGACTCCCCTGTCAGCTTCTTTATTTTTCTGTGTCCTGGAGATTTCCCTTCACTTCCAGTCCTGGAGATGCAATAAGACCTGAGAGAGAATCTCTACAACATGATGGGGACTTCACCTCTTATGCCGCGTACACACGATCGGACTTTCCGGCGGGATTGTCTGGCGGACTAGAGTCCACCGGACAATCCGACCATGTGTGGGGCTCCGGCGGACTTTTTCTTTCCAAAAGTCTGGCGGACTTAGTTAGAAGTTTTGACTTAAAATTGTCCACCGGACCAATCCGACACACGTCGTAACTCCAGGTAGACGGGACTAGCGAAGGAATTCAATGACACCTCGCTAGCCCCGTCACCTGGTATGGATTTAAAGGGGAATCCCTACGCCAAAAAAACGGCGTGGGGGTTCCCCCCCAAATCCATATCAGACCCTTATCCGAGCCGTACCAGGCCGCGTGCCCTCAACATGGGGGGTGCCCTGGGGAAAGCACCTTGTCCTCATGTTGATGAGGACAAGGGCCTCTTACCGACAACCCTGGCCACTGGTTGACGGGGTCTGCGGGTGGGGGTTTATCGGAATCCGGGAGCCCCCTTCAATAATTCCGATAAGCCCCCTGACCGCAGACCCCGACAACCAACGGCCAGGGTTGTCGGTAAGAGGCCCTTGTCCTCATCAACATTGGGACAAGGTGCTTTGGGGTGGGGGGCCTGCAGGGCCCCCCTTTCCCCAAGGCACCCTCCATGTTGAGGGCACACGGCCTGGTACGGCTCAAGAGGGGGGGTGCGCTCGCTCGTCCCCACCCTCTTTCCTGACCGGCCGGGCCGTGTGCACGGATACGGGGCTGAGATGGATTTGGGGGGGACCCCCACGCTTTTTTTGGCGCAGGGATTCCCCTTTAAATCCATACCAGGTGACGGGACTAGCGAGGTGTCAATGTCGCAGATCGAGGCGGCGGCATTGACTCCCTTCGCTAGTCCCATCTACCTGGAGTCACGTTCATTTCAAAAGTTTGGCGAATTGTCCGGCCAAAAAGTCCGATCGTGTGTACGTGGCATTAGACAACTGTTACTGGAAATGGTGTGCCCAAGAAAATAATTCCTATCACTTCTTGTTTTGGTAACAACTGTAAAATTTAGTTCTTCCATCACTTTATGTCTCTGTGGCAATGGTCACCAGGACAAACAGAGAGAATCTAGGGGAATCTAGAGACAGCAATAAAAAACTTGATAGAGCTGGCAATACTCTCTGAATTTTGTTTGGTTCCTGAAGAAGCGGCCAGAATGTTCCCAGTGGGCAGCCCTGCTCCGTTCAACAAAAGTCGACTGTTCTAATAACTTTTTGTCAAAGAAACTTGCTCGAAAATTTTCACTCGAATGGTGGCTGCATTCAATCAGATAGAACTGCTGTTCAAGTATTTTGACACCGAACAAGGGCATGGGTGGGAGGTTTGGTAATCCACGTTGTATAGTGTGGATAAAGAAGTCTGCAGGCAAAAAAAAAAAAAGAAACTCATAACGCCCGCACAAACGATACAAAAATCGGAAGAAAAATTTAGTCCGACGAACGATCTTCCGATTTTCAGATCGTTAGTATGATGCTTTCGACAGCCGATTACGTTTTTTCGTCAGACAAAAGCTGGGTGTGCAGACTATAACATTTTTGTCGAATGTGAACCCAACGTCCAATTTTCGTTTAATTAGTACGGTTTTTCGGACAAAAAAAATTGTAAGAGCAAGACTATGCAAGGTCAGAAACGAAAGAATACATACAAAACTATTCAACACGTTAAGCCCCTTCTGAAGTTGTATTCTGTTGTACGAAAATTTTTATATAGTGAGTAACCTTTTCACTTTCGACATGTGACTAGCATAAAACAAAAACGGACGAACGGTTGTCCGAAAATCTGATCGCGTATACGAGGCTTTAGATCCCTTTCACATTGCCAGAGTCCGCAAGCGGATCTGCCCACTTAGCAGGAGATCTCTCCACTGATCCCCGCTGAGCAGGTGGATGACAGGTACATGTCTGCTCCACTGATACAGAGCAGACACAGGCACAGCTCGCTGTCCTTTATGGGCTGTCCAATGGAAGCGGATCATCTGTCCGTTTCCATCCGACCCACCAGACGGATGAGAAAAGGATCCCCATCTCTCTGTCTTTAGCAGACAGGATCGGATGTCTGTTGACATCCACCACTTCATAGAGAGCAATGGATGGTCCGATGGAGTCAGCCTGAAAAACTGACGGGCGGACCTGATTGGTCCGTCAGTGTGAAAGCGGCCTTAGAACAACCTAGTTCACACAGGAGTGATTTCAGATGTGACTTGAGTTGCACAGAATCACATGACAGTGGTGTTCGTTCACATCAATGCGACAAATTTTGAGGAAGGTTCCTGTACTACGTTGGTGCAATTGAAGTGCAATTTTGGCCCCATAGCATATACAAACCTTATTAGAGTTGCATCCAAGTAGCACTTCATAATCACACTGAAAGTCAAATCAAAATGTTATTGCAGCAGTGTGAACCTAGCGCTTATATAATGCTGGCTTAGCCATTTTTTACATTATTCAAAACTAAATAAAAAAAAAAGTTTTTGTTAGACATACACTTTAAATTAAAAGGAGAAGTTAAGGTACTATAGGGTTCTGTGAAACTTACAAGAGGGTTGTCAAAGGTGTCCAAACATTGATTGTACTATTAGACAAAGCTAACCTGTCAGGTTCACTTTTAAGCCCAGGACTTCACTATTATAAGGGTTTGCTGACACATAGGGGCTGATTTACTAAAACTGGAGCGTGCAAAATCTGGTGTAGCTGTGAATGGTAGCCAATCAGCTCTTAACTTGAGCTTGTTCAATTAAGCTTTGACAAAAAAGCTGTAAGCTGGTTGGTTTCTATTCAAAGCTGCACCAGATTTTGCAATCTCCAGTTTTAGCAAATCAACCCCAAAGTGTGGTAACTGGTATTTTTCTGCACTGGATACAATGGCAGTCAATAACTAGGGTACCTGGAAACCTATTGTTCTCCATATGCCCTATTCACACAGCAACACAGCCGGGAGGTGCCGCGAGCTGCGGTAAGATGCAAACATGTAGCATTTTCTTACAGCGCACTGAGAGGTGGTATGCTGACATACCCGTCACACTGTCCCCTCACCGCGGCTCACTGGACCTAAAAACTGTGCAGACAGCAGACACAGTGAATGACCCCATAATGATCTGCAATCGCACTTTTTGTTTTGTTCTAGGTACTGTAGATTAAGGACATACTAGAAAACAAAATGTTTTAGATGGCGTTGGGTTTAAAAAAAGCGGCAAACTATGCAAATTATAAGTCCAATTGCCTAGCTAGATGCTTTTTCCTTGCTTTGGAACCATAAAGCTTGTGGCAACTAAACATTACAGGAAGCCCAGAAAATCAGTAATAAGGAGTAAGCAAGGAAGGGAGAAGTGGAAGGTATCGCTTCTCTATGGCTGCTGACCTGACTATCATTAGTGAAGACAGAATGGAGAGGAAGGGACAGCTCTTGTCTCTGGCCTTACTCTTATTAGTGAACAGAGGATAGAGAGAGAAGGGGATCTTTCTCTTTGGATACTGACCAGGCTCTCATTACTTAATGTAATATGGAAGGGGGGGCATCTCTTCTCTAAGGCGGCTGCTGACCTGACTCTCATTAGTGAACACAGGATGGAGGGGGGACACTGCTTCTTTCTGGTCTGGCTGTCATTAGTGAACATAGGATGGAGAGGAAGAGCATCTTTGGCGGCTGACCTGGTTCTCATTAGTAAACAGAGGATAGGGAAGCTGTATTTTTGAGCTGGTAAAACTGCCATTTGATAGTGAAGATAAAATGAAGGGTGGGGGGTACTATATAACCTGACTCTGTTGTCAACAAAGAATGGAGGGAAATTAGTTATGTTCTCGCTCTGTATGCTGGTCTGGTTATTAGGAAACACAAGATGGAGAGGTAGGAGCAGCTAATCTCTCTGGCCTGATTCTTCTCATTAGTGAACACACAAAGGGGGAAGGGCAGCTTTTCTCTCTGGCCAGGCTCTTATTAGTGAACACAGGAGGAAAAAGGAGAGATGAACTGGCTTTAATAAGTGAATACATGATGGGGTTGCAGGGGTAGATACCTTTGAACCACTGGCCTGGCTTTGTTAGTGAACATAGGATAGATGAGGAGGGGCATCTCTTTTCTTTGGCCACTGGCTTGGCTCCCATTACTAAACATGGTATAGAGTGGAGGGCCAGGAATTGTCTAGGTCACACTTCCTGGCTCTTATTAGTAAACACAGGGTGTGTGTGTGTGTGTGTGTGTGTGTGTGTGAGGGTGTGTGTGTGTGTGTGTGTGAGGGTGTGTGTGTGTGTGTGTGTGTGTGTGTGTGTGAGGGTGTGTGTGTGTGTGTGTGTGTGTGTGTGTGAGTGTGTGTGTGTGTGTGTGTGTGTGTGTGTGTGTGTGTGTGTGTGTGTGTGCCCTTTTTTCCTATGGCTGCATTAGTGAACAGATGATGGATCAGTAGGGGCAACTCTTCCCTCTCATTAGTAAGCACATAATAACAGAGAGGAGCTCAACTCTTCTCTTTAGTCTAGTTGCTGGTCTGCCTCTCCTTAGTAAAGATAATTTTTGTTCAGGTCAATGGCTCAGATATTTCTAGGGAATGTAGAACCGAGTATAGGCCTGGCCTCTGGCTAGTAAATGCAGAATTAAGGTAGCTTTTCCATTTGGCCTGGCTCTCATTATGGTAAACAAAACAGAAAAGGGGACAGCTCTTCTCTCTAGCTCAGCTCTCATTAGAGAACACAGGATGGCGAGGCAGAGTCAGGCTCTTCTCTCCATCCCTGCTGGCCTGGCTTTAAATAGTGAACGTAAGATAGATGGGAAGGGGCAGCTTTTCTTTATGGCCTAGCTTTCATTAGTAAGCATAGTATGGAGGGGGTGGGTTATCCCTACTCTCTAATCTGGTTCTTCTTAGTAAATACAGGATGGAGGAGGAGGGGCAGTTTTCTCTAGCTTGGTTCTCAGTTGTGGAATCAGAATGAGGAGGGGTAGTGGCGCCTCTTCTCTCAGGCCTGGTTCTCATTAGTGTACATAAGATAGGAGGAGGAGTGGGAGGCAGCTATGCTCTCTAACCTGACTCTCATTAGTGAGTACGATGGCGGGGAGAAGCTCTACTCTGTAGTAGGGGTGCACCGAATGGAAATTTTGGTGCCAAAACTGAAAACGAAGGATGCACTAGGCCGAAAACCGAAACCAATACCGAAAATAAACAGTTTTTAAAAAATATTTATATTTTTATATACAATTGTATTATATTCAACTTTTTGATTTTTATTAAAATCATCAATTTAAATTAATATGAATTTATTGTTGGCCATTATTGGCACCTTTGGTGCAAGAAAATTCAGTCCACAGTCTCTAACCATCTAATACAGGAGATGGTCAGAGACTGCAGACATGCCACAGGAGATGGTCAGAGACTGCAGACATCGTACAGGAGATTGTCAGAGACTGCAGACATAATAAAGGAGATGGTCAGAGATTGCAGATATACTACAGGAGATGGTCAGAGACTGCAGATATACTACAGGAGACGGTCAGAGATTGCAGATATACTACAGGAGATGGTCAGAGACTGCAGACATACTACAGGAGATGGTCAGAGACTGCAGATATACTACAGGAGATCGTCAGAGACTGCAGACATAATAAAGGAGATGGTCAGAGATTGCAGACATACTACAGGAGATGGTCAGAGACTGAAGACATACTACAGGAGATATCACAAAAAATGTTGGTATTTAAAATAATCCGCCCCTCTTCAAATACCCACCACTGCGCCTTAAAGCGGAAGTAAACCCATCGATTTAACAGTCTAAAAAAAAAAGGCATGCCGTGAATGCTAACTGCACATTGGCTGTGCTCTCAAACAAACAGTCAAACCATCCAATGGCTGGTGTCATAACGGATCACATGAGCAGCACTGTGGCAGTTGAAGATTAAACAGAGGCAAAGATGGCAGCTTCCTTGGCTGAAAACGATAGGGGGGTTTACTTCCACTTTAATAAACCTACTGCCTCAACTATAGCTACCACTTGAAATATAAGAATGTAAACGTATTTTAAACCTTAAATTGTGCAATAAAAAAGGAAAAAATGGTGGCGCTTCAATAACCATAAACTATCTTATCAATCTGGTAGACCAAACTGACTAAAAATATATATATGAAAAATATATATATTAATAAAAATATGTGCGTTGATGAATATATAATTATATCACCCTGTGATATGTGACCAAAGTGAATGTGCCAAATAATTATAAATAAAATAAAAAACATAGATTAAATCAAAGTCCATAAAGTGTCCAAAATATCTTTTGAAATGATCTTAATGTGTCTTCTTAATCCTTTCACCACACCACAGTGACAGGTGACTCCTCTCCCTTAGGAAATGCACTCACCGACTCCCAATGCCTGCACTTTCGTATCAGGCTTAAGCGCTTTGAAACCACACAAAGAAATAGTAAAACGATCATCAAATTATCCACTGTGTGTATCCATAACGCTCCACATGTAAATAAAAAGGTGCTCCAATAGTGTAAAAAAGTATAAATCAATTTATTCAATCACAGTAAAACTTCAACCTTTACATTTCCAATATAAAAAGCCAGCAAAAAGCAAAACACAGCAAGCTTCTCTCCTAAAACACACACTCTTTGAACTGCAGTCACGGCGGACTCGAGGTGTGCGAGCACAATGGTGTTTTGATCTCAACCCCTCCTTGATGCCTAGATGCAGGATCAGTATACCTTCTCCACGTCTAGCTCACAGTCTCAAGCGTTGAGTTCTTTTTCTCTCTAAAGTTGAAACTAAGTTCATTACAATGAATAGAAACTTAATCGATTGAAAATCTTGCGAGCTACCAATCCAGTGAACCAAGAATCCAAAAGAACATTCCTCAAGTATAAGGAGATGTCTTTATTATTTTCATCTGCTGACACCAGACACACTCCTATAAACTGTGTTGGACTAAAAATAATTAAAATAAACTTGTGCCGCACTGTGTATACCTATGTAAAAATACTAATAACAAAGTGCAAAGCCAGTGATGATAAATAAAAAAGAGAATATAAAGTGACAATAAATGTACTGAAATGAGTGTTGCCACTATATATATGTGTGTCTATTGAAAATCGTTTTGTGGAAAGATGTGAAAATCTCCTTAAAGGGGTTGTAAAGGTAAACGTTTTATAACCTTAAAGCATTCTATGCATTAAGGTGAAAAAACATCTGACAATGCCGCCCCCCCCCCCGTTATACTTACCTGACCCCTTGAAAGTCCCATGCTCGCCACCAACATCTTCTTCGCCGCTCAGCCTGGCCGCTGATTGGTTACACTGGATGGATTAAAAGCAGCACAGCCATTGGCTCGCGCTGCTGTCAATCACATCCAATAGTGCGGCGCGCCGGGGGAAGGGCCGAGTGATACAGCAAGCGGCTATAGCCGCCGGAGGTAAGTATAACATGTCTGTTATTTAAAATAGAAATAAAAAAAATGCTTCACAACCCCTTTAAACATAGATTTTTGCATCGTTCCATAAGTAAAATACTGTTAATATTTCGGTATAAACATCTGACAACAGAATGGAGGGGCAGCTTTTCTCTTGGGTCAGTGGCCTTGTACACAAGATAAAAAAGGGGGGGGGGGCGGCTATCCTCTCTAATCTGACTCTCATTAGTGAGCACATGATGGTGGGGAGAAGCTCTACTCTCTATTCTAGCTTGGCTCCAAATAGTGCATACAGAAAAGAGGGAATGATTTTTTTCTTGGGTCAATGGCCTTGTGTACACAAGATAAAAGGGGGAGGCAGCTATCCTCTCTAGCCTGGCTCTTATTAGTGACCACAGCATGTAGAGGGAGGAGCAGGTTTTTTGACTGGTGCTGGCTTGGCTTTAAATAGTGAAAACAGGATGGAGCAGCTCTGCTCTCAACCAGCCGGCCAAACCAGAATGAACACAGAAGCGAGCAGCTCTTTGTTCTTGCTACGATCCTGGTTCCCCTAAGTGAATACAGAACAGTGGGGGTGGTAGCCACAATTTCCAGCAAAGTCTAGTCTTGCAGTGTGCTTCTTTACAAATGCCTGGTTGAATCTCTCTACCCAGACCCATACAGAACAATGTATGTACTGTATAATGGGTATGTGCAGGTTGGGAGATAGTCTAGGACAAGATGTCTAATAAAAATGAAGTTAGTGCCCATATCTTTTGATTATTAGGAATTTCAGGGTGGAATCAGCAATTTATAGGTATAACATAAAACTACTTTTAGCAATATGTACTGAATAAGATAAGTATAAATTATTTTATTATTTTGGAGGAAGGCACGTAGTGACGTCACCACGCGATCGCTCTAGGACGGGCTCCGTATGTTTGTGCCGGCCGGCAATGTTGTTTTATGCTTTAAAACCTCTTTCTAAATGTAAGTGCAATATTTTGTTTCAAAAATAAATTCATCTAAACTTTATTACACTATGGTCAGTCTTCTTTTTTTTAGGATATCCACCTAAGTAAAAGACGGTCATCATAGTTGGAAAAAGCGAGTGATCTGTAAGATACAGTCTGCTGTTTTTGGTTCCACAAGTTAAAGGCCACGGCTGGGCTATAGCCACCTGCCCCTTTTGCTTGCTATCTGGGTAAGCAGGTCCATATTACGGTGGCGGGCACTCTCCTGTTTGATTTTTATTCACTGTGGTGACAACAAGAAGCTGAAAGTGATGAATTATGGACTCTCTGCATATTCATATGTGTTGATGTTCTTTTTAGCGCAGCTTCTCTATTTCTAAATTATTTTATTGGCTGTCATTTCCCTATAATAAAAAGAAGAACAGCAAGGCACACCAAACCTCGCTCCCGCATGCATTTGTGTTGCAGAATCTCAACCTCTGTTCATCGGGTATAAATATTGCAGAGAATGATTGTTAAACCTGCACAGTTGTTGTGACAGACACAGATTTCTGCCACCCACTAAATCATAGCTTAAAACCTGCAAATTATCTGCTGAAAATGTGTAGCTGATTGGATCCTTATGCTGCTTGTACTTGTGAAACAATTTAAAGCCTTGGCAATCATTATTTCCAATGTTTGTTTTCTATTTAGCAGCAAAAGTCATTTTTCAACAACCAAAGAAAATACATTCTACTTTTATTACTTTTAGAAGAAAAATAAAAGGAACTTCACAGTTTAGAATATTAAATGCTCTGTCTCTATAATAAAAAAAACATTTAGACACTATTGATATAGAATGTCACGAGTCTGCAGGGAAAAGCGCAGCATTAAACAATAGCAGAAAATTAATTTAATTTGTACTTTTCTTGAGAAGAATGTGATTCCACTGAGATAGAGGCGCCACTTTACAGAACACAGTGTCAATTAAATAGTCGCAATGACAGTATATAGCAGTCTTGTGACTTTTATCAGTGTTAAGCCGAGCACTGGTAAAGCTTGTAAGAGGAGTTTTCATTCTACTCAGACTGCCCTATGTTGCTGCATGGCTCCTGACCCTTTGTCTGGGCAGTGCTGATTGGCCCTATGCCAATCACATGCACCCTCCCAAAAAAAAAACCCCAAAAAACAAACACACCAAACTGAGAAAGTGCAGAGTGCCTCCTAGGGCTCTGCTCCATCAGGATCAGAAGACAGGATTAAACAGCCTTTTTACACAATGTGTAGGATTAACCCCTTAGGTTCCACAGTGAGTATAACAAGAATGCTTTACTGCATATACAGAATGATTTTACTGTTGTGAGTTTAGTAACACTTTAAGGCCCCTTTCACACATGCGGACCATTTAAATCCACCTGTCTGTTTTTCAGGTGGACCTGAACGGACGCTCCATGTAGCTCTATGGAGCAACGGATATCAGCGGTGTCTGGCGGATCACATGAAAACGGACAGGCGGATCCTTTTTTATCTGATCCCCCATAGAGGAGAGTGGGGCTCTGACAGGTCCGTCTCTGCACAGAGACAGACCTGTCATCTGCCGGCTCAGCGGGATCAATGGATCAATCCCTACTGAGCAAGCGGAGTCTGTGAAAAACGGACATACAAGTGTGAAAGAGCCCTAAGGGACAGACGGGGGCATTTTTTTTCCTTTAAACAATGCAATCCAGGAACCAATCCTTGAGACGTTTAACCTTTTTTTTTTTTAGAACAGATAGTGTGCACATCTAGTTGACAACTGATAATGAAATCTCCCAGCACAGTACAGGTTATTTATGGTAAACATATCTCCCCAGACCCCTTCTTAACATAGCATGGAAGAGAAAGCAAAGAAATTTCAGCAATTAAAAAATAAAAAGGTAAGCAGCAATTTTAAAATGTCTTTTTTTTTTTTTTTAAGTTATGCAATGTGAATGGGAACATATAAAAAAAAATAAAGGGTGTGCTATTCCAATTTGGCTGTAAAAGTTTAAATACACGCCCACTCCTCCCCCCAAAACCCCAACCAGTTGTGCAGCTTTTTGCCTTTATTTTAATTTTTATAGGGATTTTGATACGGCTAGAGAAGCTACACTTCTCTGAGTTAATGGAATCTCAAGGTTACAAACCCTTCCACCTCAAAAAATTTGATTTCTACATTTTTTTATGTAAAAAGTCTCCCTGGGCTAGTACAAACTATCTTCAGAAATTCGGCAGCATGCAGGAAAATGCTGCACATATTTACTTTAACCACCTTCATGATACTGCGGCAGGTCGGCTCATTCCCGCAAATTGTTGTAGGTGTACGTCGGCACCTTTAAGGGCGATAGCAGCCACGCACACACGTGCCCGCCACTCTTTTTTGTTTATAGTGCAAAAAATAAAAAATGCAGAGGTGATTAAATATCACCAAAAGAAAGCTCTATTTGATAATGCAAACACACCTAACATTATCAATTTATCCAATTAAGAACTCTCTACAGCAGAAAAATCACTATTAAGCAAGGGCCTCAATTTTTTCCCAAACTCGGATATCGATACATTTGAGGTAATTAACCGCTTCCCGACTGGCGCACGACGATATACGTCGACAGAATGGCACGGACAGGCATAAGGGCGTACATGTACGTCCCCTTTAAGATGCCGCCGTGCCATCGAGCGTGTGCTGCCGGCAGGCCCCCTCGTGAGTCTGGTCGCGGGTCCCGCGGACTCTATCGCCGCGGGATACCTGCGATCACCTCACGGGAAGGCTGAAGGCTGCTAGGCAGAACGGGGAGATGCTGTTTATTTCTGCATCTCCCCGTTCTGCCTAGCAACTAGGGACGCTGATCTCTGCTTCCTGTGATTGGAGCAGAGATCAGCATTCACTAGCTCACAGCCACGCCCCCCCACCGTTATAAACACGCCTCTAGGAACATATAACCCCTACACTGCCACCTAGTGGTTAACCCCTTCACCGCCAGTGTCATTTACACAGGAATCAATGCATTTAAATAGCACTGATTGCTATGTCCGATGTGTCCGCCATAATGTCGCAGTCACAATAAAAAATCGCTGATCGCCGCCATTACTAGTAAAAAAAATCATTAATAAAAATGCTATAAAACTATCCCCTATTTTGTAAACTTTTGCGCAAACCAATCAATATATGCTTATTGCGATTTTTTTTTACCAAAAATATGTAGAAGAAAACGTATCGGCCTAAACTGAGGAAACACATTTTTTTTTTTTTTTTTTGGGGGCTATTAATATAGCAAAAAGTAAAAGTGTTTTTTTTCAAAATTGTCACTCTCTTTTTGTTTATAGCGCAAATTTTTTTTTACCAAAAATATGTCGAAGAATACGTATCAGCCTAAACTGAGGAATATTTATCATAGCAAAAAGTAAAAAAATAATGTGTTATTTTAAAAATGTACGCTCTTTTTCTGTTTATAGCGCAAAAAAAAAAAACCCAGGGGCGATCAAATACCACTGAAAGAAAGCTCTATTTGTGGGGAAAAAAAGGACGTCAATTTTGTTTGGGAGCCACGTCGCACGACCGCGCAATTGTCAGTTAAAGCGACACAGTGCCGAATCGCAAAAAGTGGTCTGGTCTTAAGCCAGCAAAATGGTCCGGTCTGAAAGTGGTTAAAGATGTACACCTATTTGCTAGAAGACTTCTACTCAAAAGTCTGTATTCAAAAAGCACCACACAAGAAGTCACAGACTCTTCACAAACTTGATGGCTTACTTAGTCCTCTAGAAGAATTCGACCCTACCAATCTTATTGATACGGTAGACATTGAAGCTCTTCTACAACAAAACATCAACACTACAACTGAATCACTAGTTAACCCGACTACCTTTAAAAATAAATCTGAATTCCCTCCTATGTCTGACAATTCCAATCTGGCTGCGTTTGTGAATTTTGTAACCGCAGGCATCAAAAAAATGCATAAACGCAAACGTATGAACAACTTAACCAAAGAAGAGAGGATTGCTTTACAGTCTCTCAAGGTCCAACATTCACTTACCATAAAACCAGCAGACAAAGGAGGGAATATAGTCATTATGACAAACATACAATACAAAACAATGTGTAAAAATGTTTCTCCAGAATGATTCCTGGTATAATTAAGTATAGTTAATCTCCAAAAAAAAACTGAAATTCAACAATAAGTTCTATTCATTAATTGATGATGCATTTTTAACCACTTAAGCCCTGGACCATTTTGCTGGCCAAAGACCAGATCACTTTTTTGCGATTCGGCACTGCGTCGCTCTAACTGACAATTGCGCGGTCGTACGACGTGGCTCCCAAACAAAATTGACATCCTTTTTTTCCCACAAATAGAGCTTTCTTTTGGTGGTATTTGATCACCTCTGTGGTTTTTATTTTTTTGCGCTATAAACAAAAAAAAGAGCGACAATTTTGAAAAAAAAAACTTTTTGCTATTATAAATATTCCTCAGTTTAGGCCGATACGTATTCTTCAAAATATTTTTGGTAAAAAAAATTGCAATTAGCGATTATTGATTGGTTTGCGCAAAAGTTATAGCATCTACAAAACAGGGGATAGTTTTATGGCATTTTTATTAATAATTTTCTTTTTACTAGTAATGGCGGCGATCAGCGATTTTGTTCATGACTGCGACATTATAGCCGACACATCGGAAATTTTTGGGACCATTGGAATTAATACAGCGATCAATGCTATAAAATTGCATTGATTGCTGTAAAAATGTCACTGGCAGTGAAGGGGTTAACTACCAGGGGGCGGGGGAAAGGTTTAGTGTGTCCTGGGGAGTGGTTCTAACTGTGGGGGGATGGGCTAGCAGTGACACTCCCGATGACAGGGAGCAGACGATCAGTGTCCTGTCACTAGGCAGAACGGGGAGATGCTGTGTTTACATCGGCATCTCCCCGTTCTTCAGCTCCGTGACATGATCGCGGGCACCCGGCGGACATCGAGTCCGCAGGCACTGACACGGAGCTCGCGGCAGGCGCGCGTGTGCACGGCGGGAAATTCAAAGTAACGCACAGGTACGTTACTTTGCCCAGCCGTGCCATTTTGCCGACATATATCTACAGGCGCCAATCGCCACGGATGAGGGCTCCCTCTTTGAGGCTAGTCTTCTTAAGCAGAGACTTCTTAGCTAGGGTTACTCCCTCATCTGCATCAAAAAGGCCTTCAGGAGAGCCTACAGTCAATCTAGACATGAACTTCTTTTTCCTAAAAACACTGTGACTACCAAACATCAACAGATTTGACCGATTACCGAATTTAACAACCAACATAGAACAATCCATAGGATACAGAAAAAACACTGGGGGATACTTTAGATTGATCCAACACTCAGTCCCCACATACCAGTATATCCTGCCATTACTTACTGTAAGGCCAAATCCATTAAATATAAATTAGTCCAGAGTGAATACATGGGGCCATTTAGAGCAGATCCCTGCAAACAGTTTGGCACATTCACCTGTGGTGGATGCACTACCTGTCAATACATGAACACCAAGTTAAACATCGCACTACCAAATGGCCAATTATTCAAACCCCAACATTTTGCCATTAGTAAGACGGCAGGTGTTGTAGACATGTTAACCTGCCAATGTGAAAGGTTTTACATTGGTAAAACAAAAATTAGAATTTCGGAAAAGGGCAGGGAGAAATGTCACGAGCATCCTTACGTTTAACCCTGAGCTCCCTCTCGGGAGACATGTTAGGGACCACCATAAAGGCAGATGCCCGAGATTCCAGTTTTTGATCCTTGACCATGTTCATCCGGTTTGGAGGGATGGACACTGGAACAAGCTCCTCTGGATTATGGTGCTGGGGGCAAACAGCTCACCAGGACTGGACAGTCAGTTGAGTTATAGACCATTTTTAGAGGAGTTTGCCTCAGGGTCTGTGAAAAGGATCTCTAGATATCCACTTTTACCCCTCACATTCCTCAACCCCTCTTTTCCCTACGCACTCTCTTTTTTAGATCACTATTTTACATCCATAAGATATATGTTCTCTGATGAGTTGTTACATTTCTTTTGGATTGAGTGTGGCTATATATTATTGCCCATGCCTGTAAATAATACATGCTCTCTCGCCAATTGTCAATTTCTTGTTTGTCCTCATGGTTCCCTGTGGTAGCTGCATAATCCCCTGGAGATACGCTTGAAAATTTCTGGCCGATCTACGAGGTACAATTATTAATTTGGCTATTATGTTTTCCAGATATACATAAATGGGCCGGAGAGAGTGGGAGAAGAACCGGAGAGCGCAAAGGAGTCGGAAGAGACCCCCAAAATCGGAAGACCACCGGAGCTGTCTAATAAATTACTTTAAAAACCTGTCTAGTGTGTTTTTTTTATTAACACTTTTCCCTAGGTGAATGGGTAGGGGTACGATGTACCCCATACTCATTCACATTGGGTGGGGGGCCGGGATATGGGGGCCACCTTATTAAAGGTGGCTCCCGAATTCCGATGAGCCCCCCGCCCGCAGACCCCGACAACCAACGGCCAGGGTTGTCGGGAAGAGGCCCGTGTCCTCATCAACATGGGGGACAAGGTGCTTTGGGGGTGGGGGGCCGCAGGGCGCACCCCCTTCCTCAAAGCACCCACCCCCCCCATGTTGAGGGCACGCGGCCTGGTACGGCTCAGGAGGGGGGGCACTCGATCGTCCCCACCCCCTTTCCTGACCGGCCTGCGTGCTCGGATAAGGGTCTGGTATGGATTTTAGGGGGACCCCATGCCGTTTTTTAGGCGTAGGTGGGTTCCCCTTAAAATCCCTACCAGACCTAAGGGCCTGTTATGCTCTTGGAAGGGGAACCCATGCCGTTTTTTTTATTTAAAATTTGGCGTGGCGTTCCCCGTCAAGATGCATACCAAACACAGTGCCTGGTATTGGCGGGGATCCAAGTCGGATCCCCGCACCAGTGTGAAACCGCCCTCAATGTCAGCGATGCTTGTCGCTCATTAGGAAAGGAAAAAAATAATTTTTCCTTTCCCGATGCGAGACAGCTCGTCGCTGGCTCCCGTGACGGGGCTCGCAGGGTGTCAATCTTGCCGATAAAAACTGAGAGATTGACACAATATCGCGGACACCTACTGTATGTTATGCTTTATTATAGATTGTTATTAGTTGCAAAGATATCCTAATGAAAATGCCCCTGAAGAAAGGATTTATGTGAGATCCTGAAATGCTTTGGCAACAGGAGAATAAAATTTTCAATCAAATCAACTGCATTTATTGTTTTTATTAATGTGTTATATGGTGATGTATGCACCTATATTTTTAACATTTTCTGTTTTTTATATATATATATATTTACCTCCTCTCTTTTCCATGGTTACTAATTATAGGGATGTTGGCAACAAATAGGTATTTTTGGGTGTATCTTCTCTAATTTCTAGAAAAGTAATAGAGGGAAATTCTTTCAATGGGGACACTAGTTCTGGTGACCTGGGGTTCCCCAAAGAATTCCCTTAATTTGCAGGGATTTTCTCTCATTTTCTGTTTGGCTATGGGACAGGAAGTGAAGATAAATCTCCCCATTGGGACGAAGCAGGCAAAAATAAACCTTACAGGAGTTATAATGCTCCCTTACTCTATCCAAAATTAAAAAAAAAAGTTGTGCCTATATATCTACTTTATTTACTCCATCATAATATTATTTATTCTATTCCTAATTCTCAAAACTTAAAATGATTTCCAGGCTCTAGCTATGGTGAATCTAGTAGCCATAAAGATATAAAGAGATGAGTGCTTGGAGGGTGGCCCGAAACTGATGGTCCCTTCCAGAGATAAGTTGATTCAAGTCAAGTTCTTGTCTTGCATAGAGTGTACTACACCCCTGTGCGACTCCATAAGATGTACCGGACATGCGATCTGCAATGTCCTCAGTGTCGGGCTAATTTAGGGTCCTACTTACACATGTTCAGGGCTTGCCCAAACATTGCAAAATTCTGGTTGAAAGTATCTGAAGTAATTAACCTTAGGTTGCAGTTGACGCTTTTGGCTTCCCCAGAAACTGGCAATTCTATGTATCCATCCATGAAGATGAGAGGAGGCCCTATCATACCAAATTGTTAATCTCATACCTCCTATATTACACAAAAAAACGAATTCTCCTGAAGTGGACCACCTACACTCCCCCATGGTGTCCTCCTGGGAAGCATTGGTAGATGCTGCCTTACCTATGTATAGACTCACATATATCAATCAGGGTTGTTCCTGGAAATATGAGAAGGTTTGGTCTTCTTGGACCTCAAATTAACCATTGCTGTCTATTTTTGTTTTACTCATAGTTGTTAAGCAAATAGACTGATAGTTTACCTGCTATTACCCTGTCTCTCAAAAATGACAGCTGGAATCTGAACTGTCTCAGAAAACAGACAATTTAAAAAAAGCTCCAAACAGCACTGGAAATGTACATGTAACAGGGGGGTTGACTGTGCAGATATAAACAGAGATTACACATGGAGAAAAGTAAAACCTAGCTTTTAAATTGCATTACTGCCAACGAAACTTGCACCACGCTTAAATAACGTTTAATGAAATCTATAATTTACAAAGAACTTGATCAGGGATGAGAATTACAATGCCTGCAGCAATTGGCAGCATTACATTAGGGAGCCAGGAGAGGAGACGAGCGGAGAATTTCATCATCCGATGTGCGCTTCCTACAGGTCAGCTAATGTAATATGACAGAAACAAACAACGGGAAATCTGGCCAAGTGATTACAGCCAAAATGTTTTGCAGTAAAGATTTCATTTAAATTGATGTAGCTGCAAATGTTATGTTCTTATAAACTAGAAGGGGAAACTTCTCAAAGGGGATTTTTAATACTCATTATTTAACCACTTCCCGCCCGGCCTATAGCAGAATGACGGCCGGGGCGGTGGTTCTGTTATCCTGACTGGGCGTCATATGACGTCCTTCAATATACATGCTGCCATGCGCCCGTGGGGGCGCGCATCGCGGCGATCGGTGGAGCGGTGTGTCAGTCTGACACACCGCTACACTGATCTCGGTAAAGAGCCTCCAGCTGAAGCTCTTTTACCACGTGATCAGCCGTGTCCAATCACGGCTTATCAGGATGTCAACAGGAAAAGCCAGTAATCGGCTTTTCCTCACTCGCGTCTGACAAAGTAGAGGAGAGCCGATCGGCGGCTCTCCTGACAGGGGGGGTCTGCGCTGGACTCAGATGCCCACACTGGACCACCAGGGACTCCACTAGGACCAACAGGGAAGTGGGCAACATGTGGATGGCCAGGTATGTACCCCATGGCCATCCACATGTAAAAATGATGCCCAATCTGTGCCAATCAGTGCCAACAAATGGGCACTGACTGGCACCATTATGTACCAAAAAAAAATCAGTGATGCCCAGCAATGCCACTCATCAGTGCCACCCATCAGTGTCCAGCAGTGCCACCTATCAGTGCCCATCCATGCCCACCAGTGCCCACCCATGCCACCTATCAGTGCCCCCCATAAGTACCCATCAGTGCCACCCATAAGTGCCCATCGGTGCCACCCATAAGTGCCCATCGGTGCCACCCATAAGTGCCCATCGGTGCCACCCATAAGTGCCCATCGGTGCCACCCATAAGTGCCCATCTGTGCCACCCATAAGTGCCCATCAGTGCCGCCTATGAGTGCCCATCAGTGCCGCCTATGAGTGCCCATCAGTGCCGCCTATGAGTGCCCATCAGTGCTGCATACCAGTGCCACCTATCAGTGCCCATCATCAGTGGCCGTCAGTGCCACCTCATCGGTGCCCATTAGTGCCGCCTTATCAGTGCCAGTCAGTGCAGCCATATCAGTGCCCATCATTGAAGAAGAAAACTTACTTATTTACAAAAAAAATTAACAGAAACCAAGAAAAACTTTTTTTTTTTTTTTTTTAAACGGTCTTTTTATTTGTTGCGCAAAAAATAAAAATTGCAGAGGCGATCAAATACCACCAAAAGAAAGCTGAAAATTGGCTTGGGCAGGAAGGTGTCTAAGTGCCCGGTATTGAAGTGGTTAAAGAAGTAATCCACTAAGCAGAAAAGGTGCTGGAGACATGTGTAAGTGTGTGTAGTGGGTTCGAAGAAGGGTGCCCCAACCATTCTTCTGTATCATAGGAAGTAGGTGTGTACTGTTATGGTAGGGAAGCCTTATACCCCATCACAATATATCTTTAAAAAGAAGGTGGGGAAGGAAAAAGAAGCAGTCAATCACAATGTTTTAATCATTTTTCGAATCCAGTATTGAAATTTTGATGTGGTGCTAACAGCCAAAAAAGTGAGGGCACTTCTAAATGTCACACAGCTCTTTACACTACCAGTTGCCAAGTCCTGTCCCCTTCATCTTACAGTGCTTTGTATCATCATTTAGTTGAAAGGGTAGATGTCACCATTTATTCATGTGTTCGTACTTTATCTCTTAAATAACAAACACTGATTAGAAAGAAATTGTAGACGTCATGGAACAGAGCCATGTCCCCTTTCTTTGGAAGCGTAACTGTGAGTGGCGTAGTGAAGGTTGATATTTACTAAAGCCTACAGCCACTGGGCAAAGTTTTGCTTGCTGCACTACGTGAACATGCAACTGAGCATACAACCAGGATATGCATTGGCTTACTCAGTGCAAAGGAACGTCCCTCAAAACAGCCAGGGCTCACCCTGCAGGCATTCTCTGCCCTCATCTGGCCTTCTACCACATTCTGGAAATGATGGATTACAAATAAGTTCCAGAATAAAAAATGTATTCATCTGCTCATGGCAGTCAAATACCATGATATTTATCTGCCTATTTTTCAACAGGGGACACACAGTAAGATTACATCATCTACAGTCATGTAAAAAAAGTATGTGCACCCCATGGAAACTGTTGACTTTTTCAACATGTTTGACTGCTTGCGGACCACCCCACGCAGATATACTGCGGCAGGGTGGCCGTTCTGTGCCAGATCACACACCTAGTACGTGATTTGACACTTCGGGGTCTGGGGCTCATGTGCAGCCACCGGCGACCCGCTCCCGCTGTGATTGGACACATCGGGGGGCCAATCAGCAGCTCCGGCAGACTCAATGTCCGCCGGGAACCGCTGATCGTTCCTAAGAGAAGCAGAACAACGGTCTGCCAAACAAGGCATATCACCATTCTGTGAGAAGGGAAGGTAGTAATCCTGTGTTTCTGCTAACCTTTGCCTTCCCACAGTACAAGCACATCCCCCACAGTTAGCAAGCACTCCCTAGGAACACATTTAACCCGATGATCGCCCCCTGACGTTAACCCCCTTCAGCCAGTGTCATTAGTACAGTGACAGTGCATATTTTTTAGCACAGATCGCTGTATTAGTGTCACTGGTCTCCAAAAAGTGTAACAAGTGGCAAGTGTCCAATTTGTCCACCGCCTATTCTGTGATCTATTACTAGTATATAAAATTAAGTATAAAAAATATACTATACTAAATATAGTATAAAAATTTGATGAAGATATATATTTTTTTTATATTTATTGGGTGTGGTTTATAGCAGAAAGTAAAAAATATTGTTTTTTTGTTTTCTTTTTTATAAAAAACGCAGTGGTAATCAAATGCCACCAAAAGAATGCTTTATTTGTGGGGAAAAAAGGACAAACACGACCGCGCAATTGTCAGTTAAAGTAACGCAGTGACGTATCACAACAAATGGCCTGGTCAGGAAGGGGGTAAACCTTCTGGAGCTGAAGTGGTTAAACAGGCCTAAATTATACAGTATTTTCGTGCTTACAGAGGAAGATGACATACAAATGAATACAATTGACATAATATATTTATTCTCATAATCTAAATTAAGGATATAGCAGATTTGTCATGTGGAAAAAGTATACTCCTACATTTACCGCCACTTCAAGTGTTTCAGTTTAAGCTCCGACCATTAGACCACCACAAAATGGCAATCACCCCAATTTATGACTAGCGTTTAACCACTTTCAGACCGGACCATTTTGCTGGCTTAAGATCAGACCACTTTTTGCGATTCGGCACTGCGTCGCTTTAACTGACAATTGCGCGGTCGTGCAACGTGGCTACCAAACAAAATTGACGTCCTTTTTTTTTCCACAAATAGAGCTTTCGTTTGGTGGCATTTGATCACCTCTGCGGTTTGTATTTTTTGCACTATTAACAAAAAAAGAGCGTCAATTTTGAAAAAAAAAAACGCATTATTTTTTACTTTTTGCTATATTAAATATCCCCCAAAAATAAATAAAAATTTTTTTTTTCCCTCAGTTTAGGCCGATACGTATTCTTCTACATATTTTTGGTAGAAAAAAAAAAAAAAAAATTGGTTTGCGCAAAAGATATAGCTTTTACAAAATAGGGGATAGTTTTATGGCTTTTTCATTAATCATTTTTTTTTTTTAGTACGGTAGTAATGGCGGGGATCTGCGATTTTTATTGTGACTGCTACATTGCGGCGGACACATCAGACATTTTTGACACATTTTTGGGATCATTGTCATTTATACAGCAATCAGTGCTATACAAATGCACTGATTCCTGTGTAAATGACACTGGCAGTGAAGGGGTTAACCAGGGGGTGGCAGTGTAGGGGTTAAATGTGTCCTAGGGGTGTGTCACTAACTATGGGGGGCGTGGCTGTGCGTTAGTGATCACTGATCTCTGCTCCAATCACAGGGAGCAGAGATCAGTGTCACTTGTTGCTAGGCAGAACAGGGAGATGCTGTTTACGTCCGCATCTCCGTGTTCATCCTCCCTGTGAGACGATCGCGGGTATCCCCGCGACGATCGAGTCCGCGGGACCCGCGTCCGGACTCACGGGGGTCCCGACCGGCGCGCACGCAATGGCACGGCGGCATTTTTAAAGGGACGTACCTGTACGCCCTTATGCCTGTCCATGCCATTCTGCCGACGTACATCTGTGTGCGCCAGTCGGGAAGTGGTTAAAGTAATGTGCACATTGAAGGGCTTTGAACAGCACAATCAAAAAGTTGTCCAAGTACACTTACTGCCTAGCCTGCAAAAAAAAAATAAAAAATGGCACAGTCTAACACTTTGAATTAGAAAAAGGTTTAAGCTGCACAACATTTTTAAATATACAAAAATACAAATACATCTTGTATGTGGAAGCCACACTGCCTCATCAAGGCCCTTGGGTATAGTGCATCCTAATAGCACTGGATAAATGAGGAGTAGGTATGCCTGGAGGCAGTCCATTTCTTTTAAAGCTACCCACGCCAATTCCAGCAAGCTATACAAAAATGGCAACCACCTAAATTTTTTATTAACTAGCTTAAAACGTAAGGTACACATGGGAGGGCTTTGAACAGCACAAACAAACAAAATGTTTTCCCAGAACACTTCCCAGACAATAATTAGAACCACTAAAGCAGTGTGGCTTCAGGGAGTTTGCAGGTCAAACCTGTCTTATTTGTAGAAAGGAGGAGGTATGCATTGCTTTAGCGGTTACCAACATCCTTGTATGAGTATAGAGCAAACAGAGAAATTATCCCGGGACTTTAAAGGTGACCACTAGAAATGGTATATTAAAACATTTGATATTTTATTAGTGACAATCCTAAAACATATTGATAAAAAAACAACAAATGTAGCCGCCTATTGGTGCATGCACTGAGATACAATGTGGCATCTGTGTATTATGAATACATGCATTTTTTACAGAGAAAGATATCTAGGGTCTGGAGTTCTCTGTACTATTGACATGTGTGGTATGATCATGCCAAGATCAAAAGAGACCTCTAAAGCCCCCCCCCCCCCCAAAAAAAAAAATAATTGTGGATGCCCATGGGTCTTGAAAGGGATTTAAAAAGATTGTCAAATTATTTGAAATCAATTATTATTAAGTAGCCTATATTTCAATATATATACATGTATATAAATGCTGCGCTATCTTAGTATTGTGAACAATACCTATGCAATAATGAATGAATAAAGTTATAATAGGTCTCATGCACCGTCCTGTCCCCTCCCCAACGCGGCGTGTCGATACAGGGATGTGATGTATCTTCCTCAGGGGTTATTGTTTTGATTCACGAGATTCATTAATAGTATATTATCTGCATGCACTAATAGCACTTTATCTCACTATTGTCACTTTATTCATTCATTATTGCATAGGTATTGTTCAAAATACTAAGATAGCATTCATATATACACATACACTGTTGAGGCACAAGCTTATGGGATGTGATCAATGCTAGCAGCTGTCCATATAGGAGGTTAACTTATTTCAGAAGTGGTAGCTCTTAAGATTTCTTTAAATTTGTTTAACGTATATTTCAAGCAACTGCTAATTCACCCAGAACTGGTCAGCCTAGTCCAGCAATTTCAGTCCAATGGCTGACTGTTTTAAAAAAAGCTCTCCAAGAACTCAAAAATCTTCTTTTGAAGTGGAGAGAGCGAAGGTAAGAGGGAGGAAAGAGAAAAAGAAGATGTAGAATTATGCCGCGTACACACGATCAAACTATCCGGCGGACTTAGTCCTGCGGACAATCCGCCGGACTTTCCGAACGAGTGGACTTGCCCACACACACCCACCCCAAAGCCCCTTGTCCCCATGTTGATGAGGACAAGGGCCTCTTCCTGTGCTAAGACAGTAGTTCTCAACCTCAGTCCTCAAGTACCCCCAACAGGCCATGTTTGCAGGTTTTCCTTTCTCTTGCACAGGCTCTTTAAATCAGAGTCAATGGCTTGGTATTTTGGAAAGCTATTTCATCTAAGAGAAAGTCTCAAAACATGGCTTGTTGAGGTACTTGAGAACTGAGGTTGAGAACCACCATGCTAGATAAAAAGGTTGAAAAAGAATATTAGAGCAACTGAGATACTAGGTGTCCCTGGACATAAAAGCCTTCTTAAACAAATTGCTAGAGACCTAAAATAGAGTTGTTTGGCCACAGTAACTGTAGACATGTTTGGTGCAAACCAAAGAAAGCATTTGAGGAGAACCTCATACAAAATGTAAAGCATGCTGGTGGAAAGGTTATGATTCGGGGTTGCTATGCCCCTTCAGAGACTGGGCAGCTCGCAGTCATTGAGTCAACTATGAATTCTTCACCAGATGAAAACGCACTTGATGAGAATGTGAAGCCATCTGTCCAAATGTTGAAGCTGAACCAGAAATGTGTCTTTTAATATGATTATGATCGACCAAGAAATAGCTCAGAAACAAATACTGAAGAGTTAAGGACTGGCCAAGTCTAAAGCTCTGATCTGAATGCCACTGAAATGTTGTGGGGGATTTATAAGAGGCAGTTCATACAAGGAAATCCACACATATCTTGCAACTGAAATAATTCTGCGTGGGCGAGTGCTCAAATATTTCTTATGTTGACGTTTTAGTGATCAGTTATTATAAATAATTTCTGATAAAGGGAGCAATACAGCATGATAGGCCAAGGGTATACAGCATGAGAAGCCAAGGGTATACTCCTATTTTTTTCCCAGTACACCAGTAGATCAAATAAAATTTTTGTTAAAAAAAAAAAAATGTTTGAAAAGGCAATTACTCTTTGTGTTTTATTCATGTATATCACTATTAGCTGTAAACATTGTTTGAATAAAGTTCAAAATTTTGCCTGTTAAAATAGAAGGAAAAAGTCAACAAAATTCCACATGACTGTTTAATTTGCCTTTACTCTGTTATAGCATTTTTCCTATTATCTCAGCATGGAGCTGTCCATTAAACTATACTATGCAAAATGCCAGTAGTACAAGGTACATTCCCAGCATCCCAAAAAGCATCTGCCAGGTGCTGTACAAAATCATGTTGATAAAAACGAATTCTTTCTTCTATTTACAAAAATATGTTAAGAAAGAATAAAAGGAAATTCTGAAACTATGGTAGAAGTGTACATCTTAGCACATATTCACACTAAGAGGCTGGGATTCAGCCAACATGCTTGCTTTCAATTTATCATAAGGCACAAATTAATTGAAGTTGAAACATGAAAGCGATCATTTTTCTCTGCTGTGTTAATTCTTCTTATCATTATTATTACTCATTTGCTAAGGACAAATAGCCGGAAACTGGAAAACAAAGTGGTTTTACACTTCTTCACAAATGTACAGTCAGGGTAAAGTGGGTACATCAAAGCCAGAACCTTGGAGTGACACTGTGCAATGGCCATTATTTAGCGCTGAGGTCCTACTTGGAGGATGCAGCTGCTTCATTAAAGACAACCCTTTGACATTCAGAGAAAAATAGGAGTGCTGTGTAAATTACAGAATACATCTTGTTACAGCACTGAGACGCATATATTAAAATAATTAGATAAATTAAGAAAAACATTGGCAAAAAAGGGAACTCAAAAGAATAAAGTACAGCTCTCTAAATAGATGAATCCCATACTGACTGACTCTAAAAACATACAGACTCAGCCCAATCATGTGCAAACAAACAAAAAAGTACTGATAATACAAAAATACAATACTGTAGTGCCAAAAAAGTTAATATAATCAATACGTGATTAAAATCCAATAATTCTTTAAATTCTCCATGATAAAGTGTCTTATTCAAGTCTCCTTACCCCTAAGCTCTGGTTCTTAACCATTTTCTGCACGCCCACCGTCAAAATGAGGGAGAGACAGTGCGGCTCTCGTTCTGGGTGGACGTCATACGGCGGCGCCCAGAATGGGAGCGTGACAAACGCGGCCATGCAGTGTTGCTAGGACACAGCGTGACCCCGATCTCTGTAAAGAGCCGATCACTTGGCTTTTTGACCATGTGATCGGCTGTGTGCATTGACAGCCTGTCACATGTAAACACAGAAGTGCTGGTGAGCGGGTCTCATCGCCTCACACTGACAGACTGTGGCGAGGAGAGCCTTCAGCAGCATCTCCTTGCAGGGAACACCCAGACATGTAATCAAGGCACTGATCATCATTCCCCCGATTACTGTAAAGCCCCCCAGCGCCACCAATCAGTGCCCATTAGTAATGCCAGGCACTGCTGCCTTTCTGGTACAATCATTTTTTATTGAAAATAAAAAAAGCCAGAATAGACAAACAAGGCAAACAATAAAAGCATCCGGCGACTGACCCGGAAGTGGGAATGAGTAACTGGATCCAGAGGTCCAAGACATATCAAGACTAACAAAATAAAGAAAGGAAAAAACAAACAAACAAAAAAAACAAACAAAAAGGGGGGGGGGGCTAGGTGGGGAGCGGGGTAGGGAGGATAGGGTGGGTAAGAGTGAAGTGGGGAGAGTGAAGGTAAGAGGGAGGTGTGACGAAACGTCCCTACACTCCTCTTGAGTGCTTTCGTCATATACCATTTCCTCCCAGTCTGAATATAGATATCAGATATTCCAACCGCTCACAAGCACAAAACGAGACAGGACTTGCTTAGCGCTAACATGGGTTCATCAACAAACTAAGAATACTCTTTACATATATCCTGGGAGATACTGTGGATAAATATTACTTACTTACATTTTAAGTAATCCAAGATATATTTTCTCACTCACAATGTGCCAGGATGACTTATACATAATAGGCGCATAGGGAGCTGAAACATGGGTTTCCCAACCTTTCCAAGGGATTCTGGGTTCCATGTGCCCTCCCGTCACAAGAGGAAAGAGAAAAATAAGATGTAGAATTAGGCCACATGTGAGGAGGAGAGACAGGCTAGATAAGAATGTGAAAGGAGGAGATGTAGACTTAGACAAGAAAAGAGCTTGGGGCTTGCGGGTTGGGTGGTATATTGGAACAGTCTGGAATACGTAAGCTGGCTGGGGGCAGAGCAGGGGGAGCCTAAGACCACCATAGATTCCACACTTTGAGGAACCTAGCATGGGTGTCATGAAGTACACTGGTCATCTTTTCACGTAACATGAGAGTGGTCAATATGCTTTTCACTTCTGTAATACCAACCGAGAGCTTCTTTCAGCATCTCAAAAACGCAATAGCGCATTTTGCAGCAATGAAGAGGTAGGTGGCCAGCTTTTGTTGGTAGGACAAGAAGCCCGGGAGGGGACAATGGAGTAAAGGATGTCGGACGTCTTTGTGGAAAGGCACATGAAAAAGGGTTGACGGGAGGCTATAGACCCTAGACCAGCATCCCATCAGTTGTGGGCAGGACCACCAAATGTGTATCTTATCTCCACGATGGCCATATGCCCGGAAGCATCTATCATTGTACCATGGATTTGCATGAGCTATGGGCAACGGAAACCCAATACCAGTGGAGGAGGCCTTTGTAGGCTGCTTCCATGGTAACCATATTAAAAGAACATTTGGCGATGGATGACCAGACTGCTGGTTGGAAGCTAAACAGTGGGGACCTTGAGTGGAGAGTGTGAACAAGTTTTGCTTTTTGACTGCTGGTGATTGCTGGGTTGCATTTTTAGGTTCTTTTTGGGGCTTTTCCTTGTAGCTTTAACACCTTTTTCTGTCACTTTTTAAACAGCTTTTTTCTTTGCTTCCTTCAGCCTACTAATTAAGGGTAGTGGTTAATTGGTCACAGGTGCTTAAGGCCTATATAACCTTCCGTAGAACTCATTGTGGGCCTGCTTTGTGCTTGCTGGAACTTAGACCAAGTGGAACTGGACTAAGTGGTGAGTTAAAAAAAACGAGAGTTGAAAACAAGAGGTTGTAACAGGGATCAAGAACCTGGGTAGAGTGAGAGTGTACCTATGTATTGTAAGTACATGAGTGCTGCAAGTGCACGTGGGCTGTTTATATTACAAAAATGGATATCAAATTTTCCGCCAATAGTTCAACGGCCTGAAGCGATTAATCTTAAAGCGGAGTTCCACCCAAAAATGGAACTTCCGCTTTAAATACTGGTGACCCCCTGACATGTCATTTTTTGGGGGGGGGGAGCAGGTACCCAGTTTTGACAGGCACCCAGCTCCCACTTCCTCCCCTGTCGCTGAGGCGCCGGAAGGAAGTTCACCTCTCTCCCCCCTCCCTCCCTGCAATTTTCCCAGAAAATTGCCCGGCCATTCACAGCGTGCGCACCCAGCTGTGAAGCCACAGCCGGACGCCCACAGTTACAATTCTAGCTTCACGGAGAGGAGGGAGGCTTTGTGTGTCTGCATCGCTGGACCATGGGACAGGTGAGTGTCTGTTTATTAACCACATGCCGACCGCGCTATAGTCAAAAGACGGCTACAGCGCGGTCGGCTTATCCTGGGAGGACTTCCTACAGACGTCCTCCCAGAAACTTGCTCCCGCGCGCCCCCTGGGGCGCACACTCGGGAACATCCGTACACTCGGGAACATCCGTACAGTAAACGGCCGCTGATAGCGGCCGTTTACCACGTGATCGACCCGTCAAATGACGGAGCGATCACATGTACACAAACCGGCGTCACGTCATGACGCCGGTTCCTCCCTCTCCTCTCTGTACCGATCGGTACAGAGAGGAGAGAAGCGGAGAGGGGGAGAGACAGGACCAGCGCTGTGGGCTGGATGTGTAGTGCCCACAGCGCTGGTCAATACACTGCCACCACTGTGCAATGCTCTGCCACCACTGTGCAATGCTCTGCCACCAACCACTGTGCAATGCTCTGCCACCAACCACTGTGCAATGCTCTGCCACCAACCACTGTGCAATGCTCTGCCACCACTGTGCAATGCTCTGCCACCAACCACTGTGCAGTGCTCTGCCACCACTGTGCAATGCTCTGCCACCACTGTGCAATGCTCTGCAACCACTGTGCAACGCTCTGCAACCACTGTGCAACGCTCTGCAACCACTGTGCAACGCTCTGCCCCCAACCACTGTGCAGTGCTCTGCCACCACTGTGCAATGCTCTGCCACCACTGTGCAATGCTCTGCAACCACTGTGCAACGCTCTGCAACCACTGTGCAACGCTCTGCAACCACTGTGCAACGCTCTGCCCCCACTGTGCAACGCTCTGCCTCCACTGTGCAACGCTCTGCCCCCACTGTGCAACGCTCTGCCCCCACTGTGCAACGCTCTGCCCCCACTGTGCAACGCTCTGCCTCCACTGTGCAACGCTCTGCCCCCACTGTGCAACGCTCTGCCCCCACTGTGCAACGCTCTGCCTCCACTGTGCAACGCTCTGCCCCCACTGTGCAACGCTCTGCCCCCACTGTGCAACGCTCTGCCCCCACTGTGCAACGCTCTGCCCCCACTGTGCAACGCTCTGCAACCACTGTGCAACGCTCTGCAACCACTGTGCAACACTGCAATACTCTGCCAATACTCGCCAATACTCTGCAATAAATTTTAATAGAAACAAAGAATTTTTATTTATTTTTTTTACCGAATTTTCAGTATATTTTGATTTATAGCGCAAAAATTAAAAAACCCAGCGGTGATTAAATACCACCAAAAGAAAGCTCTATTTGTGTGAAAAAAAGGACACAAAATTAATTTGGGTTCAGTGTTGCATGACTGAGTAATTGTCATTCAAAGTGTGAGAGCACCGAAAGCTGAAAATTGGTCTGGTTAGGAAGGGGGTTTAAGTGCCCAGTGGGTAAGTGGTTAAAAGTCAGCAGCTACACTTTGTGTAGCTGCTGACCTTTAAAAAGGTGTAATTCCTTGTACACACGGTCGGACATTCCGACCACAAAATCCATCAGATTTTTTCAGACGGATTTTGTCCGAAACTTGTGTTGCACACACACGGTCAGACAAAGTTGTCAGAAAATGCGATCGTTCCGAACGAGGTGACGTACAACATGTACGGCAGGACTACGTAGAGGCCAGTAGCCAATAGCTTTTGTCTCCAAATTTCTTCTGAGCATGCGTGGAACTTTGTGCGTCGGAATTCTCTACACACGATCGGAAAAAGTCAGATCGGATTTTGTTGTTGGAAAATTTTAGATCCTGCTCTCAAATTTTTTCCAACGGACATTCCGAAGGAAAAAGCCCGCTAGAGCCCGCACAGGATCGGATTTTCCGACAACATAATCCGATTGGACTTTTTGCATCGGAATATCCGTCCGTGTGTACGGGGCATATCTCTGCTTTAATTTAAGATGGGAGGAATTGACATATAAACATAGGAAAACAATTTTTGAAGATTTGCTCTTGGTGGCTAGTCTCCAACTTGTCTGAGCAATCTGTTGAGCATACTAATGACGTTGAGGAAAGTTAATAACGAGACAGATTTCTGGAGTGGGATAACTGTATATATATATATATATATAACGTTAAGGCGTAGTAATTAAACTGAATACATTGGTTAGTTTTATATTGTTGCTAACTTCGTGTAGGAAGAATGTAATCACTAAATTTGACATGTTAAAAGGTCTTAAGTAATAGTCAAAGTATAATCTGGAAGGCGCATTTATTTATTTTTTGTTTGGTGGGGTTGTTTTGGTGGGAATGTTTTGTTGTAAATTGGAAAATGTTATAATAAAAATAAATAAAAAATCAAGTGGTTATAAAAGACTTAAATTAGCTTTTTGAAACAGCTTAATCAGCGTGAAAACATTAACCCATGTAGGCTGGTAGGTTGGTTTTGCTTCACATTCCAAACAGTATATGAAGTACAGTCATTATAACTACTAATTTATAGTACCACTGACCACAAAGTGACCTTTTTCCAAACTAATGTATCAGATGTAAAGCACTCCTGTTTGCCAAGGGCATCTGATATACAAGGCGGTAGACAGACTCCGAAAAAATCACCTGCATGGTAATAGCTCTGGCTAAAGCAATTCCATAGTGCTAAGTGAGAATAAAGTGTAAGCCTATTTTCTGCTAATATTGTTTTGATTTACGATAGGTAATATCACTTTCCTAACATCTTATAGCAATTCCCACTACGCCTACAGAAACAAAATAACCCACCTGAGCACAAAGACATGTTACAGAATGCAAACCCAACACATCATAACACCCAAAGAACACCATCTCCACAGTGAAACCATCACCTTGAAAAACCTTTACCCGTTTACCAGTTTAGAGCTAAAATGCACTGACCTATTTAAAGTGATTGTAAAGCTCAGTTTTTTTTTTCAAATAAAAAACAGGTTATACTTACCTCCTCTGTGCAAGGGTTTTGCACAGAGTGGCCCGGATCCTCCTTTTCTGTGTTCCCCCGCTGCGCTCCTGGCTCCTCCTCTTCTGGAGTGCCCCCAAAGAGAGCTGCATTCCATGGGGGCACACTGCAGAGTCCTGCTGCTGCATCCATTAACGCAGACAGCAGGATTCGGCCCCGCCCGCCGTGTCAATGGCTCCTGCTGCTATCAATCTATCTAATGAGGACCCGAGACAGCAGCTGGAGCGGCTGTGCTTGTCCCCATCGCTGGAACGATCAGGTTCAGGTAACAAAAAGGGGGGCTCTGGGGTGTGCTGCAGTACAAAGTATTTTTCACCTTAATGCATAGAATGTGGGTTTACAACCCCTTTAACTCCTCAGGCATGTTGCCCTTGCTGTGAAAACATTAAGTTTACAGCCAAAGGCTAGGACTGTACAACTGTGTGAGCTCCCAGTTCCCAAACTAACAATTATTTTATTTTTTTTTCATAAAAAATCAAACTGACAATTTATACATAAAGGATTCAATTATTCTAGTACCTCAAGTGCAAGGATTCTTAGCCTTTTTTAACCCCTTCGCACTAAAGTAACGCAAATATGTGGCCTTCCGCTTTAAATGGTTGTACCAGGGTGATGCCTGCAGCTACGGTACCGGTTTTTAAAGCCGATGGTCGGCTTTCTTATAACAACAACCAATGCGGCTAATCAGGCGCTCGGCTGTTATTACAAGAAGAGAGAGGGGACACCTTCCGTGGCTCGCCTGGGGTCTCCCGTCCCACTGGGAGGCCCAGGCGACCAACCGCCACGTCTGCCGGCTGGCCAGAGACCCGAACAAAGCTGGAATCGGCTTTGATCGGGTCTCGGATCTAGTAACCAGGAAGCGATGTCATGACATCACTTCTGGTTTACTTAAGCCTTAAAGGCGCCAGATTTAAAAAAAAAAAAAACAGTATTTAACCACTTCAGCCCCGGACCAATTGGCAGCCAAAGAACCAGGCCCCTTTTTGCGATTCGGCACTGCATCGCTTTAACTGACAATTGCGCGGTTGTGCGACGTGGCTCCCAAACAAAATTGGCGTCCTTTTTTTCCCACAAATAGAGCTCTCTTTTGGTGATTTTTTTTTTTTTTTTGCGCTATAAACAAAAATAGAGCGACAATTTTGAAAAAAATTCAATATTTTTTGCTTTTTGCTATAATAAATATCCTCAAAAAATATATAAAAAAACTTTTTTTTCCCTCAGTTTAGGCCGATACGTATTCTTCTACATATTTTTGGTAAAAAAAAAATCGCAATTAGCGATTATTGATTGGTTTGCGCAAAAGTTATAGCGTTTACAAAATAGGGGATAGTTTTATAGCATTTTTATTAATATTTTTTTTTTTACTAGTAATGGCGGCGATCAGCGATTTTTATTGTGACTGCGACATTATGGCGGACACATCGGACATTTTTGGGACCATTGTCATTTATACAGCAATCAATGCTATTTAAATGCATTGATTCCTGTATAAATGACACATGCAGTGAAAGAGTTAACCACTAGGGGGAGGGGTTATGGGCTGTGACGTGTGTGTTTTTTTACATTAGGGGGCGGGGCTGACGTCTGACGTCATTGATCGGCTTTCCCGATGACAGGGAACAGCCGGTCAATGACAGGCAGAGTAGGAAGCACGGGGAGAGGTTTGTTTACACAGACCTCTCCCCGTTCTTCAGCTCTGTGACCCGATCACGGGACACCAGCGGCCATCGGGTCCGCTGGTCACGCGGCCGGGGTCACGGAGCTCCCGACCGGGATGCGAGCGCGCGCCCCACGGCCAGGCAATTAAAGGGCCACGTACCTGTACGTGATTTTGCCTGGCCGTGCCATTCTGCTGACGTATATATGCAGTGGGCGGTTAGGAAGCGGTTAAAGCAGCCATACTTGGCGTTTTGAATGCTTTTAAGTGCAAAGGAGGGATTTGGGGTCTTATAGACCCCAGAACCCTCCAAAAAAAATAACTGACACTTGACTATTGCTGTCACAAGGGAAGTTTATATTCCTTGTGACAGCAATAAAAGCGTAAAAATAAAAATATGAACAATGGTGTACAGAAATTACTGTGCTATCAAGCTGCTAACACTATAACATGACAAGTTGTGAAAGGATGTTTATAAAAAAGTGCAGGGCTGAAAAATGTGCATGTAAATAGAATACAAACACAATGGTGTCAATAATGGATGAATAAACACTATTATGTACATGTGCCACTAATGAAATAAAGACATGTACTCAATAAAGTGCATATGAATTATGCATCAACACAGTAAATGCATGAAAAATAATAAAATGCATGAGTACTAAAAAATTCACTAATTAGCCACAATGAACTAGGTAATTCCAAACAGATTATAATAAGGGAGAACAAGTCCGCAAACATCCGTAATGGGATGAACTCACAACGTACTAAACAAGTGTGAGGGAGTAAGAGATAGTCTATGCAAATAGGGATGATGGTAGGCATCCGTCTGTGGAAGAAAAACACCTGGGACTGTGCATCCATCACCCAAGGAAAGGGGTAGGTACCGCTTCCCGGAAGATGTGGACACACACGCCAGTGTGTGTAAGTGTTGGCATCATTAGGAATCCTGAACATCTCTTTATAATAATTATTCTGGTCAAGTATGACAATACCTCCTCCTTTATCGGCGGGACGAACGATTAAATCTTTCCCTGCACACAATTGTTTAAGGACCCGCCTTCATGCCCGAATTATCAGATATTCTTTAATTGGGCAATTGAGAAGTCCTTTAATACCAATTCAAGGAAAACATTGATCAAAGGAGCAATAGAACCAGGGGGGTTAAAGAGGGATGGATTAGAGAGGCCTGAATGTGCAGTACCCCCTATCGTGTCTGATGGTGGTGGTCTCATAGGATTGATGATTAAGTGTCTTTGTATATTAAATTTTCGCATTATTTCTGTACATCGATGAAAGTAGCAAATTTGTTAAGTTTCTGTTAGTGAAATTTGCCTCTTATGTTCTTTTCCTTTTTTCTCTTGATACGCCGCCCTCTTTTCTCTTGAAAACCCCCATGATGGGAAGATCCAGGGTGGGTTTGGTTGTAATTAAAGGGAGATCTAACATATTGATCATCCTTCATCTCCATGTAAGGATAGGTGTTGTAATATGCCTCACGTGGATGGTCATCGCTAAGTGGTGAAAAATGATTGTATGTACGTATATGTTTCCTATCATGATTGCCATACCACCTATGTGGTGAACCTCCATATCTATGGTTATCATAGTGTTGTGGGTCCCAATGATTACCACGATGTTGGCCCCTACCCTGTTCCTAGGGCATATGCCCCTACCATTGTTGGGATGAGTACCTCTGTTGTAATTGGTGGGAGTATGAAAACTAGAAGGTCTAGTCTTGGGGCCACTGGGAGTACCAGGGTGGTCTAATCTCCCTGATTTAGGGGGTAGAGTGGATCCAGGTATGGGCCTATTATCAGTGGTTAATGGAATAGAACTTGAAATTTCCATCTGTAATGGATCTTCACTTACATCAGATGACAAATTGTCATTTTTCTGCCAACTAAAAACAGAATTGGTTTTATAGTCATTGACATCTCTAGTATATTTCTTTTGTTTTTTAATTCTCTGTTCACAATCCTCTTTTTCCAAGTGATTTCTCAAATTGGTAGAGAGGGAGATGTATTCTGGTGTGGTTTTATGGGGTAAGAGTTTCTCTCTAAGATCTTTAATTTCTTTATCCATCACAGTTAGTCTCACTCATTTTTTTATCAGCCAAAAGCTATGTCCCATTCCAAATGTAATTCAGTTACCATTAGATTCTTCAGTCTAAGGAATAAACCCTCTAATTCAGTGTCTGTACCTATGGTGACAAATACACCCTCCATATTAAAAGAACGGGTTGTTCTATATTTAAAAACATCCATCTTTAAAACTGAAAACAAAAGAGGAATTGTGACGGATAGAAGCAATAAGGAGTGTCAAAAATTTGAACAATGGTGTATGGAAATCACTGCGCTATCAAGAAGAGGCGGATAGCTGCTAACAATACAACATGACAAGTTGTGAAAGGATGTGGATAAAAAAGTACAGCGCTTTGGGTTACTGCATACCAGCTCTGCACATTGCGCTTGTTTCTAATACTTTGTGATCACATCGATTTTATTGTACACATCGTTATGATGTCAGTCAATTCATATATATTTTTTGACCTAGGCCATGTGGAAGCCTTCTCCTTTTTTATGACTCTATTTCCAAATTGATTGACGGATGAGAGATTTGTGGGTATCGCTTGGATTTCTGGAGGCTGCGGTTTGAGATCCTGTTTCCATGCTTGTCTGACTCAGCGCCGCTGGCATGTGTGTCCACATCTTCCGGTAAGAGGTACCTACCCCTTTCCTTGGGTGATGGATGCACAGTCCTACATGCCTACCATCATCCCTATTTGCATAGACTATCTCTTACTGCCTCACACTTGTTTAGTGCGTTGTGAGTTCCTCCAATTACGGATGTTTGTGAACTTGTTCTCCCTTATTATAATCTGTTTGGGATTGCCTAGTTCATTGTGGCTAATTAGTGAATTTTTTTTAGCACTCATGCACTTTATTATTTTTCATGCATTCACTGTGTTGATGTATAATTCATATGCACTTTACTGAGTACATTTATTTATGTCATTAGTGGCACATGTACATAATAGTGTTTATTCATCCATTATTGACACCATTGTTTGTGTATTCTGTTTACATGCACATTTTTCAGCCCTGTACTTTTTAATCCATAAAAATAAAGTAAATGAGAGAAAAAAAAACATAAAGCGCCCCATCCCTCCGCGCACATGCGCAGAAGCGAACACATACGCAAGTTGCGCCTGCAAATGTAAACTGTAAGCAATAATTCTAGCACTAGACCTCCTCAGTAACTCTAAACTGGCAACCAGTAAAAAAAATAAAATTAAAGCGTCGCCTATGGAGATCTTTGAGTACCGTAGTTTGTCACCATTCCACGAGTATGCGCAATTTTAAAGCATGACATATTAGGTATTTATTTACTTCTTCTTTCACATTGCACAAAAAAACACTTTACTGTTTTGTTTTTTTATTTAAATTCATGAATGTGCATTTTTTTCCCCCCAAAAAATAGTGTTTGAAAGACTGCTGCGCAAATACAGTGTGACATAAAATATTGCAACGACCGCCATTTTATTCTCTAGGGTCCCAGCTAAAAATATATATATGTTTGGGGGTTCCAAGTAATTTTCTAGCAAAAAGTACCGATTTTAACTTGTAAGCAACAAGTGTCAGAAAAAGGCTTTGTCTCCAAGGGGTTAGGTTACCAATGGATTGACCCATTGTCCCCATATCCCCTTCAGTAGACTGACATCAACATCATCAGTACTATTTAGTAGCAGTGTGATTTCAAAAGATGTCAATAGCTTAGTTTTATTTTATACATGGATAACTAGGAACAGAACAGATAAATTGAAATCATACAGATTTGACCTTTTTTTTTTAAATAACAAATCACGGATACATAAACTAGCTTAGATTTTGCTGTTGCTGTTTTTGTGCAAACAAAATATGGAATCGCGGCACGGTTACTAACAATGTTACGCATGTCACAAGTCCATTTTGTTCAATAACGCAGAGAATCCTTGTTTCAAATATTTTTTTTTTTAATCAATAAATTTTTATTGAAGAATTTCAAACAATACAGAACAAATATGCAGTGACATGATACAATATAAACGCATACATCTAGATGTGGCAGAAGCCTGGGGAAGATAAACAAATTGAGGCAAAACTATGCGATGGATGGCAAATACATCTTATTCAACTGTAGTAACGTGAGTTAACTAGGGAGCCGTACTACCCGAGCACCCCTAATAGGGTTCTGTTCTGTGCCCGTTGTTTCAAATATTTTAAAAGCAGAACTAAATTCCACATGGGGTGGGGAGCTTTCATCATAATGTGCAATATACACAGTAGATAGTAAGTTCATATTATTATTCACTTAAATGTCCAAATTAACAGAAGTTAATTTCAGACACATTGCAATGGCCTAAACTACTGTACATCTAAAGTGTGGAGGGATTTGGCGACTGAGGCCTGGGGGAAAAAAGGAAGGCAAAACAATGGCCTGGTTAAGATGAGGTGCTGAAAACATCTTAGGTAAAAAAGCTGGTTAAAATATCAGACATGGCTCTTTACAAGAAAGAGCTGCCAGTTCTAGCACCCTTTGTGCTGACATAATTGCAACCAGGAACACAACCTTCTGAGACAAAAGGACCAAGGGAAGGTCTTGAATAGGCTCAAATGGAGATCTCTGTAAAACAAATTAAATTGAGATTCCATGGGATCACAGGTGATCTGACTGAAGAAACAATATGCGTAAAACCTTGTAAAAAAGACACACACCAGAGAATGAGGGGCAATTCATCTCTGAAAGAGGACTGCCAAGGCCAAAATCTGGCCCTTGGCTGTACTCAAAAGCCAGACGCATACCAATCCCTGTTTGGAGAAAATTAAAAATACATTTTATAACATGCTTGTGAGAATGAAATTTCCTAGTCACACATTAGACGACATAGGATTTCCAGGTTCCATGGGAAATCTTCCTAGAAGTAGCCACCCCAGCTCTCAAAAGCATTGGAATAATTGCATCAGATATTCCCATCCTTTATGAATCTGGCTTCGATAGCCATGCCGTTGAAGCCAATGACTATAAAAGGAGCATGAAAGATCAAACCTTGCAAGTGGAGGTTAGGATGAACCAAGAGGGTCAACAGATTGTCCACCAACATGTTCATGATGTCGGAATCCCATGCCCTTCTGGGCCAGGATTGAGCAACCAGAATAATTGGCGTTACTTCTATCCGAATTTCGCAGAGTAGACACAGCAGAAGTTGCAATGCATGAAAAGCATAATTCAGAGAGAACTGATCCCATGGCATCACCAGCGTATATACTGCAAACACCAAAGGATCGCTGGTACCTTGATTGAACCTGGAGGTCAACAGATCCACATCCAGCATGCACCATTGCCACCAAACTGTGGCAGCCTTGCAAATCTGAGGAACAAATGTCTGATGGTGAAATGCCCATGATGCACTAGCATATCTAGTAGAGTTTGCCTTAACAGATAAGGGAGGAACCCTATCATTAAACCATAACCTCTAAAATTAACGTGTTTGATCCACTTAACAATGGTGGAACAAGAAGCATAGAGGCCCTTGAGGGAACCCTTGGGAAGTAAAAAGAGGTAATCTAATTGCCAAAAAGAGGCAAAACCTAAAAAGGTAGACTCACACAGGGCATACCGTGTCAAGACGGTGGAGAGAAATTTAACTGGGATCTTTCAGAGCAAGAAAAAAAAAAAAGGTTAAAGTGATATTAAAATCTTCATTTTGTAAGCACTTTCAGCATCTAATTTAATCACTTACTGAGTGTGCAGCATCTTTATCTTTTAATACTTGCCAATGTTCCAGTATAGGCTGGTGCCATGACTGCTGCCACAGGTTTCCTGTTTCAGGGTGGCTACCTTCTCTTGCAGCATCCACCCTTGCAAGCACCTTGTAGCTAACGTGTTGCAGTATGTGCCAAGGGCAGTACCCCCAGCAGGCTATGACTAAGCACTAGTGATACCAATAAAGGTGATTGTATTGGATACAACTATCTGGATTTTCTTTACTACAACACCTCAAGTGAGAATACATCATAATGCTTACAATGGCAAGTGCTCATTATTCAACGCAACCATATGACTATGCTGATCATTGAGAAGCGCATCTGAGGCTTATTTTTCCAGTAAGGTGTCCCAGAAGAAAGAGCACTTCTCCTTGGTCAACATAGTCTTGTTGACCAATGAGCTCTTGCTATTACCAGCATTATGATAGATACACACATTGTATTGCGGTGTACAGACCTCTACACCAGCAGCACAGGGCATGAATGTGAAAAGGCGAATACACCCTTTAAAAAGGTGGGATATGTAGCCATTGCAATGTTATATTTTTAGTAAAAGACTAAAACTAGTCTGCACTATGGTATAGGTAGGCTGCTAGCAAAAAAAAAAGAATCCCAAGCTATATAAAAAAGGTGAATATTTACAGAGGTTACCTATGTCTATTATATGCAAATCATGAAGGAAAATAAGTGAGGTAAAAATATATTTAATATGTTTAACAAAGTGCAATAACACAAATTGAGTCCCTAGCTGCATATACACATATATATATATAAAAAAAAAAAAACAGTTCCTATTTTGTATACGTTATATTTTACCTGAGCATTTAGAGAAAACTAGAGTACTACTTTAAAAATACTTGAATCAGAGAAGGGCTGGCGACTCTTGAAAAGGGCTGGCGATGCTCTTGAATAAAAATCCTTTATTTCGTTACATGGGTACAGGCTACACTGACGCGTTTCAGCTAAGAAGCCTTCATCAAAGCTTGCTTTGATGGAAGCTTCTTAGCCGAAACGCGTCAGTGTAGCCTGTACCCGTGTAACGAAATAAGGACTTTTATTCAAGAGCATCCGAGTCGCCAGCCCTTTTCTGATTCAAGTACTGCATTTTGGGGCCTGAACTTCCTGGCTAGAGCACCGGACCACAGTTCATAGGTCATCATATTGGCAGTAGAGCTGGGGTACCATTTTGCATCTACTTTAAAAAAAAATCCAAAAATCACATTTGTCTGGTATAATCATGAATTTGCAAAGCACTCACACACAAGAAAACAGAATTTTAGAATATTAGAATAAATTGGACTTAAATGTCTCTGTTTACAGCATTGAATGACGATAAGTGCCTCAGAATCTCTCCAAGAAGAGAAAATAAAAGCTTTTCAATACAGAGATTAACTAATAATCAAATATGATTTTAACGTAAATGTTAGGATTTGATGTATCCCGGGACATTATGATTCTAAACACAACAATTAGGTTTTTAAAATGTAAATTGGCTAACAACCAAAAGAAACCGTTCAGAAGCAAACACTCTCATTTCATCAGTCTCTTAGCAATTTCTATTAATTACAATTTCTATTGACTGATGTACTGTATTTAGTACAAGGCTTTAAAAGCAAAACTCAAATTTCATTATTAACCGATTCACGCAGATATACTGCGGCAGAAGGGCACGTACAGGCAGAATAACGTACCAGTACGTTGCCCTTTAAGAAGTGGCTTGCGGGCGCGCGTCGCAAGCTCTGTGAGTGTGATCGCTGGTCCCGCGGACTCTATGTCCGCGGGGATACCCGCGAACATCTCACGGAGAGGAAGAATGGAGAAATGCTAATGTAAACAAGCATTTCCCTGTTCTGCCTAATAACACTGTCACTGATCACAGTTCCCTGTAATCGGGAGCGGTGATCAGTGTCGTGTCACACACAGCCCCTCCCCCCACAGCTAGAATCACTCCCTAGGATACACTTAGTGGTTAACCCCTTCACTGCCAGTCACATTTACACAGTAATCAATGCATCTTTAATTGCACTGATCGCTGCATAAATGTGAATGGTCCCACAATCATGCCAAAAGTGTCGATGTGTCCGCCATAATGTTGCAGTCATGATAAAAATCGCTAATCGCCGCCATTACTAGTAAAAAATAAATAAAACATTATTAATAAAAATGCCATAAAACTATCCCCTATTTTGTAGACGCTATAACTTTTGCGCAAACCAATCAATAAATGCTTATTGCGATTATTTTTACCAAAAATATGTAGAAGAATACGTATCGGCCTAAACTGAGGAAAAAAAATGTTATATATTTTTTGGGGATATTTATTATAGAAAAAAGTAAAAAAATAATGCGTTTTTTTTTTAAATTGTCGCTATTTTTTTGTTTATAGCGCAAAAAATAAAAACCGCAGAGGTGATCAAATACCACAAAAAGAAAGCTCTATTTGTGGGGAAAAAAGAACGTCAATTTTGTTTGGGAGCCATGTCGCGCGACCGCGCAATTGTCAGTTAAAGCGACGCAGTGCCGAATCGCAAAAAGTGCTCTGGTCTTTGGCCAGCCAAATGGTCTGGGGCTTAAGTGGTTAAAGCTGATCTCTGGTTAGAGTTTATAAAAATATCTTTTAGGTGCTCCCACATGGTCCTTAATATCCTCATGTGAAGGATCGCTGGTTTGTACTTGATAATGTACATTTAAGAGCAGCTAGATGAATGTACAAGAAGAGCGGCTTAATGGGACAAGTTGTAAATACCAGAAATGTCAGGGAGGAAAAAGAGGATGAGAACACAAACAAGGAAGCATGTAATTACTCTCAAGTAAATGTTACAATAATAACTCAAAATGTTCTGGATTTAGGTGGCGTATAGTGTTCTGAACAAACCCCTGGACTTCTTGTATGTCCTGGATACTGCAACAGCGAGATCTCCCCAACCTTGTTATTTTTTTCAACCTGGGCCCACCTTTGTGCTTTCTATCATCTCTCATTACACTCTCATTACATAAAATAAATGTAAATATCCAACAGGAGCAGTGTGAACCCTCAAAATGGGCATATCGGGTGTGAAGACATAGAAAATCTGTCCAATTTCGTCTTTGAAAGAAAGAAAAAAAAAATCTTAGTTTAACAATTGGGCATCTACCAATAACAATTTGAGTTTTAGGTGGACTGATCCTATAGTAAAGTACTATATGTATTATATGGTAAAAATTCCAAATTAGGTGATTCTATTGAAGGGTGCTGTCAATGCTATTTCCTAGACCAGGTCTCCAAACTGCGGCCCGTGGGTTGGATGTGGCCCTTTTCTTCCCTTTAGTCGGCCCTTGGGGCACTATTCCTTCCACTGATGTTCAGCCCGTTCCCCGAAGAAGTCACTGATGACAAAACACGTTGGGAATGGCCTGTTACTGGATTGATTTGCATTAAATACCTTTGCATTGAAGTTACCTGGAGGTACTTATTACTTTTAAATAAAGTTTGAATGTTAGATGGGTTATCACTATGGTAGTCTGTTCTTTCAGCTATTGGTTACACACTGGGATCCGCTGATGATTGACAACCACTTTCAGTTGATGCCGGCTCTTCAGGCTGTATCACGTGCGTATATGACCATTATAGCTTATGGTCCACACATTTGGTAGGAGGCGTACGCTGAGTGTTTATGCCTGGTGGTGGATCCTTTTCTCGTCTTCATTGCACATTGCACTTTCTGGATGATCAGATGCCGGTTTATCCCATTTGAAGGACTGTTTACAACTCACATTAACTTTACCTATATTGTTTTGTACCTCTGCATCTTTGCAGGCTCCTTTTTAAAGCAGTTGAACACATCAGTTTAACTAAAGTAGTAAGAAGATACAACAAGAATTGCTTCAATCTTACTTTCCTCACCCTCCTCCAAATGTCTCAGGAAATTTCCCATAATCCTTGACCTCCATTCTGTAACTGCAACCCCTACATCTGGCACCAGCTGCAATCCAGTAAAAAACCTGGCTTCAAGCGACAGGGCAAAGGACCAAGGGGTGGGAGGAGAGAGGAAGAGGAAGGTGATGTCATCAGTCTGCAGGCATGCACTTGGCGGTGGGAGCATTTAAGGCGGCTGGTTTAGACAGAAGTCTGTGAGCATCTCCCTGGGAATCTGGACGCGCTTTTGTGAATGGGTGAGCGGTTTTGGCTATTACAGTATATGGGGCATGTTAGTATTTTGGTCCTGGGCTTTAATTTCTTGATTTCTTTTCTTGAGCCTTTATGCTTCTTTATTGTTCTTGGACCCCTTCTCTTTTCTATCTACAGTACAACTCTCTTGGTCACTTGGTAACCTCCCACGGATTCCAATACCAGCTCTATGACGAGGAACATAGAATTTCCCTCTCTACATCTCCAGCCTCCTCTCGCATTACTAACTTACTGACATATCAACATAAACATCATACCACTTCCTCCAGCTAAATCTTTCTAAAACCATGCTTTTGCACTGCCTGTGCTCTCATTTGTGACTTTTCCATAAAGATCAATAGTACAACTATCAGTCTCACTCCTCATGCCAGGGTACTAGGTGTAATCCTAGACTCTGACCTGTTCTTTGAGCCCCAAATCCAATTATTGTCAAAAGCTTGTAGACTTCACCTCTGCAACATCTCTAAATATGCCCCTTTTTAACCAGTGAGACCACCAAGCTAATCATTCACTCCCTCGTTATCTCTCGCCTTGACTATTGCAACTTCCTTCTCATAGGCCTACCTCTACACAGGCTATGCTACCCCCCCCCCCCCCTTCAGTTAGTCATGAATGCTGCTGCCAAATTAATTTACCTTACTAACTGTTCAGTATCTGCCACCCCTCCACTGGCTTTTCGATTGGCCAGCGCATTGATTTCAAAATACTAACATAATCATACAAAGTCAATCACAGCTCTGCCCAAAGCTAGATCACCAAGCTTGTCTCAAAATATCACCAAAACGGTCCTCTCCACTCTTCCCAAGACCACCTGCTCTCTGGTTCTGCTGTCTTTTCATCCCATGCTCATCTCCAGGACATCTCCAGAGCATCTCCCATCCTCTGGAACTCTCTACCTCAATCTGTCCGGTTGTCTCCTACTCTGTCCATCTTTAGGTGATCCCTGAAAACATATCTCTTCAGAGAAGCCTATCCTGCCCTCCACCTAACAACTGAACTTTTAATTCTTCCATCAGCTCATCCCTCGCAGTTATTACCTTTTGTACCACTTGCCCCAGATAGTAAGCACTTATGAGCAGGGTCCTCTTAATCCTCTTGTACTGTAATGTAACTGTACTGCACCCCCTTTATATTGTAAAGCACTGCACAAACTGCTGGCGCTATATAAATCCTGTATAATAATAAAAATAATTAATAACCTACTCATATTTTTACTTTTATTACGCAGCAATAAAAACATTAATAAAAATGCTTTGCACGTAAAAACTAATTATTTCACCAATAATTCAACCAAAAACAATTCACAATACCAAAACTTTAAAGTGAACCTGTCACTTTGGTCAATTGGTACCAAAGGTTTGCAATGTCCCGAATATCTACCTAAGTTTAGTCACTGTAAATTTGTAATATTTAACTAATACTTTATAAAACATCCAATTGGTTGCTTTTAACAGAAAGGAAAGTTTATTGCAAATAATAAATGAATGCAAACAAATCTCTTGAAATTTTTGGAGGTTTTAAGGAAGATTTATAGTAAAACTGTGACAAGCAATTGGTGCCCATAAGACATCTGGGCCAATTCTGACACTTCGCTCCTACATGAAAATAATTTACTTTTTTTTGCTAGAAGATTACTTAGAATCCCCAAACATTTATATATATATATATATATATATATATATATATATATATATATATATATATATATATATATATATATTTAAGGAGAGGCCCTATAGAATAAAATAGTGGGTGTTGCAATATTTTAAAAGGTTTTGTGCAGCGGTTTTTCAAACGCAATTTTTTTTTTTGGAAAAAAAACAAACACTTTCATGAATTAGAAAAAAAAAAACGAAATGCTAATGCTAAAGTTAGCCCAAATCTTTTGTATAATGTAAAATATTATGTTATCCTGAGTACATACCCAACATGTCATGCTTTAAAATTAGGTGTGCCAGTGGAATGGTGGCAAACTACGGTGCCTAATATGCTTCATAGACAATGCTTAAATGCCTTTACAGATTACCAGTTTAGAGTTGCACAGAAGGTCTGATGCTAGAATTATTGCTCTCACTCTGATGTTCACGACAATACCTCACGTGTGGTGCGATCACCATTTACATATGCGTGCGGGAGTACACATTTTTTGGATTAACTTTATTGCTATCACATGGGATGAACAACATCCCTTGTGACAGCATGGGCCTTGACAGGTCCTCTTTATGAAGAGATCTGGGGTCTATTTGACCCCAAATTTCTCCTCTAGCTTCCCATGTAGCCGATCAGACGGTCTGATCAGCTGCTTTCCTGGCCGCTGGCGGCCATGTAAACAAAGAGGCGGAAGCAGGAGTGACAAACAACTCGTCGCTCCTGGTTTCGGGGGGTTACAAAGAGGAACAACGTCAGTTCCTCTCTCTCTGTTCAGTGCAGCAATCGCAGCCACAGGAGGGGAGTGTGTCCACCTTCCGCCACCTGCAGGAGTGATCGAGTGGCTAATTAGCCACTTGGATCACTTCTGCCTTACTGGGAATCGCTGGCTGAAAAGATTCTTACTGGGATGATGCCTGTAGGTGCAGACCGAGGATGTCCATGGACATCCTACAGGCGGCAAGTAGTTAAAAAAAGAAGTCAGCATTTGTTTTTGTTTTTTAAAATCATACTTACGTAGGTAAGTTATAAAAATGGCACCAACAAACATCCAAAATCAACGTGTATACATTTAAGATCAACAATATGCAGCTGCCCCTTTAAGTGGTGTAACCACTCTCATAAGTGTAAACTGGCCGATCCGATGCTGCATCTGTCCCCTGCAGTCCTAAGGATGAAAACTGAGCGATCAAACACCGCTAATCGCTCAGTTCTCCCTGCCATTCTGAGCAGAGAGCTGGTGACTGTCAGTCAACAACTGTCAGCTCTCCCCTCCCTCCCTGTTCTTACTGGAGTGCTGGGCTGTGGAAGGGGCGGGAGCGGCTGGCTCAGGCTCTCTGCAACTCACTGAGATGCTGAGCCAGGTGCCGGTCAAGGCTCCTTGGTGGATCCCGACCATATGGTTCTGATCTTTCCCCAGCCAGGACCAGCTCTGTGATGCTTTAGCCCGCTGGCAATTGAAAACAGGTCACAGGAGTGCAGATCAAGTACAGCCAAACAAGCTTGGCTGTACTTCTCCTTTAAGAAATACTTCTATAAATACACATTCTAACATTTACAAGTACAGATGTGCGTTTTCTCTTATAGTTCTGCGATTGGGGGGAAAAGCGAGATGTTTACCAAGGTATGTAGTATGAGTGGAATTTTCTATTGTTTTGCAAACTGTTGTACATATTTTTCAAGGCTGAATGTTTTGTATTGGTTCCATTTTTTAATAGAAAAATACCATTTTATATTCAACAAGCAGAGAAATATAATGTATAGAATACAGAGGAATGTTTATTTGCTATACCGTATCAGTGAGTAGTAAAAAAAAAAAAAAAAAATGAAAAAAAGAACTGAAGAATTTATAATAGACTGGCAGGAAAAAGCTGCTTAAAAAAGTGTTAAAAGCTGTACAATACGTACACGTGTTTAGGCACATCTAGCATTTGACTGTTAATGCATTCTATATAAATTTATATAGATATAAATTTATTCTGGGCACTGGAATACATTAAAGTTCAAATGTTAGATGGATCTAGCATTTGCGTTTAAACACATTTTTTCGGCTCTTTGCTCCTCTCCTGAACGTGCCCTTTGGTGTTTTTTTTTTTTTTTCTGCTTGTGTGTGCATGGACATGTAGGCTTACATAGAGGTGTTTTTTCAGACTGAAAAAAGATTCTCAATGTCTGTAACAGCTACGTTTTTAAGCTTTGTTCACATGAGGCCTTACACTGACTATTCTTCAGTATACAGAGTACATACAGTCATGTGAAAAAGCAAGTACACCCCAAGGAAATTGTTGTCTTTTTAACATATCCGAACAAGCACACATTAGAGCTCTATTCAAACATTCCCTACACATAAAAATGATATGAAGAAATGGCACATAAATTGGTGGCTTTTTTCAAACATACCTGAAAAGGCGCACATTACATTCAAACAAAGCCTTCAGATAATGGTGATATATGTCTACAAATGACACAAAAAATTGACATCATTGCTTACAATGAAATTCCCACACTGAATTGTATTCTGCCAGTATCAAGGTACTTGATAAAATCAACATGGTTTTCAACATAGATAGGTTTGATTAGCTCAATAGATATCTTTTTAATTTAATTTGTCCTGGCAAACAAAAATAAAATGTGAAGCATTGTCTATTTTTCCTGATGCCGATACCCAGAATTAGAAGTCCTAGCTCCAAACATAGTTCTAACCATAGTTCTTTTTTTGTTTAATTTTTGTTTATTAAACAGTTTTTAGAAAACAGCGTATACAGGGTATACAATATAACTTAACTTCGTAGAAAAATAAACAGAATACAGCATCCGTGAGCATCATCACTACGTAATATGTACTTGCGTTGAACGTCCCCGAACCCATCCGGGTCGAGGACTCAAAATAGAAAAGGTGATCATTGCTTCATTCTACAATCCTTTACTTACAGTACAACACCATTTACTGGGGGGGTGGGAAAGGGGGGCGGGAAGGCAGAGGGATGGGGGGGGGGGGCGGGAAGGGAGAGGGGGGGGGGGGAAAAAGTGGGGGGGGGGGGGGAAGGGGAAGGGAGACGAGTAAGAAGAATAAGAAAAGTAAGAGTAGGAAAAAGAGAAAGAGAAAGAAGCAGAAAAAGGAAAAAGAAAGTAAAGAAGAAAGAGCAAGAAGGAGCGTATGAGCCTGAATTACGTATGAGGAACCAGTTCAGACATATTTAGGTACAAAACGATTGAAATAAAACGGTTGGCATACATGCATTAAACATGACTAGACAGTCTACTGGGAAAGCCAATTGGGCCTATAAGTATCCAACCTATTTGGCACAGGTCCCTCCCTCTCCCAACTGTGGTACCCACAACAAATTCAAAGTCTAGAGGTAAAAACCCCTAAGAAATTAGAAAAATGCAGAATGACAGGCTTTTAGCCGGAATCATGTAGCCTCTTGGGAGGTTTGCAGGATATCCAAATAGCAGGGCGAGTTCTTGAATTCTGACCAAAACGAGCCAGGTAATAGTATGTCTATGGAAATTATCCTTTGCTGTAAGGGTGAGTTCCTCCATGAGGCAGATGTGATTCACCCATCTAGCTGGGATGAGGGCCTTGGCTGCATTTAGGAGGTGAGGCACGATGGAACGTTTGTACGGGCCACTCCACTGTGTTATGCAGTAAGATAGTCCATGGTTCCATAGGAAGGGACGTGCAAGCGATTTGGTTGACCAGTTGAACAATCTTGACCCAGAAAGGCTGAATGATCGGACACGACCACCAGATATGTGCATGTGAGGCTATGTTCCCACAACTCCTCCAGCACAACGGGGAGTTGGAGGGGAACATGATTTGAAGCTTGACTGGTGTGAGGTGCCATCTCGAGAGTAGCTTATAGTTCATTTCTGAGGTTTTGGAGGAGATAGAAGACACCTGTGTCAACTGCAAGATTTTATCTTTCTGGGTATCAGGAATAGTCGTTTGCAGGTCCACTTCCCATTTGTGGAGGAAGTCTGGGTAGGCCGGGTTGAGCAGTTGTATAATGCCCTTGTAGAATTGAGATATGCAATGCAGTGGTGGGTCCTTGAGCGAGAACACAAATTCTATAGGCGTTAGATCCTGCATGCTTCTTAATGGAAGGGGAAGGGAGCGTACAAACCCCTGAACCTGTCTGTATCTCCAAACGTCCATGAGGGTGATGGGATTAGGTGACAATATTTCTGCAAGAGGCTTAATACCGTTTGAGCCCAAAATGTGATGGAGAAGGATGGGTTCCTCAGGGTGCCAATTCCTGAAGCCGCTGTCCATTTGACCCGGCAAGAAGAAGCTATGTTTTAGAATCGGCAGCAGGGGGGAGTTAAATTTCCAGGAAAACTGTCTGTGTAATGACCCATAGTGCCAGGGTGGAGACAGTTAAAGGTGATGCGTAAGGCGATATACCCCTGTAGGCTCTTGGAATCCAAGGTACAATGGATAGATCTACACCACTTAAAATCTGCTCGATTTGCACCCACAGTTTTGACTTCCTAGCAAATTTCCAATCCGCCATCCTGGCGAGAGCAATTGCCTGGTAGTAGGCTTTAAAGTTTGGGAGGGCGAGACCCCGCGCTTTTTTAGATCTGTACAGAGTTAATCTGGAGATCCTGGGGTGTCTGTCCTTCCAAACAAATCTAGATATCATAGACTGTAAAATTGAGAAAAAATCCTACAGGAACACTCAGAGGCAGCATCTGAAGAATGAACAGCACCCTGGGGAGAATATTCATCTTAATTATGTTTATTTTGCCCAGCCAGGAATGTGAATGAGGGGCCCAGTGGCGCAGGTCAGACTTAATAACATTCAAGAGGGGGATGTAATTGAGTCTAAAGAGGGCTCGAGGGTCGAGCGTAAGGAAAATCCCTAGATATTTCAGGGATTTTTGCCGCCATTGAAAGGGAAACTGGGGTTTCAGGTGGGCAACGATCGAGGGGGGAGTATTTATATTGAGGATTTCAGATTTGGATAGATTTATTTTAAAATTGGACAGGGCTTTATAGGACCGAAAGGCAGACATGATGTTGGGGAGAGAGATGTGTGGTTGCTGTATAAAAAAAAAGTATGTCATCTGCATAGGCAGCATATTTATGGCTACTAGCTTTTATCTTTATTCCATGAATACTGTTATTCTGTCTAATATGTGCTAGGAAGGGTTCGAGAGAAATGGCAAAAAGCAGGGGGGACAACGGGCACCCCTGCCTAGTTCCATTGTGTAGGGTAAAGGGTTCGCTTAGTGTACCATTAATTCGAATTTGGGCCGTCGGGTGGGAATATAGGGACGCTATTCTATGAAACATCTTAGGTCCAAGACCAAAATGACGTAGTGTCATCTTGAGGAAGTCCCAGTCCACCCTATCAAACGCTTTTTCGGCATCTGTCGAGAGGAGAAGGGTGGACTAGGAGCACCTCCGGACATGGTGTATCAATGATATTGAGCGAAGGGAGTTGTCCCTCGCTTCTCTAGTAGGGATAAAGCCTGTTTGATCTGTTGAAATCCATTTGGGGACGAGTGGGAGGAGTCTGGTAGCCATTACTTTAGCCATAAGCTTCAAATCAAGATTTAAAAGGGAAATGGGGCGATATCTGGCGCAGAGTGTGGGATCTTTGCCAGGTTTGGGAATGATTGTGATGTGGGCGGCTAAGGATTCTGGTCTGTAGCTCGTGGTGTGTGAAATCGAATTGGCATATGCTGTAAGTCTGGGGATTAGGGTCTCGCCGAAAATCTTGTAATATTTTGCGGTAAAACCGTCAGGGCCGGGAGCCTTTCCAGATGGAGTATTTTTTAACGCAATCTGGAACTCCTCAATAGTAAACTCAGATTCCAATTGTTTGAGGGATTGTCTGGAAAGTTTGGGTAAATTGGCCTGCTTCAGGTATTTTAAAATACGTAAGCGTTTAGCGGGGGGTGTAAGCCCATCTAGGTCACCTTTTTTGTTCCCTCAATTGTGGCCCTTAGTGCTTCCAAGAAGATGAGAGATCTCACGGATCCTCTTCACAAGTATGTTTGATCCCTATCCCAAGAAGCCTTCAACAGAATTATTCAATAGGATTATTAAGCTTCCAATTAGTCCTGCCTAATAGGGAGCCACAACAATTGCAAGAACGGAGCATGATCAGATATAGTACGGTCCGATGAGGCAGCTTTAAAGGGGTAAATGGAGTGTCGACAAAAGTGCCAATCCATGGTAAATTGTGGGTATTAGGAACATTAAGAGGATCGCCACCCTTTGGAGTAAGTGTGCAAGCAAACATCAAGTTGTGTTCGTGCATGTTGTCTCTGAGAAGTATCAACTTTCTAATAAAGTAGTGGACTTAACGTGTAGTATCCCATCGGTCTAGGCATCATTGGCCTGCCAAAAATCTTACCTAATTCGCAAGGAGCACAAGACTAACAGACATGGACAAAAAGGTTGCTTGTTGGGATTAGGCTTTATATGGCACCAGAGTTTCACTGAGTACTGGTAAAACCCCAAGAATAGACCGGCCTCTATCACAAAGGACATATTCTCAGCTGTGCAAGTATGGTGGGAATTCACTGCGCTAACCAAAAAAATAGGAAAAAATTGCTTTCTAAAGCCTACACTCACAAACAAGTCAAGTAAACGGAACATAGGAGCCTAAATGGAGGATGTGCAAATTTGCGGTATATATCGAATGAGCTAAAAGTACATTAAATTAAAAAGTACCAAAAATTAGATAAAGTCGGTATGAGATGGGGTGTACATAGTACTATGTTAAAAGTCTCTTCTGTTCAGATAGAGTCTGCGAGGGGATATGTGATTTTCATTTCCAAACGTGTGGAAACTGTATGGAAGGCATAATGACCAAATGTAATGCGTACCGAAATATAATACTGAAGTGATATTTGTACCGTGGTGGACAACAACGTATGGCAGTGGTAAGCGCTTGTTTATTCTGCCCTTTGATGCATGTTCCAGCCTCGAATACGTTTAGATACGAACACGGCTCGCCACGAACTTCCAGGGTAACACCGTGGATACAGTGAACGCACACAAGGTGCAAGGGGAGGACTGTATTCAGACACCCAGATACTGAAGTAGGACATAGTGTGAACAGCAAAATGGCAAGGTGCAGATAAACAATATATAGGAACAAAGTCTCCATAAAGCAAATAAATAACCATAAAGTCGGCTAAACAATAACGTGCAATGTACTAATCGATAAATCCACCGTTTCGACCTAGGGTCATATATGGCCCCGTTGAAACACTAGGTCGAAAGGTAGGAAATTATCTGATTTTATCCACACATGCCTTATGTTTTAGCCTTATCGTTTGCTGGATATTTAATGGCCCTATGTGAGCTTTCCACAAATTATGTTACCTGCACCAGGAGCATTTTGCTTTCACACTATTCTACTTCATGTGATCGGAATGACTGGAAATACAAGTCCCTCACATGTGTGTCTACGGATGTGCCACGCGGTTTACCGCTGAATGCCTTGAATGCTGAGGCGCGTTCCTTATTAAGGACGTATCCAGGCTGGAACCAGCACTAAAGGGAGAATAACAAAGCTGTTGAATATGCATACGGTAGTGTGTCCACCTATCCGGTAAAAGTACCCTGTTCAATAATATTGTCTCCGGATCGTTACACTGGTAATTGATCCTTCCATACAGTGTTCACCTACGTTTGGGGAGAGAAAATTCCAATCTCCATCCAGCCCACTGACGAGAGACTTACATTAGGTACTAGACCACCCTACCACCACATTCCTCAATGCTGAAGGGCACATCTGGAAATCATGCACACCGTTGATTCTATATCAGAAAGACTGTTATACCATAGTAATTGATGGAGGAAACCTCACTGCGTATGTGAGTGGGTGTGTTTGTCTGAAGAAACTGTACGGATGGAGGTGTGTAGATCGCAAAAGTTGTGACGTTTGCAGCACGATTGTCCCCATAACCATATACGATGTAATTTACCAAGGTGGCCATTGAAGTGTCAGTATCTTGCCCGCACATGCAGGGTACAATCGCTCACAAGTAAACAGAAGAGTAGTCAGATAGTAACGAAAGCAGGGAGAGTTGGCTAAGGGGCAAGAGGGGGGAGGGGGGGAATCAAACAGGTAAAACAGGTTACAATACATCACAACGACCAAGAGACCAATGGGTCAGCGGGGACCCGCTTGTTCCCGTGGGGAGATGGGTGGGAGAGGATCAGGTCTCCTGTGGAACGCCTGTGGAACCGTGGGAACTCTCCTACACTCCCCCATAAGAAAGTGGGGGCGTAATGCCTGCAACCGAGTGCGACACTCCATACATGTAGGCTCCTGGATCGACTCCTGTGAGTCCTCGGTCCTGGGCCATACATCTGAAAAATCAAATCTGTTGTAAGGGAAATACACTCGGCATTTGAACAAACATTAATGCTCCATTAAAGCAAAGTCTAACCTTGAGAGTCTCAAGTATACATACCCACTGATGCCCCCATGTACAAGAGAACACGTCGTGCATAGGGAGTGGTTGCAACATCTTTATGAACTCAACTCCTTGGGTACCGCTGCAGAAGAGTATTACGGGTACACCATGGTATGATGACACAGAAAAGGAAGTCCACCTTGCGGACTTAGCAGTATATAAAACCGAAAATAGTGCAAAAAAGAGAATTACCCATTCTTTGGGCCTCTGGCTATGTGTGAGCTGCTGTTTGCGGTTGGACCTCCATACTGCTATTCATAGAATTCTAGGATCCATCTGCCATCGGGCAGGTCTATCCAGCGGAGTGCCCCTTCTTTGGAAGCTGCAGATCTTCTGGAATTCACGTGAACAGCAAGTTTTTTCGTAGCACTAGTGCAGGGGGGAACCCCACTGAGTATCGTCACTCTCGGGCTCCAATAAAGGTTAGGGTCGCCCTGTTCAGTATTTCCTTAGGGAGGAAAATGATGTATTGGCGCAGTAAAGCAAACGGCCCCCTGTAGTGCAGCTGCAGTGTCCCGTCGGGCCTTGGAAATGGATGCTATGTAGGATCCGCGCATGTAGGCCTTAAAAGCGTCCCAGACGCTGCGCCCCGGCGCGGAGTCTGCATTCGTGGACCAAAAGTCCTGAATCTGGGAGTCAGCTTCTGACTCCACAGCTGGCTCCGTGATCCAGTAGCGGGAGAGTCTCCATATCCTCTGTGAAGGCGGTGTGTTAGTCTGGAAGGTGCACAGAATCGGGGCATGATCAGATATTCCCCTTGGCAACATGTCCACCGATCTCACCCGAGCGAGCAGACCCCCGCTGGCCAGGATGAGATCAATCCGGGACATCGCCCTGTGAGAGGCGGAGTGGCAGGTATAGGCCCGGTCAGACGGGTGCTTCCAGCGCCATACATCTGTCAAACCGTATAACGACACCCATTTGGACAACTGGGATTCCCCCCCCGGCACTCTGTGTCAATCTGTCCATCGAGGAGTTCAGTACCATATTGAAATCTCCAGCAATGATCAGATTATCTGTGGGGTAGTTAGAGAGTATGGGGACTAGTGTTTGCAGCAGCGCCATAGTGGCCGGTGGAGGTATATACAATCCCACGATCACAAGTTCTACAGTGTCTATAATAGTATGCAGTATCACATATCTACCCCCCGGGTCCACCCTTACATCCAGTAGCTCGTAGGATAGGGACTTATGGATCAGCACACTGACACCCCGTGCATAATTCGAGTACGTAGCGTGGTAGCAGCGGCTGATCCAGGGCTTTTTTAATCCCAACACTCTGCCTCCTGTCAGATGCGTCTCCTGGAGAATGCACACATGAGGACTGTAGTTCTTGATATAGTTCAGAACCAAGGTACGTTTAATTTTATCATTCAGCCCCCTGACGTTCCAAGACATAAGTTTCATCTGTGCCATTGTAACTCCTGCATCATGTGAACGTCAGGTGGGTGGTCTACGCTATGCTCCAGAGTGGGCGCCCCTCTCCTGATCATGTCAAACCTCCCATCATTATCTCTAATGCTTATCCAGGCGAAACCCGCTCGCCTGTGAGCTTCCCTCCCCACATGGATACCAACATTCGACATTATAGGCATGTACTGTAGGCTAATCAAAAATAAAAATAAACACAAACATAACCCTTTCCCAATCCCATCCCGCTCCCTCCCCCCACCCTGCACAGCCGTTGGGGAACTCGGAGTGCTCATACCCTAAACTAGAAAAATCAGCTCAACTGGAGCAGCTCAGGTTTGTCTCCTGCGGGGGCGCGGAGAATGCCAGAGAGGTACCCGGAGTGGCGGTAGAGGCAAAGATCTAGGTCTGCCTCCAGCTCCCACTCCAACCTGGAATAATACCAATCTAATTATGCCTAACCAGCAGTTAAATTGTTAAACGGGAAAATAAACTAGGCTGGTGAGGGTCATAAATTTTTTTTGGGGATAAACCAAAAAGAAAAGAAAAACAAAAAAAACCACACTTAGCAGTCACTAAGGGCACATTCTTGGGTAGTGATACGTTACAGTTCCTTTGGGGTTGTCGTCAGAGGATCCGAGGCCGAACCCCTTCTATACATGGGCAAAGGCGGCCAGTTTTCCACAGGGGATGCCCTCCGTCATCTTCTCTCTTCCCTGGGGGACAGACAAAGAAACCAGCCCCCCCTCCCCTCGTGCATCCAGAGACATTAAGCGTGGGGTCCAGGAGGGGTAAGAGGTACCCGTGTAATCCGGAGAGGGAAAGTAAAAAGTATCAAGGGGGGAAAACACGGGACCAAAAGAAGGGGGGGCACCAGGAGGCCATCATGACGGGGGGATCCGAGCAAATCAGTGCATTGACTCTTAAAGGCAGGCAATACAGTTACCGGGGTCTTGGGAGGGTGTCCAGCCACTGGGATACATCTTCCGGAACTGTAAAGTAGCGGGTGGGACTCACCATCAACCACCCTCAGGCGAGCAGGGAACAACATGCTGTACTTTATATTCCTGGAACGCAGTTGGGCCTTCACCTGGTCAAAGGTTCTCCTCTGTCTCTGTGTCTCCACCGAGTAGTCCGGGAACAGCATGAGTCTGACGTTGTCAAAGCGGAGCTCAGGGACTTTCCTTGCCTCACGGAGTACCAGGTCACGGTCGCGGAAATTTAAACAGCCGGAAAATAAATGTGCGGGGGGGGCGCCCCCGGGGGGCCGCGAACCGGAGGCATATGTTTGGGAGAGGGCGCTGGCGCCGCAGGAGTCTTCCTTTTGGGGCCGGATTTGGTCACCTTTTACGTGGTAGAGTTCTGCATAGTAGGCCTGAAAGGCTTTGTCAATCTGAGGGGAGGAATGTGCCATAGTCCCTGAGGAGTTTTGAATTTTAGAGATAAATGAAGCTGTTTTTTTTTGCTCTTATAGATCAGGCCAGTTGTTTACCTGGTTTGTCTCCCCACTCGTACCACTTTTGAGAAAAGATTTGGAACTGTCTTTTCGTTTGAGAATCCAATAGGCTGGACAGTTCCTCTCTTATCAGCGTCAGGGCATCTAGATGGGCTTTATGTAGTGACAATTTATGTTGTCTGTCCAAGTCAGATACCTGTAACGTCAGGTCCTGCAGCTGTTTAGCCTGTTCTCTTTTCCGCCTAGCCCCCAGTTCTATAAGCTTCCCCCTCATTGTGGCCTTATGTGCTTCCCATAGCAGAGGTGGTGAGATCTCAGCGGACCTATTGTCCACAAAGTATTGTTTGAGGTCCCTATCCAAGAGAGCCGTGTCAACAGAATTATTCAATAGGGATTCATTAAGCTTCCAATTAGGTGACCGCCTAATGAGGGAGGGCACAGACAATTGCATATGAACCGGAGCATGATCAGATATAGTAGCGAGTCCGATGGAGGCAGACTTTAAAAGGGGTAAATGGAAGTGGTCGAGCAAAATATTGTCAATTCTCGAGTATAATTGGTGGGTTTTAGGAAAATAAGAGTAATCCCTACCCTTTGGATGAAGTGTGCGCCAAACATCTATGAGTTGGTGTTCGTGCAGTTTTCTCTTAAGAAAAGCTATCCTTTTAAATGAAATAGTGGACTTACCTTGGGACGTATCCAGCACCGGTTCTAGGGGCATATTGATGTCCCCTGCCAAAATAATAATACCTTTCGTGAAGGAAGACAATTTAGACAGGACATGGGACAAAAAGGTTGCTTGTTGGGAATTAGGGCTGTATACATTCACCAGAGTGCACTGAGTACTTCCTATAGAACCCCTCAAGAATAGAAACCGGCCTCTATCATCAAAGGACATTTCCTCAAGCTGTGCAAGTATGGGGGAATATCACTGCGCTAAACCCAAATAAAAATAGGAAGAAAATTGCTTTTCTAAAGCTGCTATCACTCAAACAAACAAAGTCAAGTAAACGTGGAAACAATATGTGAAGCGCTAAAATGGGAGGATGTGCAAAATTTGCGGTAAAATATATGAATATAAAATTACATATAAAATTAAAAAGTACAAAAATTAGATAAAGTGCGGTAGTGATGAATGGGGTGGTAATAGTAACACTAATGTTAAAAAAGTCTCTCTTGTTCAAGATAGACTGCTGGAGTGGAGATATGGAATTTTCATTTCCAAACGTAGGTGAAACTGGTATGGAAGAGCATTCAATATACCAAAGTGTAAATGCGATCCGGAGACAATATTAATACTGGAAAGGGTACTTCTTACCGGATGAGGTGGACACACATACCGTATGGCAGTGGGTCAACAGCGCTTGTGTGTTATTTCTCCCTTTAGATGCTGGTTCCAGGTCCTGCGAATACGTCTTAAGAGTAAGAACACGCGGCCTCAACGGCACTTCCAGGGGTAAACACGCGTTGGATCATCCAGTAGACGCACACAATGGTGCAAGGTGAAGGACTTGTATTTCCAGATCACCCAGGATCACATGAAGTAGGACATAGTGTGAAAAAGCAAAAAATGCTCCATATGGTGCAGATAAACCATTATAATTTATAGGAAAAAAGTCTCACAATAAAGGAGCAAATTAAAAATAATCCAGTAAAAGATACAGGCTAAAAACAATAAAGGGCAATGTGGATAAAATCAGATAAAATTCCCTACGCGTTTCGACCTAGTGGTCAATAATATTGCCCCTGTTGAAAACCACTAGGTCGAAACGCGTAGGAAATTTTATCTGATTTTATCCACATTGCCCTTTATTGTTTTTAGCCTGTATCTTTTACTGGATTATTTTTAATTTGCTCCTTTATTGTGAGACTTTTTTTCCAATAAATTATATTGGTTTACCTGCACCATATGGAGCATTTTTTGCTACTGTCCTACTTCATGTGATCCTGGATGATCTGGAAATACAAGTCCTTCACCTTGCACCATTGTGTGTGTCTACTGGATGATCCAACGCGTGTTTACCCCTGGAAGTGCCGTTGATGCCCTGAGGGCGCGTGTTCTTACTCTTAAGACGTATTCGCAGGACTTGGAACCAGCATCTAAAGGAAGAAATAACACACAAGCGCTGTTGACCCACTGCCATACGGTATGTGTGTCCACCTCATCCGGTAAGAAGTACCCTTTCCAGTATTAATATTGTCTCCGGATCGCATTTACACTTTGGTATATTGAATGCTCTTCCATACCGGTTTCACCTACGTTTGGAAAAGAAAATTCCATATCTCCACTCCAGCAGTCCATCTTGAACAAGAGAGACTTTAACATTAGTGTTACTATTACCACCCCATTCATCACTACCACATTTCCTCAAGCTGAAAGGGCACATCCCTGTGAAATCCAATGGCCACACCCTTTGCATTACTAATATCAGAAAGACTGTAGTACCATTTAGTAAAATGTGGAGAGTGAGGTGTGTTTCTTGAAGAAACACTACGGAGCTGGAGGCTTGCTTCAGTTCCCGTAACAGTTGGTGACGTTTTGCAGCATGATGTAGGCCCCTAACATTATATGATGTAATTTTCAGGGTGGCCATTGGAGTGTCGGTATCTGCCCGCACAGCTCAGGGTTACAATCAGGCTCACAAAAGTAAACAGAAGAGTAGCGAGATAGTAAGAGAAAGCAGGGGGAGAGGTGGGGAAGGGGGAATGAGGAGGGGGGAGGGGGGGAAACAAACAGGTAAAACAGTGTGAAATACATCACAAATCGACCAATGGGAGACCAAATGTGGTCACGCGGGGACCCGCAGTGTTCCCGTGGGGGAATGTGTGGGAGAGGATCCCAGAGGCTCCCTGATGGGGGAACGCCTGTGAGAACACGTGGGGAACTCTCCTCCACTTCCCCCAGAAGAAAAGTGAGGGGGGCGGTATGCCTGCAACCTCAGTGCCGAGCACTCATAACATGTAGGCCCTGGGGAGACTCCTGTGGAGTCCCTCCGGTCCTGGCCCAATACAATCTGAAAAAATACAAATCTGTTGTAAAGGGAAAATACACCTCTGGCATTTGAAAAACTATTAACTGCTCCTATGTAAAGCAAAGCAACCTTGAGAGTCTCAAGTATACATTACCCACTGATGCCCCCCATTAGCAAGAGAACCCAGTCAGGTGGCATAGGGAGTGGGTTGCAACATCTGTTATGGAAACCTCCATACCTCCTCCGGGTGTACCTGCTGGCAGAAGAGTATTACGGGGTCTACAGCCCCATGTTATATGACACAGAAAAAGGGAAGCCAGCCTTGGACTGAGCAGGTATTAGTAAAACGAAAAAGTGAAAAGAAGAGAATTAGCCATTCTTTTGGGCCGCTCCTGGTATGCTGGAACGCTGCTTTTTGCGCGGGGAGCTCTTCCATTCCTGCTCCAGAGTCTCCGAGAACTCTAGGAGCCCATCTTGCCATCCGGGCAGGTCTATCAGCGGAATGCCCACTTCTTTTGAGAAAGCTGGCAGATCTTCTGGAAATCTCAGCGTGGAGGAGCGGCCATTTTTTGTAGCAATGAGGCAGGCGGGGAAGCCCCACTTGTAGGTAATGCCGTCTCCTCTCAGGTGCTCCAATAAAGGTTTTAGGGTCCTGCGCCTTTCAAGTGTTTCCTTAGAGAGGTCAGGGAAAATGTGTAGTATGGCGCCATCAAAGTCAATATCCGGCATTCCACGCAGTTTAAGCATGATGGCCTTCTTCTCCTCAAAATAGTGTAAGCGACACACCACGTCCCTCGGGAGGTCTGAGGCTAAATTGCGCGGGCGAAGGGCTCTATGAACCCTGTCAAATCTTAAGGGATCTGTGACCGGTTTTCCCAGAACCGTGTTAAGAATGCCCTGTATTGTGGGTTCCAGATCTGAATCCTTGGTTGCCTCCGGTAATTCCCGAATACGGAGATTATTCCTCTGATTCCTGTTCTCCAAATCTTCTAATTTATAGAGAGAGGATCTGTGAGCAATGGCCAGACGTTTAACTACAGTGTGTAACTCAGTAATGGTGGCCGCCTGTGAGTCTTGCCGCTTCTCAGTTTCCTCCACCCTTGCTAGTACATGTGACATGTCCGTTCGGACCGCGGCTATGTCTTTTTTAAGGGATTTCTCCAGGTTCTTAAACATCCCTGCCATCTCCTTTTTTAGTTTGCTTACCAGCGAGGAAAGTTCCAAGCCATCCGGAGAGCCTGGGTCCTCCATCAGCTCCGATCCGTACGAGGATGCAGGGGAGCTCTCACGAGGTGACGCGGTCCGCTCGGACCGAGATCCACACGACCTCGAGGCCCTGGCCTGAGAAGGTCGCACGCTGGGGCTGTGTTTGTCGGATGCTAGGAACCGTTTAATGGATCCAGACGAGGCGGTCTAGGCAGCGGTGATGTTCCCCGTCCTCTTACCCGTGTTGGGACGGGATTTAGTTGCTTTTGCAGGCATTGCCAGAGGTATTAGGCCAGGACACGGACGGAGCTCTGTCTAGAAGCGTCCGACCAGCGCCATGCGGAAACCACGCCCCCTAACCATAGTTCTAACCATAGTTCTAACCATAGTTCCACAAAACGTTAAAAATAAATCAACTATGTTGTTGTGAACCAGACCCTTCCTTTACAACAGCCATGCTTTAGATTGGAGACTGCTAGCCAAGCCTTCTCTTCCAACATCAGTGCCTGACCTCACAAATGCAATTCTGGAAGAATGGTCAAACATTCCCATAGACACACTCCTAAACAGGGCCGTCTTTAATATTGATTGGACCCTGGGCAAAACTTTTCCCCCCCCCCCCCCCCCCATGCAGTTTTGCTCTCCACCTGTTCTGAGACATACAATAAATAGCAGCTAGACTCAAAATCAGTTTACTGAATGAGATCAGGCAGCTATTGCGATTGGTTGCCAGAGGTTACAGTGTATCATTACCGCTCACTGACTGTTTGCTAGAGATCACAGCACACATTACTGCTCACTGATTAGTTGCTAGAGGTTACAGCACATGATTTCTGCTTGGTTTCTAGAGATTACTGGTTTCTAGAGATTACTGTGGATATGACCTCAGGGGGGCATGATATACATATCAATGCCGCCGGCCGCCGCTATTTACATATGAATGCCACCACTATTTACATATAAATGCCGGTAATTTACATGTAAACACAGGGTCTGCAGGTGAGTCATCTGTACACAACAATAGGGCAGAGCTTGGCAGCATTAGTAGCAGCACTTCACACTGAGATATTGGGACACAGCACAGGACTAAAACCTCAAGGGACGAGGGAATATAAACCAGGATAGTTGGCAAGTATGAGGCAGCTGTTTTGGGCCCCACAAAATGAAAGGGCCCAGGGCAGCTTCTCTTTTTGCCCTGCCTTAAAAACGTCCTTGCTCCTAAACCTTGTGGACAGCCTTCCCAGAAGAGTTGAAGCTGTTATAGCAAAGGGTGGGCAAACTCAATATTGAACCCTACGCACTAAGACTGGGATGCCATTAAAGTTCATGTGCGTGTAAAGGCAGGCGTCCCACTTTTTTTGACAATATAGTGTATATCTTGGCCCTTTTTTGTGCCCAACCCCTGGTCATTTCATGGGGCCAATATATTCTGGTCTGGCCTTTTTACTATTAATATATTTACATTTTTCTTTTTTGTACATAAAAATGAATTGCAGGTATGAACATTTTTACATATAGTTACACTGGTACAGCTTGCAGCATCAATGTACCTATGCATATACCATACTTGTGAGATCCCCCTAGAAGCTGGAAATCACTGTAGTAAACACCGCTACTACAGTTATCTCCACTAGCTTTCAGGTCCTGTGCTGAGCCGGCTGCCCTGCCAAATTGAGAAAATGCATAGAAACAATTGAGTACTGTCCATGATACTTTATTTGCACTAAATTACAAATTTTCAGGACAAGCTTTCGGGGTATTTGCCCTTCTTCAAGGTCCAAGCTGTAAGGTTCACAATGCAACAGGACAGTCACTCTGCTACAGTACAGTGATTTCTAGCTTCTAGAGGGATCCTACAGGTATGGTACATGCACAGATTGGTCCAAGCTGGACCAATGAAACAACGTAAAATATCCAAACCTGGAATTCCTACACAACAGTAAAATTTTGTTTGAATGTTCTACCAAATTTCTAATGGTTAGTGTGGTCAAATTGACATTCGTGATTGTAGTGGTGAGAAACTTTGAAGAAGTAGCTTGGAAAATGTTTCTTGAACTAACAAAATTCTAACTGTAAATGTGTTTTTTGTAAAAATCATATACAGTGGGTATAGAAAATAATTTCCCCCCTTTAAAACCATCACATTTTGTTGCGATGCAGCCTGAAATGATGACAGACACAGTTTTTGGTTTTATCCAGCTGTATTTATTCAGTTCAACTTATAACAGCCAAGTGAAAGAAATAACACCAACATGTCAAAAAAAAAATTGGAAAAAGGATTACCCCCGTTGTGTCTGTATTTTGTTGAACCATCTTTTGCTTTAATTACAGCTTTAGTCTGTTACGTCTCTACTAACTTTGCACATCTAGACTTGGCAATATTTTCACACTCTTCTTTGCAGAACTGTTCAAGTTTAGTTAAGTTTGATGGTGACCATTTGTGGACTGCAGTCTTCAAGTCATTCCACAGATTTTCAATATGGTTTATATCTGGGCTTTGACTAGGCCATGCAAGGACATCCACCTTTGTCTCCTTCAACCACTGTGTGGTCACTTTTGCTGTGTGCTTTGGGTCATTGTCATGTTGGAAGGTAAACCTTCTTCCCATTGACAACTTTCTGGCAGTGGGCAGCAGATTTTCCTCAAGAATTTGATTGCATTTTTTTTTTTTTTTCAAGTATCTTATTTAACCATGTAAAGTTTCCATGTCAACAAGACAATACACATAGTGAATTATACACCATAATACAGTATATTAAATCCAGACACAAGAAGGGATCGGCTATTGTTAGACAGTGTAAGTCCAGTAAAAAAACTCTTGGTTCCCTTCTGGAGAACTATAGATAGTGTAAGTCTAATCACAAAGAAAGCAAAGCAAACTGCATAACCTTTTTTTGTTTTATACTTTTCCATAAAAGAAAGGGGGAAGAGAAAAAGAGACATAGAAGAGAAGGGGAATGGGGGAGTGGAGGTGGAGTAAAATAAACAATAAATACGCTGCTATTGTTGTCCAGCAGGTTATCGTGGAGCTTGCTTTAGTCAGTAGCCTATACAACAAAAAGAGCTGTGCTGTCCTCAGAGTAGACAAACATGTTCCACAATGCCCGGGTTTTGGAATACCGTTCACGCTTATGTTGTGCGGTAAGCACAAGGTCCTCCATCTGTTTTATGTCTTTCGACCCTGTTAAGCCAGAGACCAATTATCGGTGGCTGTGAGTTTTTCCAAGTGAGAGGGATACAAGACTTGGCGGCGTTGAGGAGATGACAAATTATAGATCTTTTGTAAATTTTAGCTGGGATGATTAAAACACGGAGAAGAAAAAAGGCTGGGGCTCCAGCCCCTGCTGCAGCGAAACACCCCCATAACAGGATATTACCACCTCTGTGCTTTACTGTAGGAATGGTGTTATTTGGATGGTGAGCTGTTTGGATTTCTGCCAGACATATCGTTTGATGTTGAGGCCAAATAATTCAATTTTAGTCTCATCTGACCATAACAACTTTTTTCATGTGGCCTCAGAATCTTCAAGATGCATTTTGGCAAAGCTCAGTTGTGACTGCATGTGGCCTTTCTTGAGGAGTGGCTCTTTTCTTGCAACCCTCCCATACAAGCCATATTTGTGGAGAATATGTGATATTGTTGTCACTTGCACACAATGACCACTCTTTGTCTAAAATTCCTGCAACTGCTTCAGAGTTGCTGTAGGCCACTTGGTAGCCTCTCTGATCGGTTTCTCCCTTGCTCTTTCATGCAGTTTGTAGCGACGTCCTGATCCAGGGTGGGTCTGTGTTGTACCAAATACCTTCCACTTCTTAATAATAGACTTCACTGTGCTTCTAGGCATTGATAAATCCTTTGGAATGTGTTTGTATCCCTTTCCTGACTTGTGCCTGTCCACAACTTTATCCCAGAAATCTTTTGACAGTGCCTTGCCACTCATAGTTGATTGTTTGCTTCAGTTGCACTATCAGGGACTGAAATGCTCCAGGAAAGCTTTTTTCATGCTGAGCTAATGAAAATGACCACAGCTGTTCACAGATGAAAGTCAAATGGCTTTGAGTGCCACTGAGAAGGTGATTAGCTTCAACTGATTGAGTTTACAAGTCATTTTTAGGAGGGGAGTGATCCTTTTTCCAACTCTGTGATTCTGTTTTTGAATTAAAAAAAATAAAAAATTCTGACATGTTGGTGTTATAAATACAGCTGGTTCAAACAAAAAACTGTGCCCGTTTTCATTTCAGGCTGCAAAGCATCAAAATGTGATTTTCTTTAGATGTTCTTTTTTATACCCATTGTATTTTGTAATGAAACCTCTTTAACACATCTGAGATTCCATTCACAAAGCAGGTCTGGATGACATTTTAAGAGCTTTGAACAGAATTAGTTGACTCAGAGCTGGCAATAAAGGCTGTTCCGATGAAAGTTTTTGCTACAAAAGCGCCAGTTTTACACTTTAAAAGCCTCCCCCCCTTTGAGTCAGGGTAATGGGTGTCAGCTGTCTGTGCACACTGAGCAGAGCAAAGCTGGTGTGGCCAATTAACCTACAGTGTTTTAATAGATTGTTTATTCATCGATCTCTTGAGAACTGATATCAAATTCCCTGGAATGGATTATGTTAAACTGATGTGATAAAGTAATGGAGCAAAGTGCTGACAGGCTGGAGCAGAGGTTTCCATCTTCCTGTCCACAAACAGTTCCTGTATGCAGTTTCTGCCTTAATTATTGGTAGCAATCTATGCAGCTGATACCGGGAAACAGCCGTGCAAGCACTCCTGCAAAATTGCAGCCATAACTTCTTCCGTTACCATCAACTCTTCTAACAGCTAATAGTTTCATGTAATTCACAAGTGACCGAAAAGTATGTACTTACTGTAACTGTGTAAAATACAGTTTGTAATTATATCTACCAGTACAGTTCCTGATATATGTAACATATTTGGGGAGTTCAAGATGGTTTGCACTTAAACTTTAATATGGTTTTACATATGTATGAGGAATCTGGTTTATGCCATGATATTTTAAATACAATAATGTGTCAGAATTTCCACACTGTGAAATAAATGTAAAATAAGTAAACCAAAGCAATATGATGGTGCAGATGCAGATCAATGGCCCCCCCAGAGGTAAAATTTGACCTGTCCTCGCCCCTTTGCTGCCAAAAAGTGAAGTTTAGCCACTTGCTGACTGCCGCATGTACATTTACATCAGCAGAATGGAACGGATGGGCAAATGAGCGTACAGGTACGTCCCTTTGAATTTGCCGCCACGTGGTAACGTGCGCGCCGCCGGTGGCGTGCGACCCTGCTGGGAGCTCCGTGAGTCGGATTGCGGGTCCCAGAGCTGAAAAACGGGGAGATGCTAATGTAAACAAGCATCTCCCTGTTCTGCCTAGTGACATTGTCACCGATCATAGCTCCCTGTGATCAGGAGCTATGATCAGTGCTGTGTCACACATAGCCCCTCCCCCCCACAGTTAGAAGCACTCCCCAGGACACACTTAACCCCTCACTAGCCCCCAAGTGGTTAACCCCTTCACTGCCAGTGTCATTTTTACAGTAATCAGTGCGATTTTATAGCACTGATCGCTGTAAAAATGACAATGGTCCCAAAAATGTGACAAAATTGTCCGATGTGTCCACCATAATGTTGCAGTCATTATAAAAATCACAGATTGCTATTACTAGTAAAAAAAAAAAATGATTAATAAAAAATGCCATAAAACTAACCCTATTTTGTAGACACTATAACTTTTGCGCAAAAAATCAATTAAATACTTTTTTGGATATATGAGAAAAAAATTTTTTTAAAATTTTTTGAATACGTATCGGCCTAAACTAATGTCGCGTACACACGGTCAAAATTGTTGCTCTATTTTTGTTTATAGCGCAAAAAATAAAAACCTCAGAGTTGATAAAATGCCATCAAAAGAAAGCTATATTTGTGGGGAAAAAATAACATCAATTTTGTTTGGGAGCCCACGTCGCATGACCGCGCAATTTTCAGTTAAAGTGACGCCGTGCCGAATCGCAAAAAAGTGCTCTGGTCTTTGGCCAGCCAAATGGTCCGGGACTTAAGTGGTTAATTCACTGCAAAGAAAATCACCTAAGTTTAAATGCATTTCTTTAGAGATGAGATTTGGATTTGGCTCGAAAGTGGGTTCAAACTAATGTGGCTGTTCGTCTGGGAATCCTGGGTGATGTAACTGACCAAATCTAGTCATGACTATATTCGGCCAATAATGTCCCATCCCCCCAGGTTTCTGGGGCTGTGTTTAGATGACTGCAGTGCAGGGATCTGTCAGGAAGCATTAAACATGTCCCTTTCACACGTGGTCGACTCCGCTTTTTTTAAGGCGTGGTGTTATTGGCTCAGCGGAATCTTCCGTTGTCCGTGACCGGCGGTGTGTCCCTCTCTGCTCACTGAGTGGGGAGGGGCTTTGAGCAAAATTCCTCTCTATGGAAAATCCATCAGAAAACGGCAGTGTTTCCGATCAGAATCTCACCCGACCGTGTCGCCACGCGGCATAAGAAAAATTATATATTTTTTTGGGGATATTTATTATGGCAAAAAGTAAAAAATAATGTTTTTTTTTTTCAAAACTGTCGCTCTATTTTTGTTTATAGCGCAAAAAAATAAAAACCGCAGAGTTGATTAAATACTACCAAAAGAAAGTTGTATTTGTGGGGAAAAAAATAACGTCAATTTTGTTTGGGAGCCACGTCGCACGACCGCGCAATTGTCAGTTAAGGGGCCTAAGAATCAGAGGGCATTGGTTTATTGTGATTGATCAGAGATGTACATCACTGGACATCATGATTGATGTGGATTTACATCGGAGGACTTTACTAACATGTTACTGTATTTTTTGTGTAATGTATGTAAAGTAAATTTTTTATGGTGTGTAATTTTAACAGTTTGTGGAAATGGGTAAGGGGTACCAATTGTATTAATTCTCTGTGAGGGTGCAGCTATCTGGGGGACCCATTATTATCAAGGGTCTTCCCCCACATTACCCCATCTCCTACTTGGGGCATCAGAGGTGGGGAAGGGGTCCTTGTCTCTTAATATTGGGCCAAGAATGCCTTGTAAAGGGGAAGGGAGGCTTTTTTCATATTTGATATCAAAGAACCAAGCATAAGATAACACGACCAAACCATAGGGGACACTTCAGCAAGTGTATGCTTCATTTATAGGCAAAGGGAGAGTGGGATCAAATATTGGCCTGGGCTCCATTAAACAGACACATGGATTCACCAGCTGCATACACTGATGCTAAGGCCGTGAACATAAATAATTACACATCAGGGTCTTTCTTTTGTCTTAGAGATGTCCTTTACTGCTTTGTTCATAATTGCCCTACAATATTCCTGTCCAACAGCACAGTATGTTTTAAAGATACTAAAAGTCATTAAATCCCCACCAGAAGCCTGTTTAAATCAATGGCAGTCTGAAATATGTGGCAGCTTGATGTTGTACAGAGCGGAACTTACCGTACGTCTAGGGTGGTATGCATTCAGGGATGCAGAACATCCCTAAACATAAGTACTGCTCGGTATAGTGCCCAGCTGCCATGTATTTCAGCCTGTCATAGCTTTTGACTGGGAGCTGGCAGCAGGGCTTCCCAGCCTACCCAAAATGCTGTGATTTGATGGACAAGAATATGTTTAACCCCTTCCCGACCAGCCGCAGTTATACTGCGGCAGGTTGGCTCCCCTGCGCAAGCCTTTATAGCTGTACGTCGGCTCTTTAAGACGCATTAGCAGGCGCACCCACATCGTGTCCCCGGAGCCAGTGCCCGTGCCGGGCGGGTGCGATGACTGCCAGGCACCTGCGATCGCTCGTAACAGAGCGAGAACCGGGATCTGTGTGTGTAAACACACAAATCCTGGTTCTCTCAGGGGAGAGGAGACAGATCGTGTGCTCCTACTAAGTAGGAGCACCGATCGGTCTCCTCCCCTAGTCAGTCCCATCCCCCCACAGTTAGAACACACATAGGGAACACAGTTAACCCCTTGATTACCCCATAGTGTTAACCCCTTCCCTGCCAATGACATTTATACAGTAATCAGTGGCTATTTTTAGCTCTGATCGCTGTATAAATGTCACTGGTCCCAAAAAAGTGTCAAAAGTGTCCGACCTGTCCGCCGCAATGTAGCAGTCACGATAAAAATCACTGATCACTGCCATTACTAGTAAAAAAAAAAAAATGCTATAAATCTATCTCCTATTTTGTAGACGCTATAACTTTTGCGCAAACCAATCAATATACACTTCTTGCAATTTTGTTTGGGTACACCGTTGCACGACCACGCAATTGTCAGTTAAAGCGACAAGGTGCCGCATCGCAAAACATGGCCTGGTTAGGAAGGGGGCAAATCCTTCCGGGGCTGAAGTGGTTAATGATCATAGTCTGGCCACAGATGCTCAATAATTCTGTAATTCACATTGATGAGATTATTTCTACAGAGCTGATCTAATATGAAAACAAGTAAATCAAAACATTATAAAAAAAAAAAATCACAAAAGTCAAAATGTAAAACAATATAATAATTTCCACATTGTATTTCAATTATTTCTAGCCTACTCCTAGCAATGATCTTGAAGTTTGTAAACTTACTTTGCCCACACATTAACTTCCTCGAATTCCGTGACACCCATTCACTATGTCCTGTTGGTAGGCACTGCTGTGTTATACATTGCACAGAGCCTGAGTTTCAGGAGACGTGGAGTCAGTACAAAAATCACTGCTTGCAGGCAGCAAGATACCATGGGATATGTAGTCCTTAAAAATTTAAAGTAAACAACAGAAGAGAAGCTGCAAAGCATGCAGGGAATCTAGGAAGTTGTGAAAAGAGACAGCCAGCAAACAGGCAGAACTCACAACATGAAAGGAGATTTTTCAGGTAAGCTTATATTGGATTGTCAAATATAACTATTGTTTGTATTGTTATTACAATGATGATACAAACAAATGAAAGTATATGCTGTGATCAAGAACTCCTTTAAATAACTTCAAGCTGAAGTGGCCCATTTCCAATTAACAATTAACAGATCGCATCATGGTCTCATGCTCAGCTGATTCATCATAAATTCAGATAATCCCTCTGACACAATGACAGTGTCTGCTGCCCTGAAGAACTATTTGGTGTTCAATATTTGCAATCAGTGTTCACTGAAATGGGTTATGGTGGTAAGTGATATTTAGAAATTCATCCCCAGCCATCCCCAGCCGAACCCTTCCCAGGGTAATTTTTTTGTATTAAAGGATATGTGCAAAAAATTAAATGATTTTTCTAGCCTGTAAAGTATTGCACCCACAATCAGTGGATTATGGAAGCAATGTCTGGCTCTTGCTCACTCTCCATTTAGCTTTCTGCCTGTATTTCCTTTTGGGCTTTCAGTTAGAAAGCTGGAGAAAGAATGAATGGACTATGAGCATGCTGATCAGTGCACTCAAAGTCCATTGAATACTACAAGTCCATCTGCCGCAGTGGCAACGAATGAGGCTGCTGTGCGGGCAAGGATTTCAAATGTGACAGCAGCTAGGGGGGGATGGGGGAGAGGATCTCCCGACCGCTGTCACGTGGGAGACTCTGGGGGTAAGGAGGTTAACTGCATTTAAACTTAGCATTTAAATGATTTTACTTTTAAAGATGATGTATACAGTAATTTGTTCAAGATTAATGAAAGAAAAAAAATCATTTTTTTTTTATGACAACCAATCAAATCCTTCCATTTGTTTTCCAACATGGATTATAAAGAAGTGGCTGGAATTTTCTATGAAAACACAACTTAATTTTTCGTAACCTTCAAGTGGAGATTCTGACAAATTTTCACCATACAGTACATTTACCTTTTATCCTTCTGAGAAGAGGGTGTGAAGGAAACTTCTTCAAGATCTGAATCATTGTCTTCAATTTCCTGGAAAAAAGGGATATTATTATTTGGGCAGTTGTTGGGATATTTCTCAGCTCAGGACACAGATTAAAACAAAACACTTACAAATAAATGTTATTATGTTTCTCTTTTTATTTATTTTTATTTTTTTTCAAAGATTACAAAAGAATGAGACAGTATCCAATCATACAGTATCAGAATAGAGGTCTGTCACTCATATTCTTTTTATACGATAAAGAATACAAGGTCACATATTCACTGATAATGTATACATAGCACAACACACAAGAGAGATGAATGCATTGTAAAATCTAGAGCTTGGTCATAACAATAGCAAACATATCCATAGTAGAAAATCAGGCACTTAGCAAGGGGTTGAATATAGTCCCACGTATATAGCTGAAAGTATGTGTTAAACCATTATTGTAGTAAGAACAAATCAACAAAGGTAATACACATTGTAGAATGTGAACAGCGAGAGAAATGAAAAATAAAAAAAGAAAGAAAAAGAGAGCGAGAGAGAGAAGAGAAAAAAGCAAACAGCGTGATTAATCCCCAAGGCTGTCATCACATCAAACTTTTTGGTAGATGAAAGGTTCAAAATTCGAAGAATAGCAAAAATAGGACCACACAGTCCACATGAGATTATAGGATTCAGTATTATTGTTGTCCAAGGCGATCATGTGTTCCATATAGTCTTTACTTTTTTTTATTATTAATGAACTTATTTATTTTTTACACGGTTGCTTTTTTTTTTTTAAATGATCACTTTTATTGCTGTCACAAGGAATATAAACATCCTTGTGACAGCAATAGGCATGTGATAGGTACTCTTTATGGAAGGCTCCCTCCTTTGCACTTGAAAGAATTCCAAACGCCAAGATTGAATTTTTGTGAATACTTTCGATTTTCAAAAAATGGTGCTGTTGACATCCCGGTAACCCGGACATGATGTCATTGCTTCTGGGTTACCATAGCAGAGAGCCAATCAAAGCCGATTCTAGCTTTCTATGGGTCTCCGACTAGCCAGCGGACGTACCGTCTAGTAGCTTTGGGTCTTCCGGTGGGACGGGGGAGCCTGAGAGAGCTGTGGAAGGTGGTGCCCCCCCCCCTGCTTGTAATAGCAACTGAGTGGATAGTTAGACGATCTGGTTGCTATACCAAGAGAGTCAACTGTCATATCTGAAAAACAGTACCGGGGTGATGTCTGCAGCTGACGTACGTGATTTGTCAGCGAGTGGTTAAAATTAATACCTGGTCCTTCAGGCACTTCCTGCTATAGAGAAATAATATTCTGTCCCTGTCCCTCAATTCTGCGCTTGCATGGTCACCCTGACATATTGGAGGCTACAAGTGTCTGTTACAGCACACATTACGCAGACATGGTCCACTGTTGTCACCAACAGGAAAAATGCCATGAGAAATGTCATGCAGCCATTCCCGGAATATATATATATATATATATATATATATATATATATATATATATATATATATATATATATATATATATACACACACACATATACAGGTAGTGTCTGCAAAGAGGCTGCATGATATCAGCAGTTCTGAGACACAAAGTAAAAAAAAAAGGGAAATGATTTACAAAAGTTTATGACAATTGTCACAGTGATTTAGAATACCAAACATCATCCCATTAAGGTTTAACAACTACTTTAATGCACTGAATCATATTGTGGTAATTAAATTGGACATCTATGCAAATTTGGTTCTCGTGTGGCCTTCTATTCACTTGCCCCATATCTGTAATACCAAGAAATTAAAACATTAGGCTAATTGCTCTAATGATGTTAAAGACGAAAGCTTCATTTGATTCATTACATTTCCCCCCCTGAAGAAAACATGGCAGTGACCTACCTCTGAATAATTCTTTGCTGGAACACTTCTTGATGTGGACTGTCTTGATGATGAGGCTTTAAAGGCTAAAAATGTAGAGGGACATAATAAGCCATTTAGAATAATGCTTCTAGTTCAAAACCAACTAACCTTGTCATAATGGAAAAATGCAGAGACACGTACAGTATGTTGCTATGGTATGGAATACATCAATTACACGTATGTACATCTTGTATTTAACCAGGAATTGGAATTTCATAAACGCTGTGGGCAGTTGTAAATAAACATTCTAAGAGAAAATCTCCAAAAAAAAAAAAAAGAAAATATAACAAAACATAACCATGTTCCAAATTTATGGTATGTCATGTACCCCTCCAGTGTGACCTAGAGCCCACCTATACGTGCCTACAATGTGCAACCCCTGCCTGAACCCCACAATGCACAGCTGGGGGCCTGAGCAACTTATCAACATGTACAGACAGTGCCAAACGGGTGGATTTCTACGGACATAATGGGGATGATTTACTAAAACATACTCAAATGTGTATAGGAACCATTAAAAGGAGAAGTACAGTCAAAGCTCATTTTAATGGAATTCTTCTGTGGATCACAGCAGTGCAGTTCGTTCTGCAGTCCTGTGACCCGCTGTCAGCTGCCATCACAGAGCCGGTCCAGGCTCGGACAAGTCGGCATCCACCCCGCATGCCTGGACCGGCACCTGGCTCAGCTTCTCAGTGAGCCGATGAGAGCCTGAGCCGCCGCTCCTGCCCCCATGATAAAGCCCAGCACTTCAGTGAGAGGCGTGGGGCGTGGGGGGGGGGGGGATTTGCAGAGCAGTGACTGACATCAGTGGTGTTTGATCACTCGGTTCTCAGTGTTAGAGGCGGCGGGGGACAGATGCAGCATCCACCTAGGTAAGTACGATTCTTAAAAAAAACGAAAAAACCTCAATACTTATCTTTTATTAAGGGCAAAAGAAAGATACAATATGTTTAGTAGATGCTGATTAGAAGTATTTTTTACTGCATCACAAGGAAAAACAGTGACTAATACAGATCCAATCACATAACGTGTTGCCATGACAGAGTAACACACTAATTAGATATATAACTACATATGAGCACTTATTCTCAGAATGCATTCACGGCAAATCAGTGTCATGCATTCAAATTAGGAACAGATTTGTTGAGTTTATGTACAAGCATTCGATAGCATTTAAGGGTAAAGTTTAGGTATTAAATTTATTGTACAATTACAATTTTTACAGCATGGCACAATGTAATATATGCATACCTCATACCTGACCCAATATTTGCATAAGCTGCAAATCATTGTAGTAGTTGGCAATACTACAGTGATTGCTGCGGTCCTCCAGGTACAGTGCCGTCCGCTTGCCTTTCTACATAGTAACCACCAGAGGTTGCTCACTCAGCACTGCCACCATTTACAGAACTCAGTATCTTGTTACATTGCAAGTTAATCATTTATTCTCATTTAAGGATTTATTGGTAGTTATTTTGGAAGCGCAACACTGTTTTGTTATGTACCATTTACAGAACACCTTGTATTTTTTTTAGGTAGTCTCTGATTAGACACGGTGGAAAGGAGGGGTGGTGATGTTGCAACCCCCACCTCCTCCAATCAGAAAAGGGCTTGTATTCAATAAAAAAAAATGCTCTGTGAATTGTGGCAGTGACGAGTGAGCGACCTTCAGTGGTTACTATGCAGAAGGGCAGTTGCTGTGAACTGGCCATGAAACACTGTTGCTATCTCTGTAGTACAAGCGGCATTCAAGTCAAACCGGCACAAGTGTTTCCTATTACTAAAAGGCAGTGCACACGTTGCGGGCCAGTCCAGAGACATTTAATCAAGATGGCAGACAACAGTGTTAGTGCATTCATGGAACAGCGTGTGGTGATGAAACCCACGGATATCTACAGAAGACTTCAAGCACATTGAGGTGATGAGATGCTCAGCCGATGTAAGACATTTGAGTGGTGTAAATGTTTTGTAAACCCCTGATCCTAGATAATCAACATATAGCCTGTCGTGAAATTACAGAAGAGATGCATCTTTCCGGCTGGGTTCACACTATCGCCGCATGAGGCTCCCAGCAGGGGTCCGGTGGGTCCTGCTTCACCATTTCCGGTCCAATTTCAGGACCAAATGATGCACAGGGCTCCTGTGCAAATTTGCACCTGAGCCGCAGCGGTGAACCGGCTCCTTAGAGAGCCGGTCAAAATCTCCTGCTATTGCAAATTGGATGCAGGGAACCCTAGACACAGACACACTTCTAAACCTTGTGGACAGACTTCCCAGAAGAGTTGAAGCTGTTATAGCTGCAAAGGCTGGGCTAACTCAATATTGAACCCTACAGGCTAAAGCCCCATACACACGGTCGGATTTTCCGATGGATTCTGTCCTATCAGACAATGTTGTCGGAAATTCCGACCGTGTGTATGCTCCATCGGACAGTTTCCATCGGATTGTCCGACGGACAAAATCCTATCTCCTGCTGGATAGATTTTTTGACAACAAAGTCCGATCACACCAAATCTGATCGTGTGTAGCGAATTCTGACGGACAAAGTGCTACGCATGCTCAGATCACATTACAAGACCAAAGCTATTGGCTACTAGCCTCTACGTAGTCCCGTCGTAGGCAACAAACGTCACCACGTTCAGAATGATCGGATTTTCCGACAACTTTGTCCGACCGTGTGTACGCAAAACCAACATCGGACAAAGTATGACAGACATGATCCGACGGACCTGGTCCTCGGATAATCCGCGCGTGTGTATGGGGCTTAAGACTGGGATGCCATTAAAATTCATATGCGTGTAAAGGCAGGGGTCCCAATACTTTTGGTAATACAGTGTCTTCTTATACTAAAATATGGAACCCAGGCTATGAAGACCCCCTTCCGAGTGGAAGGATCATTTTAAAGTTTCCCAGAAGTGGTCTTTACACAAAAATAAAAATATGCTAACTTAAAGCAGAACTCCATGAAAAAAACGTTTTCCTCTCATGCAGAGGGGCTGTGCCTGCACTGCATGGGTTAACTGCTCGTTTTGACAAGGGGCGCACCGAAAGGCTATACTTAGCTAATCTATCGAACCTCTGGAAAACTGCGCTCCCCTGCCTTGGACTGTTTTTGCCATCTTCATATCCAGAGCCGGTCTATGGGCATGAGAACATCAGGAACAGTCCATTTACAAGACCACTAGTGTGCAGGAGGGCAGGAGCGGTGGGGACCAGTCTTGCACTCGGAGGATTGACAGATTAGGTAAGTATATATCCGCTCTGAAATCCCCTTGACAAAACCAACCGGTTCGCCCAAGCAGAGCGGACAAATTTGTCTGGAGTTCTCAATAAGGAACAAATGTTTCTTGGTTCAAATTTCTGTGCTTGCAAAATGGTGAAAAACAGATTGCTCACTAAAACAATGGTCCTAATTGTCCTTGTGTAAGGGGGATTTATAATAGGCATTTATGTACATAAAGCGGGTAAAATAAGTATTGAACACATCACCATTTTTCTAAGTAAATATATTTCTAAAGGTGCTATTGACATGACATTCTCACCACATGTGGGTAACAACCAATGCAATCCATACATACAAAGAAACTAAAACAAATAAGTTCAGAAATTAGGTTATGTGTAATAAAATGGAACAACACAGGGAAAAAGTATTGAACACGCTAACTGAAGTTTATTTAATACTTTGTAAAAAATCCTTTGTTGGTAATGACAGCTTCAAGATGCCTTCTGTATGTAGAAACTAGTCGTGTGCTTTGGTCAGGTGTGATTTTGGCCCATTGCTCCACACAGTCTTCAAGTCTTGAAGGTTCCGTGGACCTCTTCTATGAACGCTGATCTTTAGTTCTTTCCATAGATTTTCTATTGGATTCAAGTCAGGTGATTGGCTGGGCCATTCTAGCAGTCTTATTTTCTTTCTTTGAAACCAAGTAAGAGTTTCCTTGGCTTTGTGTTTGGGATTATTATCTTGCCGAAACGTCCACCCTCGTTTCATCTTCATCATCCTGGTAGATGGCAGCAAATTTTTATCAAGAATGTCTTGGTAAATTTTTCCCTTCAACAATATGACGTTTGCCAGTACTGTATGCTGAAAAACTGCCCCAAACCATGATGTTCCCACCTCCAAACTTGGTGTTTATGGGGTGACGTGCAGTGCCATTTGACCTCCAAACATGGTGTGTATTATGGCACCCAAAAAGTTCAATTTTGGTCTCATCTGACCAGACTATATTCTTCCAGTACTTCACAGGCTTGTTTAAATGTTGTGCAGCAAACTTTAAACGAGCTTCATATTTTTTCTTCAGCAATGGAGTCTTGTGTGGTGAGCATGCATACAGGTCATGGCGGTGGAGTGCATTTCTTATTGTTTTCTTTGAAACAATTGTAACTGCTAATTCCAGGTCTTTCTGAAGCTCTCCACAAATGGTCCTTGGCTCTTGGTCAACCCTTCTGATAGTTATTTTCACTCCTCTGTCAGAAATCTTGTGAGAAGCACCTGGTCGTGGCTGGTTTATGGTGAAATTATGTTCTTTCCACTTCTGGATTATGACCTCAACAGTGCTCACTGGAACATTCAGAAGTTTAGAAATCCTACTGCAACCAAAGCCATCAGTATGTTTTGCAACAATAAAGTTGCAAAGGTCTTGAGAGAGCTCTTTGCTTTTACCTATCATCAGATGTTTCTTGTGTGACACCTTGGTAATGAGACACCTTTTTATGGGCCATCAGTTGAGACTTAACCAGCTGATATTAATTTGCACTGACAAGAGGCAGGATTGATTTCTAATTACGGATAGATTTCAGCTGGTGTCTTGGCTTTCCATGCCTTTTTGCACCTTCCTTTCTTCATGTGTTCAATAAATTGTCCCTGTGATATTGCATTTTATTACACATAACTTAATTTCTGAACTTGTTTTGGTTTCTTTGTCTGTATGGATTACATGGATTGTTACCGACATGTGGTGAAAATGTCATGTCAATGGCACCTTTAGAAATATATTTACCTAGAAAAATGGTGACGTGTTCAATACTTATTTTAACCTGCTGTATTTGACCGTGTGTGTGCATGTGTAGAGGGGGTCATTTCATTTGTAATTTATTTTCCAATTTACTACCATCATAAGGAGACTGATAAGCTCCCAATGTGATAGTAGTGACCAGTCCTTTTATTAATCGCAAGAGACACTCCTGATGTCTCTTGTAGCTGTAGACCAAGCAGACAAGGGACAAAGAGTCCTCCCAGCACCCTCCCAAAAAGTATTTAACTTCTTTTCCCCAAACCTAGAACTACATGGGGAACAGCTGCTTCTATCAGAGCCTAGTCACACTTCTGTTTAGCTTTGTGACAGATCTGCAATCATCATATATGCATTGATTACTAATGCAATTTCGGCAAGTGAGTCTCTGAAGAATACTTTGTAGCGGAGCTATTATCTCTAGGGAAATAGCATGACAGTGCGTTCAACACCATTATTAATCAACAAGCAGTAGGAAGTAGGTCTGCAGCTAATGAACCAATTAAGCAGAGTGTTCAGCCGAACTATCCGAAGGGGAATTCATTCAGTGTGCTTAAATGCAAGATCTTTTATGACTGAATAATAACAGATTAACGCAGGAAGCCAACTTATCTTGATGATGACAAATTAATTCAGGACACCAACATATTAGAAAAAGTATTCTAGATTATACAAGCACAATGGCTTATATAGCATGAACAGCTGGAAGCATTTTTGTAAATGTATACCACAAAAAGTACTTCCACAGTACAATGGTCCATACTAAAAGCCAGCATTAGCCTCATTTAGAACAACTTTCCTTACAATAAAATATTCTCATAGTTTAGTTAAAGCTGTATTCCAGGCAGCTATAACATATACAGTGAGGTCCATATATATTTGAACACAGGCCCAATTTTCATACGTTTGGCTCTGTATGCCACCAGAATAAAATTAAAATGAATGCATCCAAATGAATTTGAAGTACAGATTTTAAGCTTTAATTCAAGGGATTGAACATAAATATCAAGTACAAGATTTAGGAACTGCAACCATTTTTATACACAGTCCCATTTTTTAGGGGCTCAAATGAAATTGAACAAATGAATATAATCATAAATAAAATGTTTATTTTTAATATTTTGTTGAGAATCCTTTACTAGCAAGGACTGCCTGAAGTCTGGAACCCATGAACATTACCAAAGACTAGGTTTCCTCCTTTATGATGCTCTGCCAGGTTCTAACTGCAGCTGTCTTCAGTTGTTCTGTGTTTGTGGGTCTTTCTGCCTTTAGTTTTGCCTTTAGCAAGTGAAATGCATGCTCAATTGGGTTGAGATCATTGCAGAATATTCCACTTCTTTTCCTTCAAAAGCTCCTGGGATGCTTTTGCAGTGCGTTTTGGATCATTGTCCATCTGTACTGCGTAGCACCGTCCAATCAACTTTGCTGCCTTTGGCTGAATCTGGGCTGACAGTATATCTCTAAACACTGCAGAATTCATCCGGCTGTCACATCATCAATAAACAATGACCCAGTGCCACTGGAAGCCATGCATACCAATGTCATCACACTGCCTCCACCATGTTTTACAGATGACGTTGTGTGCTTTGAATCATGAGCTGTTCCAAGCCTTCATTCTGGTACAGATTAATCTTAGTTTCATACATCCAAAGAATGCTTTTCCAGAACTGGTCTGGCTTTTTTAGATGTTTTTTGACTAAGTCTAATCTAACTTTTCTATTCTTCAGGCTTTTGAATGGTTTGCACCTTGTGGCGAACCCTCTGTTTTTTCTCTCCTGAAGTCTTCTCTTGATTATAGACTTTGACAATGATACACCCACTTCCTGGAGAGTGTCCTTCACTTGTCCGGATGTTGTGAATGGGTTTTTCTTTACCACAGAGAAGATCCTGCGATCATCCACCACTGTTGTCTTCTTTGGAATTCCAGGTATTTTTATGTTGCTGAGCTCACCAGTTTGTTCTTTTTCCACAGAATGTACCAAACTGTTGATATGGCCACGCCTAATGTTGCTGATGGATTTCTTTTAAGGCTTACAATGGCCTGTTTTACTTGCATGGACAGCTCCTTTGAGCGTATGATGTAGATTCACAGCAATAGATTTCAAATGCAAATACCACACTTAGAATCAACTCAATAACTTTTACCTGCTTACTCGATGAAGAAATAACGAAGGGACTGATAATCAGAAGATGGGGGGCCAGGTTCCCTCAGGGAAAAGGATTCGGCAAGTGATGATCGCTGCCTCCTGGTTTCCCACCTCAACCTTCCCCCTCCCCCTACCTTTACGTCGCTCTCACCTTCACTCTTCCTTTTTTTCCTCTGTACCCCCCTTTCACTTATCCTCAACTCTTTTCCTCTGATTTCCTTTCTTCTTCTCTTATATTTCCGAAAACTGGGACAAGACTCATGGAACCATCCGAAGGTAAAGATGATTACAAGTGGTTGAAGTTAATCAAACTAGGAAAGCAGGAGAGGATCTCACCTGATGAGGCTCGACATGCTGGAGCAGCCAAGGATACCTAGGGGGTAACCCAGAGGTTTCAGGTGACCCCTTCTCCCTATGGGCATATAGACAATCCACTTGAGCTTAGATCCCCATCCCCAACATAACCACATTGATATGCTTATTCCTGTTGTTACATTTGGATGTTGTATTTCATGTTTCTGTGTCCTTTTAATAAATAAAAAAAGAAATAACGAAGGAGTAGCCCCCACCTGGCCATGAAACAGTTTTTGATTCAATTGTCCAACTACTTTTGGTCCCTTGAAAAAAATGTAAATATTCTTAAAAGCTGTTATTCCTAAACCCTTCCTCCAATTTGGTTATGCATACCCTCAGATTAAACCTGAGTGTGCACTTTCAACCCATATCCATTATATAACTATAGCTTGAATACGTTTTGGTAAATACCTGACAAAAATTTAAATTTTGCCTGTGTTCAAATATACATGAACCTAACCTAACTGTATGTCATATATATATATATATATATATATATATATATATATATATATATATATATATGTATTGTTCTACTTTAGCAGAATATTGTATTGGCTATAGCCACTAGCAATAATCACTGTCTTCTGCCAGGAGTGATTTCCCTGTCAGCACTGTCTGTGTTAATGGGGGACCGTGGTTGCAGAAAATACATTTTCACCGTGTATGGCCGGCCTTACCAAAAGTTGTTAAGTGGACCTGCATGCTGTGTGCAGATATGGTCAGTGATAAATTACTCTTTACACATTGGTAGTCAGTATACCCTTGGTTGGTGGTGGTGTGGCACAGTACTGGCCTGGCATAGTCAAACAGCTCACTCGTAGATTCACAGCTGAAGCTGCTGGGATTTTAGGAAGAAGACTGGAGCTGTTTGGCTATGCCAGGCCAGCACTATCAACTGGAAACACATTGGTCGGTGGGTGGATCCAAATGTAATCTGCCCTTCTCAAGCCCAAAACAGTGGACCAAACGCACCTTTTTGCAGTATGGAAGGGACACTGCAGCAAAAATGAAAGTACAGGGGGTCCCCGACTTACAAACATCCGACTTACAAACGACTCCTACTTACAAACGGAGGGAGACAACAGGAAGTGAGAGGAAATCCACCCCTAGGAAGGGAAATTCACTCCTGTAAGAGTTAATATGGGAAAAAGGTGTCTCCGCTGAATCTTTATCACCAGTCCATGTTTCCCTAACAACCCAAAATTTTTAAAATCCAATTATCATTGGGACAGAAGGTGAAGTGAAATCTTCTGAACAGGGGCACAGACAGCAAAACAAATGTTACAGGGGTGATAACCCTTCTCTATGTTATCTAAAAAACTTAAAAATAGATGTTTTGGCTGGAGCTACACTTAAAAAATGTACCTGTTCCGACTTACAAACAGATTCAACTTAAGAACAACCCTACAGTCCCTATCTTGTTTGTAACCCGGGGACCCCCTGTAAAACTAAAAGCAACACTTGTTTCTTTCGTTCATTTTGAATATAGTATGGGAGGGCTATGACCCTTGTAAGGTTTATTTTTGCCATCTTTGAAGGCTTGAGAAAGGGACTATTTTGTCTGGAAACACGTTTATCCCTTGTTATCCTTGTCTCAGGTGGCTGTTGTCTATGTGCATGCAGAGCGTTCAACTAGCGATCGAACATCACGGTGGAGTTGGCGAATAAGGTGGGAATAAACTTGGAAGTGGTTTTAAGGAATCCAGCCACATCCATAGTAATCCCTCTAAGGGACAGGCGCATGAGACCTATCACCCATAGGTCAAATTAGGAGGTGAGCTGCTAGTGGTGACAGGTTAAGTCACACATGGTGTATATGACAGAAGAAGGTGTCTGGTAAACTGTAATAGAAAATTGAACAGTTGGTGGAAGATATCAAGTGAACTTATTACTTTGTTCTTTCATTGTAATTTGTTTTTTAACTCGTCCTCACACAAACAATTTTGCACATTTATTTATATGATGGTGAAGTCACAGGAGACTTAATTCATATTGTTGTAGATCATCAAGAACTGTATTTCATTTTGCATGCATATGAAATATAGAAGTGTGGCATTGGATCAATTGACGTGGTATCAATTTAGTGCATTTGAGCAGGTGGTTCGCTCAGGGATCTTGGCAGCAACACTAATGTAGATTAAGATTATTACACGTTGTCACATAGGTGTGTGCAAGGGTTTCTTTGTTTTTAGCTTCTTCAGTGTTCCTCCTGTGCCCTGACCAGTGCTCTCTGCCGGCAGCCACTAGCGAGCTGTGTATGGATCCTGGTTCTCCTCTTCATCTTCACCTACCTATCTGTGACTTTCTGTGAGCCAGTGGTCGTGTCCTCTTACCAGGCTGGATGCTGCTGTTTTTACATGTAAATGGATTCGGTTTTTATCCTCAAAGTGGATTGTGGTGCTTACATTGCTCTGCATTCTGCATTATTTGTGTCCTATTCTGAGGCTGGTTGTTCCCAGGATAGATTTGCAGATGCTGCGTTCGATGGGTGGCTGATCCCTGGTTCAATCAATGTTATCATCTCAGCCCATGTGCCTTCATCTTAGAACAAGATGTTTTTTGCCCTCGGGTTGATTTGTGTTTTTTTAACGATTGACAGTTTTTTTATTCCCTTGTTCCAATTCATCAATTAGTGCTACAATGTATTGTAAACACCATGCAAAGGGCGACCCATACACTTAACAACGGATTCCTATGATACTCTGTCCTTAGACGCCTCAAAGTTATTATGTATCATTCTCAGCAAAAAGAACATAGTGTTTTAATGAAAAATGACTTGACTGGATGGCTATGCATTTATCAGGAAGACACAAACTTTCCTGGTTCTCCTCTTCATCTTCACCTACCTATCTGTGACTTTCTGTGAGCCAGTGGTCGTGTCCTCTTACCAGGCTGGATGCTGCTGTTTTTACATGTAAATGGATTCGGTTTTTATCCTCAAAGTGGATTGTGGTGCTTACATTGCTCTGCATTCTGCATTATTTGTGTCCTATTCTGAGGCTGGTTGTTCCCAGGATAGATTTGCAGATGCTGCGTTCGATGGGTGGCTGATCCCTGGTTCAAGCAATGTCATCATCTCAGCCCATGTGCCTTCATCTTAGAACAAGATGTTTTTTGCCCTCGGGTTGATTTGTGTTTTTTTAACGATTGACAGTTTTTTTATTCCCTTGTTCCAATTCATCAATTAGTGCTACAATGTATTGTAAACACCATGCAAAGGGCGACCCATACACTTAACAACGGATTCCTATGATACTCTGTCCTTAGACGCCTCAAAGTTATTATGTATCATTCTCAGCAAAAAGAACATAGTGTTTTAATGAAAAATGACTTGACTGGATGGCTATGCATTTATCAGGAAGACACAAACTTTCCTGGTTCTCCTCTTCATCTTCACCTACCTATCTGTGACTTTCTGTGAGCCAGTGGTCGTGTCCTCTTACCAGGCTGGATGCTGCTGTTTTTACATGTAAATGGATTCGGTTTTTATCCTCAAAGTGGATTGTGGTGCTTACATTGCTCTGCATTCTGCATTATTTGTGTCCTATTCTGAGGCTGGTTGTTCCCAGGATAGATTTGCAGATGCTGCGTTCGATGGGTGGCTGATCCCTGGTTCAAGCAATGTCATCATCTCAGCCCATGTGCCTTCATCTTAGAACAAGATGTTTTTTGCCCTCGGGTTGATTTGTGTTTTTTTAACGATTGACAGTTTTTTTATTCCCTTGTTCCAATTCATCAATTAGTGCTACAATGTATTGTAAACACCATGCAAAGGGCGACCCATACACTTAACAACGGATTCCTATGATACTCTGTCCTTAGACGCCTCAAAGTTATTATGTATCATTCTCAGCAAAAAGAACATAGTGTTTTAATGAAAAATGACTTGACTGGATGGCTATGCATTTATCAGGAAGACACAAACTTTCTTTATCTAGTGTTCTACTCGCAAAGCAGCTTTAGAATGTTGTATTAAATGCAGTCATTAAATGTGATGACAGCAAATTGGTACAGAAGTAAGACTTTATAAAAAACAAAGTGTCAATCTGTATACCTAAGTAAGTGCAGAATGAAAAGCACGGCAATTTGCAGGAAAACAACAAATGTTCGGGGTTGTTTATAAACTCCTCCAATGCTTAATAAATAAGTTGCTGATATATAAAACCAAGATAAATAAACCACACACGTTGTTCATTTTCTATCAGCAATTTCCAGAGGTTCTGCCTCTGGATCTTCAAACATTGTTCCCATTTCCAGGAGAGACTTTGCCATGAGCTCCCTTGTATTCGAGGAGACCACTTGCTTTCCATGGACTAAAGTAGCTTGTAGTTTACCAACAGTATCTGTACGTGTGGTATAGATTTACGATAATCGAAGATGCTAAAGTTGTCAACAAATGTCCTTAGTATGGCTACCATATTATTTTATTTTAATTATGGTCTTCAGAAGAGAGTACAACTCTAATTTGTTCACAGCAACATGACTGGGTAGTTGGCATTTTGCCTCCTCCAAATCCTGAATTCACATTCCACCACGGGCAATATCAACATGGAGTGTGCATCTTCTTTCTGTGTTTGCATGGGTCTCTTTTCCAATAATTTTTATCGTTTATATTTCAGAAAAAAAAAAAAAAAATACAAAAGTTGACATGTCATGCAATGTTACTTAGTATAAAGCTCTGACCACACATCTAAGAACAGTCAAAGAAATAATGTTGAGAAAATACTTCATAACATTCGCAAAATGTAACAATACTATGATAGCACCCAAAGGACTCCAGGAAACCCTTGAGTTGCAGCATTCTAATATGTTATCAGCTTTAGTATTGTCTGAGTAGAAAGGGGTTGACGCGCCGCCACATAGTCTGCAATGGGATCCCCTCCTTCAGAGCAGTACATGTGAGTACACAACTCGTGGCACTCCATTTGTGAAAAGACTTGGTCCGCCAGGGGACCCACCTGTGAAAGTAAGTGGACCCAGGGTCTTAGGCTAACATTCCTGAGCATTTCTTTAGGCAGCATGTCAACCTAGTGGGAAAGAAATCAAAAAGCAATGAAGAATAGAAAGAAAAAGGAAAGTAGTATTGCCTTTCCGATCCAGGAGCGCATTATCAGAACCTGTTATTCATCCCGTTAAAGCGGAATTCCACCCGTTTTTTAGTTTATTAAAGGCCAGCAGCTAAAAAAAAAGTGTAATAAACAGACACTTTCCTGTCCCATGGTCCATTGATGTGGCCGCCCAGGGCCTCGCTTCTCTCCCCCTCCTCTCTGCTGTCATAGCAACTGTGGGCACCCGGCCGTGATAGCTTGCAGCTTCACGGCCGGGCGTGCACTGCACATGCGAGAGTCACGCTGTGCTCTGCTATTGGCCAGGCAATCCTCTGGGACCTGTGATGTGTCCCAGAACATTGCAGGGAGGGAGGGGCTTCTTTTGGGGAGAGGAGGAGTGGCCTAGGCGGCCGAGAGAAGGAAGGAGGAAGTGGGACAGGAAGTCTCTCTCAAAAGAAGGTACCCACTCCCCTCCAAAAAAATGACATTCCAAATGTGGCATGTAAGGGGGTGAAGGGTGCTAAACCGCTTCCCGACCGCCTAACGACGATATACGTCGGCAAAATGGCACGGGCATTCAAAATCACGTACCTGTACGTGATCGTGCATGTGCCTGCCTGTGGGTCGCGCTCGCGACCCGGTCGGGAGCTCCGTGACCCCGGCCGCGGGACCAGCGGACCCGATCGCCGCTGGTGTCCCGCGATCGGGTTACGGAGCTGAAGAACGGGGAGAGGTTTGTGACTGTATGTGATCGGCGGTTCCCTGTCATCGGGAACGCCGATCAATGACGTCACACGTACAGCCACGCCCCCCTACAGTAAAATAAACACAACACGTCACACTGACTCCTCCCCGCCCCTAGTGGTTAACCCCTTCACTACAACTGTCATTTACATAGGAATCAGTGCTATTTAAATATCACTGATTTCTATATAAATGACAAATGTCCCAAAAATGTGTCAAAAATGTCCGATGTGTCCGCCATAATGTCGCAGTCACAATAAAAATCGCTGATCGCCGCCATTACTAGTAAAAAAAAAAAATATTAATAAAAATGCTATAAAACTATCCCCTATTTTGTAAACGCTATAACTTTTGCGCAAACCAATCAATAATCGCTAATTGAGATTTTTTTTTACCAAAAATATGTAGAAGAATACGTATCGGCCGAAACTAAGGAAAATAAATGTTTTTTTATATATTTTTTGGGGATATTTATTATAGCAAAAAGTAAAAAATATTGCATTTTTTTCAAAATTGTCCCTCTATTTTTGTTTATAGCGCAAAAAATAAAAACCGCAGGGGCGATCAAATACCACCAAAAGAAAGCTCTATTTGTGGGAAAAAAAGGATGCCAATTTTGTTTGGGAGCCACGTCGCACGACCGCGCAATTGTCAGTTAAAACGACGCAGTGCCGAATCGCAAAAAGGGGCCTGGTCCTTTGGCTGCCAATTGGTCCGGGGCTGAAGTGGTTAAAGCGGAAGTTCCACTTTTGGGTGGAAGTCTGCTTTAAATAGTTGACTCAGGAGTTCCATGTTTTCTCAATTTGAGATTGTTGATCAGAATTGCTGAAAGACGTTGAGTGACCATAATCCACAATAATTTTTCTTTCACCAATTCAAATGGGATTGTAGATGTCCTCCAAGACAGGGCTACGGAGATTTTTGCTTCTACAAATATAAAGGCGATCAACCTTCTCATATGTCTCGGGGCCTCCTCCACTGTTCACATGGGTTTCTTCTGGTTGTCCTTGTATCTGGCCACAATATAAAGACAGAACAGCTAGTTGATTGCCTTCTTCCATAATTGGCCCTAATATTTTTCTACCAATCTAGTAGGATCGCCAAATTGTGAGTTCCTTTGGGAAAAGATTTAGAAAAGTTATGTGTCATGGTTTTGTCTAAATCCTGTGATGACCCCTGACTAGGGCCACCAATATTAAATCCTGGGCCAGCTGTTGCTACCTTTAGCTTCCAATATTCTGCTGCCTATCTTGACCAATGCTATATGATCTGACCATATTCCAACAGTATGTGCAGTCCTCTCTCGATTTGGGCCTGCCAACAAGAGTTCTCCAGACACTTTGCTGCGCTTCCTATTAACTTATTAATTAAAAAAAAAAATATGTTTTCAGGATATATGGCCACCATAATTAGTTCCAATAAAATTATGGTAAAAAATATTTGTTAATTCTGATAAGCAGTTATTACCGATGGGGCATGAAGGAGTCGCTTTGATTAGGAGACTTGTTCTTTCATTTTTTTTATCAGTGTTGTAATTTTTCCTAAGGCTTTGTACAGCAGTGTGATGTTCTTTTTTAACACAGTGCAGAACAGTCTAACTTTCTCTTGTTTTTTTTGCAGAATATGCACTTCCCAAGTAAGTACTTGATATCTTTCAGAGTTAACCCTTACTTGCAGAGCCACATTCGCTGAAGCAAAGTACATCCAGAGACTACAGAAGCAGAGTAAGTAGCAGCAGAAGCAAAGCACAACACGTACAATCTGTAAATATTTATTTTTGCAGGGAGGAATAACAACCCCCCCAGCAAAAAAATACTCACTATAGCTGCTGACTTTTAATATTAGGACACGTACCTGTCCTGGGAACCAGCAATGTCGGCACCCCAGCCGATGTTTCCATCGGCTCTCGGGTGCTGCCCCCGGCATTCGTAGAAAGGGACAACGAATGCACGCGCGAAGCGCGCTGCCCTTTCTGAATGGCCCAGTGGCGGGGGGAAGGACGACATTCTGAGTGATCGCGGCGCGACCTCCCAGAAGTGGGGACAGGTACCTGTCAAAAACAGGTACCCGCTCATCCTCAAAAAGTCACACCGGAGGGGGAGGGGGGCGACGACGTCGGATAAGTGGAGCTTCCACTTTTGGGTGGAACTCCAATTTAAGTAACAGCTGTATACTCCTTATCCCCTGAAGGCTTTTAATTGGTGTAATATAAACTCTCACCAGAAGCTTAGCATTTAAAACAGGCAGCATTAAAGCTAAAATTTCCACATTTGGACAAATTCACACCAGTGATTTTAAACTTGTAAAAGTCCTGCCTAAGAGCGGACACCTCAGTGTATAAGGCCAGAAAACCCTCATCTTGGGCTTCATTCACAAGGCCAAATCAGCCATGGTGCACTAATCATATGGCAAATACCTGCACCCGAGAGCCCAGTTGGACATCTGTGGCCAGGAAGCCTGTACAACCGCAGGCTTCCAGATGCGATTATCTGTCCCTAACCACTTGATGCATGGATACATGTTCCTAGCTGTGGCTGTTTGAAAGCCCCTGGGTCCCAGCTGCGGATATCTGCAGTATACTTTCCACACCATGGCTAATTTGGCTTTGTGAATGAGGCCTCAGGGTGCTCCTCTGATTTTGGTTTAACTTTGTTAATATGGCCTACTTGGCTAAGCCCACCACTGTGCAAACCTTTAAGGGGGCTCCTCTTATTAGACAGATTTGAAGAAGATATGTCACCGTCATACCAAGGATCTCAAAAACAATGTCCATAAAGTAGCAGCCTTTTGGAGCCAAGCAGGACCCCCTTCCTCAGGCATGTGATGTCAGATGCCTGAGGAAGGGGTTGTGTGTGGCTCCACAACATTGCTACTTTATGCTGTGATGTGATCCTTTCAATAAACAGCTTTGGCATTATTTTGTAGATATAGTCATTTCCAAAAAGTGTTGACCTCAAAATTGTGCGACTTTGCATTGCGACTTGATGAGATTTCAATGCACTTTCAAGAGGCTTTGATGTTTTGCGACTTTATAATGCGTTTTATAAGTAAGGTCCCTTGTATTTTAACTGCAGAAGCCATCTTTCCTGCACTGTGAACACAGCTGGCTAGGTGAACAATGTGCTTTGGAAAGTCACAATGCTTAGGAGGAGATTTGGAGCTGCAAGGATTGTCTGGGCCACAAGAACACAATTGACTGGGAGTGAAGTACAGGGTTATACATTTTTTTTTTTTTTAAACACCCCCATCAGGAACCCCTACCATCTCTGTTGGGAGAGAGTGGCCTTACCTCTGCATCCATGAGCCCATAGCAACTCAGCCTTATTTTGACAAGACAATTCTGTAACCTGAACGTCCAGGTCCTCAGGGCCAAGCGAGCTGCCCGAATCTCTAGAATGTTGATGGGCAAGGTCATTTTTGATCTGGACCATTTCCCTTGGACAGTCGCCACTTCCAGGACTGCTCCCCAACCTGAAAGGCTGGCAACTGTTGTTACCACCTTCCAGGTAACTGGTAGGAAGGATTTTCCCTTCTGCAGATTCTTGGTTATCAACCACCAACTGAGGCTCCGGCGCACCCCTGGAGACAAACACATTGGGAAATCTAGAGCTTGCAGTAGCTAGACCGAAAGGCAGAGCTACAAACTGAAAATTAATATTTTCTTCCTTGAAACTTAGATATTTCTGATGAGCGGGAAAAATTGGCACATGGAGGTATGCAACCTTGATGTCGATTGACGCCAGTTCTCCACCTTGAAGGATGGAGGCCACTGATTGGATTGACTCCATGCGAAAAGAGCGGATATTCAGAAACCGGTTTAGATCTCGGAGATTTAGAATGGGTCTCACATCTCCATTTGGTTTTGATACCGTGAAAAGGACTGAATAAAACCCTAATCCCTGCTCTTCTATAGGGACCACTAAGATCACCTTTTGAGACAAAAGATGGTCCAATGCTTGAAAGAGAGACTTTTTTCTCTGGATCTCTGGGAACGTTTGATCTGAGAAAACGAGGAGAGCAGAAGTCATCCATCTGTCTCGACACTCTTCCTGCCAGACCCTTGAGAACTGCAGAAGTCTTCCGCCCACTCGAGCGAGCGGGGGTGCCCCTTCATAAAGGAGGCTTTAGTATCTTGTTTTGTAGGTTTCCTCCCCTAGGACTTCTTTTGTCCCTGGGGTTGACCCTGAGGTTTGCCTCTTGAATTTGATGGCGGAGGCCATCGTGACTGCCTGGAAGCAGATGCCCCTAGCACTGGAGAAGGAGCTCGCTTAAATGAAATATGTTTACTCCTCTTCCTAACTGGCAAAGGGGTACTTTTTTCCACCAGAAATTATTTGGATGTATTTATCCAAATCATCCCCAAACAGCCGTTCACCATGAAAAGGAAAACTAGCCAGGACCTTTTTGCATGGAGCTTCGACTGACCAATTTTTCAACCATAAGATTCTACGCATATGCACCAGCCCAAGCGTAAGGCGCGAAGCCTGAAGAATAGAATCTCTCATGGCGTCTATTGCAAAACATAACACCACTGGTAGCTCAGCTAAATCCTGGGCCTGCTGATCAAGAATAACCTTAACCACATGTTTAAACTGGTCTCTCAAGGATTGACAAAGTTCTGCGGACGCCCATGATGGTGTCTATTGCAAAACATAACACCGCTGGTAGCTCAGCTAAATCCTGGGCCTGCTGATCAAGAATAACCTTAACCACATGTTTAAACTGGTCTCTCAAGGATTGACATACACCAATTGCTGCCAGCGCAGGCTGAGTCACTGAACCTGCCAGAGAAAGTGTTTTTTAATAGGAATTCCAACTTCTTATCTGTTGGATCCCTAAGCATTTGAGCATTGTCTACCGGACAAGTCAAACTTTTATTCACAGAAGATATAGCAGCATCAATTGCTGGTATCTCCCACTTTTTAATAATTTTTTCCTCCATTGGATAAAGTGTTGAAAACAATTTAGGAGGAAAAAAAATGCTTATCTGGGTGATCCCACTCAGAATACATTAGCTTTTCCAGGAATGAATGGACAGGAAACGCATGCACAGCTTGAGGAGGCTTACAACATACAAACACATATAACAGAAATGCTTACAGTATACAAGGAGAGTTGTTCAAAAGAAATAATACGCAATGCAGACACGATACTTCAGTATTATATATCTGTAAGGGTACATCTCTGGTAGCCCCGGTCCATCAGGTGTGATAGGTCTTGATCTCTTGCAAGGACCTACTGGAAATTGAGTATGCTTGAGGACCTTCTGGGGAGGGAGCAGAGCCCCGTCAAATGACTTGACTCCCCTCATCTATTCAGGCTGTTTCAGGTTCAGCTAACCAAGTGCGCCAGACCTCGTCGTATTTTTGTGGGCAGCCCCTGTGCGCATAGGTATCTTTGTATAAGGGAAGGCTGTTATTCACCAGGCATTTCCATTGCACTATGGAAGGGGGTTCCGGCTTTTTCCATTGCATAGCAATGTTCTTACGTGCGTAGAAGAGCAGTAGGCTAATCATAGTGTGTTTAGCAGCGGACGGCACAATGGGTTCAATAAGTCCCAGTATGCAAACCTCCATAGCCAAAGGCACAGTGGTCAAGGTGACTTTGTCAATTAGTTCCAGCACCATTTCCCAGTATTGTTGGACCTTTGGGCAGCGCCAGAAAATGTGCGGGAAGTCTCCAGGTGAGGCGCCACATCGCCAACATTCCTGAGAATGAGAAGAGTTCATCTTATGGAGTCTGTATGGGGTGTAATAGGCCCTGTGGACAATTTTAAATGGTACCAAACGGTCTCGGATGGGAACTAGGGAGTTGAAAGGGAGGTCCCATATATCGTCCCAGTCATCGCTATCTAGCGTTGGAATATCAGTCTGCCAGCTAGTCCAAAGTTTGTCAAGAGTTGGTAGTGACACGTAAATTAGGTATGAATACAGGTGAGAGGTAGTTTTTTTTTATCACAGTTAAATCTAAGTGTTCTCTCTAGTTCTGACTGTGCCATAATACACGAGGAATGTAGAAATTGAGCAGCAAATGCGGGGGACAATTGAATATACCTGAATAAGTAATGATTTGGCAAATTATAAAGGGAGGACAGGCTGGAGAAGGGGAGTAAGGAGTTTTGTGACACGATATGTGACATAAGCTTAATACCATGTCTAGTCCATGCATAGGGGTCGTGGATCTTATACATGTGTGATAGACTAGGGTTTAGCCATATTGGGGCATTTGGAGAGATTTCGGTTCGCTTGCACTTTTCAATGGCCAGTCCTGCCCTCCATGCTCGCAAGGTAGTGAGCATGGAGGGGGTTAGTGGGTAAGGGGCCTGAGGGCCTTGATAAATGAGAAATTGGAGGGCTTCTAGTGAACCGACAACCGTAGCTTCCAGCACTGTTGTTTTGTCCGGTTGTAACCACCAGGCCGCCGTCACCAACGGTGCAGAAAGGTAGTATTTATATCAGTCTGGGAATGCCAAACCCCCCTGCGTTTGTGGCCTCATTAAGGTTGTCAGTCGGTATCTGGGTGGTAAGGGGCCCCATATGAAAGAGGAAAATAACTGGTTTAGTTTTTTGAAAAATGATTTAGGCAGCCATTGTGGGGAATGGCGAAAAAGGTATGTAAGCTTGGGGATAATCTTCATTTTGAGGAGATTTACACGCCCCTACAGTGATAGTGGCAGGTTACCCCATGATTTAAGCTTTGACTGGGCTTCTAGGAGTACTGGGGTAAGATTTCACATTAAATAGTCCGATGCTGAATTAGATACGTGAACCCCTAGGTATTTGAAGGAGTCTACCCAAATATGGGGGTTATCTGGGAGGGATGTGGCCTTTGCTTCCTGATCGATCGGGAACAGGAGGGACTTGGACCAATTTACTCTGAGACCAGGGACCCCAGCAAAGCTGTCCAAGACAGTCAGTACCCCCCGCAGCAATGGACCAGCATCATTAAGAAGGAGCAGCATGTCGTCTGCGTACAGAGCTACCCTCTCCTCCAGCAGCCCAATGCGCAGACCTCTGATATGCGGTGAAGTGCAGAGTGCTTCCGCCACCGGTTCAATAGTGAGGGCAAATAGAGCTGGAGAAAGAGGAGCGGCGCTGCCTGGTCCCCCTAAAGAGCCTGAAAGGGGTAGACAGACCTCCTCCCAAGCGCACCAAGGAGGTAGGACTTCTGTAAATCACCTGGAGCCATTTGATAAACAGTAGGGGGAAGCCCATCCTGCGTAATGTTTCCCACAAGAAGGGCCACTGGAACGTATCAAAGGCCTTTTCAGCATCCAAAGAGGCCACTGCCCAAGTTCCCGTATTTAGATGTTGCGCATGTATGTTAGTGAAAAGCCTTCTGAGATTTACATCTGTGGATCTACGGGGCATAAAGCCTGTCTGGTCGGGGTCCATTACCGAGGGTAGCATGGGATAAAACCTAAGGGCCAAGAGTTTGGTCAGAATTTTAAAGTCAGAGTTTAATAAAGCTATGGGTCTATAGGACGCGCAGGAGGTGGGGTCCTTGGGGGCCTTATGGATCAGAGTCAACGTAATAGTCCGTAACATACGTGTCATTGCGGTCAGCAATTGCCTGTTGCAGTGAGTGGGTCATGTTCGTTTGTTTCCTTTTAATGTCAGCAATACAGGAAATGTACTGTCCCCTGGTAAAGGCCTTAAAGGCATCCCAGACATTGTCAGGGGAGGAGGACCCTACATTATTTTCCCAAAACTCAGCTGGGTTGGCAGTTTGTCGGAGAGATCTGGGTGAGAGACCCACTGTGTACCCAACCGCCAAAGTGCCGCATTGCGGGAGGCCGGGGAGCGGAGCACCACCGTCAGAGGGCTATGATCAGACAGCCCACTGGGAAGATAGGATGTCTCCAACACATCCGCTAACAGTGCGGGGTTGGAGAGAGCCAAGTCTATCCATGACGCTGTTTTGTAGGAGGCTGAAAAACATGAATATGCCCTTGTGTCGGGGTGCCTCCATCTCCAGACCTCCACCAGACCAACCGCCTGGGCCCAGGCGGAAAGATCCATGCACTGTTTCTTTGCCGGGGTAAGTCTATCCAGTTCTGGCGACAGGGTGGCATTAAAATCACCCATTACCAGTACCTTCCCCGGGTAGAAAGGTGCAATCTTTTCCAAAATGTCATACAATATAGCAGGTGAGAACGGAGGGGGAATATATAGGTTAATTATAATGTATCTTTGGGACCATAGAGTGAACACTATTATTCCATATTTTCCCAGGGGGTCAGTGCGAATTTCCTCAATTACACAAGGGAAGTTCCTATGAATAAGGATCGAAACACTCCTGGCGTAAGTAGAGTAGGTAGCATGTATTGTTCGTTCTATCCACATTTTTTTAAGAGTTCGGACCTTGCTGCCCAGAAGGTGAGTTTCCTGGAGGAGAATAAGCTGGGGGGATTGAGTTTTTAAATATTGGAATAAAAGAGCTCTTTTAAACTTGGAGTTAAGGCCTCTGACATTCCAGGAAAGGACGGTAAATTAATCAGATACTTGATTAGCCATTAGGTAGGGAGGGTATAAAAAGACAGGAATATTGTAGGGGGCATATCCAGGAGTACCCTATAGGCAGCAAGATCACGATTGCATTGCATGTAATACTGACAGCACTTAAACATAGCACAAAACATAAACAAATATAAAAATATAAAGAAAAAAACTTTGGAGACCAAAACTGGTCTCAGACTTCCCAGGCACGAAGTGCCTTTCCTACTATGTCCCATCTCTCCTCCTAAAACAGGGGGGAGATCTGGGAATAGTTTGTCCCCAAAAAAGAAAAAAAGAATTATACCTAGTAGGTGTAGGTAACCCTTAACTGGGGGCTCTACACATCCAGTGTTTGCCACAGACACACACCACTGGTCAGAGTCATCAATATCTAGTGTTAGAGGACCAGGGAGCAGGGGTGAGGGTATGTGATGTTAGACACTGGCTAAATAAAAAATAGGGGGGGGGGGGGGTAGGCAGCAGTCAAAGGCCGCGGTGGTAGTACCTGATTGCAGTGGTGTGTGTCCTGTAGAGTGCTGAGCGGAGCCAGCTCCTATAAGAGTGCCCTGCAATTCCCTGATGGGCATACAGCCTTGCATGTTGGGGGAAGAAAGAAACAGGGGGGGGGGGGGTGGGTGTGCAGGTCACAGTCCCTGAGTCTGGTCCCACTCCCAATGGCCGGTGGGCTTCTCAGTGGCCAAACGAGATAAGAGGGGACAGTCAACAGTAACAGCAGATGCATGGTAGAGGATTCAGGTCTTTGATAGAAGATCCAACAAACGGAGAAGCAAAACAGAAAAAAAAGGGGAAAACAAGAACTGCGTGAAAAGTAGGGGTGCAGACAACCATGAATCACAGGGGTACTTGCAGCGATGTATGGCTCATTAACGGCTATCCAGCCAGGACATGGCTGCCTCCGGGTCTGTGAAGAATCATGCTCGATCACCATCGATCACTCTGAGTTTGCTGAGATAAAGTAGACTGAACTTGAGGCCTTCGTCCCTCTGCATTCGTCCCTCTGCATATCAGCCAGTTCTAGGAGTGTTTTTAGGAAGGCCTCAGTAAATTCAGCAGGCCTTGAGCCTTCTGCCCTCTCAGGGAGGCCTATTACACGGATATTATTTCTCCTGAGCCTATTTTCGGTGTCTATGGACTTCTCCTGCAGGGCTTTAACCTGCAGCTGTAATGCACAGAGATCTCTGGGGTCAGACCTGGTGGTGTCTTCTAGCTGAGATATGTGGCCTCCAGCCTCTGTAAACCGGGCCCTAAATTTGTCCATATCATGACGGATCAGGCTCACATCTGCCACTAGGTGATCTATTTTCACCATAACCGAGTCCCTGCCTTCCTTGATTGCCGCCAGGAGCTCGGCATGGAAATCAGCCTGAGATGAGGACGGATTGGAGGGGGTCTGGGAGCCGGCAGGCATTGTGGCAACTGGGGGCCTCGTGGGTAAGATAGCCGTCATGGACCGGGCCTCACCTGCCGAGGACGAGCGGAGCTTACCCGGGGGTAGCGGAGGGGGCCACGAGGTACCGGCGGCTTTCTTCCGCCCCAGGGTGTCAAGGAGAAGGCTGTGCTGCGGGAAAAACTGAGCTGGAAGAAGGTAGGATGAGCGGTGGAGCGGAGCTCAGCAGTCACACATCCTTTCTCTCACATCCCGGCCATGCCCCAGCTTGAGGAGGCTTTAGCGAACCCAAACAAGAAGTGGGCCTATTAACCGACTCAGTTAAGGGTATCATGAATGTGGACCGGACCATTTCAGTAAGAGATTGCACCAACAATCTTTGAGATTGTGAAGCTGATCCTTCCGCATTTGACCCCTCAGAACAGGAGTCATCAGCCTCTTCATGGTCCCCTGAGGGAAAGTAATATAGACAGCGGCTGCAGTGTTGGAAACAGTTGCAACCTTTGATGCCTCTGATGGCTCACTCTGACCAGCCACCTCATATCTCTCAGGGGAGGATGCCATTTGTAGAGATTTGTTTTTTTGGGCTTAAGGGAGTCCCTTTTAAGCCCTTTGTTGGGGTGTTTCTACCTCCCCTTCTGACCATAGCCCGATGCACAAATGCAGAGGTACTACCAGAAGAAATTGCACTCACTGCTTGAGCAAATAGTCCAGCAACTGCCGCTGCTATTAATGCTCAGCCTGATGCTTTAGTAAATGTGTCAAGGGAATGCCTGTGTCATCACTTACATGCCCCTTTTTGTTCTGGTGTCCCTCCAAAATTGAGCTTTTTTAAAAGTACTCCCGTGCTGGATGTTGCTGCACGCCAAAGCCGCACTAAGCCACGCCTCCTCTGTATTCCCACGCGTAGGATGGCCTCCGATCCGACGGGATCTGGGGTGTGTGTGTGTGTGTGGGGGGGGGGGGGGGCGGCGAGGAGGAGAGCTGTGACAAACAGCTGTGCAGGCGATGGATAACGGAGCGGCATCCGCCGATTGTTTCTAGCTTCCCCCTCTATCCAGAGAGGGGGGGGGGCTTCTGTCCAGGTGGGGGGAGTTTTTAGAAAAAAAATCCCCCCCCAACATCTTGCCGGAGGCTTAGGACTGCTAGCTGGAGGTAAGTCTGCAGCTTCTGCTAATTACAGAGTGATCTGAGGAAAGCATGAGAAGGTACGTGCTCTATACAGCCCCCAGTGGTGACTTTTAGGCATGACAACATTTGCTTTTTAAATGAGACAATTCAGAAGAAAATGTAAAATTCCTTAGAAATCTCCACTTACCTTTCCCGCCGCAGGGATTCTGTGCTAAAACCAACAGACCCAATCTTCACCCCTCACGGTGGGCCCGTTAAAAAACCTTCAGGAACACTCCTGGACCCGTAAAGCACCCCTCCAGGAAACTTTATGGCTGAAAAAAACAAAGCACTGGATCCCAGGGTCCAGCGCTCTAAAAAGAGAATCATTTACGGGCTAAACCTGGTTTCTTCAGCCACGAGGCCCGGGTACCATTCAATTCGGCCTGAAAAGACACTTTGAATGGATCCGGTTGCACAGCCTGCCTCAGCAAGGAATATTCCAGTGGAGCTCAGCATAGCACATCTTTACTCATGACCAACACCTAAGACACTGGCGAAAAAATTGAGGTAATCCCAGTAGTGGGAGGGGTTATATAGGGAGTGGACTTCTTGTCTTAGGGTGTGCCAGTGTCCATCACCTGAAGGTGGCCTATAACCCACATAGTAACTACTATGGCTCTGTGTCCCTTGATGTACGATAAAGAAATGCAGACATATCATTTCTGCTGCAGGCCTCTGAACATAACAGAAGTCCAACCTTCACCCATCATGACGGGCTTTGTCATAAAAGACCTTCAGGGACTAAGTCCCCCCTAATCTGGAGTCCACTTCCCTGGACCTGTATAGCACCCTGCAAGAAAGCACCTTGGTCAGAACAAACACTGCACAGGGTTCCGATACACAGGGTCCAGCGCTGTGAGGCTGCATTACAGGCAAACCTTCTCTTCTTGTCCAATGATGCTCGGGTACCATCCATTTTGGCTGACAGCTTTTTCGAATGGATCTGATTAAAGTCCTTGATTCTTAGTAGAACCTTTCCAGACCACCAAGTATGCTCCAAGAGCACATGTATCACATCAGTGACCACCACCTTACAGACACTGGCAAAAAAAACTGAGGTACATTCTGTGTAGGAGGGGTTATATAGGGGATTCCTGTTTGATTGATCTGCCATTGTCCATTCACCTATAGGTGGCGCATAACCCACATAGTACTTACTGTGGCTGCTCTGTGTCCCCTGGTGTAAGATAAAGAAATATTGTTTTTTTTCAGTTTACTCCAGGAATGGTAGCTCCTGGATTGGGTTCCGGAGTCCAGATGTTTAAGAGAGTCTTGAGCGCAAAAAAGACTCTAAACTCTGGGTCCAGGTTTTACTGGTGACCAGTAGGCTGTGTGCGCAGGTGTGCACTGCATTCATAATCAAGGCCTAACAGTTATTCAGTGCTCCACACCAGATAGAAGATCCCCTGCCCAGAGGTCAGGGCGTGGGCCACAGCAGCAGGGAGCGGAGAGAGGGTACAGTGTTTGTATGTGGGCACAGTGGTGCTGTAAGATGATCTAAAAAAAATAGGGGAAAAGACCAAGCTTGAGGTCAGCGGCAGTGATACTGCAAGAAGAAGCCAGGTGGCTTAGAAGAGAAGTAGGACCAAATCTCTTTTGGCCCCATTTCTCCTGTAGGTCACAGAAGTGCACTTCGTTCTTCACTCCTGTGACCCGTATTTAGGTAGACTTTAGCCCACTGTCAGCTGTCACCACTCAGCCAGTCCAGACACTGGGAGCATCCCGACTTTATATGTTGGGGTCCAACCAGATGTCTGACTGGAAGCTAGCTCAGGCTCTCAGAGAGCCTAAGCCAACTGCTCCTGTCCCCTTCACAGCCCAGCGCTGGAGGGGGCAGAGCAGAGAATCAGTGACTGACAGTCAGGCTCTCTGCTCACTGAAGATGATGTGACCGAAAACCTGAGCGATCAGTGATCTTTGATTGTACTAGGTTGCTTCTTGGTCTTAGAAGGGGTGGGAGACAGATGCAGCATCGCATGGATGCTGCATCCACCTAGGTGAGTATGTAGGTGTTTTTTTTTTTTTCAAACCCCATACTTCTCTTTTTAAGTAGTTTTGCATTTTTGGTGTTGCTATCCCCTGCAAGAAGGTAACATTATAAATAACATTTGAGCCTTTCCTTTAAATAAAAGTGGGCCACAAGCCCTGAAACAATATTTTCTGGCTGGTCTGAAATAGCTGTAAAGCACTACACCTTAAGTGAAATCCCCAAAATATCATTATATGTATATACACTCATACAAAAGCAAAGAGAGATTGAGAGAGACTCCCACATTCATTGATGGATATCTTTCTGGCATCACATGTGTTAACAGAATTTATTTAAGTTATATGTGACCTAAAATAGGAATCTTCCGGTTGTGACTTGAGGCAAGAATGGATGTCAATTGATATTGCTACACTTTTAATAAAGTGTCATGAAGAGAAGAAATTAGGTCACTGCAAGCAATCCACAGGGAGAGCACAGGATCCTCTAGTCTGTCTAGTAACTTGAACAAAAATGTCAAAGAAATGAAGACATTAGCAGGCAAGTTCAATAAGGTGGTTCAAAGGGAAAAAATTATAGCCAAAAGTGTAGCAAAATTGTAGCAGAAGTGTACCAATTTTAATGGAAGGTTTTATTTTAATAGTGAGACACAGAAAAACAACAAAAATATCCTGAAAAATGCATTTCAAAAAAGTTATAAATTGATTTACGGTACATTTTAAGGAGTGAAAAAAGTATTTGATCCCCTTTCTATCAGCATCTGTACAAAAGACACCTGTCCACAGAAGCAATCAATTAATCAGATTCCAATCTCTCCACCATGGCCAAGACCAAAGAGCTGTCCAAGGATGTCAGGGACAAGATTGCAGACCTACACAAGGCTGTAATGAGCTACAAGACCATTGCCAAGCAGCTTGGTGAGAGGGTGACAACAGTTGGTATGAATATTCGCAAATGGAAGAAACACAAAATAACTGTCAATCTCCCTCAGTCTGGGGCTCCATGCAAGATCTCACCTTGTGGAGTTCCAATGATCATGAGAACGGTGAGGGATCAGCCCAGAACTACACGGAAGAATCTTGTCAATGATCTCAAGGCAGCTGGGACCATAGTCACCAAGAAAACAATTGGTAACACACTATGCCATCGAGGACTAAAATCCTGCAGTGCCCGCAAGGTCCCCCTGCTCAAAAAGCACATGTACAGGCCCATCTGAAGTTTGCTAATGAACATCTGAATGATTCAGAGGAGAACTGGGTGAAAGTGTTGTGGTCAGATGAGACCAAAATCAAGCTATTTGGCATCAACTCAACTCGCCGTGTTTGAAGAGGAGAAATGCTGCCTATGACCCCAAGAACACCATCAAACATGGAGGTGGAAACATCATGCTTTGGGGGTGTTTTTCTGCTAAGGATACAGGAAAATTTCACCTCATCAAAGGAACGATGGACAGGGTCATGTACCATCAAATCTTGGGTGAGAACCTCTTTCCCTCAGCCAGGGCATTGAAAATGGGTCATGGATGGGCATTCCAGCATGACAATGACCCAAAACACATGGCCAAGGCAACAAAGGAGTGGCTCAAGAAGAAGAATCTTAAGGTTCTGGAGTGGCCTAGCCAGTCTCCAGACCTTAATCCCATAGAAAATATGTGGAGGGAGCTAAAGGTTTGAGTTGCCAAATGTCAGCCTTGAAACCTTAATGACTTGGAGAGGATCTGCAAAGAGGAGTGGGACAAAATCCCTCCTGAGATGTGTGCAAACCTGGTGGCCAACTCAAAGAAACGTCTGACCTCTGAGATTGCAAACAAGGGTTTTGCCACCAAGTACTAACTTATGTTTTGCGAAGGGGTCAAAAACGTATTCACTCATTAAAATGCAAATCAATTTATAACTTTTTTGAAATACGTTTTTCTGGATATTTTTGTGCTTATTTTGTTTCTCACTATTAAAATAAACCTACCATTAAAATTATAGACTGATCATTTCTTTGTCAGTTGGCAAATGTACAAAATCAGCAGGGGGTCGAATACCCTTTTCCTCACTATAAGCCGGCCTGTCACATCGATAGGAAGACTCAAGAGGCAGGAAAAAGTCAACATTGTATAGCTATATCTCGATTTACTGACAGTACAAATTTGCAGTTTTTTTCTGCAGGTAACCTCTGCGGATGCATTTTTCTTATGATTTGCTTACTTTAACCACTTCCCGACCGCCCCCTGTATATTTACGTCGGCAGAATGGCACGTACAGGCAGAATCACGTACCTGTACGTGACATTCTTCCGGCGGTTGGGGGGTCCGATCGGACCCCCCTCCGCCGGCGGGGACGGTCGGGATCGCTTCAGGAGCGATCCGGGACGAGGGGACGGCCAGTGGTTTCTGGCCACCCCCTCGCGATCGCTCCTGGCCAATGAAAAACTTCCCCTTCCTGTCTATTGTATAGACAGGAAGGCGGAAGTGATGTCACGCTCGGTGCGCCGGTCTATGTGACCGGAGACGCCGAGCGGCGAACATGTTAAGGTTAGTGCACAACACTACACTGACACCAGTACAGTTAGGCACATATTCCACCCCCCTGTCACCCCTGATCACCCCCCAGATCACCCCCTCCCCCCCCAGTCACAGTGTCACTAATTGCAGTGATCATTTATTTACTGATCACTGCATTTAGTGTCAGTGTGACTGTAATAACTGTCAGGGCAGTTAGTTTTAGGTCCAAGGTAGCCCCCTACCCCCCCCTAATAAAGGTTTAACCCCTTGATTGCCCCCAGGTAACCCTTTCACCCCCTTTTGCCAGTGTCACTAAGCGATCGTTTTTCTGATCGCTGTATTAGTGTCACTGCTGTCGCTAGGTAACCATTTTTTTTTTTAGGTAACCGCCATGTTTATATAGGTTCATAAATAGGTTTATAGGTCAGGTACCCCCCATATTACAACCTAAATAAAGGTTTTAACCCCCTGATTGCCCCTAGAGTTAACCCTTTCACCAGTGATCACTGTATAACTGTCACTGGTGACGCTGGTTAGCCAGTTAGTTATTTTGTTATTTAGGTTCCCCGTCAGGTTTTTATATAGCGTCAGGTACCCCCATATATTACCTAATAAAGGTTTTAACCCCCTGATTGCCCCTAGTTAACCCTTTCACCCCCTTTTGCCAGTGTCACTAAGCGATCGTTTTTTTCTGATCGCTGCATTAGTGTCGCTAGGTAACCATTTTTTTTTTTTAGGTAACCGCCATGTTTATATAGGTTCATAAATAGGTTTATAGGTCAGGTACCCCCATATTACAACCTAAATAAAGGTTTTAACCCCCCTGATTGCCCCTAGAGTTAACCCTTTCACCAGTGATCACTGTATAACTGTCACTGGTGACGCTGGTTAGCCAGTTAGTTATTTCGTTATTTAGGTTCCCCGTCAGGTTTTTATATAGCGTCAGGTACCCCCATATATTACCTAATAAAGGTTTAACCCCCTGATTGCCCCTAGTTAACCCTTTCACCCCCTTTTGCCAGTGTCACTAAGCGATCGTTTTTCTGATCGCTGCATTAGTGTCGCTAGGTAACCAGTTTTTTTTTGTATTACTGTTACGGGTGACGCTGGTTAGTTAGCTTGTTTTTTATACTGTCAGGGCACCCGCCATTTATTACCCAATAACGGTTTAACCCCTGATCGCCCGGCGGGTGATATCAATTAGGTTTTAGGGTCAAATAAGGTCTGCGTCGCCCCAGGTTAGTGCCAGTACCGCAAACACCCACGCGCAAAGCATACACCTCCCTTAGTGGCACAGTATCTGAACAGATCGATATCTGATCTGATCAGATCTATACTAGCGTCCCAGCAGTTTAGGGTTCCAAAAAAAACCGCATTGTTAGCGGGATCAGCCCAGATACCTGCTAGCACCTGCGTTTTCCCCCTCCGCCCAGCCCAGCCCACCCAAGTGCAGTATCGATCGATCACTGTCACTTACAAAACACTAAGCACACATAACTGCAGCGTTCGCAGAGTCAGGCCTGATCCCTGCGATCGCTAACAGTTTTTTTGTGGTAGCGTTTTGATTCAGTCGCTTCAGTCAGGAGCTTTTTTACCTGTGAATCTCAAAAAATAAAAAAAAATAAAATAGTTGTCGTTTTATTGTTCTCTCTCTCACTCTATTCTCTCTCTATTGTTGCTCTTTTTTTTACTCCATTCTATTCTGCAATGTTTTATTATGTTTTATCATGTTTTATCATGCTTGCTTTTCAGGTATGTAATTTTGTTTACTGTGTTTTAGTGTTGAGCATTTTTTTGTTTTCAGGTGCGCCATTCAGTTGCAACGCGGATTTATTTATCTTGACAGCAACAGCGTTTGCTCCCACGATACATAAAGCCGCGACTCCAACGCTGTAGGAGGTGATTTCACCACCACAGTTAAAAAAAAGAGCATATATGCCGAAGCATGGGGGCAGCAGGGGGGGGGGAGGAGCGATTGGCTCCTAATGCCACGTACATACGGTCGAAATTCCGACCGTGTGTACACGGCATAACTTTTGCGGGAGGATGCCCCCATGCATCGGCATATATAAATGGTGCATGTATGCCCATCATTAGAAGTGGGTGGATGAAGGGAGGTATTCTAATGGTGGGCATACCCACCAATCAATCTCTTTTTTTCGTTCAGCCAAGAGGCTGCATGAAAAAAAAAAGATTACAATATATGTCCAGTATGTTGCTGGACTTTGAATGGTTATACCAGAATGATGCCTGCAGGTTTAGGTATCATCTTGGTATCATTCTTTTCAGCCAGTGATCGGCTTTCATGTAAAAGCAATTCTAGCGGGTAATTAGCCTCTAGACTGCTTTTACAAGCAGTGGGAGGGAATGTCCCCCCTCCCGGATATAAACCGCGCCATTGGGAAATTGGGAAAGCATTTTATCACACCAATCTTGGTGTGGTCAGATGCTTTGAGGGCAGAGGAAAGATCTAGGGTCTAATAGACCCCAATTTTTTCAAAAAAAGAGTACCTGTCACTGCCTATTGCTATCATAGGGGATATTTACATTCCCTGAGATAACAATAAAAATAATAACAAAGAAAAAAAATGGAAGGAACAGTTTAAAAATAAAATAAAAAAGCTAAATAAATAAAAAAAAAAACAAAAAAAAAAAAAAAAAAGCACCCCTGCCCCCCCTTCTCTTGCGCAAAGGCGTACACAAGCGTTGGTCTGGCGTCATATGTAAACAGCAATTGCACCATGCATGTGAGGTATCACCGCGAAGGTCAGATCGAGGGCAGTAATTTTAGCAGTAGACCTCCTCCGTGAATCTAATGTGGTATCATGTAAAGGCTTTTAAAGGCTTTTTAAAAATGTATGTAGTTTGTCGCCACTGCGTGTTTGTGCGCAATTTTAAAGCATGTCGTGTTTGGTATCCATGTACTCGGCCTAAGATCATATTTTTTATTTCATCAAAAATTTGAGCAATATAGTGTGTTTTAGTGCATTAAAATAAAAAAAAGTGTATTTTTTTCCACAAAAAATGCGTTTGAAAAATCGCTGCGCAAATACTGTGTGGAAAAAAAAAATGCAACACCCACCATTTTAATCTGTAGGGCCTTTGCTTTAACAATATATATAGTGTTTGGGGGTTCAACGTAATTTTCTTGCAAAAAAAAAAATATGTTTTCATGTAAACAAAAAGTGTCAGAAAGGGCTTTGTCTACAAGTGGTTAGAAGAGTGGGTGACGTGTGACATAGGCTTCTAAATGTTGTGCATAAAATGCCAGGACAGTTCAAACCCCCCCAAATGACCCCATTTTGGAAAGTAGACACCCCAAGCTATTTGATGAGAGCAATGTTGAGCCCATTAAATATTTTTTTTTTTTTGTCCCAAGAGATTGAATAATGACAAAAAAAAAAAAAAATATATATATTTTTTTTACAAAAAGTTGTCACTAAATGATATATTGCTCAAACATGTCATGGGCATATGTGGAAATACACCCCAAAATACATTCTGTTGCTTCTCCTGAGTACGGGGATACCACATGTGTGGGACTTTTTGGGAGCCTAGCTGCGTACGGAACCCCAAAAACCAATCACCGCCTTCAGGCTTTCTAAGGGTGTAATTTTTTTTTATTTCACTTCTCACTGCCAATCACAGTTTCGGAGGCCATGGAATGCCCAGATGGCATAAAACCCCCCAAAATGACCCCATTTTGGAAAGTAGACACCCCAAGCTATTTGCTGAGAGGTATTGTGAGTATTTTGCAGATGTCGCTTTTTGTCACAAAGTTTTGAAAATTGAAAAAAGAAAAAAAATTTTTTTTTTTCTTTACTTTCTTCATTTTCAAAAACAAATGAGAGCTGTAAAATACTCACCATGCCTCTCAACAAATAGCTTGGGGTGTCTACTTTCCAAAATGGGGTCATTTGGGGGGGTTTTGTGCTATTTTGGCATTTTATGGCCTTCGAAACGGTGATAGGTAGTGAGGAGTGAAATCAAAAATTTGCACCCTTAGAAATCCTGAAGGCGGTGCTTGGGTTTCGGGGCCCCGTACGCGGCTAGGCTCCCAAAAAGTCCCACACATGTGGTATCCCCATACTCAGGAGAAGCAGCAAAATGTATTTTGGGGTGCAATTCCACATATAACTATGGCATGTGTGAGCAAATATATCATTTAGTGACAACTTTTTGAAAAAAAAAAAAATCTTTTTTATTTTTGTCTTTATTCAATCACTTGGGACTAAAAAAAAAAATATTCAATGGGCTCAACATGCCTCTCAGCAAATAGCTTGGGGTGTCTACTTTCCAAAATGGGGTCATTTGGGGGGGTTTTGTACTTCTCTGCCATTTTAGCACCTCAAGAAATGAAATAGGCAGTCATAAATTAAAAGCGGTGTAAATTCCAGAAAATGTACTCTAGTTTGTAGACGCTATAACTTTTGCGCAAACCAATAAATATACGCTTATTGGCATTTTTTTTACTAAAGACATGTGGCTGAATACATTTTGGCCCAAATGTTTGACTAAAATTGAGTTTATTAGATTTTTTTTATAACAAAAAGTAGAAAATCTCTTTTTTTTTCAAAATTTTCGCTCTTTTTCCGTTTATATCTCAAAAAATAAAAATCACAGAGGCAATCAAATACCATCAAAAGAAAGCTCTATTTGTGGGAAGAAAAGGACGCAAATTTCGTTTGGTTACAAAATTGCATGACCGCGCAATTACCAGTTAAAGTAGTGCAGTGCGAAATTGAAAAAAGACCTCTGGTCCTTTGGCTGCCAAATGGTCCGGGGCTGAAGTGGTTAAAGAGACACTGTCACCATGACCACCCAGGGCAAAGTGACAATGTTTTTGTTAAAGTGTTCCCCCCCAACCCAGTAATACCCACCTTACCAGCCCTCCTTCACAGCTCCCATCCTGTATCAGCCAGCACTGAAATCCAAGGTGTCGGCTGGTTTCAGACACTAAGCAGAGCAGTAATGTCACTCCCTCGGTTATGTGACAGTGCTCTGGGTCTAGCAATTGCTTGCAAAACCCAAGGAGCTGTAACACAGGAGCAGGTCACATGCGTGGGAAAGACCTTTACAATGGCATTGTCACTTGAGTATGCTCAAAGTATAATTATCAAAATGAATAGTTTGATTTTGCAGAAAATGTAGCAGGGTTAAATGATCAGATCAAATGGTTTCTCAGTGATTCAAGAGGGGATACACTGCTTTAGATTATCAAATTAAACAAATCTGTTGCCAAGGAGCGCAATTAACCCAAAGTGCACCCATGCCTCTGTGCTGGTTGAATATAGAGAAAATACAAATGGATGTGTCTGGCTGATGTCATCCAGAATGGACAGATCCAACCAGCCTGTAGGGCTCAGTCTCCTGGGCTAATTTAAATGCAAAATTGCCTCCATCCAAAAAAAACATATTTCCCAAAGAACAACTTTTACTGTGGGGACATATAGGTATCACTTCTAAACAATATCTAGCTCAGATACAACATACAATACATACTGGGTTTGATTTACTAAAACTAGAGTACAAAATCTGATGAAGTTGTGCATGGTACCTATTAACTTCTCACTTCAGCTTGCTCAGTTAGGGCTCTTTCACACGGGGCGGATCAGTGCAGATCCGCCCCGTGGATAGCCGCTTGCTCAGCGGGGATCGCCGGAGCAATCTCCGCTGAGCAGGAAGATGACAGGTCCGTCTCTGCACTCTGTGCAGGGACGGACCTGTCAGAGTGCCGCTCTCCCCTATGGGAGATCGGGTGACGACGGAACGTAGAGTCCGTCGTCATCCGATCCGCTCTGCAGACGGATGAAAAAATGGGGTTTTCCTCCGTCTGCAGAAACGGAGCATAGCGGGCACAGACGAGAGCGGGTGTCAGCGGATGCTCATCCGCTGACACCGGCTATCCCATAGGGATACATGTATGTCCGTTTTTCATCCGAAAACGGATGGATGAAAAACGGACATACGGTCCGTCCGTGTGAAAGAGCCCCTAGGCTTTGATAAAAAAAAAACCTGGAGGCAGATTGGCTACCATGCACAGATGAAATATATTATAATTATAAGAAAGGCGCCAACCTGTTATGGTTCTAAAAATAACTGCTGCCCCTTTAATTACAAAAAGGATATTTATATATGTTAAAGTCAGGCGCTGTTATTAGCAAAAAAATAAATAAATTTAGCTTACTACGTGCCCCCAAAAATTATTTTAAATATTGACTTATTAACCTATTTCAAAAATCATATATATATATATATATATATACTTAATACCAATATGACTTATTTAATAGTATTACCAATGTGAGATATACAAATTACAACATAGAATTCATAACACAAGATGCTGTGCAAAAAAAAAGTTTCAAAAATATTTGTTTAAGTGTCAATGAGTCCCATAAACGTGGAAACAATTCTAAATATATGTCAATAATTTTAAAAGTATATATGATTTTTAAAAATTTGTTAATTAGTCAATATTTAAAAGAATTTTTGGGGACACGTGGTAAGGTAATTTTTATTTATTTTTTGCTAATAACAGCACCTGACTTTACCATATATAAATACCAAGCACAGCTGCACAAGATTTTGCACTCTGCAGTTTTTTAAAAAAAATTACAGTTATTATTTAAGCCAATAAGCTTTGAAAGTTACAAAATTATGTTAATATGGCTTAAAGTAAAACTAGAACCAAAACCTTTTTTTTTTTTTTTTCATTTTGGATAGCGTAAGGGAGGGTCTAACCCTCGTAAGGTTTATTTTTGCCCTCCTTGTCCCAAATGGGAGATTTACCTTCACTTCCTGTCTCACAGTCAAAAGAGGAAGTTGGAGAAAATCCCTTGGGGACCCCGCAGGTCACCAGAACTAGTGTCCCCATTGGAAGATTTCCCCTCTATTACTTTTTTGGGGACAACCCAAAATTTCAGATTTACTTTTACTTTTAATGACCATGGTAAACAAGACAAATAGAGAGAGTGAATCTCCCTAACAAAAAAACTGCACATGGGACAGCTCAGTCTACATTAATCCTATGGCAGAGAGAAACATGTATGACTGAAGAGACTGATGGGGTCTCTTCTCTCAAAAAAAAAAAAAAAAAAACACCTGTCATTTTTTTATTTTATTTTTTCAATGTGTCATTAAAACCACTTCATTAAAAACTATGGGGAAGTAAGTGTGACCGCACACAAACAGAGAATCTAAGGAGCCACCCGGTCTTCACCAGAGCCACTGGAGGTGTGGATGTTGTGCTGCAAGGCAGCCCCCAGGTTGCGGTTCTCTAGAACATAGAGAGTGTGAACAGTCCGTTCAAGGTGAGATAAATGAGCCCTAAAGAATCCACACGTGGGTGCCCACCCCGGCTTGCCTCCGTAAAGCATACAATAGAAGAAAATGGTGCACCCCACGGCTGGTCCCGAGTCCTTTTATTGAATATATCCCAATGTGATACACACAGGACACTGTCAGGCTGCAAATTGTTGACGCGTTTCACACAAAAAAAATGTGCTGGGGTTACAATTAGGCATGTTTTATTTGTCTGAAGCGCGTCAAACATTTGAAGCCCGTCAGTGTCCTGTGTGTATCACGTTGGGATATATTCAATAAAAGGACTTAAGACGTGCCATGGTGGAGCCATTTCTGGCTCTCTAGCACACCCATGTGGGCACAGTGCAAACAAATAGCATGCTAGAAGGAAATGGGTACGCACAGGAGATTAGGGACCAAGGAAACCTACTGCAGCTAGCTAGGAAGGGATGGTAGAGGAGAGGACGCAGGGAGCAAACGTAAAGAGCAGGATAGAGGAGGATCCTGAGCAATGGTGCAGAGAGAGAGAGAGCTAGCAAGCTGACAAGGCTGCAGGCAAACAACAAGAAACAAAGCTGAGGAAGACACACACAGCAACAGGAAATGAAGGGATCCATGGACAGAAAGCAAAGGGAATATTACAGCACAGCCAGAGGGAAAACACTGAGAACAAAGACAGGATCAAACAACGCACAGAATATGGGAATACTCAGATGGCATTGAACACCACAGGAAAAGAGGGGTCCAGCTGACATGTGAAGACATGTTGCTCGAACACTAACACACAGGTGCAAAGGCTTGATGATATCCAAGTTCAGGGCGGATAGGCAGGAGCCCGGGCAACTCAGGCAGGAGACAAAACCCGGCGCCGGATCAATGTGTACAGAAGCGTGACAACTATAGAGTCACACATGTGGACATATACACAGTGGTAAATGACAGCCCACTTTCTCCCTACATGCCCACTAACCAGCTAAACACAACGGGGGTGGGATATTACATCTTGATAGATGGAGGCTTCACCTCCCTCTTATTCTAATGCAGTGTACACACGATCGGACTTTCCGGCAGACTAGGTCCGGCGGACCGGAATCCGTCGGACAATTCGATCGTGTGTGGGCTCCAGCGGACGTTTTTTTTCTCAAAAGTCTGACGGACCTAGAAATAAAACATGTTTCAAATCTGTCCGACAGACTCGGCTTTCTAGCGTGCAAACCGTTCTTCTGTGTGCTAGTCCGACGGACCAAAAACGACGCATGCTCTGAAGCAAGTGCAGCTATTGGCTACTGAACTTTTTTTTTTCTAGTCCAGTTGTACGTGCTGTACGTCACGCGTTTGAAACCGGCAGACTTTTGGAGTGATCGTGTGTGGGCAAGTCCGTTTGTTTGAAAGTCCGGCGGACCTCCGCAGCAAAGTCCGTCGGAAAGACTGTCGGACCTAGTCGAAAAGTCAGATTGTGTGTACACGGCATAAGACACAGGCTGAAGGTTCAGCAGACAGCTTGTCTATTTAGAACACTGTTCTTCTGCTGTGTGCCTTTCCTCCAATCAGCTCTCACACACTGTTACTGCAGCCTCTCCGCCCCTTCCTCTGTGCTCCTGACAGATGAAGAAAGATTCTAACACTTTTCTGCCCTTTTGAAGGGGGTGTAGAGAAGAGAAGACTACAGATAAGAAAGAAAAAGCTATGTAGGAGGATTTGTTTAATCTCTGTGTATCATTGGAGGCTGTTCACTTCACTTGGTATAGGAGAGGGTTTACATCCACTTTAAAGCTTTATGAACTGAGCCTAAAATATATAAAATAAATGAGACTGATTTTTCTCTCACTGTCTCAGGAGTCTTGTAGAATGCAAACACACAGAGATCTGGTCTGCTTCTAATTGGAGAAACTTCACACAACCCGCAGAGCAGTAAGTCTGTGTTGTCGCCAGAACATAAAATATTTTATATTTCTTTTACTTTATAAAGCAAATTAGATTATACTGTTAGAATGTTATTTTCTCATGCAAGATCCAATTAAAAGAACACACTATACAAATAAGTCATAATAATAAGGCAGGAGATTTAGAAATGCCCCATTCAGGCACTTTTGTTAATTTTTTTAAAAGGCTTTTATCAAGTCCAAAATCAAAAAGGTAAAGACGCTGTGACTCGGCATTCTGTTCTAATCCGTTTCACTTGATTATACCAATTATCCATCTTTAGCTTGAAACACTTTTTTCTACCATTAAAGAAAAAAAAAAATCTTCATAAGACACCTACACAGTTATCATCAATTTAAAGTCAAGGTGTTTAAACCGAGTGCTAAGAATTTCTGGGAAAAGAACTAGAACCTTACCATCGAAGATGGACATATTCTTGGTAGCTGCTTTCGATGCGCGACCACTAGAGGGCGGTTCACCACTCCCTGCCAATGCAAAATATGTATTAGGAAAATGAATGCAAGTACATAACTTATTAATAATGTATTCAATGTCTTTAATATGTTCAGGGCTGAAATATGTTTCATTGTACAGACAGGCACTCTTTTCAAATAATAAAAACAGTTGAATTACTCCAAAGACACCAATCTATCCCTGTCTACTCACTCCTGCAAGTGAGCCAGGAGTATTAAAACTGAAGTCCAGTAAACTGTTGATTATATATCTGATGTACACGGAGGTTAACCTGCCAAAGGCTTTGTGTTTGTAATAAAGAATGTCCAGCCGGTTTGCTTTTTGGCAGTCTGAGTGAACAGACTCTTATAGATGTATAGCAGAGTGTGCAACCAGTACACATGCTGAGAGATTCCTTACAGCACATGTGTCAAACACAAGGCCCGCAGGCCAAATACGGCCCTCGAGGCCCTTTCATGTGGCCCTCGCACCTCTTACTGCTTTCCAGCAATGCCTCCAGCTTCTTCCCAGCAGCAGCACAAAGTAAGGGGGATGCACTGTGATGTAAGAGAGGGAGGGGGACTCAATTTCTGATGGTGGTAGGGGGCTCTTGACGTCTGATGTAAGGGTAGGGGATGCTCTGGACATCTAGTCTTACAAATAAAACCGGCCCTTTTGAAAGTAATCATAATGCTGATGCGGCCCGCAATGAAATTTAGTTTGACACCCCTGCATTACAGAGAGCCCGACCGTTATTGTACATAGCACCACCTGCTGGCTGCAAATGGTAACCATTAAACCCACTTTCACGCTGAGACGCCAGCGGTAAAGTGCTGCTATTTTTAGCGGTGCTTTACTGTCGTTTTAGTGGCGCTTTTCGGCCACTAGTGGCAGATACTAAAAGGATCAGCTGTATACCATTGTATCCCCTTGCTGGTGAGTATATAGAAAACTGAGCCCACTACTATGTTAGGTGGCGGTATAAATCTCTAACATGCTCATGGAACTCAGTCTTTGGTGCTAATATATTTTTTTATTATTTTCCATAAAAAAAAAAAAAGGAACAGAACAGTATGCAATAATATAAAACAAAAACACCACATTCGATTTTAAGCTGGGCCCTCAATCTTGTATTGAAATTTATTGTAACTGTACTGTTTGCCCTAACATTGTAAAGTGCTGCGCAAACTGTTTGCGCTATAAAAAAGACCTATATAATAATAATAACACAAAGTATGGATCCTACGGATAGGGGATGCATTAAAGTGGTTGTACAACCACTTTTACCTACAGGTAAGCCTATATTAAGGCTTACTTGTAGGTGCTGGAAATATCTCCTACACCTCCACGGTTTAGGAGATATTTACAAAAAAAGCTGTGCGCCGATGTCTATGGTGCATGCACACTTTAGAAAGGGCAGATCGTGCCATTTCTAAAGGGGTCATGCTGTGACTGGCGGCACATGTGCGGGAGCGACGTCACACGACTTCGGACAGAGCAGTAGTTTGCGGCCCCAGAAGGAAAAGGGCTGAAGATGGACGCTCGCTGCTAGTGGGGACAGCGGTGACATTGAAGGCTTCGGTTTTAGGTGACACATAATGGGCTACTATGCAATGTATACTATGCAATGTATAGTAGCCCATTATGCTTTACCTTTGCAGGGAAATAAATAGGAAGTAAAACCCATCAGGGTTTACTTCCTCTTTAAAGGAAAGTGAGTTGTTTAACAGAACCTAAAAAGTGTTTAATGGAAAACATCTGTGGGTATATTACAATACCATTATAAACAAGATAAGAGATGTTTTTCTCAGAAAGTACAGAAAAATTGTGCAGGCTTGCAATGCTGAACTATTCTATTGAAGCGGATTGGCTGTTATGCTGATCCATAGTCTGCAGAACTTTCTCAGTCACTGACGAAGCATGCAACTGAGCGACCTCAGCAATGGCATCCCCATATCGGTCTCGGGGTTCTTAAGCAAGAAACCTGATTTTCTTTGCTTCAGAGCCTCTGGAGGGCCAGCAAAAGTCTGTTCACTGATCTACTTTAGCCAATAGGAACCCCCGAATTGGGGTTTATTATGTCACGTTTCCCAGCTTCTGTGGCCAGGGAAGAAGCTAATGGAGTGCGATCTGCACTTCAATAGCTTTAAATAGGAACTGCAGTCTGCTCACATAATTTGTAATAAAAACATCTTTGCCATTCTGAAGCTTCCCTCCAACCACTTTGCATTTTATTTTATATATACTGTGATTCTGTACTTGCCAAATATGCTGCAGAAATCTCCCTCCACTGAGCCTGGCTACAACCATTTTAACTGTGGGCAGCTGAAGATGCTGCCCGTTCACTTCCTGGATTTACAGACACACAGAGGAACACCTCCAGCTCTGCAGCTCTCATTGGCCCTCTTATGACTCACCCCCCTCCCCCCTTCCTGGCAAACTCTCACAAGAGTGAGAGAGAGAAAGAGCTGTGCATTATGTCATAAGCCTAGGCTAATGACCAGACAAGAAACAGTAAGTGGGCTGTTAAAGGTATTCACTGTTTTACTATCCAAAGTTAAAACAACAAGAGCAGAAGAATTATTAGATGAAAAAATGACTGAAGGTCTGCTTTAATGAAGTGCAGGGGAGGCATCAGTGGTTTATTAGACCTCTGATGCATCATTAAAGAGAACCTGCCACAATATATATGCTATCACATAGAGGGTTATTGCTCCCCTATGTAAAAGCAAAAAAGTTAAGTGAAAAAAATAAATGTGTAAAACAAAATTACACCCAAGCACTTGGAAAATGCCCCACCCGCAAAAAAATGTTGGTTTCTTCCCCCAAATGCCCATACGTATGTAACACACAGGTCGGAGAAACCTATGTACAAAAACACAGATTTTACTACATGTTATATACTACTACGCACGCCTGATTAAGAGCAGTATTTATAGGGCCATTAGCAGTGATTAACCCCCAAACCGATGAATTGCGCTCAATAAACCGTTGTTCTAATATTGTGTGACCAACCACCATTTTATCTCCCAGCATCTATGCTTTCACAATATGTATACAGTTTGGGGGTTTTAACCAATCGTCAGGCCTAACATGATTTTAACGTGTGTGGGAAAAAAAAAATGGCTCTGGAAGCAAAAGGGTTAAAACGGGTTAAATGCAGGGGGTATCATGAAAGGGTTCAAAAGGAATTTTAATCTCTAAACACCATGCAGGCAAAAATGTGTTCAAATAAACATCTTTAGCTCATTATCAGATACTGCGCTTTTAACAAATGTCTTAAAATGCCGTAAAAAAACTTCAAAACATCCCGATATTACATACATGGGAAATCCCTGTGTCTTCTTTTTTTTTTTTAACCACCTGATTACTGGGCACTTAAACCCCCCTCGTGACCAGACCAATTTTCAGCTTTTGGCGCTGACGTACTTTGAATGACAATTGCGCGATCATACAACACTGTACCCAAATGAAATTTTTATCATTTTTTTCCCCACAAATAGAGCTTTCTTTTGGTGGTATTTAATCACAGCTGGGGTTTTTATTTTTTGCTAAACAAACAAAAAAAGATGGAAAATTAAAAAATAAAATCATGTTTAATAGTTTGTTATAAAATTTTGCAAACAGGTAATTTTTCTGCTTCATTGATATGCGCTGATGAGGCGGCACTGATAGGCTGCACTGGTGGGCACTGATAGGCTGCACTGGTGGGGACAGATAAGTCGGTACTGATGGGCACAGCAAAGATGGCACTGATGGGCACGGATGGGTGGCACCGATGGGCACTGATAGATGGCACTGATGGGCACTGATAGATGGCACTGATGGGCACTGGTAGGGGACACTGATAAACACTGGTAGGTGACACTGATGAGCACTGGTAGGTGACACTGATGTGCAGCACTTGCACTGTGGGCCCTGACAGATGGCACTGTGGGCACTGACATGTGGCACCGTGGGCACTGACAGGTGGCACTGTGGGCACTGACAGGTGGAGCTAGTGGGCACTGGTAGGCGGCACTTTTATTAGCCAAAGGTGGGCACCATGGACCCTGGGCATATTACAGTGAGAGGGACTGATGTCCCTCTCACTGCCGCGGGTGATCGGCTTTTTTTTTTTCAATAGACGTCGTCAATAGACGTCGTCCCGGCATCTTAGATCCGCGCTGTAGCCGTCATTCGTCTATAGCGCGGATCTCAGGTGGTTAAACACTGCAAGTACAGAAAATTTCCAATTGATCCAGTGTGCTTCTAATTTTCTGTAGTGACCTGACAACACATTTCCTTTGCTGTGCTGAAATCTCATACAGTGTTGTCAGCCCTGTCCAGTTCTCTCTGCCTCGACTCACACCACATACAGTCTCACCTCTTGACAATTCAAAATGCCCGATCTCCCTATCTGCCCAATTCGCACCATTGCGTTGTAGTGGTGTGAGGGCGGTGTGTGCTGAAAAAAAAATACTGTGTGCAATACTTTTTAAGTGCAGCGCAGTGCAAGGCAATTAACGGTCTCACACCATGCAGGCAGAAACTGAACTTTATGAGATGTCTGAGGGACATGTCTAAAAAAAATAAAGAGTAAAACAGTGCAATTCAGTGAGATTGGCAAATCATCACTGTGCCGATCTCGGCCAGACCACATCGCATACCAGTCGCTGCGTTGCAATGCAGCAGCTGGTGTGAACATACCCTTTTGCTGGTCTAAAGAACCCCTTCCCCCCTCATTGCCATACCACTATGGGAGGTGTTCAGTAATTCAGCAAGGGAGAACAGGGTAGGGCTGATAACACTGTTTGGGATTTCAGTGCAGCAGAGGCAGTGTTGTGAGCTCACTACAAGTGGTTGTATAGGCACAAGTTTTTTTTTTTACCTTCATGCATTTTATGTGTGAATGTATAAAACCTTGTGTGTGTGCAGAAGCCCCCCTAATACTTACCTGAGCCCCCTCTTGATCCAGCGATGTCCACAAGAGCCTTGACTCTCCGGGGACTCGCACTCCTGATTGGCGCTTGGCAACAGCGCAAGCCGATTGCTATCAATCACAGCCAGTGGGCCAATCAAGATATGGAGGGGTTGGGCCAAACCACGGCTCTGCTTGGATGCCCCCAGAGCAAGCTGCTTGTTATTGGTGCACCCGGCAGGCAGGAGGGGCCAGGAGCGCCGGCATAGGACCCAAGAAGAGGAGGATTGGAGCTGCTCTGTGCAAAACCATTACACAGAGCAGGTAAGTATAACATGTTTGTTATTTTAATGTAAAATAAAATTAGGGTTTAGTAACACTTTGAAAGCTCATTGGATTTTATGAGGGATCAACATGTACTTTTCTATACTTGCTGTGTTTTTAAAAAGACTAAACATGGGGAAATGTGCAAGTATTGCAGAGATCTATTAAATATGTTTTTTTTTATTGTGTCCAAAGATAAACTTTATTATAATTGAGGTGCTAATCTATTCTTTGTTCTAAGGAATTTCTGTGGACTTTCCACAATGGGAAGTTACTGTACATGCAACAGTTAAAGTGGAATTAAACCTACGCTGTTGGCGGTCAGTTCTCAATGTAATGTGCAAGTATTCACAGCAAACTTGCACATTACGTCTCACCTACAGTACCTCCAAGTGTTCTGTTCTCCAGCGATGATGGGTACATTTCTACTGTCAACTGATGCATCCCCCTCCACCGCCAACTCCACTGCCGCTTCTTCCTCAGCTAGAGACAGCCATGGATGATGTGAGTGCATGGTTGTAGGAATTAGTTTACGGCATCTATCTCTAATCTCAGCATGCCATTAACCTCCCTGGCGGTATGAATATGTCCGATTTTTGCATCTCAAAACGGTACATTGTTTTGCATAGCAATTTAGCGTTTTATATCGTAGGCCTTTAATTCTTAGGAATAACTCACCTAAATCTGTCCAAACAAGAGTCTAGTAGACATCCCAGGTATGATAAAGTTTGAAATGCGAAATCATAAATTATAATAAATAACTATAAATAATTTACAAAAATAATAATAAAATGTATTCAATAATGTAATCAAATCAAAAACACTGAAATTTGTGTTGTGTGTTTTTCACTTTTTGAAAAATTGCCGCCGGGTTCTGTCCCCGTGCGTCGAGGCTCTCACAGGGAACAGAGCCTGGCACACAGTACATCGGGTGGAGCCCGCGGACACAGCGGGGGGACATCGTAGGATCCTGGGGACAAGGTAAGTACCTGTACCTGGATACTGCAATGCAAGCCCAAGTGTGGCTCGGGGTTACCGCTTTTGGTAGTGAAAAATCACCCCGAACCACACTCAGGAATACCGCCAGGGAGGTTAAGTGTAGTGGACGTCTGCCAAAAAAATTCTACAACCTGATTTTTTATTTGTGGGACAAAAAGTAGAAGTTCCACCAAAACAAACTAATTCTAAATCTACTGGCGGCCACATTCTAATGCCCCGTACACACAGTTGGAAATTCCAACCACAAAATCTGTCGGATTTCTTCCAACGGATTTTGTCCGACACTGGTGTTGCATACACACGGTCGGGCAAAGTTGTCGGAAAATCCGATCATTCTGAACGTGGTGACGTTCGTTGCGTACAACGGAACTACATAGAGGCTATTAGCCAATAGGTTTGGTCTCCTAATTTGGTCTGAGCATGCGTTCTCTACACACGGTCGGAAAAAGTCCAATCGGATTTTGTTGTCGGAAAATTTGAGAGCAGGATCTCAAATTTTTTGAGGAAAAAGTCAGATGGACAAAGTCCGATGGAGCCCACACACATGGTCCGATCGGACATTTTCCGTCGGAATATCCGACCGTGTGTACGGGGCATTAGACTAATGTAACTAACCCTGTAAAGTCACAAAAATCACAATACATACCTTTTCTGTAGCCGCTCTGGTCCGGTCTCCAGCAGCCGATGCTGTGTGGAAGAGACAGCCAACAATGGCTGAGAAATGCCTAGGAAGTGACGTCACACATAGAAATATTATGAGGTGTCCGTTGTCAGCTGCCTCTCCTGCACACGCCTACACAGAGAAGCAGCCGCTGACACCTCCGCGCGGGACAGGACTGGCTGCAGAAAAGGTATGTACAGTGATTTTTGCAGTATTGGGCTAGATAGATTAGTCTTACAATGTGGCTGCCAGAAGATTTAGAGTAAGTTAGTTTTTGGCTGAACTTCTAATTTAAGTTTGTAAAATACCTTCTTTGGTTTTTCAGAAGGAAGTGGCAACAACAATTAACTTTCAAGGACAGTTGAGTACAAAAAAAAGTACACAGTAAAGTCTTCTCAAAACAAAAGGTATTCGTGTGTCTCATTCCCAAAAATAATTCTCATTTCAAAATCTTTGGGGGTGCCATCCAAATCATGCCTTTTCGCCTCAATGGCCAACTGCTCATCCAGAACCAATGGTGTAGATTGTAGATACAGCCTAATATTATAGAGCCATTTATTCCAAACGGCATAAAGCTATCTGAGGTTATTTGGCCATCATCAGTGCATTGTATGTAAACCATGGCCTCTGTGGTATAGGACTTTAGACCGGATAGGAGTAAAACAATGAAGGTATTCTACCATGCTATGCAGAAGTTCAATGGAGGATTTTTCGGTTCCATTTATCCCCTCTCACCATAACCTTCTGGGTAATACTGCTTTTACAACACTGAAAAAGCTAAGCTGTGACAAAGAATGCAGTTCCTCCTAAAAAAAAAATAGTCAGTAGGAAATCCTTGCAACATTCATAGTTTATAAGGATGAGGGTTATTTTTTTCTACAAAACTAGAGTTTTAAATGCATTTTTAGAACAGTCTTTTAGAGTCTTCATTAGACATTATTTTATTGCAGCTAGAAGAACATTGGAAATCCATTAAAGCACCAAAACCTCTGAAATGATATATTTTCTAAAAAGGTAATTTGCTGTGAAACAAATGGTTGCTATCTCAATCAATCTATCTTGCTTCCTTAGAGGCTCTGGCTTATATACACACACAACCAAAAAGTTCTCCAACTAAGTTTCTCAAACTAAATATTTTCCTATTATATTTTAGTTTATTTGTATTTTCCAGCCGCCAAGGCCCCCCTTTGCAGAGCACAGTACATTTCATGTGGTTTCATAGTAAACACCAATGGCCCTAAGGATTACTTATGACTAGAAAAAATGTTTCTATCAAACTGCTCCATCCATATACTGTAGCTCCATATAAAGCAACTGTAGGTGATTTAGTCACCTCATATAAGTACATTGCTCAGTGTAATATCACTTACATAGCATGATTAGTAATCCATACAAAGAAATTGCAAATGGTAAAGATAATTTCTATGAATATTTTATACCAACTTGGACTAATGCAACTATTTTTTTTTTTCTCAAAACTCTTTATTCCAAATTTTTCATTACATAATAATTTACATTATACATTTTTATATACTTTTTACATTTCTTTATATAATACAAATTATAGTTACATTTACTCTTCCTTTCATTCCTTCCTCTCTCACCCTCTGTGGTCACTTAATACTATATTTTCAGATATTCCTCTATCCACTGTTAACCATGTTCTATTCCATTTTGCCCATATTTTTTCATACCTTCGTCCATTTCCCCTTTGTTCATACATTATTTTTTCATAGGGTAGGACCTGGTTTACTGCTCTCACCCATTGGGTTACTGTCGGGGGATATGGCTGAATCCATTTTTCTATTATTTGTTTTCTTGCCAGAAACAGTACCTCCCTTAAGAAAGTATTATTATCTCTATTATCTCTCTCTTCCCTCAATATCCCCAACAAACATATTTCCATCGTAGCTATAAAAGGTTTATTCAGGACTTTTCCTATTTTCCTAGCTACTTGTTGCCAATATTTTCCTATTTTACCACAATACCACATTACATGAAGGAAGTCTGCTCCCCCCTGCCCACATCTAGTACATCTTGGTTCAGTCATCCTCCCCATTTTGTGCAATCTATTTGGAGCCAAGTATGTCTGATGTATTATATTCATCTGTATTATCCTGTTATTCATTGCAGGGGATACCTTCCAATGGGAGTTGCAGGCTTCATCCCATTCATGATCGCTCATGTCTGGGATAGCCTCCTGCCACTTATCCCTTATTTTCAGTGGTTCGCCTTCTATTTTCTTCTGTAACAGGTGTGTGTAAATCTTTGCTATCAATCCCTTAGGTCCCTGTGATTTCAGGATGCCTATAAGGGGGTATTTAGATATTTTTAATTCCTCTCTTCTAAACTGTGCCTGTAGCACCTGCCTCAGCTGAAGGTATCTGTAGACCTGTTTACTCAATAAATTATATTGTTTACATAGGTTTTCATAGGTTAGTATCACATTTTTGTCATATAGCTGACCAAAAGTTGTTATCTTATTCTGCTTCCAAAATTTACTGTCATCAAAAGCTTCCAGTTGTTCAAATTTTGGGTTGTTCCAAAGCGCAGTTTCTGTTGGGATTCCAACAAATCCTGTCAGTTTCTTAGCCTCTCTCCATACTGTCCTTGCCACTTTCAAAAGGGGAATTTTTACTCCCACTCTCCTCAAATCTTTTAATTCTAATCCCGTCATTAAATCCTCTATTTGCATTTTACTAAGGAGATATTCCTCTATCCTTGTTATTTTTTCCTGTCCTACCCATGATCTTAGGTGTTTCAATTGCCCTGCCAAATAATATAAATATAAGTCCGGGAGGGCCAGTCCAGCTTCTGTCTTTGGTCTTTGTAATTTATTAAATTTTAATTTACATCTTCCATATGCCCAAATGAACCGAGTCATCTGCGAGTTTAATTTTTTAAATATCTGTTTTGGTATTTTTACTGGGGAGTGTGCAAATACATATAAACACTTGGGTAATATAATAGATTTTATCAGGTGAATTCTGCCTGCCATTGATATTGGTAGCTTTATCCATATTTCCAATTTTTTATTCACATGTTCTACTAGTGGGAGTATATTAGCTTCCATCTCATCTTCGTGTTTCAACGTAATATTTACTCCTAAATATTTAAATACTTCAACTATTTTTAGTGGGGTCTGAGCTCTTCTTATATTACCTGTTCCCAAGGGCATCAGTGCGGATTTTTGCCAGTTTATTTTTAACCCTGAGAACCTCCCGTATGTTTCTATTATTCTCATTGCTTCCGTCAGAGATGCTTGCGCATCTCCCATATATAATATAATATCGTCCGCATACAAGCCTATGTGTTCAATTTTTTCTCCTACTCTAATCCCTTTATATTTATCTGATTGTCTGAATCTATTTGCCAATGCCTCAATTGCCAGAGCAAACAACTGCGGTGACATTGGGCAGCCCTGTCTTGTTCCTCTATATAGTTTTATTGTAGGAGATAATATACCGTTTATTAGCAAATTGGAGCATGGTTGTTTATAAATTTTTCCCCAAGTCCATTCCTTTCCAGGACTGTCTGCAGAAATTCCCATTCTATAGAGTCAAATGCCTTGGCTGTAGCCAATGATGCCAAGGCACTTGTTTCCGGAATAAACTCTCTCATTTGTGTCATATATTGCGTCCTTCTAATATTAATTGATGTAGATTTCCCTGGCATAAATCCAGTTTGGTCCTCCGCTATTATAGACAAGATTACCTGATTGAGCCTTTTGGCAAGCACTTTTGCCAATACTTTATAATCTATATTTAATAATGATATTGGCCTATACGACCCACACTCAGTTCTGTCTTTGTCTGGTTTTGGTATCAATATGACTGTGGCATCATACATGGAAGCAGGCATTTCTCCCCTTTGGAACGCCTCTCCATACATTTTGGTCATGACTGGTACCATAATTTCTGCATATTGCTGGTACATTTCCAGTGGTATGCCATCTGGTCCTGGGGACTTACCCTTTCCCAGAGAGAAGATAGCTTCTCATACTTCCTCTTCCTCTATACCCCTCTCTAACTCCTCTTTTTGTTCCTCTGTTAATTTAAGGAAGTTCAGATCCTTCAGGTATTCCTCTATATCTTCTCGAGTACAGGTCAGTGTTGATGTATACATGTCAATATAGTATTTTTGAAATGTCTCAAGTATCTCGTCTAATGTGTTTACCACCTCTCTTTTTTCGTTTTTCACCTCTGATATTGCTAGTGATGGCGTTTGTCTTTTTATCATAAAGTTCAGCATCTTATTATATTGTTGTCCTTGTTCAAAGTTTTTTTGTGCATATTGGAGTTTCTTACGCTTAGCATTAATTATTAGTTGGTTCTTATATTGCCGTGATGAGGCTGCCCATCTTATTTGGTTTATATTTGAGGGGTCCTCTATGAACCTATTTTCTGCCTGTGTGCATAATTGTTCCATTTCCTCCTCTTCCTGCCTATTAGTATGTTTAATGTATGATATTGTTGATCTTGTTATCCCCCTCAAGTATGCCTTAAATGTATCCCAGAGTACTCCATCTATTTTCCTATTGCCATGTGCTTCTAGGAACATTCCCATTTGCTCTGGAATTCTATCATTTAATCCTATCTGGGTTAACCATTGAGCCTGTATCCTATACCCCGGTCTTATTCTTTTTGGGCCTATTTTTAGCTCAAAGGTTAATCCAGAATGGTCAGACACCCCTCTTGTCATGTACGCCACAGACCGAACCATTGGCAGGATCTTTTCGTTCCCCATTACCATATCTATTCTAGACATGCGCCCTCTCCCAGGTGCATGCCATGAGTAAGCCCGGGTCCCAGGGTTTCTGATCCTCCACAAGTCAGCCCATCCTACTTCATTCATAAATTTCTCCAACACCTTCGGCCCTTCCCCTCCTTTATGATTATTTCTTCCGAACCTATCTAATTTTGGGTCTAAACACATATTGAAATCTCCCATACATATGACATATGCCTCTGGATATTCGGACATAAATAATCACTGCCTCTTTCAGTACTCGCATTGTAGCTGGGGGGGGGGGGGGGTTATAAATCCCCATGATTACAACAGGCAGTGCTTGCACCAGCGCAAAGACAAAGACATATCTTCCATCGGGGTCTCTTTTTTCTCTAATGCACTCCCATGTTACCCCTCGATGGACCAAGAGAGAAACCCCTCTTGAATATGTAGTATGACATGAGTGGCTTGACCATTGCATCCAAGGTTTTTCTAGATACTTCAATCTTTCTTTAGTCATATGTGTTTCTTGGATACAAATGATCTTTGCCTGCACCTTGTTAATTTCTGAGAAAACCTGTGTTCGTTTTAATTGCGTTCCCATACCTCTCACATTCCATGACAAAAATGTGTGCTGATTACTCATATTTGATGTATTTTATTTTAGCCATTGTTCCCCCGAAAAATAAAAGAAGAGGAAAAATAAATCCTATGTCCCTTTTTTCCTTTCCGTGACCATTCTCTTTTCTACCTCTCTCCTCTCATTCATCCATTCCATTCCATTCATCCTTAACATTTTTTTTAGGGCATTACCAACATATTGCATTTTTGCTCTTATATAGGTAATTTATTTCAATTTCAGCCTGTCTGCTCCTGCCCTTTTTCCGCTTATTCGGGAAAATAAGGGGCGAGGGGGGGGCCGCCAAGGTGGGGGGAGGAGAATGCGTCCCCTCCTTTCACCCTCTCCCTCCTTTCAAAAAAAATAAAAAATAAAATAAAAATTTTAAGTAGAAAAAAAAAAAAAATATGTTTTCCTTGCTCTCTCCCCTTCCACACCTCCCTCCCTCCCCCCTTCCACACCTCCCTCCCTCCCTCCCCCTCCCCTCCTCCTTCCCTCCTTGTGCGCATTCACTCCTCATCCCTCCCCCTTTCCCCATTTATTTGTGTTTATAGTGTTTATAATGTGTCTCTTTACCTTATCCTAACCTTCCCTTATTATTGTAAAAAAAAAAAAAAAAAGGGGGGCAAGAGAGATTTCCTCTCACTCTTCCCTCTCTTCCCCTTGTGGCAAGTGCTTTATTTCAATGTGTTTCTCTGTGGTTTTAGCTCCATTTCCCTATTTATACACACCCCATCACCCTCAACTTTACCCCCCCTCCTCCCTATCCCTCCCGCTCCCCTATAAAAAAAAAAAAAAAAAAAAAAAAAACCCACAAATAAACATTTATATTTTACCTTTTCCCATTTTTCCCCTCAAAAAAAAAGAAAAGAGGAGAAGGAAAGGGGGAGAGAAAGAAAAGACGAAAAGGGCAGAGAACAAGAAAATAAAAAAAGAGAAAAGAAAAAAAAAAAACAAAACCCACCAAGAAAGAAAGTGAAAACCAAACTTATAAACTATTAAAACTTCTTCCTTTAACCCCAGAAAACAAAAGAAAAAAAGGGGGGAATAAAAAAAACAAATATAAAGTAGGGAGAGTGTCCCTCTCATCCCCCCCCTCCGCCCCCCCCCCAAAGTTCCAATCTTCTTGGTGTCTCTTATCCTTTCAGGACTTCTCTGTTCCTCCTATCGAGGCATAGGCCTGGTTGTTTCCAGCCAGTCTTTAGCTTGTTCAGGTGTACTGAAGAACAAAGTCTTTCCCCCTTCCTCCACTCTCAATCGGGCTGGGTATGCCATAGAATATTCAATTCCTGCCTCTCTCATTTTTCGTTTTATTTCATAAAATGTTGCCCGTTGTTTTTGCAGCTCCAGAGAGAAGTCTGGAAATATTGATATTTTGCTGTTTTCATAGCGAATCTCTCCTTTCTGTCTTGCTTTTCGCAGAATTGTGTCTCTATCTCTGCAATTTAGTAGTCGTGCCAACAGGGGTCTAGGGGGGAGCCCTGGTTTAGGTGTTGCTGCCGGGACCCTATGCGCTCTCTCCACTGCATATGCTGCTGATACTTCCATATCTGGGAATACATTTTTCAGCCATTTTTCTATTAAGTCACCAGGATTAAACCCTTCTGCCTTCTCTGGTAAACCGACTATTCTTAAGTTATTGCGGCGCATACGGTTCTCAAAATCATCAGATTTTTGATGCCACAGGGTAATCTGTTTTTCAATCGTGACTATCTTTTTAGACATAGGGGTAACAATATCTTCCAATAAAGCAGTCCTATTTTCCACTTCCATCATTCTCTCTCTTATACTCTGCATATCATGCCTGATCAGTCCTATATCATTTATAATCTCATCCATTTTACCTGTTAGTGCTGTATTACTCGAGTGGATGGCCTCCATTATCTGGGAGTTCATCTGTTCCAGGGTCAGTTTGGAATGTTTCTCCTGTTTTTCTGCTGCTTTCCCGGACTGCGGCTGGGGCGTGTTAAGCTTCTGGATTTCCAGCGCTGATGGTCCACCACTCCGTGTCTGTGGGGGGCTACGCCCGCCGTCTTGCTTATCCGTTCGGGCAAATTCTTTAAGACGGTCGGCCGCCGTCTGCTTACTATTGCTCATCGCACCAAGCGATCGTTTTCACGGGTTTCACGAGATTAAGGTCTCGGTAGCAGAGGCCGATCAAGGTTCCGTAGGAGACTCGGACACCACCAAGCGTTCGTTTTCGCGGACTTAGGGTCTCGGTAGCAGGGACTATTCAGGATACTGTCGGAGACTCAGGCTGATCTCAAACCTCCCGCAGCTCACATCCGAACGCCGCGTCCGACCGTCACATCCGGTCGCGTCGGCGGAAGCGGGACTAATGCAACTATGTCTATACAATACCATACCTGATCGATCCCCCTGATAGCTAGAAATCACAGATGGAGACACCGCTACTTCAGTGATCGCCACTTGCTTTCGGAGAGTCCAGAAAAATATACCCATTGTACACATCTGGAAATGCCTGTCAGGTAAGTGGGTGCTGTAGCGACCACCAGCTGAAAACTGGACACTCAGAACAAAAGACTATGCCGTATTTGTCGGCGTATAACATGCACATTCATTTTAAAAAGGGAAGTTTCAGGAAAAAACGTTTTTTTAAATAAGGAACTTTGAAGCAAAATAAGGGTCAGTGCCAATCTGCAGCCTCACCATTGCCATCAATGCCGCCTGATCAATACCCATCTGCAGCCTCACCATTGCCATCAATGCAGCCTGATCAATGCCCATCTGCAGCCTCACCATTGCCATCGATGCAGCCTGATCAATGCCCATCTGCAGCCTCATCAGTCCACATCAATGCAGCTTCACCATTGCCATCAATGCAGCAGCCTCACCATTGCCATCAATGCAACAGCCTCACCATTGCCATCAGTGCAGCCTGATTGATGCCCATCTGCAGCCTAGAGGGGACAGGAAGGGGGGCGGGACAAGCGCCGACAGATTACATACAGTGAGAATCTCCTATGATAGACAGAACAGTGGTCCAATGGCGGCCAAGGAGACGGGACTTCCTATCACAGAGGCTGCCAGGTAAACAGGAGATTCTCACTGTATGTAATCTGAGGGCACTTGACCCACCCCCCTCCCTGTCCCCTCCAAGGCAGCTAAAATGTAAGTATTGGCGTATGACACGCACGCGCTATTTGCACCCGATTTTCATGGTGAAAAAGTGAGTGTTATATGCCAATAAATACAGTATGTCCTCAGCACACCAACGATCTCCAAAAAAGCATCCAAAGCTTTATCTGACAATCACATCACAGCTAAAACAGCAAAATTTCGGGGCCTCGCAGGCATGTGACAAGTGCAGTGCAAAACAAAATTATATTTTAAGAGACATCCACCAATCACAAGATAAAGAATTGACTGTTCCCTGCCCCCCTTAAGACATAATGACACCATTAGCTTAGAAGTATTAATATAATTAGAGCCGATGACATACTGGAGGGAAACCTCAGAACACCACCATTACTGATACAAAAGTGCAGAAGGACACTGCGTGATCTTCTGGTACAAGCAAACCCTAGACCAAAAAACACCAAGATCCAAAGATGTTGCATAGACTTGGGTGTTACAGGTGTTACAATTGTAAGGTTTGTAATTCTCTGATAGGTGGGGAACATTTTACGCCTCCACACACAAAGGACAATCAATACCACATGCGTGATTAGGTGAATTGCAACACGAACCATTATTGTCCATAGTGTCCATGCACATTGATGTTGGTAAAATAATTGGCCCTTTAAAAGTCATTTTCAAAGATATAAGAGTGATATTAGAACGATTTTAGCCAAAGCCAGAAAGGGTGACCAGGTGGACTTGAGTAAACAAGTAGAGGTTAATTTTGTCACACAGACACCAGGTACATGAACTGAGAGGTACGGTGACTGCTGACATGTTGATCGGACTGCGAGAGGTGGGGACCTCCTACGCCGAGAAGTCTACTGGATCTACACCACCAAGCTTCTAACTCACTCCCTGGTTATCTCTCGCCTCGACTACTGCAATTCCCTCCTCATTGGACTACCTTTACATAGACTATCCCCGCTTCAGTCCATAATGAATGCTGCTGCAAGACTTATCCACCTTACCAACCATTCAGCGTCCTCCACCCCTCTCTGCCAATCCCTCCACTGGCTTCCACTCACCCAACGAATAAAATTCAAAGTACTAACAATAGTTTACAAAGCCATCCATAACTCTGCCCCCAGCTACATCACTAACCTAGTCCCAAAATACCAACCAAGCCACTCTCTTCGGTCCTCCCAAGACCTCCTGCTCTCTAGCTCCCTTGTCACCTCCTCCCATGCTCGCCTCCAGGATTTCTCCAGAGTTTCTCCCATCCTTTGGAACGCTCTACCCCAATCTGTCCGACTGTCCCCTAATCTATCCATCTTTAGACGATCCCTGAAAACCTTTCTCTTTAAAGAAGCCTATCCTGCTTCTAACTAACACTGTTTTACTTTTTCCATCAACTCATTCCCCACAGCTATTACCTCTTGTATCAATTGACCCTTTCTTTTTAGATTGTAAGCTCTAGCGAGCAGGGCCCTCTGATTCCTCTTGTACCAAATTGTTATGTAATTGTAAAATCCTGTATAATAATAATAATCTACACACTAGGCACGTTACAACCAAGTGGCCAGAACACTAATTTCACCCTTACATGCTTTTTTTGATGATAGATGATTTTATTGGTGATGATAACATGATGTATTTTTGTACATAATATTAAAATTTTTCTTCTAGTTTTTCATGTTGGCGACTGCTTTCTAGGTTGTTTTATCTTTATTGTCTCTTCATTTTTTTTTTTTTCATTCTGTCCACTTTAATTATTTCTCAGTATGTTTGTCTTTTTTTTTTTCCTTCTCCCGTTTTCCTCATTTTTTTCTATCCTATTTTTCAATTTTTTTCGCTATTATTCAGCTCTATATTTTTTTTTTTTTTTTAATCTGTTTTGTTTCATTAATAAATAGGTCAATGTTTATGTAATTTTAAATGTTGTTTTGGTAGGCAAACCTTGGTAAATGTCTCTTTAAATATCGTTTTGTTTTGCACTGTACCGGTCACATGCCTGATGAAGGGGTTCTGTGTGGCTGTTTTATCTGTGATGTGATCATCAAATAAAGTATTGGACCCACTTGCCTTTGGGTCCTGGGTGAGCAGCTGCTCTGCGTATTCTGAACACAGGAGGTTGGCTGCTCAGCCTGGGCCCCATTAAAAGAAAGCTTTGCATTCTCTAAATGGGTGCGGAGCATTCTCTGATTGGAATAGACGAAACGTGTGACATCATCGTCCCACCTCATCCAACCAGAGAATGCTTTGCATACAAATGTTAAGCAATCTCTGAATGTTAAAAGAAAGCTCTAATATTTTTGGACTTTAAGAGGCACATGGGTAATAGATCTAAAAGGTAAAAAAATGTATTTGACAAAATAACAGAAAATGTACAGTTACATGTGCAAACAGTAGAAAAATAGTACTAGTAGGGCCTACACAAAGACAAATCTGACATCCCCCAATAAGACTCGTAATAAAATATACAGTACAAAACCAGTAATTTGACAGTAATCGTAATAGATTGGTTAAAGATATGCTGAGTCATGTAGCGGTAGTGAGTCAGGTGTGTAGGTCCAAATTAGTTGGAATAGTGGCTTGACATGTTCCGCGCCTAGGATGGCGCTTCTTCAGGAGCGGTTAACTCTAGTAAAGTACATATATAAAAGAATATATTTACCAATGTATACATAAAATAGATTTTTAGCACAGAAATAAACAGTTTAGCAAGAAAAAACAGTAAAAACACACAGAATATTGCCTATCGCCTATAGGGGGTGCCTCTGTATGGTTGGGGCGGCAACAAGGAGCACAGACAAGCACCTCAAGGGGTCCCAGCAGGTAGGAGCAAAGTAGGTTGATTGGAATCTATGACCAACAAGCATGCATGCAACAAGGTGCACAGCACCATTTAGCCATTATTGCATGCAATACTTATATAGGCTCTGGATAGAATATGTCTGTTAGACCTAAAAAGATATATATATATATATATATATATATATATATGTTGTAAGGTAAACCGTAAAAGGATGTATATACTATATATTATTATCGAACCCAAACGAGGTTTATCTCAGCAGATTTAATTCATAGATAGTTTTATGCATAATTACATGCAGTTTAATTTCGATAAAACCTATTAAGGTATCTTACCGTAGGATTGTAGAAAGCAAAAAGTGCAAAGAATGCGTGTTTGTCAAGTTGCTGATAAGCAACTAGATAGCGCTGGGTTATTTGAAAGTAAACCACATGCAAATATGTAGTGACATAGAGCCCCTCTCATGGGAGATAATCAAGAAGGATTTAAGAAGGCGGTATGTGATGCATATTTTCTTTCTATCTCCCTTTGGGTGCCTTGGCAGGTGTTGGGGTATTTGGTGGGTTGATCTGGCCGTACTGTGCCGCGCATCCGCTCCCTTTCTCTGACTGGATGCGCATCGATTGACGGGGATCGGGGGTCACTTTCTGTGTCTTCCGGTTTCCCCGCTTCTGCTACTGGTGCGGCCTAGGTTTGGCGCCGTCACCTGACGCCGCTTTTCGGCGCATGCGCAGTAGCCCTCGGCTGGGCCGTGGTGCGTAGCTCCTCCCTGACTGATACGCCCACGGCCGGAACTCCTTTTAGGCATCACTCACCAACTTCAGGTTGCCGTAGGAGCAGTGCTGATTAGCACTGGGAAGGAACCGGACGTTTTATACTCTTTCCCTCATTGGAGGTAACGTGTTAGGCTCAAATCTGAATGTGTGGTTTGTTCCTTCGCCTGACTGGGCTCCAGCTTGAATGCACATACTACTTCTTCAGCTGACTCTTCATTGATGTTATTGTAGTCTTATCTTGGTTTATACTTTTCTTTTTCTCTTCAGATTGCAGTCTGTGTGAGGGCTGCTCTGGGCCTATTCATCAGTTTCTGACTGGATTGCCAGCGATACCTTGTATTACCTGATTAAATCCTTCTTGATTATCTCCCATGAGAGGGGCTCTACGTCACTACATATTTGCATGTGGTTTACTTGCAAATAACCCAGCTCTATCTAGTCACTTATCAGCAACTTGACAAACACGCATTCTTTGCACTTTTTGCAATCCTACGGTAAGATACCTTAATAGGTTTTCTCGAAATTAAACTGCATGTAATTATGCATAAAACTCTATCTATGAATTAAATCTGCTATGAGATAAACCTCGTTTGGGTTCGATAATACTATATACATCCTTTTACGGTTTACCTTACAATATATATATATCTTTTTAGGTCTAACAGACATATTCTATCCAGAGCCTATATAAGTATTGCATGCAATAATGGCTAAATGGTGCTGTGCACCTTGTTGCATGCATGCTTGTTGGTCATAGATTCCAATCAACCTACTTTGCTCCTACCTGCTGGGACCCCTTGAGGTGCTTTTCTGTGCTCCTTGTTGCCGCCCCAACCGCACCGAGGCGCCCCCTATAGGCGATAGGCAATATTCTGTGTGTTTTTACAGTTTTTTCTTGCTAAACTGTTTATTTCTGTGCTAAAAATCTATTTTATGTATAAATTGGTAAATATATTCTTTTATATATGTACTTTACTATAGTTAACCGCTCCTTAAGAAGCGCCATCCTAGGCACGGAACATGTCGAGCCACTATTCCAACTAATTTGGACCTACACGCCTGACTCACTACCGCTACAAGACTCAGCATATCTTTAACCAATCTATTACGATTACTGTCAAATTAATGGTTTTGTACTGTATATTTTATTACGAGTCTTATTGGAGGATGTCAGATTTGTCTTTGTGTAGGCCCTACTAGTACTATTTTTCTACTGTTTGCATATGTAACTGTACATTTTCTGTTATTTTGTCAAATACATTTTTTTACCTCTTAGATCTACTACCCATGTGCCTCTTAAAGTCCAAAAACATTACAGCTTTCTTTTTTCATAACCAATATCGGGACGTTGGCACATTAATATTTGGTGCATTCGCAGTGACACCCTGCGGCAGCACCTTTTAAAATGCACACTTTAATTTCTAATCTCTGAATGGTGCCCATGCCCAGCGGGTGACCTGTGTTCAGAATGCAGCAGGGCAGTCACTCTGCACTGGACCCGGAAGCTAGTGGAGATCATTGGAGTAGCGGTGTATACTTTGGGGCATTCCAGCTTCCATGGGGATCGCCCAGGTATGGTAAATGCAGAGCTAGGACAAGATCAACCAGTGCCCAGGGGAAAAATTCTAAATTGCACCCCACCCCCTTCATTATGTGCAAGCTTATGAGGAGGATTGGGGTGAGAGAACACAGCCCGCACCTCCTGCCGGCTCTCTCCTCGCGCTTCCAGAGCTGTGCTGACACAAGGAATGATACCGTTGTCACTACTCCTGTCAAACCCTATAGTAGAAGGAACTTACAGCGCCCCATCCCTACCATACATGCTGCGCCCAGGGCAGCCACTCCTTCTGCCCATCCCTTGCCACGGCCCTGGGTATATGTTTAGTTATATTGGTCCCAGCTGGACCCAGTGCAACAATGTAAAAAAATATTCACTTATAATTCTTCTTTACATAAAGTCCTCATAAGAGCACACTGCTCAGTGGTATATTTCATGTAAAACAGCACTTGTATTTCATGATATTAGGTGGCCAAGCAGTACTGCAATCCACGATTATGTGAGCAAGTCCCTTCCAAGCACAATTCTTCAATGCATTCAAAAGTGGCTAATCTGACTCAGTAGCTAGACTGCACATTTAATTATGTTCACAGACACTGTATTTTACGGATGTAAATGTCCATAGTCTTGGTAACAATAAAAACCCTGATTGAGGCAAAACGTGATACAGCCACCTCATAAGAGCACTTGGCTCAGTATTGTTAAGGATGCTAAAAGCTACTGTATACAAGCTATTATCCACAACCTGAGATGCCCAGTGTCACTTCCATTCAAGGAATAAAAGCTTTTTCTTGAGTGTCTCACAAACATATATGAACATCCACAATGCAATGCTTATTTATCACTGGCATTGATGTTTGTAAACCAGATGTACTTAACCACTTCAGCCCCGGAAGATTTGGTTGCTCAATGACCAGAGCATTTTTTGCGATACGGCACTGCGTCGTTTTAACTGACAATTGCACGGTTGAGCGACGCTGTACTCAAACAAATTTGACGTCCCTTTTTTCCCCACAAATAGAGCTTTCTTTTGGTGGTATTTGATCATCTCTGCAGTTTTAATTTTTTGCGCTATAAACAAAAAAAAGAGCATCAATTTTGAAAAAAAAAAACACAATATTTTGTACTTTTTTGCTATAATAAATATCCCCAATTTTTTTTAAAAATCTAATTTTTTTCTCAGTTTAGGCCAATATGTATTCTTCTACATATTTTTGGTAATAAAAATTGCAATAAGCGCATATTGATTGGTTTGCGCAAAAGTTATAGCGTCTACAAAATAGGGGATAGATTTATGAATTTTTTTTTTTTTTTTTTTACTAGTAATGGCGGCAATCTGCAATCTTTATCGTGACTGCGACATTATGGCGGACACACCGGACACATGTTTGGGACGACTGACAATTATACAGCGATCAGTACTATAAAAATGCACTGATTACTGTATAAATGTCACTGGCAGGGAAGGGGTTAACACTAGGGGGAGATCAAGGGGTTAACTGTGTTCCCTGACTGTGTGTTCTAACTGTAGGGGGAGGGGACTGACAGATTGTGAGTTCCTAATAGCTAGGAACCACGATCTGTCTCTCCTCACAGAACAGAACAGGGATTTGTGTGTTTACACACACACACGTCCCTGTTCTGCCTCTCGTGCATGCGATTGCTCGAGGCCAGCAGTCATCGCGACCGTAAGGCCACGAGCAGCGGCACCTCCGTAGGGCAGTGGGCACGCGCATGCCTGCTATCCCGCTTAAAGGAGCCGACATACAGTTACAGCGGCTTGTGGGAACGTGCTGACCTGCCGCAGTATAATGACGGCGGCCGGTCGGCAAGTGGTTAAAAGTGGATCTTCACTCCATCTGGGCACCACAAACCAAAAACACTATTCAATTTATTTTTAATGTTCAAAGCAAACTCCCCCATTTATCCAGGTCTCAAAGCTTTATTTGATTGAGAAATCACTTTGAAAAACACCCCTCAGCATTTCTGGCTGGGGCCATCTTGTGTAAGGGCAGATAATGACTTCCTGGAATCCATATGCTCTTAGCTCAGGCATGCAGGCAGGAGGGTGTTTTCTAGCTGAGAAAACCCCTCCTCCTCTCCTGAAGAATCCTGGGATGTATGACATCATTTGCCTAGGTTAGAAACCAGGAAGTAACTGAGGAAATTTAAAAGAAAAGTTTAAAACAAGTAAATAAGATATACTTTTCAATGTATTTACTAATGCTAGCAGCATGATGATTAAAAATTTGTTAATGTTAATTGGGCGAGTGAAGTTCCACTTTAAATGCAATACTGATATCAAGAAAGTAAGCACTGAAGTGTAGGCAAAGTTAGATACACTATTCTTTTACACTCCTGGACCTCTTAAACTTTGACTTGTGTTGTGCACATATGGATTGATTTAATAGTTAAAGCGGGGTTCCACCCTAAAGTGGAACTTCCGCTCATCGGAACCCTCCCCCCCTCCGGTGCCACAGTAGGCACCTTTAGACCCTAACATAAAAATGTTTTTAGAAATAAAACACTGATAATTGGCATGTGCGTATGTATTCACCTCCTTTGTCATGAACCCTTAAAAAGCTCTGGTGCAACCAATTACCTTCAGAAGTCACATAATTAGTGAAATGATGTCCACCTGTGTGCAATCTAAGTGTCACATGATCTTTCATTACATATACACGCCTTTTTGAAAGGCCCCAGAGGCTGCAACACCTAAGCAAGAGGCACCACTAACCAAACACTGCCATGAAGACCAAGGAACTCTCCAAACAAGTAAGGGACAATGTTGTTGAGAAGTACAAGTCAGGGTTAGGTTATAAAAAATATCCAAATCTTTGATGATCCCTAGGAGCACCATCAAATCTATCATAACCAAATGGAAAGAACATGGCACAACAGCAAACCTGCCAAGAGACGGCCCGCACACCAAAACTCACGGACCGGCAAGGAGGGCATTAATTAGAGAGGCAGCACAGAGACCTAAGGTAACCCTGGAGGAGCAGAGACTGGAGTATCTGTACATAGGATGACAATAAGCCGTACGCTCCATAGAGTTGGGCTTTATGGCAGAGTGGCCGGAAGAAAGCCATTACTTTCCGCAAAAAACAAAATTGCACGTTTTGAGTTTGCGAAAAGGCATGTGGGAGACTCCCAAAATGTATGGAGGAAGGTGCTCTGGTCTGATGAGACTAAAATTGAACTTTTTGGCCATCAAAGAAAACGCTATGTCTGGTGCAAACCCAACACATCACATCACCCAAAGAACACCATCCCCACAGTGAAATATAGTGGTGGCAGCATCATGCTGTGGGGATGTTTTTCAGCAGTCAGGACTGGGAAACTGGTCAGAGTTGAGGGAAAGATGGATGGTACTAAATACAGGGATATTCTTGAGCAAAACCTGTACCACCCTGTGTGTGATTTGAGGCTAGGACGGAGGTTCTCCTTTCAGCAGGACAATGACCCCAAACACACTGCTAAAGCAACACCTGAGTGGTTTAAGGGGAAAAATGTAAATGTGTTGGAATGGCCTAGTCAAAGCCCAGACCTCAATCCAATAGAAAATCTGTGGTCAGATTTAAAGATTGCTGTTCACAAGCGCAAACCATTCAACTTGAAGGAGCTGTAGCAGTTTTGTAAGGAGGAATGGGCAAAACTCCCAGTGGTAAGATGTGGCAAGCTCATAGAGACTTATCCAAAGCGACTTGGAGCTGTGATAGCCGCAAAAGATGGCTCTACAAAGTATTGACTTTAGGGGGGTGAATAGTTATGCACATTGACGTTTTCTGTTATTTTGTCCTATTTGTTGTTTGCTTCACAATAAAAAAAAACAAAAAAACAATCATGTTAATTCCAGGTTGTGAGGCAACAAAACACGAAAAATGTCAAGGGGGGTGAATACTTTTGCAAGGTACTGTATAGAAAAAGAGTCGCTCTGACAATTTAATATGGTAGCAAGCACCATGAAAAATGATTTATAACATGTGTTAAAAAGTTCCAAGTATAAAAGTCCATAAAGATATTATTAAGGTGAAATCCTCTTGATATAGGACTCATAACATAGTCAGGTTGAAAAAAAAAAAAATACACAAGTCCATCCAGTAAAAAAAACAAAATAAAAAAAACATACAATTCCATATACACAATCTTTCACCCACTGTTGATCCAGAGGATTGTTTACACGCACGCATCCCCATTCCTGCTCTGTCAGGAGCAATCGTGAGTGCCCTGGCAGACATCGCGGCTGCCGGGCACGCACTCCTTAGTGACGCGGCGGGCGCGCCCCCCTAATCCCCTTAAAGCGTCCGCCGTACAGCTACGGCGATTCACGCAGGGCGGTCTGGAAGGAAGCGGTTAAAGCAATCCACTGGGCTGGCCAGAACCTCTATTCCACATTTTCACAGCTCCTATTGTGAAGAAACCTTTCCGTATTTGGAAATGAAATATCTTTTCCTCTAGACGTAAAGAGTGCCCCCTTGTCCTCTGTGATGTTCTTAAAGTAAATGACTACCAAGTTCACAATATGGACCACTTATGTATTTGTAAATGTTGATCATACCCCCCCCCCCCCCTTTAATCTCCTCTTAAGACAGATCAAATTCAGTTCCTCTAATCTTTCCTCAAAGCTGAGCTCCTCCATGCCTCTTATCGGTTTGGTTGCCCTTCTCTGCACTTTCTCCAGTTCCCTGATATTTTTTTTGAGAATTGATGCCCAAAATTGAACTGCATATTCCAGATGAGGTCTTACTAATGATTTGTACAGGGCAAAACTATATCCTCTCTCTGGAGTCCATACCTCTCTTAGTACAAGAAAGGACTTTGCTCACTTTGGAAACTGCAGCTTGGCATTGCATGCTATTATTGAGCTTATGATCTACCAAAACCCCCAGATCCTTCTCCACTATGGATTCCCCCAGCTGTTCTCCTCTTAGTATGTATGATGCATGCATATTCTTAGCCCAGAGTGCATAAATTTACATTTATCAACATTAAACCTCTGCCACACAGTTGCCCAATTAAACAGAGCATTGAGGTCAGCTTGTAAGTTGGAGACATCCTGTAAGAACGTTATTTCACTGCATAGCTTGGTGTCATCTGCAAACGCTGAAATGGTACTTTAAATCAGAGACCCAATATCATTTATAGATATAGACTCAAGATATTATTAAAGGGGAGTTCCACCCATTTTAAAGTCAACAGCTACAAAAATTGTAGCTGCTGACTTTTAATAATCAGACACTCACCTGTCCCATGGTCCAGCGATACGGGCGTACGAAGTCCTGCTCCTCTCCCCCTCCGCCCCACGGTGCCGGCATTTTAACTGTGGACGCGCGGCTGTGGCTTCACAGCCGGGCACACACTGCGCATGCGTGAGCTATGCGCTGTGAATGGCCGGGCAATCTTCCGGGACCTGTGACGTGTCCTAGAAGATTGCAGGGAGGAAGGGGGAGAGGTGATCTTCCTTCGGGTGCCGCGGAGCCAGGAGAGTGAGAGCTGGGTGCCTGTAAAAACAGGGTACCCGCTCCTCCCCCCAAAAAATGACATGCCAAATGTGGCACGTCAGGTGGTCACCAACACTTAAAGCGCAAGTTCTATTTTTGGGTGGAACTCAGCTTTAGGGTGAAATCCTCTTCATATGTGACCCAAGTTAAGAAAACATGCAGTCACCATCCATCCTCGTGTGCAAAAGTCCGCAGAAGACACCGCCACCTTAGAATGGGGAAAAAATGCTTACCAACTATAAAGGACCTTTGTTTAAAAAAGGTCAATAGCGCTTTTGGCTGTATACCCTGCCAGGGTCTCTCAGAGATGTTCTTACCGGATTCCTTTGGACAGCAAAGCAAGTCATGTGACTATTTTCTCCATATTATCATGCCCAAAACAGAAAATGCTCCACATAGTGTAAAATCTTAGTGATACTAAATATCGCAATTACATTTATGTAGAAAAAACACGCTAAGCTGCTTCGCCAGCTGGCATAGAGTAAAGCAACCCGTACTTCCAGAACTCATGGTACGCGATGACATCAGCGCGTCACTTTTACCATTCTAAGGTCTTCTGCAAACTTTTGCATATGGGGATGGTGACATGTTTTCTGAATTTGGGTCACATATGAAGAGCATTTTTCTCTTAACAATATTTTTATATCTTGAGTCACATATGAAGAGGATTTGACCTTAATATCTTTATAGACTTTTATACTTGGAACTTTTTAACACATGTTAGAAATCATTTTTTACTGTGTTTGCTACAATAATAATGGTCAATTGTCAGCGCGATCCTTTTTCGTTATATATCTTGCTTCATATGGAGCTCAATGGATGGAGCCTTTTCATATCGGAGTAACTTTTTAACCAGCACTGGATCGCTGAATCTTGGATCTCTCTATTAAATCAGGCATTACAAATACTGCTGTGTGTGCAGAGGTGGTGCCATGGGGGCAGTTGGGTATGCTTAAAGTAAAGCTTCATGCACTCAATAAAAATTTACTATTTTATTCCTTATGCTGCTAGAATTAGTAAATAGATAGGAAAGCATATCAAATTTACTTTTTTTAACCTTTTTTTTTTTTCACATTTCTTCAGTTACTTCCTAGTTTCCAGGCCTAGGCAAATTATGTCATAGAACCCAAGAGTCTTTGGGAGAGGAGAAGGGGTTTTCTCAGTTTAGCACATCCTCCTGCCTGCGTGCCTGAGCTAAGGGCAGATAGATAGATTCCAGGAAGTAAATGCTAGATGAATCATCTGCGAAATGCTAGGGGATGTTTTTCGAAGTGATTTCTCAGTCACTGGCCTAATACGGTACTGCCCACCACAGAAGCTTGAATCCTGCTCGTCTTGCCAGACAAGGCTCACAAATCGAGACAGGATTTAAAAAAAAAAAAAAAAACAGCTTGTATTGTGAAACGCTCGTAAACCGCATTACTTCGCAAACTGAGGTTTTACTGTATTAGTTTAAGGCAGGCCATACATAAGTTGAATTTTGCGAAATCATTTTCTTTCGAAAATCTTATCTAAGAATTTTCGTTCGTATTTCGCCCCATTAGTGGGCTGCAGCAACAGCCGATTTTCGTATGGCCATCGAATTTGAGAAATCGGACATGTTTGAAATTTTTGGAAAAATAAACAATTTTCTAATCAATGACGAGAGAATCGTGCGAGAAACGTAATCGAAAAAGAAATGCGCATGTGCAAGAAAAGAAAATTCCCGGAAAGAAAAGAAGATTCCCAGCCACGAAAATTATTTTCTGTAGCAACACGAGGCGAAATTGAAGGCTTGGTTGGCAGAAGTTCGAAATCAATGGTGACACCATCAGATCACAAAACGCACAAATTTTCTGATTTTCAAAAGAAAATTCTTTTGAAATTCGACCCGTGTATGGCCACAGCCTTCTAATCATTTTAATATTGCTACTTCCCAACTGTCATTTTAATGTGCTGCACAGGGGACTTTTATCCTCCGTGGAAGGATACAGCAGTTTCTAGGCACAGCTCCCAATACTATGTGTAAAGTTTCAGTGATATTTCCCCTGTACACTCTACAAGAAGAGGAGCAGTGGGGCTTGCATTTGGGTGCAAAGAGGAGGCAAGCTCAGAAGGGAGAGGAGGAAGAGATTTTGGGTGCCTGTGTGCACTGCGCCAGGGAATCAGATGATGATCAGCTTTCAGTGAGGCGAGATCACCTCACCGCCAAACCAGTAGTTCAGGCCAGGATGTACATATAATGTGATGGGGGACCTCTGATGTTATCGGTGGACTCTGATGTGAAGGGGGCAGAGGCGGACTAATAACTCATGGGGCTTTAGGGCAATAGTAGATCATGCCCTCTGACATGATGTGGCACTCCCTAATGTGATTGGGGGGTCTCATGTGATGGGTTGTTTCTGATATGACAGGGGACCCCTGATATGACCGTGGGGCTTATATGCAAAAAAAGCTCCCTGATTTGGTTGGGGTTACCTCTGCTGTGATGGGGGCACCTCTGCCATGATGGGACTAAAATCCTCAAATTCATATTATATTCATATATTATATTTTCACATTTCTATTACAGTAGCAACACCAAATAAGTGACTGATGGCACTGTCAAAGGAAACTAAAAGCTAAAATGAACTTGTGAAACAATCATCGCAGGAGTGATTAACCACTTCCCGACCGCTCACTGTATATATACGTCATTTTTTTGAAGAGGGATATCTCGGTAACGGCAGCAGCTGCTGCCACAACCGAAGTATCCCTCTTCACAGTGAGCGGTCCCCTTTCCGATAATGGTGGTCATCGCGGAGGATTCACCGCAAGATTATCGGTGGCGGGAGAGGTGCCCCCCCTCCCGCCGCTCTCCCGTGCCTTCCGCCACTTACCGTAACCGTCGGCAGCGGCGGAGGCAATCGGGTCCTTTCCCCTCCTGTGCATAGAGATGAGTGACGCTACGATGGCCGCCACTCATCTCTATACCATAGGAGGGCGGAAGCGACGTCAAAAACTTCACTTCCGCCCATACGTCTTAAAGGGGAATTTACAAATGTCATTTTTTTAAATAAAATTTTTTTTTTTTTCATTGAAGTCCAAATATGAGATCTGAGGACTTTTTGACCCCAGATCTCATATTTAAGAGGACCTGTCATGCTTTTTTCTATTACAAGGGATGTTTACATTCCTTGTAATAGGAATAAAAGTGATCAATTTTTAGTAAAATTTAGTAAAAAAGTAAAACACCCCGTCCCGACGAGCTCGGCGCGGAAGCGAACGCATACGTGAGCAGCACCAGCATATGAAAACGGTAGTCAAACCACACATGTGATGTATCGCCGCGATCGGTAGAGCGAGAGGAATAATTCTAGCCATAGACCTCCTCTGTAACTCAAAAAATGCAACCTGTAGAATTTTTTAAATGTCGCTTATGGAGATTTATGAGGGTAAAAGTTTGACGCCATTCCACGAGCGGCCGCAATTTTGAAGCGTGACATGTTGGGTATCAATTTACTCGGCGTAACATTATCTTTCACAATCCAATGGCTGACTTTGGTGCTACTTAGGAAATACTAAAATGATGATAAAGTCAGAAAGTCCTCAGACTTTACCCATAGTTTAATACGATCTACAGCAGATCCATTAGCCTTTTTACAGTGTGCAGGGAAAATAGGGAATCTCCAGCCTTGAAAACACTGAATAAACCAGCCTGCTGAGATTTAGGTCAATTCTCAAAACAATGCGTCTGCTGGCATTAATAGATTCCAGTTACCATGATACCGTTTTTTTCATTTGGCAATGACCTGGTGAAAACTATCACCATGTTCATCACTGACTGCACCTAGATTTTCGTGAAATAAATGCAACAGTGAATACAGGAAATGAATCTTCGGTGACATGTAGCACTTCTGTGTTTTATGCTCTCTAGCTTCTAAGAAGATTCTCAACAATATCCTTTCCGGGTGATTTTCTCTGTCCCTAGGAATAGCTCTTCAAACTGCTTTTCACTGGTCACGTATCTGATCTGTGGACCAACAAAAACATCTTTCTTCATCTTGACATCAGTTATTCTTGGAAACATCTGTCTCAAATAATGACCCTCGCTTTCCCTGTTCATCGCTTTCACAATACGTTTCATCAGTCTGAGTTTTATTTGAAGCGAAGGCAAAAGTATCTTTGGCGTGTCAACAAGGGATTCATGGACCGCGCTATTCTGTCCTGGAAATAAATTCTTTCAGAGTGACCATTTCATTTTAAGGTAATGCGCATCTTTTTCACAGCTGTCCCATTCACATATGTAACAAGAGTGCTTGAGATATGCAAACTGCAAGCCAAGGAGCAGAGTCACTGCTTTTAGATTTCCACAGATATTCCAGTTGAACTTGACGTACTAAATGTGCTTCAACAACAGCTCCATATTTTCGTATGTTTCTTTCTTGCGTGCCGCACAGCCAACAGATATTGAAAATTGCAAAAAACAGAAATGTGCTATCTTCAGTTACATGATTGGTACATTATAAGATACATTACTATTTACATGACTAGCCACTTAAGGACCGTGTCTTATTTTTCAGCCTCTGTGTTTAAGTTAAAATATTTTTTTTTGCTAGAAAATTACTTAGAATCCCCAAACATTATATATATTTTTATATATATTTTTTCAGACACCCTAGAGAAAAGAAAATGGTGGTTGTTACAATACTTTTTGTCACACTGTATTTGTGCATTGGTCTTGAATAAAAAAAATAAGACAACAATAAAGTTAGCCCATTTTTTTTTTATATTGTGAAAGATAATGTTACGCCTAGTAAATTGATACCCAACATGTCATGCTTCAAAATTGCGCCCGCTCGTGGAGTGCCGACAAAATTGTACCCTTAAGGCTGGGTTCACACTGTAACCTGCTGCGGATCGCACAGCAGCGCTGTGCGTCAGTGTTCTCCATTTCAGGGACGAATCAGGGCCGATTCTATGCCTGAATTCAGCCCTGAAACAGAGCCAAAGATGCACAGCATTTCTGTGCAGTGCGCAGCCGCAACAGAGATATGTAAACTGGCTCCACAGGGAGCCAGTCACATTCTCCTGCTATGCAAAATGGATGCAGGGAAACCCGCATACAATTTGCATAGGTGTGAACACGGCCTAAAGTGTTCCATATGCAATGTTTAAAAATTTCTACAGGTCTAGGGCTAGAATTATTACTCTTGCTCGAACGATCGTGGCAATACCTTACATGTGTGGTTTGAAAACTGTTTTCATATGTGGTGCGACTTACGTATGTATGCGTTCGCTTCTGTGTGCGAGCTCGGCAGGACAGGGTACTTAAATTTTTTTTTTTATTATTATTTATTTTTCTTTTTTTTTTTTTTTTTTACACTGTCCTTTTAAAAAAAAATTTGGGTCACGTTTATTCCTATTAGAAGGAATGTAAATGTATTCCTTCGAATAGAAAAAAAAGCATGACAGGTCCTCTTAAATATGAGATCTGGGGTCAGAAAGACCTCAGATCTCATATTTACACTAAAATGCAATAATAAAAAAAATAAAATGTAATTTTAAAAAATAAAATAAAGAAATTCCCCTTTAAGATCATTGGGCGGAAGCGACGTTTGGCGTCGCTTCTACCCTCCAATGCTATGGAGCCAAGTGGGGGCCATCTTCCCCTCTTTCGGCATTCAGGCTCAAAGGAGAGTGGACAAAATCGTCTCCGGCGCTACTGGCGGCTCCGGTAAGCGGCGGAGACAAACAGAGCGCGGCAGGAGGGGGCCCTCTCCCGCCCCCCGATAAAAGTGATCTCGCAGCCACAGAGACCACTTTTATCTGAAAGTGGATTGCTCGCTGAAGATGATGATACCGGGGTTATGGCAGCTAGCTGCTGCCATAAGGACAATATTCCTCTTCAAAGTGCAGAGGTATAACAACGGCGGGCGCTATGCAAGTGGTTAACAGACAAAAATCTATGAGATACACCAACAATTGTTCAGGAAGCAAAATCTTTGTTGTCCTGCGTTCACACCATAATGGTGGGAATAGGCTCTAAAAGGCCCTCATTTAACCCTTTAGCCCAGGGATGTCAAACTGGCCCGTCTCATCATGCCTCTGCTTTTGGGAGTCATGCTTGTAAAGCCTCGTACACTCGATCAGATTTTTGGACAACCGTCCGTTTTTGTGAAGAGGTTACGCACAACACAAAAATTCTCGTACGATAGAATACAACTTCAGAAGTGACGTAATGTGTTGAATAGTTTTGTATGTATTCTTTAGTTTCTGAGCAAGAGTAGTCTTGCTCGTACGATTTTTTTCGGACAAAAAACGTACTAATTAAATGAAAATCGGACGTTGAGTTCACGTACGACAAAAATGTTATAGTCTGCACATCCAGCTTTTGTCTGACAAAAAAAAAACAGAATCCGTTGTAGAAAGCACCGTACTAATGATCCAAAAATCGGCAGACAAAATGTAACTTTTGATTTTCGTATCGTGTGTACGGGCCTTAACTGTTAGCATCGCAATGCCTCATGGGACTTGTAGTTTCGCAACAGCTGGAGGGCCACTGGTTTGACACCCGTGCTTTAGCCTGATAATTTTTTTTTCCATCTAATGTTTTGCATATACAATGCAGAGATAAAGATGTTTCAATCGAACATTTATGGACAGCAACAAAAAAAAAAAATCAGTTTTGGATAGATTATGACATGGTTAAAACCCTTAGCAGGTTATTGTTGCTATTGTGGTCCTTCAAGTGAGATTTCACTTCCTTACCTTGTCTTGGAGCTCCAACAGGACGTGAGAGGAAATTTCCCCAAATAAGTAGAATTCCCACCTTAAAGCGGTTCTGCACCCATTTCATTTAGTAAATCTCTTTGCCTTCAAAATCAGGCAAAGAGTACTAAATGAAATGTTTTTTTTTTTTTTTTTTTTACTTACCTTGTAATTGAAGACTTCCGGTCTTCTCTCTCTGCGGCGGCGGGCGGGGTCTCTGCGTCGATCGTCGTCACGCCGCACTGTCTCCTGGGATCTGGTGTCATTGATCCCAGGAGTCAGTGCGGGCATCTTCCGAAATCTCGCGAGATTTCGGCCACATCTTCCGAAATCTCCCGAGATTTCGGCCACATCTGTGGCGTTACTGCGCACGCGCGAGTAACGGCGGTGCATGCTGGGCCATCTAAAGTGCCTGTGGGGTTTCACATGCCCACAGGCAAGATGGACCCCAGCAGACAAGAAGAAGACAAGAAGAAGATGAAGATGAAAACCGGCGGCGATCGAGATGGAAGATGGAACAGGTAAGTCCCCCAATTGAGCTATATGCCCTTGGCATATAGCCCAAAAAAAAAAAAAAAGTTTTAAAGAGTGCAGAACCGCTTTAACCAGTTCTCACCAAATATCTGTCATTATTGGAAGATTTCCCCTGAACAATGCCAACTCTAAAATTTAGGATTTCCCCTTAATTTCTGTACCAGGACAAGTAGAAATGTTAATCTCCCCTATGAGGACACAGACTGGAAGAAAAAATAAATAAATAATAAACTAACCTTTTCCCACTCCAAAACGTAAAGATGAGCTCTCCAGTTCTAAGTAGATGTCGAACGACATCCTCCCCAGAAGGGGCCATGCAATCTGTCACCTGCTGAGTCCACAGGACACAATGATTGACAGTGTACTACCTGTTGCCGGTACCCTGTGATCACTGTGACCAATCAAACTATACACAATAAATGGCTTCCATTCATTGTGTTCTATTGCATTGATCTATGTGATTGGTCACAGTCATCACATGGTACAGAAGGGCCAATCACAGCCCATCTGTACCATGTGTATAGCTGTGGACAATCCCAGCTAACCACAATAGTAAACATTGAATGAATCCAGCTTGTTTAGAACAGCAGTGATATTCACTGATATAAGCAATCAAAGTTTGCAAAAAAAATAAAAAATCCCCTCCCTAGAGTAGTATTGTTATTATGGTAATACTGTGCTGCTCTGGTCACAGTATGCAAAAAAGATTATTTTTTTTTTTTTACATACTGTCACTAGTCAGTGTCCATGATCACCGCCACACCAGTTATATGATGATGCTGAACTGCACTGGTGACAGTATGGTAAAACATTTTTTTTTTTCAATTTCTTAATGCTCCAAAGAAATTTTAACAAAAAATGACAACTTCAAAAAACTCACAATGCCTCTTACTAAATACCTTGGACTGTTTACTTAAAAAAAAAAAAAAAAAAAAAGAGTAATTTGGGGGATATTTATACTGTCCTGTAGGGGTGCAACGGATCAAAAAACTCACGGATCGGATCGATCCTCGGATCAGGAGTCACGGATCGGATCATTTTCGGATCAGCAAATAATAATTGAATTTGCGATCCGTTGCACCCCTAGTGGGCACAGTCAGATGGCATTTCATTTTTTTTTTTTTTTAAACTTACGGCGCTGCAGCCGTTCATCTCCTCCTCCTCACATGCTGTCTCTGTGTGAGGAGGGGCAGCGGCGCTGAGAGATGATCTCATATGTTTACATATGAGATCATCTCTCATTGGCCAGGGCGATCACGCTGTAAACGATTGGCCGTTTACAGCGATCTGTGATTGGCCGCGTCCGAGGGACACAGTCAACACAGAATTTCCCTGCTGCGCGCTCGTGAGCGCGCACAGGGAACGAGGAAAGGGGAGGCCGTCATACGACGTCCTCCCGGGATTTCACATCCGCGCGGTGGCCGTCATTCGGCTACGGCCGGATGTGAAGTGGTTAAACAATGTCCCCCCCCCCCCCAATAAAATGCAGCTTATTACAAGCATAAAAAACATAGTCAGCAATGCATATCAGATATCCCTGATGATTTGTGCCAAGCTCACCACCGATCAAAGTTCCTCCAAACAGACCGCTGTGATGAGTCCCGGGATGACGCTAATCGTGTCATGCTGATGGGTTGCGACATGATTAGCGTCATCCCGGGACTCATCACAGCGGTCTGTTTGGAGGAACTTTGATCTGTTATGAGCTTGGCACAAATCATCAGTAATAAATAATGTGCTGCTGACTATTTTTTTTAATGGGCTGCATTTTATTGGGGGGGGGGGGGGGGATCGTTTAGTAGTGGGGAAGTGGTGTGGTACCTGCTTTTAGAAGTTGCAGAATTGGCCAGGCAAGGAATCCAGCGTGACTGCTCCGGAATCCAGTCACATGGGCTCCTGTGGCATGTGGAATGAATGAACTTGCGGCTGGGGTGACGTCAGCGCGCAGCTCGTCGCCGCCGGGTGTACCAAGATGGCCGCCCGCTCCATAGCTAGGCCGAAGCCGCGGCCTTTCCTAAAGGCCGCGGCCGCGGACCGCTCCGCGGATCGCGAGGGGTGCCGATCCGGACAGGCCGATCCGTACGGATCACGGATCGGTCACGATCCGTTGCACCCCTACTGTCCTGGCATTTTCAGGCCTCAAGAAATGAGATAGGCTGCCAGTACACCAGGACTGATCGATTTTCAGATACATACAGTACCATAGTTTGTGGATTCTATAACTTTCCTACAAACTAATTGATAAACACAGATTTTTTGTAATTTCACCCAAAGAAATGTAGTCGAATACATTTTGTCCTAAATTTATGAACAATTATTTATTTGCAAAATTTCATAACAGAAAAACATGTTTAAAAAAAAAAAAAAAAAAAAAAAAAAAACAGTCTTGTTTTGTTTATTTAGCAAACCAAAAAACCCAGTGGTGGCTAAATATCACCAAAAGAAAGCTCTATCTGTGTGAAAAAAAAATTAAACAAATTTCACATGGGTACAGTGTTGCATGACTGCGCAATTGTCATTTAAAGTGTGACAGCTCTGAAAGCTGAAAATTGGCCTGGGCAGGAAGGGGGTAAAAGTGCCTGGTATTGAAGGAGTTAATAACAGAGTTGTATTTCAATTGGTAATCTAGCTTTCATGGCTGCAGTGGATATTATCAGTAATTGTTTTATCCTCTTTTACATTTTTATGTCAGGGTTGATGAATATAGAGTGTACTCCACAAGGCTGTAGTTATTGTACAGGTAGAGAGGATCAATAGTCATGAATAAGCATCAAATCTTTTCACCGGTTGTTATATCAACCACCATCATGCTGTTCCAGGAAAATACAAAAGGCCAATAACAAATAAGACAATGCAGAGAACGCAGGTGGTGCCGAAGACAACCACCAGCTACAAACACATTTTGCTTTTTAAAATAGATATGCAATATTTGTGCAGCTGAGCAGCTTATTAAAAGGTCAGTTCAATTAAGTAGGTCAAAAACTGAAAGAATGTTGGTGAGTTTTATTTAAAAAAATAAAATAAAATATCTCTCTATTGATTCTCTCATCTATATGTCCTATAAGATGGAAGGCTATAAAGGACTAGCAATGACAGGAAGGTTAGGGGGGCTCCATCATCTAATGTGTCTATAGTGAGAAGTGGAGAGAAGGGCACAGCAAAATGAAGAATCGAAGAGAAGCCGTATAATGGGATCAGTAAATATATAACTGAAGACAGGAAGATTCAGGTCTAATGCCGCGTACACACCAGCGGAATTTCTGTCGGAAAAATCTTGGATGGTTTTTCTGACGGACTTCCGCTCAAGCTTGGCTTGCATTCAAACGGTCACACAAAAGTTTGCTTTACTTTCGACCGTCAAGAACGCGGTGACGTACAACACTACGACGAGCAGAGAAAATTACGTTCAATGCTTCTAAGCATGCGTCGAATTGTTTCTGAGCATGCGTAGGAATTTTGCACGTCGGATTGGTACAGACAATCGGAAATTTCCACCCAAAAAATTGTGAACATGCTCTCAATCTTTTGCTGGCTGGAATTCCGCCAGCAAAAGTCCGATGGAGCATACACACGGTCGCATTTTCCGACCAAAAGCTCTCATTGGACTTTTGCTGGCGGAATTTCCGCTCGTGTGTATAAGTTTTTGTCTAAAGCTGACCCCCCCACCACTATAAACTCACATTCACGAGCTCCCCCGACACTCCTTCCATAGTCACCACTGCAAAATACCCAGTGTCCAAAAAGAAAGTCCACACATTTTATGTTAACCTGGTTTTTGTATGATGCCCTTCAGAAGAAAAAAACACAACTTTATACAGCATGGGGTCTCCAAACTTTTCAAACAAAGGGCCAGTTTAATATCCTTCAGACTTTAGGGGGGCCGGATAGTGGCCACTGGGGTAGAATATGTCCTGCGCCCAGCATCAGTGAGAATAACCATAGCCACAGGGTTGGTGGTCAGCAGGAGCAGTTGTGCCCCATCATTGGTATTAGTAAGAGGGATAGTACACAAACATAGGTATCAGTGTAACAAATAGTGCCCCATGCTGTGTCAGTCAGAGGAATAGTGTCTCATATCATTGAATGTAGGAAAGGAGGGAGTGCCCAATATTCAATGAAACGCACAGAGAATATAGTTTGTGATAGCTTAATGAAAGTTCAGAACATGGTTAAGCCCCCTCCTTCAGGGCTGTTACTGTTTGTAGATGGTGAGTGGAGAAAACCCCACATGGTGGGTTTGTGATATCATAGTTACATAGTTAGTAAGGTTGAATAAAGACACCAGTCCATCCTGAGTGAGTGTGGGTGCCTACAATTATCCCTATTTTTTATTTAAGGTACGAAGATAGCGCTGTCAATTTACGCAGCGCTCCACACATACATTGCACACTCACATCAGTCCCTACCCTCAAGGAGCCCACAATCCAAGATCCCCAACTCACATTCATATACTAGGGACAATTTTGGACAGATACCAATTAACCTACCAGCATGTCTTTGGAGTGTGGGAGGAAACCAGAGTACCCGGAGGAAACCCATGCAGGCACAGGGAGAACATGCAAACTCCAGCCAGGTAGTGTCGTGGTTGGGATTCGAACCAGCGACCCTTCTTACTGCTAGGTGAGAGTGCTAACCACTACACCACTGTGCTGCATCGGAGTTGTTCAATGATCGCTGTGTTTGCAGCGGCACACAGCGATCATTGAGTGAATCCGATTCTGATATCACAAAGCCACCATGTGGGATTTTCTCCACTCACCATCTACAAACAGTAACCGCCCTGAAGGAGGGGGGGGGGGGGGAGAGTCTTTTCCCCCAAAACGCGTAGGCTTTGTTCTGAATTTTCATTAAACGATCACAAACGATACTCTCCGTGCATTTCATTGAATATTGGGCACTCCCTCCTCTCCTACCCCATCTATTCACATGGGAAACGACCTTTAAGGCCATACCCATAGGCAGCAGCCCACACCCTCAAAAAGGCTCACCATCTTCTTCAAACTGTAGTGGGGCAGCAAGCATCAGAAAATAATTCTTCCACCCTACCACTACCCTCACCCAGTCATCGACCTCAAGATCAACTGAGTCAGTCCAGCGCGATCTCCAACCCTACAGAAGCGGATATCATTTGGAGGAATAGTACCTCAAAGGCAAGATAAAGGGCCGCATCTGGCCCTCGGGCCACATTTTGGAGGCACCTGCTATACAGAATAAGACAGGCAGGAAGAGTGTACTCTATGTAGAGTGTACTGTGTAACCTTCTCTCTCCCTACATCATCGTCAATCACATTCAAACTTCCAAGACAGTTTTAAACCTAATTGGTAGCTGTTAGACATTTCTTAGTGCTGATTTATTTTTTCATAATACACTTTCTGCATGTGAGAGGAAGCAAAGAACGTCACCAGCAGACATATTCCAGGGCACTAAAAACCTGACAAAAGGGAAGTGGGGTGAAGTGGTGCACTGTAGTACTTGGATATACTCCTCGTATTTAAAGCAGTGTTTCACCTTAAAAATTTTTTTTTTAAAAGTCAGCAGCTAAAAAAAAAGTCGCTGCTGACTTTTAATAAGTACACTTACCCTCCCAGGGCGCCCGCGATGTCGGTCGTGAAGGCTGAGATGTCCCTCGGCGATCCGGATCCAGCGCCGCCATCCTCAGTAAGGGAAACGACTTCCCGTTTCCTACTGCGCATGCGCGAGTCGGCGCGCGGCCTACTGCGCATGCGCGAGTCTAATTTGTGAATGGGGAACGCAATGTGTTGTGGGACACAGTTCCCATAACACACCGCGCCCCATTTACTAGAAGACGGAAGGAGAGAAGATCACCGCGGCGCTGGAAGAGGCAGATTAGGACGATCTGCCTAGCAACAGCCATTTCTGGTAAGTAAAAAAAAATATATATATATTTTTTTTTTTTTTCATTTTAAATTGTTATTAACATTTTTTTTAAGTTTTTTTTTTCAGGGTGTCCCGCCACTTTAAGGTTTCCTTTTTACTGAAATAAAACTATTAGGAATAGGAAAAACACATTAGCTACTGCCATTGATGACCTTGTTGTTACATAGGTTGAAAATAGACAGGTCTATCTAGTTCACCACTAGAAATAAAAACAAATAAATAAATAGAAAACCTCCATATACAGGACCATGTACCCACAGTTGATCAAGAGGAAGGGGGAAAAAAACATAATAAAGTATGAACCAATTTGCTCTACCAAGGGGGAAATACATTTCTCTCTGATCCACTAAGAGGATCTGATATTTCTGGATCAACAATCTCTGGATTAATTACCTGTAATGTTAATAGCCAGTTATATGTTGTGTACATTCAAGAATGCATCCAGCATTTTTTAAACAGTAAACTGGGCTGGCTGTAGCTAGTTCCAAAGGGAATTTATTTCGCATTTTCACAGCTCTTACTGTGAAGAAGCCTATTGGCATATGGAAGATAAAGTGATTGTAAATGTTCTTTTTTTTTTAAAATAACAAACATGTCATACTTACCTGCTCTGTGCAAGGGTTTTGCACAGAGTGACCTCGGTCCTCCTTTTCTCGGGTCCCCCGGCAGCGCTCCTGGCTCCTTCTCTTCTCTTCTTTGGGTGTCCCCTTGGAAAAAACGCTTTCCATGGGGGCACTCGTGTGGGAGCACTCCCTAGTCCTGCTGCTGCGTCCAGTGACACAGACAGCAGGACTCAACCCCGCCCCAACTCCTGTGTCACTGGATTTGATTGACAGCAGCGGTAGCCAATGGCTCCTGCTGCTATCAATCTATCCAATGAAGACCTGAGACAGGGGCTGGAGCTGCTGGGCTTGTCCTTGACGCTGGAACAATCGGGTTCAGGCAAGTAAAAGGGGGGCACTGGAGGGCTGCTGCAGCACAGAAGGTTTTTCACTTTAATGCATAGAATGCATTAAGGTGAAGAACCTCAAGACTTTACAACTCCTTTAACCACTTCAGTACTGGCATATAGACATATGACGCCCGCAGATGGGATCTCCCATCCTGGGCGGGCGTCATATGACATCCTCCCATTCCTGGCCGTCCAGGGGGTGCGCGCGCGCCGCTCGGGACCCGGTACGCTTACCCGGCTGCCGTGATTTTCGTCGGGCACCCGCGATTGCCTGGGAACACAGCAGGACCGTGGATCTGTGTGTGTAAACACACAGATCCACATCCTGTCAGTGGAGAGGAGACCGATGGTGTGTTCCCAGTACAGAGGAACACCGATCGGTCTCCTCCCCTTGTGAGTCCCCTCCCCCCACAGTTAGAATCACTCCCTAATTAACCCCTGCAGCGCCCCCTAGTGTTAACCCCTTCCCTGCCAGTCACATTTACACAGTAATCAGTGCAATTTTATTGCAACGATCGCTGTGTAAATGTGATGGTCCCAAAAATGTGTCAAAGTGTCCGATGTGTCCGGCAGAATGTCGCAGTCACAAAAAAAATTGCAGATCGCTGCCATTACTAGTGGAAAAAAAAATGCCATAAATCTATCCCCTATTTTGTAGACGCTATAACTTTTGGGCAAACCAATCAATAAACGCTTATTGCAATTTTTTTTACCAAAAATATGTAGAAGATGTATCGGCCTAAACTGAAAATGGGATATTTATTATAGCAAAAAGTAAAAAAATATTGTTATTTTTATATAATTTAAAATTATTATTATAATTTGTTATAATTTTGTTTGGGTGCCACGTCGCATGACCACGCAATTGTCAGTTAAATCGACGTAGTGCCGAATCAAAAAAAGTGCTCTGGTAAGGAAGGGGGTAACATCTTCCGGGGCTGAAGTGGTTAAACCTCCTTTTACCCAGATGTAAAGAGAGCCCCCTTGTCCTCTGTAACAACCTGAAAGTGAATAACACTAAGTTCACCATATGGACCACTTATGTAATTATACATGGTGATCATATCCAGTGGCGGCTGGTGGTATATTTTTTTTTGGGGGGGGGGGGGGAAATAATTTTGCCTGCTTTAGAAATTGCAGCTTGGCATTGCATGCTTTTAATAAATAAGTCTTACCATGATCTTACCAGAATGCCCAAGCCCTTCTTGACCATTGCCTCCCCTTAGTATGTGGTATGCATGTTTTTAGCCCCCCAGTGCATACATTTACATGTATCAACATTAAACTACGCTTGATTAGTTGCCCAATTAAACAGTGCATTGGGGTCTGCTTGCAAGTTGGAAACGTCCTATAAGGACTTTATTGAACTACATAGGTTGGTGTCATCACGAAACACAAAAATTTTACTTTTAATCCTAGACCCTATATTGGGGGTCAGCACCCTGTAGATCACAGACAGATGACTGGTAGATCACGGTCTGGGCTTGCTGACCCACCAGAGCATCAGAGTGCAATGCAGAGGGACTACTTGTAAAGTTGGAGCTGTAGTAGGGAGCAAGAGCCACATAAGCCGATGCCTCCTCTGTAGTGTCGGCTCCTGTCCTATGTGGAGTGATACTAACTGCACTCCACCTGTTATCCCAGCTAGCGGTCTCCAGAGTGGTGCCAGTAGCAGGAAAGAGGAGATCTTTAGGTCAGTGTCAAGCAATACACTGGGCATATCAGTATAGGGCTGCTTTCACACTGATGTGCTGCGGTATACCCACACCGCGGGTGCAGTGTACCTACAGCTTTCCTGGGGGTTTGTTGATCTTAGCCATGGACTTCAATTATATCCAGCGGGTTTGGTGCACTTTCTGAATGCAGGAGTTTTGGTGCATTTTCAGAAAGTGCACCACACTTGCAGGATATAATAGAAGTCTATGGCAAAGCACAGCTAATCCGGGAAGGTCGCAGATACGCTGCGATGCAGGTAAACGGCAAAACATTAGTGTGAAAGCAGCCTTATAGGGGGCTCAGAACAGTAAGGGGTCATTTACATGTGCAGTTGGGGGGTTGGTAAAACCCCATAGTTAAGATGTGTTTTTACCAACACCTGCCCCACCGCACCCTCTTTAGCTGCAGTGACCAGGGGTGTACACGTTGCAGCTACAGCAGAGTTATACGCCCTGTCATGGTTGGTGGGTGTAGCGCTGGCCAAGCATGACCCATCACCCAAGTGAATGAGGCCACTCTGCAAATGCTCTGCAATCTTATGCAGTACAGCAAACAAGGGGTTAAAGCAGGCATTGTATTGCTTTCTTACTACCTGCTTTAACCTCTTGGACCCCACAGAAGTACCCAGTTGTGTGCAATGCACACGATTGTGACACGGTGGTAGGGCAAGTAGAGGTTTAAATCAGGTGTGAGGAGGTGACAGCGGTGCCTGTTGATCTTTGACTTGTTCAGATAGATCTCCACCTCTTTAAGGTTGCCTACCCCTGCTCTATATTATTTATAAATAGGTTAAAAAGTAGAGGTTCCAACACTGAACTTTGAGGTACATCACTAATTACTTTAGACCATTCAGAGTATGAATCATTAACAACTATTACGCTCTTTTAGATAGCTTTCTATCCATTTACACACTGAATTTACAGTACTTTAACCGCTTGCCGACCAGCCGCTGTCATTTTACTGTGGCAGGTCAGCACAATCCCACGAGCCGTCGTAGCTATACGTCTGCTCGCAGAATCGGGATAGCAGGCGCGCGCCCGCTGCACATCGGAGGTGCCGATGCTCATGGCCGACGGTCGCGATGACCGTCGGCCCCGGAAGAGGCCAAATCTTCCGGGGCTGAAGTGGTTAAAGTAAACATTAGTCATGTGTGGGGAACTGTGTCAAATGCTTTTGCAAAGTCCAAGTATATGTCAGCCACGCCTTTTTTCAAAATGTTTGCTTAAGTCCTCTAAAAAAAAATCTGAATTACCAACTTTGGTCATTAGTCAATCTATGCTGACTATCCATTTTTTAATCCATGCCAACTACTGCTTTAAATATTGTTTTCTAGAAAAAAAAATCTATGTGGTCTTTTATCAAACTCATCCATCTAAGGGCTCTTTCACACAGGACGGATCCGTAATGATCCGTGAACATCCGCTGCTCAGTGGGGATCGTCCCGTTGATTCCTGCTGAGCCGGCGGATGGCAGGGACCGCCCTGTCAGTCCTCTGCACAATGAAGCTGGCTCTTAAAAAAAATCCTGCTGGTTTCCTTCATTAGACAGACTTGCTCCTGAATTCCGTAATAATTTGTCCACCTTTGCCTTAGCTGCATACATGTTCAAGGTCAGAAACTCTGAGTTTTGAAGCCTGCATGTCAACACTGGCAGGGTCCATATTTCTTTTGGCAAGGCAAGGTCTTGTTATGAAAGTGTCTAGACAAAAAAAAAAACTGCATGCGTCATTTATAAAATTGCTTTTCTTATGCAAAGCCCTAAACCAATGCCAGTAAAAGCTTTCTTGTTCAGGTTTCAATAGTGTTTGCTGTGAAGCAATGCACATAGTTTTCTGATAACTGAGACCCAAAACTTCCTTTTATTCCCCTACACTCAATAAGACTTACCATGGGCAACAAGAACAGTTAATTCATTAGACACTTTTATGAATGAAACCCACTGTGGCTGCCATGTTAAAATGTAGACAATGGAGAAGGTCTGTGTTGCCTATAACAACCGGGTTGGGGCTGCCATTTAACCACTTCAGCCCCAGGCCAATTTGCAGCCAAAGGACAAGGCCCCTTTTTGCGATTCGGCACTGCGTCGCTTTAACTGACAGCTGCGCGGTCATGCGACGTGGCTCCCAAACAATATTGGCATCCTTTTTTTCCCACAAATAGAGCTTTCTTTTGGTGGTATTTGATCGCCCCTGCGGTTTTTATTTTTTGCGCTATAAAATAAAAAATAGAGCGACAATTTAAAAAATAAAATTGCTTTTGGTAAAAAAAAAAAAAACGCAATTAGCGAGTATTGATTGGTTTGCGCAAAAGTTATAGCGTTTACAAAATAGGTGATAGTTTTATAGCATTTTTATTAATATTTTTTCTTTTTACTAGTAATGTCGGCGATCATCGATTTTTATTGTGACTTCGACATTATGGCAGACACATAAGACATTTTTGGCACATTTTTGGGACCATTGTCATTTATACAGAAATCAATTGCTATTTAAATTCACTGTTTCCTATGTAAATGGCAGTGGCAGTGAAGGAGTTAACCACTAGGGGGCGGGGAGGAGTTAGTGTGACGTGTTGTGTTTTTTATAACAGTAGGGGGCGTGGCTGCCGTCTGACGTCACTGATCGGCGTTCCCGATGACAGGGAACAGTGGGGAGAGGTTTGTTTACACAGACCTCTCCCCGTTCTTCAGCTCTGTGACACGATCGTGGGTCACCAGCGGTGATCGAGCTGGTCCCGCAGCCGCGGAGCTCCCGACCGGGTCGCGCACACGCGACCCCACGGCTAGGCAATTAAAGGGGACGTATAGATACGTGCTTTTGCCTAGCCGTGCCATTCTGCCGACGTATGTGTGCAGGAGGCGGTTAAAGGGTAACTCCACTTTCGTGGGGAAAAAAAATACAAAATAAAGAAAAAATAATATAGCGCATATAATTGTAATTAATTGTAACACTAATCATATTGTAATTGAATTTTGAAAAAAATGCAATATTTTTTTACCTGACAGTTAATTATGAAACCACTCCCATTAGACCCACTCAGAACTGAGGCACAAACAAACCCACATGGATTTCTTCAGAATAACAAAAGGTAGGAATCTGCAGCAAAGTTTGTTTTAATCCTTGTAATATACATTTTTTCTCAACAAAAGTGGAGCTACACTTTAAAGGGCAACATATGAGATGCAATAGGGCTGACACAGACTTTGGGAACAGCAAAATGCTGTAACCCATAGCAAGGAAATATACAAATTTTTAGGCAATGTGACTCCTGCAAAGCTAGATCTGGTTCCCCCCTCTCCAACACTCATTCAAATTGTACTCTAGTCTTTTGCACATTATGCAACCACTACTTTTTACGTGCATATAAAACACTTTATTAGGGCAGTGGAAATTAAAGATTAATTCCTCGATTAATCATTAATTTTTTTGATCTATCAAAATTCTTTTGATCGGTACTCACCTCTCCGCCGGCTTCCGGGTCTTCAGGGAGTTCTGTCGGAGATCCGGTGACGTCACGGACATTGACGTCACCGGACTCCTCCCCCCTTCCCCAAGTGTCTCCGTCTGCTAATGAAGGGTTCTGATTGAACATAACGCATATGGGGGAGGAGCTACACATGACGTCACCCGCTGCTGCCCTACGGAACTAACACGATTGTCGGCTTTACATGCTGTGTTTTTATCATCTTTATGTGAGTAGTTTGTGTTTGAACACAAAATTCAATCTTATACTTAAGCGGTGAGCACTTAGATCTTTTCTTTCTACCCATGACCTGGCGTCCTTGCTGAGATCTAAGGAGACGTGAGAGAAGTTTATGGTCCGTGTTAACCCTTTTGATACCCGCTTGCATGACCACCTGTTTGCACAGGGGTCCATGCCATAAGGTGAGAGTGATTAGTTAGACCGGAGGTGGGGGGATTGTCACGCTACTGTGGGAAAAAAAATTACTTACGTCAGTGCTACAGTTTGAATTTAAAACGTATTTGTGTGAACTGTGAAGTTAAGTCATGGATTGTGGAAACTAACTAGTGTCGGGTGATTGTATATAGTGTATACCACATTTACCACTGACTAATGCAGAGTTGCAATGCAAGGAGTTCAGCTAAAAGTAGTTGGATCTGTATAATTAATCGAAATTAGTCGAGCGATTTAAAAAAAAATTGATTAATCGAACAGGAAAATTTTAATCAGTAACAGCCCTACACTTTATACTTAAAAAGCTTTAAAAAAAATAGACAGTGGAAAATGTACAGACCTCGTCCACGTCTTGATGTTCCTCTTGTAGTGGCACTCTGTCCCCGTCCACCTCTAGCCCGGCCTCTTCCTCTTCCTCTAGTTGATGCTGGAATGTTGTCATCTGAGTCATCACTGATTGGCTTAGAGGTCTTCTTTCCCATTCCAAAATCATCATCGCCTTCGCTCATATTGATGTCCTCGGTTTGAGATCTGTGTGCTCTGGCTCGGTTGATGGCCTGATCATCAGTGAGGTGTTAAAACAAGAAAAAGACTTGAGCTATATTACTGATTCTACAGTTTTAATCCCCAACCCCTGCTCCATTTAATTTAATTAAAAGCTACCCTGTTTAATGTTTCCTAAAAAAAAGCTCTCCTCTAACAACACTGTGCTCAGCCATCCCACCCCTTCCTGCCTGGATCTGATGTGGTGCCAGCCTGACTGGATCTGCTGTGACCTGCAGTCCTACTCCTCAGCCCAGCATACAGGATACGAATGCAACATCTCTTTCCTCCATGTGAGTGGATATTGTTGTTTTAATAAATCGTTTTATGATATATATTCAGAGGCGCCCCTCTTCCTTGTTTTTATTCTAGCTCACTGGAACCCGCTTCTGTTTTTCTTGGTGGCTGCCCTGACTGACCCAATGACATATAAACTTACGAGTGTATATATGTGTACATATATACATCCCTTTATCTCTGTCCTTGGACTATTAGGTACTGTTTTATGAGGTGTCTGTGTATCGCGCCTTTTTACTTGTTTTATCTAACATTACCTCCTCACTAGATTGTCCAAGGGTGTCTTCAATGCTCCTCTAGAGGTGTGGCACCGCCCTAAGGGTGGTTTCACACTGCCACGCCGCAGTTTGGCCACGGTGTGGGTGCAGCAAAGTGTACCTGCAGTTAACGTGCGAGTTACCCACAGTTTGTCATAGATTCCTATTAGATCATGTCATTGACAATTAGACTTCATTTAGATGCATTTTTTGGTGCATTTTCTGAACATGCCCTAAAAGTCCTGCATGCTGTATCTTTGGTGCGCATTCAGAAAATGCACGCAAGTTAGGAAGCCAGAAAGCACACCAAAAAGTATTAAAAGCTTAATAAAAGCAAAATATATATATATATATATATTTTTTTTTTAAACCCACCACATTTTTAAGTGCACCAAAGGGAAACGGTCCTTATATAGTACATGCATTACTGGTCAGATCATCAGGTGGAAAAAAATTTAATAAAAAAGAAACCAAATGCAGCCACCACAGTTAAAATGGTTCTAAAGGTTGGCGTTTTTTTTTACTTTCACGCATTCTATGCAGGAAGGTAAAAAACCTGTGTGCAGCAGCCCCACCAATACTTACCTGAGCTCCCTCTTGATCCAGAGACATGCACAAGAGCGCTCTGGGGACTCTCCCTCCTCATTGGCTGAGACAGCAGCGGGAGCCATTGGCCAAACTTTTTAGCACTGGTGAACTTTGAGATGCCTCTATCTTTCAGGACCTGAGCTTAAAGCAGAACCCCAAACATGGAGGCTCTGCTTTTCTGCCTCCCTCTCCCACTTTTGGACATTTTTTTTTCTTTTCAGATAGTGGGTGCCTAATTTTTTCCCACTTCTGCTCGGATTGCTTAAGAGTTAGGTCCCCCTCTCTTTGCTCACAGCCATCTGGACATCACAGGACCCAGAAGGCTGGGGGACCATTCAGAAAGCGCAGTTCGACTTGTGCATGTGCAGTGGGAAGCCAGGTGTGAAGCCACAAGGAGACACAGCTGGCTTTCTACACAAAAAAAGGAAGCACCGGGGACCCAAAAAACTGGTGAAAAAAACGGCCTGGGCGAGGACAACGACGGAAAAACAATGTACCACATGTGCCAGTACTGGGCCAGTCATCATGGGAATGCTCTTCATCTAGACCCTGTAAAGCAACCACGTAAGGAGATTCATGGGAGCAAAGGTGTGTAAGATCAAGGTGTACTGATTCCATAGATCCACCAGAACATTCTGCTAGAAGATCCCTGGATCTGAAGACAAACCGTTTAAGTTTGTTGTTGAACATGCAGGACAGGAGGCCCACACATGGCATGCTCCAACTGTGACACAGGTCCTGGAACATTTTTGGGTGTAGGGACCATTCCCCTGGGTCCAGGTGCAGCCAGCTGAGAAAGGCTGGCTGATAATTGTCCATACCCGAGATTTAAACGGCGGGCAAGGCTGGAACACAAAGTTCTGTTCCGAACAGGATCCATTCTACCTTTATTGCCAGGAAAGAATTTTGGTTAATTCCTGATAAATGATTAATGCCACGGCTGTGGCATTGATTGACAGAATCCAGATTGGATAACGCTCCAGTTGGGATACACAGCCTTGCCCAAAATTTTAGAATGTTGACCTGAAGACTAGATTCCTCCAGCGTCCAGGTTGGCAATTGTGAGGATCTTCCAGAAGACTGGAAGGGGTGACATACCCGAACTTAGAGCAAGATTACTAAGCCACCATGCCAGGCGCAACCTGGTTGTGCTGAGTTGTCCCACGATAACAGAATGTCTGGAGAGAAAGTGGGCAAATGGGATGGCCTCACAGGAGGCTAACATCAGTCTTAAAACTCTCATGCAAAAGCAAAGGTGACTCCTGGAAAGAAGAGTCCAAGTCTGGAAGCGGACAGTTTGAAGTTTCTCCTGGGGAAGTAAAATTCTGGCCTGCGTGTCTAAGAGCAGACCCAGATATTTCAATACCTCTAAAGGATCTGGACAGCCAGGGCTATATTGTCTGCTGGATCGCATGTTGTCAGTTTCTTCAGCAAGAGCTCATCAAGATTTCCCAATACAGGGATGCCCTGAGAGCACATTGAGGCTAGCACAGGGGCCAGCACCTTGGTGCCTGTTATGCTATGGGGCTACAGCAAATGCATCTTGCTGCAGAAGTTCCTACCAGGGCTGTATGTAGTTTTGATAATCTGTAAGGTGATACAGGCAGATTAGAAATAATGAACCGTTGAGGGGGCTGGGAGCTGAAGACTAGCTTGTAGCCCCTGGAAACCACCTCCCTCACCCAAGCATCTAAGATGCGGGGTAGCCACAAAATCTAACAGAAGCCCTCCAGTTTGGAAAGTTAATGTACCTCCTCATGCTGAACAAGGTTTTTTTGCGTGTTTGAGGCATCTGGAAATCTAGCATTTAGAGGATGACTGGGTGCCAGAGTTGTGCTTGGTTTTAAAAGAAAAGGCCTGGAAACATTGCAAAGGACTCTTCTTGGCTTTCATTGAGGAACATGGGTACACTTTCCTTCAGTGAAATGCTTGATGAGAGCATCCAGGGCAGTATCAAAGAGTTGTTGTCCCCCGAAGGGGAAACACTATTTGTGCATATGGGTTCAGCAGACCAACAGCCAAAAAGGGGATGAACTTAACCAACCTGTACACACTGTAACTCAAAGCTCTGGACATGAGCTCCAAATGCTCTATGCCGACGGAATCAACTGACATTGACAGTGAACAGGTTCCTCCTTCAATGGCCTTAATACAGTCTAAAGTACACATTGCATTGTAGGGTCTGCCAGTGATGAGTTAACAGCTTGTTGAAGTGGTCCTTAAAAACAGGAGAACTCACTACTGGAATGGGCAATGCTTTGTTAGGATGGGACAAAAAACAAAACAAAAGAAGAATGAATGGGATTTTAAATGGTGCTGTAAACCACCCCACATAGTACACTTAAAGAGACATTTTCTTGCAATCTGGCACGTTCACAACATTCAAGAATACTTGGGATATATGTCTGATGATGGGTAAATTTCATTAGAGAATTTGTTACTCTGTTTTTTCCTGTTAGATGCATTCATGATAAATTTGCTGCATACCAGGATATCTATGTTTTTGAGATGTTATGCTTTTCTTCTATGCATAAGCTGGATACTTGACTGTTACGCTTTACTGCTTTGTACGACGAATGTAGCTGCATATGTGATATTTTCACAATGAAAACTAATAAAAAGTATAAATATGAAACATTTTTGGGGGTATGGATCAATCCCCCAAAATACAACTAGCACATTCTAATGTTATAATCAGCTCAGCCAACCTCAATGTCATCTTCCCTCAAACAACATTAGGTATAGATTCTAAGTAAATATAATAAAAATATGATACAATGAGAGGGAAGGTAATGATGTCCCAATGCATTTTTGGAATGGTTGTTTCTTCAGGGGTTCAGAGGGTGTAGCTGAGAGTAATTACTGAAATATAAAAAAAATAAAAATATGATATTAAACAAAAGCCAATATTCTTCTTTGGCTTTGTTAGGCTGGAATGCTACCAGATCCAGAGGGGAAAGGCCATTTCTTAACAAAGTCCTCCAAAAATGTGTACAAAGCTGGTAAATGGGAGGGAAATAGACCTTCCAGTCCCCAGAAAGGAAACAGCTGGTGCACTAGAAAGGTCTTGTTCTTCTTAGGAGCCTGCAACCAAATGTGCTTTTTGGCACAATAAATCCTACATGACAGCAGTAAAATCCTCCTGGGATAGGGCATAGACCTTAGCATAGGGCAGAATTACAGGCCATCAGTGTCAGGTACCTCAGGGAGCATACTGCAGACAGCATTGAAACCATTACAGGGGGTCCCACGGGTTACAAACCCCTTATGGACGGTCCTCCAGTTTGTAAATCGGAAATGTTCATAAGTCGGCCGCGCATGCGCAGAACGACAATTACGGACATTTCCGATGTTCCGTCGAATGCCGTTCTGCGCATGCGCGGCAAATTACAGACATTTCAGATGTTTGCCGTCATTTTCCGAGGCTCGGTATGGCCGCGCATGCGCAGAATGGCCGATGTCTGCGCAAAATGGAAGAGGGCCCCCGCATCGCCCGGTTCGTAGGTAGGAGATGTTCGTAGGTCGGGTGTTCGTAAGTCGGGGACCCCCTGTACTGGAATGTGAGCAGAAAGCATTAAGAACTGAGGGAAGTTCCTACAACCAAACATGTACTATGAGGTTGAAGGAAACCTAGCTCAGGATAAGAGGCTAGGCTGCATATACTCACAGATCAAGTTGCTTGGGAAACAGAAGCAGGGAAAGGTGGCCAGAGGTGACCAAATCAATGTGGACAGGCAGCAGAGAGCAAATGAAGAAAGAGCTGTGTGTCTATTGTTATCTGGAGCAGAGGCTTTTTAGATTTAGCTACAGTAACTTTTTTTATTTTTTTTTATGCGTTTTATTCCAAAGAAGAAAAAAAAATATGTCCCAATCTCTCCACCGCTACCCTCTCCGAACTGTTGGAGGGGATTTTAAATGACTAACCAGTTCTACACGACCTTCTCTCAAAAACTGCCTCTAGTTTTTTTATGAAAAATCAGGGGCCAGAATTTAATTTATAAGTCTTTAATAAAGTGTGTTTTGCACTTTTAGGCTGGTTTAACATCTATGTGCTGTTCATCGCTGTTTATTCAAAATGGCCTTCCAAAGCACTGTATAGTAGGTGCCAAGGGAATTCAACTACAGCATACCACAATGCTACTGTACATTATGATGCACCAAATAAAAAAAAAAAAACAGATGGTAAGGGAGGTGCCAGACTGTGCTAGCCAAGCTGACCAATACCCCGGCCCTCTCACCACATAATACTGTTTAATTACCATAGCGCTCCCCTGCCTAGTGTCACCACGGACCAATTCCCATCTCTATCGACCAGCATCCACACAGTCCTCTGCTCTGCCCCCATCTCTACACAGTAAGCATGCAGACAAACTAAAAATGGTGTGCAGTGCTTTGTGGTGATGAACATTTAAGGGTATCTTTATCTAATATATACCTCTCTGTCCCCATTTCAGTGACCTTTACTTTACGCCCTGCCCAGAGTCGCACAGATTTTCCTCCTCACCTTGCACTTGCATATCACAGGCCCATTCATTCCAGCAGGGAAAGCTTGTACCCTGCAGGACTGCTGGAGCCTGTCATAGGTAAGAATGGTCCTCGGAAGAGCATGCGCAGGATGTAAAGCAGCGTTTCCCAACCTCAGTCCTCAAGTACCCCCAGCGGGCATGGTGTTGGGAACTTTCCTTAGATAAAATAGCAGCTGTGCAAAGTAAAGGAAAACCTGAAAACATGGCCAGTTGGGGGTACGTGAGGACTGAGGTTGAGAACCACTAATGTAAAGGACCTGGCAGGGACACCTTTAGAAGTCTTTGTGTGCGATAATGCTCTGCAACATGTCTGCAGTTAAACCTGTTAGCATTTTAAACATTTCAATATAATAGTCATTCCTGAGCAAAAAACACAAGATGCCTGCTATAACCCATCATCTGCAGGTCCAATTAAAACCAAACTTCTGGAGGAGAGGCGGACATGTGGGGTTTTATAAAAAAAAATTGAAAATATTATATTTACTGTGAGTGAATATCCCATGATCTTTAAAAAAAAATTGAAAATATTATATTTACTGTGAGTGAATATCCCACGATCTTTAAAAAAAAATTGAAAATATTATATTTACTGTGAGTGAATATCCCACGATCTTTAAAAATATAAAGGAAAAACCCAAGCCTTTGTAAAAATCTTTTATTGTTTTATGATAAACTCAATAAAATCACTGAAAATAAAAAGTACTCACCTCCCGAACTTCTTCATCCTCTTCATTTGTATTCTCTCTTCTAGTTTCTCTAAATTTTCTAACCTTTAAAGTGGTTAAAAAAGACAAATGAATAGATCATAAAATATAAAAGTCAGGTTTTGGTGCAATACTCAATCTGTACCTGTTCCCCACTGTACTGCTTTTACACCTGAGTCTTTTGGGTTAAATGACATCCAGCTTCATGCAACCTATTCCCCCTGAGACCAGACTGTCAGAAATCTGCCCTCTGGTCGGGGTCATCCTGCACCCTGGGCCCCCGAGAGGATTACTGCACTGCATGAGGCTTCATTATGTGAATCAGAAAATGTATTGTCATTTTACAATAACAATCATAAAACGAAACAGAATTGTAGCTCCCTCACATTAAAAAAAGGAACCTACACCCAGCCTAAAAACACTTAACCAAATTAGCCAAAAACAGCATACATACCGTAATACATACTATAAATCCCAATCCATTTATTCCACAAGACCTCGTTCAAGAGCCGCACATATCGAGGAACGAAGCTATTCCGCTGTTCCGTGCAGCAGTAATGACTCTTGGGGGAAAAAAAAGCCTTAAAGATGTACCGTATATTCTCGAGTATAGGCCGACCCGAATATAAGCCGAGGACCCTAATTTACCACAAAAAAACTGGGAAAACTTATTTACCCGAGTATAAGCCTAGGGTGAAAAATGCAGCAGCTTCTGTAAGTGGAAAAGAGGGTCAGAAAATGCCCATCTGCAGCTGCATGTCCCCTGTGTCCTGTACAAACCCCCCTGTGTCAATTTGCAGCCTACCTGTGCCGATCTGCATCCCCTGGGTCTGTGTATGCCTCCCTCCGATCTGCCACCATTGCAGTCTTGTGCCGATCGTTAATGCCTCCTTGTTCATCCTGTGCCGATCGTTGGATGTCCTGTGTCCCCCATTGCTGATCCTGCCGATCAGCGTGTAAGGCGCCATTACACATTCAAAAGCCGCGCCTCCTCCTCCTCGTCCGTGATAGGAGAAACACTCGGTTTTCCCAGCAGTCAGTGTGCAGTGTTCCGCCTATCACGGACATCCTCTCATCCTCGTCCATGAGATGAGAATGACAGGACGTCCGTGATAGGCGGAACACTGCACACTGATTTACTGCTGGGAAAATTAGTGTTCCAGCTATCACGGACAGGGAGGAGGCGCGGCTTTTGAACACTGCCGTCTGTCTGCATGACACGCTGTTCATGTAGGCAGATGGCGGTGATTCAAGTATAAGCTGAGGGGGGACTTTCAGCCCTAAAAAAAGGGCTGAAAATCTCGGCTTATACTCTAGTATATACGGTATGTGTGTACTTTGTTTTTGAAGTGCAGTAGGTGCCTCAGAAAGGGGGGAGGAAGGTAAGGAGTTAAAGGGCTCTTTATAATGCTAAACTTTTGCTTTGAAGTAGAAACCCTGCCCATGAAATATCTCAAAACAGGTTGGACACAGATGTAATTTAATTTTGTTTGCCTGGTTAAGGAGATCAGCTAGTTTGCAAATGACCTCATAGAGCTTCAAAACTGTTTTGAAACGCTACACATTTTAGGGGCTTTCAACTCTTCTTTTAAAGCCCTGTGGAATCTCTCTCTAGAGCAGGCTATATTTAACTTCAACACAATTCTTGGTTATCCAAAATTGCGATAAAGAATTGACACATCAAAATCTACCGCCTGTGGAGCTTCTTTTACAATTCTTCATAGACTCGATCTTGTTCTTGGCCACCTCCATCATACAAGTAAATTAAAACCTTCCTACTATAGGTTTTACTCACTTCTAGAAATAGCTGATAAAATTATTCTTAGAACTCATTTTTGTTCATCCCTTTGTTTTAGAGACTATTATAAAGTTTAGCCCTTATATATCAAACATGGCGGGTATGCACATAAGACAAAGACACTAGTTATAAATTGAAGCCTAGTTGGGATCTTTTTTTGCTCCTTTGAGAAAACTCCTCCTGTTTAGAATAGCAGGAGAAATACCCGCAGTACATAGTATAAAGGGCAATAGTTCAAGAAAGGTATGAAGCAGTGATAATTACTTTATGGAAGATAAAAATCCATCAAGATACATCATGAGACCTCTATGCAGGCATGGCAAGATTAACGCGTTTCACGAATCAAGGTTCGCTTAGTCATAAACAGATTATGACTAAACGAGCATGTATCTTGATGGATTTTTATCTTCCATAAAGTAATTATCACTGCTTCATACCTGGGAGTGCAGTCAACTTTTCTTGAACCATTGCCTCTTATTCAGGCTACGGACTGGACCTGCACCACAGGGTTGAAGGGCGCAATCATTCCCATCTGGAGCCGCACAGCTCTGTTTTTTGTATCAGTTACATAGTATAAAGGCGCTAGTTATAAAATGAATCCTAACTGGGATCTTTTCGGAAATTCCTCCAATTTATAACAAGTACCCAATTATCTAGCCCAACACTTCATGGGCTGATTGTGTTCATTTTAAGAAATGCTAGAATTCTAGAACTAAAACAATACCTATTATTACTACCTTATTCGAAATAAAAATAAAAAATAGCTGCCACCACGAAAGACTCACAAGATCATTTTGATAAACTCTGGAAAGAATGCATTTCGTAGGAACTTGTCACTGCTCTGTTACTTTAGAAGTTGGATATTGTAAATTTAAAGTGTTTGTAAAGTCTTGTTTTTTTTTTTAAATAACAAACATGTTATACTTACTTGTTCTGTACAATGTTTTTTCACACAGCAGTCCCAAAACCTCCTTATCTGGGGTCCCCTGTCGGCCGCTCTAAGCTCCTCCTCTTCTCCTTGTGCCCCCCCATAGCAAGCCACTTGCTATGGGGGCACACAGACAGGCTCACACCTGAGCTGGAATATGTGCGCCTATAGACACACACAACCTGGCTCGGCACCTCCCTCTGCTTTCTCCTCACATGATCTAACTGACAGTAGCAGGAGCCAGCAATATCCCGCTGCTCTCAGTCAAGCTTGTGATAGAACAGAGAGGGTAGAAAAGAACTGAAGCTAAGCATAGCGCTGGATTGATAAAGGACTTAGGTAAGTGTTCAGGGGGGGGGGGGGGGGGTTGGGGGTAATGCTATTGGAAGGTGTTTTAACTTAATGCAGAGAATGTAATTTCTTTCTAGGGGCTTGTACACATGAACACCAAACTCAAAAGTAAGCCCCAAGCTGGCTTTAGAAAAAATGATTGTAGAGCTTGCGCTTATGGACATTTGCGTTATGTTTCTGTAAAGCGTTTTTGTAGGATCTGAAACATTTAAAATTGAGTTATACAAAACTGCATTTATTGTTTTTCCCATTATGGTGAACACAGCATGTGTCCTATTTTGCTACATCTGAAATACTTGTATCCCTCACCGCAGGTCAGTGGGAACTCAATATGAACACAAGACAAAAGCATGGAAACCACAGGCCTCTCCAAAACAATCAGCTTAGGATCTTGACATTTAGGCATGTTGCTTTCATGTAAAAATTATATTCTTTTGAGATGCACTCACAACATGTTTACTATGTACGTTCATGTACCGCAGCATTCATGTGGACATATGCGTGACAAGGGTCACGTTTCAATTTTTTCTATTCTACCTGCTATAATTACAGTTATTCCACTGGTTCCATTTTTCTTTTTGTGCTTTAAACATGAAGTCGTACCTAATGGGGTAAAGCACTGCTTTCTGATGCCTACATGTCAGGGTATTTTATATCTGTACAGTCCAATCCACCCATCATCCACTGGGGAGGGTGCGGCCAAAGAGGATACCATATTATAAGCCGATTTAGGTAAATAGCCAAACACACAAAATATTGAACCTCAAGCCCCACGCCAGACCCCATTTTCAAGGTGATAGACAAGTCCAAGTATACATAACAGCTAATATATCTACTGCTATATTTGGACAAATTTGCAGAACCTGCGTCGCCTCCAGTTGCCCAATACTGCTCTCCAGCAACACATCCCAGGATTGGGAAAAATGTGATCGGTGATCTGAAATAAATGGCAAATTGTATTTGCCGCAATAAGAGGCCTAGCTGTTATATGGTAAAAAACATCCCATTAGGCTGCTTTCACACTGGGGCGGTTTGCAGGCGTTATTGCGCTAAGAATAGCGCCTGCAAACCGACCCAAAACAGCTGTTGCTGTTCCTTCAATGTGAAAGCCCGAGGGCTTTCACACTGAAGCGGTGCGCTTGCAGGACGCTCAAAAATGTCCTGCAAGCCGCATCTTTGGCTCGCTATAGGAGCGGTATATTTACCGCTCCTATAGCGCCCGGTCCCATTGAAAACAATGGGGGAGCGCGCCGAACCCGCCCGCAAAACGCCGCTGCAGCTGCGGTTTGCGGGCGGTATTGACCCTTTTTCGGCCGCTCGCGGGGGGTAAAAACACCCCGCGAGCGGCCGCAATGCGCCGCTAAAACGCCGGTAAAGCGGCGCTAAATGTAGCGCCGCTTTACCGCCAGCGCCCCCACCGCTCCAGTGTGAAAGCAGCCTTACTCAGTTGAGTTGATTTACTAAAACTGGAGAGTGAAAAATCTGGTGCAGCTGTGCATGGTAGCCAATCAGCTTCCAACTTCAGCTTGTTCAATTAAGCTTTGACAAAAAAAAAACGGAAGCTGATTGGTTTCTTTGAACAGCAACACCAGATTTTGCACGCTCCAGTTTTACTAAATCAACCCGAGTGTGTTTTCCAGGAACAGGAAATAGGCATGTAATGCATTCAATGAAATGTTTGCACTTTAAACTTCTGCATTTCATAATGGAATCTCAATAAGCTTTTTTGATTTTTGGAGGTTCAATAATTGGTGTGCTGGCTGTTTATCTAAATTTGATTATTTCACCTATTAGGCGCTCCTGATATTCTCCTATCCCCACACAGTACACTCACTATTGAGCAAATGAGCCTTTCCATCATAGTAATGGGTCCTTAAAGGGGCGTTCCGGACAATTTTTTTTTTAAAGTCAGCAGCTACAAACACTGTAGCTGCTGACTTTTAATAAGGACACTTACCTGCCCAACGATCCCGGAATGTCGGCCGCCCTGAGGCCGATCCGTCTATCGGCTGCCGGCGCCTCCATCCTAAAGAAGAGAACCAGGCAGTGGAGCCTTGCGGCTTCACTGCCCCATTTCCTAGTGCGCATGCGCGAGTCGCGACGCTCTTTGGGAATGGCCCCATTGTGTTCTGGGACACACATATGTCCCAGAAGGCAACGGGGCCGCTCACCGAAGAGGAGGAAGCATCGCGGAATAGGAAAAGGCAGATTAGGACGACTGCCTAGCAACAGCGTTTCTGGTAAGTGAAAAAAAATATGTATTTTTTTTCTTTTTCTATTAATGCAATTTTTTTTTTTTTTGGGTGGCCATTCACTTTAAAGAGAAAGTTCACCTTTGTACGCTTTTTTTTCTTCTAAATTCCAGCTCCCCTATGCACCAATATAGCATTCATGTACTTTTTCTGCGAAAATATCAAAGCTTTCAATTAAATCTACAGTCACTTACTTTTCTTGTTCTAATCCACTTTTCCAGGCATTTCAATTAGTAATGTCTTTCTTCCTTACAGACTTTAGGTCATGTCACAGGAAGGAGTTGACCAGCTGTCCTCATTAGCACACACCCTGCATCATCCACCCTCCAATTCCCAGCTGCATGTTTTTTAAATGAAATGCAATCAGTGATCACCCTCCTCACTAAATACACAACATACAATCAGATTGCATAGTTTATGGCCATCTTTAAAAAAGTACATAGAAGGGAGTGGACAGAAACACTCAGCTGTCAACCCCCGTTCACAACTCTGTATAGCGGGAACTCACATTCCCACATGCATTTTTTTTAGCAAGGGGGTGGGGAGACATTTTGGAGCATTTTCACTCATCACACATAGGGCAGGACATCCACCTGAATGGGCTGCCCTACACACAGCAATCGCCCCAAAGAAGCTTCAGAAATTTGTGGAACTTGGTGCGTTTTTTTACTGTGATTTTTGGTGCAGCGCATTTCTAAAACACACAGATGTGAACGGGCCTCATTGTTTTTGTGTTACCACACCAATTTCACTTTCAGTCCCCATTCACATCTAGCATGGTGGGAGCGCACATTTTGTGTCTCGTTTTGCTGTGACGCGCATAGGGCAGCCCGTTAATTTCAACTGGCTGCACTACATGTGGTTAAGGGGAAATTTGGGCTTTTTGTGGGTTGCGTGTTTTTTTACTGTGCGTTTTGCAGCATTTCCCCCTCGTTTTCTCACATGGCAAAATGTGTGTTAATTAACCACTTCAGCCCCGGACCAATTTGCAGCCAGAAGGACCAGGCCCCTTTTTGCGATTCGGCACTGCGTCACTTTAACTGACAGTTGTGCAGTCGTGTGACGTGGCTCCCAAACAAAATTGATGTCCTTTTTTTCCCACAAATAGAGCTTTCTTTTGGTGGTATTTGATCGCCCCTACGGTTTTTATTTTTTGCGCTATTAACAAAAATAGAGCGACAAGTTTGAAAAAAATGCAATATTTTTTACTTTTTGCTATAATAAATATCCCCAAAATATACATAAAAAAAATATTTTTTCCTCAGTTTAGGCCGATACGTATTCTTCTACATATTTTTGGTACAAAAAAAAAAAATCGCAATTATCGATTATTGATTGGTTTGCGCAAAAGTTATAGCGTTTACAAAATGGGGGATAGTTTTATAGAATTTTTATTAATATTTTTTTTTTTTACTAGTAATGGCAGCGATTTGCGATTTTTATTGTGACTGCGACATTATGGCGGACACATCGGACATTTTTGGCACATTTTTGGGACCATTGTCATTTATACAGCAATCAATGCTATTTAAATGCACTGATTCCTGTATAAATGACACTGACAGTGAAAGAGTTAACACTAGGGGGCGGGGAGGGGTTATGGTGCGTTACGTTTTATTTTTTTACATTAGGGGGAGGGGCTGACGTCTGACGTCACTGATCGGCTTTCCCGATGACAGGGAACAGCCGATCGATGACAGGCAGAGTAGGAAGCGCGGGGAGGTTTGTTTACACAGACCTCTCCCCGTTCTTCCGCTCTGTGACCAGATCGCGGGACACCAGCGCTGGTCCCGCGGCCGTGGTCACGGAGCTCCCGACCGGGTCGCGAGCGCGCCGCCGGCGGCGTGCGTGCAACCCATGGCTAGGCTCTTAAAAGGACCATGTACCTGTACGTGGTTTTGCCTAGCCGTGCCATTCTGCCGACGTATATCGGCATGAGGTGGTTGGGAAGCGGTTAATGGCACTGAAAGCGCTACTAGTAATTTTTGTATATGGTGTATTTAGTGAGAAGGGTAATCAGCGATTGACTGCATTTCATTTAAAAAACATGCACCTGGGAATGGGAGGGTGGGTGATGCAGGGTGTGTGCTAATGAGGTCAGTTGGTCAACTACTTCCTGTGTCATGACCTAAAGTCTGTAAGGAAGAAAGACATTACTAATGGAAACGTCTGGAAATGTGGATTAGGACAAGACTGTAGATTTAATGGAAAACTTTGATATTTTTGTAAAAAAAAAAGTACATGAATGCTATATTGGTGTATAGGGGAGCTGGAATTTAGAAAAAATAAAAAAAGTGTACAAAGGTGAACCTTTAATAATGCGCAGCTGGCAGAGCAAGCCTCTCAGAGCTGGTCAAAATGTACATACCAGAGCACCTGGGGTGCCAGGCAGAAATAATAGGCTGACTAGCCTTCATTCACATACTTGGGGACACTTCACCAAATCACTTCTGACTTCAGGTTTGCATAAAATTAAGTAAAGGACCCTCTGAAACAAAAAACTATTTTATCGACTTTATCTGCAATTTTCACACATTTTGCCTACTACCCTGTGAGTCTAAACTTGCCTAAGACATTTCGATGATAATGATACCGTTGACGTTCAGGAAACCTATGGTGCCTGCATAAGATCAAGAACTGTGGAGTCCTTGGCTTCTAGGCTGATAGGTTCTCAAAGTCAAAATGTGTTTTTTCTTATGGAAACCTTGTATGAAGCCTTGGGAATTTGACAGCTGACAGTGAATGAGCAGAAAGGAAGTCAATGTACTGCCTGAGCCAAGGACCCAAGGAGCTTCATTTGAAAACAAAGAAAAGTACCCAACAAGCAAGCGATATAATCAGGCCTACCTCTTCATCAATCTTCTCCTCTTCGGCATCAATGTTTCGTTCTTTCAGAAAACGTTGTGTCTTCTCTAGCTGGAATTTTACCAGTTCTTCTATGGCATCCTTCTCTTCTTTGTCAACAAACTCCTGCACAGCCTCCCCCATTCCCCGCTCAGTGAGGAGAGACAGCTGAACATTCTACAGAGAATACAAAGAACCCGATATAAGCAGAACAATTGCCAAAATGTCATGTGCCTCACTGAGGACCACATTAACTTTTAAAACACTTTCTGCTAATAACATATTTTATGTGTTTTGTGTGTCATTACAGATACTAAAAGTGTAAGTGCATAACTACAGTACCTTGAAAAAGTAACCATACCCCTTGAAATATCCCACATTTTGTCATGTTACAACCAAAAATTGAAATGTATTTTATTGGGAGTGTATGTGATAGACTGACACAAAGTGGAAGGAAAATGATAAATGGTTTTTCCAATTTTTTTTACAAAAATATATCTGAAAAGTGTGGCGTGCATTTGTATTCAGCCCCCTTTACTCGGATACCCCTAACTAAAATCTAGTGGGACCAATTGCCTTCAGAGGTCACCTAATTAATAAATAGAGTCCACCTGTGTGTAATTTAATCTCAGTATAAATGCAGCTGTTCTGTGAAGCCCTCAGAGGTTTGTTAGAAAACCTTAGTGAACAAACAGCACCACGAAGACCAATGAACACACCAGACAGGTCAGGGATAAAGTTGTTAGGAAGTTTAAAGTAGGATTAGGTTATAAAAAAATATCCCAAGCTTTAAACATCTCACGGAGCACTGTTCAATCCATCATCCAAAAATGGAAAGAGTATGGCACAACTGCAAACCTACCAAGACATGGCTGTCTACCTAAACTGACAGGTCGGGCAAGGAGAGCATTAATCAAAGAAGCAGCCAAGAGGCCCATGGGAACTCTGGAGGAGCTGCAGAAATCCACAGCTCAGGTGGGAGAATCTGTCGAGAGGACAACTATTAGTCGTGCATTCCACAAATCTGGCCTTTATCTGCTTAGCGACCGCCGCCTGTCACTTGACGGCCAGGCGGCGCAGCTCTCATATGACGCCCTCCCCTTCCCGGCCCTCCAGGGAGCCCGGCGGCAGCGATGTCCGCCAGGCACCCGTGTTTGCCCGGTAACACAGCAGGACCGTGGATCTGTGTATGTAAACACACAGATCCACGGTCCTGTCAGAAGAGAGACCAATGGTGTGTTCTCAGTACCGAGAAACACTGATCGGTCTCCCCCCTTGTGAGTCCCCTCCCCCTACAGTTAGAATCACTCCCAGGGAACATATTAACCCCTTCAGTGCCCCCTAGTGTTAACCCCTTCCCTGCCAGTCACATTTATACAGTAATCAATGCATTTTTATAGCACAGATCGCTGTATAAATTTGAATGGTCCCAAAAATGTGTCAAAAGTGTCCGATATGTCCGCCGCAATATCGCAGTCACAATAAAAATCACAGATCGCCGCCATTACTAGTTAAAAAAAATAATAATAATAAAAATGCTATAAATCTATCCTCCTATTTTGTAGGCGCTATAACTTTTGTGCAAACCAATCAACATACGCTTATTGTGATTTTTTTTTTTAACAAAAATATGTAGAAGAATACGTATCGGCCTAAACTGAGGAAAAAAATGTTTTTTTTTATATATTTTTTTGGGGATATTTATTATAGCAAAAAGTAAAAAATATATATATTTTTTTAAACTTGTCCCTCTTCTTTTGTTTATAGCGAAAAAAATAAAAACCGCAGAGGTGATCAAATACCACCAAAAGAAAGCTCTATTTAGGTAGGACAAAATTATAACATTTTCATTTGGGTACAGTTGTATGACCGCGCAATTTTCATTCAAAGTGTGACAGAGCTGAAAGCTAAAAAAATGGCTTGGTCAGGAAGGGGGTGAAAATGCACTGTACTGAGGTGGTTATGGAAGAGTGGCAAGAAGAAAGCCATTGTTCAAACAAACATGTGGAAGAAGGTGCTCTAGTCAGATGATACCAAAGATTAACATTTTTGCTTAAAAGAAAAACGCTGTGTGTGGTGGAAAACTAACACTGCACATCACCCTGAACACTCCATCTCCACTGAGAAACAAGGTGGTGGCAGCATCATGTTGTGGGGATGCTTTTCTTCAACAAGGACAGGGAAGCTGGTCAGAGTTGATGGATGGATGGATGGATGGAGCCAAATACAGGGCAATCTTAGAAGAAAACCTGTAATGCCACGTACACACGGTCGGAATTTCCGATGGAAACAGTCCAATGGGAGATTTTTCATCGGATTTTCCGACCGTGTGTATGCCCATCGGTCTTTTTCTGTCGGCATTTCCGACGGACTTTGGATTGAGAGCCTGTTCTTAATTTTTACGACGGAAAACCTTTCTATCAGATTTTCCGATCGTGTGTATGCAATTCTGACACGCAAAATTCCGGCGCATGCTCGGAAACAATTGGACGCATGCTCAGAAGCATTAAACTTCCCTTTTATAGTGCTGTCGAAAGTGTTGTATGTCGCAGTGTTATTGACCATCGGAATTTGTTGTGACCGTGTGTAGGCAAGACAGTTTGAGCAAAATTCCGTCGGAATTCCGACGGCAAAACCATCAGAGCTTTTTTCCAACAAGAATTCTGATCGTGTGTATGCGGCATTAGAGTCTGCAAAAGACTTGAGACAGAGGCAGAGATTCACCTTCCAGCAGGACAAAGACCCTAAACATACAGCCAGAGCTACAATGGAATGGTTTAGATCAAAACATATTCATGTGTTAGAATGGCCCAGTCAAAGCCCAGACCTAAATCCAATTGAGAATCTGTGGCAAGACTTAAAAATTGCGGTTCAAAGACACTCTCCATCCAATCTTACAGAGCTTGATCCATTTTGCAAAGAAGAATGGGCAAATATTTCACTCTCTAGATCTGCAAAGCTGGTAGAGGCATACCCAAAAAGACTTGCAGCTGTAATTGCAGCGAAATGGTGGTTCTACAAAGTATTGGCTCAGGGGAGCTAAATACAAATGCACGCCACACTTTTAAGATATTTATTTTGTTTTTGGTTGGAACATGACAAATGTGGAAAAATTCAAGGGGTAAGAATACTTTTTCAAGGCAATGTAATTAAAAGCATGTCAGCATATACAGTAGGCTGCAATAATTGTATTTTATATTTATATAGTCAAATCTTACCCAAGCGTTACCCATGATACATATTGCCTAGCCGTCATGATGTGCAGACACTACAGTAGTACCATGTAGCAAGATCACAGTTGATTAAAAATGCTACATAATCAGCTTTCTTCTTTTTTATTTTTTTATAGGATAGTAGGAGGGCTGTCATCTTTAATACTATTACACTGTGCCTGAAGTAACCCAGGTGCTATAAGCTTGGTGATCAATTAACAAAAATGAACAGGCAAATTTCATAAGCAAAGGCTGCCAGGAGCCAAGTATTGCATTATGGTGAACCGTTATTTTGTTCCTGTAGGACTTCTGATAGTATTACAGAACTATGTATGCGTATGCAGAGACACGTTTTCAGACAAACATGATGCCAAATGAGTTTAGCTTTGTAATTACAGTGAAGATATGTGGTTTAGAGTAAAAAGTCATGAGCGCACAATTTGTTCTCCAAATCATGACAGTATCAGAGTATTGTACCATGTTAGCCATCAACACTAGAAGCACAATATAGACCCATAATAATGCAATCAACAGCTTTGCTCAGAGAGTGAGAGTGCTGGACTAGAAGGGTATTTTTACCCTTGCTGTAGGACTTTGCAGTGTAAAAATAAAGTAGAACCGTATTGACTACTGCATATGCAGCCTGGCTACATTACAGAAATAAAGGGTTTAAATGGGATTTAAATATTTGCAGAACCGAATACAGTTTAAGCACCAAGGTGTGAAACCTATCAACAGGCTCACTGGGCACTTAAACCCCCCTCCTGCCCAGACCAATTTTCAGCTTTCGGCGCTGACGCACTTGGAATGACAATTGCGCGGGCATACAACACTGTACCCAAATGAAATTTTTATCATTTTTTTCACACAAATAGAGCTTTCTTTTGGTGGTATTTAATCACAGCTGGGGTTTTTATTTTTTGCTAAACAAACAAAAAAAGCTGGAAAATTTTGAAAAAAAAAAAATCATGTTTAATAGCTTGTTAAAAAATTATAAAATAAAATTTTGCAAACAGGTAATTTTTCTGCTTCATTGATATGTGCTGATGAGGCGGCACTGGTGGGCACTGATAGGCTGCACTGGTGGGCACTGATAGGCTGCACTGATGGGCACAGATAAGGTGGCACTGACAGGGACAGATAAGTCGGTACTGATGGGCAGAGATAAGATGGCACTGATGGTCCCTGATGGGTGGCACGGATGGGCACTGATAGGTACCACTGATAGATGGCACTGATGGGTGGCACTGGTAGGTGACACTGATGGGCACTGGTAGGCAACACTGATGTGCAGCACTGTTCAGGCACTGGTAGGGGGCACTTGTAGGGGGCACAGAGGAGCCGGGGCAGATCGCAGTGACCGGGACTAATGTCCCTCTCACTGCCGCCGGTGATCGGTTTTTTTTTTTTCTTCTCCTCGCGCTGTCAGTGCGAGGAGGAAAAATAGCCGATTACCGACTGTGTTGTCATCACACGATCAGCTGTCATTGGCTGACAGCTGATCACGTGGTAAGGGGTCTGTGATCCAGCGAGTCTCACAGACTCACTGATCACAGGGCGCACTGCGCGTACCCTTCAGTGGGCGCGCAGGCCGCTTGTTCAAGGGACGACGTCATAGGACGTCGTCCCGGCAATGTAGATCCGCGCTGTAGCCATCCTTCGGCTATAGCGCGGATCTCTACAGGTTAAATACTTCCACCACAGCAAAATATGATCACCTGTCATTCTGTTCAGCTTCCAGGAGTTGGGAAAGACAACTCTGTGTAAGCTCAGAATCACTGCTCAGGGTTTACACTGAGCTAAGGACTCTTACCTCCCACATGTGTTATCACATGCACAGGATTTGTAGGCCGGACTAGCTGGGAGCAGTAGTCCACCAATCAGCACATGTTACTAAATTACTAGGCTGCCAGGGGAGAGGTACTGCAGACCTCAGGTCTAGTAACAGTACAACAAATTCTAGCCAGCAACCAAGACTGTTCAGAGTAGTCTCTTTTGTCAAAAGAGGATGATGTGACAGGAAGAATAATGATCTACAGCAGGAGGGTGGAAGTCCTGGGAGTGACAATCTGCAGGAGATACATAGAAATAGTCTATTGGGATAGTTTGACCTTTACCCTGGTGGGACTTGATGACCTAGGTCCTATTATCACTCTATGGGGTAAGTTTGGAATTGTGAGATCCAGTTTAATCACAATGGTGGATTAGGAGTACTCCTATTACTTTGTTATATTTTGTGTTTCTATAGATTGTACTCCATGAGATTTGACAGCATACGTTTTGCGGTTTGCCTATCAGCCGGTCAAGGTACTGGCCAGGGGTGGCTTGTTCCCTCTTCTTGTGGGGCTCGAAGACTTTTACCACCACATGTACCATCCTACACATATTCTGACCAGGTAAGAATGCTAGATATACATCAATATGTAAAATGCATGATGATATTGTACATTTATATATTTTGTATACTTATATGATTGTAATATTTTCATATTCTATAGTAACACCCACCCAACCAGTCCTAAAAAAGCAAGAAATCTTTGCAAAGCCAGCGCCTCGCAATCGGCGGTCTGCCTACGTAAACAAGGTAGACCGCCATTCTGTGAGAGGGGGTGATGGAGATCTTGTGTTCCTGCTAAGCAGGAAAACAGATCTCTGTCTTCTCCCAGTCAAAGCATCCCCCACCCAGTTAGAAAGCACTCCCTAGGAGCACATTTAACCCTTTGATTGCCCCTAATGTTAACACCTTCCCTGCCAGTGTCATTAGTATGACAGTACATTTTTTTTAGCATTGATCACTGTATTAGTGTCACTGGTCCCCAAAAAGTGTCACTAATGCCACGTACATACGATCGGAATTCTCGTCGGAAAAAACTGTGTCGGTTTTTCCGACGGAATTCCGCTCAAGCTGTGTTGCCTACACACGATCACACCAAATTCCGACGGGCAATAACACAGCGGCATAAAAAAAGTTTGACAGCACTATAAAAGGGAAGTTTAATGCTTTCGAGCATGCGTCAAATTGTTTCCGAGAATGCGTCGGAATTTTGCGTGTCGGAATTGCATACACACGATAGGAAAATCCGATAGAAAGGTTTTCCGTCGGAAAAATTGAGAACATGTTCTCAATTCAAAGTCCGTCGGAAATTCCGACAGAAAAAGACCGTTGGGCATACACACGGTCGGAAAATCCGATGAAAAGCTCCCATCGGACTGTTTCCATCGGCATTAGATTAAGATTTGTCCGCCGCAATGTCGCAGTCCAGCTAATCGCTGATGGCCGCCATTACTAGCAAAAACAATTTAAAAAAAAATAAAAAATCCATAAATATATACCATAGTTTGTAGACACTTAAGCTTTTGCCCAAACCAATCAATATATGCATATATGCATATATATTTAACAAAAATATGTAGCAGAATACATATCGGCCTAAATTGATGAATACATTTTTTTTTTTTTTATTGGGTATGTTTTATAGCAGAAAGTAAAAAATACTGTTTTTTGTTTATACTGCAAAAAATAAAAACCCCAGAGGTGATCAAATACCACCAAAAGAAGGCTCTATTTGTGGGAAAAAAAGGACATACATTTTATTTGGATACAGCGTCCATGCGACGCTGTATCCAAATAAAATGTATGTCCTTGTTTTCCCACAAATAGAGACCTATAGAGACAAATAGAGACCTCGCAATTGTCAGTTAAAGTAATGCAGTGCCGTATCTCAAAAAATCTTCCGGGGCTGAAGTGTTTAATAGGTTTTCCTGACAGCATCTGAAAGATTGCTGGGTTTCATTTGCTTCCATGTCTAAAGACCATGTACACTAACCTTTCTTGATAGGACTTTTACATTAAACAGTATGTTTTTTTGAGCAATTTTATATATATCACAGTAGCTCACAAAAGTTTTTTTAAGCATGTAAATTGATGTTTTACATAATGGTTCCATTATTTCTAGAACATCTTTCACATATAACATGTATTGCACTTTACATCCATCATTTTGTAACGCAAAAGAAAGCACTTACACATTGCAGCTTTTAGGGAGCATCTGTAGACGGACTAATTATTGTTCTGCTCATGTGTCACAGTCTAAATGGGTCCTAAATCTAGTTATTATGTGATGCACAGTTTCAAAGTAAGAAAAAACTTTCACTAAACACAAAAAATTGTACACCATGCAAGAAAAAATGATCAACAAGCCGGGTATAGAGGACCTACTCACTGTGACAGAAGTGGCTTTACTAGGACATCAATTACAAAGTTTTATAAGTACAAATTATTAGTACAATCTCTTTCTAAACTTTCTTACAGAAATACACTGCTCCCAAAACACCCTGCCCATTGAAATGAACTGGGCACTTTTAACCCTTTCTTTGGCTGCTAGAGGGGGTTAAAAGTGCCCAACTAGCGATCGATAAGCGCCACTAAAACTAGTGGCACTTTACCGCTAACGCTTTCAGTGTGAAAGTAGCCTTAGTGTGTACCAGGCAGTGTGTCCAAGAGGCAAAGGGTCCGTTGCCAAACTGAAAAAACTAAAATAAATCAGAACAAAAAGGGCAGTATACTGCAGAAAGGCACATCCGGCTTGTAGAAACAGTAAACGTTACAATACAAGTGTGTCCGAATGTCTCCGCTCTCCCAAAATACGTTCACGATATGAAGGGAGGGGGGGGGGGGGTCCTATAAGAAGGGGAAGTATCCAAAGGTAAAAAGTACAGCAACCATAGTGGGTCCCCCATCAAAAGACCCCCAATTAGCACCCCTCCGGGCACAAAAGGGCGCATTGAGCGTTACCTCGTGACGAAAATAGATCCCTCAGCTGGCAGAGAGATAGGCAGACAGACAGGCATCCCAGCGTTGGTGAACACTGATTTCCAGGAGAATGACCAGGAGTGGTCAGGCTCTGCGAAGGGTATCCAGCCAGTTAGCTGCTTCCTCTGGCGAGGTGAAGAACCGCACTTGACCACCATCTTGGACCCTGAGTCTTGCCGAGAACAGCATACTATATTTTATGTTCTTTTCTCTCAGCCAGGAGCCAACATTATCAAAGGTCTTCCTAAGGCACTGGGAATATTCTGGGAATACCATCAGGCAAACGTGTTATTTGCCACAAATGTATTCTACAGCAGGATAACCAACCCAAACATACAGCTAATGTAATTAACCAATTGCTGACCGGGCCATAGCTAAAAAATGGCTACAGCGCAGTCGGATAACTCCCAGAATCGCGATCCTGCGGACCCACTGGGGCATGCACCCGGGAATGTCCGTGACCGTCGGGTCTCCCAGACCTGGCATGTCACAAATCAGGGTAAAGGGCCAATGACAGCGGCCCTTTCCCAGGTGATCACTCCGTCCAATGACATAGTGATCACTTGTAAACAAACTGTAGCATGTCCAGTTCGGCTCCTCCACTCTTCTCATGCCGATCGGCACAGTGTGTGAGGAGAGGAGAAAGCCGGTGAAGCAGAGCTGTGGGCTGGATCTAAAGTGCCCACATCGCTGATCTGTGCCCACCCCTGGCTCATCCATCCATCCCTGCTCATCCATGCTCCATCCATGCACAGCCATGGCCTGTCCATCCACATCCATGCTCCATCCCTGGCTCATCAATCCACATTCATGCTCCATCCCTGGCTCATCCATCCACATTCAGGCTCATCCATCCACATTCATGTTCCATCCCTGGCTCATCCATCCACATTCATGCTCCATCCCTGGTTCATCCATGCTCCATCCATGGCTCATCCATGGATCGTCCGTGCCACATCAGTGCTCGTCCGTGCCACATCAGTGCACGTCTGTGCCACATCAATGATCATCCATGCCACATCAGTGATCATCCATGCCACATCAGTGCTCATCAGTGCCACATCCATGGCACATCAGTGCTAATCCATGGCACATCAGTGCTAATCCATGGCACATCAGGGCTCATTCATGCCACATTCATACCACATCAGTGCTCATTTGCGCCACATTCATACTACATCAGTGCTCATAAATGCCACATCAGTGCTCATCCATGCCACATCAGTGCCCATTGGTGCCTCACAAAAGTGTAATAGGTAGTCAAATTAGATTTGAAATTTATGTACCTAGATGGTGATGGTGCTCCCTGCATGTTGGGCCTCTGTATGTGCCCAGGCTGTATATATATATATATATTTTTTTTTTTAGGGCGTAATTTTTGCTATGTACATGTTAGCAATATCTTATAAATGGACAACTTTGCGTTAACATTTTCTTTACACATTTTCGGAAAACAATGACATGTTTAAAAGACTCATTATGCCTCATTATGACTCAATATACGTTGGGGTGCTCACTTTCCAAAATGGGTGTGAGTTTCCATTGTCCTGGTTCTCCGGGGCCTTCAAAAGTGTAAGAGTTACACTTAGGTACACTGTCCTGGCTTGTTAGGGTCTCAAGAAATGAGCTTGTAGACTCTATAACTTTCACAAAGACCAAATAATATGCATTTATTTGGGTTATTTTTACCAAAGATATGTATCAGTATAAATTTTGGCCAAAATTTATAAAGAAAAATTACAAATTTGCTAAATTTTTAACAGAAATTAAGAAAAAAAATTTTTTTTACAAATTTTTCAGTCTTTTTTCATTTACAGTGCAAACAATAAAAAAAAACAGCGGTAATTAAATAAAACCAAAAGAAAGCTCTATTTGTGTGAAAAAAAGGACAAAAATGTCATATGGGTAGAGTGTTGCATGACTGAGTAATTGTCATTCAAAATGTGAGAACACTGAAAGCTGAAAATTGGTCTGGTTAGGAAGGGGGTTTAAGTGCCCAGAGGCCAAGTGGTTAAAAACTATCTTTAGTGTAAAGAGCAAGGAGTCCTGGAAGTGATGGTTTGGCCCCCACAGAGCCCTGATCTCAACATCATTGGGATTGATTGATCTGGGATTGCATGGAGACAGAAGGATCTGAGGCAGCCTACATCCACAGAAGTTCTGTGGTTAGTTCTCCAAGACGTTTGGAACAACCTACTTGCCGAGTTCCTTCAAAAACTGTGTGCAAGTGTACCTAGAAGAATTGAGGCCAAATATTGATTTAATTTGGATTTTTCTTCTATTCGTTTACTTTCCAACTGATAAAAAATAATCAATTAACACTTCTATTTCTGGAAGCATTCTTGTCTTGCAGTATTTTTTCACACCTGCGTAAAAAGTAGTGTATATATAAAATACATTGCATTTACCTTCTCAGCTGTCTGAAAATATTGTTTTACCAGATCCTCCACCCGCAGTGTAGCGATTTCTGAGGACTGCCTGCCTTCAAATTTCCCAAAATTGATTTCAATGTTATCTGCAAAGAAAATTGAGATGTTTACGTCGTTAAAAAAAAAGCACAGAAGGAGTTAACATCCCAGCTAGACAGAGATGTCCTTGAAAACGACACTTTGCGTGAGCTCCATTTATCAGGGGGATATTACATGTGCTAAGGAGGTGCAGAGCCAACGTCACATCAAGCAAGCAGCTACAATCCATACATCAAAACAACACCTGGCGCCCACACACACATGCAAAGCAATATCAGCCAACAGATTTTATGTTTCAGTTAGAAATAATTCGAAAACACCAAGAAACCAAGAAATACGTACAACTGAAAGCATATCCAGGAGACGAATAAAAAGTAAAAACAATTACAAGGTCAAAGAGATATGATATTACAAAAACACCTTCAGGGAATTATTTAAAAAAAAAATATTCTTTTTAAGGATTGGGCTTTTGCATTTCATTGTGTGACCAGTTTTAACACCCAATTCCAGGTTTTGTGTTACTTTAGACTAGGGCCAAAACAACTTATCGATTAATCGACAACTAATTGATTATGAAATCGATTAATCGGCCAGCAGATTAGTTGGCCTGCATACAGAATGCACTATTTGTTTACATATCGGGAAATACGGTGCAGCACACGTACAGTTCAGTACACCAATCATACATGTCAGTAAGTGCCTGAGAACTTGTGAATGTGTGAGGAGCAATGTCTCATGGGACATGTAGTCCTGGGCCGGAAGTGAGTGGTTCTAAAGTCAGAAGTTTTTTTACCTTGCTACAGGGGCACTCTATACTGTAGTTTGCAGCTTGCTATTGGGGCACTCTGAAGGCAGGAGGAGCCAAAAGCGTTGGTGGGGGACCCGAGAAGAGGAGAATTGGGGCTTCTCTGTGCAAAACCACTTGCACACGTTTGTTTAAAAAAAAAAAAAAAAATCACTTTAACCACTTAAGCCCCGGACCATTTTGCTGGCCAAAGACCAGAGCACCTTTTGCGATTCGGCACTGCGTCGATTTAACTGACAATTGCGCGGTCATGCGGCATGGCTCCCAAACAAAATTTACATCCTTTTTTCCCCACAAATAGAGCTTTCTTTTGGTGGTATTTGATCACCTCTGCGGTTTCTATGTTTTGCGCAATAAACAAAAAAAGCGCCAATTTAGAAAAATACACATTATTTTTTACATTTTGCTATAATAAATATCCCCCAAAAATATATAAAAACATATTTTTTTTTCTCAGGTTAGGCCGTAAAAAATCACAATAAGCGTTTATTGATTTGTTTGCCCAAAAGTTAGTGTTCACAAAATAGGGGAAATTTTTATGGCTTATTTATTAATATTTTTTTTTTTTACTAGTAATGGCGGCGATCAGCTATTTTTATCGTGACTGCAACATTATGGCGGACACATCGGACATTTTTGACACATTTTTGGGACCATTGTCATTTATACAGCAATCAGTGCTATACAAATGTACTGATTCATGTGTAAATGACACTGGCAGTGAAGGGGTTAACCACTAGGTAGCAGTTAAGGGGTTAAGTGCTTCCTGGGGAGTGTTTTTAACTGTGGGGGCGTGGCTACGTGTGGCACATCACTGATCTTTGCTCCGATCACAGGGAGCAAAGATCAGTGATACTGTCACTAGGCAGTTCTTCCTCTCCGTGAGACGATCGCGGGTATCCCCGTGGACAATGAGTCAGCGGGACCCGCGGCCCGACTCACGGAGCTTGCGGCGGCTCGTGCACTCTTAAAGGGCAGTTCAAATGCTTAGTTTGCCTGTACGTGCCATTCTGCTGCAGTATATCTGCGTGAGGCGATCGGCAAGTGCTTCCTGGGGAGTGTTTTTAACTGTGGGGGCGTGGCTACGTGTGGCATCTGAACCCAGAGCAGGTGGAGGCTGATAGACTGGCGGTAATAGAAGGCATTACATGTAAAGTAAACTTTTGTATTGTGCATTATATTTAAAATGATTACCGTATTTATCGGCGTATAACACGCACCTTTTCCCCCATAAAATCAGGGGAAAATCGTGGGTGCGTGTTCTACACCAATCCCCCACTGATGTGCGCTGTTTGTGGATCGCCGCCGACATTTACCGAGCCGAGCGTACTGTGTACTCGGCTCCGCGCGCAGTCACGCCTCCTAGCCTTTACGTCCCGCCATTGGACCAGTGTTGTGTCCATCATAGGAGCCGGGCCAAGGGGCGGGATGGGGACGTTAATGCGAGCGGAGCCGAGTACACGAGTACACTCGATCTATGTCGGCGGCGAGAGGAGCAGAAGATCTCGGCGGCGGCCGCGCTAAATTTAAAACGAAAACCTGCTTCAATTTTGGGGAAGGCTGCAGATGGACAGTGCAAGGCTGCAGATGGACAGTGTGCAAGGCTGCAGGTGGACATGGTGCAAGGCTGCAGGTGGACATGGTGCAAGGCTGCAGGTGGACATGGTGCAAGGCTGCAGGTGGACAGTGTGCAAGGCTGCAGGTGGACAGTGTGCAAGGCTGCATTGATGGGCATTTAAAATGTACCGTATATACTCGAGTATAAGCCGAGTTTTTCAGCACATTTTTTTGTGCTGAAAGTGCCCCCCTCGGCTTATACTCGAGTCAAGCACTTTTCTGCAGCAAAAAAATAAAAATTTCCGACCCGACTTTGGGGCCCCGTATCTCGGGGCCACTTGGGTCTAGGAATCCCAAATATGGGGTTCCTATCACTAAGTGGCCCCGAGATACGGGGCCCCAAATTCGGTTCGGAAAATGTCATTCTCTGCTGCAGAAAAGTGCTTGACATTTTCTGACCCGAATTTGGGGCCCCATATCTCGGGGACACTTGGAGCTAGGAATTTGGCATTCAAACCCAGTTGAACTAGCACTACAACATATCCAAAGATGGGGTTCCTAGCACTAAGTGGCCCCGAGATACAGGGCCCCAAAGTCGGTTCAGAAAATGTCATTCTCTGCTGCAGAAAAGTGCTTGAGATTTTCTGACCCGAATTTGGGGCCCCATATCTCGGGGACACTTGGTGCTAGGAACCCCAAATGTTGTATTCCAACCCAGTGGAATTAGCACTACAACATATCCAAAGATGGGGTTCCTAGCACTAAGTGACCCCGGGATACAGGGCCCCAAATCGGTCAACTGTGTCCATCTGCATGGGCACAGTGAGGCTGCAAATGGGCATCGTTGACCCTCTTTTCCACTTACAGTAGCTGCGCATTTCTCACCCTAGGCTTATACTCGAGTCAATAAGTTTTCCCAGTTGTTTGTGGTAAAATTAGGTGCCTCGGCTTATATTCGGGTCGGCCTATACTCGAGTATATACGGTAAGTTTCCTTAAACTTTCCTCCCTAACTTGGGGTGTGTGTTATACACCGATAAATACGGTATATCCATGAAAAAAAAAAGTCTCAGCTTTTAGTAAAACTTTCATATAAAAGATTTCTATCTCCCTTCCACCCTTCATAAAGCTTCATATCCGACTCCTAGTGATAATGCACATATATCCTACTTCTGGGTGTATTTATTATTCTATATAGGATATAAGTAATATATATTATTACTTTCACCGTTTCACAGTATAAATGAACCCCTTATAGTAGCAGTTATCTGCTCTATTTGTACTATAAAGGACTAATTGTAGTTCTTTTAACCCCATGATGACAGGTGATAAAAAAAAAAAAAAGTATGCTGCTGCTACTAAACGTCTTACGCCTGGTTCACATCTATGCGTTTTTTGTGCTTTTTGCAGAAATGCACCACAGTTCATTGAACATGGTTTCCTATGTTCACATCTATGCTTTTTTCAGCTGCTGCGTGTTAGGAAACGGTCAAGAACTTTTTTCAATCCTTTTTTTGGTTCAATAGACTTAAATGGAGAAGCTGCAGAAAAGCATGTAGCGTGTTTTTGTAGCAATTCGCGTTTTTTAATCTGCCCAATAACAAACTGCCCAAAAAAAAGCATAAAAAAGGCAATACGCAAATCACAGCAAAATTGCTTGTGCAAAATGCACAGCAAAAAGCACTGTAGAAACTTATCAAAAGCAAACTGCATAGGTGCGAACCGAGCCTTATGCTGGCCACACACGTATCGATTTTTGGACGGGAATATTCATAAGACAAATCTTTGCTTATTCACTGAATGAAGGAAAGTCGTTTAAAAATGTCACTTCCTTTTAACATTCACTTTTACAATGAATGTAATTTCTGAACGAAAACCACATACAGTCTGAAAATTCCTTTGGCCAAGACATTTTCTATTCTGCTCCTTCGGATTTTCCTCTCACTATGGTCGAAAACTAATGTGGATTTGACACCACTAACGATTAGAAAATCGAACAAACGTTCTTAAAATATTTTTTATTTTTTTTTGAAGGAAGAAATAGTTTTTCTAAGGCCAGCATATACCGTATATACTCGAGTATAAACCAAGATTTTCAGCCCTTTTTTTAGGGCTGAAAGTACCCCCTCGGCTTATACTCGAGTCACCGCCGTCTGCCTACATTATCAGCGTGTCATGCAGACAGACGGCAGTGTTCAAAAGCCGCGCCTCCTCCTCCTCCCCGTCCGTGATAGGCGGACACTAATTTTCCCAGCAGTGAGTCAGTGTGCAGTGTTCCGCCTATCACGGACGTCCTGTCATTCTCATCTCATGGACGAGGATTAGAGGATGCCCGTGAACACTGACTGCTGGGAAAACAGAGTGTTCCTCCTATCACGGACGAGGACGAGGCGCGGCTTTTGTATATTGGAATGGCGCCATCTGTTTTGCCTTACACGCTGATCGGCAGGATCAGCAATGGGGGACACAGGACACAGATTGAACAGAGAGGCATCCAACGATCGGTGGACACAGGTGGCAGATCGCACAGGGAGGCATACACATGACACAGGGGATGCAGATCGGCACTGGTAGGCTGCAATGGACACAGGTATGTACATGACACAGGGGGGTATGTACAGGACACAGGGTGGTATGTACAGGACACAGGGGGGTATGTACAGGACACAGGGGGGTATGTACAGGACACAGGGGGGTATGTACAGGACACAGGGGGTATGTACAGGACACAGGGGGGTATGTACAGGACACAGGGGGGTATGTACAGGACACAGGGAGACATGCAACTGCATTTGCTGACCCTCTTTTCCACTTACAGTAGCTGCTGCATTTCTCACTCTCGGCTTATACTCGAGTCAATACGTTTTCCAGTTTTTTGTGGTAAATTAGGGGCCTCGGCTTATATTCAGGTCGACCTACACTCGAGTATATACGGTAATCTATTACCGTTCGGTCTGAAAATTGTTTTTTTTCCTTTAACCACTTCTCGCCCGGCCTATAGCAGAATGACGGCCGGGCGGTGGTTCAGTTATCCTGACTGGGCTTCATATGATGTCCAGCAGGATAACAGCCGCGTGCGCCTGCGGCGATCTGTGGTGTGTCAGTCTGACACACTGCTACACGATCTCGGTAAAGAGCCCCTGACGGAGACTCTTTAACACGTGTTCAGCCGCATCCAATCACGGCTGATCACGATGTAAACAGGAAGAGCCGTTTATCGGCTTTTCCTCACTCGCACCTGACAGACGCGCGTAGAGGAGAGGCGATCGTGGCTCTCCCCCCCCCCCCCCCGCAAATGCGCACACTGAACCACAAGGAACCCCACCAGGACCACCAGGTATTCCCACAACAGATGGATGACCAGGGATGCCACCCTAGACCACCAGGGAGGCCCACAAAATGCCAATCAGTGCCCACACATCTTGCCAGTCAGTGTCAGTCAGTGCCTGCCAGATGTCTCATCATCAGTGATGCCCAGCAGTGCCATCTATTAGTGTCCATCAGTGCCACCCATCAGTGCCAATCAGTGCCCACCTATAAGTGCCACCCATAAGTACCACCTATCAGTGCCACCCATAAGTACCACCTATCAGTGCCACCCATAAGTACCACCTATCAGTGCCACCCATAAGTACCCCTCTTTGCCCCCTATCAGTGCCGCCTATCAATGCCCATCAGTGCTGCATACCAGTGCTGACTATCAATGCCCATCAGTGCCACCTATTAGTGCCCATCAGTGCCAACTCATCAGTGCCCATTAGTGCAGACTCATCAGTGCCCGTCAGTGAAGGAGAAAACGTATTTGTTTACAACATTTTATAACAGAAACAAAGCTTTTTTTTTTTTTTTTTTCAACATTTTCAGTCTTTTTTAATTTGTTGCACAAAAAATATAAATGCCAGCAGTGATCAAATACCACCAAAAGAAAGCTCTATTTGTGGGAACAAAATTATAAAAAATTTGTTTGGGTAGAGTATAGCATGACCGCAATTGTCATTCAAAAAGCAACAGCGCTGAAAGCTAAAAATTGTCTTGGGCAGGAAGGGACAAAAGTGCCCTGTATTGAAGTGGTTAAATAAAAAATGTGATCTGAGTCTGAGGATATTTACCAGATTAAACCTCTAATAGTATATACAGTATATAACTTCTATCTGTTATTTTCAGAGTGGATTAGAGATTTTGCTCCCTAACCATATAGCTGGTTATTTATATTTACCACTGCATATAGATATAAGAATAAATTGCCTTTTTTTTTTTTTTTTTTTTACTTTACATATTAACTAAATTATACATCACACTTTTTTAAGATTATTATCTGATTAATTGGATAAATCGAAACAATACTTGGCCAACTAATCGATTATCAAAATAATCGTTAGTTGCAGTCCTACTTTAGACAACTCAATACAGGGCACTTTTACCCCCTTCAGGCCCAGGCCAATTTTCAGCTTTCAGCGCTGTCACACATTGAATGACAATTGTGCGGTCATGCTACACTGTACCATATGAAATTTTAATATTTTTTTTTTCACATTTTTTTTTGGTATTTAATTACCGTAATTTTTTTGCTAAATAAATAAAAAAAAACAATGAAAATTAAAAAAAAAACACGCAATTTTCTTAATTTCTGTTATAAAATTTTGCAAATAAATAATCATTCCTCATAAACTTAGGCCAAACTGTATTCTGCTACAATTCTTTAGAGAAAATAACCCAAATTAGTGTATATAAATTTAGTCTGTAGGAAAGGTTCTTGAGGACCAAAAACGCCAGGACAATACAGATATCTCCCTCATGACCCCTTTTTGGAAAGTAGAACTGGTGTTCAGTGACCAGGAGCATTGACTGGTGACAGTATGTAGGAAAATAATAAAATTTTATTTATTTTATTTTCATTATTTTACTTTTTTTTTTTGCTTTTTGTTTTTTATGCCATTTTTTTTCTTACAATTTTTTTGTAACACACTGTGACAAGAGCAATACAGTGTTACCCTAGTAAAAGGATTAGGCAAGGGATCAGGATTATTTTTTTTACACTTTATTATTGCTTATACCAATGAATTTCACTGGTAAAAGCAACCATTTTTACTGAATATAATTGATTCATTAAGTATTTACTATTGTGGTTAGCTGTGATTGGTCACAGCTAATCACATGGTACATATGGGCTGTGATTGTCCCTGTTTGTATCATGTGATCACTGTGACCAATCACAGAGATCAACACAATGTATGTACACAATGTATGGCAGGAATGAATGCCGTCCAGTGTGTATACTTGTCATGTGACTTGCTGTGATTGGTCACAGCGATCACATGGTTCCGGCAGCAGCCGATACACTGATCAGCCATCCTTTGTGTCCAGAGGACACGGCGGGTGACTGATCATGCTGCAGTGTGGCCCCTGGGGCACGCACGAGGTGCATTCCGAGAGGATGTCATATGACGTCCACATGGAACAGTGAATGTTCCACCTGGCTATCATTTGCCTATAGGTCAGGCGGGAAGCGGTTAACCGCTTCCCGACCGCCTAACGCAGATATACTGCGGCAAAATGGCACGGGCAGGCAAAATCACGTACCTGTACGTGACCCTTTAATTGCCTGCCCGTGGGTCGCGCACGCGCGCCGCCAGCGGCACGCTCACGACCCGGTCGGGAGCCCCGATCGGGTCACGGAGCTGAAGAACGGGGAGAGGTCTGTGTGAACAAACCTCTCCCCGCGCTTCCTACTCTGCCTGTCATTGATTGGCTGTTCCCGGTCATCTGGAAAGCCGATCAATGATGTCAGACGTCAGCCCTGCCCCCTAATGTAAAAAAACACAACACACGTCACAGCCCATAACCCCTCCCCTCCCCCTAGTGGTTAACAACTGTCATTTATACAGGAATCAATGCATTTAAATAGCATTGATTGCTGTATAAATGACAATAGTCCCAAAAATGTGTCAAAAATGTCCGATGTGTCCGCCATAATGTCGCAGTCACAATAAAAATCGCTGATCGCCGCCGTTACTAGTAAAAAAAAAAAAAAAATATTAATAAAAATGCTATAAAACTATCCCCTATTTTGTAAACGCTATAACTTTTGCGCAAACCAATCAATAATCGCTAATTGCGATTTTTTTTACCAAAAATATGTAGAAGAATACGTATCGGCCTAAACTTAGGAAAAAAAAATGTTTTTTTTTTATATATTTTTTGGGGATATTTATTATAGCAAAAAGCAAAAAATATTGCATTGTTTTCCTATTTTTGTTTATAGCGCAAAAAATAAAAACCGCAGGGGCGATCAAATACCAACAAAAGAAAGCTCTATTTGTGTGAAAAAAAGGACGCCAATTTTGTTTTGGAGCCGCAGTGCCGAATCGCAAAAAGGTGCCTGGTCCGTTGGCTGGCAATTGGTCCGGGGCTGAAGTGGTTAAATAGTTCATTTGGGCGAAGCTGGGCCAAACAAACTGCTTCTTTCACTATAAAAATGTGCCAGCTGTCAGTGTCGTATAGCATCAACTACACACAGTATACAGCTCTGTGTTCTGGCAGCGATACAGGAACCTCCTGCCCCATTCCCAGAACACCATTGTGTCAGCAGATGGAAGCCTCTGCCTCAGTGACAGCGTGCCACTAGAGGGCTTCATTTCAAGGTAAGTCTCTTCATTATCAAGGTAAGCCAAAACCATGGAAATCTGGGTAGACATTCAACAAGATTATGGGGTGTGTCTGTGGAAAATTGTGGCCATTCTGCCAAAAGAGCAACTGTAACAAAGTACTGATGATGAAGGAGAAAACCAGGCTCGCAGTTGGCATTTCAAATTCATCCCAAAGGTGTTCAGTAGGCTTGAGTTCAGGGTCCTCTGCAATCCACTTAAGTACCTCCACACCAAACTCATGAAACCATGTCTTTATGGAGCTGCCTTTGTGAATAGGGACAGTCATGAAGGAACAGAAAAGCGCCTTCACCAAACTGTTACCACAGCACTGGAAGGGCACATTGTGTAAAATGTCTTTGTATAGCTGCATGTAGGCTTAGAGATCAGCTATCTACAAGAGGACCTAACCTTAATTTCTACCCAACGCCAGAGCAGCAGAATCAGGAGTTGTTGTAGGTGGAGTATTCTTGTAATACAAGAATATCGGAAGCTGTTTTTACTTACAAATCAATAATCGGACAAATAAACTGACCTTTCTTATCTTTCTGCTCCTTGTGTCTGAAGAAATGTATTATATCTTTCGGATTGGCTGTCTTGTCCACAAACTTCTGGCTAAAACGAAGAGTATTGAATGGTTCAAATCCACCAGTATAGTCCACCTGGAAAGGAAAGTGGAGCTTTTAGTAACTTTACAAGTCTGCACTAAAAATTTCCAGACATGTCACAATGTACAGCAAAAGTTTTAATTTTCCTAAAAGCTATACTTTCCCCCCCAAAAAAAAACGGTCGTTGTACTCTACGTGGGTGACTTTGCCCAGCGTGAGGTGATGTCATCAGTCTGCTATAGGCAGATCACCAAAGCAGACCATAGATTGTGATTTTCTTTCCTGTAATAAACCGCTCGATTCCCCCATCAACACAGACTCCCTCCAACATAGTAATCTCCCGACGGGTGGGGGGGGGGGGGGGCGGGGATGGAACGGGGGGCCCGGCCAGGAGAACAAAGTTAATACATCTAGTGGCTATAGACACTGGCAATAATTGCAAGCAAAAAAATCTCACATGCTGGTTGTACCCAAGTCAATTGATGGATCAACTTGAAAACAATCAGCTGGCCCATAGATTGATAGAATCTTGGGAGGTCCCTACTGAACCAACCAAGATTTGATCCATCTATGGACGGCTTAAGACATTACAAACAGATGGCAACCATTCCAACCTATAATTAGCCTTTGCAGCAAGGAGCACATGCAAGGGCACCGTACATAAAAAACAAACAAAAATACCCAGCTCACTTACCAGCCAGCCTGCAACAAAATCAAATTGACCCCGTCTAACGGTTCACGTTAAAAACAAGGGGTTTAGTCGCACACATTTGCAAACATATGTGTAAGCTGCAGCAGCCATGTCAAGGCAACCCAGTGTACTGCAGTCCAAATTGGAGCACAAACTGTATAGCAGAGGATAGATTAAGGACAGGTGTGCCTGGAGGGAGCCCACCTCCTTAAAGGTAAAGGGGCAAAGGGGACATCCCTTGCATCCCCTCACCAACTGATCAACTATACAAAGAGATGACAACCACCCCAACCTATAACTAGCCTTTGCAGCAAAGAGCCCATGGAAGCGCAATGTACATTAATAACAAACAAAAATTCCCAGCTCACTTACCAGCCAGCCTGCAACAAAAAAACAACTGACAGTGTCTAACAGTTCATGTTAAAAACAAGGGGTTTAGTTGCACACATTTGCACATATACAGTACGTGTAAGCTGCTTAACCACTTCAGCCCCGGACCAATTTGCAGCCAAAGGACCAGGCCCCTTTTTGCGATTCGGCACTGCGTCGATTTAACTGACAATTGCGCGGTCGTGCGACGTGGCTCCCAAACAAAATTGGCGTCCTTTTTTCCCCACAAATAGAGCTTTCTTTTGGTGGTATTTGATCGCCCTGCGGTTTTTATTTTTTGCGCTATAAACAATAATAGAGCGACAATTTTGAAAAAAATGCTATATTTTTTACTTTTTTCTATAATAAATATCCCCCAAAAATATATAAAAAAATTTTTTTCCTCAGTTTAGGCCGATACGTATTCTTCTACATATTTTTGGTAAAAAAAAAAAATCGCAATTAGCGATTATTGATTGGTTTGCGCAAAAGTTATAGCGTTTACAAAATAGGGGATAGTTGTATAGCATTTTTATTAATATTTTTTTTTTTTACTAGTAATGGTGGCGATCATCGATTTTTATTGTGACTGCGACATTATGGCGGACACATCGGACATGTTTGACACATTTTTGGGACCATTGTCATTTATACAGCAATCAATGCTATTTTAAATGCATTGATTCCTGTATAAATGACACTGGCAGTGAAAGAGTTAACCACTAGGGGGCGGGGAGGGGTTATGGTCTGTGACGTGTGTGTTTTTTTACATTAGGGGGCGGGGCTGACGTCTGATGTCATTGATCGGCTTTCCCGATGACAGGGAACAGCCAATCAATGACAGGCAGTGTAGGAAGAGCGGGGAGAGGTTTGTTTACACAGACCTCTCCCCGTTCTTCAGCTCTGTGGCCCGATCGCCGGACACCAGCGGCGATCAGGTCCGCTGGTCCCGCGGCCGTGGTCACGGAGCGCGCGACCCACGGCTGGGCTCTTAAAGGACCACGTACCGGTACGTGGTTTTGCCTAGCCGTGCCATTCTGCTGACGTATATCGGCGTGAGGCGGTCGGGAAGCGGTTATAGCAGTAGAAAACCTTTGCAACCCCAAAAAAAAAAAAAAACACCCTCCTGCAAGGCAATAAATTGTGCTAATATGCCCTATATATTAGCACATTATGAGACTTGCCTTGAAACTAAGCCCTCCAGCATTACGCAGTAACTGCTGCAGAGGCTTCCATCTTCGCCGGATCTTCCTTTCTGGGTTTGTGGGCTGCCGCGGCCTGAATGGCAGAGCTAAGATGATGTCACTCCGGTGCATGCATGTGGGAGGTTTGGGCACGGCACACAGCTCTGAAGGAATGGCACGGGTATGCCGTTCCTTCAGAGCGTCATTGGCTACTGCTCACTAGAATATTACCTAAACGGTGCACGTTTAGGAGATATTCATTTTACCTACAGGTAAGCTTTATTTTAAGCTTACCTGTAGGTAAAAATAAATAAATAATTTACTACAGGGCTTGACAAATTTGCTTGGAATCTAGGAGCCAGCTAAAAAAGTTAGGAGCCAGGTTTTTTTTTTTTAACGACGACGACTGACAGGTGGCACTGGGGACAGGTGGCACTGGGGACAGGTGGGCATGTGTGTTGTGTGTGTTTCACTGTGTTAGTGTTCACTCGCATTTTACTGACGCTGCAGCACAGAAGCTCTCCCTCCTCACAAGCTGTCTGTGTGAGGAGGGAGAGCCGGAGATGAGAGATGATCTCATATGTTTACATATGAGATCACCTCTCGTTGGACAAGCCGGTCGAGTGCTAAATGGCCGCTGTGATTGGCCACTTAGCACGATCTGTGGTTGGCTGTGTCCAAGGGACACGGCCAACACAGAACTTCCCCGATGCGCGCTTGCGGTGGTGTGCAGAGAGGAAGTAAACAGGAGGACGTCCAGGGACGCCCTCCCGGCAATTGACGTCCACGCTGTAGATGTCTTTCATCTATAGCGCGGGCGCAAAGTGGTTAACTAAAGAATGTGACTGCTTTTATTTCCGCCATAGCCCCACTTATTTACCGCCATATCCCCGCTAAGGGTCCGATCAGGTCCGCCTGAAAAACTGACAGGCGAACCTGATCAGACAGCCCATGTGAAAGGGACCAAGCAGGGAGATTACAAATAATTTTAATTAAGAAAAAAAAAAAATGTAACAGTTTTTTACTTTTAAAAAAGAAATAAAAATCAAAGCTATTATTAAAAAAAAAAAAAAAAAAAAAACACTGTGCAATACTCTGCCAACACTCTGCAATAAGTTTTAATAGAAACAAAATAATTTTTTTTTTTTAACCAAATTTTCTGTATTTTTTGATTTATAGCGCAAAAAATAAAAAACCCAGCGGTGATTAAATACCACCAAAAGAAAGCTCTATTTGTGTGAAAAAAGGACAAAAAATTCATTTGGGTACAGTGTTGCCTGACTGAGTAATTGTCATTCAAATTGTGAGAGCACCGGAAGCTGAAAATTGGTCTGGTTAGGAAGGGGGTTTAAGTGCCCAGTGGTTAACATTGCATTAGCATTGTTAGATGTTTTGCAATACCAACGACCGCCACAAGATGGCGCCATATTACAGAAGGACTTCAGAAGAACGCAAAGCCGCGGCCAAAATTACTGGCCGGCGCGGCCCGATGTGATCACATGGCGGGGGACTGGGTCCACAGGGAGACAGGATAACGCAGCTGTGTAGCCCCAGGCACCAGGACCTCAATTCTAGTCGCAAATGCGACCTGGCGACCGGGGTTTGTCGAGCCCTGGTTTACTACCACTTTAGGACTTTACACTGTAACTTTGTAGCAAGCCACAAGGTGAGAGCCTGCAGTAGGGGTAATACCCTTTTAACCAGGAGGGTATATATGTTATGGACCAACAAGGAGGTGCTGGCGGTAGGACAGGGCATTAATAGGATCGAGAAGAGAGTTACCCTTTGTTTCACTACAAAACCCACACAAAAGCTTTACAGAGACGGCATTAAAAGTCTCAACATTTTCTCCTCTCAACTCCAAATCTCTCTTCCAAAAGACTCTGGCGGCCTGCACATAGGCCCTAATAATATTGATGACTTAGCACTGACCCAGCACACCAGCACTGGGAGTCAAAATTGCGAATTGAAGGGGACTTCAACTTTAGTCTTTTCTATGCACCACTACACTTACACTAATCTATTTAAAAACTTAGCTCACTAATGAAACATAGACAAATGTAAATTACATTTCTAGGTCCTCAGTTCCTACGTGGTTTCTATAACGGTGTCCTATATTCTGCCCAAGCTTGTGAAAGGCTTCCTCCAAATGCTAATTTTTAACAATCCAAAAACATGCGAGTAGAATAAATAGGCCCCCCTTGGAAAATACAAAACTCTTTAAGCTTATTCACAGAGGGAGGCTCAGCTATAACTCGCCACGAAACCCAACAGCTGTGGGAAGCTGACATCTCATCAGTCGTCAGCTGTACTCTGGCAGATTAGATGTGAAACGAGGATAAGTTATACTGTAGGTGGTCACAGTAATGAATGGGAATCTACGGTTTACACTACTGAAAAAAACAACCAATTTGTTTATAAAAATGGATCAGAACCCACTAAAAAAAAGTAAAGAGTTTAAAGCTGGTCTCTAGGCAAATATAACATTTATTACCTAAAAAGGTCTCTCTTAAATCTCTAATAATGTGTTCTGTTCACCAGGGCACAAAGTACATGTACTGCAGTACTTCGTATCTCCTTATGTGCTGTCTATGGAGGACAGGGCACACGACTCCCTCCATGGTTGTCCTACAACACAGCTAGCAAGGAGACGGCTGATTTGACAAATGCCACTTTTCTCTGTCTCCAAGCATTGCCTGAGAGAAGCGCCTCACAAGGAATGTAGGGGGACGGGGGGCTTGTCAGCTAAAATGTTCCAGACAAGTTACCTAGTCTAGTTGTAAAAAGGCAAAAGTCCATCCAGTTCCACCAATAGAAGGGGAGAAAATGTTTCATGCAATCCTATACACACAGTTAAAGTGGTTGTAAACCCTTACAAACTACTTTGGCCTACAGGTAAGCCTAGATTAAGGCTTACCTGTAGGTCAAATAAATATCTCCTAAACCTACATGGTTTAGGAGATATTTAGAAAAAAAGAGGCATCGCTGTCTACAGGGCATGCGCCGTAGACAGCGGCGCGCAGGCGCACGCCGAGATCACAGCGATATGCCGCTTTCGTGCGCATGCGCGGGAGTGACGTCATCGCCGATCCAGCGAAAGGCAGCGCTGGAGCGGCGAGACTCGTAAGTCACTGTGGGCTTGATGGTGGCGGAGAAGGTCGTGGATGAGGACCGCTTTGGGGGCTTCGTTCTCAGGTAAGTTATTCATAATGAGCTAGTATGCTATGCATACTAGCTCATTATGCCTTTGCCTTGCAGGTTTCGTTTTTTTTTTTTTTTTTTTTTGGGAGGAGGCTTTACTTCCTCTTTAATCCAGAGGAAGGCAAACAACCCAACAAAGCATGAGCCAATTTGCTCCAGCAGGGGAATAAAATATTTCCTGATTACCCAAGAGGCAATCAAATATTCCCGGGATCAACTTTACCTATAAATGTGAGTATCCAGTGGGCAAATATCTAGAGATGGAGAAAAGTGTCACCTGTCAAAGAAGCCATCTCCTTGCTAGCTTTGTTGTCGGACAGCTGTGGAGGGAGGAGGAGTGTCCTGTCTGCAGTCAAAGCTAGCCTTAAAGTGGTTGTAAACCCTCATATACAGTGCCTTGAAAAAGTATTCACACCCCTTAAAATTTTCCACATTTTGTCATGTTACAAACAAAAATGTAAATGTATTTTATTGGGATTGTATGTGATAGACCAACACAACGTGGCACATAATTATGAAGTGGAAGGAAAATGATGAATGGTTTTCAACATTTTTTTACAAATAAATATGTGAAAAGTGTGGTGTGCATTTGTATTCAGCCCCCCTGAGTCAATACTTTGTAGAACCACCTTTCGCTGCAGTTACAGCTGCAAGTCTTTTTGGGGATGTCTCTACCGGCTTTGCACATCTAGAGAGTGACATTTTTGCCTATTTTTTGTATAATGTGAAAGATGATGTTACACCACGAGAATCGGAATCTTTATTCTAAGCAAAAAAAAAGCAAAAATAAAATGTGCATTCTTATACACTGTGTGCAAGCCGATAAGGAGGAAGGGGACCCCCCACATAGGCAGAGGAACGAAGGAACATGCAGAGCTGTGTTCTGAATAGACAAGCTGTGTTGCTCATCTCCCTCCCGTCACAAATTTTATCTCACGTGGTGGGAAAACTTCTCAGAAGAGACTCAGATGATACACAGAGGTGAAACAAATCCTCCTACATAAGTTTTTCCTGTTTATCTGCAGTCTTCTCTTTTCTGCACTCCTTCAAAAGAGCACAATTGTGATAAAATCCTTTCGTATTTGTGAGGAGTACAGAGGAGGGGATGGAGAGCTGCAGATAGAGCTCTTATACACTGTGTGCAAGCCGATAGGGAGGAAGGGGACCCCCCACATATGCAGAAAAACGAAGGAACAGGCAGAGCTGTGTTCTGAATAGACAAGCTGTGTTGCTCATCTCCCTCCCCATCACAAATTTTATCTCACGTGGTGGGAAAACTTCTCAGAAGTGACTCATGCTGATAACAGAGGAAGGAAGTACCAAAGAGGAAAGACACTTAGAGCTTTGGAGAGAGACAAGTAAACACTACAGATATATGTGCTTAGTTCAAATTTCATGACTGGGGTTTACAACAATTTTAAGCCAGCCACAGACGGTTTGAATCTCAGCCAGTTCAGCAGGAACCGGCCGAGATTTGAACTGTGTATGGGCAAGCCGATTGTACCAAGTTGATCCATTGATCAACTTAGGTAGAACCAGCCTGCTGGATTTTACTTGCGATTATCACTAGTGGCTTCTATAGCCACTAGCAATAATCACTGTCTTCTCAGAATACAATGTCTCGGCAGGAGGGATTCCCTTGTCAGTGCTGTCTGTGCTAAGGGAAAGAAATTTGCACCGTCTATGGCTGGCCTTAGGACATATGAAGATGGGACAAAAAGTACTTCAACAGTACAATAATAAAAATGAAAGTGAAAGTACTTCTTAACCTTTTTTATTTATTTCATAATAATATCAATAAACAGTATAAGTATCTGAAACAGCCCTCAAAAATTCCACTGCTCGCATTTTGCGAGTGGATTTTGAGGGCTGGCGAGTGTCGGCTGCCTGGGAGCGGGGTGGGGGGGAGTGGAGCACCGCCGGCAGCCTGGGTTGTATGGGAGCGATCGTAGGGGAAGAGAGAGGAGAGTAGAGCCACCGCCGCCTAGTTGATGAGAGCGCCGGGAACATAACAGCTTTGATAAACAGATCACTCGTCTCAGGATTGGATGGGTGATCTGTCTATCAAAGTGCCCGGAAAAGGGGAAAAGGCTGTATATGATGGCACGTGGCAGGGAACACGCAGCTATTGAAATGAAAGCTGTTATGTTCCCCGCGCTCTGATGAACCGGGCGGCGGCTCTCCTTTCTCTTCCCCTACACAGGTAGGCTGTATTGGGGAACTGGTGACTGTGGAGGCCATTGGAGTACAGCCAGCTCCTTGTCATGTTCAAGAAACCAGTGGTGAGATGATTTGAGCTTTTGACATGGTGCATTATCCTGCTGGAAGAAGCCCTCAGAAGATGAGTACACTGTAGTCAAAAAGGGATGGACATGGCCAGTAACAATAAACACCACAGCCTATTTGAGTAAACGATGCTCAAAGTGTGGCAAGAAAAGATCCCTCACACCATTGCACAACCACCACCAGCCTGAACCGTTGATACAAGGCAGGATGGATCCATGCTTTCATGTTGTTTACACCAAATTCTGACCCGACCATCTGAATGTTGCAGCTGAAATCGAGACTCATCAGACTAGGCAACGTTTTTCCAATCTTCTATTGTCCAATTTTAAAGAGCCTGTGCAAATTATAGCCTCAGTTTCCTGTTCTTAGCTGACAAGAGGGGCGCCCGGTGTGGTCTTCTGCTGCTGTGTGTTGTGTGTTCAGAGATGGTATTCTGCATACTTTGGTTGTAATTATTATTTGAGTTACCGTTGCCTTTCTATCATCTTGAACCAGTCTGCCCATTCACTGACCTCAACAAGGCATTTTCATCCACACAACATTCCGATCGCTGGATATTTTCTCTTTTTTCGGACCATTCTCTGTAAACCCTACAGATGGTTGTGCGTGAAAATCCCAGTAGATCAGCAGTTTTTGAAATACTCAGACCAGTCCTTGGGTACCAACAACCATGCCACCTTCAAAGTCTCTTAAATCCCCTTTCTTCACCATGCTGATGCTCGGTTTGAACTTAAGAAACATCTTGACCACATCTAGATGCCTAAATGCAATGAGTTGCTGCCATGTGATTGGCTGATTAACAATTTGTGTTACCAAGCAATTGAACAGATGTACCTAATAAAGTGGCCGGTGAGAGTATATGTCTGGTTGTTCTTGATGTTGACATGGTCGGGACCCCCTGTGATATTTTGCTGATATGTTATATGGGCAATAATAATCTGCTGTAAAGTGATTTTAAATGAATAAAAACAGTAGCGCTAATAATCACAGTGTCTGTGAATAAACTAAATATTTAACCTGTGTAAACAATACTGAAAAATATGTATAAACAGTGCTAAAAAAACAACAACACAATTAATCACCTATATACATAAAGTGAAAAATTAAAGTGAAGTGTGATTATATGTTTTTGCAGGTGTCCAAAAAAGGGAAACAAATCCAAACAAAAGTCCATAAACTGTTACTTGTAGTGATAATGTTTCAAAAAGTGAATGAAAAATCCTGAAGCAAATAAAGTTTTGAAGTGTCTTTAAACAAAATTCTTGAAGTGACTTGAAAAGAATATCTTCCACCACACCACCTGTGTTCAGTGCTACCGCACCCTAAGGAATCGCACTCACCAGCAGTATATGCCTTGCACTCTCATGCTCGGCCAACTCGCTTAATAGCTCCACATGGGTCACAGATGGATCCAGACAGAATGTTAGATAATTGCACTCCACATATAAGGAAAAAAGAGATGCTTCCAATAGTGAAGTAGAGTAAACCATTTATTACAACAGCACACAAAATTCCTCAACCATTGTACTCACATCCTTCATATAAAAATAAGGCACTTCAGCATAACTTTTCAACAGGAAACAAGGACCCAGCAGTGGTGACCCGATATATTATGGTCTCGGCGGACCCGGCGTTAATACCAATATGTCTCACCCTCCACGCTGTCTCCTTTCTCTTTCACTTCACACGGCACAGCACACCCAGTAACTGGAACGTTGAATGTTAAATGCTCCTCACAGTTGCCATGTAACCATACCCAGACATGTTTCACCGAAGTGGCTTAATCACCCCAATGATTAAGCCACTTCGGTGAAACATGTCTGGGTATGGTTACATGGCAACTGTGAGGAGCATTTAACATTCAACGTTCCAGTTACTGGGTGTGCTGTGCCGTGTGAAGTGAAAGAGAAAGGAGACAGCGTGGAGGGTGAGACATATTGGTATTAACGCCGGGTCCGCCGAGACCATAATATATCGGGTCACCACTGCTGGGTCCTTGTTTCCTGTTGAAAAGTTATGCTGAAGTGCCTTATTTTTATATGAAGGATGTGAGTACAATGGTTGAGGAATTTTGTGTGCTGTTGTAATAAATGGTTTACTCTACTTCACTATTGGAAGCATCTCTTTTTTCCTTATATGTGGAGTGCAATTATCTAACATTCTGTCTGGATCCATCTGTGACCCATGTGGAGCTATTAAGCGAGTTGGCCGAGCATGAGAGTGCAAGGCATATACTGCTGGTGAGTGCGATTCCTTAGGGTGCGGTAGCACTGAACACAGGTGGTGTGGTGGAAGATATTCTTTTCAAGTCACTTCAAGAATTTTGTTTAAAGACACTTCAAAACTTTATTTGCTTCAGGATTTTTCATTCACTTTTTGAAACATTATCACTACAAGTAACAGTTTATGGACTTTTGTTTGGATTTGTTTCCCTTTTTTGGACACCTGCAAAAACATATAATCACACTTCACTTTAATTTTTCACTTTATGTATATAGGTGATTAATTGTGTTGTTGTTTTTTTAGCACTGTTTATACATATTTTTCAGTATTGTTTACACAGGTTAAATATTTAGTTTATTCACAGACACTGTGATTATTAGCGCTACTGTTTTTATTCATTTAAAATCACTTTACATTATTTATCTATTTAAGTAGCTGCTTAGTTTATTTTTATACACATAGGTGTTTAATTAATTTTTCTTTGTGCGCAGTGGTGGTGTGGAATAGTAGGAGGGCGAGCGATTTTCATACCAGTTTATTTTAATAATAATCTGCTGCCCAAGAGAAAGGATCATCACCCAAACATATGGAAATTTGCCAACAAATTGGAATATCTACAGTGGTGTGAAAAAGTGTTTGCCCCCTTCCTCATTTCCTGTTCCTTTGCATGTTTGTCACACTTAAGTGTTTCGGAACATCAAACCAATTTAAACAATAGTCAAGGACAACACAAGTAAACACAAAATGCAATTTGTAAATGAAGGTGTTTATTATTAAAGGTGAAAAAAAATCCAAACCATCATGGCCCTGTGTGAAAAAGTGATTGCCCCCCTTGTTAAAACATACTATAACTGTGGTTGTCCACACCTGAGTTCAATTTCTCTAGCCACACCCAGGCCTGATTATTGCCACACCTGTTCACAATCAAGGCATCACTTAAATAGGAGCTGCTTGACACAGTAAGGTCCACCAGAAGATCCTTAAAAGCTACACATCATGCCGAGACCCAAAGAAATTCAGGAACAATTGAGAAAGAAAGTAATTGAGATCTATCAGTCTGGAAAGGGTTATAAAGCCATTTCCAAAGCTTTGGGAATCCAGCGAACCACAGTGAAAGCCATTATCCACAAATGGCGAAGACATGGAACAGTGGTGAACCTTCCCAGGAGTGGCCGGCCGCCCAAAATTACCCCAAGAGCTCAGTGACGACTCATCCAAGAGGTCACAAAAGACCCCACAACAACGTCCAAGGAACTGCAGGCCTCACTTGCCTCAGTTAAGGTCAGCGTTCATGCCTCCACCATCAGGAAAAGACTGGGCAAAAATGGCCTGCATGGCAGAGTTCCAAGGAGAAAACCACTGCTGAGCAAAAAGAACATCAAAGCTCGTCTCAATTTCTCCACAACACATCTTGATGATCCCCAAGACTTTTGGGACAACATTCTGTGGACCGATGAGACAAAAGTGGAACTCTTTGGAAGGTGTGTGTCCAAGTATATCTGGCGTAGAAGGAACACTGCATTTCAGAAAAAGAACATTATACCAACAGTAAAATATGGTGGTGGTAGTGTGATGGTCTGGGGCTGTTTTGCTGCTTCAGGACCTGGAAGACTTGCCGTGATAAAAGGAACTATGAATTCTGCTGTCTACCAAGAGATCCTGAAGGAGAATGTCCGACCATCTGTTCGTGTACTCAAGCTGAAACGAACTTGGGTTCTGCAGCAGGACAATGATCCTAAACACACCAGCAAGTCCACCACCGAATGGCTGAAGAAAAACAAAATGAAGACTTTGGAGTGGCCTAGCCAAAGTCCTGACCTGAATCCTATTGAGATGTTGTGGTATGACCTTAAAAAGGCCGTTCACACCACTGTATGTGTACGATAACAAGCACACAATAAAACCAAAATGCGCTCAACTGCCTCTAAGGAGGACATAAAGGACCTGACTGTTGCAACTTATCAGGATCATCACTTACTGCTAATGGGCCCCTAAACTCTTTTGTATTCAATTATTAACCAGCTTCTTACCAAACGAGCCCTAAAGTATGTGTGTTTGCATATACAACATGATATTATGCACTTTGTAAGCAATGTAGAATATGCCAGCACTACTAAAATACTGAAAATAATGAATTTGTTATGACAGCCTAAGCCAAGTGCTTTTATCCCCTTAGCGCCGACCATACGCACATATGCGGTTTGGGGTTGAAGGGGTCATACCGGGGTGATGCCTGCAGCTGCCGTTTTTTAGAGCGGGCGGTCTGCTCTCTAGGGATAAGAACCGATGCAGCAATAAGTCGCTCGGCTGTTATCCTAAAGGAGCGGGGGGACGCCCCCCCCCCCTCCCGCCACCTTCTGCTGCTCTACCCGGGCCTCCAATCCCACCAGGAAACCCGATCCACGATCCGGCACTTCCGCCGGCTAGGTTGAGGCTGGAACAAAGCCAGAAACGGCTTTGTTTCAGTCTCCTATGTAAAAACACGGAAGTGACATCACAACGTCACTTCCGGTTTACGATCTGAATACTTTGAAGTGCAAAGGAGGGATTTGGGGTCTTTTAGACCCCCAATCCCACCATAAAGAGTACATGTCAACACCTATTACTGTTACAAGGGATGACAGCAATAAAAGTGATCAGAATTTTTTTTTTTTTTTTTTTTTAAAGTGACAATGTAAAAAAAAATAATAAATACGATTTTTTTTTTAAAGTGAACGTCCCCGCAAGCTCACGCAGAAAAGAAACCGCATGTGTAATTTGCGGCCGCATGCGTAAACGGTGTTCAAATCACACGTGTATCGGCTTGATCGGTCAAGCAAGAGCAATAATTCTAGTAAAAGACCTCCTCTGTAGCTCTAACTTGGTAACCGTTACGTTTTTTTAACTCGTCGCCTATGCAGATTTTAAGGTACCGTAGTTTGTCGCCATTCCACGAGTGTGCGAAATTTTAAAGCATGACAAGTTAGGTATCTATTTACTTGGCGTAACATCATCTTTCACATTATACAAAAAAATTGGGCTAGCTTTACTGGTCATAAAAGTGTTTTTTTTTTCCCCAAAAATTGCGTTTGAAAGACCGCTGTGCAAATACCGTGTGACATAAAATATTGCAACTATCACCATTTTAATCTCTAAGATCTCTGCTAAAAATATATAAAGTGTTTGGGGGGTTCAATGTCATTTTCTAGCAAAAAAATATGGAATTTAAATTGTAAGCAACAAATGTCAGAAATAGTCTTAGGTATGAAAGGGTTACGTTAAATGTAAAAGCTTTATCTTACTTAAGATTTCACAGCAGGAAAAATCCTCTGTTGAGGAAATTTAAACAAGAAGAGAATTTATAGTAAAGCCCAACACACTTGTGGTCCATTACCTCTAAAGTAGCCGCTGGCCGTTTTTATGGCTCCTCGGGCAACACTGCAGGGCTCTAGTTATCAGTGAGTATGACGTCAGCATTAGGAGTCAGAGCTCTGCATCTTCTCCCAGGGAGACTGATCACACCAGCATTCTCTCTGAATTTCCTAATATCCTTCAAGCAGAAAACTATAGCAGAGAGTAATGATCTCCTATAGAGCCATAGACCCAGGATCAATGCCAGCTAAAACTGCCCATGTTTTCAAGAGAAGTAGCCACCTTCAAATGCCAAAAGATTAAGAGCACTACATTTTGTTCTTTATTAATTAAAACTAATTAAACTATAAACGAATCTAAAAAATGGTTAAATCGTGTAATAAAACGAATAGGTTTAATCAATATGTATCAAATATTTGATTTAGTACGGGACAGTCTGTAGTTGCAAAACTGTACTAGATACTCACAGAATACCTAAATACTAAGGTTTTTCATTGCCCAATTGCAGGTACCTTGCCCCCCCGTCCTCCCCTCCGGGTCCAAGCGTGTGGCCCTTTGCAAGTCCGATGGACTGTGGATCCACCTGGAGAGCATGGAGGGAAATTGCGTTGTCATTGGGATCTTTGAACTCAAATGTTTTTAACAATCTGGTTTGTGCGATCCTCACTTTATCATCTACTTAATGCTAAATATACCTCCATGTATATTTTTTGCACAATTTGAAATGTTGTAATGATGTTTTGTATATTGACAAAAGTCTTAAATTAAATTGTATTTTTATTGATACATTTCCTAGAATCGAAATCCCCTGAAGAAGACCAGAATGGGTCGAAATGCATTGGGGTATTCATGTGGATATTAATGTTGTAAATGCAATTGGCAAATTATGTTCTCCTGGGGGCCTCTTTGCCATGGGTGATGTTTTATGTTGTTGTTTGTTAAAATGAACATGAGTTTGTATTTATAATAAACCTATTGCATATTTGAATCCATCTTGAATTTCTGATCTACTCCATATTCGTATATCAATATTTAAATGTTTTGCTGCTTAAAAAACCCCCTGGGGAAACTTTCCATTTTTTGAACTTTTTTTGGGTTGTGCAGCCCCGGGTACTCTCATACCTGTGTTTTTCAATAATTTTTTTTCTTTAAAGATTAAAAGAACAGCTCAAACTGGGAGAGAAAAAAGCAGCACAAAGAGCCAAACAGTTGAATTGCACAGAACAGACAGACAGACAGACAGACAGAGAGAGAGAGAGCGAGAGAGAGAGAGAGAGAGCAGAATGACAGAGAGATGAACTCATCAGTCAACTCCCTTCCCCTTCACAGTCCAGTTACAAGATGGGGTGGGTAGAAAATCTGAAAGGGCCTATTCACACTTTTCTGTCCCTCGGCATTTCATAACGTACACGCGCCAAGTCAGACATCAAATTGAGTTGCGATAAATCAGGTATACTTTGGCATCACGTGCATTAGCTTGTTGCAGTGCCATTCATTTTGGATGGCACTCCAATGCACTAGTGCAGTGTTTCTCAACTCCAGTCCAGTCGGGGCACCTTGAGGACTGAAGTTAAGAAACACTGCACTAAGGCAACGTAATTCTCACACACACATGCACTGCAGCACAACATGACGCATGGTATCACAGTACTGAGTGTGCGCACATGCTGTGTCGAAAAAAATGCTGCATGTCTGCTTTTGGTCCATTCTGGTGCGTTGACAGTAGAGTTGTACCCATATCACTTTTTTAATCAGCAAGTACGAGTACTGATACTAAAAAAGCACTGAAATTTCGTCTGCCAAAACATATCTTCCGAAAATGCCGGTATTGCCATTTTGCCGATAAGATAAAATGTGCCAATAATGGCACTGAAACACACGCGATTTAGCCACCGTTTTACTGTGCTTTTTCATAGGTCGTGTGACTCAAAAGCGGCATAAAAAAATGTAACATGGGTGTGTTATTGATGCATTCTTGCTGCATTTTCAATGAATTTCAACGAGGAGGTGCATTTTTTTTATATGACCAAAAATGCAGCAAGCATGATTTTTAATTTTTTGTAAATTTCTATTTATTATTATTTTTGCAAAAGGTTGATTAACAAGCAGGATTTTTAACACTGCAACGGACCAGGGTGAAGACATAAATAACATTTAAAATGATTCTTTTTTCTTGAGCTTTTCTTGCGCTAAAGGTGCCAATAATGGCCAACAATAAATTCATATTCATTAAAATTTATGACATTAATTAAAAAGTTGAATATAATACAATTATATCTAAAAACTAGAGCTGCACAATTAATCGTTAAAAAATCGTGATCTCAATTCAACCCCCCTGACGATCTCTGATTCTTTCATATCTGATAGCTCAACTGTCAAAAGAAAACATCCAGGCAGTCTGCCAAGCTTTTAAAATGAAACATTGTAACTAACTCTTCCTTCTTAGATCAAAAGGCTAAACTTCTGTGTGAAAAAAAATCCAGGCAGTCTGCCAAGTTTTTAACCAATGTGTAAATGCAGGAAGTTTAACCACTTAAAGTCTAAATCTTTTTTCTGACACTTGTTTCTTAAGTTAAAATCAATATTTTTTTGCTGGAAAATTACTTGGAACCCCCAAACATTATAGTATACAGTGTCATCAGTGCAGCCAGCCAGTTTCTATGATCACAGCAGTACGTTATCATAATGATACTGCACTGCTCAGTGGGGTGTGATCGTGTTCACTACAGCATCAGGCACATTAGGAATCTCTCTATTCAAAGGTTTAAAGCAGGGATCTCCAAACTACAGCCCTCCAGCTGTAGCAGAACTATATGTCCCATGAGGCATTGTAAAACTCTGACATTCACAGACATGACTAGGCATGATGGGAATTGTAGTTCCTGAACAACTGGAGGACCATAGTTTGGAGACCCCTGGTTTAAAGGATGCCTTTTATTGGCAAGTGTCATTGCTGTCACTGATCCAATGAAATTTGCCCTGTACCCCCATCTGTGATCCACTGTGAGTGCACACAAGCAGCAAATGCAAGAGGATGTACGGCACATCCACCCACCCCCAGGAAGTACCTATGTGCAACAGCCAGAAAAGAAGAGGTTAAAGAGGAATTGTACACCTCCCCCTGCATCCCCCCTACTCTGAGTTGGTACTTTTACTAATTTCACCAGTGTTGTCTTGCAGTGATCTGCTGTTTAGGTATGACAGCCAGTGTCCCATGCCATCATTTTGGTCCTCTTCAGTCAGCTGCCTCTCCCATGTTCAAGCAGCCCTTCCCAATGACTCGTGAAGCTCTGCCCCTGGTCTATCTGTGGATGATCTCCCAAGGCCTCCTTGGATATGCAAAGATATTACTCCAGGGGCCTGATGAAGCACGACACCTCAACCTGGCCTAGGCCAGAATGGCAGTGAGGGTTGGGACTGCATTAAAAATAAAACAGAAATACCCCCCCCCCCCCTCCCTACCACCAAATTAAATTACCGCTTTTATAATAATGGTTAAGAATCTCTGTTACATTCCACCTAATCTATGTGATTAATTAGTACATTATTTGATGTGCAATGTTTGATATTTCTTCATAATTTTATTAATCTTCCTACCCGTATCTGGGGTAAATGTTCATCTGCTTCCACTCATTTGGCCACGACTTTGGCAGAACCACCAGTTAGTTACGCTTGTTGGACCAGATACTGTGTTATTAGTTATCTCGTTAATGTTTGTAGGCTCTAAACCATGCAGTGTTATCCTGCTTTCTATGTAGTATTATGTCTTTCACTTTGTTGCCTTTGCTGGCAGACTACTCCTGCTTCAACAAATCTTGTACTTTTATATGAAAATGTTATACAGTGGAACCCTGGATTGCGAGTAACGCAGTTAACGAGTGTGACGAACGTCCCTACACTCCGCTTGATGGCTTCCATCAGTATACCGCTTCCTAAGTCCTGGAACACGAGTCCAATGGATCTAGCTATAGGGACCCCCAAGAACCAGACAACACCAGTTTTGGAGTACATCAGGAATAGTCTTTTATTTGAGATCTCATACAAATATATACAGCAGGATGACTAAAACCTAACCTAATTAAGCATGAGCTAATTATCTAATCATTGCGCCTTGAGGCGATTCAGTTCGCATTTGCAGCGCTATACAAATCATTCATTCATTGACCCAGACTAGTTGACTGAGAGATAAGACTTTACGGCTCCTAGCTCACTGACTAACTATTCAATACACATTACCATAAACATCAACACAGGGCTAAGTAGCACAAACAACAATGTGTGGAATACTCTTACAAGCCAGACTAAACTCATTTACACAACAGACAGGTGGCTGGAGTTGATGACATTAGCATCTGACAGTTTGTCTCCCAACAGTGTGATTCAGTCTATTGCTAATATGGCATATACATATCCAGAGTCTGTGTGTGTTGGAAGGGGGGGGGGGCAAGTACCTGAATCCAAGTATCACCACCTCAAGGGTACCCAGGCATACAGCTCACAAAGAGCACCGTTCCCCCAAATGCCAGGGCCCATAATCGCAAGGCAAGAGGCTTGCATTCAGTCCCCTCCAAAAGCCTCGGTCGCGGCTAGGTCTGTCACCACGAGCGTATCGCAATACGAGCACTGTACAGTGGAACCTCGGATTACGAGCATAATCCGTTCCAGGAGAATGCTCGTAATCCAAAGTACTCGCAAATCAAAGCGAGTTTCCCCATTGAAGTGGGGGGGGGCGCCGGAGAGCCTCGGAAACACCCGGGAAGGCCCGAGTATACCTCGGCTGACCTTGAAAAGCCTCCGTTCCCGAGGTTTGCCAAGGTCAGCTGAGCATTTCCAAACGGCCCTGATCGGCTGCGATCGGCGCCGCTCGGCTCCGGAACCCCCCACCTCAGGCCAAACGCGGTACTGCCCACACTTTGGCCTGAATCATGCTCGTTTTGCGAAACAACACTCGCAAAACGAGTTACGATCTTTAAAAATACAGTGCTCGTATTGTAAAACGCTTGTTAACCACGTTACTTGCAATCAGAGGTTGTAAATATATATTTAAAACAATAAAAAAAAAAGAATCTCTGGTATACACTTGCAAGGTCGAATGATATTTCTAAACAAATACCAAAGTCTCTTTCTTCAGCAGAATTCAATCAGTAATGTAAATGGCTTCTTGAATAAATAAATCACACGGCTTTCTATAGCTGTTACCAGGCTAAAGAACTGCAATTAAATAATCTGATGTTTAGGTAATGTCAGAACATATAATTGAAAAATCACTGCAAACTACTTAAAAAAACACACACAGCTTTATTTAGAAGAGATTACACATTTTACACAATAGTCCCAACCAAGGTCTGGTCACAAGTTAAGTACAGGTACCTCAACTGCCATTTCAATACAAACTCGCTGCAATGTGTCATATAAAGAGACGATCGAAAAAGGTCAGCTGTGCATGACAATACACACTCAGCGTGAAATTATAATAGAGTAGGTGAAAATGATTGAATGCTACAAGAATATGGATTCAAATATTTGATGGGATATACTGTTATATAAAGATAAAAAATCAATCACATAGAAAACTATACATTTTGCAACTGAAGACTACAAGCTCCTTATTTCTATTGGGTTCTACCTGTATCTAATGAACTGTAATGCGGCGTACACGGTCGGAATTTCCGATGGAAACAGTCCGATGGGAGCTTTTCATCGGATTTTCCGACCGTGTGTATGCCCAACGGTCTTTTTCTGTCGGAATTTCCGACGGACTTTGAATTGAGAACCTGTTTCTATTGGATTTTCCGATCGTGTGTATGCAATTCCGACATGTAAAATTCCGATGCATGCTCGGAAACAATTCGACGCATGCTCAAAAGCATTAAACTTCCCTTTTATAGTGCTGTCGAACGTGTTTTATGCCGCTGTGTTATTGACCGTCGGAATTTGGTGTGATCGTGTGTAGGCAATACAGCTTGAGCAGAATTCCGTCTGAATTCCGTCGGAAAAACCGTCAGAGTTTTTTCCGACGAGAATTCCAATTGTGTGTACGCGGCATTACCCTGTTAAGATTGTTAAATAAAAATATCGTTTTATGGTGACCTAGTAAATCTAAGCTAGGATCACAATAATGCAGTTTGTGAAACGTTGTGATCCATGCGAGTTTCCCGCACCACATTTAAATCGCACTGCCCTTGAGATCCGCTGCGGGAGTCAGTGCAATCTCAACGACACCCCAAACGCAGGTGCCGGAACCGGATCGCATGGTACTTTTGTACTGGTTGCAGTGCGGTTCTAAATATGCTGCATGTGTAATACGCTGCACTGCTAACAGCAGCAGCCCGGTACAGTGATCTGTCATTGGCTGTGTACAATGGACACAGCCAGTGACAGACCACGGTCACCCCGCGAGGCGCGTTCCAAGAAGACGTCATATGACATCCACCCGGGATGTCATAACTGGGAAGTGGTTAATATTGTGTTAACAATTGTGTGCTTTACTCATCAGTATTTAAAAAAAAATAAAAAATGTGTAAGCTCAACTGCAGCCTCCTTAAAGTGGTGTTTCCACCAAAAAAAAAAAAAATGGCTTAAAATTCAAAAAAAAAAAAAAAAAAAAAAAAAAAATTTTTTGTTTACTCACCTCTAAATGCCTGTTGCTAGGGGGTCCCTCATAGTCTGCCTCCTGTGTAGCCTCGGCTGGTGACATCACTTTCCCTCGGCGCAGGAAGGGCTCCCCAGTAATCTGGGACCTGTCACGTGTCCCAGGCGCAGTGGGTGCCCACAGTTGCAATGCCGGCACCGCTGAGCGGATCGGGGGGCTCGCAGAGCTTCGACCCCCCGCATCGCTGGACCCTGGAACAGGTAAGTGTCCGATTATTAAAGGTCAGCAGCTGCCGTATTTGTAGCTGCTGACTTTGAATATTTTTTTTTTTAAGGGATAAACCTCTTTAAAGTTGTTCTAAAGCCAAAACATGTTTTACTTATTATTCACGTTAAGGTGAAAAAAAGTCTTATATTTTTCTGTCCTCCCCCTTCCCTGTGTGAAGGGGAAGATAGGGGAGAAGAGATCTAGCTCTTCGCTTCCTCTTCACACAGGGAATCGAGCAGCAGCAGGAACCATTGGCTGTTGCTGCTGTCAATCAAATGAAGTAAGAAAGAAACAGGAGGGGGTGCTAAGACACACAAAAAGCTCAGGAGCGAGCACAGACTGTGTGCCCCCCCATAACAAGCGGCTTGCTATGGGGGCGCACAAAGGAAAGGAGGAATCAAAATCATTGGCTGTGGGACCCCAGAAGAGGAGGATCGGGCCACTCTGTGCAATAACATTGCACAGTGCAGGGGAATAGAATGATTGCTATTTTTTTTATTAACCTTTAGTAACACTTTAAATAAAATGTGTATCAGTTTTCCAACATTTCACTAAGGCCCCTTTCACATGTGCGGACCGTTCAGATCTGCCTGTCAGTTTTTTAGGCGGATCTGAACGGAGCTGTATGGAGCGACGGATGTCAGCGGTGACATGTCCGCCGACAGTCGATCCGCCCCGCAAAATCAAGACAGATGAAAACCCTATTTTCCATCCGTCTGGCGGATCGGATCGGATGAAAACGGACAGGCGGTCCGTAATCATCCGGGGAGAGTGCGGGGGGGGGCAGACTCTCTGACAGGTCCATCCCTGCACAGAGTGTATAGACGGACTTGTCATCCGCCGGCCCAGCAGGGATCAACGGCGCGATCCCCACTGTGCAAGCGGATGCTAAATACAGACATCCCTGTGTGAAAGGGGCCTAAGGCAAAAATATGATTATTGTACTTGCCATAAAATCCTGTTCATAGAGTCCTTAGAGGGACACAGGAAGTCTTAAACCTTCTGGTTATACTGATACTACTAGGAGGATTGGACATTGCCTAACAAAACTGTAGACCAGCCGAGGATAACCCCTCCCTCTACCAGCATGCCTCAGTTTTCTAGCAAAGCAGTACTAGAAGCATGATCCTAAACATAGAGGGGTGGGACGGGAGTGCCGCAATGGCCTTCTAGAAAAGGATTTGACCTTTACAAAGATCCTATTTTATTTATTGTCCATTGAGGGACACAGAGAGTCTTTCATCTTCAGGATGTCCAAAATCAGTCCAGCTTAGGAGTGGACAACAGTAAACAAATACTAATAGAGCTGCACTAGATAGAACCCGGTAAAAACTAAGGCTGAAGGCGGCCAAAAGCCACTGAGAAGGGCCGAAGGTGGCTGAGAGCCGCCCAGAGGCTCACAACGGCGAGGGATTGGCGTATAACACGCACCCGTGATTTTCCCCTGATTTTAAGGGGAATAAAAAGTGTGTGTTATACGCCGATAAATACGGTACGTATATTTACATGCTACATTTATCCTATTACGCATGGGGTGATGGCTCGTGTAGTATATTGTGTCTAATATATATATATATATATATATATATATGTATACATGTGTATATATATATATATATATATATATATATATATATATATGTTATATATATATATTTATTATATGTAGTGTTTTTATTTAGGCATTCTAAAGACAAGTTTATTCTAGGCAGGCCGCTTTGGTAGCCGTTATCTAATTGCGCATATTAAAAGAGGGTTTGTTGGTCAAGGGACAAATGGCCAGACCAGACTTACTGGAACAGATAATGATTATCTTAATCTAATCAGTATTCACACATATCAAAGGGGGAATATGCAAGAATGTAAATTGGGGCAGCTTTATAATTACAACTATTCACAGCGTGGGGTTGTCTCCGGTCACTCTGAAAGACCGGGGCAGATCAAAGCATTTAATGGAAACGCCCAATCAAATTGCTCAGACATTCAGTGTGTGGGGGGGATATAACAGGACGTTCAATCTGTTTAGAAGTGTGTGTTCTTACGAAGGCACCCAAGAGTCACATGGTTCCATGGGGCTCTAAATATTACTAGCACTGTCGTGTCATGAACTCTGTTGGATTTTGTCGTCTGTAAGACTGTTCTGTTTGGAAGTCAATAAAATTGTCTCTCTCTGGGAGAATCGGGTTTTGCTGCGGAGACAATACTTTTAATAACCATATACCATCTACGAGGAACGACGAATATATTAGATCACTACATTGGTGCCGTTCAAGAGACCAGAAGAGCATTTTCAGGACTTAGTAACAGGAGTCGTTGGTGACAACAATCCGGTCTGGTGGTGACATAAGAAAATCTGATCTACAAAATTTAACAAGTTTTAAAGACCAGAATTGTTCTCTGGAGACTGGATCTTACAATCTGTGTGGTGACAGAAGGCCGTGAGGACCCAGGAAGGAAGTTCTAGGAAACCTAACAATTGGTAAGTGTGCCTTGTTCATTATTTTCTAAATATAATTTTTTTTCTCATTGTATTTTTTACAATGGCTTTGGCTGTGTCTAGTGGGGACAATAGTACTAAGGGAGAGGATGTGAATATATGGCTGTTAAATTATATAAAAAGTCATGGGGGGCCTTACGAGATTACCCAAGAATATAGACAGTCATGGGATTTAATGAAATGCTTTTTATCTGATAGTGTCTTTGATAAGAAAACAAAACAAAAGAAACGTAAGGGTATCATTATTCAGGGACTACTGTCTTGTTGTACAGAATTAATAGGGGTGGTTAAAGAAAAAAAGCAGAAAATTCTGGAACAGGCTCAGAGATATGAGGAGAAGGAGAAAGGGTTGAATGAGAGGATATCAGATCTCAGGTTACATGCTATCACTACTGGGGAGGCACTGATTGAAAAGGCTAAATTATGTGATGATTTAAGGCGGGTCAATGAGGAATTGTCAGTAAAAATACAAATTGTTGAGAAACAGTTGGAGGAGTGTAAACATGCTGCTAACATTGCTTTTGATAAATTGGCAGAAAAATCAAGTTACCCAGATCAAAATGATACCTCTATAAAGCTTGATACCAAAGATTATAAGCCAATATATCCCTGGGGTGATTTACATGCAGCCCCATGCATACCAGCAGCTCCTACCACTACAACAACTGTATTGAACACTGACGATTCAAGTGAAATTAAATTGATCACAAAACAACTAAAGCCACAGGAGATGGAAGCTATTATAAGAGAGATAGGTCAGGTACCCCGCTATGATGTAAATAGGTTCATGAAATGGTTTTGTGATTTGCAGAGAGTCAGAGACACATACAACTTGAATATTGAGGACCTAGCTAGAATTTTGCAGAAAAGTATAGGCAATGGATTATGGGCACGGGTTTTGCAAAATTGTGGCCAGCGTCATAAAACTAAGGATGTTTTAAAGGAATTATTGAAAGCATTGTATGGTGCGTCGACATATGTGTGCTTGTCAGGAAAAATTAAGCAAATGAAGAATGAATGCCCATATGAACTTGCAGATAGGATTAGCAGTGTGATGGAAAATGTCATGACTGGGAATCCTGGTTTTGAACGTGGTGGTTTGGTTCATAGGTCAATGTTATTAGAAGCATTGGATGGTGATGTCAGGGAAGGCATTTTATCTGTTACACCTGATCCTAGTGATTATAGTGATATCTTGGTAAGAGCGGATAATTTGTGGAGGAGAAAGTGCAGAGAAGACAGTCTTGCGGTTGATGCAGCTAGAATTTTTAGAGTCGAGGGGCAGCAAAATAGAGATGATTTAGGACCATGGAGAGGAAGATCTTATAACAATTCAGGTAGTTACAGGAGGCCAGAATCCAGAGAAAAACCTAGTAAACAGCCTTGGGTGCCGTTTAGTGAAATGAGAAGTGAAAGAGATCGTTTGCAGGAGGAGCTATATAAAATACAGGAAGAAATGAAAAGAATAAAAGCAGGAGGGGTCAAAGTAACAGCAGTAGGAAAGGAAAGTGCTGTGTCCCCCTCTACCAGTCATTGTTAGGGGTTCCGAGCCCCCCCACGCCCCTTCTTGCCGATTCTTAACCGATTTAACATTAGATTCCTGGGGGCGGCCCACTGTTGATGTAACATTAGGGGGAACTCGTGTAAATGCGCTGTTAGATAGTGGGGCAGCTATTAGTTTTAGTAAATCAGTTGTCCCTGGAAATGAGAAAATTAAAATAACAGGTGTCACTGGACATTCCATTGAAGCTCCTTTTGTGCGTGGTGTTGAGATGCAAATAGGGCGAGAGAAGTGGGAGTGTGACGTTGTTTGTGAAAATCAGGACATAATTGGTGCTGATGTCTGTGTACAGCAGGGTTTGGTGATTGATCTTGCAAACATGAAGTTGTGGATAATGTCGGAAAATGACGGATTGGGTCATGTGTGGCATCCTCCCATGGAATTAGTAACAGCAGCAGTGAAGCCCGTTGGTGTGTTACATGGAGATTGGGATCCCTGTTGGGATAGTCTGATGGGTGAATTTGAAGACATAATGGCTAAACATAAACAAGATTGTGGTAGGATGAATACAATGATTTTATTGGAAGGATTTGATCCTGCACCTGTTAAGCAATACCCAGTTCCGAAAGAGGCCATTAAACCTATAACAGAAGCTATAAAACAATTGGAGGCGCAAGGTACATTAAAAAGGGGTGCATCAGTTTGCAATTCGCCAGCCTGGCCAGTCATCAAGCCCGATGGGTCGTTCAGGCTGACGATAGATTACCGTGCCTTAAACAAATATGCTAAAAGTATGGCACCTGTGGTGGCAGCTTACCCTGAAATGATTGCCAAGTTGACACCAGAAATGAAATGGTTTACGGTCATTGATATCAGTAACAGTTATTGGAATTTACCCCTTGACCCAACATGTCAATACAAAACAGCCTTCAGCTGGGCGGGCCTTCAATATTATTGGACAGTTCTTCCACAAGGCTACAAAGACAGTGCAGCAATATTTCACTCACATATGAAAGAAGTGATTGATAAGTTTTCAAAACCTGAAAGAGTAATTTCATATGTTGATGACATTTTGATTGGGTCAGCCTCTATGGAGGAGCACGTGAACGATGTGAGTGAAATGTTATTGCTTTTGAGAGAAGCAGGTTTGAAAGTTAATCCAAAGAAAATACAATTGGGGAAGCAGGAAGTCCAATTTCTGGGTGTTACTGTAGCACAGTCAGGGCGGAGTATCAATGAACAAAGGGTTGAGCTGATAGCTAAACTACCTTTGCCCACTGATGAAAAAAGTCTGAGACAGATCTTAGGCATGACAGGTTTCTGCAGGGAGTTTGTGCCTCATTATGCATCATTAACAGAGTGTTTGTATGATCTGCTGAAGCAAGATGAATGGATATGGAAATCAGAGCACACACAAGCTATTGAAGCGTTAAAGGAAACTTTAGGCAATGCCCCTTCATTAGCATCACCAGACCCCAACAAAGAATTCAGACTCTATCCACATGTAGGCCTTAGCACTTTGTCCGTTGCACTTACCCAAGATTATTTTGGAAAACAAAGACCTTTAGCCTATGCATCACGTTTACTATCATCTGTAGAACAAAAGTATCCTTTATGTACTCGTATGGTGCTGTGTTGTTATTGGGCAATCAACAAATTCAGATACTTGACAGGTACACAAAGGGTCATCATTGCTAGTCATCACACTCCTATAGTCATGTTAGCCAATGGGAAATGGAAAGAAGCGGATGTGAATTGTAAAAGGCTGGCCAGATGGACTACAGCTTTATTGTCAGAGAATATTGAGGGTTTGATGTTAAAGGAACCTAGTGTCCTGATTGGTGGATTGATGATTGAAGGTGAAGCTCATGAATGTCAAGTACAAGGAAGTAGTTTGCAACACAGAGTTTTTACTGCCGTATCCAAACCCTTTGACCTTGAAAGTGACTGCTGGTACATTGATGGTTCTTCTTATTATAAAGATGGAAGTAGAATCTCAGGATTTGCTGGTGTTTGTGTAAAAGATGGCGAGGTTCAGAGACAATTTTCATATTCATGTAGAGCTCGTTCTGCACAATATGTGGAAATAGCAGCACTTCTGCAAGTTCTCAGTGAGTTAAGAGACGATGGTGGAGTTGTTAACATTGCTTCTGACTCAGACCAGGTATGCAAGGGTGCAGTTGTCTATCTTTCATGGTGGAATGTGATGGGTTTTAAAGGAACAGATGGAAGTGAGATAAGATATGCACCCTTATGGAAAATGATAGAGGAGGAAACACAATTCTTTTCAAAAATCAATATCCGAAAGGTACAGGCCCACAAAAAGCAAACAACCGAGCACTACTGGAACAATACGGTAGATAGATTAGCGAAGGAGGCTGCAGTAACATCCCCCGAATGGCCTCATATAGAGCATACTTTATCATTTCCAGTGTCTGCCCTTACACGTGCTCAAGCAAAAGGAGTTGAAGAAAGGACATGTGAGTTGGGTAAATTACAAGATCAGGATGAGGAATTAGCTCAACTAAAAGCAATGTGTGGGACTGGGCCCATACAATTTGAAGGTCAAGAGATGCAGGTGAAGGATGGCCTTTTAATAACTTACAAAAATGATTTATCTTTATGGGTTGCCCCAAAAGGTGTGAGGAAAGACATTCTTACATGGATTCATGGGTCCCCTGTTGGTGGACACCCCAAGCTTCCTTTAGCTTTAGAGAGATTAGATCATGTAGCATGGTGGCCTCAAAATAAACAACACATGCAGGACCATATCTTATCATGTTTGATATGTGCCAGGCATGATCCCGCCAATAGAAAAAGGAGAGGGGCACTGATGAGGCAAGCTCCCATGGGACCATGGGAGAGAATACAAATTGATTACACAGGTGAATTTCCTAACACTGCACACCAGAACAGATATTTACTCGTTGTGGTGGATTCCTTCAGTCACTGGGTTGAAGCATTCCCTACCAAAAACTGTACTGCCACTACTACTGCAAGGATCCTGGTCAAAGAAATATTTAGTCGGTGGGGGATACCAAAAGTTTTAGACAGTGACAATGGTCCAGGATTTGTAGGTAATGTAATACAAGAGACATGTAAGCTCCTTGGTGTTATTCAAAAATTTCACATCTTCTATCACCCTGAGTCTGCGGGACAGGTTGAACGAATGAACAGGACAATTAAAAATGCCCTTAGAACGGTTGTAAATGAGCAAGGTACTGATTGGGATGAAAAATTACCCTTTGTTCTGGCAACTATTCGTTCCAGAGTTTGCAGGTCCATAGGCTTTGCCCCTTATGAAGCTCTGCTCGGCAGAACAATGAGAACGTGGGAACATCTGATAAATCCAGTCCCAGCAGCATTAGAAACTGTGTCATTGTCTGAATCATGGGTAGAGATCTTAAAGGACCATGTGATTACAGTACATAAGGCTGTATGTGCCACTGATGAATGTACCCATAAAAGCTCACAACAGTGGTTTAATGCAATGGGTGACACTAGTGAATACCAAATTGGGTCTAGAGTAATGTTACAGGATTTTTCTGGGTTTCACCCATTTCCTAGAGCAAAGTGGAAGGGCCCTTATGCAGTAATAGATAAAATTGAACCCTCTGTTTACTTACTAGACTTGGGAGAGGACAAGTCAAGATGGAGTCATGCATGTCAGATCAAAGCATTTAAGGGAAAAATGGATTTGATGGATGTGAGCATTGTCTAATTTTCTTGCTGAGATTGTCTTTCAGGTCCCAGGAGTGAGGCGAATACCAGAAGGCTACACCATAATGAAGACATCCCCCCTGGACAAATACAAGCCTTCTCTATTAACATATGTGTTGATAACAGCGTCAATCACTTTACTTCTTTGCATCACAAACATCAGAGTGAAAGAGTGCCAAGTTGAGGAATCAAAATGCTTCCCAGTGGGGAAATCTGATCGAAATAAAAGAAGTGTAATGGATCATACTACAGAACTTACTGTTTTAGAGGACTCGGAAGGCATCCAGATACATGGGGATACTGTAAAGGGCATAGTCGGGGGGTGGATAGTCGTTAGATGTGAGATCATGATGCCAAAATCTGATTACTTGATGGAATCTGCTGTTTGGACTTACCCAGAAGGAAGCGATCGTCACAGGAGTACAGATATAATATTAGTGGAGACAAAGAATGGACCACAAATGCAAATGACTTTAGAAAGGAACTTTACAATATTTAAGGAGGGTATTATATCCTGTAGCCCTCATGATGTGAAGAATGGAGTCTATGCAAAAATCCTAAAGATAATGGTCACAAATTCTAGAGACTGTCCTACAATTTTACAGTGGCCAGAACATGGACTTTTCCTTGAGCGGACTCAAAATTTAGTGTATAGCGATGTTTCATACTTATCATTACCATTATTGTTGAATTTTACATCATTTAACATTCCAGAAAGTTGCCCAAAATCAATGGGGTTATGGTTTAAAACAGTCTTTCAAACACATATAAACTTATTTTGGGATGCTACACAAGGGCTTAATTTTAAGAAAGTTTCAAAGAGGGATCTGGGTACTGATATCATATCAGGCCTCAGTTTGGGTAGTTCGATTTGGAATAGGGTTGATATAGAGAGTCTAAATATGAGAGAACAAAATTTTGTGGGTGGATTACAGCAGATACTGCTTAAAGGGGGAAGAGTGGATTTAAACGCTCTAGCTGAAATGAAAATAGATATTCAGAACATTCACACCATTGCTGCAGATTTGCAGAACGTTCAAATGTCGGTGAATGCATTGAATAAAACCATTCAAACGAATAATGTATCCAAGTCTATAGTTTGTGGTATTATAGGAAACTTGCTGAGTGAGCATCTGAGCCTAGGGCTTCAAGAAATCAAACGAGGAGAATGGCCAAGGATAATGAACTCAACTTTATTATTCAATCTTATCAAAGACAGTGGTGTTACTTGTAGGAACTTTGCCCTTGCTAATGTAAGGAGCCTGGATACTCTTTGTAATAAAGATCGCATCGGAAAGCAGGAAGTACCTCTGACCATCGACATCCCTACATGGTCAACAAAACCCTTACCCGTATACAAGATGATCGTTCTTGGTGAGGTGGAGGTGAGAAATGGCACTAATATACTGAAACAACTGCTACCACAAAGCAGACTCGTCGTCAAGGATAACCAAGTATGGAAAACCATGGACCCCAACTGCTGTACCAAACGTGCCCAGGCCTGGCTTTGTTCCTGTTCTTTTGAGCAGCTGGAGTACGTAGAGGGTTGTGCTGCTACACACTCTGGAAACTGCCTGGTTCGATTACAAAAATTTGAACCGGCCTGGAAGAGAATAATTCATGGAGAAGACTCGAGGGTCTGTGCATTGGGGGTTCCCTCATTCACTTGGCAGAAGCAAGTTCAGTGCCGGACACCTATCACAGGCTGGTGTGTGAACCTCACATATGGACTGTTAACAATCGGACAGGAAGACATTCAAGCCAATAGCCACATGAATCAAGTATCTGTAAACATTGAGCAAACAGATCTTGGCAATTGGGACTCTATGATTTCTCCTTTATTTAAGAAAATTCCACCACTTACAGTTGAATTGGATACATTATTTAAGAGGGATAGTAGGAAAATTATAGAATTACAAGAACTGGTGAAGGAAAACCTCATCAGTTCTAATAAAATTGCTAAAGAATTTCAGGAGCCTTGGTGGAGCATACCCAATAACACTCTTTCTCACCCGCTATTGAGAACTCTTTCCATGATTTTTGTGTTCGTTCAATTTATATTAATATGTTTTTTGTTTGGTTTATACTGTTGCGGTAGAAGACAACTAAGAACAATCCAGAAAAATAAGGAAAGCATAGAGATGGCTTCAATCTTAAGAGCCAGGGATGTCTGAGCGGTTTGATTGTGAATCGATTCTGATTCGAACCGATCCAAGTGGGGGTATATGTAGTATATTGTGTCTAATTATATATATATATATATGTATACATGTGTATATATATATATATATATATATATATATATATATATATATATATATATATATATATGTTATATATATATTTATTATATGTAGTGTTTTTATTTAGGCATTCTAAAGACAAGTTTATTCTAGGCAGGCCGCTTTGGTAGCCGTTATCTAATTGCGCATATTAAAAGAGGGTTTGTTGGTCAAAGGACAAATGGCCAGACCAGACTTACTGGAACAGATAATGATTATCTTAATCTAATCAGTATTCACACATATCAAAGGGGGAATATGCAAGAATGTAAATTGGGGCAGCTTTATAATTACAACTATTCACAGCGTGGGGTTGTCTCCGGTCACTCTGAAAGACCGGGGCAGATCAAAGCATTTAATGGAAACGCCCAATCAAATTGCTCAGACATTCAGTGTGTGTGGGGGGGATATAACAGGACGTTCAATCTGTTTAGAAGTGTGTGTTCTTACGAAGGCACCCAAGAGTCACATGGTTCCATGGGGCTCTAAATATTACTAGCACTGTCGTGTCATGAACTCTGTTGGATTTTGTCGTCTGTAAGACTGTTCTGTTTGGAAGTCAATAAAATTGTCTCTCTCTGGGAGAATCGGGTTTTGCTGCGGAGACAATACTTTTAATAACCATATACCATCTACGAGGAACGACGAATATATTAGATCACTACAGCTCGGTCTGTAACATTTAACTCTGACCTCAACTCTTGTACATACTTTATAAATGTCAATACTATAAGAGCCAGAATTATTGTTCGTCCCTGTAAGCTACCAAGATGGAACTCTTGCATCATATTTAGCTATTTTAGGGAGGGCAGAAATGCTAGTCAAAGAAATAGAGCAGAAAGAGAAGTGATGTTTGCACCCCGAGGGTACAGTACCTTGAAAAAGTATTCATACACATTGACATTTTCCACATTTTGTCATGTTAAAACCAAAAACATAAATGTTTTTTTTTTTTTTTTTAGGATTTTATGTGATAGACCAACACAAAGTGGCACATAATTGTGAAGTGGAGGGAAAAATTTGGAATGGTTTTCAATTTTATTTACAAATAAATATCTGAAAAGCGTGGCGTGCATTTGTATTCAGTCCCCTTTACTCTGATACCCCTAGATGAAATCTAGTGGAACCAATTGTCTTCAGAAGTCTAATTAGTAAATAGAGTCCACCTTTAATCTCAGTATAAATACAGCTGTTCTGTGAAACCCTTAGAGGTTTGTTAGAGAACCTTAGAGAACAAACAGCATCATGAAGGCCAAGGAACACACCAGACAGGACAGTGTTAACGTTGTGGAGAAGTTTAAAGCAGGGTTAGGTTAACAAAAAATATAACAAGCTTTGAACATCTAACAAAACAGCGTTCGATCCATCATCCAAAAAGAGTATGGCAAACCTACCAAGACATGGCCGTCCACCTAAACTGACAGGCTGGGCAAGGAGAGCATTAATCAGAGAAGCAGCCAAAATGTCCATGGTAACTCTGGAGGAGCTGCAGAGATCCACAGCTCAGGTGGTAAAATCTGTCCACAGGACAACTATTAGTCGTACACTCCACAGATCTGGCCTTTATGGAAGAGTGGCAAGAAGAAAGACATTGTTGAAAGAAAGCTATAAGAAGACCCATTTGCGAGAAGTCATGTGGGGGACACAGCAAACATGTGGAAGAAGGTATTCTAGTCAGAAGAGACCAAAATTGAACCTTTTGGTCTAAAAGCAAACCGCTATGTGTGTCAGAAAACACTGCACATCACCCTGACCACATCATCCTCACCGTGAAACATGGTGGTGGCAGCATCATGTTGTCGAGATGTTTTTCTTCAGCAGGGACAGGGAAGCTGGTCAGAGTTGATGGGAAGATGGATGGAGCAAAATACAAGGCAATCTTAGAAGAAAACCTGTTAGAGTCTGCAAAAGACTTGTGACTGTGGTGGAGGTTCACCTTCCAGCAGAACAACACTAAACATACAGCCAGAGCTTCAATGGAATGGTTTAGATCAAAGTATATTCATGTGTTAGAATGGCCCAGTCAAAGTTCAGACCTAAATCCAATTCAGAATCTGTGTCAAGACTTGAAAATTGCTCTTCACAGATGCAATGCTCCTCCTGTACTCCTCCTGAAGAAAAAGAACAATGTAAGTAGGTGATCATGAGTGGAGCCAGATATGGAAGCTAAGGACCCATAAACAAAATATCTAATTGATTAGTGAACTGAGATAGAAAAACAGACAATTGAGATATCTAATGAACATTGAGGTGGGAAGCTAAAACTCTTTTGGTAATTATTGGAAAGACCCCTGGCAGCTGTTATATTGCTACCTGGTTGGTGCGATCTCCCCTTGGTTCCTGTTGTGTCAGTGAAATGGGCGATAATGAGAAATCTCTCCAACGGGGACATAAACAGCACTAAAGCGCATGAGTTATTAGTTAGCGCATTAGAGTATATTGTTACAAACTCAGCATACATTTTCAAGGTCAGCCACATATATGGAAAAATATTTTTTGCAGAACTCAGACGTGATTGTTTTAAAGCGTTTGTAAAGCAAAAATATATATATATTTTTTTTTTTTTATTTTTTTATAAAAATAACAAACATGTCACACATTGACATGCTCTGTGCATCGGTATTGCACAGAGCAGCCCATATCCTCCTCTTCTTGGGGCCCCTGCCAGCGCTCTGTGGCCCTCCCCATTGGCGAGTGCCCTCATAGAAAGCCGCTTGCTTGGGGGCACTCGTGCCAACTCCACTGCCAGCTCTCTGTGTCCATAAGATACAGGGACTGTGGCTCAGCCCTGACCCCTGACTCACTGGCTGTGACTGACAGCAGTGGAAGCCAATGGCTCCTGCATCTCAGCCAATGAGGAATGAGGGACCCACACTGAAGGTTTATTTTTACCTTCATGCATAGAAAGTTTTATCTTTATGCACACAGAAGGTTTTTTACCTTTACCATGCATTGAATGCATGAAGGTAAAGAAATCTTTAGCCTTTACAACCGCTTTAAGCCTAACAAATGATTTCTAAGTAATCTTAATAAGCTTCTTGCCTGTATATCTCACAATACTTCCAAGGTACATGAAGCAGGAAACATAACCTATGGTAATCTCAAAAGCCATTATTGGAAACTACTAAGTGCAAAAAAGTGCCCAGGTCTATATGGAACACGACAAATAAGGTTTGCAAATTATTCTCTACAAAGGCCAAGTCGAGTGTTAAAGTTGTGCACTTTCAAGTGGCACTTCTTGGAAACTCAAGTAATAAAAATGCATTAGACAAGGCCAACGAAAAAAAAAGAACTGAGCGCCGTAACACACTCTTGCTCATATAAAGGTGCTGAAAAAAGGTTAAATAAAGTACAAGGTGGAATTTATTATAAATGTCCAAAAATGAAGGCCAGAAAAAGCCGCTTTTTACTTAGTGCCATGTATCACAAATAGGACAATATCTAGCACTGAAATATAAAGTCTTCAACTCAGCTCAGATTGCACTGTGTGAAACAATGTATACCATGTTCGTACTTCCTTATATACAAATTCTAATAAAAAAAGTTAATGATATAAAAATATATTTAAATATTTATTGGCGTATAATACGCACCCCAGTGTAATTTTTTTGGCACTTTTTTGGGGGGGATCAGCGGATAACACGCACCCACGACTTTCCCACGATTTTTAGGGGGACAAAGTGCGATAAATACGGTGTATATATATATATATATATATATATATAAAAAGTCTTAGGCATATAAATGCAGCACACATATAATTAAGGGGAACTTAACTGTACATGAGCACCACAAACTTATAATGCTATTTGGTTAATTTTTAATATTCAAAGCAAGCTCACGCACTTGTCTATGTCTCCATCTTTAATTTTGTTAAGAAATCACTTTTAAAAACACCCCCTAGCATTTCTAGCTGCGGCCATCTTGGGACACCGCGGTAAAATCGCGGCAATACCGCCGCTACGGTGGCGCTCTGCGGGGGATATTAACCCTTTTCGGTGGCCGCTCGCGGGGGGTAAAAGCGCACCGCGAGCGGCCGAAACCCGCGGGCAAAACAACGGTAAAGCAGCGCTAAATATAGCGCTGCTTTACCGTCACCGCGGCTCCTGCCACAGTGTGAAAGGGGCCTTACTGCCTGGAATCCACCTGCCCATGAATTCAGACATGTACTTAGCTAAGAAAGCCTCCCCTCCCCACCTCCAAATGAAAGCAAAAAAAAATAAGGTTAAAACAAGTAAATATAATATACCTTCCGATCTATTTACTAAGTCTAGTAGTACAAGGATTACAAATAGTTAATGTTGACCAGGGTCATTTAGTCTGCTTTAATAGAAAAAATAAAACAAATGTAATAATGTAATAAAAAGCACAGGACAAGGCCAAAAAAGATTGTCAGCTGAACAATGTAAAACACTGTTGTCTAAAATAAGGTACTAAAAAATTTTAATAAAAAAAGGTCACGCATAGTACAAGGTGGAATTTTTATATCCCATATTCTTATGTTCCATAGTGAAGGCTACAATGCTGTGGAATATAAAAAGCAGCTCTTCACTCAGGGCCATGAACCACCATGAGGGCAATAACAAAAAATTAAAAATACTAAAGCAAGCAAATGGAGCACAAATTTAATAAGCAGAAACAGACCGAATTTAAAAAATATATAAGAAAATTATCACAAGGAATACAAAAAGGTAACTTAAAGGTAATTTAAAAGGCTCAAAAAGCAGATACAAATTGCTCTCCAGGTGGTACAGGACTCCAGACATGATACACAAATTTCACCCAGCCACATCCCCCTCTTGCTGGCGGTGCAACTCTACACCAGGCACCCTGTTACACATCTGGTGGGAATGTCCAGTCCTTCAGGCCTATTGGTCAGAAATACATCGCCTGATCTCTCACATTACAACATACACCCCAGATTTCACGCCAGCCCAGTTCCTTCTGCACCACACCTCCATCCCCCAACACTCTTATTCGAAGTCGCTGATCATGCACCTCATCAATGCAGCAGTTCAATGCCTCCCAGTCCATTGGAAAACCACCTCGCCCCCAACAGTATCAGAATGGAAACGAAGGGTTGATAACATAGCTAACATGGAATCCCTCATACACCAAGCCACAGACAACACCACTAAATACAACACTACATGGGCATGCTGGATTCACTTCAGGAACTCTCCTGATGTCACTGACTCTACACACACTTAAACCTACTAAATAACACACCCTCAATTAGAGACACTTCTTGGACAGATATTTCAATCTGATTTCTACATATCTACTTCACAGATCTCAACACCTTATATCAGCTACACATCGACCCCTTGTAGTATATCTTTCAACTGCAAACCATTTGCCTGACACCTAGGCTCTCACCACACCCCCACCCTCCCCCTCTCCTCCCCCAACATTTATTGTGGGGCTCAATAGTATCAACTACATACGTTATACGGCCGCTTCTTGCAAATTCTCTGACAGCTCCTGTCCGTCTCGCCCCCGCTCACAGCAAGATCCCTTTAAGGGTGGGTGAAGGCGAGACATGCACCTCCGGCCTAACACTGCCCTATTATATATATATGATATTGGCCCCATATCGTTTTCTCATCCCACCCACTTACCGTTCACTACTAACTGATACACCATCGGACCCGCCGCATTAGCTAAAAACACTGATAAAATTCTTGAGATCTGTTCTGGTTGAACACCCTTATTGCTGTTCACAGGTTTATGTTTACTACTTGAAATGTTTTGTAACCCCATAGCACATTAAAAGGCTCAATAGTAATTAGCTCCACTATAATACTTCAGATCCATTTGCAAGCTATTTTGCATTGCAGACTACATTATAAAAAATAAATTAGAAGCTTTTGGTAAACCAATATACATATTTGGTGCCCCCATGCCTCTAAGTAACTACTCCACTAATGGGCATAACACCACTAGAGTTTTAACTCAATACACAACCCAAAAACAAAAATGTTAAATGCTATGTACATTTTGCAGCAATTCACAAAATCTTTATTAAAGGCCAAGTTCACCTTTAGGAACACGTTATACATCCGTATTTAGGGTGTAACACAACATGTTCCTAAGCACACAACCCCCAGAGCTGCCCCCAGAGCCACCCGTGACACTTCATTGTAACATTTAAAATGGTCATGGTTGTGCGGGGCTCCAGATATCTGTGCATGAATGAAGTACCACAGTGCAGACAAAATTATAGTTCTTATTGGACTATGAGGGCAGTAATCAGACCACTCGTGGTTCATTAACCACTTGCCGACCGCTTCACGCACATATATTGCAGCAGAAGGGCACGTACAGGCATACTAACGTACCTGTACTTTGCCCTTTAAGAATCGGCTTGCCGGCGCTCGCGCCTGCCGCGAGCTCTGTGAGTGCAATCGCGGATCCCGCGGACTCGATGTCCACGGGGTTACCCACGATCGTCTCACGGTGAGGAAGAACAGGGAGATGCTAATGTAAACGAGCATTTCCCCGTTCTGCCTAATGACACTGTCACTGATCACAGCTCCCTGTAATCGGGAGCGGTGATCAGTGTCGTTTCACACATAGCCCCTCCCCCCCACAGTTAGAATCACTCCCTAGGACACACTTAATCCTTGCAGCGCCCCCTCCTGGTTAACCCATTCACTGCCAGTCACATTTACACAGTAATCAATGCATTTTTAATCACACTGATCGCTGTATAAATGTAAATGGTCCCAAAATAGCGCCAAAAGTGTCTGATCTGTCCGCCAAAATGTTGCAGTCCCGAAAATCGCCGCCATTACTAGTAAAAAAAAAAATTATTAATAAAAATGCCATAAAACTATCCCCTATTTTGTAGACGCTATAACTTTTGCGCAAACCAATCAATAAACGCTTATTGCGATTTTTTTTACCAAAAATATGTAGAAGAATACGTATCGGCCTAAACTGAGAAAAAAATGTTTTTGTATATATTTTTTTCGGGATATTTATTATAGCAAAAAGTAAAAAATAATGTGTTTTTTTTAAATTGTCGCAAAGTTTTTTGTTTATAGTGCAATAAATAAAAACCGCAAAGGTGATCAATTACCACCAAAAGAAAGCTCTATTTGTGGGGAAAAAAGGACGTAAATTTCGTTTGGGAGCCACGTCGCACGACCACGCAATTGTCAGTTAAATTGACGCAGTGCCGAATCGCAAAAAGTGCTCTGGTCTTTGGCCAGCCAAATGGTTCTGGGCTTAAGTGGTTAAATCTTCCTCCAGATTTCTAACCAAAAGTCTGTACAGAGTGCAGGTCTCATGTGGAAAGAAAAATGAATGCACATATTTTTTCCCTGCAAACTTGGCCTTTAAACATTATATATATATATATATATATATATATATATATATATATATATATATATATATATATATATATATATAGACAAAAGAGTGTATAATGGGTGGCCTAAGTGTATACACTACTCAGCGCTGGATGTGTGACTACAATGTTACAAATAATGCAGCGATAGGTAGTCCTTTAAGTGTAACTGAGAAACATAGTGCACAGTTCAAAAAAATGGGTGACTTTTCTTGTGGTTAAGGTATTTCAGGTGTCTATCCAAGCACCGCTTTAATCCCTCTAGACAACTCCACCACGTGAGGCAAACTCACCAGAAGGATAAATCAAACAGGCCTTAAGAAATAGAACCTCGTTGCGGTATAAACTGCACAAGATACGTCAAACATCCAGAAACAGCACCAATCAGATCACTTCCTCAGCATGGGTACCACCAGGGTTTTAAAATATCATCAGGGATTCAAGGGTAATTCAGCTCTCAATGATATGTCATAAAAAATGGAGAGAGTGGCATACATAGTGTAATTCCATTTTATTTAAACATTAAAAGCATATCCCTTTACAATCCCCTATAGTATTAAGCGTACATTGAAATTTCTTTGGAACAGCGTATAAAGAATATCACTTGCGTGTATATGGTGGAGGCAATTCTCCGATCATCCACAGTGGCAGCAAACAATTCCTCCTGAAGCGGCTTGTGTATCTCTGCTGACACAAGCTTCACTTCCGGGCGGTGGAGCGCAAACGTGACTTCCGGCCGAGCGTCGTGTAGGCCATGCCCTTACGCGTTTCGTCACTTCCTGACTTCAACAGAGGGCGTGGCTACACGGCGCTCTGACGGGTTTAAGTAATCCCATTCACTGGCAGTATAGCCAATCAGGGGTCACAAAAACCGGACAATGTAACCATGACAATCGAATGCCATGATTCTATACAACCCAGTGACGGGAAGTAGAAACATACAACACCATCTGCAATATTCAACATTTACTAGCAATGTTGGTGTCTTAATCTAGAGAATGGTGATAACGTTAGTTAAATAAGAAAATAACTAGAAACAACAGCTGAGAATGTTGCTGACAAATGGTGGACATCTGCACATAGGAAAACCGGGGCTGGCAACGCAGGTACAACAATTTCCTAATTAGTGCACTCATATAGTAAATTATTGTTACATATTGGTATACATAGTGAGGTACATATAATCGATACATTAATGAATGAATAAATTATAAATGCGGCAATCTATGATCAATGAGTAATACATCATAAATAAATAAATAAATAATTAATATACGGAACGTATGTGACAGAAGACAATAAGATAATAAGATGCAGGTTAAGATCATAAAAGGACAATATGAGTAATCTTTAAAAAGGAGTATATATATTAAAATGTACATAGATTATATGCATTAAAAATATATATATGTACTAAAAAATAGATAGATATCTAAAACATAATCATTATAAATATACATAAAAACAAACACACTTCTTTAAAACAGTGTATATAAATATACACATATACACACACACACAGTATCTCACAAAATCGCCCCATAGATGACATACATCACCCAAAGTGGATTCATTTTTCTTAGCTAAATGTATACTTTAGCTGGATTTTTTCATTACAAAACCTAACAGTGTATTAATGTTGTATGTCTGCACTATACCGTGAATTATTGAGAAATGTATGCTTCACATATACTTTCAAAGATGGTCAAGCACTTATTCAATTGAATCTTATAAAACATGTGCTTATTGATGATATGGTTAAAAAAAAAAAAACATGCTTTTAAGCCTATTATCAGCAGGGCATACAAACCCAGTTACCCAAAGAAGCCAGAAAGCTTATACTAGAAAAAACACGGAGGCTTTATAAGAGAAATGCAGACTCTGAGAGTTTTTGTCTGCAATCTTTTAATACTTAAAGAGGAAGTAAACCCTGATGCGTTTTACTTCCTCTGTTGTTCATTGCAAAGTAAAAGCATAATGGGCTAGTATGCATCGCACTTACCTGCAAACGAAGCCCGCGCTGTCCCCACTGGAGGCCGCATCCATCTTCGCCCCTATTCCTTAGGGACCGCGGACTCCGAGTGGGTGACTGGCCAGAGCCACGTGATGTCACTACCATGCCATGCGCGTGGGAGCTGCCTGTCACGGCACTCGCGTGGAAAGAAACGACATGGAGGGCAGTTACTTCACAGCGCATGCGCCCATGACATCATCCGTGCACAACACAGTAAATATCTCCAAAACGGCGCACGTTTACAGTACCTATAGGTAAGCCTTATAGGTACCTATAGGTACAAGTTCCTTAAGGGCTCTTTCACACGGACGGTCCGTATGTCCGTTTTTCATCCATCCGTTTTCAGGATGAAAAACGGACATACATGTATCCCTATGGGATAGCGGGTGTCAGTGGATGAGCATCCGCCGACACCCGATCTCGTCCGTGCCCGCTATGGTCTGTTTCTGCAGACGGAGGAAAACCCTATTTTTTCATCCGTCTGCAGAGCGGATCGGATGATGACGGACTCTACGGTCCGTCATCACCCGATCCCCCATAGGGGAGAGCGGCGCTGTGACTGGTCCGTCCCTGCACATAGTGCAGAGACGGACCTGTCATCTTCCTGCTCAGCGGAGATCGATCTGGCAATCCCCGCTGAGCAAGCGGATATCCACGGGGCGGATCTGCACGTGTGAAAGAGCCCTAAAGAGGTTTACAACCACTTCAAGTGCACTTTCCTTTTCAGACTAAAATGCATATACAGCTGTGTTCAGAATAATAGCAGTCCAACATCACTAACCAGATCAATTACTGTTTTCTGTATAAATTATACAGCACATAATGGATAAAATCGCCTAAAATTCAAACAAAGAAAGACAGCACCCAGTCCTAAAGGCATAGTCCACCTTTTGCAAAAATTTAATAAATGCAACCACATTAATAAAATAGAAAATGTGCATGTATTCAATTTTTGCATTGAAGTCTGCAGAACATTGCAACCATGATCAATGCTTTGTAGATGCAATGACCAGGCACTTGCATCGTTTATATTCCAGCCCCAGTTCTGTATAGAGGTATCTATGGACCTTACGTTATGGGAACAAGGGAAGAAAAATTGGACTACGAATGCAGTGATGTCACTCTGTTATAGTGGCAGATGAAACTTGCTGTCCTTGAATTCACAGATCCCTGTGAATGGGTTTGTGAATGGATGATGTGGCAGTGCAGACAGAGCTATGCACAGCCTTGGTAAAGTCAAACAGGACCCTCCAGGGAGAAGTACTACCCAGTTGCTAAAGGAGTCTCAGCATCTAGAGCAGCCTTTCTCAACCTTTTCAACACAGAGGAACCCTTGAAATAGTTCTCCGGTCTCAGGGAACCCCTGCTAAAAATGAGAAATCTACAACTCATGATACATTAGTGTGATGCTCAGTGGGAAGAATGCTCCTTACACTTGTGGTCATTGGGAAGAATTACCTCCTTACATATAGTTAAAAAGATCAATGGTGTCGGTGGGAACTTATCTGAGAGGCGGAAATTGCCCAATGCTGAAGGAACCCCTAGCAACCTCCTGGAGGAACCCTGGTTGAGAATCACTGATCTAGGAGCATTACACAGCATCCACAAAACAGGAGGTTCTAGTATTACTCCATTCTAGATTTCTGATGCTAGCAGGATTAATTTAGGCCTAAGTGACCATCAGGCACATTGCCTGCACAGACTGTCACACACTCTAGACCAAGGGTCTCAAACTGGGAACCCTCCAGCTGTTGCGAAACTACAAGTCCCATGAGGCATTGCAAGGCTGACAGTTACAAGCACAACTCCCACAGGCAGAGGCATGATGGGACTTGTAGTTTCGCAACAGCTAGAGGGCCGCCAGTTTGAGACCCCTGCTCTAGACCTAGGCTCATGACCTGGGATCTCTTTTCAGGTACTGCCTGCACACAGGGACCTTTTCCACAACAGAGGTTCTCCCCGAGGAAGGAGGGCTAATACAAGACTCTTCCTCTCCCCAAAGATGAGAACCGAAGGAGCTCTTCCAAGGAAAGAGGGCTTTCACAGACCCTTCCCAAACAGTGCCTACCTATTTTGTAAGACATTAGTCCAACCACTGCCACTGATGACAAGCTCACCAGGAGTTGGCCAACCGACAAAACAGAAATAACTCTCTGTAACCAACCCAGTCACAGAATTCTCACATCGCCTCTGCAGAACCCAGTAGATGATGTGATGCAGAGTGCCCACAAAAGGCTTTGCAAGAATGCAAAACATATACTACTACAAGGCTGACAGGGAACACATCTCTATATTTATATAGTCTAGCAGACTCCCTGTTAGAACAAATTACATTTTCTCTGGGTGGTCAGAGTCAAGAACATAAAACACAAGTTTGCACAAGTACAATGAATCCATTGCATACACTGGCTTGTCATAAAATGATAAAGGATCTCTTTGAATTTCCTATTACCATAAATCAGTGGAAATAAACATTTTCACGCAGGTCATCAGTGCACTCAATTCTATTATCAGAATTCAATACGTAAAAACACTAGAAAAAAAAACACTTTATTGTCAGATCTGCTTTGATGAACCAATTTGCTCCTGGCACATGCAAACTCTCTAAGACTTTTCTATAAGGTAAAAATACAGGTGTTATAACCTTTCAAATACTGACTTAATGTATCCCTACTATCAATCACTTGTTTACGATGGTAATGAAAAGATGAAGTGCAATGATGAGCAGTATTCTGTAAAATAATCATATTCTATTTGTCAGTGAACCAAGGCCATAGTAAGAAAAAAGTGTTTATTTAGCCTGAAACAACCCCTGAAAAGCCGTCTTGTGTTCAAATTGCAACATAAAGCTCATATGGATAAATAGAAATGAAAGAGGAAGTCCATCAAAACATTTTTTTTTAAAAGTCAGCAGCTACAAATGCAGCTGCTTAATTTTAAAATATGGACACTCACCTGTCCAGCGCGCCCACGATGTTGGCACCCGAAGCCCGATCTATCGATCGGCTCTCAGGTGCTGCCGCCGCAATCTTCGGTATGGGAATCAGGAAGTGAAGCCTTGCAGCTTCACTTCCCGGTTCCCTACTGCGCATGCGCGAGACCGTCTCTGCTGTCTCTGGGATCCGTGTGTTTCCCAGCAGACAGCGGGGGCCCTGCAGGAAGTGGCGTAATAGCCGCAGAATCTGAGGCTATGTATTATACAGGTATTATACAGGTTCCGATGAGTGGAAGTTCCACTTTAGGGTGGAGCTCCGCTTTAATCAAAATGTTGAAATACATCCTTTTCTGAAACAAATGCTGCTTTGGGGACCCTCAAGTGCTGGTCAAATGAGCAAAAGCCTAGGATTTCGGTCATGTGATCTCTGCTGATAAGAAAGTTCCGTTAGCTAAAATTCTAAGTCCGGGTTCACACTAGCACAATCTCAGAGAACGCATGTGATTCGCACCCGCACTGCAGGTGCCTGTCACATGCGATCTCTGAGTAATGCAAATTCAGCCATACAGTTGTATGGCTGAACTCGCATTGGATTCGCACAGAAAATAGTGCAGGGACCTGTTTTTCCCCGCACTAGAATCGGACCGCACGGGTGTCCTCACCTATGCAATCCAATTCCTGTGCGAGTTCACAGTTCGCACTGCGATATGCGAACTAAACTGGGGGCTTCATTAACTTTGTTAATGACACCCGCTGCGGATCGCACAAGGCAGTGAACTGCCTGCGGGAGAGGAGAGATGCGGGAACCGGCGCTGTAATCGTGCTGGTTCCCGCATCGCATCAGTGTGAACCAGAGCAAATTTGTATCTGCAGCTCTTCTTGTAATCTTTATTCATCCATCACAGCAAGACCATTTATGACCATTAAATTACGGTTTTAGAATAAGTCTGCTTATAAAGTGCAAAGATATTAAACATCCAATAGCAATAGATGTAATTAAACCAAATGAAAATGAAAAGTCAGACTAATAAAAGCAGATATGATTACTTAACGCAGTAAATGATCTGTATCTATCTTACCCGAAGTCGAATCAAAGGTTTTTCTGGCTGGCGAGTATTTCCGAGACGCTCCCTTTCAGCTATATCCAGCATTGATTCTATCTGTAAGAAAAAAAAAACAATACGAATTCTTACATTGAATGTTGAAATTTACTAACACTGTAACATACAAAATCGAATTAATGTGGCAGACTGAAAAACAAATACGGTACCTCTAATACAAAGGTAAATAAAGTCAACATGGGCCCACAACCCACATAGTTACATAGTCAAGTCCATCCAGTTCAACCATAAAAAAATAAATAAATAAAATTAAAAATATCGTACAATCCCATATACCCCATTCTATACTCACAGCTGATCCAGAGGAAGGCAAAAAACCCCAGCAGAGCATGCTCCAATCTGATACAACAGGGGAAAAAAATTCCTTCCTGATCCCTCGAGAGGCAATTGGATTTCCACTGGATCAACTTTACCTATAAGGCTACTTTCACACTAGTGTGTTGAGCGTGCTGTTGGTAAAGCAACGCTACATTTAGCGGCGCTTTACCGTCGTTTTAGCTGCGCTATTCGGCCAGTAGCGTGGCAGTTTTAACCCCCGCTAGTGGCAGAAAAAAGGTTAAAACCGCCCGCAAAGCACCACTGCAGCAGCGCTTTGCAGCGCTGCCCCATTGTTTTCTATGGGAAGGGGCACTTTAGGAGCGGTAAATACACTGCTCCTACAGCGCTCCAAAATGCGTCTTGCAGAACTTTTTTGACCGTCCTGCAAGCGCACCACAAGTACCCAATTATATTATGTACATTTAGGAAAGTATCCAGGCCTTTCTTAACGCAATCTACTGAGCTGGCCAGAACCACCTCCACATTTTCACAGCTCTTACTGTGAAGAAACCTTTCCATATTTGGAGATGAAATCTCTTTTCCTCTAGACGTAAAGAGCGCCCTCTCTGTGTTGACCGTAAAGTGAATAACTCAACACCAAGTTCACTATATGGACCCCTTATATATTTGAACATGTTGATCATATCCCCCCTTATTCTCCTCTTCTCAAGAGTGAATAAATTCTGTTCCTCTAATCTTTCCTCATAGCTGAGCTCCTCCATGCCTCTTATCAGTTTGGTTGCCCTTCTCTGCACTTTCTCCAGTTCCCCGATATCCTTTTTGAGAACTGATGTCTAAAACTGAACTGCATATTCCAGATGTCTTACTAATGATTTGTACAGGGGAAAAAATGATATCTCTCTCTCTGGAGTCCATACCTCTCTTAATACAAGAAAGGACTTTGCTTGCTTTGGAAACTGCAGCTTGGCATTGCATGCTATTATTGAGCTTGTAATCTACCAAAACCCCCAGATCATTCTCCACTACAGATTCCCCCAGTTGTACTCCTCCTAGTATGTATGATGCATATTCTTAGCCCCCAAGTGCATAACTTTACATTTATCAACATTAAACCTCATCTGCCACATAGTCGCCCAATTAGACAGAGCATTGAGGTTGGCTTGTAAGTTGGAGACATCCTGTAAGGACATATAGGATATAATGCTCCCTAATCGTTGTCTGGATCCAGTGAGCTTGTTCTGAGGGATGGACTTTTGTTTTTAATGTCATGACTGTATCTGGTGCATTATAACAAGAAAATGGCGGCCGTCGCCACAATATAAAGCAATGATGAATGTCAGCCAGTCAAATATCCCAGAGGAAGTCACGAGGATAGTGACGAAACCGGTCGGATTTTGACTGACTGACGCACAGAAAGCAGGAGGTAGCCAGGGGAGGAGGCGTAGGAGAATCTGAACGTTGCACTACCGGGGCTGCAGATCCGGGAACATGTGATTCTATCCCCCTCACCACTACAGCACTACCAGCACCTTAAGAGCGTTTTTTATCCAATTAAATGTGAGTTTGATGTATTAAATGTTTTAAAGAGTATTAAATATTACTGAAGCAGTATCACACTATTGTGTGCCTTTATTACTCTCCCTATGGAATATGTAAGGAGGCTTGGTGGAGACATCTTGGAGAAAGAAGAGCAGCCAGTGTGAGCAGGAGATTAACGGTGAGAGGTGTCCACAGCAGCAAGTACGGCTGTTATAAAGTATTTCAGGCTTAAAATTTAAGCCCTTAAGGTGAGGCAGGGCACACCTGACGGGGGGGAGGAGAGCACAATCTGCCACAGATATATATAAAATAACGAATACAGGTTTTTCAATCATTCGCATTGTGGGAAGGTGTGGGGAGTGTCAGCAGCTGTCACCATTTATAGCTTTTAGCAGCGCACAAGGTTCCACCCATTCTTTCTGGTGCATTATAACACCCTCCTGATAGGTCTGACTACCTCAAACCCTGAGAAAGATTTACATTGAAACAAATAAAACATGGAGTCGTATGCTTTTTTATAATACCTACTGAACTATTATCCATACCTTGAGATACTGGAGTGGTTAGAGGATATGATTGTTTAAATGAGGGTTATAATACAGTATATGTTTTGTTAGCCATTTTCCTTTTACTTGCGGTATTTGATATGTTTTTGGGAATAAACTTAGGACTGGTTCACACCTATGCATTTTTATGTGCTTTTTGCAGAAACACACTACAGTCCATTTCACATGGTTTCTATGGGTTACGTTCACATCTGTGCATTTTATGGAGAGTCAGGGACTTTTTTCTGGTTCCATAGACTTCAATGGAGCATTTTGACCTGGGACACAGGGAAGGCAATACAACGTCCTTAATCAAAAGGAACCAGAGGAGGGAACCACGGACAAGGACGAAGAACCACTTCATCTTTGTGGATCACCAGGTAAGAAGTATGACATGGTTACGCCTACAGTGCCGATATTCTGTGAGTAGAGGTGATAGCAACCAAAAAAGCCACCTTCTGGGACAGAGCAAGCAGAGGAATCTCCCGAATATTTCCAAACGGGAGGCTCCTGTAGAACCGAACGCACCAAGAGTAGATACCAGCGACCGCACCTGTGGAGGCAGATGTCGAACCCCTTGATTAAGAGTTTGCACCAGGGAGTGCGAGGCCAGAGGACGCCGAAGAAAAGCGCCAAGGCTGACACCTGGCCCCCCACCCCCCTGTGAAGGTCAAAATCTGAGCCACTGAGAAAGAACAAGGGGAAATGGCAAGCGCCTCACTCCAGGATATGTATGCTATCCATGTCCGGTGGTAAATCTTCACAGAGGAAGGCTTTAGCAGCGTCGTTAACTTACGCACCTGGCTCATAACAGCCAGGCCTTCAAAACCAGAAACTGAAGGAGGATGGAAGATCGACCCTTGGGACAGTATAACCTCCCTGAGAGGCAGTCACCAAGGGACGTCAGCCACCACGCGCATCAGGTCAGCGCACCAAGACCGACAAGAGAATCAGGGCCCACTAGAATGACCGGAATCCCTTCGGCCTCGATCCTGCTCAAAAGCTGCGGCAGAATCTTGAGAGGAGGAGAGGTGTAGATCCGACTATACCGGCCCCATTGGGGCACCACTGAAACCCCTCACAGGGGGCACTGGCTGAGACCCCGCCCAGGGGGCACCTACGGATGCCCCACACAGGGGACACCACTGGGGCCTTCAAAGGGGGCACTGGCTGAGGCCCCTCACATCCACTAAGGCCCTCACGGCCTGGATTTGTTTTGGTTTCTTTGTGTGTATGGATTGCATGGGTACTTACCGACATGTGGTGAAAATTTCATGTAAAAAAAAAAAAACAGTTTTCAATTTTTTATACAATTTTGCAAACAGGTAATTTTTCTTCTTCATTGATGTGCCCTGATGGGGCTGCACTGATGGGCACTGAAAGGCAGCACTGAAGGGCACTGAGAGGTGGCACTGATTGGCAGCACTGATGGCCACTGGTTAGCAGCACTGGTGGTGACTGTGTGGGACTGATGTCCCTTTTACAGAAGCGGGCAATTGGCTTCTGTAAAAGGAAATTAAAAATGAATCCATTAAAATAGACCATGTCTGCCCAATTTGGAACTCACAACATTTAGAAGGCCACAAACTGCTAATGAAGCTCCATTAGATATTTCTGCACACTGGTAAAATCACAAAACTATATACAGTAGCTACTCCATTACACATTCTCTATAAAAAAGAGAGTACAGTGTTATTCTTATCTACAGATCATAACCAAAAACATGAATTAACCATTTCCCACCTGTAGGATGTCATTTGATGTCCTGGACATTTTCGGTGGTTATACCAGAATGATGCCTGCAGCTACAGGCTTCATCCAGGTACCAACTTTTTGCCTGCCGATGCTCTTTAAAGTAAAACAAATCCTAGCAGCTAAATAGCTGCTGGATCAGTTTTACATGCAGCAGAAGGGGGTCCACTTCATTCTGGTGCCTTTCCAGGCTCCCCCATCCAATTGGGGAGCCCGGGACTAAAGCCGGCTTAGCATAGGAATGCCTGAGGACCAGAGGTTCCTGTTCATCTCTATGGTCTAATGCCGCGTACACACGAATTTCCAATGGAAACAGTCCGATGGAGCTTTTCATCTGATTTTACGGCCGTGTGTATGCCCATCGGTCTTTTTCTGTCAGCATTTCCGACAAAACTTTGGATTAGGAGCCTGTTCTTAATTTTTCAGACAGAAAACCTTTCTATCGGATTTTTCGATCGTGTGTATGCAATTTCGACACGCAAAATTCCGACGCATGCTCGGAAACAATTCGACGCATGCTCGGAAGCATTAAACTTCCCTTTTATAGTGCCGAACGTGTTGTATGTCGTGGTGTTATTGACCGTCGGAATTTGGTGTGACCGTGTGTAGGCAAGACAGTTTGAGCGAAATTCCGTCGGGATTCCGACGGGAAAACCATCAGAGCTTTTTCCGACGAGAATTCCGATCGTGTGCACGCGGCATAAGACACCGAAAGCGACAAAGACTGGGTTCACTTCAGTTTTGCTCAGAAGTAAGCAAGCCATTACTGGCTTGTGAAAGCATCTGATAAAACTTATCTTGGCTTTGATCAGATGATTTTAAGGGCAGAGGAGAGGTCTGGGGTCTAATAGATGTCCACCAGATGTCTCGGTAAAGAGAACCTGTCACTGCTCATGCTATCACAAGGGATGTTGTCCCTTGTGATAGCATAATATAAAACAAATTGAAGAGATAGTGTAAAAAGAAGATTTGTGAAATAAAAAATATAAAAAAATGTAAAGCACTCCCGCCCCCGTGCACAAAGGTGAATGCATACATAGGTGCCATACACATAAGTAAGGTATCACCACAAACATCAGAGTGAGAGCAATAATTGTAATGCCAGACCTCCTGTGTAACTCTAATCTGGAAACCTGGAAAGGCTTCTAAAGCATCTCCTTTTTGATTTTTATGTATCATAGTTTGGTGCTGTTCCATGAGCATACGTAATTTTAAAGCATGACATTTTAAGTGTCTTTTTACTCAGCAAAACATCACCTTTCATATTTTACCAAAAAAATTATATTATATTGTGTTTGTGTGCACTAAAATTCAGTAATTCAGTAAGGGTATTTTTTTACCTTAATAGTTTTCTGGGGGAAAAAAAAATATATATATATAATATATTTATATTTATATATACATTTTTACACGTAGGAGAGAAATGTCAGAACTGGCCTGGGTGGGAAGTGGTTAAAATATTTTAAAAATGTGTGTATGTGTATATATAGTATATTTGTTTTTTTATGTGGATGCAAAATTCAGTCACAAACACAAACCATTAAAAGCAAAAAATTATAAATATGTGAAAAAGTAGGCTGAACCCAAAGACCCAACAAATAAACTTCAAAATGCTATACGCTGGCCACAAAGAAGCAATCTCCAGTAAATATTCTGAAATGATTTTCTATAATTATAACTCAATTTCCCAGTTCTTTCAAAGTCCATTTTGTTTTGTGTCTGAAGTAGCAATTTATGCCTTTACCCACAAAACTTTGATTTTCATATTTTTGAAGCAGCACAAAATAGTAAAGAATGCATCACTACCCTGCACCTCCCTAAAATGAACCAGCTGCCTTTGGTGGTAATAGCCTGGTGCTGCTTGATATTACCAAGGATTCTGCATTCTGAGCATTAATTCCTGAGCGCATAGGGCCCCAAACGTGAGTACATCTTGGTAAAGCATTCAGCTCCGCCAAGCCGCAGCCTGCCATAGACTTTTAAAGGGGCTGCATGCAGTAGGGCTGGGACTTGTCCCTCCAGGGTGCACTAAAACACCAGGAGAGATGCCCTGCCCCTAGACAGCCCTCACATGCAAGGGGTCTCAATGTGCCTACTAGGACTCTGTGTATAAGACAACTGCACATTTTGTTAGAGTACATTGGATAGTTATTACGTGTCCCAGATACTGCCAGTTTTCTAAATTATTTAACATTTTTACTAAAGTCTAGACTTAAAAGTTTTGACAAACAGCACGTTATATTCATAATTATTACAAATAACACTGAATATTCTGTATAATGAAAGTAAATTACACATTACAAGTCACCATGAGGGGATTTGTAACTCATAGTGAGGCTTAGTGTAACTTCGTTCCAATTTCGCACCATTAGTGTGCTATTCAATGTAAATTATTACAAATAACACTGAATATTCTGTAGCAACAGGAGGTGAAATTGAAGGTCGAATTTCAAAATCAAATGGTGGCATCATCGGATCACAAAACGCAAAAAATTTTATTTTCATTCTTTCATTCATTACAAAAAAGTCAGTAACCATGATGCCTCCAGGAAGCGGGATCCAAAGGAATGATTTCTTTGTTTTTGGGATTTGTAAATTTGTCAGTTTTTTTTTTTTTTTTTAGTACAGCGAGGCTTAGCTGTGTCCAATCACAGCTGATCACAGATGTCAACAAAAGCCAGTTAACTATGAGGGTCGGAGAAGAGAGACAGCTTCTCCAAGAGCCCTTTACACTGAGCCGCGGGGGTCTGCGGTAGCGCTATTTTTAGTTGAGTTGATTCTTGAATTCTGACCACAACATTTTCTCTTCAGATGTTTATTAAAATCTGTACATGTGCTTTCTTATGCGGGCGCTGAAGGATTTCAAGAATTGTTTTCTTTCGTTCGAATTTTGACGCACCATTCCTCACCGTTCTCAATCATTGAAACTCCTCTAGCCCCATACAGTTATTTTGTGTTTATTTTTTCTTTCACCCTCTTACCAAATAGTCCAGCCTTGTGTAGGTCTACAATCTTCCAGATTGGCCTGCATTCTGTTTCTTTTATTATCTGGTCAGCTCGTTACCTGTATAGAAGACACCTGTCATTGCTGAAGATAAAGAAACATCCATGGTCTACTATATTTGACATATTTAATGCTGAACTTCATTCGGGCAGGTAAACATCATCTCTTTCATACATATCTTTGTATAACACATAATTCAACGTATTTTAAAATGCAACTAGTCTACCCTACTCAATCAGACATGCTTATAGTAATTTGGGTAAGAAGTGAAATTGACATCTACAGATATGCGATTTTGTGATGCCTTTTGATGTTATTTCTTGTTTTAACATCAACAGGTGTCCTTGTTGGGAGTTCCTAGGGAATTCCCCTTCCCCTGGGTTTCCATTTTATATTGGGGCAGGTCCAGGACCAGAACGCACTAAATTTAGCACATATGAAGGTTTTTATGTTCATTTGCAGCCACCTGTTCATTAAGTACCTGGAATTGTCTGATTTAAGCCTGTAAACTCAAGGAGCTAATGGTCCAGCCAAAAGAGGTGCAAGGCCAGATCATCTGCCAAATCCCAAGATGGTCAGTAGTTGTGGTAGGGCTGTGTGAAACTCATTCCTCCACACCAAACTTCTTCACTATAACTTTATGGGCTGGCTGTGCACAGGGGCACAGATCTTTGTATACTATCTTTATAATTTGGAAGCATTCCAAGCCTCCACTGGATTGTAAACTAGGAGCTATGGTCCAGGGGTGCAAGGCCAGATCTGCCAACAACTAAGTAGGAGTATGGCTGAAAGTTTTATCACGGATCAGGTGGCTGTCACACAGAGTTCTAAAGAAGCCTCCCACTGGTATGTCGTCACTCCTCAACATGCACAGGAATGCGTTTCGGGGATTCAATCCTCTTCAGAGAGGCTGAGAAGGATGGCAGATTTCCCAAAACGCATTCCTGCACATGCTTGAAGAGTGATGTCATACCAGCGGGTATCTTCCATCAGACTCTGCAAGGTGGCCGTCGGATCAAGCTTTCAGCCATACCCCTCCCCAATGGTCAGCAGACCTGGGGATTGGAGCATAGATGTCCCCTGGCCAGGACAAGGAAGCAGCTGTAAGAGAAAAGAAATTGTTTGTGTACAAACTTGAACACACTATCCCACCGCCCCCAACATTCCCCTCACATTGTGAGTGTAATATGTTATTGACTTAAGTCTACTTTATATATATATATATATATATTTTTTTTTTTTTTTTTAAGGGGTAAAGTTTATTGATAATTCCCGAAAAGAAATTATAATGTCAAAATTCATATTGCATAGAATACATAATAGTATGTCAGCAAAGAAACATTTGTTTACTGATAAACACATTATCCAAGTGTATAGTAATGTAGACCTCATCTATATCTGGAAAAATGAATAAAGTCGAACCTAGACAGGAATCCTATGGTATGTCCATCTGGTTATTTGAATAACATGCATGAAGCATAACAAATATCTGAAATATCAACTACATAGGTATAGCTTTGCAGTTACCTCTGAAGGCAAATTTTTTTTTAACTAAACCACTCTGTGTTATGTTTGACGATACGTCACCCCACACCATTTAGCACCATTTGGTCCTTGTAGTCAACTTAAAGGTCCATGTCTCCCGAGACTGAAGTGAGCCACTCCACCCACATTTTCTCAAATTCTTCAGGGCATCCCCTAGAGGCGAATGTTAGTTTAAACAGCAGTAATGCTTTATTGATTAAGTCCACCCAAAATTGAACAGATGGAGGTGTATTTTGTTTCTGCATTTGAGTGCCAAAGCTTTTTTGGCATAGAAGAGCACTATTCTCAGTAGGGTCTTTTTAGAACTAGTCAGGTCCTCCTCTCCAAAGTCCCCCAACAGACATCACGCTGGAGAACAGATATTTGGAATGGCCAACCTTTCCACTAAAAACCTAAGGACTGCCGTCCAAAATCGTTCAACACAGGGGCACAACCAAATCATATGAAAATAGTCACCCACTGAAGCATGGCAGTGGTGACATTCTGGTGAATCTACCCTACTCATCTTATACAGACATGCTGGGGTATAGTAGATTTGGTGTAAGAAGTGAAATTGACTTTATATTTTAATATACTACAGCATATGCGATTTTGTGCTGCATCTTCCTTCCTCCATCATTTGGCTGTTATTTCTTGTTTACCAGTTTCACTGAGGTGTTCATTGTTGGGTTCCCTAGGGAATTCCCCTTCCCCTGGTTTCCATTTTATATTGGGGCAGGTCACAGACCAGAACGCAGCTAATTCCACGGATTTGCAGGTTTTTGATGTTCATTAAAAGATGCAGCCACCTGTTCAAATAGTTTCCTACATTTGCACATATAAAAATGTGACTTATTTATTACAGGTATTTTTATACAGCACTGACAAAAATGCAACAAACAGACCCAAGGCGCTCAACCATAGAATGAGTATGTAGTTAAATGTGGTATGTGGTTCCTTTTGACCCAGTCCCATGCTGCATACAATCCACTGGAGTATCCAGGTTACCAGTACACAGCATATAGCCTTTTTGTTTCTGATACAGCGCTGACAATTTATGCAGCGCATTACACATTTTGTACATATTCGTTTCTGCCTTTTTTTTTGCTTAGAATCCAAGGTCCCTATTCCACATCACATGCATAAATACACTTATTATGGCCAATTTAGACAATTACACAATCTACAAAAAAAAAAAAAAGACCAAAAATTTTGAAAAATGTTTTTATTTTACTTAGTTTCTGTCAGTAAATTTTGTAACTAAGTAGTTTTTCTCCTTCACTGATGTGCGCTGATGAGGCTGCACTGATAGGCTGAACTGGTGGGCATTGATGAGGTGGCACTGATATGTGGCACTGATGGACACTAATAGGCGGCACTGGTGGGCACTGATAGGCTGAACTGGTGGGCATTGATGAGGTGGCACTTATGGAAACTGATATGTGGCACTGATGGGCACTGTTCGGTGGCACTGTTCGGTGGCACTGAAAGGCGTTATGGATTGGCACTGATGGACACTAATAGGCAGCACTGGTGGGCACTGATAGGTGGCACTTGTGGGCACTGATAGGCGTTACGGATGGGCACTGATGGGCATTGATGTGTGGCACTGATGTACATTGATCAACAGCAGTGATGAGCATTGATGGGCAGCACTGATAGCCAGCACTGACTGGCATCGCTAATGGGCACTGATCGGTGCCACTTTTGGGCAGTGGTGGGCACTGATTGCTGCCACTGGTGGGCACTGATTGGTGACACTGTTTGCACTATATTGTAATCAGGGCACTGTCCCCCTGTGTGTGCCGCTGATCGCACAGCAGGTCACGTGGTTAAAGAGCCGCGGTTCTTTACAGAGATCGGGGGCCGCGCCGTCATATGACAGCGTCCCAGAATAAGAATCGCACTGCCCTGCCGTCATTTGACGGTGGGCGGGAAACTAGTTAACCTACCAGCATGTTTTTGGGGTGTGGGAGAAAACCACAATACCCAGAGGAAATCCATGTAAGCACAGTCAGAAAATGCAAACTTTGAATCAATGACCCTAGTGCGAAGCCCAATGTAGTGTACGCTGAATTTAAAATCTGTGCTCTACTATATTTGACATTTTTAAAGCTGAACTCCATTCGGGCAAAACATCAAAGAGTACATCTCTTTCATGAACACATAATTCAACGTATTTTAAAATGCAACTAGTTTAAGTACCTGGAATAGTCCTGATCTGTAAAAGGAGACGAGAGTTTAACGAGCAGAGAGGCAACTTTGTCATTGTGCTGCAGCTACAATGCAGTGTCCAATCAGCAAGGTGGTGGGCGTATTTAACCTGGTGTGCCTGTCCAAGCTGTTCTAGTCCTGCAGTAGTGGCTGTTGCTTGCTGGCCTTTCAACTTGCACTCTGCAAATGCAGTTGCTCCAGAGATTAGTAAAAGAGCAGAAGCTCTGCTGACTTCCATCATCCAATCATGTGCAAGCAAAAATGCTGTTTTTTTTTTTTTTTTACTTTCTTTGCATGTGATTGGGTATTCTTTGCAAAGTGAAGCCTTACCTCATTTACTGGAGCAACTTGACTTGAAGAGGGCAACTGCAAAGTGCAGAGTTCATTTGCCTTTAGTAAATCAGCCCCATTGTTTTCCATCTTCTGAGTATGAAGTGTGCAAAGTCTGGAAGTTGACAAGTAGTAGGTTCACGATTTCAGATAACCTACCTCACACTCCAGCTAAAGCAGCAGACTTAGCTAAAGAAAATAAGATTCAGTGTTTACTAAATGGAATCCGAAATTCATGAGTTGATTATGTTTAATGCTTGAAAGCGCGCTTCAAAAAATGTTTTTCGTTATACCAGCCGGAGGTTCTTCTGGTGTCTATGCAGTATTTCCAAACTTGTTTCAAACAGAATACAACATTTTATGATTTTGATTCTCTCTGTATCTACATATATGCTTCAGTACTTGTGCAGGCTTGTGACTTGTGCATCTTCCCTTGTCAGTAAACAACCTTTGTAGATTCTAACAAAGAAAAACAGTCATTCCTAGATGTTTCACCAACAATAAAATATATTCTGTACACACAGGAATGCCAAGGTCTGCAAATAAGGTGGTGTATACAGCAACGTAAGTCGAGGAGATGGCAGGATGGTGAACAAAGAATAAACTAAAATAATGTTGAACTACCTTCTCTATGCAGAAGTTTTCAATGTCTTGTGTCACTTTAGGATTGTCGGGATTGAATATGTCGGGGTAATCAGACAAAACAAGGTCTTCGATGAAGAACTGTCGTACGGTTTGCAGAGGGATTTTCTGCATGTTCATTTTCTTATTTTTGATCCGTAATAAACCGACATGCCTAGAAAATGAAAAGAAGGAGTTACAAAATGTATAAATAAAAATGTTTTATCAAAAACATAAGACTTGTTAAAGTAACCCTGTTACTATCCCATCTAAAAGTATCCGTGAATAGAGACTGTTGTAAGCTCTTTCCTGCTCTATCTCTCATGTCATAACTATCATAGCGATTCTTAACCACTTAAGCCCGGACCATTTGGCTGGCCAAAGACCAGAGCACATTTTCCGATTCGGCACTGCGTCGCTTTAACTGACAATTGCACGGTCGGGCGACGTGGCTCCCAAACAAAATTGACGCTCTTTTTTCTCCCACAAATAAAGCTTTCTTTTGGTGGTATTTGATCGCCTCTGCGGTTTTTTTTTTTGCACTATAAACAAAAATAGAGCGCCAATTTTGTAAAAAAAAAAACACATTATTTTTTACTTTTTGCTATAATAAATATCCCCAAAAAAAACATATAAAACATATTTTTTTCCCTCAGTTTAGGCCCATACGTATTCTACATATTTTTTGTAAAAAAAAAAAATCGCAATAAGCGTTATTGATTGGTTTGCGCAAAAGTTATAGTGTCTACAAAATAGGGGATTTAAGTTTAAATTTGTATTTTTTGCTGGAAAATAACTTAGAACCCCCAAACATTACATATATTTTTTTAGCAGAGACCCTAGAGAATAAAATGGCGGTTGTTGCAATATTTTATGTCACACTGTATTTGCGCAGCTGTGTTTCAAACGCAATTTGTTTGGAAAAAATACACTTTCATGAACTAAAAAATAACAAAAGAGTAAAGTTAGCCCAATTTTTTGTATAATGTAAAAGATGATGTTACGCCGTGTAAATAGATACTGAACTGGTCAGGCTTCAAAATTGCACATGCTCGTGGAATGGCGACAAACTACGATACTTAAAAATCTCCATAGGCAACGCTTTAAAAAAAATTGACAGGTTACCTGTTTAGAGTTACAGAGGAGGTCTAGTGCTAGAATTATTGTTTATCGTCTAATGATCGCGGTGATACCTAATATGTGTGGTTTGAACACCGTTTACATAAGTGGGCGGGACTTACCTACGTGTTCGATTCTGCTGGCATGAGCTCAGAGGGACAGGGCGCTTAAAAAAAGTTTTTTCTCTTATTTAACTTTTTTTTTTACATGTCTCTTTAAAAAAAATGTGATCACTTTTATTCCTATTACAAGGAATATAAACCCTTTGCAATAGAAATAAGTATGACAGGTCCTCTTTTTTGTGAGATCTGGGGTCAAAAAGACCTCAGATCTCACATTTACACATAAAATAAAAAAAATAAAAAAATAAAATGTAGTTTTACATTTACTAAAAAAAAAAAAAAAAATCGTCCCTTTAAGGTCGTTACTCAAGGGCAGGGATCCTCAAACTACGGCCCTCCAGCTGTTGCAGAACTACACATCCCATGAGGCATTGTAAAACTCTGACATTCACAGACATGACTAGGCATGATGGGAATTGTAGTTCCTGAACAACTGGAGGGCCGTAGTTTGAAGACCCATGCTCAAGGGCATAGAGGGGGCCATCTTGCCCTTCACTCAACTTCCTGACCATCGCTTCAGGTAAGCGGGGGAGACAACCGTGAAGACTAAACTCAACAAAAATGTGTTTTACTGATAAAATGTACATCCACATTTAGGAATACACGTGCATGCTGAACCTGTTTGAGAACTGCTGTTCTATAAATGGTGTAAAAGGCTTCTCAGCTGGCTGACATTTTCAGATTTCATCACAGCAAATTTTCAGTTCTATTATCCAATTTTGTGACATTTACTGTGTACTGTTCTATCTAGGTACCAATCCATTACAGTCACCTCCTTGTCACAACAGGTTTGGCATTGAGCATAGAGTGTAATGACTCTATAGGGGGTTATTTACTAAAGGAAAATCCACTTTCCACTGCAAGTGCACTTGAAAGTAAAGTCGCTGTAGATATGAGGGGGACATGAAAGGAAAAATAAAAAACAGCATTTTAGCTTGCACATGATTGGATGATAAAATCAGCAGATCTTCCACTCATTTTAGATCTACCCCTTAGATTTAAAGCGACTGCACTTCCAAGTGGATTTTCCTTTCGTAAATAACCCCCTATGAGTTCTATTTTGGAATTCATGTTTTTGGATGGAAGAAACTTGTAAATACTGCTTTTACTCTCTAAATTTAGATTGTTGCTGCTCAAACAAATCAAGATAATGAGTGGTTATGCAGTTTTTCTTATCACATCCTATATTTTTAAGCAATATGCTGGATCCAATTCAAAGCTTTGCTTCTGTTCAGGAGCTTCCTGTGATAAAGTCCAGTCACTGTTGCTCTGTCCCCTTGTACAGGGTGACCGGTCTTGTCTCCGCCCCCTCCTGTCATTTTCTGCAGGGAGTCTGTAATGGGTGGGGCCTGCCCCCCGGCTCTACTCTCTGCACAGGCTATGCGCAACACAATGAGAATGTCACCACTACTTTTACATGGTAATAACGGATTAAAAAGCTTTCATATGGGTTTACATCCTTTGTGGCTAATAACACCTTCCAGTCCAGCCCTGGCATCTTTTTAAATGGGTCTTTGCACCTGAGGGGCATGGCAGACATGACTACAGTGATTGGCTTTCAACAGGGGTCACATGATCAGAAGTCCATCCTGCCAGCTTCCAATCATTACCACAGACTGTGGCCTGTCCAAACCTCAGCTGCCCATTGATGCATATGTGCAATGTGAGACTGTAAAGCCCATTCTCTCTGACACCACATATATGCATTATGTGGGTAGCAAGGGGTTAAAGCAGAACTAAACTCTCTCAGTCAACAATCAATCATGCTGCTAGCATTAGAATATAAATAGGAAAGTATATCATAATGTATTTACTTAAACAATTTGTATACATTTCTTCAGTTACTTCCTGGTTTCTGGGCCTAGGCAAATAATGTCATACATTCCAGGAGACTTCAGAAGGGGAGAAGCAGAGGAGGGGAGAAGGGATTTTCTAAGTTAAAGCAGTAGTACACTGCAAAAAAAGAAAAAAAAAAACCGCTCCCTGCAAGTTAAGAGCATAAAGTGCCAGTATGCACCGCATACTAGCACATTATAAAAGATTTACCTTAAAACAAAGCCCCCCAGCATTGCGATGTCACCGCTGCTAGGGCTTCCATCGTCATCCGGTCTTCCTTCTGGGTTTGAGGGCTCCAGCCGTTTAAATTGCCGAGCTGCAATGACATCACTCCTGTGCATGGGGGCAGGAGTCGTGGCCATGACACAGCTCTCTCAATGGACAGCATGCCATCCATTGAGAGTGTGCATGCGTCAGGGATGTGACCGGTTGCTGCTAAAATTAATATCTCTTAACCAGTGCACATTTAGAAGATATTTAGTGTATCTACAGGTAAGCCTTATTGTAGGCTTACCTGTAGGTATAAACAAAACAAGCAGAGTTTACTACCGCTTTAAGTACAAACTCCTGCATGCAGGCCTGGAATAAAGACAGTTGGATTCCAGGAAGTAAATGCTACAGGAGTCATCTGCCCTTATTAAAGATGGCTGTGGCCAGAAACGCTAGGAAGTGATTTCTCAATAAAATAAAATAAAATAGAGACATGGATGGATGAGTTTGCTTTGAATATTAAAAATTAATTAACTACTTGCCTATCAGGCACTTTTACCAGCCCAATTTTAAGCTGTTAGCATGCAACATTGAATTCAAACAAAATTTTTATTTTTTTGAGACAGATAGAGCTTTCTTTTGGTGGCATTTAATCGACACTGGGTTATTTATTTTTTTGCTAAAAAAAATGAAACAGACAAAAATTTTTGAAAAAAATGTTTTCTTAGTTTCTGTTAAAAAATTTTTTAAATAAGTAATTTTTCTCCTTCACTGATATGGCCTGATGATGCGGCACTGATGACACGGCACAAATGGGCACTGATTTGAAGCACTGATGGGTGGCACTGATGGGTGGCACTGAAAGGCATCAGTGCTGGGCACCGTTAGGGCTGCACTGATAATCAGGGCACTGCACGCTGGCAAGAGTGGGACAACATCGTCCCAGAACGAAAGAGCCGCCGCCCGCCTATCAATTCACAATACGGCGAGCAGGAGGTGGTTTAATAGCATTTTCAGTTAGTGGTGCTCAGATGCAGTTCATTCTTCTTTAAAGGGGTTGTAAAGGAAAGAATATTTTCTCCTAACTAGCTTCCTTTTACCTAATCCAGTGCTCGTTCACTAACCTCTTCCATCGATTTCCCTTGCAAATGTCCTTTTTTCTTCATTAAAATCCTCACTTCATGTTACTCTGTATGTAACTACACACCATCAGATGAGCTGTTCTGCCTGGTGGTGAGTGTCGTGCTCGGCCCCACCCTTGGACTACAGGAGTGCGTCAGGACGCACTCTACGTTGAACATAGAGACACAAGGGCTGTGTGTTAGTGGGTGTGTATATCACACAGCAGCGCCGCCTCCCTTGGCTTAGTTTCCAATCTTCACTGGCCCTCCTTGACTCCGCCCCCTTGTACCAGTCATCTGCATTGTTTATATTAAATTATTATTTCATTATTTATTATTTTAATTATTAGTATAGTTTTTTTTTTTTTTTTCATCAACTATGCCCTTACTGTAATTTATAAACCAATGTAAAACATTTGTCGTGAATTTATACTAGTTGAATAATAACCCGATTTGCAAATATTACCATAGCGAATGGATGAAACAGTCCTGTTGCGTAGGCTGGGGAGGCGGGAATGGGTGTATACTATGGGCTGGCGTGTGGACGAGAACTTTGCTTGTTCTCGTAAGGCGAAAAAAATAAAAAGGCTCTGCTCATGCGCAATGCCGCTAAGCGTAATGGGAACTGTACTTCCATTATTGCCACGCTGTCGCTGTGTTCCTGGTTTGGCACCGCAAACCAGGAAATACAGCATACTAACAAAAAACTAAAACACAAGCCTAATCTCAATACTTTTCCCTTTTTTGTATACAGCATACTAACTACACAGGAAAGCCGGAGGATGATTTATAAGCGCTATTTAAACAGGTATCTAGATTTTTTTAAATTAAAATAATTACTTTTTTCGATATAAGCACCTGACAAGGAATAATTATAGGGGAAAACCTTTTTTCCTTTACAACCCCTTTAAGAAAAATATAAAGATTTTGTCCTCAAAGTTCAGTTTAAAAAACAAAAAATTGTGAAAGTGAATATTTTAAAAGCAAGAGTGAGGAAGCCTGAAACTACTGCATGGCTCACATATTACAATATAAGCGTGCCCTATTTGTGAACGACATAAGCCAGGGGTGCCCAACCTTTTTAAGAGTGAGGGCCACTAAAGCAACTTGGTAACCAGTCATGGGCCACAATGAGCGGAGCGGGGCGGATGACAGGTCACGGCTACTCTATAGGCCCTCCGATCCGATGCACCCAGATGGAAGGGGGGACAAATTCCCTGCGGGTTAACTGAACTTTGCCATAGACTCTGCCTGTGGCAAAAGCCGGTGCTGTACAGGTAGCATCGACTTATGGGGCTCTGCTCTGCAGCCGCTTTCTTCCTCTACCACCAGCTTCATTCACAACACTGATGCTGTGGTATGACAGGTCGGCAACCTGCGATCTGGGCTTGCTAAACCATTCCAGAGCAGGAGGTCGCGGGCCACATCAGAGGGCTCTGCGGGCCACATGTGGCCCCCGGGCCACTGGTTGGTCACCCCTGACATAAGCAGTGTCTGTAGTGTCTGACATAAGCATGCCTGTTATTATGACACTACAGAAACCAAACAGGGCAAAATGCAGCCAGTGAGGGAGGTGGAGGCCTCCGTTATTAAACCAATGAGCCACCATTCATAGCCACATTTAGCTGCAACCTTTCATTGTTCTGACTGCTATTAAATGATGAGATCTGCTAAAAAGGTTTCTGCGCTTTGCACGCAGCCAATGTTCTTTTTTACAGCTATTGTATTATAAATGTGATAGTGCCTAATTTGTCTAATGGTCAGGCTGGAGGCTTTAAATGTTTTATTAACATGACTGAGGTTAGTTACCAAGAGCATTTCCTAATGAATCTGTCTACTGTGCTTAGCAAACTTTGCTTTACAGCAGCAAATCACAATAATTACACCGGCTAGCCTAACAACATATTAGGACCTTTGGAAAGTATGTCTGCTCACACCTCTCATAACCACTAAGTCTTTTTGGCATTTTAATAGTGACCCTGAATGGCATTATTAACACCAGTGCTTGCACATCTAAGTTTTCCAATTAGACTTTGAGAACTTTTACAGATCTGGTGGCACATGAATGGCCTCCTAACACTGTTGTCATAATTTACCAGCAGGAGCCAATCTTAACTCACAGGAATGCAATTGATTCTCTATTTCTATAAGTCTTTAGGGATACATTTTTCATCAGTCCCTGTGTAGTTTCTAATCTAATAAAATGTTTCTCAATAGCAGGCCTCAAGGATAAAGTGCATACTTTCCACACACTGAGGCTGTAACACAATTTTGTTTATCAGTAAGTGTTCATTCACACTGTCTGCACTGCTCAACGCAAATGTACATAGACAAACAATTGTTTTATAGCGTAATTTTTTTGGGCCCTGCAAGTACATCATATAGTAGAGTCAATCTTCACAAGTGTGAGAGGTTTCTGCTTAAACATGGGGCATGGCCCATGGTACCGCACAGGTTAACTCATGACCTCTTTCTATAGCCTTAGAACTGACACTTTCCGTGAAGAAACTATGTATCCCCCCCAATCCATGGATCTCTAATGCTGCGTACACCCAATCGGAAATTTCGCCAGCAAAAGTCAGATGAGAGCTTTTGGTCAGAAAATGTGACCGTGTGTATGCTCCATCTGACTTTTGCTGGCGGAATTCCAGCCAGCAAAAGATTGAGAGCAGCTTCTCAATTTTTCGGTCGGAAAACGTTTTGATCGGAAATTCCGATCGTCTGTACCAATTCCGACAAGCCAAATTCCTACGCATGCTCGGAAACAATTCGACGCATGCTCGGAAGTTTTGAACTTCATTTTCTAGGCTCGTCGTAGTGTTGTACGTCATTGCGTTCTTGACTGTCGAAAGTTCAGCAAACTTTTGTGTGGCCGTGTGTATGCAAGCCAAGCTTGAGCGGAATTCCATCGGAAAAAACATCCAAGATTTTTCTGATGGAAAATCCGCTCGTGTGTACGCGGCATTAGTCCAATACTGATGCTTGTGAGAGCTACACAGTAATTAGATCAGAGACAAACAGGCAGAGCAATTACCAGAGCTCACCATGCAGTGTTTTATATCATTTGCACTTAAACATTTGTACTGCATCACAGAGAAAATGGCAAGACATGGACTAAACGCTGTGTGGCCAAGAACAAGCAGCTGCCTGTAAATTCAGCAAACAGGGACAAGCTAGGTGAATAAAGACATGGACATAAGGGGATCGATCAGCCATGACACTACAAACTGCAACCACAAAATGTGAGCCCAAGGTAGGGACAAGGTACAGAAAATAAACACAGGAAATGTGTGTGTGTGTGTGTGTGTAGAAAAATCATTTCCCATACCCCCGTATATTGCTTTTGCTAAGATGTATGCCGCGTACACACGGTCGGAATTTCCAATGGAAACAGTCCGATGGGAGCTTTTCAACGGATTTTCCGACCGTGTGTATGCCCATCGGTCTTTTTCTGTCGGAATTTCCGACGGACTTTGGATTGAGAACCTGTTGGATTTTCCGATCATGTGTATGCAATTCCGACACACAAAATTCTGACGCATGCTCGGAAACAATTTGACGCATGCTCGGAAGCATTAAACTTCCCTTTTATAGTGCTGTCGAACGTGTTTTATGCCGCTGTGTTACAGACCATCGGAATTTGGTGTGACTGTGTGTAGGCAAGACAGTTTGAGCGAAATTCCGACGGAATTCCGACGGGAAAACCATCAGAGCTTTTTCCGACGAGAATTCCGACCGTGTGTACGCGGCATAAGAGTCTTTTAAAACTATCCATACTTCCTGCCAACACCACGGATTGAGGAAAAGAGTTCCACATTCTTACCGCCCTGACAGTATAAAAAAAACGTGCGCAGCTTAAGGTTAAACCACTTTTCTTCCAGTCTAATTGTGTGGCCCTGTGTCTTCCTATACTCCCTGAGACTGAAAAGCTTCATCCGTTGAGATATTTGTATATCGCTATAATAACTCCAAGGGGATTGAATTTAGCGCTTGTAGTCATTCCTCATAATTGAAGTCCTCCAGGCCCCTATATTATATTAGTTGCCCTTCTCTAGACTCTCTCAAGCTCCAGCACGTCCTTTCTGAGGATTGGTGACCAGAACTGGACGGAATACTCCAGATGCGGCCGAACCAGAGTTTTATAAAGTGGGAGAATAATCGTTTTATCTCTGAAGTTAATTACCTTTTTTCTGCTGGATTTGGTAGCTGCAGCTTTAACACTGCATGCTATTGCTCAGTCTGTCTTCTAATAGTAACCCCAGATCTTTCTCCATCCTGGAAACCCCTAATGAGTAACTTGAGTTTATATTTTTACCCCCCAAGTGCATTAACTTAAATTTTTCAATGTTAAACTTCATTTGTCATGCAGTAGCCCACTCCAGTAATTTATTCAGGTCCTCTTGTTAGTTTCTATATCCTGCTGTGTTGTCATTGCCCTAGCATTCCTCCTTCCGCTAAAAGCTCATAGTCACTTCAGTTACCAGGAACTTATAGCAAAACTGTTCAGCGGACTCTGATAGCTTTGATTAGTGGCTGACAAGCCAAGGATGAGAGGTAGTCACCTAAAACTCTCCCATCTCCTCACCTCAAGCCACTGAGGTTCACAGCTGAAAGCCACCCCCCCCCCCCCACTTATACTGCCAATTCATCCCCCGCAGCACTGAGATCCCCCCAGAACCCACAATCCCATGTGGCTACTCTGCAGCTGCCCTCCACTCCCCTCCAGCCAGCTTCAGGTGCTGCAGGGGAGCCACTGGGACTTTAAAATATTAAAACACATCCCCCTGTCAACTCCAACCTCCTCTCTACTTAACACCCCCTGCAAATCGAGCCCTCCTCACTGATCCCCCTTGCACCTGTGCCTGCAGTGCTGCTGGCCAGCTTTCCCCCCTACACCTCATGCTGGTTGAGTTTGCGTACAGCGGCTGTGCCCTTGCAGCCTCTGCATCCTAATTGACATATATGGGAATGGCTGCAAGGGGATGCAACATCTGTGTATCTTGGTGTGGGCAAACATGGCCCTCCAGATACATACACTTTAGTATGCTCCGTCCTATTTGAATGAGGCCTTAGTAGAAATTTAGCAGGAATTTACGTAGTGTTTGTGTGCACTAACAATGATTCGTTTATTTTTAGTGAAAAAACAGATTTGATAAACATTTGCACAATTATTGCGAGGCCTAAAAATTCAGTAGCGCATTTCTTTTCTTCTACAGGTCATGTGCTTTCAGAAAATGTATGGTTTATCGATACCGATATTGGCTGACAATTCCATCTTTTACAATCTTTTGACAGATTGCAAAAGATCGTAGGATAAACCCCCAAAAATTCTTCAAATATATTAATAGTAAAAAGGTTGAGTCTGAGCATGTAGGTCCTGGGGACAAAGAAAAGGCAAATTTATTAAATAATTTCTTCAGCTCTATGTATACAAAAGAGCATGGGGGAGCTCATATCCATAATGGGGGTGGTATTGACACAGCCCCAAATGATCCACAATGGCTCAAAAGTGATATGGTCCAGAAATATTTAGACATAATAAAGGTGGATAAAGCACCTGGACCAAATGGCATCCACCCACGGATCCTAAAAGAATTGAGCTCTGTAATTTCAAAGCCATTGTATCTAATATTTATGGACTCATTAATGACTGGAATAGTACCACTGGATTGGCGTAGGGCCAATGTGGTGCCCATATATAAAATGGGAACAAAGTCTTTAGACCAAGTAACTATAGACCTGTTAGTTAGTTTAACTTCTAGAGTCAGGAAGGTACTGGAGCGTTTAACCACTTCAATACAGGGCATTTATACACCCTTCCTTCCCAGACCAATTTTTAGCTTTCAGCGCTCTCACACTTTGAATGCCAATTACTCAGTCATGCAACACTGTATCCAAACAACATTTTTTTCATACAAATATAGCTTTCTTTTGGTGGTATTTAATCACCACTAGGTTTTTTATTTTTTGCGACATAAGTGAAAAAAGAGCGAAAATTTTGAAAAAAAAAAAACACTTTTTTTTTAGCTTCTATGCAAACATTTTGCAATAAGTCAATTTTGTTCATAAATTTGGGCCAAAATTTATACTGCTACATCTCTTTGGTAAAAATAACCCAAATTAGTGGATATTATTTAGACTCTTTGAAAGTTATAGAGTCTACAAGCTATGGTGCAAATCATTGAAAATTGATCACATCTGATCACACCTGATGCACTGACGGCCTATCTCATTTCCTGAGGCTCTGAAATGTCAGGAAAGTACAAATACCCCCCAAATTACGCCTTTTTGAAACGTAGACAGTCCAAGGTATTTAGTAAGAGGCATGGTGAGTTTTTTGAAGTTGTAAATTTTTCCCACAATTGCATATGCATACTTCCAATTACACCCCAAAATACATTCTGCAACTCCTCCTGAGTATGGTGATACCACATGTGTGGGACTTTTACACAGCCTGGCCACACAGAGAGGTCCAACATGCAGGGAGCACCGTCAGGGGTTCTAGGAGCATAAATTACACCTCTAATTTCCTAACGAATAAATCCACCTGTGAAGGCCCTGGAACACCAGGACAATGGAATTACCCACAAAATGACCCCATTTTGGAAAGAAAACACCCCAACGTCTATTCTATGAGGCATAATGAGTGTTTTAAACAGTTCATTTTTTTCCACAAGTCTTCGGAAAACGTGGAAAGAAAATGAAAACATATTTTTTTTCTTTGGTGGTCAGTTTCTAAGATATTTCTAACTCAAAGCATGTATATAGCAAAAATGACACCCCAAAAAACATTCTGCTACTCATCCTGAGTACGGAGATACCACATGTATGTGACTTTTACACAGCCTGGCCACATACAAAGGCCCAACATGCAGGGAGAACCGTCAGGCATTCTAGGAGCATAAATGACACCTCTAAATAGATATTTCTTTTTTTTTTTAATTCTCTATTTATTTCTTCAAAGGGATACATTACAAACATATTATACATTACTTTAATCATCCAGATTTACTGTCCTTTAACTTCATTAAATTATATTTCCATCTTTTCCATCAATTTATTATTATCCCTTTTTATTTTTTTCCATTTATTTTATATGCATTCCCCATCTAACCCAGTTCCCTGTGCCTCTTCTTAGTCTGTGGGCCTTAATCCCTAAGGTACCCTAGAGGCCTCCCCCAACCCTGGAAAAAAAGAAAAAATGTTATCCCTCCCCCTCCCCCATCCCCCCCCCCTCTACCACCCTTTCTTATTCTATTCTCCCGTCTCCTCACCCATTAACTTCTTACCTTCCTCTGTTTGTAGATATTCCTCCCATGGAGCCCATATTTGTTTAACACGTTCCCTTCCTTCTAAGGACCTCGGTATTAAACTTTCCATTATCCCTATTCTTCGGAGTGTGTTAAGCCACATAGAAATACTAGGGGCCTGTGGTTCCTTCCAACATCTAGGGATGCAGCTTTTCGCTGCATTCACCAGATGGCATACTATTGAATTTTTATAGTTCTTAATAGGGATTTGTGAGAGATGTAATAGAAAAAACTCTGGGTCCTGTGGAATATAAAACTCCGTAAGTAGTTGGGTAATTCTTTGTACCTCTTGCCAAAATTGTTTAATTACTGGGCATGTCCAAAATATATGGAGTAATGTGCCCCTTCCCTGACAGCCCCTCCAGCAACTCCCCGAAGCATCTGGGAATATTTTATTCATCTTTGAGGGGGTATAGTACCATCTTGTTAATAGCTTTAAATTTAGCTCCTGCATTTTTGTGCACCTTGACGATCTCAATATCAGATGTATTATTTTCTGCCCTTGTTCTAAGGTGAATTTTTTGTCTAGGTCTCTCCCCCTTATTTATCCAAACTCGCCAATGTATATCCTTCTGGTGGGGCTATCAGAAGCGCATACATTTTAGAGATAACATGAGTCAAGGGCTCATTCTCCTCACAATACTTCCCAAACTTTGTTCGGGGTCTCTCAAATTCTTCCACTGGCCCTAGTGTTTCTAAGAAGTGTTGCACTTGTCTTGCTTGCCAAAAAGGTATTTCTATCTGTGCTCCTTTTTTTGTTAAATCCTCTATCCTCTAAATAGATATTTCTAAAACATAGCATGTATATAGCAAAAATTACACCCCAAAACACATTCTGCTACTCCTTCTGAGTATGGCGATACCACATGTGTGAGACTTTTACACAGCCTGGTCATATAAAGAGGCCCAACGTTGAAGTAGTACCTTGAGGCGTTCTAGGAGCATAAATTACACATCTCATTTCATTCCTACCTATCACACTTTTGAAGGTCCTGGAGCACCAGGACAATGAAATTACCCCCAAAATGACCCCATTTTGGAAAGCAAACACCCCAACGTGTATTCTATGAGGCATGGGCTGCAAATAGGTACTCGGGTACTCTTTCTTTTAAGAAAGGCCTGGATACTTTCCTAAATGTACATAATATAACTGGGTACTAACATTTATAGGTAAAGTTGATCCAGGGAAAATCCGACTGCCTCTCGGGGATCAGGAAAGATATTTTTTCCCCTGCTGTAGCAAATTGGATCATGCGTTGCTGGGGTTTTTCGCCTTCCTCTGGATCAACTGTGAGTATAGGCTTGGGTATATGGGATTAATTTTTTTTTATTATTACTTATTTATTTTTATGGTTGAACTAGATGGACTTGTGTCTTTTTTAAACCTAAATATTTTCATGAATAGTTTGTGGTGCACTGATAAAAAATCGGCATCAGTGCAACCCTAGTTTGGGGACTCTTACAAACTCTGAAAGCTGTACAGGAAAAATAAATAAGCAAATGAAAAATTGCAAAAATGATCTGGCCACATGAGTTTCAGTGTGGAGCGCAGGGCCTGTCAGGAAAAGGGTTAAAGCTGTCTACAGTGCTGAAGCGGACACACGTTCTGTTTCCACTGAACTGTCCATAGTGCTGAAACAAATGCAGGCTATTTAACATTGAACTGTCCACAGTGCTGAATTAGGAGTGGAATATATTTTCGATGGGACTGTCCAAGGTGCTGACACACAGAACTGTCACCTGGTGCTGATGAAAGGGTCATAGTTTCGATTTGCACGGGTGATTGGAGGAAATAAAAAAACTCCAAGCCCATTTTAACTTTTTTTTTTTTTAAACTTTTATTAGTTTACAAGTTTTTAAAGTGGTGTCCCCCCCCCCCCCCCCAAAAAAAAATAGCTTAAAATTCCTAAAAAAATAAATAATTGGAAAAAACAATATTTTTAACTCACCTCTAAATGCTTGTTGCTAGGGGGTCCCTCGTAGTCTGCCTCCTTCAGTGCCCGGGCTGGTGACATCACTTCCCCTCGGCGCAGTCAGTCATGTGGGACACGTGACAGGTCCCAGATGACTGCGCGGCATATGACGGCACCGCTCGTGCATGCGCAGTGGGTGCCCGGCTGTAAAGCCACAGCTGGGTGCCCACAGTAAGAATGCCGGCGCCGGCTGTCAATTTTTTATTGCAAACGGTTTTAGAGCTCATTCACATGAGGCACACATAACCCTATGTCCTGTGTCCATGGACACAGCCGCTGCTCTCAATGTGACATCTGTGCAGGTGCACCGCCCCTGAACACATTCAGGATACGTTCCGGGCCATTCACCCGAGCCATCCTTGATGTCACATTGGGAGCCGTGGCTGTCAGTGCAACCGCTGCATCCCAACTGACATAAATTGGGACAACCTGCACGGACACCTGTGCACCCCCCTGCAAATAAACACACTTATGTATGCACTTATATACACCCCATGTGAACGTGACCTACGTGTACCTGAATATAACTTGGTATCAGATTTTTGTAATTTTCTATAAAGCAACACCATACTGATTGAGATTGGGAGGGACATTCTGATAGAAGGAGAGAGCAGAGTGGGCAGGGGGGTTACCTCATCAGTCCGTTGCTGTTCTTTTAAGTCCAGACAACAGGCTGGGGGTTGGAGAGAATTCATCACTAAATTCCCCTTAGGTGCAAGTGGACATTGTCAAGCATATAGACTCCTCCAATGTGTAAAGTGAAAAGAAAAAAAGGTACCTCTAAGTGCAGAAGTAAAACTTTATATCTCCCAAAAGGGTTAAAAAACACTTACAAAATGGTGGATGGGTAGGAGCACACCATATTAGTAATATGGCAGGTGGTCCGGCGTTCTGGTAGTCCCAAAGATTCTCAGGGCTATCTGGAGGTATAATTCTATGGCAGCATATTCTGAAGTGGTCGGCAGATGGAAGCCACAACTCTCCTGGATACTGGGAAGACAGCTAGGCTGTCTTAGACAGCATGGAAGCCAAATCCATGAAGTGACCTCAGTGGAAAGGGACCAGCAACCAGTGTGGACAGCAAACTGGAAGTGATGTCATCAACATGCAATGCATTTCATGACAGCTAATTGGTTCCTTCTTCAAGCAATTACTCTGTCATTGCTTGAAGAAGGAACCAATTAGCTGTTCCCGAAACGCGTCGTTGACTCCGCCATTGCTTGAAGAAGGAACCAATTAGTTGTTCCAATATGCGTTGCATGTTGATGACATCACTTTCGATTTGCTGTCCACGCTGGTTGTTGGTCCCTTCCTGCTGAAGTCACTTCCTGGATTCAGCTTCCATGCCGTCTCAGAAAGCCTAGCTGTCTTCCCAGTAACCAGGAGAGTTGTGGCTTCCATCTGCCAGCCACCTGCCATCTTCCAGGCAGAATATGCTGCCATAGAATTACATCTCCGAATATCCCTGAGACTCTTTGGGACTAACAGAACGCCGGACCACCTGCCATATTACTAATATGGCAGCAAGTGGTTAATGACACCAACAATGGGGCTCTATGACACCAACAATGGGGCACAATTCCTCCCAATGACACCAATGATGGGAAATGTTGTACTTCCAATGGCCACAGTCCGGCCCCCTTAAAGTCTGAAGGACAGTAAACCGGCTCTTTGTTTAAAAAGTTTGGAGCCCCCTGGTCTAGAGCAGTGGTTCCCAATTATATAACAAAAAATAAATGTAGCGCAACACAGTGTAATACTAGTCAAAATACATAAAGTTCATAATAATAAAGACAATAGTCAGTCTTCAAAAGGTTGTTACCTTCATGCAAAGAATGCATGAAGGTAAAAAAAACCTTGAGCCTTTATAACCACTTGAAGCGTACCTCCCAGTTTGGCCTCCAAACTGGCAAAAAAACGTTTAATGCCCTTCAAATTTAACAGCCATGGTAGGAAGAGGCCTCCAACCTTCTTAAGACTCCAAACAGCACACCCAGTCCCACAAGGAAATGTAGAGGCAAAAAGAAACGAACAGTGCTTTCTGTGTGTGATTTTAATAATCAAGAAATAATAAATTACACTTGCAATATGTAAACGATCACCAACATCAAAAAAGTGCCATAAATCTTCAACAGCATAATGAAACGAACATTGCCAAATGTGTATCCACCACCAGTAACATGAAGCTGCTCACCTCCCTGTTAGACCTCATAAAGGTCAAAAAGTGCTCTATCCCCTTCAGGGTTAAATGCCAAGACAGGACATCACAGGTTATGACTGCCAAATTCCTCCACACTGAGGATACCAATAAAACTGGTAGAATAAATTGCACTTGCAATGTATTAAAGATTCTTAATACATTGGAAGTGCATTTTATTCTCGGATTCTTAATACATTTTATATACAGAGAGCACTATTACCTTCTTCTTGCTTCTTCATGTACCATGCGATTGTAATATGTATTCATTGGGGGTGTAGTCAAATGGGAAACCACAGTCACAGCACACTGTAACGCACTTAGCAGGCTCCCACCTTTCTCCTTGAGTCTGTACAATACCAAACACCAAGGCCATGTGGTGCACTGAGGTACTCTACACAACAATGGACCGACACACTACAGGACTCAGAGGTGGGCCCGTTGGGAAACAAGCCTCATAGTGCTTGAGTGCCAAGTGCCTCTACTGACACACCACTGTGCGACTGCTGCACTGCCACACCATTCTGCCTGGTCCCCAAAGCCAGACACCAAGTGCCCTTCCAAAAGCACCATCCTGACCCGATACACTCTGGGCTTAGGAGAGTCTGGGGGCTGATGAAGAGCTGAAAGTGGAAATCCTGGAGAGGAACCAAGACTCAGAATGCGTTCCTGCTGGAGTTTATGAGTAACATCACACTGTTAATCTGTGATTCAAGGCAATAAATTACCTAAATTATTGTACTACTTTTTGAATTCCATTACTGGGGCGTATATTTACAGTTACAAAATATATATGTGAAATAACAGCAACTATAACTATATTCATGACAAACATTTTGTTAATACGAAGGATACAATTTATGGAAATGAGCTGCCAAGGGGTACAATTTCTGTAAATGGGTAAAAAACCTTAGTTAGACTTACCGGTAACGGTATTTCTACGAGTCTTTCAGGACAGCACTTGGAGAGAGCGTAGCTCCACCCACTTCCCAGGAAACACTGCAGTAAATTCCTTTAAAGTCTGGACACCTCCACCATGGCCTCAGTTGTTACCGAGTACCTCCGGCCATGCTGAAAGTACATAAGCAGAACATAGCAACCATAACCGTTAACATCTTATAACATTTTATAGCATTTCTTAACCCAAGGGAGGGTCATTGGCGCTGTCCTGAAAGACTCGTAGAAATACCGTTACCGGTAAGTCTAACTAAGGTTTTCTCACCTCGTCTTTCAGGACAGCACTTGGAGATGACAAAAGAGTACTTACTCTTAGGGTGGGACCACCGCTTGCAGGACCTTCCTGCCAAACGACTGCTCTGCCGCTGAGAGCAGGTCCATCCTATAATGGCGAGCGAAGGTTGAGTAGCTCGTCCATGTGGCCGCTTTGCAGATTCGCTCTGGTGAGGCCCCAGCTCTTTCCGCCCAGGATGTAGCTAAAGCCCGAGTTGAATGGGCTACTACCCCTACGGGAGGATCCCTTTCCATAGCTCTATAAGCTTCGTGGATAGCCATCCGAAGCCACCTACCGATCGTGCTCTTAGAAGCACCATACCCTTTGCGAGACCCTGCAAACAACAGAAAAAGAGAATTGGACTTTCTGAATTCCTTAGATATTTTGAGGTAGTGTAAAACGCACCTCCTCACGTCCAGACTATGGAAATCTCTTTCTCTCGAGTTTTTTGGGTCTGGGCAAAATGTCGGCAGGACTATCTCCTGAGCCCTATGAAAACCTGAGACTACCTTCGGTAGGAACCCTGGGTCTGTTCTCAACACCACCCGATCCGGGAAGACAGTTAAGAAGGGCTCAGTGATGGACAGCGCCTGAAGCTCACTGACCCTTCTGGCTGAAGTAACTGCAATCAGCAGTGCTAACTTCAAGGACCAAAATTTGATTGAGGTCTCCTCCGGTGGCTCAAAGGGCCTTTTAGTCAGACCCTGCAAGACCACCGAAAGATCCCACTTGGGAAAACACTTCAATGGCACCGGCCTGAGCCTAGCCAGTGACCTGAAGAACCTAATAACCCAAGGGTCTAGAGATAGCCTTCTCTCTAAAAAAACTGATAACGCAGCTACCTGAACCTTCAGGGTACTTGCTGCCAACCCCTTTTCAACTCCGTCCTGTAGAAATTCCAGAACGGAAAAATTCTCCCTAGGAGAACAATTTTTTGAGGCACACCAGGAATTAAAACACTTCCAGGTTTTAAAATAAATAGCCCTTGTGACCTTCTTTCTACTATTCAGAAGGGTACAAATTAAATTCTTGGACAAACCCTTATCTTTCAGGATTTGCTCCTCAGTAGTCAGGCTGCTAGGTTGAGCTGACCCGCGTTGGGATGTAGAAGGGGACCCTGGGACAACAGATCCGCTCTGATCGGTAAGACCCAATGGGGTTCTACCGCCAACTTCAGTAGGCCCGAAAACCAGGGCCTCTTGGGCCAATATGGGGCCACTAAAACTAAGGTGGTCCTCTCCTCTTGGAGCTTCTTGAGCACCAAGGGGATTAGCTGTATAGGGGGAAACGCATAGCACAAGCGGAAGGCCCAGCGCTGAGCCAGAGCGTCCAGACCCTCCGCTTGGTCCTGTCTGTTCAGGGAGAAAAAGACTGGAACTCTTGCATTTGCTTCTGACGCAAAGAGATCTATCTGGGGCACTCCCCATCTGTCCGAAATCTGTTCGAAGACCTCCTGGTTCAGAGACCATTCGGACTCCAAAACCCTCTTCCTGCTCAGGAAGTCTGCTACGTGGTTTAGGGTGCCCTTTAGATGGACCGCTGTCAGGGACGCTAGATTGTCCTCTGCCCAGTAAAGGATCTGACGGGCCAGGTCTAGAAGATGCCTGCTCCTTGTGCCTCCCTGTCTCGATATATACGCCACAGCTGTGGCGTTGTCTGACAGAATCTGGATGTGTCGGCCTCCGATCGACTGCCTGAAGGCCCACAGACCCAGAAGGATGGCTCTCAGCTCCCTCCAGTTCGAGGATCTCCTGGATTCCTCCACTGACCAGGAGCCCTGGGCCAGCTGCCCCTCGAGATGCGCACCCCATCCCCAAGAGCTCGCATCTGTCGTGAGGACTTTGGCTGCGGGGAAAACCCATAATAGCCCCTTGCACAGATTTGCCTGACCCCTCCACCACCATAACTTCCTCTTTACTGATGATGGAATCCTCATCTGCTTGTCCAGAGACTCCCCATAGGACCAGCTCTGCAAGATTGCTTGCTGGAGGTCCCTGGAATGGAGACGGGCCCACTGGACAGCCGGGATGGAGGCTGTGAGAAGCCCTAGGGTGGACATGGCCGCACGCACAGAGACTGACAGATTTGTCTGCATCCTCTGTACCGCTGCCTGTACCTTCCTGATCTTCTCCTCCGGAAGAAAGATCTTTTCCTGTACGGAGTCGATCGTATAGCCTAGGAACACTATCACTTGTGAAGGGACCAGGTTTGACTTTTCCTGGTTCAGGATCCAACCTAGGCTCTCTAAATGGCATTGAGCCCTCACTAGATCCCTGCGGAGAGACTCCTCTGAGCTGGCGAATAGGAGAAGGTCGTCGAGGTACGGTACCACCGCTATCCCTTCCAACCTGAGTGGTGCTAACGCCTCTGCCATGACCTTTGTAAAGATCCGTGGTGAGGCAGAGAGCCCGAACGGGAGAGCTCGAAACTGAAAATGAGACATCACCCCTCCTGCCCTGATAGCCAGACGCAGGTACCTCTGCGACTCGGGTTTGATGGGAACGTGAAGATACGCGTCCCTCAAATCTATTGAGGCTAGAAAGCACCCTGTGGGTAGGAGTTTCCTCACCGAGTAAATCGTGTCCATACGGAATCTCTTGTACCGTATGGACCGATTTAGGACTTTTAAATTCAAGATCAGCCTGAATTTCCCCGACGGCTTCCTCACCAGGAAAACGTGAGAATAAAACCCTAGCTCTTCCTCCCTTTGAGGAACTGGGATAATCACTCTCTGCCGCAGGAACTCCTGCAAAAGAGAGGACATTGCCACCGACTTCTCCAGGTCTCTTGGAAGCTGTGTGACATAGAACCGGGAAGGTGGCCTCTCTGAAAACTCCAGTGCGTACCCCTCCGAAATTACTTTGAGAACGAACGCACTGGGAGTTGCCCTCTCCCACTGCGGAAGAAAGGATTGAAGCCTTCCTCCCACAGCCTGGGGACCGTCACTGGGTCTTGGCGGGTTGACTGGGGGGACGAAACAACACCCCAGACTTCCCCCTGCCCCTCTGAGACCTCCACGGTCTCCTCTGTCCTGCTTCCTTGGAATCTCGGGCCTGGAAAAAAGGACGAAAATTCTTCTTGGGGTGAGGCGCCACTTTCTTTTTAACTGGAAAGGCCTTCTTCTTGTCCGCCGTCCTATCAAGAACGGCGTCAAGACCCGGGCCAAACACCAGATCCCCCTCAAAGGGTAGGCCACATAACTTGGACTTAGAGGCTGAATCCCCAGTCCAAGTCTTGACCCAAAGAGCCCTCCTAGCCGAATTAATCAGGGCTGAGGACCTCGCAGAGATCTTAATGGACTCTGCTGATGCATCCACCATGTACCCTACTGCCCTCTGTAGGACTGGTAAGGTCTCCAGCAGGTCCTTACGAGCGGTACCTGCCTCAATATGGCCCCTCAGCTGTTCTAGCCAGTGCTCCAGATTCCTGGCCACAACTGTCGATGCCATTGCTGGCTTGAGGTTAATAAGGGTGGAATCCCAAGCCTTTTTGAGCAATGAATCCGCCCTCTTGTCCATGGCGTCCTTCAAGACCCCCATGTCCTCGAAAGCCAGGTCCGTATTACGTGACACTTGGGAAAAAGCCGCATCCAGCTTGGGCCTCTTGTTCCACACCTGAGAGTTGTCCTCGTCAAACGGAAATCTCCTTTTTAGAGACCTGGAGAAAAAAGGGGCCCTCTCTGGGTCCTTCCACTCCCTTTTAATAGTGTCTGTTAGGACCTGATGTACCGGGAACATGCGATGTTTGACTTCATCCATGCCCCGATACATCCTGTCATGCAAAGATAGATCAGCCCTATCTTCCTTAATACTCAGGGTGGTGTGTATCGTTTTAAGGAGATCGTCTACCTCCTCCAACGATAGCTTATAGCGAGATGAGGAAACCTCTCTGTCCTCGTCTTCCTCTTCTGACCCTGACGGTTCTTCCTTCTCCTCTTCCTCAGAATCGCTAACCTCCCTTCTTGTTGCAGAGGAGGTGTGAGTACTGGGGGAGGAACTCGCTGCTTCTACTACTGGGCGCTTGTCCAGATAGGAGCGGAAGGATGAGAAGGTTTCTTCCAGCTCCTTCCGGAAGGAGAAGAGCAACTCACCAGGCTGAACAGAAGGTTCCCTGGTAGCCGCTTCCTCCCTAACCAACTCTGCTATGCAACCCTTGCATAGCGGTTTAGCCCATGCCTCCCTAAGGGTGGTCTTACATGCCGCACACCGCTTTTTAGGGGGAGGGATAGTATGTTTGGACTTTTCTTTAGCTTTCTGAAAAACACCAAAACACCACAAAAACACTTTTTAAAAACCAAAAACAGCATTCTTAGTGCACAAGATTTCCTCGCTAGAAAACCTTAAGCAAATGCATATCAAACAGACAATGGCACACAGACAAACCCCAAAACCATTGCTGCACAGAAAAAAAAAACATACATCTGCAAAACAAAAGTCAAATTTCTGCAGTGTATGGCAGGCTCCCCTTCCTCCCTATGGAGGGGGAAGGGAAGGGACACACAAAATATCCAAGGTATTAGCTAGAGACTCGCCGTCCCTCTTACCTGGATATGGCCTGTGTCTGTGGCTCCTGCTCCTGCCACCGCTGCTGGTTCCGGTTCACTCATCCTGACTGCAGCCGCCCAGAAGCTTTTGAAAAGTGCCCTTTTTATTTTGAATCTCCCGGTCCTTTCGCCGCTGCGAGGACCGGAAGCTGACACAGGCCGAGGCCGCCTCCCCCTCCTGCGTTCCTGCGGCCGGAACCGGAAGCCGCTACGCGCCGCCGGAAGTCCCGCCCCGTCCAGCAGTGACGTCGCCCGCCACTCGGCGCTGCCGGCGCCATATTTGAAAATCAAAAACTCCCACTGGAGAAATGGCTGCAGCCTGCTGGAGCGGAGACCTCCGGCGGCCTCTACCCTCGCCGGGCCCGAGAAGGAGAAGACACCGGAATACCCCCCACACGTCAGGGGGGGTATTGGGCTTTAAGGCCTGAAAAGAAAAAATGACTATACAGGTAAGCAGCCATCTCCCTCCACCTGGAGAGAGCGCAGCAACCCCTGGTTCCCCTGCAGCGCTTCCACCATGGCCGGAGGAAACACTACAACTGAGGCCATGGTGGAGGTGTCCAGACTTTAAAGGAATTTACTGCAGTGTTTCCTGGGAAGTGGGTGGAGCTACGCTCTCTCCAAGTGCTGTCCTGAAAGACGAGGTGAGAAAAAAGGATGGGAACCACCGCTCTAAAGTAATGAGCAATGCTCCAGACAATGAGAAATTACAGTTTCAAGCAAGTACCATTGACCTAGGGACCCATGAAAACACAGTATATATAAAAAAAACTGGATTAAATGGATTTACAGCCATAACAAATAAGAAGAAGAAGAAACACCTAGGAACATCTACAAAGACTCCTGTGGAGTACACTCTTGCAAAACACACAACTAGCAAATTTATGCACATAATGTACACAAATCATACAGGGGGCATTGCATATTATGTGCACCTGAGGTAAGCAATCTACACTTCATGTTTTCTGTATTATCAATTTTTCCTCTGGGGAGATTTTAAATTTGAACATAAATTAATATAAAAAAAAAAAATAAAAAAAAATAAAAACACTATTGCAAATCGCAAGCAAATATAAAACAGCTTTGCAAAAAGGAATATGGCAGGAAATGGCATTGTAGGAAAATATATATATAATTGGAAAATGTCTGCCCGTATTTTATAAAATTAATATAAACATATATATATATATATATATATATATATATATATATATAAACAATTGTGCAGAAATTAAGGTAAACGATGTATACTGCAGTCTGGAGTATAATCTAAATATACCTGCAAGTAGTAAACAGTACTATTTTAAAGTTATGACAAACACCCCAAAACCATACATACCAGCAAATGACATTTAGCGCAAGTTAAAAGCTTTATGCATATTTTGTGCTTAAACTCACATTATTAACCCTTCCCTTGCCACTGATGTAAGGGATATCGTGGCACAGAAGGGCTTGAAGCTAGCCAAGTCTGTATCCCTTACATCAGCTGCATTCTCCCTTCTGTAATAAGTTCATGGTCACATCATGATCCCCGAACTCTCCCCAAAAAGCTAATCAATGAGCAGTATGTAGTGGTAGTGTGGTCAGTGATCAGTATGTAGTGGCAGGGCAGTCAGTGATCAGTATGTAGTGGTAGTGTGGTCAGTGATCAGTATGTAGTGGCAGGGCAGTCAGTGATCAGTATGTAGTGGCAGGGCAGTCAGTGATCAGTATGTAGTGGCAGGGCAGTCAGTGATCAGTATTTAGTGGCAGGGCAGTCAGTGATCAGTATTTAGTGGCAGGGCAGTCAGTGATCAGTATTTAGTGGCAGGGCAGTCAGTGATCAGTATTTAGTGGCAGGGCAGTCAGTGATCAGTATGTAGTGGTAGGGCAGTCAGTGATCAGTATTTAGTGGCAGGGCAGTCAGTGATCAGTATGTAGTGGTAGTGTGGTCAGTGATCAGTATGTAGTGGCAGGGCAGTCAGTGATCAGTATTTAGTGGCAGGGCAGTCAGTGATCAGTATTTAGTGGCAGGGCAGTCAGTGATCAGTATGTAGTGGTAGGGCAGTCAGTGATCCGTATATAGTGGCAGGGCGTTCAGTCAGCCATATGTAGTGGCAGGACGGTCAGTGATCAGTATGTAGTTGCAGGGCGGTCAGTATGTAGTGGTAGGGCGGTCAGTGATCATTATGTAGTGGCATGGCAGTCAGTATCGGTACATAGTGGTAGGGCAGTAAGCATCAATACATAGTGGCAGGGCCGTCACTATCAGTATGTAGTGGCAGGAGGGTCAGTAAGCAAAGCATAATGGCAGGACAGTCAGTGTCAGACACATTGAATTCCTGCTGGAGAAAACTCTCATCAGCCGTTTACCACATTACTTGGGATGAAAGACTTGCAGGGCTACTATTTCTGCTCCTCCTTTATCTTCAGCTGCTAGATCAGCCATAGCAGCCACCTGTCCTAGGAGGAGAGGGGGGAAAAAGAAGTTGCCCCCCCCCGTCCCGCCCACAACATCTGTCTGCCAGTGGAGAAGCAGGACTTTGAACCACCAAAACAATTATATACTTTCTGAAAGCTGAGGCCTTGTAAAATAAAATGGTTGCTGTTCAATTTTTGTATGTTGCACAATATTCGCGCAATTGTTTATCAAACACATATTTTTAGGAAAAAATACACTAAAATGTATTTTAGGGCTCAAAACGTGTGTGCGTGCGTGTGTGTGTGTGTGTGCGTGTGCGTATCTTATGCTCGATCTGATTGGAGTATGAATGAATGAATGAATGAATGATTTGTATAGCGCTGCAACTGCGAACTGAATATACCTTTAAAAGCAACTTTAACCTTTAATAATGAAATGCAGAAGAATTTCAGGTTAAGAGTTTTGAGTTTTTATAAAGCTTCTGATGACATGACGTGAAACAGAACTAAGAGTTCTGTTCTTTGGGTAATTAACTTCAGGAACAGTCTGCGTCTATTTTTATTCCATGATATGCTAAGCTCTGCATACAATATTACTTTTATTAATATTAAAGGTTGTTGGCGTTTCCTTCTCCTTGACTTCAGTGAACGCTTTTTCATTCTTTTTACATGCAGTTCTTTGCCTGGAGCCAATTGGCAATATAAAACTTAAAGCCTTAAATAGTTTTAGTCCTCCCCCCTCCTCTACACTGTTAGAGTAAATAGATTTCGGATGCAATGGGCTATTTTGTTAAAAGCTTGAAAATCTCTGCTTGTACTTTTCCATGTAGATTTACTTAGCACTCTATTAATAATTAAACAACAAGGGCAGAATGTTAAAGAAGATTTCGAATCCCATGCAATACCTCAGAGACCAAACACAGACCGATTTTTGTTTCAGGTCTAATCAGTTAGAGCAACAAAAATGACCAACAACTTTGTAGTAAGGTCTGCATGTACAATGTCATTTGTGTGGACTGGTTAAGTGGTCTCTTACGCTTGAGGGTACGTTCTTAAAAGCTTTGATCTCTGAAAAACCATCTGCATTGAGATCGCTCTTCATAGTGCATTTGACGTCCGGTGAGCAGGTGTTGTATTGCCTTCTCACCGCCTGCTTTAAACCCCTAAAACCCACACTAGTGCTCCACAACTGCATGCATTTCATGTGGTTGCAGGACCCTTGCAGAGCAGCCCCTTACACCTGCACAAATCACATTGGGCAGGTGCTACAAACTTGTGTAAACAAAGTGTAAATCTTGTATGAACACCCCTGACCACTGCCTCTGCAGCTAAAGGAGGTAGCGGTTGGAGGGGGGGCAGAAAAAAAGCACAGCTCAACCCCCCCCCCCCCCCCCCCAACAACTAGTGAATGAGCCCTGGATGTTTTTTCAGCTTTTACTGGTCTGACAGATATAAAACTTAAAGCGGAGTTCCACCCTAAAGTGAAAACTTCCGCTTATCTGATTCCCCCCCCCCCCCTCCGCTCCGGTGCCACAATTGGCACCTTTCAGGGGGGAGGGGGGTGCAGATACCTGTATAATACAGGTATCTGCACCAACTTCCGGATAGCTGCCCCACCCCTATCCGGAGCTGCCCCGCCCCTTATCCGGAGCTGCCCCGTTGTGTCTTGGGAAACACAGTTCCCAGGACACAGCGGGGACCAATAGGGGCGCGCAGCGCGACTCGCGCATGCGTAGTAGGGACCGGGCAGTGAAGACGTTGCGTCTTCACTTCCTGATTCCCTGGCGGCGGGGCAGCGAGAGACGAGCGGTCTCTCGTCACATTCTGCCTACACCGCTGGAACCAGGAACAGGTAAGTGCCCATTTATTAAAAGTCAGCAGCTGCACTATTTGTAGCTGCTGACTTTTAATATTTTTTGTGCGGGTGCAGCTCCACTTTAATCTGATGTCAGACCAGCTTTACCATAGTCTCCTTATAGCAAACATGTCAAGGGGTGTTTTTTGGTCGAAAGCAACCCTCTTACTCCTACCTCGCAGCTTTCAATCAGTTTAGTATATTTCAGGGTTTTCTTGCTCTTTTAAACAATGTACCTAACAGCTGGAACCCCTTTCAGATTTGTATTGCGTTTTGTCCCTCAGTATTATGGCCTGTGCTGGAAGAACCTTATTCTGTGATCTCTTCTGACAGCGAGGATATCACAGCACTGCATGCTCCTAGCTGTGAGACTGCACTGACACAGACAGCTTCTGATATCCAATAATGATCGGGAACCACTTTGATGAGTTCCTGATCGTTAGACATACAGCTTTGGTGATAAACAACAGAGAGGGACACTAAGGGCTCATTTACACTTGCTTTGACTTTAACACACATTAAAGCACCTATCGCTTCAACATGAATTTTCTATGAGTTTTTGATGCTTCTGTGATGCTATTCTAAGGCCCCTTTCACACTGGGGCGTTTTTCATGCGGTGCAGCGCTAAAAATAGCGCCTGTTCACCGCATGAAAAAATCCTGCCCCTTTAACTCCAGTGTGAAAGCCGGCGGGCTTTCACACTGGAGCGGTGCGCTAGCAGGATGAAAAAAAAAGTCCTGCTAGCAGCATCTTTGGAGCGGGATAGGAGCGGTGTGTTCACCGCTCCTATACCGCTCCTTCCCATTGAAAAGAATGGGAGACCGCGGTAAAACCGCGGCAATACCGCGGTTACCGCGGTAATACCGCGGTTACCGCGGTAATACCGCGGCTACGGCGGCGCTCTGCGGGGGGTGTTTAACCCTTTTTCGGCCGCTCGCGGGGGGTAAAACCGCACCGCGAGCGGCCGAAAACCGCGGTGAAAACGACGGTAAAGCAGCGCTAAATATAGCGCTGCTTTACCGTCACCGCGGCTCACCGCCCCAGTGTGAAAGGGGCCTTAAGCTATAATGACGCTTGGCAAATACCCGGTGTGTGTGTTGATATTTTATTTGTTTTAAGGAGGCCCAGTAGAACCCCAGCTTAGTAGTGCGCCCACTCAGCAGATCCCCAGCTCATTAGTACCCCTGTTTAAAAAATCCCTAGCTCATTGGCACCCTTGTTCAGCAGATCCCCAGCCTATTAGTACCCTCTTTCAGCAGATCCCCTGCTCAGTAGAACCCCAAGCTCTGCTGATGCCTCACTCAGTAGTACACCCAGCTTTGCTGATCCCCCACTCAGCAGTATCCCCCAGCTTGGCTAATATCTCCTGCTTAGTAGTAACCCCCAGCTCTGCTTTTCCCCCCACTCAGTAGTGACCCCCAGCTCTGCTTTACCCCTCCACTCAGTAGTACCCCCAGTTTTGCTGATCCCCCACTTAGCAGTAACCTCCAGCTTGGCTAATCTTCCGCTCAGTGGTAACCCCACTCTCTCCTGATCTCATGCTTAATAGTAACCCCCAGTTCTGCTTCCCCCCCTACTCAGTAGTGACCCCCAGCTCTGCTTTTCCCCTCCACTCAGTAGTGACCCACAGCTCTGCTGATCCTCCTCTCTCTCTCCCATCTCGGCTCACACCCCACTATATTTCTTCCATGCTGTGCACCACATTACATCTGCTAGTTTCTCCTGCCCTGGTTCACAACTCTGCTGCTCAGTCCTCTCTCTCCGGTCCCCACTCACCTTCCGCTATAGCATTCCCAGGTTGCAAACGTGTGCCGCCTGCTGGCTGCTCCACTACAGTCTGGACCATGCTCACCTTCCTACTGCTCAAAAGCTGCAGGTGCTGTTAGCGAGCGTGGTCATAGAGGAGGCTTTGAAGAACCAAGAAAGGGATCATTTTTGAAGCAAAGCAAATTCAATTTGTTAACATGACTGTAAACTTACCATTGTATTTAGTGACAGGTGCTTTGATTGGCATTCAGAGTGCTTTACAAAAGGCGTGTCCAGTGCCATATTTTGAAGCAAGTGTAAAAGAGTCTTAAACGTGCATAGAGGAAAAAATATGTTCTTGTTCTGTTGTCAGCCTACAATAATACATCTGATACCTAATGCATTTGAATGGGGTATTTGCTAAGACATTGTATATAAAATAATAAAAGCCTTATAGTCCACGCTGTTAAAAATCAAGGGAAAAAAATATTTTGACTGTGAAAATCATTCAATTAAAAGGGAAAGCTGTGACAGTACCAATATGACAGATACCATTGCTGACTTCCTTAAAGGTACAGGCTCCTGGGCTGAAACTGGAGTTCCAACTTTTCACTGGCTGCATGCTTTATCCATCCCAGTGAATTAGGGAGACCGGGAGAATGATGGCCATCTTGGAGCCTGCATCTTGAAAGGTTTAGTTCACCTTTGCCAAAATACTGCCTATGCAGGTAAAGGGGCCCCCTGTAGATAAAAACAAACTGCGCAGCTTTGAATAAAGTTGAATAATGCCCTTGCTATAGATGTAGGCCATTTATTTATCTCTTGAAGCCTGGCCAAAAATTTCCCAGAGATGGCATCATTTCATCCTGCCTTGTTGCTAGGATGTTGCTAAGGCACTCACAGCTGTAACTGCTCACCCCCACTATCACAGGAGCGAGTTCTCAACCCCCGGCACAAAGTTTTATCTCCTGCTCTCAAATTTTCCGACAACAAAGTCCGATCGGACTTTTTCCGATTGTGTGTAGCGAATTCCGACGGACAAAGTGCCACGCATGCTCAGATCAAATTACAAGACCAAAGCTATTGGCTACTAGCCTCTACGTAGTTCCGTCGTAGGCAACGAACGCCACCACGTTCAGAATGATTGGATTTTCCGAGAACTTTGTCCGACCGTGTGTATGCAACACCAGTGTCGGACAAAATCCGTCGGAAAAAATCTGACGGATTTTGTGGTCGGAATTTCCGACCGTGTGTATGGGGCATAAGTGTTTCTTGGAGAAAAGAGTTTCTCCTTCATGAAGTACATAGATGTTCTCCACCTAGAGCTGCACGAGCCTCACAATTAATCGTTACGCATCTAAATTGCTATCTTTTTCCCTTCCCGATCCTCAAAACAGCATGCCACCATTCTTTCTAACAAGTGCAAAATGGTGCAATATTTTATGTCACATCGAATTTGTCCAGTGGTCTTTTTTTCTTTAAAAATACACTTTAATGAATAAAAAAAATAAAAAAAACAGTAAAAGGTAGCCCAATTTTTTTTGTACAATGTGAAAGATGATGTTACACCACATCTTTATTCTAAGCAAAAAAAATTTGATTCTCATTTTAGCCAAAATCGTGCAGCTCTATCTACACCTATAGCAATTTTTTTTTATTTGGTCAAACCTACAGTTTGTTCTCATCTACAGGCATCCTTTACCAGCATAGGTAGTTCTTTACTAGAGGTGTACAACACATCTAAAAACATCAGCAGTGACAGCTACCATGTTTGTATAGTCATAGACTCCCTTTAGATTACATTGCAAAATAATACTTCCAGCACATTTGAATTGTTTAAAAGCAAACTTATAGACTAGGATTCTTCTTTAAAACCACTTGCCGACCGGCGCACACAGATGTACGTCGACAGAATGGCACGTACAGGCAGGAGGGCGTATATATAAGTCCCTCCTTTCTGCCTGTCCGTGCCATCGGGAGCGCGCCGGGAGCGGCGCGCTCCCGCGCCGGTCGGGACCCCCGTGAGTCCGATCGCGGTCCCCGCGGACTCGATCGCCGCGGGGCCATCCGCGATCGTCTCACGGGACGGCTGAACGGGGAGATGCCGAGATAAACAGCATCTCCCCGTTCTGCCTAGCAACTAGTGACGCCGATCTCTGCTCCCTGTGATTGGAGCAGAGATCAGCATTCACTAGCTGACAGCTCTATTTGTGGGAAAAAAAGGACGTCAATTTTGTTTGGGAGCCACGTCGCACGACCGCGCAATTGTCAGTTAAAGCGACGCAGTGCCGAATCGCAAAAAGGGGCCTGGTCCTTTGGCTGCAAATTGGTCCGGTCTGAAAGTGGTTAAACACAAAAGTGATTTTATACAACATCCATAACATCCATAAACCTACTTCTTCTCCGCCTCTCCAGGGGAGAGCGATGTGGCCACAGAACTTCCCGGTTGCGACACATAGAAAAGCTGCTGTTCGTTCCTGGTCGGAGCAATCTTACACTCATGCTCATGGCCCCAAATAACCAGATCCAAAAACTCATCCAGAAATTGCTCGGGGATATAATTGGTGGCTCCGTGTTTACTCCTAAAAAACAAACAGCAAAAGAGGCTTAAACCAATACCAGAAAAATATGATAATTTCCCTGTCAAAACTTATAATAGAACCCCGTTTGAGGCCCCTTTGTATAAAAAAAAGGTTATACCCACCCTGCGCCACCTGAAACTGCAAACTCTCATTTTACCTGCAGCTCCAAAAGTAAAAACAGGTAATGGTTTATTCTGGTTTGCATTCATTCAGAAATGCAAAACATTCACTGAATGGGCGGCCAACCTCCTGCGTTCAGAATGCAACAGGGCAGCTACCACACAGCGTGTAACCCAGAAGTAAGTGGAGATCACTAGAGTAGCGGTGTCTAATCTAGCATGTCTGCCCCCAATATTTACCTTTACCCTCACTTTTAATTTTTACTTCTAGCTCCTTTTTTCTTTCCATTTGCTCTCTTTTTCTTTTTTCCACTTTCTCTCTGCTCCCCCCTATTTTTTCTTCATTCTATTCTCATTGAATCTACTTTATCCTACCCACCTTCCTTTTCTTCCCAATCTCCCCTTTGCCCACCTTTCCCTTTTTCCTTTTTTCTTTTTCCCATCTTCCCCTCTGTCCCTCCTTCCTCTTTTCCTCTTTCCCAACTCCTGTCACCCCCCAATTTGCCACCCCCCCCTTCCTTCCTTCGCTTTCCCAGCCCCTCTCTCCCTCCACTCCTCCTCCCCTTTTCTCACTTTTTCTTTGCCCCCCCTTCCTCTTTCTGCCTTCCTCTTTCCCCTCTCTCTTTCTTTCTCAGTTGCATGGTTTTATGTTCCTTTTTCACTCCTATACCCCTCTTAGTGATGCAATATATTGAGTAATACTACTAACTGTTGGTTATGACAGCTTATTCATATCTGTCCCTTGTTATTATTATTATTTTTAGTCCATCCCACATTTACTGCCTCCCGTGTCCTCCCTGGGTGGGACACCCACTCTTGGGTGCCCCAGGTGCCCCAAGGTTCCGAGTCCCCTTTGGGATCTGAGTGGTGAGTTGCGATTCTCTATATTAATATACACCAGCTTTTAACAGTGTCTGCTACAAATGTTGTTATCCCACTGAATTTATGTATGTAACTATGAGATTGTATTTTCCTGCTCTAGATGCTTTGACACCTCCTGAGGAAGCGACAGTCGCGAAACTAATAGAGGATATCGTCTGCATCTATACTCATCCCTACACCCCTAACAATGGGAGTGTAGACCTTTGTAAAATTACTATTCCTTGTATTTGTAGTTTTGTTACAGCAATACCTAGATTGGTTTGCTACAAATTAATTTTTTATGTGTTTCTTTCAATAAATTATACTTCATTTTATCCTACATGTTTACAATTTTTGGGTATCGAGATAGTCCATTAAGTACAATAGGTGTTGCATGGTAATATAATCGGAGTAATCCATGCTTATCCAATCTTTTCTTCACATATCTGTGGCAGATATATATGCACCATTGGCCGTGGCAGTTTATACTTTAAGAGCACACTCACTGCTCGCGATCTCAGCACAAAGATTGCACTCTCGGTCTAGGTTAAAGATCGGTAACTGGCAGAACCAGCATCAAATCATGTGGCTACCATGACAGTGGTCAATAAATTCCGATCCTTCCAAACCCCGGCGTTTCAAACTGTTTAAATGGACATGTCTGGGGTGGGTGTCATCAATGGGCTAAAAATACAATCACAGGCCTTCTTTATATAATGCTTACTATAATGTAAACACTCTTATTCTAGGGCTACTGACATTTTTTTAATTATTCAAGATGAAAGCCAAATGAAAAATTCTATACTGTGGATGTGATCAGCACTTACTATATATTATATACTAGCAATATATCCATCTTCCTTCAGTGCTCTCATGCTGTCAAGTGTCTTTTGCACAGCCTCAATGAAAAATGCTTGCGATAACCCTTTTATTACTCTTTAAAGGTCGTTGTAGTACCCAATATGAGTTAGTATGCTACACAAGTGTATGCATTACACTTTCTGTCTCATCTCAACCAGATACCTTGTCCTTTTTGTTCACTGACATACTTTTGTTCCAGCAGGGAGAGAAATCTTCAGTAAGTGCTTCTAGGAAACAGTACTTGGTACATTAAAGAAGCACTATTTTAAAGCGCGCTTTTTTTTTTAGTTTTTATTGTCATATACAGGTGATACACAGCATTACATATACATTTCAAGGTAATATAATTATCCAGAAAAAGTATGCATTATCGCACAGCCAGAAAACGACAGTGTACATTTAGGTATCATGCACACAGAGCGTAAAAAAAACAGCTGTTACAGGAGTCGAGTGCTTTTTTTTCAGCCTGTAAAATCACCTCAATGTTAGCCTATGAGGTTGCTTTACTAAAACTGGAGTGTGCAAAATCTGGTGCAGTTCTGCAATCAGCTTCCAGGGTTTTTTATTTTATTTTGTCAAAGCTTAATTGAACAAGCTGAATTTAGAGGCTGATTATCTACCATGCACAGCTGTACCAGATTTTGCACTCTCCAGTTTAAGCCCCTGTTCACACCAGTTTGACTTGTCATGCGATTTGTCAGGTCAAATTGCATGACAAGTAAATAACTTATCCGTATCTTTTTTTTGCTTGGAGGATATTACTGTACTTCTAATCAGATTTCTTCCATCAGCTCTGGTAAAAAAGCAATTAATTAATGTTGCTGTTTAGTTAAAAAGAACTTTCACACAGCACAGGAAAGGCACATAGATGGTAAAAATGAGAGGTTCTAAACTAATTGTTATTTCACTTGAACAACTCAACCGCCTAACTTCTTCATCCCCTACCTCTTCAACAGGAGGGTCCCTACAAAATGACAAGTACGTCTGTCTTCGTATTCTGGGCAGAAATCAGCACGATATCTCATACCTGTGAACCGAATGCCTTTTTTCTATCAAATACGAGTGTGTAAAGCAGCATAATGTTCTACTCAAGATAATAAGCCAAAGTCAAATGAACACTTTCTTCAAAGCAATATAACAGCTTGGCTGAAGATTTCAGGTTAATGGAAGTGGATGTCAGAGGCAATTATGGTAGCAGGATGCTTTTAATGATGGCAACAGATCGGTGTTAACAATTTAGACGCGGCTCCAAGCAGGCAAAGAACAGAACGCAACGCTTTACAAGTTTATAAATAAATGTTTTGGATAGTGCTAGCAACATAAAACAGATGTCCAGGGCACTCCCAGAGGGACCTTACCTGTTCTGATGAATTACAAATAGGTTAAACCAGCTGGATTCATCCTCACGGGGTCGCAACATGGTGACTTGTTTGTTAACAAACATTCGGTAGAGTCTTTCATCGGGGATGGACCCTGAGGCAAAACAAAATGGAGGAGCAATTGATTAAAAACAGCAACAGTGGCACTTGAGTACATGCATAACCCAGCTTGGAGGCTAGGCTGAGAGGGAAGTAAACCTGGAGATGCCTGTTGCAAGCTATCGCCAGTCTTCTCTCTCACAATAGAAATGTAAATGAGAGCTCACTACACCCTGCAGAAACTTTGTTATATGGGGAAAGTCTATATCTTCATTGTGTCCCTGATGTAATTCAGCCAATGGGTCTCTCATCAACATGTTATGGTGATGTCCCAAACTTCATCGCTACTGGGAAAAGGTGTTTCCAACTTTGAACTCCTTATGTTCAATGAGAGTGACATTGGATCCCAAACTTGCACTTCTGGGGGTGATCCCAGAAGATTAATGCCGCGTACACACGACCGGACTTTTCGACGGACTTGGTCCGGCGGACTGGAATCCGTCGGACAATTCGATCATGTGTGGGCTCCAGATGACTTTTTCTTCCCAAAAGTCTGGCGGACCTAGAAATAAAACTTGCTTCAAATCTTTCCGACGGACTCGAGTCCGGTCGTCTGTGTGCTAGTCCGACGGACTAAAACCGACGCTAGGGCAGCTATTGGCTACTGGCTATCAACTTCCTTATTCTAAGTCATCACGTTAGAATCCGTCTGACTTTTGGAGTGATCGTGTGTGGCCAAGTCTGTTCGTTTGAAAGTCCAGCAGACCTCAGCTGCAAAGTCCGTCGGATTATCCGCTGGACCAAGTCTGTCGAAAAGTCCGGTCGTGTGTACGCGGCATTACTCCGAGGGGAAATGCACAATATATGGACATTTAGTGTGAAAGCTTATATTAAAAAAGCGAATTTCATCTACACCCCCCACTTAAACAGTGGTGCGATGTTCTTAATTTTACATTGCGCAAAGAAAATGTACTTACAAGCATAGGTGATGTCCTCATAAATTCTAAAAGATATGGTCCTGGTGGGTAGACTCTAATAATGTATTTTTTGATGCCCCCTCTCGCAATGCAGAGGATAATTAAAACTCAAAGAATAGATCTCCGGTGGCTATGGATATAGGGGTAAGCAGTGAAAAGGTCTAAGGTGGATGGAGGGTAAGGTCCTAAGGGAGCTCTCGGGGATTTGAGATGCAAAACTCCATAACCTGCATGTGTTGAGAATACACAAGGTCATTGATAACTGTTTTTTGCAAAAACCAGTGAGTCCATGCGATTGTACACGTTTTTATGATATAGATGGGTATTTGTCATTAATAACTTTAGTTAGTCTGTGAAATGCTATGTCTGAATTATTATTTTTTTATTTTTTTATTGTTTTGTTACCAGAAATCTTCCTTTGTGATACCCCTCAGTCTTTGACAAAAATTACCGTACTTGATTCAAAAAACAAAAAAGAAATGTATATAAGAGAAATACTGGGTTGTCTGGCTGTCACGGCTCACTTCCTGTATCACTGACCTAGAACAAGCGTGTAAAAATCAAAGCCAGAACTCCTGATCTCCATACTTGATCCAGATCAGTGGCTCAAAAACTAAGCTAAGGGACCACATGCCAACCAGATAACTAATATTTTCAAAAGAAGAGGGGGGTCTCAGGGGGGGGGGGGGGGGGGGGGGGGGGGGGGGGGGGGGGATCAGGAAGGAATTTTTTCCCTGCTGTAGCAAATTGGATCATGCTTTACTGAGGTTTTTCGCCTTCCGCTGGATCAACTGTGGGTATAGGATTGTGTATATGGGAATGTATTTTATTTTTTTGGTTGAACTAGATGGACTTGTGTCTTTTTTCAACCTGACTAATGCCCCGTACACACGGTCGGAATTTCCGACGGAAAAAGTCAGATCGGATTATGTTGTCGGAAAATCCGATCGTGTGTGGGCTCTATCGGACATATTCTGTCGGAATTTCCGACGGAAAAAGTTTGAGAGCTGGATCGAAAATTTTCCGACAACAAAATCCGATCAGACTTTTTTCGATCGCGCGTCGAGAATTCCGACGCACAAAGTACCACGCATGCTCAGAAAACATTTGGAGACGAAAGCTATTGGTTACTGGCCTCTACGTAGTCCCATCGTACGTTTTATACGTCACCTCGTTACGAACGATCACATTTTCCGACAACTTTGTGCGACCGCGTGTATGCAAGACAAGTTTCGAACAAAACCCGTCGGAAAAAATCAGACAGATTTTGTGGTCAGAATGTCCGACCGTGTGTACAAAGCATAACTATGTAACTATGCCTGCGATGGCAGGCTTGATATCTCCCATAGTATGGATTTCCTTAACCACTTCAGCCCCGGAAGGATTTCCCCCCTCCTGACCAAGCTCTTTTTGGCAATACGGCACTGCGTCGCTTTAACTGACAATTGTGCGGCCGTGCGACATTATACCCAAATGTCCTTTTTTTCCCACAAATAGAGCTTTCTTTTGGTGGTATTTGATCACCTCTGCGGTTTTTATTTTTTGCGCTATATACAAAAAAAGAGCGAACATTTTGAAAAATAAAACAATACCCTTTACTATAATAAATATCCCCAAAAATATATAAAAAAACTAATTTCTTCCTCAGTTTAGGCTGATATATATATTCTTCTACATATTCTTGGTAAACAAAAAATTGCAATATTGATTGGTTTGCACAAAAGTTATCGCGTCTACAAAATAGGGGATAGATGTATGGCATTTCTATTATTAATTTTTTTTTTATTATTAATGGCGGCGATCTGCGATTTTTATAGTGACTGCGGCGGACAGATCGGACACTTTTGATGCTATTTTGGGACCATTGGCATTTATACAGCAATCAGTGCTATAATAAAGTACAGATTAGGGATTTTTAAGGTGCTTTTATAATTTGTACTAGCTTGTGCCTTATTATTATTGGGCTCTGCGTAGCCGACATTAATGCCATCGCCCTGGCTTAGATGGCAATTGTTTTGTATTTTACAGAAAAAAAACACCTTAAAAAAAAAAAGGTGCTTTCTATGACATTCAAGCGGATAATCAATACAAAATGTATTGAATTATTTTTGAAAAAATACTCCAAATAAAAACATTATTATATATCCCATGGTCTGATTGTCTTCATTTCATAGCAGGTAGATTGGTTTTAGTCCCAACATGTTTTGCCAGGATTGGCTTCTTTGGGGAAAAACGCTAATATCTTGAAACAAGCCTCCCATCAATCTTCATTTAGGTAAATGATCTTTAATATTGAAATACTAAAGGTAGATGGAAAAGACCTTGTATTAGTGCTATACAATGGGTTATCTATTGACTGCAGGAGGTACATGTGGACCGAGAATATGCAATTCAAAGAAAAACCACCAGAGGGTGCCCATCAACTTGAAGAGCTCTATTCCAACACTATGAAGCAATGTTTAAGAGATACCACAAGACCCAGGCAGACCACATGGCTCTGGCGCCCTCTGGTGGTTTTCTTTGAATTGCATATTCTCGGTCCACATGTACCTCCTGCCGTCAATAGATAACCCATTGTATAGCACTAATAAAAGGAATTTTCCATCTACCTTTAGTATTTCAATATTAAATGAAGATTGATGAGAGACACGTTTTAAGATATTAGCGTTAATATCGTTTATCCCTGAACAAGCCAATCCTGCGAAAACATGTTGGGACGAACAATAGTCTTACCAACATCAAATGTTACAAAGGCATGCAGGACTAAAGAAGGAAATGGGAAAAACTCCCCCACGTTGGGGTTTTTAGGCAGCAAAAATGAGAGAGTGGATAAATGATGTAAAAAAATTATTTGTATTTATTGGTATAGAAAAACATAACATAATAGTTAAAAAAATTAGCTCCAGTGGGAAAATGATTATAAAAGAAAATGGAAGTACAATAACAGACCAGAGTTTCATACCAACATTATACAGTAAATGTCAAACATGAAAAATTAGCTCTGATGCGTTTCAACCCACACACTGGGGGTCTATATAGAGAAATATAGCATAAATATATATATGACAGCTATTTATTACACACAATATAAGCATCTAATAATGACATGCAGTGCGAACATTTAATATAATTACCCTGTAATGTATATCCAAAGAAAAGGGAATAATATTCCCACATGGAGAACCTTTACAAAAAGACACCTTTCACTCCCCACCAGAGGCCCTTAACAGTCCACAGCCGCTGCAACCCAGAGAGGATCGAATCTACCGGTATGGCTTACGAGAGGTCACACTTATAAAACCCCACTAAAGCTTTAAAGAAAGCCAGTCATGGTAAATATCTGAATATTCTTTGTTAATTTTTTACAATTGTTGAGTTTTATGAGTTTATGAGTTACGTTACTGGGCTGACATTCAATATGAATTCACAGATACACAATACAACCAAAAGTTTATGGACACCTGACAATTACACAATCTACTGATATGGCCAAAATTATGTGAACACCTTTTCAAATTGAGTTTAGGCGTTTCCAGTGAATGGTACGGTTACATATGAGCTCTTCCAAACCTATGACAGCAGTTTGGGGAAGGCCCTTTTCTGCTCCAGTATAACTGTGTTCCTGTGAGCACAGACAGCTATATAAACACATGGTTTAAAAAGTTAAGCCTGAGGAAACTTAAAATGGAACTTAAAGTAGAACTATAGGCAAAACTTTTTTTTTTCCATTTTAGATAGAGCAAGAAAGGGTTATAACCCCTGTTGGATTTTTCTTCGCTATCTGTGTCCCATTGCAGAGAATTCCCTTAATTTCCTGTCCCAGAGTCAAACAGGAAATTAGAGAAAATACCTGTAAATTAAGGGAATTCCTTGGGGACCATCAGGTCACCAGAACTAGTGTCCCCATTGGAAGATGTCCCCTCTATTTTAATTTGGGATTTTCTTTTACTTTCAATGACAATGGTAAACAGGACAAATCGAGAGGGTGAATCTCCTTAATGGGGGTACAGACAGCAATAAAAACTGACAGATGTCCTAATCCATCTCCACTCCATCTAAAACTAAAAAATGGGTTTTGCATTTAGTTATACTTTAAAGCGGAGCGCAACCTGAAAAAAAAATTTAAAAGTCAGCAGCTATGGACACTTACCTGTTCCAGGTTCCAGCGGCAGAAGATGACGAGCGATCGCTCGTCTCTCGCTGCCCCGCGGCCATCCTCTGTCAGGGAATCAGGAAGTGAAGACGCAACGTCTTCACTGCCCGGTTCCCTACTGCGCATGCGGGAGTTGCGCTGCGCGCCTCTATTGGTCCCCGCTGTGTCCTGGGAACTGTGTTTCCCAAGACACAATGGGGCATTCTCAGATAGAGGCGGGGCAGCTCGGATAATGTGTCCCCGAAGTGGGTGCAGATACCTGTATTATACAGGTATCTGCACCCCCCTCCCCCCTGAAAGGTGCCAATTGTGGCACCGGGGGGGGGGGGGGAGGAATACGATAAGAGGAAGTTCCACTTTAGGGTGGAACTCCGCTTTAAGTCAGAAAATTCGGGTCCTGCTAGATCACTTCAGGCTGGCCCCTTTTGCAGGTATAGCAATGTAAAACATTAAACATAAGTGCCCATACTGTTCCCAACAGGCTCCTGTATATATACGGCGGCAGAATGGCTCTGCTCTGCAAATTGCCATATATATATATATATACTGTGGCTCCTTTAAAAGTCATAGCAGGCACGCATGTTGCACGGCAGGTGACCCAATGCACGTGGCCGGCGGGTGCGATCCCCACCAGCCACCCGCGATTGCGGGCACGAGAGCAGGAACGGGGATTTGTAAACACACAAATCCCTGTCCTATCAGGGGAGGAAAAACAGATTGTGTGTTCCTTCTAAGTAGGAACAACGATATGTCTCCTCCCCCAGTCAGTCAGATCCCCTCATAGTTAGAACACACCTAGGGAACACACATTTAACCCATTGATCGCCCCCTAGTGTTAACCCCTGCCAGTAACATTTACATAGTAATCAGTGGCTATTTTTAGCTCTGATCGCTGTATGAATGTCAGTGGTCTCAAAAAAGTGTCAAAAGTGTCCGATCTGCCCGCCGCAATGTCGCAGTCCAGAAAAAAATCGCTGATTGCCGCCATTACTAGTAAAAAAATAATTTTTTTTAAAAATAACATAAATCTATCCCCTATTGTGTAGATGCTATTACTTTTTGCACAAACCAATCAATATTCGCTTATTGCGATTTTTTTTCCCCAAAAATATGTAGAACAATGCATATTGGCCTAAACTGATGAAGACATTTTTTTTTTTTTTTTATTTGGGATATTTATTATAGCAAAAAGTAATCAATACTGTGTTTTTTTTTTTTCAAAATAGTCGCTCTTCTTTTGTTTATAGCACAAAAAATAAAAACCGCAGAGGTGATCAAATACCACCTAAAGAAAGCTCTATTTGTGGGGAAAAAAAAGGACATAAATTTTTGTTTGGGTACAATGTTGCATGACTGTGCAATTGTCAGTTAAATCGAAGCAGTTCCAGATCGCAAAAAATGGCTTGGTCAGGAAGGGGCTGAAGTAGTTAAAACCAAGTAATACACGGTCTCACCCTACTCTGCACATGCTCAGTTTGTCTCCAATTCTAGGCACAGCAGAGTTTGTAGAGGCCGATCTGCTGGCAGCCTTAAAAGCAGAATTAAACCCTCCTATCCTTTACAGCCAAGGAAGCCACTTCTGTTTGATCTGCCGCTGCCATGATGCTGCACATATGATCAGTTTTGACACCAGCCATTTGATGGTTTGACAGTTTGGTTGAAGATACAGGCAGATGTGACAGTTAGCAATCCTGGCATCAACTGTTTTTGAAACCATTAAAACAATAGCTTTAAAGCGGCGTTCCACCCACTTTTACAACTTGGTCTTAAAGTAAAGATCACCGCTCCACCCCTCACTTTTGGATAACTATTTTTTTTTTCCTACCTTTGCTGAAGTACATAGTGTACTTCTGTCCTAGCTCGGCCATGGCGCAGTGTGTCATTACATCTTCATCTCGGCACTGTGTGTGTCCCAGAAGATGACGGGGCCATTCAGAAAGCGCCATGCAATGGCAATGCTGGAGGCAATTTACAGCACACACGCATTTTGGAAGCATATTAATTAAAAAAGAATTATGTTCCTTGCTAAAAAATGTTATGAGTAAAGTTCTGCTTTAAGTGGCCTAGACAGAACCTTTGCCACAACTCTACTTTGTGAGAGAGCCATCAGTATCTAACCTCACAAATGCTCTTTTGACTGAACAGGGACTATTTTCACAGGCACACCCAACATTTTATGGAACAGTGGAGACAATGATATAGTGAGTGTTAATGATACAAAAGGGAAATGGCAACTTCATGATGGTTAGATGTGCACAAGCTTTTAGTCATATAGTGTAAAAGATAGTCCCTCTTGGAATGTTGTATACATTGTTTAGCCCTATTTACACTATTAGGCTTCACCCAAAGCACTTCAACATTCAACACTAGGATTTCCATTATATGCAATAGCGCCTGTTCACGTCTAAGCAGAGTGTTGCTTAAAGCTCGTTGCTAACCACCTCCCGCCCCGCCGTATTGTCAAATGACGGGCGGCCTCTCTCTTGTTGTGGGACGCCATCATATGACAGCTTCCCACTCTCGCCGCGCTTGTGCGTCCGGAGATCACGGCGCATCACCGATCCCAGTGAAGAGCCGATGACGAGGCTCCTTACCCATGTGATCAGCTGTGTCCAATCACAGCAGATCACATGTAAACAAAGAAATGACGGTTATCTGCCTTTTGTTCCTCACACTGACAGCATGTGAGGAAAGGAGAGGAGAGACGATCATCGGCATTTACTCACAAGGGAGATCTGCCCAGATAATCAGGGCACTGATTATCAGTACAGCCCCAACAGTGATTCCAACCAGTGCCCAGCAGTGATGGTGATGCCAGTCAGTGCTGCCTTTCAGTGCCCATCAGTGCCGCCTATCAGTGTCACCTCATCAGTGCCCATCAGAGCACATTAGTGAAGGAGAAAAATTACTTATTTACAAAATTTTATAACAGAAACTAAAAAAACTTTTTTTTTTCCCAAATTTTCGGTCTTTTGTTTGTTTTTTTAGGGAAAAATGAAAAACCCAGTGGTGATTAAATACCACCAAAAGAAAGGTCTTTCTCAAAAAAATACAAATTTTGTTTGGGTACAAATTTTGTCATTCAAAGTGTGACAGTGCTGAAAGCTGAAAATTGCCCTGGGCATGAAGGGTGTAAAAGTGCCCAGTAGGCAAGTAGTTTAAAAAGTACATGAGCTTCTTTTGGGCCAGAGCCATATGTCTTGCCTCAATAGACTTCAATGGTAGCGCCTGAACAAACGCAATAAAAAATCTATGTTTTTTTGTGCATTTTCTTGCCTATAAACCAGCTTTCCATTTGCTAAAAAAACTTTAAATAAAAAAAAAAAAAAGACACACCCAAAAAACAGCAAAAGACACAGCTTATTGTGCATGTGTTAGACCTGCCATTTAGTATCAGCTTTGTAACAATAGGAGTGAGAACCATGGCCCCAAATGCACCTCCTCATAGGCACCAATATGTTTGCCTCAGCTTCTTGCAGGTGTGCTGTTTTTGGCCACCTTGATTGGAAGTGGAAGATGATGTAATTCCCGTCTATGTGCACACATTAACTCCGGCACTGAAGTGTGCCAAACATATGTGCTGAGCTACGCATGTGCAGCTCGGTGTACATTCTAAAGAAGATTGGGAACAGGCAGGTAAGTTTGCTTTGTTGCAGAAGAGACATTGCATGAGTCTTCTGCAATAAACAGCTGACCTGCTCACAATGTTTCATTTTTACACTTTATTCCCTCCCCCCCGTTGTCACATTTGGTACCTTTCATGGGGGAGGGGGGAGCAGATACCCGTCTAATAAAAGGTATTTGCTCCCGCTTCCTGGCATAGATAGTCGCAGATATCCGGAGATATCTATACCATATCCGGCGCCCCTCCCCCCCCCCCCCCTCCGCTGTCTTCTGGGAGACGCTACATGTCCCAGAGGACAGCAGGGACCAGTGGGATCGTGCAGTGCGACTCGCGCATGCGCAGTAGGGAACCAGGCTGTGAAGCCGCAAGGCTTCACTTTCTGATTCCCTTATTGAAAATGGCGGCGCCTCCACCTGAGAGCCAAGGGACAGATCGGCTTCGGGGTGCCAACATCGTGGGCGCCCTGGACAGGAAAGTGTCCATATTTTAAAAGTCAGCAGCTGCAGTATTTGTAGCTGCTGACTTTAAAAAAAAAAAATATTCGTCGGAATTCCGCTTTAAGCACCGATCTCTGGAGGGCCTAAGATTTAGTGATTGAAGGTCACCTGACGACTGAAAGATGCTGCCCTGACATCTGTCTGACCTCATATCCTGTCTTCCAATATCCGAGAATACATAAAGACATCAAAAGAGAGAGCCCAATAATTAAGAAGGCTCTTACTGACATACTTTAATTATTGACTACAGCACTAATTTATATCCCATGACAGTTCATTTTTTATGGAGCTTTCCTCAAGGCATAATCATTTACAAACTATTCACCATCTTTACAATTCTCAAGACATTAATCTTTTTTTAGCATTGAATTACCTGATGTTATAAATCATATTCCAATTTTTAATGCCCATAAAAAAAACAATGACTTGACATTTGAAAGTAAATTATTTTAAATGTATTCATCACTTGGAACATGGAAAGCGCCATAAATAATACCACTTTGGTAAAGAGGGATGGAGCAGACAGGTGTTCTTTTTATAGCTTTAAGCGCTTTCATGTGGGCATTTAATGTCCAGAAGGGTCACACACGACAGGACACCACGCCTCACATACAGATTAGTGCTGCCTTAACCACTTCAATACTGGGCACTTAAACACCTTCCTGCCCAGACCAATTTTCAGCTTTCAGCGCTGTCACACTTTGAATGACAATTGCGCGGTCATACTACACTGTACCCAAATGATTTTTTTTCCCCACAAATAGAGCTTTCTTTTGGTGGTATTTGATCACCTCTGCGGTTTTTCTTTTTTGCTAAACAAATAAAAAAAGACTGAAAATTTGGGAAAAATCAGTTTCAAAACTTTGTAAATAAGTAAGTTTTCTCCTTCACTGATAGGCACTGATGGGGCTGCACTGATAAGGCGGCACTGATAGGCATCGATGAGGTGTCACTGATGGGCGGCATGGATGGGCACTGATAGGTGGCACAACTTGGCACTGATAGGCAGCACGGATTGGCATGGATAGGCAGCACAGATGGGCATGGATAGGCGGCACAGATGACCATGGATGGGCACTGATAGGCGGCACAGATAGGCATGGATAGGTGGCACGGATAGGAACTGATAGGAGGCACGGATAGGAACTGATAGGAGGCACGGATAGGAACTGATAGGTGGCACGGATAGGAACTGATAGGTGGCACGGATAGGAACTGATAGGTGGCACGGATAGGAACTGATAGGTGGCACGTATAGGAACTGATAGGTGGCACGTATAGGAACTGATAGGTGGCACGTATAGGAACTGATAGGTGGCACGTATAGGAACTGATAGGCAGCATTGTTTTGTATTGATGAATGCCAATCAGTGCCAAACAATAATGCATGTCAATCAGTGATGCCCATTGTGGGCACTGATTGGCATCCATTGTGGGCACTGATTGGCATCCATTGTGGGCACTGGCTGGCATCCATTGTGGGCACTGGCTGGCATACCTGGTGCTGGGCATCCCTGGTGGTCCAGTGTGGGCATCCTCAGGGGGGCTGCGCTGATAATCTATCAGCACAGACCCCCTCTGTGAGAGGAGCAGCCGATCGGCTCTCCTCTACTCGCATCTGTGAGGAAAAGCCGATCAACGGCTCTTCTATTTACACTGTGATCAGCCGTGATTGGACACGGCTGATCATGTGGTAAAGAGTCTCCGTCGGAGACTCTTTACCAGGATCGTAGTTGCGGGGTGTGACTGACACCCCGCAACAACGATCGCCGCGATGCGTGCCCCCGAGGGCGCGCTGCGGCTCAAAATTCTGAGGACATCATATGACGCCCGGTCAGGATTTGACAACCACTGTGCCAACGTCTTTTCACAATGGGCGGGCGGCAAGTGGTTAAAGGTCAAAGCCGTCACAAAACCTGCTTACAAAATCATTTGTTTAGATGAACTCCTTTGCAAATGCGTAGTTATAAAAATGTGTACAGTTTAACCGCTTCAATACCCGGCCATAGTCATATGACGCCCACAAGGTGGATCTACCATCCTGGGTGGGCGTCATATGACGTCCTCGGATTCCTGGCCGCCTGGGGGGCGCGCGCACGCCGCCGGCGGAGCGCACCCGCGGCATCGCTCGGGACCCGGTGCGAGTGCCCGGCGGCCGCGATGTCCGCCGGGCACCCGCGATTGCCCGTTAAAACAACGGGACCGGGAGGGACCGTGGAGCTGTTTGTGTAAACACACAGCTCCACGTCCTGTCAGCGGGGAGGAGACGATCATGTGATCCCCGTACGGAGGATCACATGATCGGTCTCCTCCCCTTAAGTCCCCTCCCCCCAGTTAGAATCACTCCTATTAGGGACACACATTAACCCCTCCAGCGCCCTCTAGTGTTAACCCCTTCCCTGCCAGTCACATTTACACAGTAATCATTGCAATTTTATAGCAACGATCGCTGTGTAAATGTGAATGGTTCCAAAAATGTGTCAAAAGTGTCCGAAGTGTCCGCCGCAATGTCGCAGTCATGAAAAAAAAATCGCAGATCCCCGCCATTACTAGTAAAAAAAAAAAAAAAAAAATTCAATAAATCTATCCCCTATTTTGTAGACCTATAACTTTTGCGCAAACGATCAATATACGCTTATTCACCAAAAATATGTAGAAGAATACGGGCGGAAAAAAAAGAAAAAATGGATATTTATTATAGCAAATAATGTCTTTTGTTTATAGCGCAAAAAATAAAAACCGCAGGGTCGATCAAATACCACCAAAAGAAAGCTATTTGTGGGAAACAAAGGACGTCAATTTTGTTTGGGTGTAACGTCGCACGACCTCGCAATTGTTAGTTAAAGCGACGCAATGCCGAATCGCAAAAAGTGCTCTGGTAAGGAAGGGTGTTTAAATGCCCTGTATTGAAGTGGTTAAAGACAACTTCAACCAAAACTTTTTTCAGAGAGAAAAAGAGTAAGAGGCCCCTTTATTTCCCCCAGTGCATGCTGTGGTTCCTCTACTATGTATGTCCCAAAATGATGTATAAGCCAGTCGAAGAAAACAGAATTTTGGGGTAAGGGGACAGACATTCCACAAACCTGAGAAGGATAAATGCCTGCAGCAGCCGGCCATCAAGTGGAGTTATAACAATCAGGACCCAGGAAAGGTAAGTTACATAGTTACAGGGGGACCCCGACCTACGAACCACTCCTACTTACGAACCGGGCGCTGCGGGGACCCTCTGCCGCTTTGCGCGGACTATCGGCCGTTCTGCGCATGCGCGGCCAGACGGAGCTTCGGAAAATAACGGCAATGCCTGTAATTTGCCGCGCATGCGCAGAACAGCATTCGACAGAACATTGGAAATGTCCGTAATTGTCGTTCTGCGCATGCGCGGCCAACTTACGAACATTTCCGAATTACAAACAGGAGGAAAGTCCCTAACGGGTTCGTAACCCGGGGACCCCCTGTACATAGTTAGTAAGGTTGAATAAAGACACCAGTCCATCCAGTTCAACCTGAGTGAGTGTCTACAATTGTCCCTATCCCTGTACATTGCACACTCACATCGGTCCCTACCCTCAAGGAGCCCACAATCCAAGGTCTCCATTCATATACTAGGGCCAAATTTGGATAGAAGCCAATTAACCTACCAGCATGTCTTTGGAGTGTGGGAGGAAACCGGAGTACCCGGAGGAAACCCGCACAGGGAGAACATACAAACTCCAGGCAGGTAGTGTGGTGGTTGGGATTCGAACCAGCGACCCTTTTTACTGCTAGGCGAGAGTGCTAACCACTACACCACTGTGCCGCCAAGTACAGTGGCTTTTCTTGAAACAGGTATTCAACCCTATAAAAGTGACCCTGTGATGACAGGGTCACTTAAATGAGAAGTGTGTTTTTTTTATTTAGCTAATCATACTTACCTCGGTGGATGGAGCATCAGACCGATGCTGCAGCTGTCTCCCGGCGTCTCTGCACTGAGAGCCGAGCCACCAAACACCCCCGATGGCTCAGTTCTCACTCCTCCCCCAGCAGAGCGATGCTGACTGTCAGTCAGCATCGCTCCTGGTCTTCTTCACCACGCTCATTGAAGCACTGAGCTGTGGAGGGGCGGGGAGCGGCTGTCTCAGCGGCTCGCTGAGACTGCCATCAATCGAGACAGCAGGCAGATCCAGACTTGGGAAGTCGGGATGACACGCTGCCTCGACTGATAGCAGTGATGTCAGCGGAGAGCGGTCTTCAGACCACTCTCTGCTGAAAACGGGTCATAGGAGTGCAAAACAAATTGCACTTCTGTGACCCAGAGGAGAAGCCCAGCCAAATGAGCTCAGGCTGGACTTCTCCATTAAAATGGTTGTAAAACTCAGACATGAAATATGAACAAAGCATATTCCTCTATAGTGTGAACTTGCATATAGTTACATAGTTAGGTTGAAAAAAGACAAAAAAAAAGTCCATCTAGTTCAACCAAAAAACATACAATCCCATATACACAATCCTATACACACAGTTGATCCAGAGGAAGGCCAAAAACCCCAGCAAAGTATGAACCAATTTGCTACAGCAGGGGAAATATTTCCTTCCTGATCCCCCGAGAGGCAATCGGATACCTATAAATGTCAGTACCCAGTTATATTATGTACATGTAGGAAATAATCCAGACCTTTCTTACAGCAATCTACTGAGCTGGCCAGAACCACCTCTGCAGGGAGTCTATTCCACATTTTCACAGCTCTTACTGTGAAGAAACCTTTCCGAAATCTCTTTTCCTCTAGACGTAAAGAGTGCCTCCTTGTCCTCAGTGTTGACCGTAAAGTGAATAACTCAACCCCAAGTTCACTATATGAACCCCTTATATATTTATACATGGTGATCATATCCCGCCTTAAAGCGGAGGTTCACACAAAAATAGAACCTCCGCTTTTCGGAACCCTCCCCACCTCCGGTGTCACATTGGGCACCTTTCAGGGGGAAGGGGGTGCAGATACCGCTCTAATCCAGGTATTTGCACCCACTTCCGGGCATAGACTCCCATGGGAGTCTACGCCACTTACTGTCCCCCAGCTGTCTGCTGGAACACACACAGTTCCCAGAGACAGCAGGGACCATTCGGCAACTCGCACATGCGCAGTAGGGAACCGGGAAGTGAAGCCCCAAGGCTTCATTTCCTGATTCCCTTACCGAAGATGGCGACGGCAGCATTCGAGGACCGAGGGACGGTTTGGCCTTAGGTGCCGACATCGCAGGCGCCCTGGCCAGGTAATTATCCTTATATTAAAAGTCAGCAGCTGCAGTATTTTAGCTGCTGACTTTTAGAAAAAACATTTTTGCGGGACTTCCGCTTTAATCTCGTCTTTTCAAGAGAGAAAAAATTCAGTTCCTCTAATCTTTCCTCATAGCTGAGCTCCTCCTTATCAGTTTGGTTGCCCTTCTCTGCACTTTCTCCAGTTCCCCATTATCTTTTTTGAGAACTGGAGCCCAAAACTGAACTGCATATTCCAGATGAGGTCTTACTAATGATTTGTACAGGGGCAAAATGATATCTCTCTCTGGAGTCCATACCTCTGAATACAAAGAAATTAGCTCGCTTTGGAAACCGCAGCTTGTCATTGCATGTCATTATTAAGCTTGTGATCTACCAAAAGCCCCAGATCCTTCTCCACTACGGATTCCCCCAGTTGTACTCCCCCTAGTATGTATGATGCATATTCTTAGCCCCCAAGTGCATAACTTTATATTTATCAACATTAGCACAGCACAGTGGTGTAGTGGTTAGCACTTTCACCTAGCAGTAATAGGGTCGCTGGTTCAAATCCCGACCACGACACCTTCTGCCTGGAGTTTGCATGTTCTCCCTGTGCCTGCGTGGGTTTCCTCTGGGTACTCCGGTTTCCTCCCACACTCCAAAGACATGCTGGTAGGTTAATTAGATCCTGTCGATAAAAATTGGCCAAATATGTGTATGTTGTATGTGTATGTGTTTGTAAGCATGTCAGGACCCCACAGGGCAAGGACCGCACTATACCACTGATGGACACCAGTGGCAAAAGCGCCCTGAGGCGATTCAGTTCACAAAGGGAGCACCATTCATTCATTAAACCTCATTTGCCACACAGTTGCCCAATTAAACAGAGTATTGAGGTCGGCTTGTAAGTTGGAGACATCCTGTAAGGACATTATTCCAGTGCATAGCTTGGTGTCATCTGCAAAGACTGAAATGTTACTTTTAATCCCAGACACCAAGAGAAAAAAAATGTGACGAAGAGGGAGCCCCAGCTTCGTCACATTGATTATTGATTAACAGCCTCAGCTTTGTTCCTGTGTGAGGGGGGGGGGGGGGTGGCGGTTGGGTGTCCCTTCCCTCCAGTCAACTCTCAGAGCTCTCCTCACTGAGAATTTCATCTCTCTACCCCGTTTTCTGACAGCTCAGACAGGCTTCTGGAACTTTGGAAATTCTGGACTTTGAACAGATTGACAGAAGAGAAGACAAGACTGCAGCTAAACAGGTACAACTTATGTAGGAGGGTTTTTTGTTATCCCCAGTAAAGTAATAGATGGGAAAGCTTCCAATGGTGACTCTATTTCTGGTTACCTGGCAGGGAGGGGCCCAAGGGATTCCCTTAATATCTAGGGATTTTCATCCTGTTTGGCTTTGGGACAGGTAGTGAGGGGAAATCTCCAAAATGAAACAGAAAAAATCTAACAGGGGTTATAAACCTCCCTCACAAAAAGATGCTTATAGATCTACTTTAACCACTTTACAACCGGCCCATAGCCGAATGACGGCTACGGGGCGGTTGCTTAACTCTGGGAGGGCGTCATATGACGTCCTCCCGGAATTCCCCTCTTGCGCGCCCCCTGGGGCGCGCACTCGAGAACATCCGTGATCGCCGGGTCCAGAGGACCCGGCGGATCACGGATCACGGTAAACGGCCGCTCATCGCGGCCGTTTACCACGTGATCGCTCCGTCAAATGACGGAGCGATCACATGTAAGCAAACCGGCGTCATTTGATGACGCCGGTTCCTCTCCCCTCCTCTCTCTGTACCGATCGGTACAGTGTGAGAGGAGAGGGGGAGGGATCGGTGGCAGCAGTGCTGTGGCGGGATCTGTAGTGCCCACAGCCTGCTCTGCCACCACCGATCCATCCATCCATGCTCAGCCATCCATACCCTGCAATACACAGCAATAGCCTGCAGTGTATTGCTGGGTATTGCAGGGTATGGAGGGATGGCTGAGCATGGATGGATGGATACCCAGCAGTAATCTGCCATACCCTGCCTGCCATTACCCTGCGATACTCTGCCATTACCCTGCGATACTCTGCCATTACCCTGCGATACTCTGCCATTACCCTGCCATACCCTGCCATTACCCTGCGATACTCTGCCATACCCTGCCATGCCATACCCTGCCATACTCTGCCAATACTCTGCCATACCCTGCGATACTCTGCGATACCCTGCCATTACCTGCGATACTCTGCCGAAACTCTGCCATTACCCTGCGATACTCTGCCATTACCCTGCGATACCCTGCGATACTCTGCCATACCCTGCGACACCCTGCCATTACCCTGCCATTACCCTGCCATACTCTGCCATTACCCTGCCATTACCCTGCCATTACCCTGCCATTACCCTGCCATACTCTGCCATACCCTGCCATACCCTGCGATACTCTGCCATACCCTGCCATACTCTGCGATACCCTGCGATACCCTGCGATACCCTGCGATACTCTGCCATACCCTGCCATACCCTGCCATACTCTGCCATTACCCTGCCATTACCCTGCCATTACCCTGCGATACTCTGCCATTACCCTGCGATACTCTGCCATTACCCTGCGATACTCTGCCATTACCCTGCGATACTCTGCCATTACCCTGCGATACTCTGCCATTACCCTGCGATGCCATACTCTGCCATACTCTGCCATACCCTGCCATGCCATACCCAGCCATACCCAGCCATACCCTGCGATATTCTGCGATACCCTGCAATGCTCGCTACGATCAAAGCCAGGATCGTTTTTTTTTTTCAGGCTTTCCACCCTAGAGGTGAGATGTGGGGTCTTATTGACCCCATATCTCACTGTAAAGAGGACCTGTCATGCCATATTCCTATTACAAGGGATGTTTACATTCCTTGTAATAGGAATAAAAGTGATCAAAAAATTTTTTGGGGGGAAAAAAAGTGTCAAACTAAAATAAATAAAGTAAAATGAACAATAAAAAAAAAAAAAAAAAATGTAAAGCGCCCCTGTCCCCGTGCGCTCGCATGCAGAAGCGAACGCATACGTAAGTCCCGCCGTCATATGAAAACGGTGTTCAAACCACACATGTGAGGTATCGCTGCGAACGTTGGAGCGAGAACAATAATTTTGGCCCTAGACCTCCTCTGTAACTCAAAACATGTAACCAGTAAAAAGTTTTAAAGCGCCGCCTATGGGGATTTTTAAGTAGCGAAGTTTGGCGCCATTCCACGAGCGTGTGCAATTTTGAAGGGTGACATGTTAGGTATCTATTTACTCGGCGTAACTTCATCTTTCACATTATGCAAAAACATTGGGCTAAATTTACAGTTTTGTTTTTTGTAAAGCACAAAACTTTTTTTTCCCAAAAAAAACGCGTTCGAAAAATTGCTGCGCAAGTACCGTGCTAGATAAAAAGTTGCAACGACCGCCATTGTATTCTCTAGGGTCTTTGCTAAAAAAACATATATAATATTTTGGGGTTCTATGTAATTTTCTAGCAAATAAATGATGATTTTTACATGTAGGAGAGAAATGTCAGAATTGTCCTGGGTGCTCCAGTACGCCTGAAGGTGCTCCCTGCATGTTGGGCCTCTGTATGTGGCCACGCTGTGTAAAAGTCTCACACATGTGGTATCGCCGTACTCGGGAGTAATAGCAGAATGTGTTTTGGGGTGTAATATGTGGTATGCATATGCTGTGTGTGAGAAATAACCTGCTAATATGACAATTTTGTGAAAAAAATAAAAAATAAGAAAAAAAATCTTGATTTTGCAAAGAATTGTGGGAAAAAATTACAACTTCAAAAAACTCACCATGCCTCTTTCTAAATACATTGGAATGTCTTCTTTCAAAAAGGGGTCATTTGGGGGGTATTTGTACTTTTATGGCATGTTATGGACTCAAGAAATGAGATCGGCCGTCAGTACTTCAGGTGTGATCAATTTTCAGATATTGGCACCATAGCTTGTGGACTCTAAAACTTTCACAAGACCAAATAATATACCCCAATTTGTACTTATTTTTACCAAGGATATGTAGCAGTATAAATTTTGGCCAAAATTTATCAAGAAAAATGACAAAATTTGCTAAATTTTATAACCGAAACGAAGAAAAATTCATTTTTTTACAGAATTTTCAGTCTTTTTTCTTTTATAGCGCAAAAAAAAAAAAACCCAGAGGTGATTAAATACCACCAAAAGAAAGCTCTATTTGTGTGAAAAAAAGGACAAAAATTTCATTTGGGTACAGTGTTGTATGACTGAGTAATTGTCATTCAAAATGTGAAAGCACCGAAAGCTGAAAATTGGTCAAGTGGTTAAGGATTTACAATTACTTTAAGACTCGGTTAACGCTTTTAACCGCGTTCAATCCGAATAACATTTAATTGGGCTGGCCTTTAGCGGAGCCGGTTCACACATGTCCGGGACGGCCGCAGTCTATTTCTGAAAAGGGTCCTGTGTGATTTTGGGTCCGGTTTAGGTGCAAATTCAAGTAAAAATCTGCACCTGAATCGATGATCAAAACAGACTCCAGACTGCAAACTGCAACCAGAGATATGTGAACCTGGCCTACAATGTTGTTGGTGTTTTGAATTGCTGTGCCGTGTGGGAATAGTGCAGATTGTGGCCATCAGTTGCAGAAGTGTGAGTGATCACACTCCTAAGAGTTCAGGTTTTCCTCATCCTGCATCCTCTTCGTAGAGAGATTTAGGGGGAGATTTACTAAAACTGAAGCACTCAGAATCTGGTGCACCTGCGCATTGTAGCCAATTCGCTTCTAACTTTAGCTTGTTCAATTAAGCTTTGACAATAAAATCTGGAAGCCGATTGGTTTCCATGCAGGGTTGGACCAGATTTGGCATTCTCCAGTTTTAGTATATCTCCCCCCTAAAGGGGTTGTAAACCCTTGTGTTTTTTTCCCTCAAAAACCTCTTGCAGTGCAGTATCCCCCCCAGTGCCCCCGTTTTACTTACCTAAACCCTGTCTTTCTCACGCCGGGGATGAGCACACCAGCTCTAGCCTGTGTCTCATGTCCTGATTGGCTAGATTGATAGCAGTGCAGTCATTGGCTCCCGCTGCTGTCAATCAAATCCAATGACACAGGGCCAAGTCCTGCTGTCTGTGTCAATAGACGCAGCAGCAGGACACAGGAGCACGCCCACACAAGTGTCCCGAGGGAGAGCGCTTCTCCGACGGGGCACTCTAGAAGAGGAGGAGGAGCCAGGAGCGCCACTGAGGGACCCCAGAAGAGAAGATTTGGGGGCACTCTGTGCAAAACCAACTGCACAGAGGAGTTAAGTATGACATGTTTGTTTTTTGTTTAAAAAAAATAAAAAACACAAAACTTTATGACCCTTTTAAGCTGGCCATACATTATACAATTTTCTTGTTGAATTACCTTTAGATTTACCTTCAACTATGCAGTGCAAAGGCCTGCCTGATTGCATACACATTGAAAATGTTTAGGTTTGACCTTATATTATATGGTTTTGGTAAATCTAAAGAAAAACTGAACAAGAAAACTGTATAATGTATGGCCAGCCTTAGGCCCCTTTCACACGGACGGTCCGTTCAGGTCCGCCTGTCAGTTTTTTTGGCGGACCTGAACGGACGCTCCATAGACCTCTATGGAGGGACGGATGTCAGCAGTGACATGTCCGCTGACATCCGACCCGCTCCGATCCGAAAAAGTGTGACAGAGAAAAACCCTATTTTTCCATCCGTCTGCGGATCGGATCGGGTAACAATGGACTCTACGGTCCGTCGTCCTCCGATCCCCCATAGGGGAGAGCGGCGCCCTGACAGGTCCGTCCCTGCACAGAGTGCAGAGACAGACCTGTCATCTTCCTGCTCAGCGGGGGATCGACGGAGCAATCCCCAGCTGTGCAGAGCAGTCTCCGTACAAAAAAGAGAGCCCTTAGTCTCGCTCTGTGAAAGAGCCCTTAGTCTCGCTTCCCACTCTAGTGACTACAGTCAGTACAGTTGTTTAAGTATCGTAAGGCATAAATGTTTGCAACTACACCCTTTTTATTCCACAGGTCCTCTGCTTTCAGAAAATATGTAAATGTTTTGGGGGTTTTCAGCGATTGTCATGCCTAATATGTATGTTTTAACATGTGTGCAAAAAATAGGGGGAAAATCTTCTGCCAAGAATGGGTTAAACCATTTCCTACTCTTGTAATAACTAAAGAAAAAAGGCTATTCATACATTTTAGTTTGGGGGCTGCTAAAAGAAGCAAGTGAAGTGAAGTGGAGTGACCCTTTAAAGCTGTTAGTACATGCTGTGACAGACACTCACCTAGTCCATACAGAGCCATCTTGGTTCCCCCTTTCTGTAACAGTACCGGGCTGATGTCTATCTTTTCTACAGATGCGGATCGTCCAAAATGGTTCACGAGTCCAGCACAGCTCAATAAATCGAGAGCACAGAGAGCATCTGCCTGTAAAGAAAAAGCAGCTACAGTGAGGACAGGCCAAGGTCTAATAGAAGCCTCAAGAACCATCTTCCCACAGCTACGGAAACTGATAGAGCAAATTACTGGAGACATCGCTTATTCACCAATGTTACTATTTCAATTGTTTTTTTTTTTATATACTACATAGATGTAGATAACTATTTATTTCATTTTCATAAGTCATTGTGTTTTATGTACGTATTAGCTTTTTATTTGGTATATTTTTTTTTTGCTTTGTTTATTCTATTATTACAAGCTGACAAATGCACAAAAATTAGACAAATGCATTTTTTTTTTGTTATTTAACATAAGGCTTAATGTACACGGGACGTTTTAAAACCTCTCCTGAATGATTTAAATGGACAGATAGTAACCGAAATTTAAAAACGTCAGTTTTGCCGCGTTAATGTTTAGAAGCGTTTTAAAAAAAAAAAATATAATAAATATATATATATATATATATATATACACACACACACACACACACACATATATATACACACACACACATACATATATTTTTTTTTTTTTTTTGAAAATAGTCAAAAATGAAAAAACGCCTGTAAACAAAACGTGGCTAAACGCGAGTTTACTGCGTTTTTACAGGCTGTTACAGCTATTTGGCGTTTCAAATGCCTCTGAACATCTGTCCTGAAAGCATTTTTTTTTTGCTTTCCAAAAAAATGCTTCTGAACTCAACTGCCTAGAAATTACTATAAACGACTCTGTGTACATGTACTGATATGATAACAGAGGAGAGTTTATGGGCAGCTGAAAAAAAAACGCCCAACTGCTCCTAAACATCCATTTACCAGCAGCAGTGTACAAAAGCCTAAAAGATTTTATAGTTTGTACTGCGTCTGTTTACATCAATATTTCTTGTCTTATTTATCCAGGAATCACAAATATACTGTACATCATAATACACACGAGACATTTGAGCTTGGCTGGATAATAAATACATCCTTTTTGTTTTTTAAAGTGGATATTTCTCATACCATGAGATATTGAAGCATTATTAACACACACATAATGCTTCAAAATCACAGAGCAACAAAGTATGGAGACTAGAGGTGCACCAAATGGAAATTTTGGTAACGAACCGAAAAATCAGGCTGTACTTGGCCGAAACCAAAACGGAAAATGACGGTTTTAAAAAAATATATATTTATTTTAATAGAATTGTATTATATTCAACTTTTTAATTAATATTAATAACTAATAAATGTCAAGAAAAATGTATCCCTTTAAATTCTATGTATGTCTTCACACTGATCCATTACGCTTTCGTAGTGGATTTTTGGTCAGTTTAAAAAAAAAAAAAAAAAAAAAAACGTTCCAAAAATGCACTTCCCCATTGAATAGCATTGAAAAAGCAGAAAGAGCACATCAATAACGCACCCGTTTTACATTTGTGAGTCACATGACCTATAAAAAACACACCATAAGCACAGTAAATTTTTGGTAAAATATTGGCAAAATGGTGTGAATTTTCAGTGCCATTATTGGCACCTTTTTCTATATCGCCGAAATGCTGAAATTTTGCCAAAGTGTTTTGGCCGCAAAAATTTCGGTGCATCTCAAACGGTGACTTATAGCTACAGATCCCACTGTTCTGTCCAATCAAAACTGTTGAATGCTCAACTGTAATTGGCTCCTATGGGTTCCTGCATATGGCTGATCTGTGATAATAATAAGAATAAATCCTTATATGCGTAATAATTGTTTTACTGATTTGCCTATCATACAAGTTCTGGGTACACAGCAAAGACACAAGCATCAGAATAATTACCCCTGTTGGGTCGTCATGATTTCCATGCACACTGAACACTGGTATAGAAACATTTAGGTTGTCATCTTGGTAATTTACCCAGGGGAATCTATAAAAGAAAGCAAACATTATCATACATGTATATTCATATTATCAGAGAAATCACAGTTTTCATACTATATATGAGGGGAACAAGAGTGCTCCTAAAGATCATCCTTAACCGCTTCAGCACCGGGCCATTTGACACCCTTCCTTACCAGAGCACTTTTTGCGATTCGGCACTGCGTCGCTTTAACTAACAATTGCGCGGTCGTGCGACGTTACACCCAAACAAAATTGACGTCCTTTTTTTCCCACAAATAGGAGCTTTCTTTTGGTGGTATTTGATCACCTCTGCGGTTTTTATTTTTTGTGCTATAAACAAAAGAAGAGCGACAATTTTGAAAAAAAACACAATATTTTTTACTATAATAAATATCCCATTTTTTTGAAAAAAAACGATTTTTTTACTCAGTTTAGGCCAATACGTATTCTTCTACATATTTTTGGTAAAAAAAAATCGCAATAAGCGTATATTGATCGTTTGCGCAAAAGTTATAGCGTCTACAAAATAAGGGATAGATTTATTGCAGTTTTTTTTTTTTTTACTAGTAATGGCGGCGATCTGCAATTTTTTTTTCGTGACTGCGACATTGCGGCGGACACTTCGGACACTTTTGACACATTTTTGGAACCACATTTACACAGCGATCGTTGCTATAAAATTGCATTGATTACTGTGTAAATGTGACTGGCAGGGAAGGGGTTAACACTAGGGGGCGCTGCAGGGGTTAATGTGTTCCCTATAGGAGTGATTCTAACTGTGGGGGGAGGGGACTCACAAGGGGATGGGAGCGATCGGTGTTCCTCCGTACTGGGATCACATGATCGGTCTCCTCTCCGCTGACAGGACGTGGAGCTGTGTGTTTACCCGCACGGTCCCGTTGTTTTAACGGGCAATCGCGGGTGCCCGGCGGACATCGCGGCCGCCGGGCACTCGCACCGGGTCCCGAGCGACGCCGCCGCCAGCGCGCGCGCGCCCCACCAGGCGGCCGGGAATGGGAGGACGTTATATGACGCCCACCCAGGATGGGAGATCCACCTTGTGGGCGTCATATGACAATACGCGGGTATTGAAGTGGTTAAGGCTAGGTTCACATAAATGTGGCTGCGATTGATGCGTTTTTCAGGCACATATTGCAGTGTGTTTTACTTTTTTAAACCTAATTTCTTATGCGTTTTGCATGTGGTTTTCATGCAATTTGCATTTCTTTTTTTTCTCATGCGCAGAGTAGGGTGAGACAGTGTATTACTGGGTTTTAACCACTTCAGCCCCGGAAAGATTTACCCCCTTAATCACCAGGCCATTTTTTGTGATACAGCACTGCGGCGCTTTAACTGACAATTGCGCGGTCATGCAACACCGTACCAAAACAATATCGATGTCCTTTTTTCCCCACAAATAGAGCTTTCTTTGGTGGTATTTAATCACCTTTACAGTTTTTATTTTTTGCGCTATAAAACAATTTTTTTTTACTAGTAATGGCGGTGATCAGCGATTTTTAGCAGGACTGCGACATTGCTACGCCAGATCTACGACAGATCGGACACTTTTGACACTTTTTTGGAACCAGTGACATTTATACAGCGATCATTGCTATAAAAATGCACTGATTACTGTATAATTTACACTGGCAGGGAAGGGGTTAACACAAGGGGGCGGTCAAGGGGTTAAGCATGTCCTAGGGAGGTGTTTCTAACTGTGGGGGGAGGAGACTGACTGGGAGTACAGAGAGATCGCTGTTCCTGATCACTAGGATGAGACTATCTCTCTATCTGTACTCTCCTGACAGAATGGGGATCCGTTTGTTTACATTGACAGATCCCCCTTCTGCCTCTCTGTGGAGCGATCACAGGTGGTCGTTGACATCACAGCTGCCAGCCAAGCGCATAGGCTCCGGTGCCTGCTATATCTATTACGCGAAGCACCGTACCGATACGGCAATTTGCGCAATAGAGCGGCTGGTCGGCAAGTGGTTAAACACACTGTACATTGCTGGTTGCTAAGGAGGGGGCTAGGGAAGCTGGCCGCCGCGTCCTTAACAACCGATGAGTCATCAGCTGTCAGAGGGGTTCCCCACTGACAGCTGAATGTAAAAAAAAAAAAAAAAATTGCCGCAAAAAAAAAAAAATCGAGAAAAAACGGCATGAGGTCCCCCCTAGGTCCATACAAGGCCCTTCAGGTCTAGTATGGATTCAGAGGGGAACCACCCCCCCCCCAGGGGGTCCCCTCCAAAATCCATACCAGGCCCTTATCCGAGCATGCAGCCCAGCAGGTCAGGAAAGGGAGGGGGGCGAGCGAGCGCCCAAACCCCCCCCATACATACAGGAGTCTTCATTAACATGTTTTTCATCTGGAGGGGGCGGGGCTTTCTCATCTAAGCACACTTTCCAACCTGCATGCCTGAGCTAAGGGCAGATGGATTTCCGATAAATGCTACATACATTTAAGTTCTACTGTAATGTCTGTTATGTCACATGTTAATGTGTGTTGTTTTAACTTCTTGCGAACTGCACCGGCAGGGCTGGCTGCATTGCGACGAATCGTGTACGTGATCAAGGATTTCCAGGTGGGGGCTTGCGCTCCCGCCTCCCCATCTGTGCTGTCATTCCGTACAGCACAATCAGTCAGCAGGTCCCAGCCAATGATTTATGACCGGGACCTACAACAGGACAACTATTAGTTGTTCACTCCACAAATCTGGCCATTATGGAAGTGTGGCAAAACGAAGGCTATTGTTGAAAGAAATCCATAAGAAGTCCTGTTTGCAGTTTGCGTGAAACCATGTGGGAGACACAGCAAACATGTGGAAGAAGGTGCTCTGGTCAGATGAGACCAAAATGTAACTTTTTGGCCTTAAAGCAAAAAACGGAATGTGTTGTGGAAAACGAACACTGCACATCACCCAGAACACACCATCCCCACCGTGAAACATGGTGGTGGCAGCATCATGTTGTGGGGATGCTTTTCTTCAGCAGGGAAAGGGAAGCTAGTCAGAGTTGATGGGAAGATGGATGGAGCAAAATACAGGGCAATCTTAGAAGAAAACCTGTTAGAGTCTGCAAAAGACTTGAGACTGGGTTGGAAGTTCACCTTCCAGCAGGACAACGACCCTAAACAGGCAGCCAGAGCTATAATGGAGTGGTTTATATCAAAGCATATTCATGTGTTAGAATGGCCCAGTCAATATCCAGACCTAAATCCAATTGAGAATCTGTGGCAAGACTTGAAAATTGCTGTTCACAGACACTCTCCATCCAATCTGACAGAGCTTGAGCTATTTTGAAGAAGAAGAATGGGCAAAAATGTCACTCTGTAGATGTGCAAAGCTGGTAGAGACGTCCCCAAAAAGACTTGCAGCTGTAATTGAAGTGAAAGGTGGTTCTACAAAAGTATTGAATCAGGGGGGTGCCATACAAATGCACACCACACTTTTCACATATTTATTTGTAAAAAAAAATGTAAAACCTATTATCTTTTTCCTTCCACTTCACAATTATGTGCCCAATAAATCTAAATAAAATACATTTAAAGCAGTGTATAGTCTTTTTTTGAACTTTTACCTACAGGTAAGCCTATAATAAGGCTTACCTGTAGGTAACATTAATATCTCCTAAACCTGTATGGTTTAGGAGATATTTACTTTTCATGCAGCCGCTGACGTCATGTGCTGTTAAGGCCCGGCCGTGTTAGCGCTAAAACGCTGCTCGTTTTAGGGGTGCTTCAGTGCTGCTTAGGCAGCTCTTTTCGGCCGCTAGCAGGGCGCTTTTAACCTCAAAGAAGGGAGCCCCAAAGATGCTGCCCTCTTTCCCCATTACCGTTTGCTCTGACAGTAGAACCCTTGGCTATTGCCATAAGACAATCAGAACGGATAGTTGGGTTACGCCACTCAGGAAGGGAAGAAAAAATTGCCCTATACATGGACGATGCTCTATTTTTGGGGTCATAGGTGAAACTTATGACAATTATTTGTACGTTTGGGCAGTTCTCAGGTTTTTGTATTAATTGGGAGAAATCAATATTGATGCCATCAGACGATATGGAAATCTCCTCACCAGATCAAGACGCTCAAATTCAAATAAAACATCCAGTTAAATATTTGGCGATCGAGATAACCCGTAATGTAAAGGATTCTACTGATCTGAACCTTAAACCATTATTGCTTAAATTTATGGATAAGTGCAGGAGTTGGTGTAAACTCCCACTAACAGTAGTCGGTAGAGTGAATCTTATTAAAATGATCTGGACTCCATAGTTACTGTATATCCTTCATAATTCTCCTATCTGGATAATATCGTATTGGTTTAGGAAGGTTGAATCTCTCTTCTGAAAACTGATATGGCGGAAAAAAACAATCCCATATAAAATTAACCAGCTTAACGTTAGATAAAGATGCAGGAAGACTTGCCATTCCACATGTTAAAAGTTATTTCTAATGCCGCGTACACACGAGCGGACTTTTCGACAGACTAGCTCCGACGGTCTTTCCGACGGACTTTCGACTGAGTTCCGACGAACTTTTCGAATGAACGGACTTGGCCACACACAATCGCACTAAATTCTGACGGATTCGAACGTGATGACGTACGACCGGACTAGAATAAGGAAGTTCGTAGCCAGTAGCCAATAGCTGCCCTAGCGTCGTTGTTTGTCCGTCGGACTAGCACACAGACGAGCGGATTTTTCGATAGGAACTGGGTCCAGCGGAGTTCCGGCGGGAAAATTAAGACATGTTCTATTTCTAAAGTCTGTCGGATTTTTCGACAGCAAAAGTCCGATGGAGCCCACACACGATCGAATTGTCCAACGGATTCGTTCCGTCTGATCTTTGCTGTCGAAAAGAACTCTCGTGTGTACGCGGCATTAGCCTCAAAAACGACAACAATTTTTTGGTTGGACTAAAGTGGCGGGACCGGATCCTATACAGGCTCTGCTATTACCGTTATGTAGGGAATATACATTGATCTCCTTGTTGGAGACAACAAATCTGCGAGGGGATAGAGAGTTTTTGACAGGTAAACTTTTTGCTAAAGTATTGCAAGTAATGAAAATCATTACTAATATTACGGTTATACATGTTATACCCCAATATGAAAAACGCAACCTGTGAGGAATTGCAGAAACTGGAAGGGTTTGAGTTATGGCAAAAACATGGGTTAAGATATCTGGAGAACTGTTTCAGAATGATGGTTGAAAATCCTTTACTCAAATAATGGATGAATATGGAATTTCAAGGCAGAGGTTTTTTCAATATCTTCAACTCAGGCCCGCCTCACAGACTCAGGCCCGTTCCTTTGAATTTAAACTTAATCACTCTATAATAATATCATTATTAGAGGCTAAAGGGCATAAGCAAGGTCTTATATCTTGACTATATTGTGTACTATATATTAAGTTTCAAGAGTCTGTAGCTATTCCCTCAGGGGCTCAGTGGGAACGAGATTTGGGAACGTTGACAGATGACCATTGGACAATGGTGCTGTCTGCGGTCCCTAATGTATTGCTGTCCACTACGCAAAAATTAACACAATTATTCATCTTACATAGGTCGTATTATACTCCTGAGAAACTATTTAAATGGAAACCTAGAGGTTCCCCTCTATGTCCTCGAAGTAGGGGAGTTCCTGCAAATGTAATACACATGTTATGGAGATGTCCCAAACTTCACCGATATTTGCAGGGTATAATCCATACTATTAATAGTCTGTTTGGAATAAAATTTCCATTACAACCTGGTACCTGTTTGTTAAATATAATAGAGGAATCTAGTATCCCGGTCTGTGCTTATATTACAATAGTAAGAAGTCTGTTTCAAGCTCGTAAGTTAATACAACAAAAATGGATCTCAGTACACCCACCGACAGTAGAGGAATGCGGAATGCATATAAAGGAAACTTTGCTAAAAGAGATATATATTTTTCTACATCAAGGTTGTCAAATTGGGTTGGGAAATTTGAGACTATATGGAGAAAATGGATGGAGGATTTAGGCCCCGAATTGGAAGGAGCCATATAGTATGAGAAGGGATATAGAGAGAGAGGATTTAGTATGGGAGAAGTTGCTTTTGAGGAGGGGGGGGACTTTGGTTGTTTTTTTTGGGCGTTGTGTTTTTGGGTTATTCAATGTTATGTGGACAGTATTGCCTCGTTTCCACTGAGCGGATCGGTACGGTACGCTATTTTCAGTGTTTCCATTATGATAGTGGCCCATACAACCGAACCATACCGCACCATTCAGGGTCCTGCTTCAGATGTGGGGCCATAGAAAATGGAACGGTTCGGTTAGGGCGGAGCTACGATACATTCCACTGATTGGCGGACAGAAAAACGTCAGCCAATCAGTGTGAGGCCACGCTAGGCATTTTTTCTAAACCCTGTATGGACCCTGGTGGTCCGACTTGCAGTGGAAATGCTCACCTGAATAGGCCGGACCATTCTAACTCTTCCAAACTGTACCTTCCCGAACAGATCCGCTCAGTGGAAACGAGGCATATGTATACATTGTGCTTTAAATTACAAAGGAAAAACTTTCAATAAAAATTTACTGGATTAAAAAAGTATGAAAAGACACACTGAAATGAATGGGAGGCGGTTTTCAGGCGCTATATAGAGCCCATTTCTAGCGCTAAAACGCCTGAAAACCGTGTGAAAGGGGTCTAAGTGGTTACAGTGCTTCAGACAGACACATGCCATAGCAGTGGTAAGTATAAAAGCCCAATCTTCTACAGGGAATTGCTTTGAGGAATTATTTAAAGGGATGAAATTACTTTAAAGCATTGGGCCCTATTAGATATTAATTAGTTGAAATATGATCACAAGACTGCTGTCGTTCAATACATGATAAAGTGATAGATCAAAGTCCAATGATGATACATATAAATCATCTAATTAAGCTTTTACTGAGAAAACTAAGATTTCAATGTAAATCTAAGTCAAGTTCATTCCCATCCAACCTGTACAGCAAAGTTCAAGAGCATCAACATAACGTCTGACTATTGTAATCAGGCATAATTATCGAGCTTACAAGGAAACAGAATGTAGGGGTAAGGATACAAGTGAGAAGAGAAGAGCACTCCAATAAATTCAAATTAGACTAATATCCATTTGCGAAGAGGTAAGAGAGCTTTGCAAAGATGTTCACATGTTTTAATCATTACGTTTTTATTTTTTTTGTTTTTTTTGTTTTAGGAATAAACAGTAAGCCCCTTACCTAGAAATGCAGAATCACATATATACGTGATTCTGCACAGCCAGCTCGCACTGGTGCACTATATGTACAGTAGGCGGTTGGCAAGCACTTAAAAAACACCCCCTAGCATTTCTATCTGCGTCATCTTAGGGGCAGATTATTCATGTAGCATGGATAATCTTCCTGGAATCCATCTTTCCTCAGCTCAGGCTTGTAGGCAGAAGGGCATGCTTAGCTGAGAAAACTCCTCCAGATGAAGAGAAAAAAATGCCCATGAAGACTCCTGGGATGTATGACATTATTTTGGCCTAGGACAGAAACCAGGATGCAACTGTAAAAATGTAACAAAAAGTTTAAAACAAGTTAATATAATATACCTCCCTTTCTATTTACCGTATTTATCGGCGTATAACACGCACTTTTTCCCCCTTAAAATCGGGGGAAAGTCGTGGGTGCGTGTTATATGCCGATACCCCAAAAAAAAGTGGCCAAAAAATTAAAACAGCGCCGAAAAACAGCGGCCGCCGCCGAAAAAAAACGACGCGCCGCCGGAAAAAAACGAGCGCCGCCGAAAAAGACCGATCTGTCTGTTCCGCTCTGCTCGCAGTCCCGCCTCCCTGCGCTTGCTTCCGTAACAGCAGGGAGGCGGGACTGCGAGTGGAGCCGGAAAAGCCCGAGCCGTCTGTTCCGCTCTGCTCGCAGTCCCGCCTCCCTGCGTTCGCTTCCGAAACAGCAGGGAGGCGGGACTGAGAGCAGGAGCCGAACAGACGGCTCGGGCTTTTCCGCCGACGCTCGTTTTTTTTCGGCCGCGCGGTCTTTCTAGGCGGCAATTTCAAATGCGCAAAAGATGGAAATGACGCTGACAAGCTGCACATCACACTGGGCAAGCTGCACATCACACTGGGCAAGCTGCACATCACACTGGGCAAGCTGCACATCACACTGGGCAAGCTGCAGATCACACTGGGCAAAGCTGCAAATGACGCTGACAAGCTGCAATGACGCTGGGCAAGCTGCAAATCACGCTGGGCAAGCTGCAAATGACGCTTAAATGTAAGTGTTTTTTTTCCCTAAACTTCCCTCCTAAAACTTTTTTTCCTTAAAATGCCCTCCTAAACTTGGGGTGCGTGTTATACGCCGGTGCGTGTTATACGCCGATAAATACGGTGCTAACGCCAGCAGTATAAGGATTAACAAAATGCCGACCAGGCCATAGCCAAAAGACGGTTACAGCGCAGTCGGCCTATTCTGGGAGGGCTTCCGCGCACCCGGGAATGTCTGTGACCGTCAGGTCCTCTGGACTCGGCGCGTCACGGAGCGGGTTAAAGGGCCAATGACAGCGGCCCTTTACCACGTGATCGCTCTGTCCAATGACGGAGCGATCACTTGTCAACAAACTGGAGCTTTTGCGGTGCAGCTCCTCCCCTCTCCTCTCAGCGATTGGTACAGTGTGCGAGGAGAGGGGGGAACCGGGTGCAGCAGCACTGTGGGCTGTCTCTGGAGTGACCACAGTGCTGATCTGTGTCCTGTACCCTAGTACCCTGTACCCTAGTCTCTCTGTATACCCTAGCCTTTCTGTATACCCTAGCCTGTTTTCTGTATAGACTATCCATCCATCCCTGGCTCATCCATGCTCCATATATGCCCATCCATGTAATATCCATCCATCCCTGGCTCATCAATGCTCCATCTATGCCCATCCATACTCCATCCATGCCTGGCTCATCCATGCTCTATGCATCCCTGGCTCATCCATGCTCCATCCATCCCTGGCTCATCCATGCTCCATCCATCCCTGGCTTATCCATGCTCCATTCGTGTCCATCCATACTCCATCCATCCCTGGCTCATCCATGCTCCATATGTACCCATCCATGTAACATCCATCCATCCCTGACTAATCCATGCTACATCCATCCCTGGCTCATCTGTGCTCCATCCGTGCTCAATCCGTGCTCAACCATGCTCCATCGATCCCTGGCTCATCCTTGCTCATCCATGCTTCATCCGTGCTCATCCATGCTCCATCCATGGCCCATTCATGCTCATCAGTGCTTATCCATGCCACAGCAGTGCTCATCCGTGCCACAGCAGTGCTCATCAGTGCTTATCCGTGCCGCATCAGTGCTTATCCGTGCCGCATCAGTGCTCATCCGTGCCGCATCAGTGCTCATCTGTGCCGCATCAGTGCTCATCTGTGCCGCATCAGTGCTCATCTGTGCCGCATCAGTGCTCACCCGTGCCGCATCCTTGCCACTACAATGCCCATCAGTGTCTCCCAAAAGTGTAATAGCTAGTCAAATTAGATTTGAAGTGGATGTCCCTGATGGTGCTCCCTGCATGTTGGGCCTCTCTATGTGGCCAGGCTGTGGAAAAGTCTCACACATGTGGTATTGCCATACTCAGGAGGAGTATCAGAATGTATTTTGTAGGGATGCACCAAAATTTCAGCCGCCGTAACATATCGGCAGATAATGATGTTTTCGGCACATTGTCGAAAGGAAAATCTTGCAGATAATGGGGCCGAAAATGGGGGCGGGGCTCGCCACAGTCCTCCTCTCCTCCCTACATGTCACGAAGCTGAATTGTTCGGGCGGCTGCAGTAACAATGACCCGCCTCCTGTGACAGACGGGACACTGATCCAATGGCAGGACATTGAATCAGTGTGACGTAATTACAGGAGGCGGGACATTGTTACTGCAGCCGCTACCGGCCAATTACAGTGGTGTGAAAAAGTGTTTGCCCCCTTCCTCATTTCCTGTTCCTTTGCATGTTTGTCACACTTAAGTGTTTCGGAACATCAAACCAATTTAAACAATAGTCAAGGACAACACAAGTAAACACAAAATGCAATTTGTAAATGAAGGTGTTTATTATTAAAGGTGAAAAAAAATCCAAACCATCATGGCCCTGTGTGAAAAAGTGATTGCCCCCCTTGTTAAAACATACTATAACTGTGGTTGTCCACACCTGAGTTCAATTTCTCTAGCCACACCCAGGCCTGATTATTGCCACACCTGTTCACAATCAAGGCATCACTTAAATAGGAGCTGCTTGACACAGTAAGGTCCACCAGAAGATCCTTAAAAGCTACACATCATGCCGAGACCCAAAGAAATTCAGGAACAATTGAGAAAGAAAGTAATTGAGATCTATCAGTCTGGAAAGGGTTATAAAGCCATTTCCAAAGCTTTGGGAATCCAGCAAACCACAGTGAGAGCCATTATCCACAAATGGCGAAGACATGGAACAGTGGTGAACCTTCCCAGGAGTGGCCGGCCGCCCAAAATTACCCCAAGAGCGCAGCGACGACTCATCCAAGAGGTCACAAAAGACCCACAACAACGTCCAAGGAACTGCAGGCCTCACTTGCCTCAGTTAAGGTCAGCGTTCATGCCTCCACCATCAGGAAAAGACTGGGCAAAAATGGCCTGCATGGCAGAGTTCCAAGGAGAAAACCACTGCTGAGCAAAAAGAACATCAAAGCTCGTCTCAATTTCTCCACAACACATCTTGATGATCCCCAAGACTTTTGGGACAACATTCTGTGGACCGATGAGACAAAAGTGGAACTCTTTGGAAGGTGTGTGTCCAAGTATATCTGGCGTAGAAGGAACACTGCATTTCAGAAAAAGAACATTATACCAACAGTAAAATATGGTGGTGGTAGTGTGATGGTCTGGGGCTGTTTTGCTGCTTCAGGACCTGGAAGACTTGCCGTGATAAAAGGAACTATGAATTCTGCTGTCTACCAAGAGATCCTGAAGGAGAATGTCCGACCATCTGTTCGTGTACTCAAGCTGAAACGAACTTGGGTTCTGCAGCAGGACAATGATCCTAAACACACCAGCAAGTCCACCACCGAATGGCTGAAGAAAAACAAAATGAAGACTTTGGAGTGGCCTAGCCAAAGTCCTGACCTGAATCCTATTGAGATGTTGTGGTATGACCTTAAAAAGGCCGTTCATGCTCGAAAACCCTCTAATGTAACTGAATTAGGACAATTCTGCAAAGATGAGTGGGCCAAAATTCCTCCAGGACGCTGTAAAAGCCTCATTGCACGTTATCACAAACGCTTGGTTGCAGTTGTTGCTGCTAAGGGTGGCCCAACCAGTTATTAGGTTTAGGGGGCAATCACTTTTTCACACAGGGCCATGATGGTTTGGATTTTTTTTCACCTTTAATAATAAACACCTTCATTTACAAATTGCATTTTGTGTTTACTTGTGTTGTCCTTGACTATAGTTTAAATTGGTTTGATGTTCCGAAACACTTAAGTGTGACAAACATGCAAAGGAACAGGAAATGAGGAAGGGGGCAAACACTTTTTCACACCACTGTAAATTCACAGCTCCAGGACACGCGGAGATCGCCGCTCTGATCCGGATATGGGTGAGGCTGCATCCAGACACTGGCAAGCTGCATATGACAAGCACTGGCAGGCTGCATGAGTTTGAATATAAAGCTTTTAGTACCTCATATGAATGCTTTTCAGACACAAATTAACCTGAAAGATTTTGCTGTCTGTATCTAAAATTTCATGCATGGGTTGGTGTTGGAGTAATAAGTGTATAGTCTTTAAAATGTGCAGACAGATTAACAGTACAAATCCAAAAAATTTACTTCCAGAACATGGCCATAAACAGCCATAGACCTCTCTCTCATTCAAAATGTAATTACCTTTTCTGCCTCTAGCTATCTTTCCATTGCTTGCACTTGTTTTATTCCCTTGCTGCCTCTGTCTCTTCATACCGCATCCAAGTGCGTCGTAGACTAAGGTCCTTATACCTAGAGCATTCATTCAGAACGCAGCAAGTGAGAAACGTATATCTCTCCTTATTCTCTGTTTATATTGTTCATCCACAATATAGGGCAGATGGCAACTGTTATTCAAAGAATCTAAGGAAATGACATTATTTGTGTAGTATATAGAAAACTCATCAGTGGCTGCCACAAGGCCAGTGTTGCGTGATGTGCCTGTGGATGTGTCACTTTGTAGTAGAATTCTTTGTTGAGTAATGAAATAGAAATACCTGGTTTGTAGATGGTGATTTCTCAAGTTGCCATTGAATTAACAGTAGAAATGTAGGGGCTGGAGGATTGAATCACAGCACACAATAGGGATCCGGCCATTCAACACCCCCAGAAGTGGCAGGCTGCATCTGATGGCCACTGGTGAGGCTGCATTGATCTATTGTAACATGTCTGCAATCTCTGACTGTCTCCTATAGCATGTCTGCAGTCTCTGACTGTCTCCTATAGCATGTCTGCAATCTCTGACTGTCTCCTACAGCATGTCTGCAGTCTCTGATTATCTCCTGTAGCATGTCTGCAGTCTCTGACCATCTCCTGTAGCATGTCTGCAGTTTCTGACCATCTCCTGTAGCATGTCTACAGTCTCTGGCCATCTCCTGTAGCATGTCTGCAGTCTCTGATCATCTCCTGTAGCATGTCTGCAGTCTCTGATCATCTCCTGTAGCATGTCTGCAGTCTCTGACCATCTCCTCCTGTAGCATGTCTGCAGTCTCTGACCATCTCCTGTAGCATGTCTGCAGTCTCTGACCATCTCCTGTAGCATGTCTGCAGTCTCTGACCATCTCCTGTAGCATGTCTGCAGTCTCTGACCATCTTCTGTATCAGACGGTTAGAGACCGGGAACATGATACAAAAGATGGTTGAAGACTGCAGACTGAATTTTTTTTGAGCTTTTCTTGCACCAAAGGTACCAATAATGGCCAACAATAAATTCATATTAATTTAAATTGATTATATTAATTAAAAAGTCGAATATAATATAATTGTATATAAAAATATTTTTTAAAAACTGTTTATTTTTGCTATCGGTTTCGGCAATAAAAAACCCATTCGGTGCACCATTAGTATTTTGGGGTGTCATTTTTGACATGTACATGCTATGTGTTGGAAATACCTTATAAATGGACAAAATTGTGTTTAAAAAAAATGTTACTTGCGGGAAAAAAAATGACATGTTCAAAAGACTCATTATGCCTCACAGAATATATGTTGGGGTGTTTATTTTCCAAAATGGGGTAATTTTTGTGGACGTTTCCATTGTTCTGGTGCTCCAGGGCCTTCAAAAGTGTAAGAGGTAGTCAAAAAATGTAATGTGTAATTTATGTCCCTAGAACGCCTGATGGCGCTCCCTGCATGTTGGGCCTCTGTATGTGGCCAGGCTGTGTAAAAGTCTCATACATGCGGTATTGCCATACTCGGGAGGAGTAGTAGAATGTGTTTTGGGGTGTAACTTGTGGTACTTTTAGTCATAAATTTAGGCCAAAAAGCATTCAGCCACGTTTCGTATATAAGCGTATATTTTTTGTTTTGCACAAAAGTTTTATAGCGTCTACAAACTACATTTTCTGGAATTTACGCAGCTTTTAGTTTAGGATTCCCAATGTCATTTCTAGAGGCGCTAAAATGGCAGGGCAGTAGAAAGTAGTGGAAAGTAGACACCCTAACCTATTTGCAGAGAGGCATGTTGAGTATTTTGCAGATCTCCCTTTTTGTCACAAAGTTTTGAAAATTAAAAAAAGAAATAAAAAACCTTTCCTTTCTTCATTTTCCAAAACAAATGAAATCTGCAAAATACTCAACATGCCTCTTAGCAAACAGCTTGGGGTGTCTACTTTCCAAAATGGGGTCATTTGGGGGTTGGGGGGGTTGTGCCATCTTGGCATTTCATGGCCTTTGAAACTGATAGGTAGTGAGGAGTGAAATCAAAAATGTACGCCCTTAGAAAGCCTGAAGGCGGTGATTGGTTTTCGGTGTCCCGTATGAGGCTCCCAAAAAGTCTGACACGTGATATTCCCGTACTCAGATGAAGCAACAGAATGTATTTTGAAGTGTAATTTTTACATATGCCCATGGCATGTTTGAGCAATATATCATTTAGTGACAACTTTGTGGAAAAAAAATAAAAATAAAAGATTATTGTAATTTTCCCGAAACTTGTGGCGAAATATGAAATATTCCATGGACTCAACATGGTGGGTGTTGCAAAAGAAAATTTCACACAGTATTTGCGCAGCGATTTTTCAAACGCCATTTTGTTTGATAAAAAAACACTTTTTTGAATTTGAATGCACTAAAACACACCATATTGCCCAGATGTTTGGTATAATATAAAAGATGATCTTATGCTGAGTAGATAGATACCAAACACGACATGCTTTAAAATTGCACACAACTGTGCAGTGGCGACAAACTACATACATTTTTAACTACTTCTCGATCAGCTGCCGCAGTTTTACTGGATGGGCGAAACTACGGTATATAACTTCGGGCGCACGCCCCCTAGGCGGCCGCGACGATCGGATTTGATTCAGAAGCGATCAGTCTCCAGGCCTAGGCCAATGATTTATGGCCTGGACCTGCTGATCGGTTCTGACAAATGAAATCCTCCCATGCCTGTGTAAGTGTAAACACAGACAGGGGAAGTGATGTCATCACAGCTTGTGGAAATCTTTTTCGTTCCAGAAAGAGGAGAGAAGACCTCTCAGAGTAAGTTGCACCAACACTACACTGACACAGTACACATAGGCACACCCCCCCCCCCCCCCAGTTAACCCCTTCACCCCCTGTCACTGTGTCACCCAGTGCAGAGTTCATATTTTTTTTTGATCACTGTACTGGTGTCATTTGTGACACTAATAAGCGTTAGGGTACTTAGTAGTAGCCCCAGATAGGTCTAGGGACCCCCCCCAACTCCCCCTAATAAAGGTTTAACCCCTTGATCAGCCCCTGTCACCAGTGATCACTGTATTAATGTCACTGGTGACGCTGGTCAGTTCTTTTTTTTTTTGCGTCAGGGCACCTGCCGTATATTACCTAAATAAAGGTTTGACCCCCTAATCACCCAGCAGATTAGTACCAGTAGGGCTAACGCACGTACCATAAACCTCCCTTAGTAGTATCTGAACGGATCAATATCTGATCAGATCTATACCAGTAGTTTAGGGTTGCCAAAAATGCAGTGTTAGCGGGATCAGCCCAGATACCTGCTAGCACCCCGCCAGCCCAGTCCAGCCCACCCAAGTGCAGTATCAATCGATCACTGTCACTTACAAAACACAACACACATAACTGCAGCATTCGCAGAGTCAGGCCTGATCCCTGCGAACGCTAACAGTTTTTTTGGTAGCGTTAGAAGCAGTCGCTGACAGTCAGGTGCTTTTTTCCTGTGAGTCTCACCAGTCTGTACCAGTAAATTTAGAAGCCACAATGTCAAATCGAAGGTACACTAGTGAAGAGGCCTACACGTTTCTGAGCATTACAGATGAGAGTGAAGAGGAACTCACCCATCTGTCATATTCAGGCTCAGAATACGAACCCCTAGACATCAAAACCAAACTTCAAGATAAGCAAATGTTGTCTAAAACAAGAAGCTTGTGTACTCTTCCTTGAATCTTGGTGTCCTTTCCATTTTTTCTTCCATATCTGTGCAAAAGTCCAGTATGTAACTCTCCCTCTGTGCAGGAGCTTCCTGTAATAAAGACCGCTCACTGCTGGACTCTCTTCTTGTGCAGGGTGACTGGTCTTGTCTCCGCCCCCTCCTGTCGTTTTCTGCAGGGAGCCTGTAGTGGGTGGAGCCTCCCACAGCTCTGCTCTTCTGATAGGCCTCATGTGCATCATAGTAATGATATCACTGCTAATTTCACAAGGTAATATCCAAGGCTGTAAAGGCATTTTGGGCACACAGTGTTGCCAATCAGTGCCCATCAGCGCTGCCAACCAGTGCCTCATTATTAGTGCCACCTATCAGTGCTGCCTATCTGTGCCACCTACCAGGGCCCTTCAGTTCCACCTATCAATGCCCTTCAGTGCCGCCCATTAGTGCCACCCATCATTGCTACCTATCAGTGTCCATCAGTGCTGCCTCATCAATGCCCATCAGTGCAGCCTGGCAGTGCCCATCAGTGCGGCCTCATCAGCGCACATCAATGAAGGAGAAAAATTACCTGTTTGCAAACATTTTCTAACTATAAAACAGTTTTTGCTTGTTTTTTCTAAATGTTTTTTTATTTTTTTTTAGCAAAAAAATTAAAAATAACCCAGCAGTGATTAAATACCACCAAAAGAAAGCTCTATTTGTGTGGGAAAATGTTAAAAATGTAATTTGGGTACAGCGCTGAATGATCGTGCAATTGTCATTCCAAGTGTGACAGCGCTGAAAGCAGAAAATTGGCCTGGGCAGGAAGGGGGGTTTAAGTGCCCAGTAAGCAAGTGGTTAAGAAAAGTAACAGCCATGCACTGACTCACATGCTTTATCTCTGAACTCAGTCCAAGCTGAAGTGTAGCTGAGTGGATTATTTTGTTTATTCACGTCCCTGGCAGGCTCCTTTCTTGAAACTACCCAGCAAGTGCTCATTACTGTATGTATTAAATTTGGCACAGCCGTCTGAAGTATCATGACGTCTCTGGCAGCTTCTTTTGTTCCAATTTATACATGGCTCTCTCCTGAATTGGAGAACATTCTCTGTTGAAATTGACTTTTTTTCAGATCCTGCAAGCTGCCCAATTCCCATTGTATAACCAGAATCAAATCAGATTGTGGTCCCTGAATATTCCATAACAAGCTGGATGGAAATATGAAGAAAAAAATGTACAGCTACGTTTCCTAAGACAAAGATTAACACTAAAATCATGAATCAGAAGATCTATATTTGTTTAATAATGGAAATTGTAATTTTTTTGCACATCCATATCTCATGGTCATTTTATAAAGAATGGAAACCTGGTGTTACTTGTATCACTAAAGTTCAAGTCATCAAGACCCAACCATCCTTTGATGTGGATACATTTAGAGTATATAACCGATTGTGTATACACACACAAAGAACAACATAATAATTAGGTTGTCAATCAGACTAGTTGTTTTTTTTTATTCATCATTAGACTGAGACCCCGTTCACACCTCAGCGTTTAGTAGCTCAAAGATCCAAAACGCTGGAGGGGAAAAAAAAAAATCAATTACCGTATTTTTCGCTCCATAAGACGCACCTGACCATAAAACGCACCTAGGTTTTAGAGGAGGAAAACGATAAAAAAAAATATTCCGAAACCAAATGTTGTACCAAAATATTTACCTATGCCAAATAAATGCAGCCTGACTTGTGCCCATTAAATGCAGCCTGACTTGTGCCCATTAAATGCAGCCTGACTTGTGCCCATTAAATGCAGCCTGATTAGAAAGTGAGAAGCTGATTGGCTACCATGCACAGCTGCCGCAGATTAACATACAAAATATGTCCTAACTGTAAGAATATAAACAAGATATTCATCACAAGGAGAAATATGTCCTAACTGTAGAACTCCTTCACTAAATCCGCTATGCAGGTTTGGGGATAAGGCCAAGAGTCCCTTAAAGGATTTTTGCATGGAGGGGGCATTTTCAGTTCTCTCTGACTTAGTAATTTCTGAAACGACAGAAATAAAAGAACCCACAGGTCCTCTTTAACTGCAGCCACTAAAGAGTTACAAACAGGTAGACCCCCCAAAGACAAAAACACCTAAGATGCCCAGAGTCTCAATCCTTTTTTTTTGCTGAACTGCTAACTGGACCTTTACACAAAGCAGGACAAGTTTAACTTAATACATCCAGTGATGTAAAGGAAAGACGGTCCCTCTGTACCTCTCCTACGACTGGCTGCCGGGAGGAACCTGGGCGCTTGCTTTCCGCCATGCTTGCTGAAGATCCGTCCTCCCCAATTCGATCGCTTAGCAGCCGCCGTCCGCTACGCTTTAAATGGCTTTTCCGGACCCGTGCCAAACAAACGGAAGTCCCGGCCAGGAGGACAGGCCCCTCTCCTCGCGTTTCCAGCAGCTGGAACCAATTGCTGCTACGCCCTTCCGGAGGTCTCCACCCACCAGGAACTGGCTGGTCCCCCGCCGTCCGGGTTCGGCTGCCGGCCATGCTGACCACGCTCGTTTTCTGAGCACAAACGCGGCCCCCCGAACGCACGGGCGATCAAACTCCGGCAGTTCCATTTACTTCCTGTGGAGCCGACGAAGGAAGGGAACACGGAACACCAACCCCATCGTTCGGGGAAGGTGATGGGCTGGTCTTTGCGAACGTGAGCACCAAGGTACTGCCATAAACCCTCTGTTTTTCTTTTTAAAGAAAGCGCAGCACCCTGGTTCCCCAGCAGTGTTCCACCATACAAGTGCGGAGCTGCGCTCTCTCCAAAGGTGCTGCCTGAAAGGCGAAGAGAGAAAATTAGGTTGTTCAATCAGGACACAGTAGTTGTTTTTTTTTATTTCATCATTTAGACTGAGAACCAGTTCACACCAATAAAAAAAATATTTTATTCAAAAAAAAAAAAAAAAAAGCTCAAAGCTGCCAAAACGCAATTATAAACAATTGCAGCCTATGTGCCCATCACAGAATATAAACAAGATATTCATCACATCAACATAAGTTACAAATCTGGAAAGATTCATAAAAGTCTAGGGGGATGCAAAGGTATTTATTTATTTTTTTTTTGCTTGGAGCCTGAGATGATGTCACCATATGATATGCCCAAACTCATCACTTGTTTGTGAGTGTGTTTTCACATATTTATTTTCTAATTAAACAGTTTTAACTGCTACAGTCACCCTTTTAATATTGTACCCTTAACCCGGCGCTTGCGGGAGATGGCCGCCCTGTATTGTGACATGGCGACAGCGGCCATGAGCGGGGGGGCTGGTCAGTATTCGCTCCATAAGACGCACAGGCACGTCTCCCCATTTTTTTTGGGGGGGGGGTGGTGCGTCTTATGGAGCGAAAAATACGGTATTCTCTATGGCTCAAAAAAGTTATGGAGCTTTTTTTTTGTAGCTCAAATCGGGCAGATTTGAGCATTTTTATCCTCAAAGAATATTAATAGATTTTATGCGCAGTCTTGCATTTTTGTGCGATTTTCTGCTCAAATGAAATTTTTTTCAAAATAAAATAGTAATAGTATATGAATAATAATAAATAAACTCACAAATAACTAAAAAATCATAAATAAATAAACTAAATGAATAATATGTAATAAATACATGAATAAATAATTAACCCCAAACTTAAAAAAATATTAAATTATTATTAGTATTATTATTATTAATAATAATACTAAAAATAAAATAACAATAAACACTCAAACCCAAAGAAAAAAAAATAATAATAATAATTTATTTCTTTTGTGTTAAGGGGTTTAATTATTTATTAGTTTATTTTTTAAGGGGTGGGGGTTAAAGTTAAGAGTTAATCATTTGTTACTTATTATTAACGTCTTAAAGATGGCCCACCTCATATATACTGCGGCAGGGTCTATTGCGTTAAACAACGTACCTGTACAGTACGTTGTCTCTTGAATGAGAAATTGTGGGCGCACGTGTGCGCTGCACGCCGGGGCAGCATGCGAATGGGTCCTGCAAACTCGATGTCTGCTGGCCACCCGCGAATCGTTCCACAGAGAGACAGAACGGGGATCTGCCTATGTAAACAACGGGGATCCCTGTTCTGACAGGGAGCAACACTGAGATTGTCTGTTCCTAGTAATCAGGAACAGTGATGTCACTTGGGTCAGATTTGTCCGCCGCAATGTCGCAGTCCCGCTCAAAATCGCAGATTGCCGACATTACCAGTAAAAACAATAAAAAAATTAAAGTCCCTAAATCTATCCCCTGCTTTGTAGACGCTATAACTTTTGCCCAAACCAAGCAATATATATTTAGTGGGATTTTTTCTTACCAAAAACATGTAGCAGAATACATATTTGCCTAAATTGATGAAAAAAATTGTTTTTTGAAATTTTTTTTTTGGATATATATTATAGCAGAAAGTAAAAAATATTGTGATCAAATACCACCAAAAGAAAGCTCTATTTGTGGGGGAAAAAAAGGACATCAATTTTATTTGGGTACAACGTCACAGGACCGCGCAATTGTCAGTTAAAATAACGCAGTGCCGTATCGCAAAAAATGACCTGTTAATTAGAAGTGGTTAATTTATTGAATGTAGCAGTAGTAGTAACACCCTAACAACAAAAAAAATAATAATAATCCTAACTCCTAATCCTAACCTACAAATTTTTTTTTTTTATATAATAAATTTGCAGTTTGTCGAGCCCTGGCTGCAGGGACATCTTCCTGAATGAACTCTCTCCCTCCCAGATAGCCTCTGTTTTGTAGCCAGTAATAGGGAAATCATAAGTTTATAGGTAAGGGACCTGTGTCATGTCCAGTAATACAAGAAAGGTTTTATTGGTAAAGGGTGGGCAACATGGCAAACAACACCAGCAGCCACGCAGTAAAATATGATTATTTTCTGGTATCTCATAACCGGGCAGAAAAACCTTTTTAAGTGAGGTGAGAACCGCTCCAATTAAGAGCCCTTTCACGCGCACAACCTCCAGTGTGAAAGGGGTCTATAACTATAACTTTTGCATAAACCAATCAATATATTCTTATTGGGATATTTTTTTTACCAAAAATGTGTAGCAAAATATATATTGGCTTAAATTTATTCAGAAATTTCATTTATTTTTTATTTTTCTTTTGGATAGGTTTTATAGCAGAAAGTAAAAAAATTGTTTTTATTTTTCATTTTTTGTTTTGTTTTTAATTGTCTGACTTTTTTGTTTATAGCACAAAAAATAAAAACCGCAGAGGTGATCAAATACCACCAAAAGAAAGCTCAATTTGTGGTAAAAAAATGATATACATTTTATTTGGGTACAGTGTTGCATGACTGTGCAATTGTCAGTTAACCCCTTGCCGACTAGCGCACGACGATGTACGTTGGCACAATGGCACGACTGGGCAAATGGGAGTACAGGTATGTCCCCTTTAAATCGTGGCATAGTAGGCTCACGTGCCCGCTGCATGCTCCGTGAGCGTGCCTGCGGGTCCCGTGGACTCTATGTCTGCCGGGGCAATTTCCCTCTTCTGCCTAGCAACATGACAGAGATCTACTGCTCCCTGTCATCAGGAGCAGTGATCTCTGTCATGTTATAGTGAGACAATCCCCCTTACAGTTAGAATCACTCCCTAGGACGCACTTAACCCCTTGATCACCCCCTAGTGTTTAACCCCTTCCCTGCCAGTGACATTTAAACAGTAATCAGTGCATTTTTATAGTACTGATCGCTGAATAAATGACAATTGTCCCAAAATAGTGTCAAAAGTGTCTGATGTGTCCGCCATAATGCCGCAGTCCTGATAAAAATCGCAGATCGCCGCCATTACTAATAAAAAAATGAATAATAAAAATGCCATAAAATCTATCCCCCATTTTTTAGACGCTATAACTTTTGCGCAAACCAATCAATATACGCTTATTGCGATTTTTTTTACCGAAAATATGTAGAATACATATTGGAATAAACTGAGAAAGAAATTCGTTTTTTTATATATTTTTTGGGGATATTTATTATACCAAAAAGTAAAAAATATTGCTTTTTGTTTTTCAAAATGTTCGCTCTTTTTTGTTTATAGCGCAAAAAATAAAAACCGCAGAGGTGATCAAATACCACCAAAAGAAAGCTCAATTTGTGGGGAAAAAAACGTATGTCTATTTTGTTTTGGTGCAATATCGAACGACCGCGCAATTGTCGACGCAGTGCCGTATCGCAAAAAGTGCTCTCGTCGGAAAGGGGTAAATTCTTCCGGGGCTGAAGCGGTTAAAATAACAAAGTGCCGTATCGCAAAATATGGCCTGCTCATGAAGGAAGGTAAACATTCCGGAGGTCAAGTGGTTAACAACTGGATATAAAACAATGTCAAAAAGTATAGTTAAGTTGTTGAGATTAAGGTTTTTTTTCCGTGTAGCGCAGGGTTTTTTCAACCTTTTTACTTTGGAGGAACCTTTGGCAAAAATTTGAGATCTTGAGGAACCCCAGAAATAATGTTCAAATCTACAGCTCATAGAACATTGGAATGATCAGCAAGCTGTTGATATAATTTCTGCTGACTCTTTGTTGCCCTTGCCATCTGATCTCAAGTGATCTCTGTTGTTAAAAATGTAGAGACGATCCCCAATAGGTTCATTGAAAATTCGCTATAGTTTGCCTGTAGACAGTTAAAATCCCATTGGTAATAACAGCTGAAAACATGGGAGAAAATATCTCAGTATTGTTGCAAGATCAAAATGAGAAGGCAAATTGAGGTATGATAGTTCACAGCAGGAAATTAAATGTTGTTCTGAGAAATAAATGTCAACAGAAGATAAAAACTAATCTGAGACAAGGGGTTTGTGAAGGATGTCTTAATAAAAAGTGGGTCTGGCAGGATTGGCGTCATAAATATATTTTTCTGTTGATTTTATAGGTTAAAAAAAAAAGTAAATGAAATGTAAAAAATATTAGTTTTATTAATAATTTTTTAAATACTGTTAGAGTAAATACAAAGGAATATATTTATTCTGCAATTTGTCAAACGTCCAATGACATTACTGCTTTTAAAGTAGAACTGTGGCCAGGGTAGTGCCTTGGGATCGCTGTGATGGCCAATCACAAGGATTCACAAAAGTAAACGGTGCTACTTGTTTACACCTGAAAGCCCTCCCCTTCCCCTCACAATGGAGAACAGAGAGAGAATGGAGGATTTCATAAATAAATCCAATTCTCTAGGCTGCAGAAGACAAATGCAGAAATTCTAAGTGGGTAGGGCTGAAACAACTAATCGATTGATCGATAACTAATCGATTATAAAATTAAGCGATTACTATTTTCATAATCGATTAATCAGCCAGTAACATAATAGCGTTAAAAAAAAACTAAAATGAGCCCTTTATAGTTCTTCTAAACTTCTAAAAATATGGGACGATGCCCTGGAAGCAGCTGATGACGGAGAATCGTGTCTCTTGGTACTGCTGGACCTTAGCGCAGCGTTCCACACAGTGGACCACAATACTTTTCTCATCCGCCTCAAAGAAGTGGCAGGAGTTACAGATTTAGATCTTCCATGGTTCGCTTCCTTCTTAGGAAATCGGTTGCAGACAGTGAAACTAGGAGTCTTCACTTCTGAAAGCTGAGCAATTTCTTATGGAGTCCCTCAAGGATCACCCTTGTCACCAGTACTCTTCAACATGTACATCCGTCCACTCTTCAAAATCATCAGCAAATCGGATCTATGCTTCCACTCATACGTTGACGACACTCAACTTTACTTCCGCATCACCGGACAAAAAGACCAATACCAGAAATGAGAAAAATGTCTCACATTGAAAGATGACTGGATGACCATTAGCTCCCTCAAACTCAATGGATCGAAAACAGAGCTTCTGCTCCTCAACGCAAACCGAATTAAAAAAACGAAGACCCCATGGACACCACCCACCATCCTTGGACAGACCATCCTTCCAAGCACCGAAGCCAAAAGCCTCGGAGTCATCTTTGACTCAGAGATGACTATGGACGCACAAATAGGATCAGTAGTCAGTGGATCCTACCATCTTCTCCGCCTGCTACGCAGACTCATCCCCTTTATTCCAGAAAAGGAGAAAGCAGTAGTAGTTGGAACAATCATCAATTCGCGACTCGACTACGCAAATTCCCTTTACATAGGACTACCTAATTACCAGATTGCGCGCCTACAAGTCGTCCAAAACACAGCAGCAAGACTAGTCACGGCAAGAAACCCTGGGAATCCATCTCTCCATCCATCCCTACAGACCCTCCATTGGCTAACGGTAAAGGATAGGATCACATTCAAGACCCTCTGCCTCACCCACAAATGTACACAAGGAATCGCTCCTCAATACCTATGTGAGAAAATAAAACAATACATACCCAATCGCAGCCTCCGATCAACAAACCAAAACCACCTTCTCATCCCTAAAGCCCGCTACAAATCTAAAACAAAGATTTGCAGTCGGCTATGGAACGCTCTGCCCACCAACATCCGCATGGAAGAAAACCATTGGGTCTTCAGAAAAAAACTCAAGACCCACCTCTTCTAATAAGCAGGGCAACACAGGACAGACCAGGCGCCTTGAGGCAATTCAGTTCGCATTTGCAGCGCTATACATTAATTCATTCATAGTACAAAAAGAGCAAATAAATCGCTACTGTAAATATTACTTTCACAGTTCTACAGTAAAAAATAATGCTTTTTTTGTACTATAAAGGGCTAATTTTTGTTTTTTTTAACCCTATTATGTTACTAAACGTCTTAGGCCTGGTTCACACCTATGTGTTTTTTGGTGCTTTTTGCAGAAACGCACTACAGCTCATTTACATGGTTTCCTTTGGGACACGTTCACATGGAGGCTTTTTTCAGCCGCTGCGCATTTGGAAAGGGTCAAGGATTTTTAACACAAAACTGTGTTTTTTTGGTTCAATATACTTCAATGGAGAAGCTGCAGAAAAGCATGTAATGTGTTTTTGCAGCAATTTGTGTTTTTTAATCTGCCCAACAACAAATTGGGCAAAAAAAAAATATGCAAAATCACTTGCGCAAAAATCAAAACGCACAGAAAAAAGCACTGCAGAAACCGGTCAAAAGCAAACTGCATAGGTGTGTACCGAGCCTTAGGCTGGCCACACCGATCAATTTTCACACAAGAATATTGAGATGAAAAATCTTTGTACATTCGCTGAATGAAAGAATGTTGTTTGAAATTTTCACTTGTTTTTAACATTCTGTTTTTTAAAATGAATGTAATTTCTGAATGAAAACCACATGTTGTCTGAAAATTTCTTTGACCAAGAAATTTTCTATATTTTCTCTTCACGTTGGTCGAAAATGAACGTCGATTTGACCCCACTAACGATTAAAAAATTGAACGATTTTTTTTGAAGGAAGACATTGTCTGATGATATTTACCAGATTCACCCTTTAATATACTATTAGAAGATATCTTCTATCTCTCTTCTAATAGTATATACAGTATATCTCTTCTGTCTGTTGTTCTCAGATTGGATTGGATATTTTGCTCCTTAACCATATAGTTGGTTATTTACATTTACCACTGCATTGAGATATTTAAGAATAAATTGCCTCTTTTTTAAACTTTACATATTAACTAAATTATACACCACTTTTTTTAAAGTTATATACTGTTTAATCGATACAATAACTGGTCAACTAATCGATTATGAAAATAATCGTTAGTTGCTGCCCTATAAGTGGGGGAGCACTGACCAAAAACCTTGTGGAAATGCTTTGGAGGGATTTTGGATAGTGCCAATGATGGCGGAAGGGAGAGGGGATGAGGATAATATGCCACTGAACACCAATGATTTTGGATTCATTTAAAAACTAGTTTTTTTCAGCAATTTTGCACTATGAATTTCTCTTTTTTGCTTTGAGTACCATCCAGAGGGCTGACTCCCAGGGTGTGCAAAGAGGATTCAGGATTCAGCACACAGCTGATGTTTTTTTCCATTTGGGATTATCCAAGATCCATATATTCAAGGTGTGTTTTCACCCGTGGGGGTCTTTGGCTGAGGTGAGCAGGCATTGTACTTATGCCGCGTACACACGGTCGGAATTTTCGATGGAAACAGTCCAATGGGAGCTCTTCATCGGATTTTCCGACCGTGTGTATGCCTATCGGTCTTTTTCTGTTGGCATTTCCGACGGACTTTGGATTGAGAGCCTGTTCTTAATTTTTCCGACGGAAAACCTTTCTTTGGGATTGCTCGGAAACAATTTGACGCATGCTCAGAAGCATTAAACTTCCCTTTTATAGTGCAGTCGAACGTGTTGTATGCCGTGGTGTTATTGACCGTCGGAATTTGGTGTGACCGTCTGTAGGCAAGACAGTTTGAGCGGAATTCCATCGGAATTCTGACGGGAAAACCATCAGAGCTTTTTCCGACGAGAATTCTGACCGCGTGTATGCGGAATTAGAGGTGGCCGTGGTAATCTTTTGAATTAAACACTATTACATCGTTGTGTGGCACAGTTTTGGAGTGAAATATTATCACAGAAGTGATTGCACCTATATATTCTGGATTTTATTTGGACTGCTATTATTTGTTTAGCACAATTTTTTGCACAATAGGTTTTACTACACTTTGCATAATATATTTGTGTGAATATTATCATTTCATAGGTGTATATATTGGATTAGCGCACTATTATTTTATTTACGTTTATTATTAGTGTGACATCAATACTGAATAGTTGCAGCCGTTACTCTTTTATACAAACAATTTATACATAGAGCTTTGGTATTTTATATATACACCTAAATGTCCACTTTCCAAAAAAAAAAAGGGTAATTTCAGGGGGGGTTTGTAACATACTGCTATTTTTACATGATATGTTTTATTATGGAAAGGGAAACTGTTTTCAAAATCAAAATGTTCAGTCTTTTTTCTTTATATAGTAAATTATATATATATATATATATATATATATATATATATATATATATATATATATATATATATATATATATATATATAGTAAAAGGGAAAAAAAGGGAAAAAAATAAAAAAGTGGCTAATAAATACAACTAAGTAAAGCTATGTCTGTCTAGAAAGAAAATAATAAAATAAAATGAATTGCTTACAATTGCTGCGTGAAGTAAAATTCAGTCAAACTATCCCGCCACTGAAAAATGAAAAATGGCCTCGAAGGAAAGGGGATGTGACATGCTGGTATTGAGGTGGTTAAAGTATAACTAAAGCCAATTATTTTTGTTAGTTTTAGTTTAGGACAGAGTGGAGAGGGATTAGAACACCTGTCAGTGTTTATTGCTGTTCGTGCCCCCATTAAGGAGAGTCACCCTCTCTATTTTTCTTGTTTACCATTATTAAAAGTAAAAGTAAAAGAAAATCTCAAATTTTGGGTTGCCCCCAGAAAAGTAATAGAGGGGAAATCTTCCACTGTATCCAATTAGTTCTAATTAATTCACTTAATTTGCAGGGATTTTCTCCCACTTTCTGCAAGTGAAGGGAAATCTCTGCAATGGGACACAGATGGTGGAAAACAATCTGACAGGAGTTATAACCCTCCTTTACTCTATCCAAAATAAAAAAAATAAGTTTTGCCTATAGTTCTACTTTAACTTATATACCACTTATATTTCCAAAGGCAGTGCCTAGGCGAGTCGTTTTAGGGGCAAATTCCAGGAATGCCGAGTAGTCCAAATCACATGTTAATGCATTGTAGTGTAGCATCATCTCACGGGATTTGGGCTACTTTGGGTATTCCCCAGGATATTGCCTTAGGATTCCGATGGCAACCTCTGCAGAATGAAAGCCATGGCAAAGGTAAGTATTTTAACCAACTACCCCTGCTAGCAGAAATCAGGATGACCCCTAGCATAACTTCTTCCCTTACAACCCCCACTCCCATTTTTTTTTAGTTTAAAACTGTACAGAAAACTAACATATATTACTGTTTATGCAGTCTTGATGCCTTACAGCAATAAAAATCCTATTGGGTTTTAATCTCTCCAAGTGTGGGAAAGCAACTGTGAATGAATGAATGAATGATTTGTATAGCGCTGCAAATAGGAAACTGAATCGCCTCAACTGTGAACTCCAAGGAGGTATCAGATATGGCTGGTCAGTCTGCTGCTCTAATTGATTGTCCAATTTACATCTTCTAATCCGCACACTTGAGTACAAGATCAGAAAAACAGTCAAAATCCGTCATCTGTGTTAGTATTTTGCAGTCCAAATACATGAAAATCAGACAGCTTGGAGCCAACAAGGCAAAACATTTTTTTTTTTTTACTTTCAATTTTTATTAGCTTTATAAAGATCAATCCAAGGAGTGTGAACATTCTTAGTTACAAGTAAGTATTTTATGGTTAACATTATTTAACAACAAACAACTGTAAATTTATAAGTATAATAGTAAACCATCATACGGTACAAGATCTTGCAGTGAAATACGTTTGTATAGCGTCCTTTGATCCGTCTACCCCAAGGCAAAAAAAGGCAAACCATTTAAACACCACCAAAGATGTGGAGAGGCATTACATACACACAATTTACAATACCGAAGAGTATAAAAGGATCAAAAAACAATCCAGCGAAAAGGACACAAGAAAGAGAGAGAGAGAACAAGTGCAAAAGTCAAACTGCAGGATTAGTCATCAGAATAGAAGAACAGGGAGATACAATATGGATAAAGTAGTATTTAGAATGGCTTGTTGTAAACACATTTCCAGGTGGGAATATATGAAGAACTGAAAAAAAGCAATGCATCCAAATTAAAAGTCTTATCACATTTGGTCATTTGTCTTTAAAGCAGAACTCCAGTCTGTGAGATCTACATTCTTCTACTTCTCCATCACACATGCTGTGCAGATTTCTTTCCAAATTTTAACATTATTCTGAATTTTTTTCGTACCTTAAAAATAGTATTTTTGTATTCACCTTGAAGTGATTGTAGCCGTATTAGTGCAATTGTGACAGAGAAAATTGAGTACTGTCCGTGATACTTTTTTTATTTGCACTAACATATCATTTTTCATGGACGAGCTTTCGGGGTGTGCCCCCTTCTTCAAGGTCTAAGTAGTACTGATTCACAAAAGATTTAGCAGAAGGTAAAATGTTAAAAAAACAAAAGAAAAAAAAAAAAGGAAAAATCTCTGAGGGGTAGGAAAAGAAAAACAAACGCATACATATACAAATCAATAGTATGGCAATGGTAATAAAGCTATCAGCAAGTGAGATAAGACAGAGGGAAAGCTATAGACTGGAGGGGGGGGGGGATCACAGTCACAGAGGGGGGTCATAAAACTCTGGTATAGTGGGTGAGGAAACCAATATCCAAATTTAAGCCATTGTTTTTTGTGTCAAAAAGAAGTATCATTCTTAGCTCAAATGTTTTCCTTTCCTGGATAGTTCTGAAATTCCCTTTAAGAACTAAAACATTGAAGTCTTCTATAGTATGGTCCGGTTGTGAGAAATGATGTCCCACTGGTGTGCAGAGACCATCTTCCTTATGTTCCTTGATGGTATGTCTGTGCAAATTCATCCTCACTTGTAACTTCTGTCCTGTTTCACCAACATAAGATCCTTTGCTACACCTGTTGCATTGGATTAGGTACACCACATTACTGGAGGTACAGTTGTATGAGCCTGTGATATTGAAGGTCCCATTTGTGTGTGTGAGACTTTTGGATAGACTGATCTGGTTGCATAGTTTGCAGAGTTTTTTATTGCAGGGTTTGCTTCCATTATTTGTGACTTTATAATCAGAGTGAAGTTTCCTGCTGATTAGTTTGTGTCTGAGGTTATTGGTTTCCTCACTCACTATACTAGAGTTTTATGACCCCCCTCTGTGACTGTGTTCTCTCCCCCCCCCCCCCCCTCCAGTCTATAGCTTTCGCTCTGTCTTATCTCACTTGCTGATAGCTTTATTACCATTGCCATACTATTGATTTGTATATGTATGTGTTTGTTTTTCCTTTCCTACCCCTCAGAGATTTTTCCTTTTTTTTTCTTTTGTTTTTTAACATTTTACCTTCTGCTAAAACTTTTGTGAATCAGTACTGCTTAGACCTTGAAGAAGGGGGCACACCCCGAAAGCTCGTCCATGAAAAATGATATGTTAGTGCAAATAAAAAAAGTATCACGGACAGTACTCAATTTCCTCTGTATTCACCTTAAAATCATTTTCCTGAAGTCCAGAGAGACACAGGATATCTTTCTTTGAGTTATAAACCTTCCTCCTACAGAAGGACTGGACAGCAAAAAACAAAAAAAGAAATTGTAGACCAGCCCAAGATAATGGTGTCACTGAGACAAAAGAAAGAGTACAAGGGAATTCCCCAAACAAGGAATTAAGCAAAAAAGAGAGGGTTAACATCCGTAAAAAAAAAATATATATCTAGAATAATATATATGAGGTAGAGACGAGAGCTAAACCATAGCTCAACCTTTCTGACATATGGGGGACCCACACCTAATGCCCCATACACACGAGCAGATTTTCCGTCAGAAAAATCTTGGATGTTTTTTCCGAAGGAATTCCGCTCAAGCTTGGCTTGCATACACACGGTCACACAAAAGTTCTCTGAACTTTCGACCATCAAGAACGTGGTGATGTACAACACTACGATGACCCGATAAAATTAAGTTCAATGCTTCTGAGCATGCGTAGGAATTTTGTGCGTCGGAATTGCTACAGACGATCGGAATTTCCTAGCAGAATTTTTCCGACCGAAAAATTAAGAACATGCTCTCAAATTTTTTTCAGCCAGCAAAAGTCTGATGGAGCATACACATGGTCGCATTTTCTGACGAAAAGTTCTCATCTGTCTTTTGCTGGCTGAAATTCCGATCCCCCAAGCCCCATAATATACCTTTTTAGAATATCCTTTCTATCCTCAAGAATTGTAAAAGAGATTTAGGGATGCCCCCGACTCCCTAAATCCAACGATAGGTTCGAGTCCAAGCAGCAACAGTCAGAAACCACTGGTGAAGTGCATACACCAGGGTCAATCCCGAACAGGGAAGATGACCAAAAGGCCCTCCATCTCAAGCCTGGCAAGCAGACGAGGGAGAAGTGTCATCAGAGGACAGGCCTAGATCCAGATGATTAGATCTCATGAAGTCAACAGAACATCAACTAATACGTATAGAGAATTTCTGCATCTGTAGACTAACCTGTCTGGAATGCACGTGGGTGTATGGACCGATCCCCCATGTCCAGGCATTACTGGTTGGGGAAAATATCCTATCAATTATTCATACCTGACATGATCATAGTGACCAAAACTAGAACATGAAGTTCTGCAAGGACAGGTTCTGAACCCCCACAGGAATGAGGCAGGTCTCCGCCGTAGTATAGTCCAGCAGGATCTGGATCAGGTGACCTGACAAGCAGATGGTCAAGTGATGTAGAAACAACGTCATCTCCTGAAACTTGAGACTGTGGACAGGGAGACAAAAAATCTCCAACAATTCGGGCCCCATGCACTGCCAGGCTTACATCTGATGATGAGATCTTCCAGAGAGTGGAAAAGAAGGACTTCACTGACTCCAGAGCTGGAAGACTAATCCACCACACAGGGGACCACTTGATCCTCAGGGGCAGACAAACTGGTCTGCATAGTAATTTGGTCAACATTTTCCATGATGGCAGTGTGTGGTTCTGGGACAGTCTAGTATGAGAATGAAGAAGAAGGGCTGCCTCAAAAACAGTTATTATAGGCCCACAATTCTCAAACTGAGAGGAGTGCAATTCCCAGACAAGGATGAAAGCAGACAGACTGAAGAATTTTCTGAAGAAGATACATTCTGGTCTGAGTGGTTTACACATCAATTTCTGAAGATACACAATCTAACTGAACAGTCAGATATTTGGAAAATCAGACAAGACAGTCCAAAAGAATTTAAGCTGAAGGTTGCCTTCACAGGAAGTCGCCAAAATATCCCACAGCACAGCAGCTGGTGTGCAATGCAGTCTGGCAGGATCACCGCAGTGCCGATGTGCCGACCTTGGTGCATCGCACTAATCAATTTTGTTTTTAAACTAACTTTATTGAAATGTCAAACAAACATTTCATTAAGTTCAATTGGCCACCACGTGTTCCACTTCTCCCCTGGACAAAACGAGCAGTTAACGCCCAACTGCAAGGGATAGTTTTATAGTTTCCCAAAGTTGGGTTTTTAACAGCATTTTATTTGGGAGCACAGTATTAAAAACTATACAAACAATCAACATTTTTAAAATGTTAAACACTGAAAACATTATCGACTGAAAATTTTCAAACATGTCCAAAAAAAAAACAAAAAAAAACAAACATTGAGAAAGCTACATTATATATTGAATATGTTGTGATACCCCAGCTACATGTTCAAGACTGTAAAGGTATACAAAATCATACTTACTCTTTTTCAACAAACAATTCTCGTTTCATAACCTTCCATCATCACTAAACCTCCATTTACATTTATGACGCAGGTATCGATGGCTGCAAAAGAAATGGCAGCAAAGGCATGGCTCACTGGCACTATACATATCTAAGAGGTTTAATCGAGATTGCAAAGGATATTGTTAAATAAGAAAATGACCGGCAAGCTACAGGATGCAATGGCAAAAAAAATTTGAAAGATTTGGGACCCATGGGTCACTCATTTCCTGCCGGCAGACTTTGGCCATCGTCTTCTAGAACCTTAACAGATATGTCCCCTTTGACATTTCTTTGTGCCCTTCTTGTTGTGAGTTCTCCCCAGCCATACTCCTTTAACCACCCTCGTCTCTAACTTACTTTACTCTTCTCTTTTCTGGATCCTTCTTTAACCACTTGCCGACCGGCTCCTGTAGATATACTACGGCAGTTTAACGATGGATATCTCGGTAACGGCAGCAGCTGCTGCCACAACCGAGATATCCATCTTTTCAGGAGCCAGTTCTCTTTACGATAATGGTGGTCTCTGCAGCGGATTCGCCGCAAGACTACCTTATTTGGCGGCGGGAGAGGTGCCACCCCCCTCCCACCGCTCTCCCACTCCCCTCCGCCGCTTACCGGAGCCATCAGTAGCAGGGGAGGCGATCGTGTCCTTTCACTTCCTTGGTATGGAGATGAGTGAGGCTAAGATGGCCCCCACCCGTCTCCATACCATAGGAGGGCAGAAGCGACGTCAAAACGTCACTTTCGCCCATACCTCTTAAAGCTACCTTTTTTCAATGTCATTATTTCAAATGACAATAATTATTTTTTTTTTTTTGTATTTTAGTCCAAATATGAGATCTGAGGTCTTTTTGACCCCAGATCTCATATGTAAGAGGCCCTGTCCTGCTTTTTTCTATTACAAGGGATGTTTACATTCTTTGCAATGGGAATAAAAGTGACCCAATTATAATTTGTTTTAAAACAGTGAAACAATAAATAAAATCAAGTAAAATAAATAAGAAAACATTTTTTTTTTTTAAAAAAGCCCCGTCCCGACGAGCTCACGCGCAGAAGCGAACGCATACGTGAGTAGCGCCCGCATATGAAAACGATGGTCAAACCACACATGTGAGGTATCGCCGCGATCTGTAGAGCGAGAGCAATAATTCAAGCCCTAGACCTCCTCTGTAACGCAAAACATGCAACCTGTAGAATTTTTTAAACATCGCTTATGGAGTTTTTTGAGGGTAAAAGTTTGACACCATTCCACGAGCGGGCGCAATTTTGAAGCGTGACATGTTAGGTATCAATTTACTCAGTGTAACATTATCTTTCACAATATAAAAATAAAAATTGGGCTAACTTTACTGTTGTCTTATTTTTTTATTAAAAAAAGAGAATTTTTTCCAAAAAAAGTGCGCTTGTAAGACCGCTGCGCAAATACGGTGTGAAAAAAAGTATTGCAATGACCGCCATTTTATTCTCTAGGGTGTTAGAAAAAAAACATTATATAATGTTTGGGGGTTCCAAGTAATTTTTATAGCAAAAAAAAAATGTTTTAAACATGTAAACACCTAAATTCCAAAACTAGGCTAGTCCTTAAAGCGGGGTTCCACCCTAAAGTGAAACTTCCGCTCATCTGAACCCCCCCCCCCCTTCCGGTGTCACATTTGGCCCCTTTCAGGGGAGAGGGGGTGCAGATCTGGGCATAGACTCCCACAGGAGTCTATGCCACTTCCTGTCCCATCGCGCTGTCTGCTGGGACACACACGGGTCCCAGAGACAGTGCGGAGCATTCCTATGGCATTGCGTGACTCGCGCATGAGCAGTAGGGAACCGGGAAGTGAAGCCGCAAGGCTTCATTTTCTGATTCCCATACCCAAGATGGCGGCGGCAGCATCCTAAGACCGAGGGGCGGTTTGGCCTCAGGTGCCGACATCGCTGGACCCTGTGACAGGTGTCCTTATTTTAAAAGTCAGGAGCTTCCAGGAGTGTAATAAAGTGCAACCCAACAAGTATACCTGAAGGTATACTTATTATATACCATTTAGTCACTTAAATTGGATATTATTATCCACACACTTGTTGGGTTGCACTTTATTCCACTGACGGGAGGTTAGAGATACAGCCTAGGGGTTGTTATTAGGTCAGGTATTCTCTCTCCCCCCGTGCACATATATTTTATTCACCTTCAGTTTGGTATATTAGATGTGGAAGTTTCACACATTACTGGTTAAAACCCCCCTACACTCAGCTCATTCCATTATTTCCAGCACTTGGCATACAGGGCATGGGTTTACAACACATTTGATACCCTGTGTAGGAAACGGTGATAGGCCTATGAGTAGCCCTGCATGTATTTAGGTGTTTACCCTCCCATACTACTTCACCATTAGTCAAATACAGTTAAAATCCATCCCTTGAAAACACAGGGAGCGCCATTTTCCCTACCTTCTATTAATTTGAAGCTGCTGACTTTTAAAAAAAAAGTTTTCGCCGGATTCCCTCTTTAAGTGGCTAGTCTATTCTTCCTACTTCTTTGATAAATACACCTCTAGGACAGCTACGGTATGTCTGCTTGGATACAGTAACTCAACTTGTTTGATAATCTGTCTAGACGTATTGTTGACTTTTGTATGCACCTTTCTATATCTGTCGAAAACTTAAATTCTATAATAAAAAATATTGAACAAGAAAAGCTATCTCATATAATCTTTTCATCACTTTACATTCTAAAAGGTGTCACATCTTTTCCATCTAAAGTTATAAGGACACAAGTCTGATTCATTGTGCTCCCTGCTTGATAAATGCCCTTCATTCAATTGAAAGCTACGGAAATATGACCAAGTTCTAGGAAACAAATTAAAGGCTGCTAGGCAATTTTCCCTGATCAGAAAAACAGCAAACAAGAAGAGAACCATTCAAATCAGAATAAAACTGCAGCAGCAAAGCTTGTAACAAAAACACTTTAGCTGAATTGAATGAATAATGTAAACAAGTATAGTCAGCCATAAGTCAGGCAAGGACTATATTATTATACAATGAGGGAAAAAAGTATTTGATCCCCTGCTGAACAAAGAAATTATCAGTCTATAAATTTTAATGGTAGGTTTATTTTAACAGTGAACGCATTTCAAAACAGTTATAAATTGATTTGCATTTTAATAAATTAAATAAGTATTGGATCCTTTATCAATCATCAGGACTCTCCTAAAGGAAGTGCTTCTAATCTCCGCTTGTTACCTGTATAAATGACTCCTGTCCACAGAAACAATCAATTAATCAGATTCCAATCTCTCCACCATGGCCAAGACCAAAGAGCTGTCCAAGGATGTCGAGGACAAGATTGTAGACCTACACAAGGCTGGAATGGGCTACAAAATCATCGCCAAGCAGCTTGGTGAGAGGGTGACAATAGTTGGTGCGATTATTCGCAAATGGAATCGCCCATCGAATTCAATTCAAAATACTAACCGCAACATACAAAGCCATTCACAACTCTGCCCCGAGCTACATCGCCAGTCTTGTCTCCAAATACCACCCAAATCGTCCTCTCCGCTCTTCTCAACACCTCCTACTCTAAAGCTCTCATCTCCTCCTCCCATGCTCGTCTCCAGGATTTCTCCAGAGCCTCTCCCATCCTCTGGAACTCACTACCTCCACCGGTACGGCTATCCCCTACTCTTGCTACCTTCAGGCGATCCCAGAAAACTCATCTCTTCAGAAAAGCCTATCACGTCTCCAACTAATCTCCTACCATTTCCATCAGCTCATTCCCCACAGTTACAACATTTTGTACCACCTGCCCCACCCTATTAGATTGTAAGCTCTTCTGGGCACAGCCCTTTTAATCCTCTTGTATTTTATTGTATCATAACTGTATTGTCTCCCTTTTATATTGTAGAGTGCTGCGTAAACTGTTGGCACTATATAAATCCTGTATAATAATAATCCTGTATAATAAATGGAAGAAACACAAAATAACTGTCAATCTCCCTCGGTCTGGGGCTCCATGCAAGACCTCACCTCGTGGAGTTTCAATGATCATGAGAACAATGAGGAATCAGCCCAGAACTACACGGGAGAATCTTTCTCAATGATCTCAAGGATGCTTGGACCATAGTCCCCAAGAAAACAATTGGTAACACATTACGCAACGAAGGACTGAAATCCTGCAGCTTCTCACACTGGTATTATACATTGCGAGCTGCCATCAGAAGCTTCTCACACGGGAAAAAAAATAAAAATAGTAAATGCACATTTTTTGCAAGTAAAAAAACGTTTTTTTTTTCTTTTGTAAAGGTGAACTCATCCTTTCAGCTTGTTCAATTAAAGCTTTGACAATAAAAGCCCTTTCACACTGACGCAGTTTTCAGGTGTTTTAGCGCTAGAAATAGCACCTGTAAAGCGCCTGAAAACCGCCTCCCATTCTCTGCAATGAGTGCTTTCACGATAGAAAAAGTCCTGCAAGCAGCCTCTTTGGGGCAGTTTGGGAGTGTTGTATGCAGCTCTCCCAAAACGCTCCTGCCCATTGCAATAAATGGGCAGCGCTTCCGAAGCGCCCCAACACGGGAGTTTTTAGCCCCTTCTTAACCACTTAAGGACCGCCTCCTGCACATATACATCGGCAGAAGGGTACGGCTGGGCACATCAACGTACAGGCACGTTGTCCTTTAAGAGCCCAGCCGTGGGTTGGGCACTCGCGTCCTGTGGCCACTCCGTGACCGTGGCCGCGGGACCAGCGGACCCGATCGGGTCACAGAGCTGAATAACGGGGAGAGGTATGTGTAAACAAACCTCTCCCCTCGCTTCCTAGTGACACTGTCACTGATCATCTTTTCCCTGTCATAGGGAAAGACGATCAGTGATGTCCCATGCCAAGCCACGTCCCCCTACAGTAAGAATACAAACACAGGGCTCACTTAACCCCTCCCCGCCCCCTAATGGTTAACCCCTTCACTGCCAGTGTCATTTACACAGGAATCAGTGCATTTAAATAGCATTGATTGCTGTATAAATGACAATGGTCCCAAAAATGTGTCAAAAATGTCCGATGTGCCCACCATAATGTCGCAGCCACAATAAAAAATCGCAGATCGCCGCCATTACTAGTAAAAAAAAAAAAATTAATAAAAATGCTATAAAACTATCCCCAATTTTGTTAACACTATAACTTTTGCGCAAACCAATAAATAATCGCTTATTGCAATTTTTTTTACCAAAAATATGTAGAATACGCATCGGCCTAAACTGAGGAAAACATTTTTTTTTTAGATATTTTTTGGGGATATTTATTATAGCAAAAAGTAAAAAATATTGTTTTTTTTTTTTCAAAATTGTCGCTCTATTTTTGTTTATAGTGCAAAAAATTAAAACCGCAGAGGTGATCAAATACCACCAAAAGAAAGCTCTATTTGTGGGGAAAAAAGGACGCAAATTTTGTTTGGGAGCCACGTCGCACGACCACGCAATTGTCAGTTAAAGTGACGCAGTGCCGAATCGCAAAAAGGGGCCTGGTCATTTGGTTGCAAATTGGTCCGGGGCTGAAGTGGTTAAAGGGCACCCTGGAAATGTCATGACTTAGGAAACTTGATGCCAACTATGGGCAAAAGAGAATATCCAGGCTAAATAACAAACAGCCTGCATTCTTCCATAATTATCAGAAAAGGGTATTGGTTAATGGAGTGGTGCACAGAGAGACTCTGCTGTATACCATGCACTAAGCCTCAATTAACAATCTGCCATCACCTTACTGTAGTCTTGTTAGTAAAATGTAAAGTCTAATTAGTTGCTATGGTTCTTTGCACCTTGAAAGTTGCCCTTTACCTTGACGAATAACATTAACTTCACACATAAAATAAACGGTATACTTGGCATTGCTGCTATAGACTGTAATCACATCCCCAGATAACCTGTTCACTTCAATAGCGCTGACTCCCTGCCTGCAACCCATTTAAAAAATAATCAGCGTTGCATGCTAATGTATCTACAAGCTATTAACACATTTCATTTAAATGATTTTGTCACTGGCTTCAACATAAAAAAATTTAAATCAAAAATAAAGTCAGCCTATGAGAGTATGAGAAAATAAAGTTTATAAGTCTCACCTAGCAATTAGGTTATCATTTTGTAGAACATGAGAGGTTAGAAAGTGCCGGCCACAGGAACCTCCTATAATGGTGACCTGTGTGTCAGGCCGATCCACAGACTACAAAACCTTTAACTATACTAATGGAATGAAGTTTTAATGAAGGTGCGATGAGCTATACTGCGCGTTATGACAAGTGGTGATGCTGTTTTTTTTTGTTGTTGTTTTTTTTGTACTTATTGTTTTGTTTTTCATCAAGGTAGTTTAATCCACTTGCCTACTGGGCAATTTCACCCCCTTCCTGCCCAGGCCAATTTTCAGCGCTGTCACACTTTGAACGACAATTGCGCGGGCATGCAGCACTGTACACAAATTACATTTATATCATTTTTTTCACACAAATAGAGTTTTCTTTTGGTGGTATTTAATCATTCTTTTCTTTTTGTTTTGCTAAACAAACAGAAAAAGACCAAAAATTGTCATTCAGTTATAACATTTTGCAAACAGGTGAATTTTCTTCTTCACTGTTGGGCACTGATGAGACTGCACTGTTGGGCACCGATGAGACTGCACTGTTGTGCACCGATGAGACTGCACTGTTGTGCACCGATGAGACTGCACTGATGGGCACTGATGAGACTGCACTGTTGGGCACCGATGAGACTGCACTGATGGGCACCGATGAGACTGCACTGATGGGCACCGATGAGACTGCACTGATGGGCACCGATGAGACTGCACTGATGGGCACCGATGAGACTGCTCTGATGGGCACCGATGAGGCTGCACTGATGGGCACCGATGAGACTGCACTGATGGGCACCGATGAGACTGCACTGTTGGGCACTGGGGAGACTGCACTGTTGGGCACTGGGGAGACTGCACTGATGGGCACTGGTGAGACTGCACTGATGGGCGCTGGTGAGACTGCTCTGATGGGCGCTGGTGAGACTGCACTGATGGGCACTGATTCCCATCACTGATGGGCACTGTTGGGGCTGTACTGATAATCAGGACACCGATAATCACTGCCTTGATTATCAGTGCAGATGTCCCCTTTCAAACTAGCCAGTTATCAGCTCTCTCCTCATGCTGTGACAACATGAGGAAAGGAATGGCGATTACCGGCAAGTGTGTTCACATGGTGCTCAGCTGGGATTGGACACAGGTCCGAAGGATACAGCGATCACAAAGTGTTCCGGGTGCCCGCCGCAGGGGGTGCGATCACGGGAGGACTTCATATGACGTGCTCCCAAAACTGGCCGACCGCGCTGTAGCCGCCATTTTGCTAAAGCACGGTCGACAAGTGGTTAAACTAACATTAAACTCAAAAGCAAACATTTATTATACTGCAATTATTAGATGTGATGACTGCATTAAGTTTTCTTTTTTAGGCTTTCTTTCTTTTCACCTGGTGATCCTGCCAGTAGGCCTGTTGTTTTTCAAAAGAAAAAGCTGTCCTGTAGATGTAGCAGTTATTGGGTTGAGACAAATGATATACCACTGACAGGGGTACTTACACTGGTTTTATTTATTTATGTAAAACCTTTATCCCAAGAGGAACAAAATTGTTGCTGTAACTGCCTATAAAGTTTTTAAGCTGGAGTTTGTATTACATTTGTTAGTGTGTCTAAATGTGTATCTAATACTACCCTCCTCCAGTATATGAATGTCATATTCATACACTTGAATGAAGTGAACCTTGCAGGACATTCAGATCTTTCCCTTTTTGATGGGTATGGTCTGGGAGCCCCTGCTGTCATTTGACTACAGTACAAGAAGAAGAGATGCATGTGAAACCACTCACAAAGTCTTTTGACTATACATGTTTTGACCATCCTGCCATACTGGTGACCCTTTTATGCATTGATTATATGGCTACACTATTTGGAGTTAGGTCCCCTGTGTATAGATTGAGTCTGTAAGATCCTTGATTGTTTTTTAGCCACATATGTGGAATCCTTACCTCAGAGGCGGTGGTTGAACGAGTTTGGTTCCCGGAGCTTGATCGTAAGACCAACTTGTTCGTAAGTCCAACAAAGATCAGCTTGCAGACAAAGGCAATAGCACAGATCACTGCAACTACATTGCGTGTGTCTGTGTGGCGATCTGTCAGGTTTTTTTTTTTTTCATACAGCCCGCTGGGTTGAATGAAAAAAGATTATGCAAATACATGTTCGCATCTTAAAAAGTTCACAAACTGAAGATTCGTATGAAGGGGACTTACTGTATTTATGGTATTCTGGATGGTCTGAGGAGGCCTGTAATGCACATAATACTCTGGACGGTTGCCGGAGGAAGCCTGTAATAATGCACACAGTGCTCTGGATGGTCATCAGTCTAAGGAGGCCTGTAATAATGCCGCACACAATACTCTGGACAGTCACCTGTATCAGGAGGCCTGTAAAGATGCACACAGTGCTCTGGATGATGGTCTGAGGAGGCCTGTAAAGGCACACACAGTGCTCTGGACGGCCATCTGAGGAGGTCTGTAATGGCGCACAGTGGTAATCACACGTTACGGTCGCTACCTTGTTTGCTGGGAGAGGAACTGTGACGGACCTCGTACCCAAGATGTCCGCCGTAACTGCTTCCTCTGTCCGGTACCACACAATCCAAGACCCCCTTAGCTCACCCAGTCACCAGACAACACCAGTGTAGGGTACATCAGGAATGAATCTTTATTTGACATGTCACACTTATATACAGTTGACAGATGACAGATGACTCAAGCCTAACCTAATTAGCATGAGCTAATTATCTCAATCAACACTGGGCTCCTTCATTCAATTGCAGGGTTAATTAGCACACACAACAATAGGTGAAACACTTCTACAAGCCAGACTATACTCAATTACATAACACAGGTGGCTGGAGTTCATGAGTCATGACATTAGCGTCTCTTGCTAATATGCCAAATACACATACAGATTCTATGTGTATTGGGGGGCCAGCATGGACCTGAATCCAAGTACCACCAGCTCACCAGCTCAGGGGTCCCAGGCCTGCAGCTCAAAGAGCACTGTTCCCCCAAATGCCAGGGCCCATAATCCCAAGGCAACAGGCTCGCACTCAGTCCCCTCCAACAGCCTGTGTCTCGGCCAGGTCCGTCACATTTCTCCCCTTTCGGCAGGAGACTAACACAGGAGGAGACCCCAGACGGGTTGACTCCGAAGTTAGTCAGTGGTTCCAGTCCTCTAATGCCTGTACCCACACAGTACCCCAAACAAATTGTTCCAAACAGAGCACTCACCCAGCCAACTTCTGCCTCTCTCATAGAACATATCCGCCGCTGGGGAGAGGCCTGGACTGGCCCTTCTCCCTGGAGTCTTTTCAGCCGCTGGAGAGAAGACAGGGTGACTGGGCTCACTCCATCATGCTGTTGGGGATCTGGGCCGACAGCCCAGCATCCCTGGGGTATACAGGTGGGGACCGCAGTCCCATCCCCCTTTACAGGAAATCTGCCCTCTGTTAGTTGTGGGCAGAGGCCAGCAGCGCTCTGTTCCGTTGTCAGCAGTTCAGGTGGGTGTAGGAGCTTCCCTACATCATCTCCTCCAGCTAACTGTTGGGGAGAGAGGCCGACTGCCCCAGCTCCCTGGAACTCCGCAGCTGTTGCTGGTGCTGGACAGAGGTGGGTAGCACTCTGCCCTGTTGCCAGCACTTCTGCTGGGGACTCCACACCCTCCGCTCTGGTTAACCGTTGGGGCAGGAGGCTGGCTTCCTCCACTCCCAAATTGTGTAGCTGCCATTGGGAAGGGGAGCCGGCTGCTTCCTTTTCCATTCCCTCATCTGGCTGCTGGGACAACATGTCTCTGGTACTGTTTCCCAGGTGCACAAATCTTTGCTGGGGAGGAAAGATCGCTTTCTCCACCCTGGCCAACTGTTGGGGAGGGACGACAAACACCTCCTCTCCCTTCTCCCCCTGTATCTGCTGCTGGGAAGTGATTGCCACCTTCTCACCCTGAGCCTCCATAACTGCCACCGGTGTGGGGCAGAGGTCTTGGACCCTCTGTCCGGTGACCTGCGCTTCAGCTGGAGAAGTTCCTTGTAACTCCACGGATACTGCTGTTGGTGCTGGGCAGAGCTCAGTGAAGTTTGGCCCTAATACCAGCTCTTCTGATGGAGGCTCATGAGGTTGTTTTTCCTCAGCAGAAAAGTCTATTAAATCCCCAGTCTCTACAACTGATGGCTGGGGATAGAGGTTCACCACCTGTCTGTGGAACCTAGAAGATGCCATCAGTGCTGGGCAGAGGTTAGCAGAGCTCTGCCCTGTTGTCAGCACTTGCTGCATCCGCCATAAGACCTCCGCGTCCATAGCTGCGGGGGCAGGTGGGCAAAGCACTCTGTTACTATGCCACATCGCCGACTCTTCAGCCAGGATTTCAGAGCTGTCTGCTGGTATTTCCTCATAGTCCCAGGCAAAGGGAGCCCCACCCTGCTGCTGAGCAGTGTCTAGCAGCTGTATGTAGGCGATCTCAAGCTCCCATTCCTGAGCGGCCAGGAACTCCAAATCTTCCTGTGCCCAGAGCACTTCCGAGACGTTCAATCTTTGCTCTCTGTGCTCCATTATTTCCTCCAAACGCCACTCCAGATCACTCCCAAAGTCGGGGTCCTCGGACAGCCTCCAGTACAACAATCCCAGGCCATTATAATCAAAGCCTTCCGTGGGCCTGTCATCTGCTGTCCACGGGCACACTTGGGCTACATACCACCGGAGGGCTCTGTAGCTCTCGTCCAAACGCATTTCTGCCCGGATCAGCCTGCTTAACTCAGCTGTCCACTCCTGCTTCGGTTGTTCCCCCAATAACAGCAATCGTACTTCATACTGCGACCAGTACCTTACATGGATGGAGGGGAGAACTTTTCCCTGGTGTCGCTGCTCACAGGCTAGCGCTTCTTTCCAGAGTTGTAGGCGAACAGAATCATACCATCCCAGCAGGACCTGCACCGATACTGATCCTCTGTGCTGTATCCGCATCTCTCGCAACCTCCTTCCGAATTCCTCTTCCATGATGACGTATCTGTACCTCTGCTATGCGGGCCTTGGATCCAGGTGATGGTTTGGATGTGTTCACGACAAGGAAGCACAATCCCACCGCTGCCAGCCAATTGTGACGGACCTCGTACCCAAGATGTCCGCCGTAACTGCTTCCTCTGTCCGGTACCACACAATCCAAGACCCCCTTAGCTCACCCAGTCACCAGACAACACCAGTGTAGGGTACATCAGGAATGAATCTTTATTTGACATGTCACACTTATATACAGTTGACAGATGACTCAAGCCTAACCTAATTAGCATGAGCTAATTATCTCAATCAACACTGGGCTCCTTCATTCAATTGCAGGGTTAATTAGCACACACAACAATAGGTGAAACACTTCTACAAGCCAGACTATACTCAATTACATAACACAGGTGGCTGGAGTTCATGAGTCATGACATTAGCGTCTCTTGCTAATATGCCAAATACACATACAGATTCTATGTGTATTGGGGGGCCAGCATGGACCTGAATCCAAGTACCACCAGCTCACCAGCTCAGGGGTCCCAGGCCTGCAGCTCAAAGAGCACTGTTCCCCCAAATGCCAGGGCCCATAATCCCAAGGCAACAGGCTCGCACTCAGTCCCCTCCAACAGCCTGTGTCTCGGCCAGGTCCGTCACAGGAACCACTCACAGGCTTTACAGATGGAGCTCCGAGGAAAGCAGAAGTTTGCGTAGGTTAACGTTCCTCTCTCACATTTTCCTTCCATTTTTATTCATTGGAAAATTGGAATTGATTTTCATCATAGTTTTTGTCAATTGATGAAAATTTTGTTATTTTCATTTCGTTTTTGTCACTGGAAACATGCCACTAACGAAAATTATGATGAAAATATTTTCGTCAACAAAATTAACACTGCTCCTGAAGAAGGATGTCCGAAATGCATCAAGTCCACATGTGAATTATGTTTGGAATCTATAATATTTCTTTGTCAAAACTTTTAATGGAATAAAATAGCTTTTATAATACTCCATTGTTTTCAATACATGTTTGTCCACAGAAAGTCTATGACTACATATTTTGTTTCTGGAATGATATAATTTATGGCTGTGTTGTGAACCCTGGACAGGTGAGACTTCCATGATGGTGGGTTGAGGTGGAGTTCTGAACTTTAGTGAGAAAAGCCTGAAAGTGTCCCCTAAGCTAGAATACAAGGCGGTACACAATGCAAACCACATTTACCTACTCAAAATGAAATGTTTTATGGAGAGGATGGACAATTTACCTCAAGAAAAATATATGCCACCAGCACTTCCATATCATGAAGTCCAGATATTTATTTGGGTTCATTCACACTATGTACGGGAATCTGAGTTTTTCTGCACTAGAAAAAGACAGGATTCTGCGAGGGTATACAGAGAACAATTGTTTTCTACGTGCCCTGTTCACACTAGAACAGAGCCCTCAGGTACAGAGCAACGCAGATACAGCATGCATTTTTCTGCAACAGACTAGAGCTGTGCTAAATTCTCTGTTTCTATGCCCCCATTGACTTGGCTGCGGAGAACAGAAATGAATGAAAATTCACTCTTTGACATTTAAAATAAATGTAAAAAAGGGGGAAAAATGGTAAACAGTGACCTTCACCAACACCCAACCCTTTCCCCCGAAGCCAGAACACAACGCAGCATTGGCTTACACAGGGAAACAGATCTTTTGCTGTGCAGGTAGTGAATGAGCTTAAATCAACCCACAAAACAATTTGTGCTAGAGCAACATTTTGAACCCTTGCCTGACAAAGGGGTCCCACTCAGCCCCGGAACGTAACTAACCATGTTGTCATGTGATCACTTTAACCACTTGCCAACCGCGCTCTGTAGTTTTACTGCTAAAGTGCGGGCCGGCTGCGAAGAATCACGTATATATATATATATATATATATATATATATATATATATATTATTATTATTATTATACAGGATTTATATAGCGCCAACAGTTTGCGCAGCGCATAACAAAATAAAGGCAGACATTACAATTACATTACAATTTGGTACAAGAGGAATCAGAGGGCCCTGCTCGTTAGAGCTTACAATCTAAAAAGAAAGGGTCAATTGATACAAGAGGTAATAGCTGTGGGGGATGAGTTGATGGAGGAAGTAAAACAGTGTTAGTTAGAAGCAGGACAGGCTTCTTTAAAGAGAAAGGTTTTCAGGGATCGTCTAAAGATGGATAGATTAGGGGACAGTCGGACAGATTGGGGTAGAGAGTTCCAAAGGATGGGAGAAGCTCTGCAGAAATCCTGGAGGCGAGCATGGGAGGAGGTGACAAGGGAGCTAGAGAGCAGGAGGTCTTGGGAGGACCGAAGAGAGCGGCTTGGTTAGTATTTTGGTACTAGGTCAGTGATGTAGCTGGGGGCAGAGTTATGGATGGCTTTGTAAACTATTGTTAGTACTTTGAATTTTATTCGTTGGGTGAGTGGAAGCCAGTGGAGGGATTTGCAGAGGGGTGGAGGACACTGGATGGTTGGTAAGGTGGATGAGTCTTGCAGCGGCATTCATTATGGACTGAAGGGGGGATAGTCTATGTAAAGGTAGTCCAATGAGGAGGGAGTTGCAGTAGTCGAGGCGAGAGATAACCAGGGAGTGAGTTAGAAGCTTGGTGGTGTCATTCGTTAAAAAGGGGCGTATTCTGGAAATGTTGTGGAGGTTGAGGCGGCATGATTTGGACAGGGATTGTATGTGGGTCTGAAAGGACAGTTCAGGGTCTAGGATTACCCCTAGCACCCTGGCATGTGGGGACGAACTGATAGATGTGCCATTGATCTTGACTGAGAAGTCGGGGGAAGGGGCACGTGGGGGAGGAAATATTAAGAGCTCAGTTTTAGACAGATTAAGTTTGAGGAAGTGGTTTGACATCCAGACTGATATGTCTGTTAGTAAATCAGTGATGCGTGAGGAGATTGATGGGGTGAGCTGAGGGGCAGAGAGATAGATTTGGGTGTCATCAGCATATAAATGGTAGTGGAAGCCATGTGAGGCTATCAGCTGACCCAGGGAGGACGCGTAGATTGAGAATAGTAGAGGTCCAAGGACAGAACCTTGGGGGACCCCAACAGTAAGAGGAGTTGGAGAGGAGGAAGTGGAGTTCTAAGTGACACTGAAGGTGCGATGAGAAAGGCAAGATTCGAACCAATGGAGAGCACAGCTATAGAGACCAAGCAAATTTAGTTTTTTGAGGAGGGATATATATATATATATACACACACACACACACACACACACACACACACGATTCTACATTTTTAGGTAGGTGGCATGCGCCCGCCTATGCTGTCACTGTTTCCCAGCCAGTGATTTATGACCAGGTCCTGCCAATCACTGGAGTGCGTAACAAGACAGAGCTTTGTGTATGTAAACAACACAAAGCTCTCTTCTGACAGAGGGGATATTTTCTCCTATGTTGACACCAGGCAATGAGCTGGTTGTTATTGCAGCACCCTCTTGCTCCAGACTTTGTCAAGAAAGGAGTGTGATAGGAATGTAAACTAGTGATTTAAAGGCTAAGTTCACTTTTTAAACATGTTACACCCATATTTATAGTGTGACATGTAATAGGTTTAGCAGGATGGTTATGCGTTTTACTTCAAATGACAGTTTGGGAGTCGGCAGTTACATTTAAAAAATACAATGTAAAATTGACAAGGGACACCAACATACCGTATTTATCGGCGTATAACACGCACCTTTTCCCCCTTAAAATCGGGGGAAAGTCGTGGGTGCGTGTTATACGCCGATACCCCAAAAAAAAAATACAAAAATTGGTTGCGGCGCCGAAAAATGGCGACCACGGCCGAAAAAGGCCGAAGCGCGGCCGAAAAAGACCAAAGCCGGCTGTTCAGCTCTGCTCGTAGTCCCGCCTCCCTGCGCTCGCTCCCGAAACAGCAGGGAGGCGGGACTCCGAGCGGAGCCGAACAGTCGGCTCGGTCTATTTCGGCCGCGCTTCGGCCTTTTTCGGCCGCGGTTCGGTCTTTTTCGGCCGCGCATGCGCGGTTTGTCTCGCGGCGGGAAATTTAAACGTTGGCAAGGCTGCAAATGACACTGGACAAGCTACAAATGACACTGGGCAAGCTACAAATGACGCTGGGCAGGCTGTAAATGACGCTGGGCAGGCTGTAAATGACGCTGGGCAAGCTGCAAATGACGCTGGGCAAGCTGCAAATGACGCTGGGCAAGCTGCAAATGACGCTTAAATGTAAGTTTTTTTTTTCCCTAAACTTCCCTCCTAAAAGTTTTTTTCCTTAAAATTCCCTCCTAAACTTGGGGTGCGTGTTATACGCCGATAAATACGGTAATTGTATCTTTGATCTTAAAAACTACGGGATAATGGTGTTGTGGTAACTTGCCCAAAAATTCTTGATATCACTAGAAAAAAAAAGCCTTTGAAAATTCGTTAGCAATAACTCCATCGGTATCACCAGCAAAGCAGCTTCATTATTATCCCATTAAAGAAGAAGAGAATTGTGCGCTGCATTTCGAGATTTCATAATTTGCCTCGTCACGAATGTTAATTCTCAATTACAAACGCTAGTTTACAAGACCGACCGCTTCTGGCTCGTCCTTGCTCCCAAGCATGCGTGTTTGTACTTTGGACATTTGTCTGACGGACTTGTGTACACACGCTCGGAAAATCTGACAACACAAATTTGTCAGCGGAAAATATTAAAGCCTGCTATTCAACATTTATCTGCAGAAAATCCTACAACAATTGTCCGATGGAGCGTACAAACGGTCGGATTTTCAATCAACAGCCTGTCATCACACAATTCCCGTCGGAAAATCCGATCGTGTGTACACGGCTTAAGAGTCTTACAATCGCAAACAACACAAAACCCCAATAAATGAGAAAGTAAAGGCAGGATAAATCATGGCAGAACAATCATTACATTTTTTTCCCTCTTAAAGCTCAAAGCAAACAGTTAAATACACAAATGAAATACATACTATATATAGAGGATCCGTTTTACCTTCAGTCACTTCAGTCCCATAGACAAAAAATGTAATAAGAGGGAACATTTCCATAGTGTGGGAAATTCTCTCTTGCATGGTTGTCACCGGGAACAAGTATCCCCATTGCTATATTGCAAAGTCGATATAGAAAATTTTCAATAAATATAATCTTTAAAATATTCAACAGTAGAACCCTGGAGAACGAATGTTGACCCCCCCCCCCCCTACAGGAAGTCAGATCACAGCAGAAAAAAAAAGTGCAATAGAGGGAACTTTTAGAGTTAAGTGGTTCTAAAGCCATTTCAGGCATGAAGGTAAAAAAATATTTTAACTGTCTGTGTCCCCTCCTCCTCTCCCAAAACATTTACCCAACACCACTCTCAACCCAGCACTGTCCCTGCCAGCAGCCCCGCTCGGCTCTCTCTTCTTGCATTCACTGGCTTGCCTGAGAACAGCCACAGCCATTGGCTCGAGCCGCTGTCAGTCAGATCATGCAAGGAGGAGTCGGGGGTGGTATCGAGCTGCGCTGTGTGTCAATAGATGCAAGCAGCCCGGCTCCAGACTAAGCCCACACAAGTGCCCTGATAGCAAGTGGTTTGCTATGGGTACACTTGGAAATGAGGAGGAGCACATGTGGGGGACCCCCTAATAGGAGGTTTGGAGCCACTGTGTGCAATACTATTGCACAGAGCAGGTAAGTTGTGTAAGTGTTTGTTATTCTAAATTTAAAAAAAAAAATCAATCACTTTAAGAATTTTTTTTCTTTTAAATAAAGACTTTATTATCACTAAATTTTAAAGGAGACGTTAAGGGAAAAACAAATACAAATATTGTAGAAACGTATGGGGCGGTCACTGAAACACCACTGCAATACTGACTGACGAAACATACAGGATGGTCTCTTCTACACTAGAACCACTGTTTCTGGGTGACCTGCAATTTTCTATTTTACCAGCAGTTGGCACTACAGAAAAAAACTTGCAATTACACCTTTAGGTGCCAAGAAAATCATGGGCTATAGAGAGGAAGGCGCCAGTGTTACACAGAACAGGCAGTGTCACATTGCTCTTCACATGCACCACACTTACTTGCTGTAGCTAAAATTAACAGACTGGTCGCTGAGAACCTCAAACTGGACGGGGCGGTCTCCCATACAGTATTTCCTCATAAGCTCCATGCAGGTGTGTAGAGTCTTCCTGGAAGGTTTGTTGTCGTGAAAAAGATCTCCACCAAGCAGCAAGAAATCGACCTGTGGAGAGATATAAAAATGTATACAGTCACTTCTTTTAAGGGACTCAAGCTAATAGATTTCTAAAAGAGACTCCCATTGTTTAAGATTAAGTTCACACCTTAAGTATTCACAGCACTTCACTTCTTCCACATTTTGTTACGTTACAGCCTTATTCCACAATGGATTCAATTCATTATTTTCCTCAAAATTCTACAAACAATACCCCATAATGACAACATGAAATGTTTGAAATCTTTGCAAATGTATAAAAAAATAAAATTCACACGTGTATATGTATATATATATATATATATATACATACACACACACACACACACACACACACACACACACACACACACACACACACACACACACACACACACATATACACAAGTAATCACAGCCTTTGCCATTACACTCAAAATTAAGCTCAGGTGCCTCCTGTTTACACTGATCATCCTTGAGATGTTTCTACAACTTGTTTGAAGTCCACCTGTAGTAAATTCAGTTGATTAGACATGATTTGGAAAGGCACACACCTGTCTATATAAGGTCCCACAGTTACCAGTGCATGTCAGAGCACAAACCAAGCAATGAAGACCAAGGAATTGTCTGTAGACCTCTGAGACAGGATTGTATCGAGGCACAGATCTGGGGAAGGGTACAGAAACATTTCTGCAGCACTGAAGGTTCCGATGAACACAGTGGCCTTCATTAACCATAAATGGAAGAAGTTTGGAACAACCAGGACTCTTCCTGGAGTGGGGCGGCCAGAGATCGGGTGTCACGCCCCTGGTAGCGATGAGTCTGGTTAGCAGAGAAGGGCCTCCCTTGCGGCTCCCACTCGAGGTCCCCTGGTAAGGTAACAGAGGGACCAGGAGTCAGGAGGGGCACGGGTGCCTGGCAGGACTAGTAAGACCGGTAGCGAGAGATCCCTGGATCAGCTCAGCGGACAAGGTAAGTAGGATGGTCCGGATCAGGACTGCAGGTAAGGTAGGTTGAGAGCAACAGGCAGGCTGGAACTGTAGGCAGACTGGAACAACCGGCAGGCTGGAACTGTAAGCAGACTGGAACTGTAGGCAGACTGGAACTGTAGGCAGACTGGAACTGTAGGCAGACTGGAACTGTAGGCAGACTGGAACAACAGGCAGACTGGAACAACAGGCAGACTGGAACAACAGGCAGACTGGAACAACAGGCAGACTGGAACAACAGGCAGACTGGAACAACAGGCAGACTGGAACAACAGGCAGACTGGAACTGTAGGCAGACTGGAACAACAGGCAGACTGGAACAACAGGCAGACTGGAACTGTAGGCAGACTGGAACTGTAGGCAGACTGGAACAACCGGCTGACTGGAACTGTAGGCAGACTGGAAAACAGGCTGACTGGAACTGTAGGCAGACTGGAACTGTAGGCAGACTGGAACTGTAGGCAGACTGGAACTGTAGGCAGACTGGAACTGTAGGCAGACTGGAACTGTAGGCAGACTGGAACTGTAGGCAGACTGGAACTGTAGGCAGACTGGAACAACAGGCAGACTGGAACAACAGGCAGACTGGAACAACAGGCAGACTGGAACAACAGGCAGACTGGAACTGTAAGCAGATTGGAACAACCGGCAGGCTGGAACTGTAAGCAGACTGGAACAATAGGCAGACTGGAGACAGTAGACAGGTTGGATGGTCAGGCAGGCCGGGTCGGGTATCAGGCTGGCAGTACAGATGGGTCAGGCAGGAGAGAGGTCACAGACAAGCCAAGGTCGGGTGCAGGCAGAAAACAGGAGGTCAAAGGGTAGCCGGGTCAAACACTGGTAACAGACTTCAGATCAGGTTTTAGGCACAGAACGCTATAGAGCAGACAGCGGGGACCGTCTGTGACAGACGGATTTAAATAGCCTCATTGGCGCCAATGGGGGTGCGCACTCGTCCGTGCACGCGCGCTCTCGTCTGCGGGCGCGTGCGCGCACGCTCGCGCATGCGCAATGGCCCCCGCGGACGGGTACCAGGGATGCTGAGGCGCTGGTTACTGGCAGGATCTTCATGACGCTGGTTACTGGCAGGATCTTCATGACATCGGGGGAGAAGGGCCTTAGTTAGGGAGGTGACCAAGCACCGGAAGGTAACTCTCACAGAACTCCAGCGTTTCTCTGTGGAGAGAAGAGAACATTCCAGAACAACCACCATCTCTGCAGCACTCCACCAATCAGGCCTGATTGGTAGTGGCCAGATGGAAGCCACCCCTCATTAAAAGGCACATCACAGCCTGCTTGGAGTTTGCCAAAAGGCACCTGAAGAACTCTGACCATGAGAAAACAAAATTCTCTGGTCTGATGAAACAAAAATTTAACTCTTTGGCCTGAGTGGCAAGCGTCATGTCTGGAAAAAAGCAGGCACCGCTCATCACCTGTCCAATACTTTCCCTACAGTGAAGTATGGTGGTGACAGCATTATGCATTAGCGTCAGGAACTGAGAAACTAGTCAGGATCGAGGGAAAAGATGAGTGCAGCAATGTACAGAGAATTCCTTGATGGAAACCTGCTTCAGAGTGCTCTGGACCTCAGACTGGGGCGAAGGTTCATCTTACAACAGGACAACGACCCTAAGTACACAGCCAAGATAACAAAGGAGTGGCTACCAGACAACTCTGTGAATGAGTGCCATTGCCGGAGCCCAGACTTGAACCCGCTTGAACATCTCTGGAGAGATCTGAAAATGGCTGTGCATCAATGCTCCCCATTCAACCTAATGGAGCTTGAGAGGTCCAGGCAAAGAAGAATGGGAGAAACTGCCCAAAAATAGATGTGCCAAGCTTGTAGCATCATACTCAAAAAGACTTAAGGCTGTAATTGGTGCCAAAGGTGCTTCAACAAAGTAATGAGCTATACGCATGTGATTTTTTTATTTTTAATACATTTGCAAAGATTTCAAACTTCTTTCACTTTGTCTTAATGGGGTATTGTTTGTAGAATTTTGAGGGAAATCATGAATTTTGGAATAAGGCTGTAACATAAAATGAGGAAAAGGTGAAGCACTGTGAATACTTTCCAGATGCACTGTAATTATGCGCTCTGTGCTATAACCCCTATTTATACTTTTATACAGGACCGGAAGCCACAGAGAGAGGGGCACCACTGCAACCTCCACTCCCTGACATGTCAGTTCTCCGCTATTTGACAGCTTCCAGATCTCTATGCTCCCGCTGCATTGACATGCACTCTCTGCCCCAACAATCTCTGCCCTCCCCTCAGATCCCGCTCATCTATTCTCATTTCTTTGGTCTTTTCCATCTATCCTCCCCGCCACACTTATTCTCTGCTTATCTCTCCTTCGCTGCCAACAGCTACGGGTGACTCCTGTTTGTGAAACCAGGTACTGGTCTGCAGCACTATTTTCCAGCTCTCCTTCCCGCCAGCATCAACTCTGATCCTGACATATACAGCTGTGCTTCCTGCTTACTTCTATTACTGCAAGCAAGGTGACATCGCCAGAAACCCGCAGTTTCTGCCCCGCAGCCTGTCATCAGTATAACAGAGTAACAGAGCCAGGGCAGCTTTCCCTAGGCTCCTCCTCGGCTCCGTTTTGTTTCCTTACAAACCAACTACAATGAGGAGCCTGGGAGGAAGAACATCTCCAGCCCGGATGGAGCCGCACTATGCCCGAGGTCTGTGTTGGGAGGGGGAAGGGAAAACAGAAGGATTTTTGTTTCCATTTGTACCACTAGGAGGATTGTGGGGAGGGTTTGGTTGATGTGCTGGTAGGAGAAGAGGGTTTATACTGGTAAGGGGAATAGGGGGGCTTGTTAGAAAAGACTGCGCACTCCTGATCTCTGTACACCGAGCACTCTGCCAGCGGTAAATGGTTTGTCTCAACCCTCTAACTGCTAAATCTGCAGGACAGCTTGTTCTGTTAAAAAACAGCAGACTTACTAGCGGGATCACCAGGTAAAAATAAAGGAAAGAAAGCCTAAAAAAAGAAAACGAATGCAGCCATTGCATCTAATAATTGTAATCTGCAATAAAATAAAGGTTTGCTTTTAGGTTTAATACCGCTTAAAACTCTATTAACCATGCTCCTTTAAGTCACCTCAATATTCAGTGCATTTTTCCATGCTGCACTCCGCATGTCTATTCCATCTCTAGGTGTCCCTCAGTCTCAAGTTCCAAGTTTGGGAGGTATGCACATTCATCATTCTTCTGTCACCTTACACCCCCTGGCCACCTCTTCCCCACACTGGCAGAAGAAAGTGGGGGTAGGGATCTGCTAAGCAAACCCTGCAAAGTCCTGGTCTAACAGTGCAAACGGTAAACCGGTAGCACTGTCCACAGTGATCTGACCGCAATCTGTGGGGATCAAGGGTGTGAATTGTTTTGAATACTTTCAGACCAATTCATTATGTATGAATGGGTTTGAAGGTAAACCCATTCATATTAATGTAGAAAGCTGAAGTGAGGACAATGGTGATTCACCACTGTACTTGCGTCACAAATCAGAACTATAGATGGGTTTGCTAACAAACACAAATCTATTCGTAAAAGTAAAAAAATTAAATAAAATAGAAAAACAGAAACATAAAATAACTTTTATGACCTTTAGGCTACGTTCACACATGTCAAGCAGCAGTTTGCAGTCCGGTGCAATTTTGTTCAGCGGTTCGGGTGCGATTTAGAATTTTTACCTAAATTTGCACCTAAACCTTACCAGACCCAAAATTGCACAAGACTCTTTTTGAAAACAGACCACAGCTGTCTTGGACATGCGTTAACCATCTCCATTGGAAGACAGTCCAGTGTCATGCGAAGCGGATGCAGTTAAAAACGCATGTGATTCACATATATATGAACCGAGCCTCAGGGGACATTTACACCAGTGGCTGCATTGGAAAGTACATTGCATCACACCGTTTCATTTTTTTTTTAAACAAACTTTATTGAAATTAAACAGTGACATTTCATTTTTTTTTTCGCTGCAGCGTGATGGGAGGCAGTAGATTGACTCGCAGTGCCCTGCACTAAAATAAAGTAGTACATGAAGTGCTTTTTATAGTGCACATCACCGCAGCACAAGTGTGAATTGGCCAAATAGGAGAAAAGGCATTTTTCCTTGTCTTGTTGTGGCACTGCACCAGTATAGCCACCTAACACAGCCCTACCACACCTGGTGTGAATCTACCATAACAAATTGTTGCTTATTGTATTATTTTAAAAAATCCCAGTACCAACCTTTAAAATAAAGAGCTGGGCAGTGATTTTTGTCCTGGGCGCTGGGTGACCCTGTCATGGCCTTGCTGACTCCACCATCATCGGGGTGAAGGAAATGTCTTCTCAACCGGAGTCCTCTTCCACTCCTCCATGGTGACATCACTGAGCTGGTGGATGTTAGAGACCTTGTGCTCCTCCACCTTCCATTTGAGGATGCCCCACAGATGCTCAATACGGTTTAGGTCTGGAGACATGCTTGGCCAGTCCATCACCTTTACCCTCAGCTTCTTTAGCAAGGCAGTGGTCGTCTTGGAGGTGTGTTTGGGGTCGTTATCATGTTGGAATACTGCCCTGCGGCCCAGTCTCTGAAGGGAGGGGATCATGCTCTGCTTCAGTATGTCACAGTACATGTTGGCATTCATGGTTCCCCCAATGAACTGCAGCTCCCCAGTGTCGGCAGCCCCAGACCATGACACTCCCACCACCATGCTTGACTGTAGGCAAGACACACTTGTCTCTGTACTCCTCACCTGGTTGTCGCCACGACACGCTTGACACCATCTGAACCAAATAAGTTTATCTTGTTCTCATCAGACCACAGGACAGGGTTCCAGTAATCCATGTCCTTAATCTGCTTGTCTTCATGAAACCGCTTGCAGGCTTTCTTGTGCATCATCTTTAGAAGAGGCTTCCTTCAGGGACAACAGCCATGCAGACCAATTTGATGCAGTGTGTGGCGTATGGTCTGAGCACTGACAGGCTGACACCTCACCCCTTCAACCTCTGCAGAAATGCTGGCAGCACTCATACGTCTATTTTGCAAAGACAACCTCTGGATATGACGCTGAGCATGTGCACTCAACTTCTTTGGTCGACCATGGCGAGGCCTGTTCTGAATGGAACCTGTCCTGTTAAACGGCTGTACGGTCTTGGCCACAGTGCTGCAGCTCAGTTTCAGGGTCTTGGCAATCTTCTTATAGCCTAGGCCATCTTTATGTAGAGCAACAATTGTGTTTTTCAGATCCTCAGAGAGTTGTTTGCCATGAAGTGCTGTTGAACTTCCAGTGACCAGTATGAGAGAGATAACACCAAATTTAACACACCTGCTCCCCATTCACACCTGAGACCTTGTAACACTATTGAGTCACATGACACCGGGGAGGGAAAATGGCTAATTGTGCCCAATTTGGACATTTTCCCTTAGGGGTGTTACTCACCTTTGTTGCCAATTTAGACATTAATGGCCATGCTTTGAGTTATTTTGAGGGGACAGCAAATTTCCACTGTTATACAAGCTTTACATTCACAACCTTTACATTGTAGCAAAGTGTAATTTCTTCAGCATTGTTACACGAAAAGATAATAAAATATTTACAAAAATGTGGAGGGGTGTACTCACTTTTGTGAGAAACTGTGTGTGTGTATATATATATATATATATATATATATATATACATATAATATATATATATATATATACACACATACACACACGTACTCTATATATACGGTATATATTTATATATTTATAACACACACAGACACTGAAAGAATTTGAGGAGTTTAGATTATCACTGCCAGGCTTCCAAAAGATAGTGTGTGATTATATTATTGTGCATGATTTTCATACACCAAACTGCAAAACAACAAAAGAAAAGGAAAAAATATATATTCAGATAATCCAAAAGCTTTCAGGAAAGTGTTTTTTTCATTTCAATTCAAATGATAATGTACTGCTCTGTTCTGCAAAGATTATGCCCAACAAAAATTTAATAATTACCCAAATTGCAGGAGGACTATTTACTTTCTGAAGAAGGCTCACTTTTGTATTTTCTTAATGGTGCATTATCTGAAGTACAGGCGGTAATGGTAATTTTTGTAGTGCCCACTCTCAAAGAAATTAGGTTTACCTTCAGCCTGCCAGAAGTAATTATAGTCATTGTAAAGTTTTGTTGTTCTTTTTCTTTAACAAACATGTTATACTTACCTACTCTGTGCAGTTGATTTTTCAGAGAGCAGTCCGATCCTCCTCTTCTCGGGTCCCTCTTTGCTGATCCTGGCCGCTTCCTATGGGGGCACTGGAGCCGAGTCACAGCTCCGTGTGTTCATTCAGACACGGAGCCCCGACCCAGCCCTGCCCCCTCTCTCCCCTGATTGGCTGACTGACTTTGATTGACAGATGCGGGAGCCAATGGAGCCGCTGTGTCCCAGCCAATTTGCTAGTGCTATTTTCACAGCTTTTACTGTCAAGAAGCCTTTCCTTATGTGGAGGTTAAGGGCCGGTTCACACCATGCCTGCGCACGAATCGCACAGAAATGCGAAGTGCGTTTCTGTGCCATTCTTTTTGCATTCAAAATGCAGTCCGTTTGTGATCTGCAGATGGTGTCAATAATAAGTTAACGAAACCTCAAAACGCAGTGTGTGCCCACATCGGACTGCTTGGTACAGATGACATTTAGAAACATGGTATAATGTTTTATTTATTTATATTTAATTCAGGTAAATATATTGGAGTGTTAATCAGCAGGTATAATATTTTGGGTCAAATCTTTTTCAAGACCAATTTTCTCGGTTCGAAATGATTACACTAATTATCAAAAATGTTTTCATTCTTTTTCAGTAAGGGTTTACAATTCAGGTAAACATCTCTGATAGTGTTGGAGACCCTGATTCCTAAGTATTTTGTTTCTTGGGTTATGTTTAAATTGGTAGTGAGAAGAAAGAGATTTCCATTTCTCATTAGTAATATTAATATTTAACAGTTCTGACTTTGTATAATTGACTTTGAAGTAGACGCTGTACTAAAAATGTTTATGTTTTGCATAATATTTAGAAGAGAGATCAATGGTTCTGTGATAAACATAAGAAGGTCAATTGCAAATGCTGAAACTTTATAGTCCTTACTGTCATTGATTAAAGTCACGCTAAATTCAAATAAAAAAGAAGCCTGAAAACAACGGCAGGAGATTAAAAAACAAAAAACAGTGCCTTGGTATACTTGAAATTTTGTAAGAATTGGTGTAATAAATAAAATGTATTTAAGTGCCACATTAAACCTCTAATGCTCCCACTGGTCTTAGCTTATGTAAAATCATTTTGATTGCAATAATAAAGAGGATTGGGGAGAGTTGACAACTTTAACAGGTTCTGTTTGTAATCTGATTTTTTTTTCCAATCAATCCATTGATTTTAATTCTAGCACTTTGATGAAGCATAGGAGGCGCCAATAATCCTGCTAAATCAGGAGCTCCCAACCGCGCCTGTGGACCGCGGTTTCTCCTTATCCTCAACCGGCGCGGCAGCCAGCCCAGCCAGCAGGCTCTTGGAGAGCGGATTGTCACTTTCCACATGCCGCGGCTTCTTCTCCTCTCCATCAGCACGCTACCCAGCCAGCCCAGAGAGCGCCTGTGAGCGGGTCTATTGTCCGTTTTTGGGATCTCCCGATGTAGCAGGATTATCGGCGCCTCCTATGCTTCATCGTTCCATCTATGGATGCCGTCAGCCCCTCACTGCCCTGGGGACCTTCAGTGATATCGTAGGCACTTTCCAATTTGATTTGATTTTACTCTATACTTCCCCTTATATTTATTACCCTATGACTGGTCTTTTGATTCTGTTTCTGTAAGATAATTTATCAATAAACTTGGAATGTTTTACCACTGCCACCGAGGGATTCACCTGGCATTCATTTAACCCATGCAGTGCTGACTTTTTTTTGTTTTTGATTACTATCAATGTGATAGCTTCTTCCAAGTTTTGCTTTTAAGTGGAGGTAAGTTGGGGTATAATAACATTCCTGAAATATTCTTCAGTTTTGTTATATTTCTCTTTTTGTTCTGCTGAGATTATATTATCAATAAGTTAAAAAAGGGGAAACTTCCTAAGACCACACACCCTGGACCTACAAATAAATAACAATACTAAATAAATATATAGTGAATACAAAATATAAAAATAGTGATAGAATGCAAAAATGAATACAAATATACAGTTGCACTCATATGCTTACATACCCTGGCAGAATTTAGGATTCCGTGGCCATTTTTCAGAGAATATGAATAACACAAAGACTTTTCTTTCACTCATGGTTAGGGTTTGCAAGCCATTTATTATCAATCAACTGTGTTTACTCTTTTATTAATCATAATGGCAACAGACACTACCCAAATGACCCTGAGCAAAAGTTTACATCCCCTAGTTCTTAATACCGTGTATTGCTCCCTTTAACATCAATGACAGCTTGAAGTCTTTTGTGGATGAGGTTCTTTATCTTCTCAGATGGTAAAGCTGCTCATTCCTTTTGTCAAAAAGCCTCCAGTTCCTGGAAATTCTTGGGCTGTCTTGCATGAACTGCATGTTTGAGATGTCCCCAGAGTGGCTCAATGATATGGAGGTCAGGAGACTGAAATGGCCACTCCAGAACCTTCACTTTATTCTGCTGTAGCCAATGACGGGTCGACTTGGCCTTGTGTTTTGGATCATTGTCATGTTGGAATGTCCAAGTACGTCCCATGTGCAGCTTCCTGGCTGATGAATGCAAAATGTTCCTCCAGTATTTTTTGAAAACATACTGCATTCATCTTGCCATCAATTTTGACCAAATTTCCTGTGCCTTTGTAGCTCATACATCCCCAAAACATCAGCGATCCACCTCTATGATTCACAGTAGGAATATTGTACCTTTCATCATAGGCCTTGTTGACTCCTCTCCAAATGAAGCGTTTATGGTTGTGGCCAAAAAGTAAAATTTTGGTCTCATCACTCCAAATGACTTTGTGCCAGAAGGTTTGAGGCTTGTCTCTGTGCTGTTAGGCATATTATATGCGGGATACTTTGTGGCATTTGCGTAGTAATGTCTTTCTTCTGGTGACTCGACCATGCAGCCCATCTTTCTTCAAGTGCCCCTTATTGTGCATCTTGAAACAGCCACACCACATGTTTTCAGAGAGTCCTGTAATTCACCTGAAGTTATTTGTCGGTTTTTCTTTGCATCCCAAACTATTTTCCTGGCAGTTGTGGCTGAAATTTTAGATGGTCTACCTGACTGTGGTTTGGTTTTAACAGAACCCCTCATTTTCCACTTTCCCCATGACTCAGAATCCAGAAATGTCAGTGCAGCACTGGATGAAAGATGCAAGGGTCTGTCAGGAGTCCAGAAACTCATTGACCTTTTATACACACACACTAATTACAAGCAAACAGATCACAGGTGAGGATGGTTACCTTTAATAGCATTTCAAACCCCTTTGTGTCAACTTGTGTGCATGTTATCAGGAAAAAATCACCAGGGTATGAAAACTTTTGATCAGGGTCTTTTGGGTAGTTTATGTCAGCATTATGATTTAAAAAGAGTAAACACAGTTGACTGATAATAAATGGCTTCAGCCAAACACTAACCATGAGTGAAAGAAATGTTTTTGTGCAATTGTTCATATTCTCTGAAAAATGGCCAAGAAATCATGAATTCTGCCAGGGTATGTAAACTTATGAGCACAACTGTAGAATAAATTGAAAGCTGCTCGTAGTGAGACTCTAAGGTCTAAAAGTGAAAAAGAAATAAACTAAAATTTCCATACCGTGCTTACACCTAAATAATGAATAACATAAATTAATATTAAAGTCCATAAACTGCCACCAATATTCTCCACTCAAGTGAAGTGAATATTCTTTGATAATGTGAACAAGCACGGCACTTTGTTCACATTATCAAAGAATATTCACTTCACTTAAGTGGAGAATATTGGTGGCAGTTTACAGACTTTAATATTGATTAATTTATGTTATTCATTATTTATGTGGAAGCACGGTATGGAAATTTTGTTTTTATTCCTTTTTAATATTATCAATAAGATTATATAAAAGTTGGTAATATTTAACTACCTGAGATCAGCGCTATAGCCAAATGACGGCTACATCGCGGATCTATTGTGCCGGGACGATGTCTATTGACGTCGCCCCGGCCACGAGCTGCCTGCGCGCCCCCTGAAGGGCGCGCGCGGCGCGCTCTGTGATCAGCGAGTCTGTGAGACTCGCTGGATCACAGATCCGAGTAAGGGGTCGATCCCGACCCCTGCCATCTTTGCTGTCCCCATCAGTACCGACTTATCTGTGCCCACCAGTGCAGCCTATCAGTGCCCACCAGTGCAGCCTATCAGTGCCCACCAGTGCAGCCTATCAGTGCCCACCTGTGCTGCCTCATCAGCGCATATCAATGAAGCAGAAAAATTACCTGTTTGCAAAATTTTATAACAAACTATTGTGCCCCAGTTGAAGTCTTTATCAGACGAAACGCGTCGGGAGAACCTTGCAGATATACCGACTCTAGTGCGTCTTTATGTTTTTGTTTTGCTTTTAAAAATATTTTTATTGGAATGTATTCCGGAAGCAAATGCAACTTTTTAGCAATAAATTGAGTCCTTTCCTGGACTTTTTACACGATGAGGAGGCCCTCTCTCTTTTTTTCTTTATCCATATACCTCCACATGCTGAGATGATCTGCGCGCGGCGGTGAAAGTTTACCTGCTGAATGCGTTCTGGTGATCCATTGCCGTTTGGTGAGTGTAGAGTTACATCTCCGGCTGAGCCTCACTTCAAGCATCGACCCAGTATAGGCGTAAGCCTTAAAATCTAGAGCTCGTTTGACCCCTCACCACCGGTTAGTGGGTCCACCGGATGTGGTAAGCGTACCGAATTCATTTTTATACCTTCTGGTTTGCAACTGAATCCGACATCAAGAGGATACAGTTTTCAAGCTTCCTTTAAGGGAAATTATTTGAATCCAGATATGCTATGGACTTCTTTATTAACCTAATTGATGTTTGATTAGTTCTCTATGAGATATTGTATACACTTATGTCCAATTTGGCATGTTTGTCCATAGTTTTAATCCACATATTTATGCCGGTTTAGGGATGTTTGTCCCTATTTTTCATTTATCAGCCTTTCCTGGTATCACCCATTATGGTATCACCCAGTATGACTGTATGAATACTGTTTAACTTGTATACCAGCACAATTTTCCATGTCTATTAATTTGTGCCAGTAAGATTTCAACTCTTTGCTGTTTCACTTTATTATTTGGTGTGGACCTTTATACACATTAGGCTGTGATCGCCTCCATTTGCTCGTTAGAGCACTTGACTCCCACCAAGATCACCATCACCGCTCGTTAAGAGCGTCTGATCCCTACCGTGGCTATATGGTTCATACGTTTTAGCGATATACCATCACGTATCTTTAAGATTAGTACATTTGTGCTACTGTCTAGTGTACATATCAGCGTCACCTTCTCCGCCTATGAAGAACGGTTGACTTGGCTGATTTCACAAAGTGCACCAGATGGGTATTGTTTGCAAGTGATACACGTTTTTTATGTAGTGCACATATGACTAATGTCTTCATATTTTTACATTATATTCGAACACCCAATAATGGTCGAGATTTTATATTTTCGTCTGCAAAGAGTGTTCTCACATGTTTTATTTAGCGCCACACTTTTTGCCTATATATATCTGTTCACAATTTGTCACATTGTTGTGTTGCCAGCTTCATTCTCTGGGGGGCGCAGCTATTTACCCACACTCTTCATAACAAACTATTAAACATGATTTTTTATTTTTATTTTTTAATTTTCCATCTTTTTTTGTTTGTTTAGCAAAAAATAAAAACCCCAACTGTGATTAACCGCTTCCCGACCACCTCATGTAGATATACGTCTACAGAATGGCACGGGCAGGCAAAAGCACGTACGGGTACGTCCCCTTTAATTTGCCTGCCCGTGGGTCGCGCGCGCGCGCGCGACCCGGTCGGGAGCTCCGTGACCACGGCTGCGGGACCAGCGGACCCGATCGCCGCTGGTATCCCGCGATCGGGTTACGGAGCTGAAGAACGGGGAGAGGTTTGTGTAAACAAACCTCTCCCCGCGCTTCCTACACTGACTGTCAGTGATCGGCGGTTCCCTGTCATCGGGAACGCCGAGCAATGACATCAGACGTACAGCCACGCCCCCCTACTGTAAAAAAAAACACAACACGTCACACTGAGTCCTCCCCGCCCCCTAGTGGTTAACTCCTTCACTGCAACTGTCATTTACATAGGAATCAGTGCTATTTAAATAGCACTGATTTCTGTATAAATGACAAATGTCCCAAAAATGTGTCAAAAATGTCCGATGTGTCCGCCATAATGTCGCAGTCACAATAAAAATCGCTGATCGCCGCCATTACTAGTAAAAAAAAAAATATTAATAAAAATGCTATAAAACTATCCCCTATTTTGTAAACGCTATAACTTTTGCGCAAACTAATCAATAATCGCTAATTGCGATTTTTTTTACCAAAAATATGTAGAAGAATACGTATCGGCCTAAACTGAGGAAAAAAAATTTTTTTTATATATTTTTTGGGGATAGTTATTATAGCAAAAAGTAAAAAATATTCCATTTTTTTCAAAATTGTCGCTCTATTTTTGTTTATAGCGCAAAAAATAAAAACCGCAGGGGCGATCAAATACCACCAAAAGAAAGCTCTATTTGTGGGAAAAAAAGGACGCCAATTTTGTTTGGGGGCCACGTCGCACGACCGCGCAATTGTCAGTTAAAGCGACGCAGTGCCGAATCGCAAAAAGGGGCCTGGTCCTTTGGCTGCCAATTGGTCCGGGGCTGAAGTGGTTAAATACCACCAAAAGAAAGCTCTATTTGTGGGAAAAAAATGATAAAAATTTCATTTGGGTACAGTGTTGTATGACCGCACAATTGTCATTCAAAGAGCGTCAGCGCCAAAAGCTGAAAATTGGTCTGGTCACGAGGGGGGTTTAAGTGCAAAGTAATCAGGTGGTTAAAAAAATCAAATAAAAAAACTTTTTGGATTTATTTTGTTTTGAATTTTTAATGTTTTTCATCCCTTGTTTGTGGAGTGAAAGTTGGATAACTTTTTGTATTAAGTGGGGTACACACACTAAGAAAATCGAGGAACGATCATTCGATTTTCTTTCTTTTCCAAGGATTTTATTGGAGTTTTCTTAGCAGGTTCCAAAGAAAACATCCACATGACGAATATATCAAAGTACATATTCTAAATGGTACAGTTCAGTTAATATATTTATACTTTGCATTATATATAACCTTCACATACAGTAATGTGCATCTGAGTTTTGACTCTGGTGGCAAACGATCACAGACAAATTCCTTATTCCTAGAGAAAATGTGTAAAGGTATCTCATTTTGGAGCGGGGGGGGGGGGGGGTTGGGGTGAAGAGGAGGTATGGTTGTAAAATACATATGCGCTGGGGTTACAAACAGAAAACCAGAAATGGAGACGCCCATCATCAGAAGGGCAGGGGGTAAGGTCTTGTCATAACTGGGAAGTGTGGAAATTATACATAGAAATGGGAGAAGGCCTCACTGTTTCCGTCTTGGGGATCTGTCCGGTGAGAACTGTGGTACAACAGCACATAATGAGCCTTAAAATTCAAGCCAGCATGCCCACGTGCAGGTGAATTTGGGAGGATCATCGCACGCTACACTGAGGGTATTGGAGCCTCATTGTAAGGAAATTCATCTTATGGCAGCATTTACAACAAGGTGTAGAGCTAGGGATTTGTCATAAGTGGATTTTGGCAAAGAGGAGTGGTGCAATAAGTATTAAGCAGGGGGGAAATCAAGATTGTACGTGGTTATTTTGGCTATGTCTGTGTGTACTGCAGACCAAAACGGTTGTAGTTTTGTGCATGACCACCATAAGTGTAACAAAGAGCCAGGTGCAGACTCACATCTCCAGCATAGAGAAGAGACTGAGGACGAAAATTTGCTAAGAAGTAAGGGCGTCCTATACCACCCCTGAAAATAGTTTGTATCCTGCTTCCTGGGTCGTTACGTTTATTGAGCCCTTATGTAAGTGGTAGAGAATCATGTCCCAATCTTCCTCAGTGAGGTTAAGATCAAGTTGGTTTTCCCAGGTTTGACACATTCTACTGGCCTTCGTGGAGATGTCTGAAAAAAGAAGGGTGTATAGCATAGGTAGTACGTGGCTTTGTGGTGTGGATCTGGAACATATAGCCTCAAATGGGGTGTGTGGGCGAGACCAGTCTGGAGAAGTTTTCGGGTAATTAAAGAAGTCTTGCAATTGGAGGAAAGTCCAGAAGGGAAAAGAGGAGGTGCGCATCTAAGCTTTCAGGGCATCAGAAGATAGAAAGGCGCCTCTATGAAAGAAGTGTTTTGCAGAAATCTGCTCATGAGGCCAAATCTCTTTTATTAATTGAGGGGAGAAGTCAGGAATTATATAGAAGAGGGGTAAGCGGAACCTGGAGATGAAGAGAGGGTGAAATATTTGCATGCCAGTCTAAAGCAGAGCAAGGATGTTCCTATCATTGGGTGATATGCACAGTCTTGAGGAGTATGCTGCTTGGGTAGCCAGGGGATCAGGTGTAGGGGGACTACTCCAGGCGGACCCATGCTTTCATGTTTTGGCGTAGATTCCAGTCAACTATTCTCGTGAGATGGAATGCCAAGTAATATTTGTAGACGTCTGGCAAACCTATGCCTCCCTTCAGTTTTTGTAGCGCAAGTATGTCATAACTAATTCTGGGACGTTTCCGGCCCCATACAAAAAGCTACAAGCACAAGCTCTGGGGTAAGCTAGAAAGCATGCTTTAGGCAAAATAATAGGGATTGTTTGCAAGACATACAAGAGGCGTGGAAATACGTTTATCTTCACGATGGCTGCCCGTTCGAACCAAGAGAAAAGTCCCTTGTGCCGGGTTTGGAAGTCAAGTTGGATGTCACTGAGTAAAAGGCAGATAGTCAAGTGTGTAAAAGTCAGATAAGGAGGATGGGAGCTGGATCCCGAGGTATGTGATGGATCAAGAACAAATGAAAGTGGAAAAAGAGGGCATCCCTGCCTGGTGCCATTGGATCGCTTTTCGTATAGTGTGTACACAACTTTCAAAATCGGAATCAGACTTTTCAAATGAAAATTTCCAAAGGGACAAACTCCAAAAATGTTCCCATATGTAAACAGAATGAATGATGTTCATTTAATGTGTACTGTTTTCGCATCGCTTTCATATGCCACAAATCGGATATGAAAGACTGTGCATGATCAGCAACAAACAAAAAAAGCCTTTATCATTTGAGAATTTTTGTGAAATTAGTACCATCCTTGGTTTCGACCTGCTGTGAAACATCGAGGAAAACCAAAAATTTGGATAAACCAAGGGTTGGGACTTTAAAGGCGCAACAAACAAATAATTAAATATAAAATAAATTTATTGAAAAAATATCATAATACAGCACTTTTGACATCATATGTCTGGAACAACATTTAAAAGCAATACATCACTGAATAGAGATGAGGATTGGCAAAGTTGTATGTTTCTCAACATGTGTCACCCAAATTTGGGCTTCCTGAGGAAGCCCGAATTTGGGTGAAACATGTTGAGAAACATAAAACTTTGCCAATCCTCACCTCTATTCAGTGATGTATTGCTTTTAAAAGTTGTTCCAGACATATGATGTCAAAAGTGCTGTATTATGATATTTTTTCAATAAATTTTTTTATATTTAATTATTTGTTTGTTGCGCCTTTAAAGTCCCAACCCTTGGTTTATCCAAATTTTTGACTTTACTTAAAGGGATGAGGCGCTATAATTCAGTTTCAGCAATCCAGCTCATTATTTAAATCGAGGAAAACCAGATGATCGTTCATCCGATTTTCTTATAGTGTGCAGAGGCCATCACTCTACCAAAGGTCTTCTTACATTAATTTGTGCATGGTTTTAGTGATTATAGTGTGTGAAACATTTAATTGTCCTGGTATATAGTGTTACTTTTAATTTAGTAATAATTGTTTATGCGTTTCAATTGAGAGCTTTCTTTTTTGTATCTGTTCCAGTTTTGCTATTTCTTCTGGTAGTGAATTATTTTGTTTTTCAGTTCTGGGTATTTCTATCACTTGACCTAGTACAATGGATTTATGAACCTTCCATAAAATTGCTGGAGAAGATACAGAGTGTTTATTGTTATCAAAATAGTCTTCTATTGTTAAACTTTTTTTTCTCTATTTTTTAATAAAGTACCATTTAATTACCAGTTCTATGTTGAGCTGTTCCTTTGTTGCAATGACGTTCCAAGTAAATTGGTGTTTGGTCTGATAAATTGAACTGGCCTATATGAACCACTGCAATTTATTTAACAAAAGCTTGAGCGATAAAGAAGTAATATATTCTAGAATATGAAATCAGGTAGTCTTTCGTATTTGGATTATTCACTCCCCAGGCATCTGTAACTTTGTTTATAGAAAATCTATTTAATCTTCTTTAGAGCTCTAAAAGAAACCAGTGAGGTAGCTTGTGAGGAAGAGTCTTGATGTGGTTCAATACACAATTTAAAATCTCCTGCTATTAATAATATTCTTTCTGTAAAGCTGGATGCTTTTTCTTTTAGTTTATTATTAAAGTGGTTGTAAACCCTCGTTTACAACTTTATGTTACAGGTAAGCCTATATTAAGGCTTACCTGTAGCTAACAAGGATATCTCCTAAACCTGCACGGTTTAGGAGATATACCTGTATTTGCATGTGCCGATGTCATGCGGCACATGCGCACTTGAGACAACTGAAGCAGCGGCGCTATATGTCGATGCTTCAGTTGTACTGTGCCGCTCTCGTGCGCATGCGCGGAGTGACGGCATCGCGGCTCTGGCAAATCACAGCGCCAGAGCCGCGATACCCGGAAGTCACTCCAGGGGAACATGTCGGCGGTCGGAGGGGGAGAAGAGGACCGATGCGGGGGCTTCGATCTGAGGTAAGTGATACATAATTACTAGCTAATTATGCCTTTGTCTTGCAGGTTTTTTATTTTTTTACGTTTTTTTTTGAGGGTTTACTTCATCTTTAAGGCTTGGTCACACTTGCTCAAAATACTGATGCTTATCAAATGCACCTAGTGTTAATATGCATTAATAGGTGCAGTTGATTGGTGCATTTAATAAACATTAATAACCTGTGTCCTGCCCTAGAAGATGCTGTTTAGCATAACACTGAAGACAAATGTCTTTCAGCCTCCTGGATATTAGTCACTGTCAGGGACGTGCCAGTGTTGACCAGGGGCACACGGGCATCACCCCAAGTTGTGCAGCAGTATTTGCCTACCGGTATGCGCCTGCGGGCTATCCAAGTGCGCGCGGGTGCGCAACGGGTGCGTGTGCGCGCGCACCGGGCGCGTGCGCATTAGCACGCGATTGTGCGCGCACGTGCGTGATTGTGCACGCGCGTGCGCGTTGGCGCACGCGTGTGCACCTTGGCGCATGTGCATGCGCATTGGCGCGCTGTTGGAGCCGAGTAGTCTTTAAAGGTACCTCAGTGACACTTGTGCGGCGCTGTTTTGTCTGCAGGTCTGTACCTGAACTACCAGAATGGTTTGCTCTGAACCCGTTGCTGTTTGTTACCGACCCGGCTCCGTCTGACTCCTCTGCCTTCTCCAATCCGACCCGGCCTGCCTGACTCTGCCTATCTCTGCTGTAAACCGTTGCCGACTCCTGCCTGCCTTGCTGACTCTGCTGTTGCCTGCTGCTCTCACCTGCCTGATCTGATGCCGACCCGGACTGTCTGACCTTGTCATTGCCTGCTGAACCGCCTGTCTGACTTTGCCTGCTGCCTTGTGTTGCTGTGTTCCGGCCTTCTCATCCAGCTCCAGCAGTCGCTGTTCCTGCACCTCTTGCCACTCAGCTGCCGGTTGCTCCTGCCTGCTGTCATCTGCAGTCCAGCTATCCCTGGAGGACCTACTCGCTGTTCCTGTGCTGACCACTGCAACCATCAAGGCACTCCTACCCACTGTGCTCACGAGACCACTGTCCCCACTCCAGTGGCTCTTGAACCAGCGTTGTATGAGAGGTCTTCTCCTACAAGTCAGGCTCTACTACCAGGTACCTAACAGTCACACAGCTCTTTCTAATACCCCAGAAAATATAGCTGCCTCCGTCAAACTAAAGCTGGGTACACACTATACAAATTTTACTATGTGGATGGTAGACGTGCTCCATTAATCGTTAAGAATCGAGATAGCAATTTTTTTCCCCCTTGCGATCTTACCAAAGCATTTTCCTGATTCTTTGCAGAGAGTTCTCTGCTCAAGCCGACAGCGGTCAAAAAGAAAAAAGAAAAGCTGAGCTAACTATAAACATTGTAACGTTTTGTTCTTTAGATCAAAGGAATAAACTTCAGTCTGTAAATGAGGACAGTTTAACCCCTTAACCCCATAACGACCGGCGCACGCCGATGTATGTCGGCAGAATGGCACGGATAGGCAAATGGGCGTACCTGTACATCCCTTTGAATTTGCTGCCGTGCCATCGCATGTGCGTGTGTTCGCAAGCTCCGTGAGTCCGACCATGGGTCCTGCGGACACCCACGATCGTCTCACGGAGAGGAAGAACGGGGAGATGCTAATGTAAACAAGCATTTCCCCGTTCTGCCTAATGACACTGTCAATGATCACAGCTCCCTGTAATTCGGCAGCGTGATCAGTGATGTGTCACACACAGCCCCTCCCCCCACAGATATAATCACTCCCCAGGACACTGAACCCTTCCTTAGCCCCCTAGTGGTTAACCCCTTCACTGCCAGTGTCATTTTTACAGTAATCAGTGCAATTTAATCGCACTGATCGCTGTAAAAATTACATTGGTCCCAAAAATTGGTCAAAATTGTCCGATGTGTCTGCCATAATGTCGCAGTCACGCTAAAAATCTCAGATTGCCGCCATTACTAGTAAAAAAAAAAAAATATTAATAAAAATGCCATAAAACTATCCCCTATTTTGTAGACGCTATAACTTTTGCGCAAACCAATCAATAAGCGAATATTGTGATTTTGTTTACCAAAAATATGTAGAGGAATACGTATCGGCCTAAACTGAGGAAAAAAAATTTTTTTTATTTATTTTTGGGGGATATTTATTATAGCAAAAAATGTAAAATGTATTGCTTTTTTTCCAAATTTGTTGCTATTTTTTTGTTTATAGCGCAAAAAATAAAAACCACAGAGGTGGTCAAATACCACCAAAAGAAAGCTCTATTTGTGGGTAGAAAAGGACATCAATTTTGCATGGGGGCCACATCACACGACCGAGCAATTGTCAGTTAAAGCGACGCAGTGCCGAATTGAAAAAATGGGCTCTGGTCTTTTGCCAGCCAAATGGTCCGGGGCTTAAGTGGTTAAAGACTAAACCTTTTTCTGACACTTGTGGGTTTCAAGTTAAAAATCATTATTTTGTGCTAGAAAATTACTTATAACCCCCAAACATTATACAGTAAAACCTCGGATTGTGAGTAACGTGGTTTACGAGCGTTTCGCCATACGAGATGCTTTTTTTTTTTTTAATCCTGACTCGGTTTGCGAGCATTGTCTCGCAAGACTAGCAGGATTCAAGCCTCTGGGGTACGGGGGCACCGGTGACGCTCTGAGACACTCGGAGCCACTCAAAAAAAACTCAGTGCCCAAGTGTTTCTGAGTGTCTCAGAGTGTCTCAGAGCATCTCTCCGGCGCCCCCCACTTCTGGCCACATGCGTTACTGCATAGACAAGCAGTGTCTGTGGAACAAATTATCTGAGTTTCCATTAATTCCTTTGGGGAAACTCGCTTTCATATACGAGTGCTTTGGATTACAAGCATTCTTCTGGAACGGATTATGCTTGTAATCCAGGGTACTACTGTACATATTTTTTTTAGCAGAGACCCTAGAGAATAAAATGGTGAATGTTACAATATTTTATATCACACTATTTGCACAGCGGTCTATCAAATGCAATTTTTCTGGAAAAGAAAAAAAACGTTAATGAGTTAGCTCAATTTTTGTTGGATAATATAAAAGATGATGTTACACCGCGAGAATTGTGAGAGAATCGTGATCTTTATTCTAAGCAAAAAAAATAGTGATTCTCATTTTGGCCAGAATGAGGCAGCTCTAGTGGATGGCCCTGTCAGTCATCTCACTCTGATATCCTATGATTGAAAAAAATCGAAGGAGGCTGGCAGAAAACTGTAAGGCCCCTTTCACACCGGGGCGTTTTTCATGCGGTACAGCGCTAAAAATAGCGCCTGTTCACCGCCTGAAAAAATCCGGCCCCTTTAACTCCAGTGTGAAAGCCGACGGGCTTTCACACTGGAGCGGTGCGCTAGCAGGACGGCAAAAAAAGTCCTGCTAGCAGCATCTTTGGAGCGGGATAGGAGCGGTGTGTTCACCACTCCTATACCACTCCTTCCCATTGATTTGAATGGGAAACCGCGGTAAAACCTACGGCGGAGCTCTGCGGGGGTGTTTTAACCCTTTTTCGGCCGCTCGCGGGGGGTAAAACCGCACCGCGAGCGGCCGAATACTGCGGTTAAAACGACGGTAAAGCAGCGCTAAATATAGCGCTGCTTTACCGTCACCGCGGCTCCCCGCCCCAGTGTGAAAGGGGCCTAAGACAAATAGCAGCTGCATCTTCAGGTATTATAGGTGTCAGAATACAGCCAAAGCAAGGATTCCTCCATCCGTGCTGTACAGCCTACAGGTTAAACAAAATCATTTACATTCAAATACCCAGCTTAACCACTTCAGTCCCGGAAGATTTGGCTTTTCAATGACCAGGCAATTTTTTGCAATACGGCACTGCGTCACTTTAAATGCCAATTGCGCGGTTGTGCGACGCTGTACACAAACAAAATTTATGTCCTTTTTTACCCACAAATAGAGCTTTCTTATGGTGGTATTTGACCACCTCTGTGTTTTTTTTTTTTTTGCGCTATAAACAAAAAAGCAACAATTTAGAAAAAACACAATATCTTTTACTTTTCGCTATAATATCCCAAATTTAAAAAAATATAAAAATGTCTTCCTCAGTTTAGGCCAATATGTATTCTTCTACATATTTTTGGTAAAAAAAAAAGAAAAAAAAAATCGCAATAATGTGTATATTGATTGGTTTTGTGCAAAAGTTATAGCGTCTACAAAATAGGGGATAGATTTATGGTATTTTTATTATTATTTTTTGTTTTTACTAGTAATGGCGGCGATAAGCGATTTTTATCGGGACTGCGATATTGCGGCGGACAAATCGCACACTTTTGACGTATATCTGGGACCAGTGACATTTATACAGCGATCAGTGCTATAAAAATGCACTGATTACTGTATAAATGTCACTGGCAGGGAAGGGGTTAACACTAGGGGGCGATCAAGGGGTTAACTGTGTTCCTTATGTGTGTGTCCTAACTGTAGGGGGGATGGGACTGACTAGGGGGGGAGAGAGATTGGTGTTCCTACCTAGTATGAACAAAAAAGATTACAGCGCACACATACAAAAATGACATTTATCCTGCAGGGCTAGTTAACCACTTGCTTACTGTGCACTTAAACACCCTTCCTGCCCAGACCAATTTTCAGCTTTCAGCTCTCTCACACTTTCAATGACAATTGCGCGGTCAAGCAATGCTGTAACCAAATGAATTTTTTATCATTTTGTTCGCACAAATAGAGCTTTAGTTTGGTGGTATTTATTCGCGACTCCGTTTTTTATTTTTTGCGATATAAGCGAAAATATAGCGGAAATTTTGAAAAAAAAAAAAATTTTCTCCTTTCTTTTTTAAAAGAAATCCAATAAAATCAACTTTTGTCATAAATTTAAGCCAAAATGTATTCTGCTACATGCTTTTAGTAAAAAAAAAATTCCGTTAAGTGTATAATAATTGGTTTGCGTGATCACGGACATATGTACGCAAATGATCATGTACAGATGTGTGCAGGTGATCACGGACATATGTGCGCAGATAATCATTGGCACATGTTATTTTACTGGGACATATGTGAGGGACATGTGTTTTTTATTATTTGGGGACATGTGTTTTTATTATTTGGGGACATGTGTGTTTTGGGGACATGTGTGTTTTACTTTGTGGACACTACTGGTGATCAGTGAGTAAAAAAAACAGCTCATACTCACTGATCACCAGCCGGCTGCAGCGATCCGCTCTCCTCTCCTCACCGACGACTTCCGTGTGAGGAGAGGAGAAGCCGATTGCCTAGCAACCGGCTGTTTGTTTACATCACATGACGGCTGTGATTTGACATGGCCGTCATGTGATCAGGAGGGCCAATCAGCGAGCCCTCCTGCCGATCCGAGATGCGCCGTGTCCGGGTGACACGGCCGCATCGGGATCGCGCCGCTGCGCGGGCACGCGCGCGCGCGATCCCTCTACTTCTGAAGGACGTTCCGGAACGTCCGATCAGAAGTAGACGGCTCCCACCCGGCCGTATATGTACATTGGCCGGGTGGGAAGTGGTTAAAAACACCTGAACATATTCAAAAATACGGGGGTTTGGTCACACTATATGGTTATATATTGCTAAGCCCACTTACTGTGACAAAGTACCCCGAATTAGTGGGTCCTACCCTAGTAATAGAATGAAAGATCCTGTGTCTCAACCATGGGAGATAAACTCCTCTATGTGGGAGAACTGAAGGGATTCCTCCTATGCACTGGTGGCCACTAATAAGAGATAATGAAGAGGGGGAGGGGGTGCTCCAGCCAAAGAGACCTGGTCAGGGTCCATACAATATACAAAAACTTACTTGGGGGGGGCACACCCTAAAATGTTTTACATTTAAGATGGTCACTAATTCGGGGTACTTTGTCACAGTAAGTGGGCTTAGCACTATATGACTATATAGTGTGACCAAACCCCCGTATTATTGAATATGTTCAGGTGCAGGATAAATGTCATTTTTGTATGTGTGCACTGTAATCTGTTTTGTACTGTTTTTGGTCTTATAGCAGCACTATCATGAATCCAAAGTATTTTAGGGTGTGCCCTCCAAGTATGTTTTTGCATACTTACCGTATATACTTGAGTATAAGCCGACCCGAATATAAGCCAAGGAACCTAATTTTACCACAAAAAACTGGGAAAACGTATTGACTCGAGTATAAGCCTAGGGTGAGAAATGCGCAGCTACTGCAAGTGGAAAAGAGGGTCAACAATGCCCATTTGCAGCCTCACTGTGCCCATTTGCAGCCATAGGTCCCCCAAACTTCAAACTTGGTAGTTAAGGGTTCCTGGATGCCCCCTATCTGCAGCCAAAAGGGTCCCGAAATGACATTACTGCAGATGGAGACAGTTGACCGACTTTGGGGCCCCGTATCTCGGGGTCACTTGGTGCTAGTAACCCCATCTTTGGATATGTTGTAGTGCTAGTTCCACTGGGTTTGCATACAAACGTCAAGCACTTTTCTGCAGCAGAGAATGACATTTTCCGACCCGACTTTGGGGCCCCGTATCTCGGTGTCACTTGGTGCTAGGTACCTCATCTTTGGATATGTTGTAGTACCACTGGGTTTGTATACCAAATTTGTTGTTCCTAGCACCAAGTGGCCCCGAGATACGGGGCCCCAAAATGGGGTCAGAAAAGGTCATTCTCTGCTGCAGAAAAGTGCTTGACTCCAGTAGAAGCCGAGGGGGGCATTTTCACCACACAAAAAATGTGCTGAAAAACTAGGCTTATACTTGAGTATAAACGGTAGTATGAACACACGATTTCTCTCCTCTCCCCTGAGAGAACGGGGATTTCTGTGTTTACACACACATGCCCATTCTTGTTCTGTCACAAGCGATCGAGTGTGCCCGGCAGTCATCGTGCCCGCCGGGCACTCGCATCGGCTCCGGGGACACGCTTTGGGGCGTGCGTGCGCCGCCGGAGACATCTTAAAGGGCTGATGTATAGCTACGACGGCTTCCGCAGGCGGCTGGTCCGGAAGCGGTTAAAGAGTAGCTCCCCTTTTGTTGAAAATAAATAATCCCCTTGGAATGATCAATGTACATGTTTCATGTTGGACAAGTAAAGGTTAATTCCTTAGTGAATAATCACTCAATAATACATTAGGAAGGAATGTAAACACTATGGGAAATCTAATGAGTGTTTTGTAAAGTGCAAACAAGGGCAATGGTAATGCTTTTGAGTATTATAAACATTCCTCCAACAGAGGTTTTGTGAGTACTGTATACTTGTAATTGCAGGCAAATTCACAGACTAGGAAGCTTGATACAAGAGGCCATTATTTTCTATTCAATGAAGTACAGATGAATTGCAATGCTGCATTAAAAACCACATAAGATGTCTACAGGTCTACAAAAGGACTGTGCAGAAAATAAACTTCAGCTTTACAAGAAGTGGGTAGGAAAATCCATACATACTGTACACAAGTTCACATACAGACATACATACACAAGTCTCTGATCACTGGAAATCACAAAGCTTTAAAAATGTACCACAAAGTCCAACTAAACATCCAGTTTAAATCGGCTAAATTAATTCCAGGTGCATCACAACAAAAAGTGTTTAATGACTTACAGTTTGTGTTCTTTAGAAAGCAGCCACAGCCTGAGGCAGAAAAGCCTGTCCCATGCCAGCATGTTGTAGAGAAGGACAAATGCATGTATGGAAACAGTGGTCTCTCCGAAGAGGTCAGACACAACCTCCCTGCTGACCTATATCTCTGCAATCACCAAAGCTCATGCTCCCTGCTGAGGAGCATTCGCCTCTGACAGCTGTCACCACAACAGATGTCCCATTTCAAGATTTCCCTTCTAGTCTTGTACTGAGGACAGCTGGAACCTTTTGGATTTTCCAGCATTGGTCTCACCAAGACAAAAAGAGTGGCTGAATCACCTTAATGGGGAGAAAGAGGGAAATAAAAACCTTACAGGGTTTCTAACCCTTCACCACTCTATCCAAAACTAAAGAAAAGCCTTCCAGTTTAATGACTTGAGTTTGGAAGGTTTTAACCCCCCTCCCCCATGACCAGGGCATTTTTTGCCATTCTGCGCTACTTTAACTGGCAATTGCCCGGTCATGCAACACTGCATGCCAATTACATTTTTATCACTTTTTTCACATAGAGCTTTCTTTTGCTGGTATTTTTATTTTGTGATATAAACGAAAAAAAGACTGAAAATATGGAAGAAAAAAACTATATTTTCCACTCTGTCATAAAACATATCCAAAAAAATCAAATGTCATCATATATTTAGGCCAAAATGTATTCTGCTATGTCTTGGGTAGAAATAAATAACACTTGGACTTTCACAGCGGCACAGTGGTGTAGTGGTTAGCACTCTCGCCTAACAGTAGGAAGGGTCGCTGGTTCGAATCCCAACCACAACACTACCTGCCTGGAGTTTGCATGTTCTCCCTGTGCGGGTTTCCTCCGGGTACTCCGGTTTCCTCCCACACTCCAAAGACATGCAGGTAGGTTAATTGGCTTCTTTCCAAAAAAAAATGGCCCTAGTTAATGAATGTGGACTTTGGATTGTGGGCTCCTTGAGGGTAGGGAGCAATGTGAGTATGCAATGTACAGGGATAGGGACAGTTGTAGACACTCGCTCAGGTTGAACTGGATGGACTGGTGTCTTTATTCAACCTTACTATGAAAATATGAAACTTGAGCTCCTGAAAGTTTTGCATGTACCGTATATACTCGAGTATAGGCCGACCCGAATATAAGCCGAGGCACCTAATTTTACCACAAACAACTGGGAAAACTTATTGACTCGAGTATAAGCCTAGGGTGAGAAATGCGCAGCTACTGTAAGTGGAAAAGAGGGTCAACGATGCCCATTTGCAGCCTCACTGTGCCCATGCAGATGGACACAGTTGACCGATTTGGGCCCTGTATCTCAGGGTCACTTAGTGCTAGGAACCCCATCTTTAGATATGTTGTAGTGCTAATTCCACTGGGTTGGAATACAACATTTGGGGTTCCTAGCACCAAGTGTCCCCGAGATATGGGGCCCCAAATTCGGGTCAGAAAATCTCAAGCACTTTTCTGCAGCAGAGAATGACATTTTCTGAACCGACTTTGGGGCCCTGTATCTCGGGGCCACTTAGTGCTAGGAAACCCATCTTTTGATATGTTGTAGTGCTTGTTCAACTGGGTTGGAATACAACATTTGGGGTTCCTATCTCCAAGTGTCCCCGAGATATGGGGCCCCAAATTCGGGTCAGAAAATGTCAAGCACTTTTCTGAAGCAGAGAATTTTCCGAACCGACTTTGGGGCCCCATATCTCGGGGCCACTTAGTGCTAGGAACCCCACATTGGATATGTTATAGTGCTAGGTCCACTGGGTTGGCACACGAAATTTGGGACTCCTAGACCCAAGTGGCCCCGAGATACGGGGCCCCAAAGTCGGGTCGGAAATTTTTTTTGCTGCAGAAAAGTGCTTGACTCGAGTATAAGCCGAGGGGGGCACTTTCAGCACAAAAAAATGTGCTGAAAAACTCGGCTTATACTCAAGTATATACGGTAATAGGTACTACATTGTAGTGGATAAGACTGCTGGCCGGAAGGCCTTAAAGTATAGGCTTTGGGAGACCAAATTCACATATTCACCAGCACAACACGGATCATTGAATATTGTTCAAAATCTTTATTGATGAACGATTACAGAGAACATAGTGCAAGGTTTCAGAGCCACACAGAACCCCTTCATCAGGCATGTGCTCATCTTTCATCACATGCCTGACGAAGGGGCCTTGCATGGCTCCAAAACGTTGCACTATGTCCTCTGTAATGTGATTTTTCTTTAAGCGGTTCCCGACCAGCTCATGCAGATTTACTGCGGCAGAATGGCTCCCCTGGGTGAAATCCCGTATGGGTACGTCCTTCCTTTTAGCGGCCACCAGAGGGCGTGCGCGCTGCATGAGCGCCAGCATGGGGATTTGTGTGCGTAAACACACAAATCCCTGTGCTGTCAGGGAAGAGGAGCCATATTGTTTGTTCCTACTAAGTAGGAAAAACAATATGTCTCCTCTCCTAGTCAATCCTATCCCCCATGCAGTTAGAACACACAATTAACCCCTTGATCACCCCCTAGTGTTAACCCCTTCCCTGCCAGTGACATTTACACAGTAATTAGTGCTTTTTTATAGCACTAATTGCTGTATAAGTGTCAATGGTCCCAAAAAAGTGTCAAAAGTCTCTGATCTGTCCATCGCAATAGCACTAAAAATCGCAGATCACTGTCATTACTAGTAAAAAAAATAAAAAAAATAAAAAATGCCATAAATCTTTCCCATAGTCTGTAGACAGTATAACTTTTGCGCAAACCAATCAATATACGCTTATTGCGATTTTTTTTTACCAAGAATATGTAGAAGAATATATTGGCCTAAACTGATGAAGAAATTAGTTTTTAAAAATACATAATTGGGGATATTTATTATAGCAAAAAGTAAAAAAAAATATTGTTTTGTTTTCAAAATTGTGGCTTTTTTTTTTGTTTATAGCGCAAAAAAAAAAAAACCGCAGAGGTGATCAAATACCACCAAATGAAAACTCTGTTTGTGTGAAAGTAAAGGATGCAAATTTAGTTTGGGTACAGCTTCGAACGACCGTGCAATTGTCAGTTAAAGCGACGCAGTGCTAAATTGTAAAAAGTGCTCTGGTCAGGAAGGGGGTAAAAATCTTCCGGGGCTGAAGTGGTTACTGTATATACTCGAGTATAAGCCGAGGCACCTAATTTTACCACAAGAAAACTGGAAAAATGTATTGACTCAAGTATAAGCCTAGGGTGAGAAATGCGCAGCTACTGTACGTGTAAAAGAGGGTTAACAATGCCCATTTGCAGCCTCACTGTGCCCATTTGCAGTCATAGGTCCCCCAAACTTCAAACTTGGTAGTTAAGGGTTCTGAAATGACATTGCTGCAGATGGACACAGTTGACCGACTTTGGGGCCCTGTATCTCGGAGCCACTTGGTGCTAGGAAATTCGGATATGTTGTAGTGCTTATTCCACTAGGTTGGCACACCAAATTTGGGGTTCCTAGCACCAAGTGGCCCGAGATACGGGGGCCCCAAAGTCGAGTTGGAAAATTTCATTTTCTGCTGCAGAAAAATGCTTGACTCCAGTATAAGCCGAGGGGGGCACTTTCAGCACAAAAAAATTGTGCTGAAAAACTCGGCTTATACTTGAGTATATATGGTAATAAAGATTTTGGATGCTATTCATCAATAGGACAATAGAGTTTTAGGTTAGGGGTTTGAGGCATTATATCTTACAGCAGCTTACTGTGCTTTAAATCCTATTAGTCATGTAATAACAGTAAACTATTTAATGGCCACTTGTGCTGCTGGAGCATAAAGACCCTGCCATTACTTCCTGCAAGGGTCCTCGGCGATTTCAGGCAAATTATATTGTAATGAACGGCAGAACAATGAAGACTGATAATGGATAAGCCCTTGCTCTTCCCTGTTAGTCTCATTCATATGAGAAGTCATTACACAGAATTGCTCCATGCTTACCTCATTATCTCTTGTCAGTCTCAGGATCTCATCAAAAGTCACAAAAGTGTCGTTCCCTCGCACCGCGTCTTTCTCCATGTAGCCCAGGTGGATGTCAGTGGCCACCAGGATCTTAAATGTGTCTTCATCATCTCTATAGACAAAGCAGATGGGGGAAGTTGTAATTCACAGTGGCACTGACCTGAGATTCAGGGCTATTATTTGATAATACAAACGACTGCCCTTTCCTTATATAATAAACATGAATGCTGTGTTAGCAAAAGAGCATTTTACACACTATACAGTACATTCATAAGAAGATTTATTATTATTATCATCAAATAATACCTGTGTATATCGCTGACTTTTTCAACATTTTTGAACAGGCACACATTGGGTCTTGATTCAAATAGTGCCTACACATAAAGATGATATACTTGCACAAATTACACATGCCATTGGCATGGTGAGTTTATTTTTATTATCTAAATTAACGAAACTGATATTTGACATATAGGGAAAAAAATTTTTCATTTACTTGTAAATTCTATATCCTAGGAGTACAGAACAGGACAAAAACGAATATTCATAGACCCTGGGTTATTTCTGGTCACGCCCCCTTGGGGGTATCCCTGCTTTCGGGTGATTCGACAATGGCAAAGCTTTTGATCACACGCCTTTGGGCGTTACTCCTATAACCTTACCCCACTCTCTAAAACCTCAGAGTAACAGAGGAGAGGGTGTCATGAATCCTATACTGTACTCCAAAATGCAGGAGTTTACAGGTAAGTCAAATGATAGCCACCAAGAAGGCAAATCTGCACGAGAGATCACCCAAAGGGAGTTCTCTAATGGATCCAAAAGGTGGTTTCTGCTGGGAAGAGGAAACCAAATTAAGATCCCAAGAAAGCACAGGGAGCTGTAATGGGGGGTCTGATCCATAAGACACCTTGAATGAGGGTTTTTACAAGTGAAAGTGAAGCTAGAGGTTTCTATAATAGAATGAACAAGAAAGAAACCTGTCTCTTAAAGTGGTTGTAAACCCCATTCATGAAATTTGATCTAAGCACATATATCTGTAGTGTTTACTTATCCCTCTCCAAAGCTCTAAGTACTGTTTCTCACTTGTGCTCTGTTCCTCTGTTATCAGCAGAGTCACTTCTGACAAGTTCTCCAACACGAGATAAAATCAGCTGAAATTTTGTGTCGGGGAGGGTGCTCAGGGAGATGAGCAGGGAGCTCTTCTATTCATAATACAGCTGCATGTTCCTTTGTTCGTCTGCCTATGTGAAGGGGGTGCCTTTCCTCCAATCGGCTCTCACAGTGTAAGTGCAGACTCCCCATCCACTGCTGAAAGAGGAAGAAAGATTTCTAACATGATCTGCACTTTTCAAAGAGTGTAGAAAGGGGAAGACAGTAGACATACATTGAAACGTATGTAGAATGATTTGTTTCATCTGTGGGTATCATCTAAGGCTATTCACTTCAATGGGTATATCTAAAGGATTTACAACCACTTTAAGAGCTATGTTTTGGTCAAGACCCAACTACAGGAAGGCAAAAATGCAAGTTACCAAGTAACTCTGTTTTTAAAATGATTGTGCGCACACCAGGTGACAAAGGATTTCTAGGTAGTGTAGTAGATGTTTCTCTAAGTGGCCTTTGAGTAAAGTGGCAATAAGTAACGTGGCAATGACAGAGTCAACTATACTTCTGTCTTTCAAAACCTAGGTTTCAACAGTCATGCTGAGTAGCAAGATAGAGCAGGGGCCTTGAGACAGCCAACCTAGCATGTTTGGAGGAGGCCAAGGGTTGTTCCCTAGACATTTGAGCATGTCTGTGTACCAGGTTCTTCTGGGTCAGTTTGGTGTAATGAGAATCACTGATTTCTTTTCTTCCTCTATTTCAGTCAAGGAAAAATCTGCACTGAAGGGAAGGCATATACCAGGGGTGCCCAACCAGTGGCCCGGGGGCCACATGTGGCCCGCGGAGCCCTCTGATGTGGCCCGCGACCTCCTTCTGTAGGATGGCGGATTGGCAAGCCCAGATCATGGGTTGCAGACCCGCCATCCCAGAGAATCTGTGTTGTTAATGAAGCCGGCAAAGCAAGCGGCTGTGGAGCAGAGCTGCATAAGCTGATGCTTCCTGTATAGCGCCATCTCTTGCCACAGGCGGAGTGATATCAAATGCACTCTGCCGGGGACAGCAACAGCAGGCAATACCTGAATGGAAGACTGTTATTAAAGGTCAGTTTATTACTAAAATTGCAGTGTATGTATGGGCATATCTGTGCAGTGGTTACTGGGCTGCTTTCAAACTGATCCGCAGGTGCAGTGCACCTTCAGGTTACCTGCACTGAGGCATAGACTGTTATTACCTGTGGGTTTGGTGTGCTTTCAGAAAGTGCACCACACCTGCAGGATATAAAAGTCTATAGCAAAGTGTAGCTAAACCGCAGGAAAGACACAGGTTCACTGCGCTGCATTAGTGTGAAAAGCCCCTTTCACACAATCGGTCCGACCCAATCGGACCCTCCATTCACCTCTATGAAATGGCAGATGTAAACAGATGTGTCCATTTACACCCGCCTACCTCCAATCTGATTCGTTAAAAAAACACAGAAGGGGGATCAATCCCCTTCCGTCTGGGCGGATCAAATCGGAGGACCCATAGAGTAGAGTGGGCTATGTCCGTGTCCGCTCTGTATGGACCTGTCATCTGCCTGCTTTGCTCATTGTGGCCCGTGACCCGTTACCAAGTCGCTTAAGTGGCCCTCACTCTTTAAAAGGTTGGGCACCACTGCCATATTCTGACCTAACTTAAGTTCAGGGAAATGCCAGAGCATTCAATGCCAGTGGTAGAAAGCATTTGGTTCTGGCCACAAACAGGAGTAACTTGTTGAACCTGAAGGTCAGGATGTCTACATCTGGAGTCCCCCATTTCTGACACAAGAAGATGAAGATGTTGAGATAAAGGGTTCATTCCCCTTTGTTCAGGCAGTGATGAATGGGGACATCTACCATCAAATTATCCACTCCCAGGACGTGAACAGCAGAGACTGCTGGACAGTATATATCCGCCCAGGAGATGATCAGACTTCCTTCCTTCAAGGCTGCCTGACTCCCGGTAACCCCTCTGATGATTGATATAGGCTATGGAAAATAACTGTTTGTACCCTAAAGTGCTGTCCCTGAAGAAGAGGGGTTCCAGTGGTGCAGATTATTGCTCTGAGCTACAAGATGCTGATGGGGAGCTTTGCTTCCCTGGGTGATTAGGTTCCCTGAATTGTGAGAGATTGGAATACTCCTCCCCAGCCTGTAAGGCTAGCATCTGTTGCTACCAAACGTGTGGGAGAAACAACTTTCCCATTTCAATAGCTGGATTGGAAATCCAGCAAGCTACAAAGTTTTTTGCTTGAGAGAAGCATAGGGAAGTCAAGAGATGGGTGTTTTTGTTCCAGGCCAACAGAGTGTTGTGTTTGAAAGGCCGTGAGTGGAACTGAGCAAAGGAAATAGCCTGAAATGAGGCAACCATGAGGCCCAGGACTCTCACGGAGAATGCAACTAAGGGATGCGTTTTGGATCTTAAAGTAGAGAAACTTCATAAAGGATATGAGATTCAGTACTTGAAGCAGAATTCCAGGCAAAAACTTTTTTTCATAGTTTTAATCCTGTTTTCTTATTCTTCCCCTTCTAGAATATGTAGTCCATCTTCGGATTGCCGCTGTAGTTTTTGAGAAACAGCATGTGCATTATTTAAAGCGGTGTTTCAGCTTCAAAAAAAAAAAAAATGTAAAAGTCAGCAGCTAAAAAAAAAGTCGCTGCTGACTTTTAATAAGTAAACTTACCCTCCCAGGGCGCCCACGATGCCGTTCGTGGAGGCCGAGATGTCCCTTGGCGTTCCCGATCCAGCGCCGCCATCCTCAGTAAGGGCAGCGGCTTCGCGCGGCCTACTGCGCATGCGCGAGTGGGATTTGTGAATGGGGAACGCAATGTGTTGTGGGACACAGTTCCCCATTCACTAGAAGACGGAAGGAGAGAAGATCACCGCGGCGTTGGAGGAGGCAGATTAGGACAATCTGCCTAGCAACAGCCATTTCTGGTAAGTAAAAAAAAAAATTTTTTTTTCTTTTTTTCATTTGAAATTGTTACTAACATTTTTGAAAGTTTTTGTTTTCAGGGTGTCCCTCCACTTTAAATAACGGGGGTTGATTCCCTGTGGTTTTCTGTTTGCAAGACCACATTTTGCTCCACTGGTCTTGTCACGTCCCTTCTCTAGTTTGTTCAGCCAGCACTTCCTGCTTGCTGCAGTGGGTGGACCAGCAAGACTGAGATACCCAGTCTGGACCTCCCACAGAGGAAGTGCTCCCCCCCTCCCATCACAAGCCCAGTTGGAGCTGACAAGTCCCCTCAAACCATTTAACCCCATACATGCCGGGCAATCACACATGTAGGCAGGGGGTACAGATCCCGCTAGTGACATTAAGAAGGCACTGTGACAGCCCAGACATTGGAGATCAGTATTAACTATCCTGATCACCAGAGACACACAAGGGAGGTATAAAGAGTTTTATAGTCTTTCTGTATAAGCAGAGGAGCATGGGGGGAAGGAACTGGGTGGCTGTACAGACTTAACCCCATAGCTTCTGGGCAGTGAGGGCCATTTACTTGGCATGATGTTCACATTCAACATGTAGAGGCATAGTGTACCCTCCCACATTCACTGCAATTCCCAAAGCATGATGGGAAGTGTAGTAGTGCTGATCCCGGAGTTCTGCTTTAGGCTGCATTCACACCTGAGCGTTTTGTCGCCTGAAGCTACAAAACGCTAGAGGGGAAGAAAATACATTATTCTCTATGGAGATGGTTCACATCTCCACTCCAAAACGCCTGAAGCTCAAACAAGTTCCGGACCCTTTTTTGTCACTCGAATCGGGCAGATTTGGGCGTTTTTCTTCTTTTTACATTGGTGACCTTTTGCTCTGCACAAAATCGTGGCAAAACGTGGTAAAAACCGCCGAAAATCGCGGTAAAAAACGCCGCGATTCGAGCGATTTTCTGCCTGAAACCGCTACGCTCAGGTGTGAATGCAGCCTTAAGGAAACTAGCAACAATAGGTCTCACGTAGTGGAATAGGGATACAGGAGTATGCCCAATGTCCAATCACCTGACGGTAGAAGTCTATATCCCAGAGTCACAGCCTCTGTCCTGTACAATTAAGATAGTAAGTACACCCCTACATTTACCATTCACTTCAAATCTATTAAATCAGTATCAGGTTACATGATTGTAATAAGCAGGTGGAACCTGGTGAAAGACTATGGAAAAAGCCAGAAGAAAAATAATAAAAATTACCACATCTAAGGATGGTTAAGCTTTATTATAATACATTTTTCTGAAATGTAGATACAATTTCATTTTAGGTAGAAATGGCCTTAACAATTTACTTACAGAGACCCCCCGGATGAACTCATTTCTACTCTTTAAGTGACTGCAAAGAACCAGTTGGAATAAATTCTCGCCTACAAAAATAAGAAAAGAAAAAAATAATAAATAAAAGTAAGCATGTAGCAGTGTGTAATTATTCCTTTAAATATCACATACATTGGTCATTTATGATACATGAGAATTTAGAAATGTGTGCAGCACAAAAAAAACAGGCACTACTTACATTTTATAGGGCAGGTCTAAAAATTAAACTGAATAAAACATTTGAGCCTGATGTATGTGTGTCCGTGGAACACGCATGAGAAAGATTTTTTGACAGAATTGAGAATTAGAACCTCTGTCATGTTTTTGCATTCTGTCTGTGTCACCATTCGTGAGTTTTCCCTTTAATTTTAGTCCTAAAGACACAGCAGGAAGTGGGGGAAATTTCTCCAGAACAGGTATTTCAAGATTTCCCCTCTGCCCCTGTTCTAGCAACAACTACGCAAGTCCTAGGAAAATTGTACAAGAGAATGGTATAATGTATGGCCAGCCTCAGAATTCCCCTTACTTCAGAACACATTCACCTCTGTGAATTGGCCCAACACAGAGTACATGGGATAACCCCAGCTCCAGGAAGCAGCTCCATTGAGAATAGGAATGGGCTCGGGCGTGTTCGTATCGAACCCGCCAGGAAGCCGTCACTGCACACCGCCAATCATAGGCAGCATGTGTATGTGCAGCTGCCGGTTGGGAAATGCCTCACTGCCTATGATTGGCGGTGTGTAGTGATGGCTTCCTGGTGGGTTTGGTCTAGGGCTGCAACTAACAATTACCGTATTTATTAAATAAAAATATATAAAAATATAAAAGACAGAGCGCCAACGAAAAAGACCAAGCGCCGACTGTTCGGCTCCGCTCGCAGTCCCGCCTCCCTGCGCTCGCTTCAGAAACAGCAGGGAGGCGGGACTGCGAGCGGAGCCGAACAGTCGCCTCGGTCTTTTCCGTCGGCACTCTGTCTTTTTCGGTGGCACCCGAGTGGTTTGTCTCGGTGGTGGGAAATTTAAACGTGGGAAGCTGCAAATGACGCTGGCAAAGTTGCAAATGATGCTGGGCAGGGCTGCAAATGGCGCTGGGCAAGGCTGCAAATGGCGCTTAAAAAGTTATTTTTTTCCCCTTAACTTCCCTCCTAAAACTTTTTTCCCTTAAAATGCCCTCCTAAACTTGGGGTGCGAGTTATATGCCGGTGCGTGTTATACGCCGATAAATACGGTATATTCATTATCGATTAGTTGGCCGATTATTGTTTTGATTATTCGATTAATCGGATAATAACCTTAAAAAAAGTGTGGTGTATAATTAAATATGTAAAGTTTAAAAAAAAGGCAATTTATTCTTTAGTTATAAAATCACTCCCATACAGATTCACTCTTATAATAAAAGGTTGGAATCTGCATCAAAGTTTGTTAAAATCCCTGCAATGTACATAGATCACCCAGAGGGGAATGTTTTTTTTCCCCTCAACAAAAGTAAAGTTACTCTTTGATGTCATTAAAAATGATCTTTTCAATCTGTAGCCTCTGTAAAATTCAATGCAATGTGGTATTCTGGAGGCATTGGGGAGGCCCCCAAAAATTAAATGTCCTGCTTGTGTGATTGGCTCACTGATTTTGCAAAAGTCTGCACCAAGATACAAGTATATCAGCTAACATAAGAATGTCAGCTTTGGCAAGATATTCCCCATGGATTAAATACTTCTAAAGGGATGGCAACAATGCAGCTTTTCTATTTAGAATACTGAGGCTGGGTTCACACCATTGCAAATTGGATGCAGGATCCCCGCATCCAGTTTGCAATAGCAGGACATTTCCACAGAGCTTTATATGCTCAGACTTCTGGTAAGAGCATAGCAACACTGGTGGAGGGATCCTATGTCACCAAATACATTACCTCACTGCGGTGCTGATTCTGTGATTATCCTTGATGTGGACATTCTCTTCAACTTGTGCTCTATCTACCCTAGCTGTTTTTTGTGCTCTTAACATTCCAGCTGCATTTGGACTTTAAAACCTAGGACTGGACACAGTGATTTTTTGGAATTATCTCTGTCTGTTATATAGTAATTTTTTGTCTGTTCTGGCGCTGCTTCCTTTTTTACCTTCTTATGCTTGGTGTGTGTATCCCACTTTGAGCGGCGGCCTGCTTTTTTGTCTCCCCCTTTTTTGGTTTCACCATTTAAGGTGGATTTATGCTTTATTAGCGCGGTTTTAATTTATTTCCATTCTGCTTTGCTGATACATTCAACCGCAGCTTTTTAACAATTTTTGAAGGCGCAAAACCCTTTTCTCCTGTACCCCTTATCTCCTACCTTGTTTTCCTACCCTTTATTAGGTACAATGGATATTTTTGAGTTTAGAACTAACAGGGTGGTTGATATGGAGGGAGTCTTTGAACCCTATAAACATGATGAGGGCGACCTCAGTGGTACCTTCATGAGACTCAAGAACCTCATGATAACCGAGAATCATACGAAATGGGACATAGCGTACTTGGAGACATACATCAAGTGCACTATGGTCCCACGTAGCCTAAGATGGGAGGTGGCACCCCAAAAAGGCGAAATCGATCTCGAGGATTGGTTTAAATATTTTAATCAAGCTGGACTCTCTTTTTTACGCTTTTTAGTGGAGAGAAAAACAGCCAAATTATCCAAGCTTGACGTAGAAATTAAAAATATACAAACCAAGCTTGCATGTCTGAAAGAAAGCGATGAATATCGTGATAAATCACAGAACCTGTTGAAAGTCCTAGAAAAAGAGGACAGGGATCAAAGGACCAAAAAAAAGAAAAAATATAACAGGGATCTGGCTGATTATCAAGGGAATATCGTATTCGAGTGGCAAAAAAAATTATTGGAGGAGACCTCCAAACAATTAGGTTTGGAGATGGAGGTCACACAGACAGCTCCCCCTATTGGTGTAAATGCCATTGGCAACTCCCAAGCCCCGAAACGTTTAAACCCTAAACCACAGAACAATGGTGCCAATTATCCTCATCAGTCCCCCAGGAGAGGTAGGGGTACTAACAGGGGGAATATTCATCGAGGGAACTCGAGAACATCTGGACCCCCTAGGTCCAACCGGGATTATGATGTAGGTCAAGGATATTTGGGCCCCCCACAATCCAGTGGGGGTTATCCCCCACGAGGTCAAACATGGGGTCAATACCCTAGTCAATCTGTAACGGATGGATATGGTGAACATCAGGGGAGCTGGGGAGGTCCATATAATAGGGACACAAATGTGCAAACCCCCTCATATGGGAATAGATACAACCATTCCGAATGGGACTATAATGTCCCGATAAGAAACACCTTCTTTCCGCTCAACGATATGAACGGGCCTGAAGGGGATTTCACTCCTCGTTCCCAGCCCTATCTATATCCAACTAATCCGATTTCTAATTGCCCCCCCCCCCGAGGATTCACGGGTGAACCTAGGGGCCCCCCACAAGGGGTAGGAACGAACCAATGGGGTTTTCACAAACCCGTACAAGGGGTCAAAAGGCAAGGAGAAAGGGGAGAGGAACCAGAGGGGGGAGGCGGTCCAGAGCAGCTAAAGCGGCCAAGGGTTTAAAGGGACAGGGTATTTTTAATTTAAGCACTAAGTCACTTTCAGAGTCAGAACAAGCTATTTTAGATAAGGGTTTAAAATTTGCACCCCCTAGGGGGCTGAATAAATTCCATACCTTCATGGATATCCATAAGTTTGTTCGTAAATTGAACATTAAAAGGTACATGACTATGAACACTTATGACAGAGAGACCAATGCTAGTAATATAGTTGCCGAACCTGTTGTTCATTCTGGCTTGCGTAACGCCTCATTGTTCAACCCGCCTGGAGCATTGGCTCCATCTTTAAAGGTTTTTAGAGACGTCATGTTGAGGGACCTCGAACTTATGGAGGTGAAAAAAGTTAGGATGACAAAATCCCTACAGGATGGGTTGGACTCACTTTGCAGGAGAAAGGATTTGGTTATCAGGCCTGCGGATAAGGGGGGGGGGGTATTGTGGTTTTGGATAGAGAGATGTACATGACCGAGATGTATCGTATTGTTGGAGACACCGCCACTTACAGTCAATTGCCCTCAGACCCTAAGGTTCACTATACTAGGGAACTGGAGGAGCTGATAGCTGGTGGACTCTCCTCAGGGATCCTCGACTCTAGGGAGGCCTTCTATCTCGTCCCTAGGGCTCCACGGACCCCTGTCCTCTATTATCTACCTAAGGTGCACAAAGATCCGGTTTGCCCCCCGGGACGCCCTATAGTAAGTGGAATAGATTCCATTACATCCCGGGTGGGCAAATATATCGATGTGTACCTACAACCTTTAGTTGGGAAAATGCCCTCCTTTATTAAAGACTCCCGACATGTGATAAATCTTCTAAAGAATTTGAGGGTTACTGAGAATACATGGATGGTGACGGCCGATGTCACCTCCCTGTATACCGTTATCCCTCACGAATTAGGTTTGGAGGCGGTACAGGGTTATCTCCAGCGTGACTCTGGGCTGCCAGAGGAGCAAATTAAATTCCTGATGATATTACTTAGATTCGTTGCTACACGAAACTATTTTTGGTTCGACAACCAATTTTTTCGTCAGATCACTGGAGTTGCCATGGGGGCCAAATATGCCCCTAGTCTGGCCAATTTATTTATGGCCAGGTGGGAGGAGGATGTCATCTATGCCCAGAATGTGCCTCAATTGACCTTCTGGGCTAGGTATATTGATGACATCCTCCTCCTATGGGATGGTGACTCCGGTGATCTTGACTCTTTCATGGAGTCTTTGAACCAAAATTCGAGGGGCATCGAATTGAAGTACGAAAAGAGCCAGACTCTTATACATTTTTTAGACCTTAACATCAGGATACAGGATGACCAAATTGTCACTGCGACCCACTTTAAAGCTACGGATAGAAATTCTTTTATACCTATTGATAGCTGTCACCACGCTCCGTGGCTCAAGTCTGTGCCTAAAAGCCAGTATTTACGACTGAGACGCAACTGTTCTGATCCTGCTGTATTCCAAGATCAGGCCAAAGTCCTAACACAAAGATTCTTGGAAAAGGGGTACGGCGAAGAATTTCTTGTCGAAACCCTGAATTCCGTGGAAAATTTGGAAAGGGACAGTCTTCTAGTGGAGAAGGGTCCCTGTGCACGGAATGATTTCCAGGGTGGAGTTCCCTTCCTGACCACCTATTCCGTGCAGCATAACAATATAAAGAAGCTGGTCAACAAACACTGGCACATAGTCTCTAATGATCCTGTTCTTAGAGAAGTGGTTCCAGAGAGACCCAGGGTTGTCTTTAGAGGGGTGCCATCCCTAAGACACAAAATTGCCCCAAATGTTATTAACCCCCCTATATCAACAAGAGGATTTTTTGATCAATTAACGGGGTATTATAAATGTGGGAAATGTCGTGTTTGCTCATTGAATACTGCGTCAGGCAGACGCACCACGACCTTCAGGTGTACCGCTACAGGGGCCACACATACCATCAAACCTTTCATTACTTGTGCCACTACGGGGGTGGTCTACATGTTGCAGTGTCCTTGCGGCCTGCAATATGTGGGACGTACCAAACGGCCCCTGCAGGTACGCCTAAATGAGCATATAACCAATATCCTTACTGGGTTTCCGAAACATTCTGTTTCGAAACACTACCTACTTCACCACAAAAAAAACCCTAGCAACACGCTATTTTTAGGGATTGATAAATTTAAGCCAAACTGGAGGGGTGGTTCCTTGGTTAGGGAGATCTCTAGATCAGAAATGGGGTGGATACATAGGCTCAAATGCTACACCCCCTTCGGGTTGAACATTGACACTGATGTCAATGCTTTTATTGATAATTCTTGAAGGTCCCCACTTGTTTTTAATATAAGATTTTAATATATGGTTTTATTATTGTGTATTATTGTTGTCATCTATAGTCCAATCTGGGATGCGGACAAGTGCGACGAGCTTTGGGATGAAATTTTAACTTGTACACTGTTACACATTTTTTAGGTGGTCATCTCACTATGACACTTCCCCTTTTTAAATTCACTTTTAGTGGTTTGTATCAATTTAATTTATATTATATTTTTATCACATCACTATATAATATTTATATTACATTATGTTCTATAAATTTTATATTTTATGCTTTATGGGATCAATTTCCCATGTTTACATTTGCTATCACTTATATCACCTTTGGTCACATATAGGGTTATATTATATTTATATTTCTTATATATTTTTATATATTTTTATAATATATTTTTTCATTGTTTGTATGGGATTAATTTCCCATGTTTACATTAATATATCACTCATATCACCTTTGGTCACGCATATGGTTCTATTTGGGAGTTTTTTATCTGTGCACACTAACAATAACACTAGATTACAGATAGGGGGAGACATTTTCGGTCCCAATATATTTATTTGTAAGACTGATCATCCCCCGTTAAAATACACATTTCAATATAATATTGTTTTGACGTAGTATTTATTTTTATATTTTTATAATTTGTATCTAAGTCCCTTCATTGATATTATGAAAATCTATTTATGGATTCGTTCTGACTCTATATCTGATGGTAGTCCTCACAGACATTTGCCCATAGAGATTAGTGTGAATGCCCATTTCTAAAATGGCGGTTTTGAGTTTGAGTCACATGACCGCATTCCAGAATGAGGCTTGGTTATATAATGGTGGTGCGTCGCTGCGTCGCCCGTTCCCCATTGATGACGGTAATTGTACCGAAACTAGTCTGGGAAGGCGCGCAGTGACGCCACCACGCTCAGGAGGACGGGCTACAGGATCCGACCGGCCGGCGGATGTGTTTTTATGCTCCAATCTGAATTTGAATGTGAGTTTATCTTTTGCTTTTAAAATAAATATATAATACTGGTTTACGCTATGGGTACCCCTTCTCTTCTTTTACACTACAATGCACTGCTGAGTGTATGACTGGAGTACCGGGAGGAATAAGGGACGCCAGACTCATATTATCCATTGGGTGATCGCAGGATTTCATCGCCAGGATATCCATAGCCATTTCCACAGAGCTTTATATGCTCAGACTTCTGGTAAGAGCATAGCAACACTGGTGGAGGGATCCTATGTCACCAAATACATTACCTCACTGCGGTGCTGATTCTGTGATTATCCTTGATGTGGACATTCTCTTCAACTTGTGCTCTATCTACCCTAGCTGTTTTTTGTGCTCTTAACATTCCAGCTGCATTTGGACTTTAAAACCTAGGACTGGACACAGTGATTTTTTGGAATTATCTCTGTCTGTTATATAGTAATTTTTTGTCTGTTCTGGCGCTGCTTCCTTTTTTATCTTCTTAAGCAGGAGATTTTGACCGGCTCTCTATGGAGCCGGTTTACATATCTCCGCAGCGGGTCCGGTGCGTTTTGCACAAAAACGATGTGCATCTTTTGGTCCGCTTCAGGTTTGAATTCAGCCCAAAATACGTGCTGAAATTGGACCTGAAACGATGAACCAGAATGCACTGGACCCCTGCTGTGATCCGCATGCGGCTCATATGTGAAACGAGCCTGAGAGCGCACCAGGTGATTGTAATGAATCCAACCTTCCCATTCAGATTCAGTCATGGTGAAACAAACAGCTATTTAGGAAGGAATCTTCTACAAAGTTTGTTAAAAAAAAAAAACCTGCAATGCACATTGATAAACCTGGAGGTGATTTATTTTTTTCAACAAAAGTGGAGTCATTTTTAAAATTAAAGGGCACAGAAAGATTATAAAAAAATAGGAAGGTTATATTTCTTTTTTGTGGGGGTGTTACAGGCCACTTAAAGTGGATGAAAACCTAATCTAATGCCTCTACCAGGCTCACACTTGGGGCCAAAGATACATAAAATCCAGTTAATGTACCAGTCTGTTTTGGGTTGTGGAAAGAATTTGTTGCACCTGCCGAACGCCCACATAAACACAGAGAGAACACAACCACTCAATGTAGAAATAAACAAGTGCATTCATTATACTGACACAAAAAAAAAAAAGCAATGACCATAGAGGAAAATTAACTGATCCAGAGATTGCATAATGTAATAAATCTAGCAAACAATAAAAAAAGAAACAAGCAGCGATGTCCTTTGTGCTGGGATTAGGCTGAAAGAATAAGATATGCGGTTACATGATTAACGGAGGCACAGGGGTATCTGAAACAGTTTTTACAAGGAGGCCAGAAAAATAAATTGCCTGTATTGCTTTGCTTTTACAATACATAACATTCAATATCACAGACGGTATAAATCATTTGAAGATCCAACTAGGTCGAAAGGAAATTATTCATCAAAGTAGGGGACGTAAACAGGCACAGAAGCCTTTATATACTGTAAAAAGCAAGCATGCCTTCAAGAGAGATCCCACTCTAGTGAAGGAGGGGCGCACGGACTAGGACACTGCGGCTTGTTAAAGGTGGGATCTTCATCTAGTCTTGCTACTTGACAACATGTCTGGTTGACCTGTCAACCAGATGATATTCTGGACATTCCAGATGGAACACACTGCATATTTTTAGTTAACCATCAGTTTGGCAGTTTCCAGCAATGATATTAAGGGCATACCACCGGACAACCAATTAACCATGCAGCAGCCATGTGCCAAAACCATTTGCCTTGGGCACTTGTTGCCTAAGATGTTTCTGGGGTACTTTAGCACTGATCATTGGGTTTTGTAATAGCTCCCTGCCTGGCTGTTCACAAGAGCAATGGACCTGGATGGCGGATTAATCCTTGAAAAAAATCATTATAGAATGCTTACCAAAGGATCATCCAGATTGTCACTATATTTCAATAATTAAATTTGTTTAACTGCCACACTGTCCTTCACACTTATCGGCATTTAGCTGTGTAGAAGTTCTCCAACCCCCCCGCCCAACTTATCCATCTAGATCAGGGGTCTTCAAACTACGGCCCTCCAGTTGTTCAGGAACTACAATTCCCATCATGCCTAGTCATGTCTGTGACTGTCAGAGTTTTGCAATGCCTCATGGGATGTGTAGTTCTGCAACAGCTGGAGGGCCGTAGTTTGAGGATCCCTGATCTAGATCAAAAGCACACCCATCAGTCCTTTCCCTCATGCTAGGGTAAAATATTTCATTTTGGACTCGGACGTCTCCTTTTGGCCCCCGTGTCCAATCTCCATCCAAATCTCTGTAACAGAATTTGCCCTTTCTTAACCAATGACTATTAATTAGTTTGTTATCTCTCACCAACTACTGCAACTTCCTCCTCATTGGCCTACCTCTACCCACCTTCAGCCTATCATAAATGCTGCTACTACCAGACTCACCCACTTCGCTGAACAAGCAGTTCACAAACAATTAAAGAGTTAGTTCACCTTAAAGTGAATGTAAACCTGATTCATGAAATTTAACTACTTGCTTACCGGGCCTATTTTGGCCTATTTTCCTTCATGTAAACATCATCATTTTTTTGCTAGAAAATTACTCAGAACCCCCAAACATTGAGTATGTTTTTTTTAGCAGACACCCTAGGGAATAAAATGGCGGTCATTGCAACTTTTTATCTCACACGGTATTTGCGCAATCATTTTTCAAACGCCTTTTTTTTGGAAAAAAAACGGTTTCATGAATTAAAAACAAACAAAACAGTAAAGTTAGCCCAATTTTTTTATATAATATGAAAGATGATGTTACGCCGAGTAAATAGATACCGAACATGTCAAGCTTTAAAATTGCGCACAACCGTGGAATGGCGCCAAACTTCGGTACTTAATAATCTCCATAGGCGACGCTTTAATATTTTTTACTGGTTACCAGTTTAGAGTTACAGAGGAGGTCTAGTGCTAGAATTGTTGCACGCGCTCTAACGCACGCGGCGATACCTCACATGTGTGGTTTGAGCGGCGTTTACATATGCGGGCGGGACTTGCGTTTGCGTTAGCTTCTGATCGCGAGCTACAGGGGACAGGGGCGTTTTAATTTTTTTTTTTTATTTATTTATTTTTATTTTACTTAATTTTTTTTATTTTTACACTTTTTTTAAAAAAAAAATTTTTTTGGATCACTTTTATTCCTATTACAAGGAATGTAAACATCCCTTGTAATAGGAATGTATGTGACAGGTCCTCTTTATGGAGAGATGTGGGGTCAATAAGACCCCACATCTCTCCTCCAGGCTGGAAAGCATGAGATCGGTAAAAAAATTTTTACCGATCTCATGCTGACAGCCGCGATCGCGGCTTTGTTTACTTCCGGGTACCGGGCGTGACGTCATAACGTCGCGCCCGGGCCTCCGACGGTCATAGAGATGACTGGTGACCATCTGGTCACCGGAAATCTCTATGCTCGTCATCCGGCGGCGAGCGATTCTTTCTCCGGGCCCCCGATGGCACGGGAGAGCCCGGAGAAGCACCGGATGGCGGCGGGAGGGGGGGACGTCCCCTCCCGCTGCCTATAAGAACGATCAGGCGGCGGAACCGCCGCTATGATCGTTCTTATGGTGCACAGAATCGCCGGCCGGAAAGAATGATATCTGAATGATGCCAATAGCTGCACGCATCATTCAGATATCACCACTCAAAGTCAAGGACGTCATATGACGTGCTTGGTCGGCAAGTGGTTAAAGCGGAGTTCCACCCAAAAATGGAACTTCCGCTTTAAGCACTCCTCACCCCCTAACATGCCACATTTGGCATGTAATTTTTTTTTGGGGGGGGGGAGCGGGGGCTTCATTAGGAGGGGGACTTCCTGTCCCACTTCCTCCTTCCGCCCAGGAACCGTCTAGGCGACTGCTCCTTTCGTCTTAGGCGGCCCCTCCCTCTAGGCGATCTCCTGGGACATGTGACAGGTCCCAGGAGATCGCCTATCCACTCAGGGAGCGCAGCGCGACTCGCGCATGCGCCGTGCGTGCCTGGCCGTGAAGTCGAAAGCTGCCACGGCCAGGTGCCCTGAGTGGCAATGGAGGCGCCGGTGAAGAGGAGGGGGAGAGGAGCGCCCCCCCCGTTCGGCTGCATCGCTGGACCGTGGAACAGGTAAGTGTCTGTTTATTAAAAGTCAGCAACTACACTTTTTGTAGCTGCTGACTTTTTAAAAGGCCTGGAACTCCCCTTTAAGCTGGGCAGATATATCTACAGTGTTTACTTAGCTCTCTTCAAAGCACTATGTCCCGTAGCTTTCCCCTGCTCTTTTCTTCTGTTATCAGCCTGACAAGTTCTCTGTCAACTGAGATGAAAGCAGCCAGAGTTTTGTGTTGGAAAGGATGCTATAAATAGATTAGCAGACAGAGTGTTTAACTATTCAACGAACAGCTCTGAAAGTCTCTACCTATGAGGAGAGGGGGTGTGTGCCTTTCCTCCAATCAGCTGTCTTGGCTGTATGCCCAAGCTTCACTGTAGTGCTGAACAGGAAGAGAAAATCTTCTAGCACAATCTGAACTGTCTAAAGAATATATAAAGCTGAAGACAGAAAATATAAATGTAAAACTTATGTAGGGAGATTTGTTTCATCTCTGTGTATCATCTGAGGATGTTCACTTCACTTGGTATATGGAGGGTTTACACCCACTTTAACAAAAAAAAAAAAACCTGCCTATGCATGTAAGGGTTCCTGTAGATAAAAATCAAACTATGCAGCTTTGACTTAAGTTGGATAATGCCCTTGCTTCAGGTTTAGGCAATTTACGTATATCTCCCAAACCCTGAATGAAATAATCCCATCATGCTTTGTTTCTAGGAAATTGTGAAGAAACTGACAACTGTTACTGCTTAGGCCCCTTTCACACGGTCAGTTTTTTAGGCGGACCTGAACGGAGGCTCCATAGACCTCTATGAAGTGACGGATGCCAGCGGTGACATGTCCGCTGACATCCGACCCGCTAAAGTGAGACGGAGGAAAACCTTATTTTTCCATCCGTCTGCGGATCTGATAAAAACGGACTCTACGGTCCGTCTTCATCCAATCCCCCATAGAGAAAAGCAGCGCTCTGACAGGTCGGTCTCTGCACACTGTGCAGAGACCGACATGTCATCTGCCTGCTTAGCGGGGATCGACTGAGCGGTCCCCCACTGAGCAAAGCGGAGTCCGGACACGTCCATGTGAAAGGGCCCTTACCCTCACGAGAGCAAGCTCTCGAACCCCCACACGAGTGGTCCACTATCTCCTCCATCACAATATTATTGAGCTCAGTGCTACTGTGACAGGGGAGAGAAAGCGCATGAAAGGGGGTTTGAATTGGCTCAGAGTGGCCTAGCAATGTCCAAGCAACAAGGTAGGATAAGGTGACACCATTTCTGGGAGTTTTCCAGCGCACCTTACTTACATAGGCAGTTTTTTGGTAAAGGTGATTTAACCCTTGAAAGCTCAGGACTAACTGCCCGGATTCCAGTCCCACAATACTAAGCCCTGATGAAGGGGGAATTTTTAAGTAGTGGATGTGTATGGATTTTTTTTGGACAATAAGGATATCACTTTATAAAGTTGAACTAAACCCTCCTCTCCTTTACAGCTAAGGAAACTGCCATCTTAGCCCCTGTTTGATGTGCAGCTGCCATGGTGCTGTAAGTGATCAGCTAGGACACCACCATTTAATGGCTTAACAGTTCAGTTGAGAGCTAACGTAGGCACACCAGTAACTGTAAGGCCCCTTTCACACCGGGGCGTTTTTCATGCGGTGCAGCGCTAAAAATAGCGCCTGTTCACCGCATGAAAAAATCCGGCCCCTTTAACTCCAGTGTGAAAGCCGGCGGGCTTTCACACTGGAGCGGTGCGCTAGCAGGATGACAAAAAAAGTCCTGCTAGCAGCATCTTTGGAGCGGGATAGGAGCGGTGTGTTCACCGCTCCTATACCGCTCCTTCCCATTGAAAAGAATGGGAGACCGCGGTAAAACCGCGGCAATACCGCCGCAAAGCGCCGCTACGGCGGCGCTCTGCGGGGGGTGTTTAACCCTTTTTCGGCCGCTCGCGGGGGGTAAAACCGCACCGCGAGCGGCCGAAAACCGCGGTGAAAACGACGGTAAAGCAGCGCTAAATATAGCACTGCTTTACCGTCACCGCGGCTCACCGCCCCAGTGTGAAAGGGGCCTAAGGCCCCTTTCACACGATACGCCCGCTCGGATCCGCCTGTTAGTTTTTCAGGCGGATGTCAGCAGGGATGTGTCCGCTGACACCCATCTGCCACTCGATCCACTCAAAAGAGACGTATGGCAGATGGGATTGGATGGGATCTGATGATCGTGCGATCTCCCCATAGAAATCAGTGGGGCTCTGACAGGTCCCTCCCCGCTCAGTGAGATGGACCTGTCATCTGTCGGCTCAGCAGATATCAACGGAGCGATCCCCCCGCTGAGCTAGCGGAGTCCGCTGAGTGGATCCGCCCCGTGTAAAAGAGGCCTAAGGCCTCGTTAGAATCGCTGTTGAGATGTCTTTTTTGACATCCATCAAAACCGCCCCTCGCCACTTTAACCACTTGCCAACCGCCGCATGTACATATCCACACAATGGCACAGACAGGCAAATGGGCATACAGGTACGTCCCTTTAAACTTCCCGTCGTGTCATCACGTGCGCGCCCACCCGCCGCGAGCCCCGCGAGTGTGATCACGGGTCCCGGGGACTCGATACCCGCGATCGTCGCATGGAGAGGAAGAACAGGGAAATGCTGATGTAAACAAGCATCTCCCCGTCTGCCCAATGACACTGTCACTGATCACAGCTCCCTGTAATGGGGAGTGGCGATCAGTGTCGTGTCACACACAGCCCCTCCACCCACAGTTAGAATCACTCCCCAGGACACACTTAACCCCTGCACCATCCCCTCCTAGTTAACCCCTTCACTGCCAGTCACATCTACATAGTAATCAATGCATTTTTAATCAGACTGATCGCTGTATAAATGGTAATGGTCTCAAAATAGCGCCAAAAGTGTCCGATGTGTCCGCCATAAATTCACGATAAAAATCGATGTTTGCCGCCATTACTAGTAAAAAATATTTGCGCAAACCAATCAATAAACGCTTATTGTGATTTTTTTTTACCAAAAATATGAAGAATACATATCGGCCTAAACTGAAGGAAAAAAATAATTTTATATATTTTTTAAATTTTTGGGGATATTTATTATAGCAAAAAGTAAAAAAATATTGTTTTTTCAAAATAGTCACTCTTTTTTTGTTTATAGCGCAAAAAATAAAAACCGCAGAGGTGATCAAATAGCACCAAAAGAAAGCTCTATTTGTGGGAAAAAAAGAACATCAATTTTGTTTGGGAGCCACGTCACACGACCGCACAACTGTCAGTTAAAGCGACGCAGTGCCGAATCGCAAAAAAATGCTCTGGTCTTTGGCCAGCCAAATGGTCCGGGGCTAAAGTGGTTGTAAACCCACTTTTTGGACTTTTACCTATAGGTAAGCCTAGAATAAGGCTTACCTACAGGTAGTGGAAATATCTCCTAAATGAGCGCCGTTTAGGAGATATTTCACTTGAAGTCAGCCGAAAAATTTGACGGCGCATGCGCGGGGAAGAAACAAAACTCAATGACGTTTCTTCCTTGGCATATGCCGCTAGTCACGGCTCCTGTGCGTGCGAGTGACGTCACGTGGCTCCGGAGTCTGCGGCCAGGAAGGAAGAGGGGCCAGAAGATGGACGCTGCCCACACAGGGGACGTCGCTGGATTCTTTTGCAGGTAAGTGGCACATAATGGGCTAGTGTGCGATGCATACTAGCCCATTATGCTTTTCATTTGCAGGCTGCAGCAACGAGCAAAAGAGGAAGTAAAACCCATCAGGGTTTACTTCCTCTTTAAGCTGCAATAGGCAGTAGACTTAGAGCTTCACCTGCCTTGGCTGTGCTGCTTTGCGCCTGCAGAAAAGTTGACCCACGATTCAAGCCCCCCACATTCACTCTCTCCCCTGCCCCCGTAGTTATGAGCGATGGAGGAGGTAGTGGACCACATGATGTACAGGGGAGGATGACAGATCGCTCCTGTGATAGTGGAGGCTGGGAGTGTCTTAGCAACATCCTAGCAACAAGACAATATGTGAGGATGCCATCTCTGGGAGTTTTTTGGCCAGTGCATAAATGGCCTACACCTCTAGTAAGGGCATTATCCAACTTTATTAAAAGCCACACAGTTTGTTTTCATCTACAGGCACCTCTTACACTTCCATGGGCAGCTTTTCAGTAAAGTGAGGTGAACTAACCTTTTTAAACTGCCTGTTGAGGACAGTTCTGTGTCTATGAAGAACATTGACATGCATCAGAGGTACCTATACCAAAGTCAGGCAGCTTGTAATGGGCATTCACATATGTGCTCATGCATTTTCTTTTGGGGGGGGGGGTGCACCTAGCCAGGCAGCTGACATGTCAGAGCAGGCAGTGTTAATGTATAGATATATATAGGAAGAATGAAGCAAGTCCTGGCACAGCACACAGAACAAGCGTCTTGCAGCAATACCCACCTCACCTCACTCTGCAAAGTCCCGGGAAAATGTGAGCATGCTGGGAGGAGCAGACTAAACTACCACTCCCAGCATGCCCTGCTCTACCCTCACCGCACAGCCTCACACACCCAGTATCTGTCCCTCACTACTTCACAACATCCCACCTGACACAATAAACACTCTTTTTACAGTCAAAATTGCATATTTTCCCCCATTCTTCGTACGTATTTTATACAAGTGTTTTAAAGAAGCGTTTAGAAAGAATGTCTCCAATGTCTCCGCTTTATAACTATCCCTGGCTTCCATTTTCTCAAAGACCACGTTTCCCTAACTTCCTAAGCAGGGGACCTACACAAAATGGCCGCCAAACGGAGACACTTTTAAATCTGCCTCTGGCGAGTGGATGATAGAACGATAAGGAGAAAGCAAGTGGTTGCTGTGGGAGAATAGGAAGTGCAGTGAAGCATCCTGGGAAGTGTAGTTTTTCCTACCATGTACACATAGAAGAAGGGACTGAGCAGTGTGCAAGGTGAGGAAGGGGCTGCAATGTTCTTTTAATATCTCCCCAGATAGGGCTTTGAATGCAAAGTTTGCATGTGCTAAGCTTTTGTTTGGGATCATAGAGTGTCTGATTAATATGAGGATTGTAGATGGCACACTCTGTATGCATCTTGTTATTACATAACATGTATCAGGGACAGGCTGTGTGGGGCCAGCAGGCTCTGCATGTGCTGCAATCTGGTAGAGGAGGAAAACCTGCAAACCTTGTGTCTGTCAGCATTCCCTTTGTACTGCGATCCCTCGGTGTCTCTTTTCTAAATGGCATTCCATCTTTACCACCCAAATCATACAGATCTCTGAGGATCAGCTACTAAAATGGTTGCATTCCTCTTCTGTCATTCCTACCTGTAACCAGAAACACTCTATGATCCACGCCAATAAAGGATCAATAGAGGTCAGATATTTATTGGGTTTCCCTCTGGGATGCATTGTAACTTTCTGTCGTTTAACAAAAGGGGGAATAAAAAATTGGGCTCATGCACACACGGTATGAAAATCTGGCATCTAGTACAGGGCTTGCAGCAAGATCTTCCATTAACCACTTCAGCCCCGGAGGATTTTACCCCCTTCCTTACCAGAGCACTTTTTGCGATTCGGCACTGCGCCGCTTAAACTGACCATTGCGCGGCTGTGCGATGTTGCACTCAAACAAAATTTACGTCTTTTTCCCCCCCACAAATAGAGCTTTATTTTGGTGGTATTTGATCGCCTCTGCGGTTTTTATTTTTTGCGCTATAAACAAAAGGAGAGCGACAATTTTGAAAAAAAAACACAATATTTTTTACTTTTTGCTACAATAAATATCCAATTAAAAAAATTTTTTTTTATATATAATAAATATATATATATATATATATATATATATATATATATATATATATATATATATATATATATATATATATAATTATTTTTTCCCTCAGTTTAGGCCGATATGTATTCTTCTACATATTTTTGGTTAAAAAAAAAAAATCGCAATAAGCGTATATTGATTGGTTTGCGCAAAAGTTATAGCGTCTACAAAATAGGGGATAGACTTTTTTTTACTAGTAATGGCGGTGATCTGCGATTTTTGACTGTGACAGACACATCGGACACATTTTTGGGACCATTCACATTTGTTTGACATTCACTTGTTGTTTGACATGCTGTTAGAAACACTGAGCCCGCTCGGTGAAGCGAGCGGACTCACTGTTTCTAACAGCATGTCAAACAACAAGTCCTGCACTCCTAACCCCCGCGGTGCTGCACACTATTAATGCTCCTCCCGCTGATCATACCGACAAGCTGCTCCTTAATGCTGTGTGCTGACAGCTTTCCTCCATAGATAGAGCATTGTTCTTGGCTTTAAGCCACCTTGTTGAGGAGGGAAGGAGAGGAGAGGACTGGGGCTAGTTGGGGATGCTCCAGAACGCCCCCCCCCCCCCTGTACTGGGCGGCACCAGGGGCGGTGCCCCACCCAGGCCCCCCCTTATTTTTGGCGCCATTATCGGCATGATTTCCTTTTCGGCATTTTGCCGAAAAGGCCATTTTCGGACGATATGTTTCGGCGGCCGAAATTTCGGTGCATCCCTAATTCCTCCCTATGATACCAACCCTGGGGCACTATCCCTCCCCTAATACCAAATGTGGCGATGCTTACATTAGTGGCAAAGCGGCGCTATTCAGCCATAAGCGTTGGCTTTTAACCCCCCGCTAAAGGCCGAAGAAAGGGTTAAATGCGCACAGAAAGCACCGCTCCAAAAGCGATTTGCAGGCACTTTGGCAGCACTGCCCATTCATTTCAATGGGCAGGGGCAGTGGAGGAGCGATGTATACACCGCTCCTTCACTGCTCCAAAGAAGCTGCTCGCAGGACTTCTAACGTGCTGCAAGCACACCGCTCCAGTGGGAAAGCACTCAGGCTTTTACACTGTAGCTGCAGGGGAGGCATTTTTCAGGCACTTTACAGTCGCTATTTTTAGCCCTTTAGTGCCTGAAAAACGCCTCCGTGTGAAAGAGGTCTAAAAGCATGCAAGGTGACTACAGTATCAGGGCTCAGCAGCCATGAAAAAAATGTTATTTGGCAAATAAAAAAAAATAAAAAAGCATGTTATACAGCACAGTGCTTGTGCTGTGTAATTTGGCCCGACTGTATCACCTGAAATACCTGTCTGATCCTGCCTGGTTCTGCCCTCCCCCTGTAAAACTGACCACTGTTTATCATGGCTGCTGAGCCCCCGTCATCTGCAGCTCTCCTCTGTCCTCTCTCCCCTCCTCCCTCCCTGCCTGTCAGCTCTTACCAGGGCCCGCCCCTCCCCTCCTGCTGCTGAAATAACTGTGAAAAGTACACGCAATCCCCTCTGTTAGAAAACATCCTATGCTACAGTGTATATTCTTTATAAAAAAAATATGCCCGTTACTGCCTTATTTCAGAGCGTCGCTCGGCGCCCACGTGACTCCTCGCTGCTCTCCTCACCAGCTGACATCTCGGCTCTATCCTCCTCTCCTCCCTTCCTCCCGACTGATGTCAGAGGGGGATTCTTGGCCCCTCCCGCTGTAGCTGTCAGATCGGAAGAAGGAGCAAAAGGAGTCACGTGAGCGCCCATTGGCACTGTGAAATAAGGTAGAAATGGGCATATTTACTAAATGAAATGTGTGCAGAACCGCTTTAAGATCAGCAGAGGCTGCTTATGGTCTTACATTCTGATGTAAGGGGGACAGATGGGGCTCTGATGTAAGGGGGGCTGATGGGGCTCTGATGTAAGGGGGGCTGATGGGGCTCTGATGTAAGGGGGGCTGATGGGGCTCTGATGTAAGGGGGGCTGATGGGGCTCTGATGTAAGGGGGGCTGATGGGGCTCTGATGTAAGGGGGGCTGATGGGGCCCTGATGTAAGGGGGGCTGATGGGGCCCTGATGTAAGGGGGGCTGATGGGGCTCTGATGTAAGGGGGGCTGATGGGGCCCTGATGTAAGGGGGGCTGATGGGGCCCTGATGTAAGGGGGGCTGATGGGGCCCTGATGTAAGGGGGGCTGATGGGGCCCTGATGTAAGGGGGGCTGATGGGGCTCTGATGTAAGGGGGGCTGATGGGGCTCTGATGTAAGGGGGGCTGATGGGGCTCTGATGTAAGGGGGGCTGATGGGGCTCTGATGTAAGGGGGGCTGATGGGGCCCTGATGTAAGGGGGGCTGATGGGGCCCTGATGTAAGGGGGGCTGATGGGGCCCTGATGTAAGGGGGGGCTGACGGGGCTCTGATGTAAGGGGGGCTGATGGGGGACTGGTGGGGCTCTGATGTAAGGGGGACTGAAGGTAGGAATGATGGGGACAGATCTGGATTATTTTTGGGTCTGCAAATATTTGTTAAATTTACAATGTAGCCCTCAAACTGAACGCTGTATATTGTTAGTCACACATCTTATAATCCAACTGTACAGTCTCAAATGCATTTACAGATGACTGTTTTCTTGTGCAAAATTAGGCAGTTTGTTCAATTTATGTCCAGTCAAGGTAAACCTACACACTACATCACACTCTGTACACCTCTAGATTGCAATGTGTGTGGTCCGCTTCCAAGTAGAAACATATTAAAAATTCTAATTTGCTGTGGCTTTCAGATGACTAGTTTTCAGGAGGACACTTCCACCTCCATCCAGGACAAGATCACAGAGAGTCCAGAGGACGACCTCGAAGCCCAGGAGAGACTCGATCACTTTCCTGATGACTTCAATCAGCTGGAACTTCTGGAAACCCACAGACACTTGATTCCAACTGGAACCCAGAGCCAGTGGCCTGGAGAGTCTGATGACGATGATGAGGAGAAGACTGAGGAATGGTACGAGACGCAGGAGGCCCAGCTACAACATAGTCCTAGAGATTTGCTGCTGTTCGCTGCAGAAAATAACAGGGTATGGACAAATGTGAACATTTTTTGTTTCTTAAATGTAAAACACACTTTTGTATCTCTCCCTACACGAAGTATACGTTTTGCTATTTTATTTTTTGCCATGTTAACATGGAGCCAACTCTGAACACACAGTTAGCTCCAGTATTGTACATGCAACGCCTCTCCAGAAATAATTGTGTGACCCCCAATACACATTACTCTGCCTTTTCTCCCATTGAGAACAGTGGCAAGGTGGCCATGCTGGTCATCATGGTTCATTCTGCCTGAGAACCAGCCAAATCACTATGGAGATCTCCCTTGGGGGCTTTATACTGTCATTTTATGATGTGCTTTCCCCTACCTGATTGTGACATTGAAGAAATGCGAGTCTACAGCACCTTTTAGTTTCTATTCTTTACAGTTGGTGGAAAGTGTAGATGCAAACTCGACCTGCAGCGCCATCTTTCTTCCTTGCGGTAGCACTAATTAAATCCACAAGGATTGTTCCAACAGTTCTTGGTCTCGCTTGTCTTTGAGGAAACCTATACCAAGTCCCTTTTTTTTTTTTCTTACATCCTCACTCATCCTCCCAGTCCACAACATTTTTCCAAAATTGCTATGAGGCTCTTATTCCCCACAAGTAAAATATGTTGGCAAATGCATAAAAATATGTTCCTAATACTGATTAGCTTTGTGTAAACAGTACTTAAACCTCTAAAATAGTGGAATAAATAATGGCGCTAAAATGAAAAGACTAGTAAACCAGCAACATTTTGAAAAATAATACACAATAATTAAAATGTAAATCTACTAGTGATATCAACAAATATTGGTGATTATAAACAAGAAGGAAGGAAAACTGCGCTCAAAAGTGGACGAATACTGTGAAAAAGCTGCAATAAAAACCACAAATATCGGTCACACCTGTGCGGGTGACGTCATCGGAGTTCGACTCTCAGGCTGTGCGTGAAGCTGGGCGCTTCCATTGTTTATAGCAATATGTCCGTGACCGGTCAGAAAACCGGTCAGCGAGTGGTTAAAGCAGCTTTTCTTCAGCCAGGAGAAGGAGCTGGGAAAATGCTCAGTGTGCAGTTGGAGGGCGGTAAAAATAGACGGTTGCGCTGCATTTTAACTTTAACCCCCCCTCCCCAAAAGTGGGGGGGGGCTGCCTTTTTTTTAAAACCATGGTAGCGGCGAATCCCCTAAAGCTCCTCCCCTAAACTGACGTGACAATGACACGGACAGATCAGGATGCAGCAACACTGCGAATCGGATACAATGTAAGAAGATATACAGTGTAAGGATGGCCCCTCCCTCCTCCCAGAATCCTCTGCGGCTTCTGTGCTCATTTGCATGTGCTGCTTGTATCTGATCTGTAGATGATTGCTTATTGATCTGTGTATGGAGCATCGGAATGTTTTGTAACTTGTAAGGAGAATCTGATATTTGTTTTCCAGGACTTTTTATTAGTTTGGATTCTGGAATCTTTATTATCACCAATTCCTCATTCCCAGGCTCACCATGACCTTACATTTCTGGCTCTGGTTGTCCTTATATACTGATCAGGGTCCCCATTGGTTTGTCCTCGCTTCGGCAGGACATATACTAAAATTGGAACGATACAGAGAAGATTAGCATGGCCCCTGCGCAAGGATGACACGCAAATTCGTGAAGCGTTCCATATTTTCTTGCCGGATTCAATGAAAGTGACCCGTCCCCGGAACTCGCATCACTCGACCAACTCTCAGCATTGTAGCTCCATTCACAGCTGGGAGATTTGAATCGCAGGAGGAGCTTCTTTTGGGGGATGGCCGGGCACGTGGCGATTTGCCACGATTGCAGTAAAATCAAACAGTGATTTGGGTGTCATTAAGAAGTAATGGCATTGCAAACGCGTCCTGCGTTTTTCTGCGATTCCACCTGATTCAATTTGCCTCGATGTGAATGGAGCGTTATACTCTATTGTTTTTTGGGGTTTTTTTTGCAGGAGGTGAAATATCTCTCAGGGGTTGTGTAACAGCAGTTCACTCTTTCCCTCGGATCGCTCTTTCCTCGGATCGCTCTTTCCTCGGATCGCTGTTCCCTCGGATCGCTGTTCCCTCGGATCGCTGTTCCCTCGGATCGCTGTTCCCTCGGATCGCTGTTCCCTCGGATCGCTGTTCTCTCGGATCGCTGTTCTCTCGGATCGCTGTTCTCTCGGATCGCTGTTCTCTCGGATCGCTGTTCTCTCGGATCGCTCTTCCCTCGGATCGCTCTTCCCTCAGATCGCTCTTCAGGCAGCCATTGCTCATTGGGGTTCTCTGCAGGGGGCACTCTGGTGGTACTATCTTAGTGCCTCTACAGTGCCCTTTTACATCTTTCAGAGGATTTAAGGGGGCACTCTGAAGGATCTCATTTAGTACCCCCAGAGTGCCCCCTTAGATCCTACAGAGTGCTCCCTTTCATCCTCCAAAGTGCCCCCATAGTACTACTCTGGATGATATGAAGGGTCCCTCTGGAGGATGTGAGGGGCCCCTCTGGAGGATGTGAGGGGCCACTCTGGAGGATGTGAGGGGCCATTATGGATGATGTGAGGGGCCATTCTGGAGGATGTGAGGAGATCACTCTGGAGGATGTGAGGGGCCACTCTGGAGGATGTGAGGGGCCACTCTGGATGATGTGAGGGGCCACTCTGGAGGATGTGAGGAGATCACTCTGGAGGATGTGAGGGGCCACTCTGGAGGATGTGAGGGGCCACTCTGGAGGATGTGAGGGGCCACTCTGGAAGATGTGAGGGGTCACTTTGGAGGATGTGAGGGGCCACTCTGGATGATGTGAGGGGCCACTCTGGAGGATGTGAGGAGATCACTCTGGAGGATGTGAGGAGATCACTCTGGAGGATGTGAGGAGATCACTCTGGAGGATGTGAGGAGATCACTCTGGAGGATGTGAGGAGATCACTCTGGAGGATGTGAGGAGATCACTCTGGAGGATGTGAGGGGTCACTCTGGAGGATGTGAGGGGGCACTCTGGAGGATGTGAGGGGCCACTCTGGAGGATGTGAGGGGCCACTCTGGAGGATGTGAGGGGCCACTCTGGAGGATGTGAGGGGTCACTCTGGAGGATGTGAGGGGCCACTCTGGAGGATGTGAGGGGCCACTCTGGAGGAAGTAAGGGGCCATTATGGATGATGTGAGGGGCCATTCTGGAGGATGTGAGGAGATCACTCTGGAGGATGTGAGGGGCCACTCTGGAGGATGTGAGGGCCACTCTGGATGATGTGAGGGGCCACTCTGGAGGATGTGAGGAGATCACTCTGGAAGATGTGAGGAGGTCACTTTGGAGGATGTGAGGGGCCACTCTGGATGATGTGAGGGGCCACTCTGGAGGATGTGAGGAGATCACTCTGGAGGATGTGAGGGGCCACTCTGGAAGATGTGAGGAGATCACTCTGGAGGATGTGAGGGGCCACTCTGGAGGATGTGAGGGGTCACTCTGGAGGATGTGAGGGGTCACTCTGGAGGATGTGAGGGGTCACTCTGGAGGATGTGAGGGGTCACTCTGGAGGATGTGAGGGGCCACTCTGGAGGATGTGAGGGGCCACTCTGGAGGATGTGAGGGGTCACTCTGGAGGATGTGAGGGGCCACTCTGGAGGATGTGAGGGGCCAGTCTGGAGGATGTGAGGGGACACTCTGGAGGATGTGAGGGGTCACTCTGGAGGATGTGAGGGGTCACTCTGGAGGATGTGAGGGGCCACTCTGGAGGATGTGAGGGGCCATTATGGAGGAAGTAAGGGGCCATTATGGATGATGTGAGGGGCCATTCTGGAGGATGTGAGGAGATCACTCTGGAGGATGTGAGGGGCCACTCTGGAGGATGTGAGGGGCCACTCTGGATGATGTGAGGGGCCACTCTGGAGAATGTGAGGAGATCACTCTGGAAGATGTGAGGAGATCACTCTGGAGGATGTGAGGGGCCACTCTGGAAGATGTGAGGGGTCACTTTGGAGGATGTGAGGGGCCACTCTGGAGGATGTGAGGAGATCACTCTGGAGGATGTAAGGGGCCACTCTGGAGGATGTAAGGGGGCCACTCTGGAGGATGTAAGGGGGCCACTCTGGAGGATGTAAGGGGGCCACTCTGGAGGATGTAAGGGGGCCACTATGGAGGATGTGACTGGCAGTGTTGGTCATCTAACTTTAAAAAAGTAATTAGTTAAGTTACAAATTACTTCTCCCAAAAAAGTAATTGAGTTAGTAACAGATACAATGTAAGAAGATATACAGTGTAAGGATGGCCCCTCCCTCCTCCCAGAATCCTCTGCGGCTTCTGTGCTCATTTGCATGTGCTGCTTGTATCTGATCTGTAGATGATTGCTTATTGATCTGTGTATGGAGCATCGGAATGTTTTGTAACTTGTAAGGAGAATCTGATATTTGTTTTCCAGGACTTTTTATTAGTTTGGATTCTGGAATCTTTATTATCACCAATTCCTCATTCCCAGGCTCACCATGACCTTACATTTCTGGCTCTGGTTGTCCTTATATACTGATCAGGGTCCCCATTGGTTTGTCCTCGCTTCGGCAGGACATATACTAAAATTGGAACGATACAGAGAAGATTAGCATGGCCCCTGCGCAAGGATGACACGCAAATTCGTGAAGCGTTCCATATTTTCTTGCCGGATTCAATGAAAGTGACCCGTCCCCGGAACTCGCATCACTCGACCAACTCTCAGCATTGTAGCTCCATTCACAGCTGGGAGATTTGAATCGCAGGAGGAGCTTCTTTTGGGGGATGGCCGGGCACGTGGCGATTTGCCACGATTGCAGTAAAATCAAACAGTGATTTGGGTGTCATTAAGAAGTAATGGCATTGCAAACGCGTCCTGCGTTTTTCTGCGATTCCACCTGATTCAATTTGCCTCGATGTGAATGGAGCGTTATACTCTATTGTTTTTTGGGTTTTTTTTGCAGGAGGTGAAATATCTCTCAGGGGTTGTGTAACAGCAGTTCGCTCTTTCCCTCGGATCGCTCTTTCCTCGGATCGCTCTTTCCTCGGATCGCTGTTCCCTCGGATCGCTGTTCTCTCGGATCGCTGTTCCCTCGGATCGCTCTTCCCTCGGATCGCTCTTCCCTCGGATCGCTCTTCCCTCAGATCGCTCTTCAGGCAGCCATTGCTCATTGGGGTTCTCTGCAGGGGGCACTCTGGTGGTACTATCTTAGTGCCTCTACAGTGCCCTTTTACATCTTTCAGAGGATTTAAGGGGGCACTCTGAAGGATCTCATTTAGTACCCCCAGAGTGCCCCCTTAGATCCTACAGAGTGCTCCCTTTCATCCTCCAAAGTGCCCCCATAGTACTACTCTGGATGATATGAAGGGTCCCTCTGGAGGATGTGAGGGGTCCCTCTGGAGGATGTGAGGGGCCACTCTGGAGGATGTGAGGGGCCATTATGGATGATGTGAGGGGCCATTATGGATGATGTGAGGGGCCATTCTGGAGGATGTGAGGAGATCACTCTGGAGGATGTGAGGGGCCACTCTGGAGGATGTGAGGGGCCACTCTGGATGATGTGAGGGGCCACTCTGGAGGATGTGAGGAGATCACTCTGGAAGATGTGAGGAGATCACTCTGGAAGATGTGAGGAGATCACTCTGGAGGATGTGAGGGGCCACTCTGGAAGATGTGAGGGGTCACTTTGGAGGATGTGAGGGGCCACTCTGGATGATGTGAGGGGCCACTCTGGAGGATGTGAGGAGATCACTCTGGAGGATGTGAGGAGATCACTCTGGAGGATGTGAGGGGCCACTCTGGATGATGTGAGGGGCCACTCTGGATGATGTGAGGGGCCACTCTGGAGGATGTGAGGGGCCACTCTGGAGGATGTGAGGAGATCACTCTGGAGGATGTGAGGAGATCACTCTGGAGGATGTGAGGGGCCACTCTGGATGATGTGAGGGGCCACTCTGGATGATGTGAGGGGCCACTCTGGAGGATGTGAGGGGCCACTCTGGAAGATGTGAGGAGATCACTCTGGAGGATGTGAGGGGTCACTCTGGAGGATGTGAGGGGTCACTCTGGAGGATGTGAGGGGCCACTCTGGAGGATGTGAGGGGCCACTCTGGAGGATGTGAGGGGCCACTCTGGAGGATGTGAGGGGCCACTCTGGAGGATGTGAGGGGTCACTCTGGAGGATGTGAGGGGCCACTCTGGAGGATGTGAGGGGCCACTCTGGAGGAAGTAAGGGGCCATTATGGATGATGTGAGGGGCCATTATGGATGATGTGAGGGGCCATTCTGGAGGATGTGAGGAGATCACTCTGGAGGATGTGAGGGGCCACTCTGGAGGATGTGAGGGCCACTCTGGATGATGTGAGGGGCCACTCTGGAGGATGTGAGGAGATCACTCTGGAAGATGTGAGGAGGTCACTCTGGAGGATGTGAGGGGCCACTCTGGAAGATGTGAGGGGTCACTTTGGAGGATGTGAGGGGCCACTCTGGATGATGTGAGGGGCCACTCTGGAGGATGTGAGGAGATCACTCTGGAGGATGTGAGGAGATCACTCTGGAGGATGTGAGGGGCCACTCTGGAAGATGTGAGGAGATCACTCTGGAGGATGTGAGGGGCCACTCTGGAGGATGTGAGGGGACACTCTGGAGGATGTGAGGGGTCACTCTGGAGGATGTGAGGGGCCACTCTGGAGGATGTGAGGGGCCACTCTGGAGGATGTGAGGGGACACTCTGGAGGATGTGAGGGGTCACTCTGGAGGATGTGAGGGGTCACTCTGGAGGATGTGAGGGGCCACTCTGGAGGATGTGAGGGGCCATTATGGAGGAAGTAAGGGGCCATTATGGATGATGTGAGGGGCCATTCTGGAGGATGTGAGGGGCCACTCTGGAGAATGGGAGGAGATCACTCTGGAAGATGTGAGGAGATCACTCTGGAGGATGTGAGGAGATCACTCTGGAGGATGTGAGGAGATCACTCTGGAGGATGTGAGGGGCCACTCTGGAGGATGTGAGGAGATCACTCTGGAGGATGTGAGGAGATCACTCTGGAGGATGTGAGGGGTCACTCTGGAAGATGTGAGGGGTCACTCTGGAGGATGTGAGGGGTCACTCTGGAGGATGTGAGGAGATCACTCTGGAGGATGTAAGGGGGCCACTCTGGAGGATGTAAGGGGCCACTCTGGAGGATGTAAGGGGGCCACTCTGGAGGATGTAAGGGGGCCACTCTGGAGGATGTAAGGGGGCCACTCTGGAGGATGTAAGGGGGCCACTATGGAGGATGTGACTGGCAGTGTTGGTCATCTAACTTTAAAAAAGTAATTAGTTAAGTTACAAATTACTTCTCCCAAAAAAGTAATTGAGTTAGTAACAGATACAATGTAAGAAGATATACAGTGTAAGGATGGCCCCTCCCTCCTCCCAGAATCCTCTGCGGCTTCTGTGCTCATTTGCATGTGCTGCTTGTATCTGATCTGTAGATGATTGCTTATTGATCTGTGTATGGAGCATCGGAATGTTTTGTAACTTGTAAGGAGAATCTGATATTTGTTTTCCAGGACTTTTTATTAGTTTGGATTCTGGAATCTTTATTATCACCAATTCCTCATTCCCAGGCTCACCATGACCTTACATTTCTGGCTCTGGTTGTCCTTATATACTGATCAGGGTCCCCATTGGTTTGTCCTCGCTTCGGCAGGACATATACTAAAATTGGAACGATACAGAGAAGATTAGCATGGCCCCTGCGCAAGGATGACACGCAAATTCGTGAAGCGTTCCATATTTTCTTGCCGGATTCAATGAAAGTGACCCGTCCCCGGAACTCGCATCACTCGACCAACTCTCAGCATTGTAGCTCCATTCACAGCTGGGAGATTTGAATCGCAGGAGGAGCTTCTTTTGGGGGATGGCCGGGCACGTGGCGATTTGCCACGATTGCAGTAAAATCAAACAGTGATTTGGGTGTCATTAAGAAGTAATGGCATTGCAAACGCGTCCTGCGTTTTTCTGCGATTCCACCTGATTCAATTTGCCTCGATGTGAATGGAGCGTTATACTCTATTGTTTTTTGTTTTTTTTTTTTGCAGGAGGTGAAATATCTCTCAGGGGTTGTGTAGCAGCAGTTCACTCTTCCCTCGGATCGCTCTTTCCTCAGATCGCTCTTTCCTCAGATCGCTCTTTCCTCGGATCGCTCTTTCCTCGGATAGTTCTTCCCTAATTTCACTCTTTCCTCAGATCGCTCTTTCCTCAGATCACTCTTTCCTCAGATCACTCTTTCCTCAGATCGCTCTTCCCTGGGATCGCTCTTCCCTGGGATCGCTCTTCCCTGGGATCGCTCTTCCCTGGGATTGCTCTTCCCTCGGATCGCTCTTCACTCGGATCGCGCTTCAGGCAGCCATTGCTCATTGGGGTTCTCTGCAGGGGGCACTCTGGTGGTACTATCTTAGTGCCTCTACAGTGCCCTTTTACATCTTTCAGAGGATTTAAGGGGGCACTCTGAAGGATCTCATTTAGTACCCCCAGAGTGCCCCCTTAGATCCTACAGAGTGCTCCCTTTCATCCTCCAAAGTGCCCCCATAGTACTACTCTGGATGATATGAAGGGTCCCTCTGGATGATATGAAGGGTCCCTCTGGAGGATGTGAGGGGCCCCTCTGGAGGATGTGAGGGGCCATTATGGAGGAAGTGAGGGGCCACTCTGGAGGATGTGAGGGGCCACTCTGGAAGATGTGAGGGGCCACTCTGGAGGATGTGAGGGGCCACTCTGGATGATGTGAGGGGCCACTCTGGAGGATGTGAGGGGCCACTCTGGAGGAAGTGAGGGGCCACCCTGGAGGAAGTGAGGGGCCACCCTGGAGGAAGTGAGGGGCCACCCTGGAGGAAGTGAGGGGCCACCCTGGAGGAAGTGAGGGGCCACCCTGGATGATGTGAGGGGCCACCCTGGATGATGTGAGGGGCCACCCTGGAGGATGTGAGGGGCCACCCTGGAGGATGTGAGGGGCCACCCTGGAGGATGTGAGGGGCCACCATGGAGGATGTGAGGGGCCACCCTGGAGGATGTGAGGGGCCACTCTGGAGGATGTAAGGGGGCCATTCCGGAGGATGTGAGGGACCACTATGGAGGATGTGACTGGCAGTGTTGGTCATCTTACTTTAAAAAAGTAATTAGTTAAGTTACAAATTACTTCTCCCAAAAAAGTAATTGAGTTAGTAACTCAGTTACTACATTGGAAAAGTAATTAGTTACTCATCTATTTCCCCTCTGTACCCCCCTGCACGTCTGTCCCCCCCCCCCCCAACACATATATCTGTACCCCACTACACGTCTGTCCTCCCCCCCCACACACATATATCTGTTCCCCCTCTGTACATCTGTCCCCCCCAAACTCACGGATCGGATCATTTTTCGGATCAGCAAATAATAATTGAATTTGCAAAAACCTGTGAAAATTCCACCACCATAAAGCCCCCACTGTAATATCCACGTCATCTCCCCCACTGTAATATTGTCTGGGTACGGCTGAGTATGGCTGGGTATTACCGTGTATTGCAGAGTATGGCTGGGTATTACCGTGTATTGCAGAGTATGGCTGGGTATTACCGTGTATTGCAGAATATTGGCAGGGTGTTGCAGCGTATTGGCAGCGTATTGCAGAGTTTTGGCAGCCGATATCTCCCCTCCACTGTACAGATCTGTACACAGAGGGGAGAGAGGAACCGGCGTCAAGAAGATGCCGGTTTGTTTACAAGTGATCGCTCCGTCATTTGACGGAGCAATCACATTGTAAACGGCCGACGGGTGCACCAAGATGGCCGCGGCCTTTCGGCTCCGCAGGTCGCGACGGGTAATTGCGGTAACACCGCCCCAGTAATGGGAACGGCGTTACCGCGAGGAGAATAGTAATCGGTTGGATTACTCGTTACCCTCTAAAGTAAGTTTACTTTAATAGCGTTAGTTACATCACTGCATATACCTGTTCTGCACAGGGTTATATCTGCTGGCGTATTAGACCTCGCTATTTAGTGGGTCCACCGAATCTGGTAAGGTGCATATACCACTATTGACCTTTCCACACCTTGGCTTTCCATATCTACCCCTTTTTCAATCTACAGGATTCTGGTGACGGCTCTCCTCTCATATTTTTGGGATTTCCCACTGGATCTTATTGTGTCTTCATTTGACAAATTCTGATTTGGACTGTTGCTGGACTTATTTACCATTTATTTATTTATAATAATTTCTTTTTTTCATTATACATATACTTTTTTCTTTTCACTTTTGAGCATACTAGGTTTTTTATATTGAATATAATTTTCATATGAATTCCACTTTTATATTTCATATTTTTTATTACACTCATATTGTGATTTATTATATTTGTTTAGGAATATATGTCATTTTGGCCTCTTTTGACATATACGTAAATTAGGGTGATTGAATTAGCGCAATTTATTTTCTCCCAAATATTGTCGATTCCTAACTGATCAGTTTATCTACAAATCCGTTTTGAGATGCTTCTGAAATGTAATGAGAATTCATGCAATTGCAAACCATCAAGGGGCTTTTGCCCTCCCATAGAGGTATATGGGGGAGAGAAGTAGTCCTGTAGCGAACAAATGCCTGTTGACACTGGCCCCTTTAACCTCTTCGTGCCCGGGCTATAGCCGAAAGACGGCTAGAGCGCGGACGCTCCCTGCTGGGAGGACGTCCCTGGACGTCCTCCTGTTTACTTCAGTGCTTACTTCTGTCAGTGCCACGTGTCATCAGTGCCACATAGTGCCATCTGTCATCAGTGTCACGTGTCATCAGTGCAACATATTAGTGCCATCTGTCATCAGTGCCACATATTAGTGCCATCTGTCATCAGTGCCATCTGTCATCAGTGCCATGTCAGTGTCACGTGTCATTGTCCTGGTGCTCCAGGGCCTTCAAAAGTGTAATAGGTAGTCAACAAGTTATATGTGTTATTTATGCTCCTAGAACACGTGATGGCGCTCCCTGCATGTTGGGCCTCTGATCAAATACCACCAAAAGAAAGCTCTATTTGTGGGAAGTAAAGGACAAAAAATGTATTTGGGTACAGTGTTGCATGACTGAGTAATTGTCATTCAAAGTGTGAGAGCACCGAAAGCTGAAAATTGGTCTGGGCAGGAAGGGAGTTTAAGTGCCCAGTAAGCAAGTGGTTAATTTGTTGAAGTTTATGAGTCAGTTAGATCCCTTATTATAGTCCTAGGTAGAGATCCTCTTGAATCATTTGCCACCAGTACAGATAACTATATAGAAAATTAATTGAAAATCCGATCTGCCGTTTGTTAAAAATCTATTTATTCCACGACTTGCATGTCTCTTATTCATATATGTTAATTCTGTTCTCTAGTTGGGAACCGTCCAGAGAGTTCTTGCAACCCACCCAGATTTTGTGAATGTAACGGATGAAGATCTCTATACACCGCTGCACAGAGCCTCCTACAACGGTCACCTAGATGTAGTACGGGAGCTGATTTTGAAGGGGGCAAACATACATGCTGTCACACTAGATGGATGGACCCCACTGCACAGCGCCTGCAAATGGAACAACACCGCTATTGCATCTTTCCTACTCCAGCATGGGGCGGATATCAATGCACAAACTGAAGGCTCCCTTACCCCTTTACACCTGGCTGCAGCCAACAGAGATAGCCGCCAGATCCTGGAGCTTCTTCTCATGAACCGCTACCTCAACCCTCATCTGACTAACAAAGTGGGAGAAACTGCTCAGGAGATTGCCCGGCGGACCGACGTGTTTCACTACCTCTTTGAAATGACAGAATATTGGACTTAATCTTTCTTTGGATCTTTCTTTGGATCGTATTTGGTGATATTTATATTTCAACTGATGACAAGTTTGGTGAAAATTGTGAATATTTGTGTATTCATTGAAGGGATTTTCCCCACATTTTTATGTATGCATTGATTTCCTTGCCAAAATGTTGTCAGTGTGCTAAGTCAGAGCTAAACCTTCCAGACAGCACAGAATAGAAAAAAAATGTAATTTATGTGCATAAAAAAAAAAAAAAAAAACATTTGGAGAATTTTTTTTTTTTTACTCACCTGTTGCTAGGGGGTCCCTCGTAGTCTGCCTCCATCAGCGCCTGGGCTCTTGACGTCACTTCCTTCAGCACCGGAAGGGAGATCACCTCTCCCCCCTCCCTCTTGTCAATCATCTGGGACATGTCACAGGTCCCAGATGATTGAGCGGCCAATCACGGCGCCGCTTGCGAATGCGCAGTGGGTGCTCGGCTGTGAAGCCACAGCCGGGCGCCCACAGCTACAATGCCGACCCGCCGAACAGAAGGGGAGATGAGCGGGGCTTCAAACCTCTGCATCGCTGGACCCTGGGACAGGTATTTGTAGCTGCTAACTTTAAATTTTTTTTTTTTTAAGCAGAACACCGCTTTAATGTCTTTAAGTTAAAGGAGTGTTTTTATCTTAATGCATTCTTCTGTGTTTAGCAGCCTCTCCAGCACCCCCTAATTTCTTACCTGAGCCCCATCTCCCTCCAGCGATGTCCACGAGTGTCTTAACCGCCAAGGACACTCCTCCTGATTAGCTGAGACACAGCAGCGGCGCCCTTGGCTCCCGTGGCTGTCAATCAAAGTCAGTTAACCAAACAGGAGAGAGGGGTCGGGTCCGGTTCTCCGTGTCTGAATGGACACACAGAGCTGTGACTCGACTCGGGTGTCCCTATAGCAAGCTGCTTGCTGTGGGGGGCACTCGACAGGAAGGAGGGGCCAGAAGCACAGAAAAGGGACCCGAGAAGAGAAGGATCCAGGCTTCTCTGTGTAAAACCAACTGCACAGAGAAGGGAAGTATAACATGTTTTTTAGAACAAGACTTTGCAATCACTTAAGCTGTGCAGTTTTGGCACTGAAGGATTGGCAACACCCTGAAGAGACCTTCCTTGTACTTGCCCTTCTTGTAAGCTTGTTTTATAAGCAGCACACTGCAAAGTAAGAGAGGTGATGTCCAACAGTGGTGGAAGGGAGATGAAAAAACATTGGTTTCCCATATCTTCCCAAGAGTAGTGAACGTGGAAGCACTTAGCTATAAGCACTTCCGGGTTCAAAGCTAAGCGACCAGCTGATTGAGTACATTCTGGGTTCAATCTAGGGTGCATATATATACAACACAAAATTAACAAGCTTGATAATGCACATTGAGCTGGCTATACACGGATCATCGCGTGAGCTCCCCCGCGCGACTGAAGTCAATTGTTTAGTCAACTTCTGTTAAAAGGACATATCAGAAAATTTGGGTACAGTGTTGTATGACCGCGCAATTGTCATTCAAAATGCGACAGCGCTGAAAGCTGAAAATAGATCTGGACAGGAAGGGGGGGTTTAAGTGCCCAGTAAGCAATAGAGGTGCACGATTAATCGCGAAAAGATCGCGATTTCGATTCACCCCCCACACACACACACAATCTCATTTTGGGATGAAACGTGATTTTCTTTCCTACCGCCGGTTCCACGTAACCAGCGTGGAGAGCACATGGCAGATATCAGAACAGACGTCAGTCATCGGCGGGATGCGGGTACAGTCAGTGGCCGGGAAAGTGCGCACTGCGATCAGATGTCGGTCTGATTCTAGGGGGGTGGTGAGTGAGTCATTAAAGAGGTGGTCCACCCGCACAAAAAATATTAAAAGTCAGCAGCTACAAATACTGCAGCTGCTGACTTTTATTAAATGGACACTTGCCTGTTCCAGGTTCCAGCGGTGTCGGCAGAAGATGACGAGCAACCGCTCGTTTCTCGGCTGCCCCCGATGCCATCCTCTGTCAGGGAATCAGGAAGTGAATTGGGGCGGGACAGCTGCGGCTAGCTAGTCCCGGAAGTGGGTGCAGATACCTGTATTATACAGGTATCTGCACCCTCCTCCCCCCTGAAAGGTGCCAATTGTGGCAACGGAGGGGGGGAGGAATCCGATAAGCGCAAGTTCCACTTTAGGGTGGAGCTCCGCTTTAATGATTACAGTGAGGAGGAACAGCATGGCCCTAGATTATATTATTATACACCTGTATTGCCTGCACTAATATTGACCCTAACTAAACTAACTTAAAGTTGGTATATTACTGTTGTATGGGGATAATTGTAAACTACATGAAGATTGACTGCTATAAGGCCCTAGATGGTGTGCTGAGCACTATACTATAACCCCCAGCATGATTCTGGTTTATGGGGGACTACAACCCTTAGCATGCCCCTATGTGGGGGGGGGACATATAGCACTGAGGACTGCAACTCCCCAGCATGACTTATTCTCTATGGGGGACTACAATTCCCAGCAGGGACCTATGTATAGTAGTGAAGACTCCTCACTACTATACACAGGTCCCTTCTGGGAATTGTAGTCCCCCATAGAGAATAAGTCATGCTGGGGAGTTGCAGTCCTCAGTGCTATATGCCCCCCCCCACATAGGGGCATGCTGAGGGTTGTAGTCCCCCATAAACTGGACTCTTTTATACAGTGATGAGTTTCCAAACCTTCACCTCCTAGTAAGTGCGTTTTTTTATAACCCGTTGGTGAATTAAAAGTGCTGCTGCACTTGGAGGCGCCTTCTCTTTTTTTTTTTGTTTTGTTTTTAAATTTTTCAAATAAAACTGTTTTTGAGAATCGTGAGAGAATTGTGATCTTCATTCTAAGCAAAAGAATTGTGATTCTCATTATTCCCAGAATCGTGCAGCTCTAGTAAGCAAGTGGTTAAAGTACACAGGAAAGCTTGTCTCATGGGGGGGGGGGGGGGGGTGCACAGAAAGTACTGAACCCTACAACGCAAGCTTTTATATCTAAGCTAAAGGACTTGCATGCATTTCACAACAAACCTACCCATAACCTGCCCGCAGCAGTAGAGCACCATACATGTCCCCAGCTTGAGATACTTTGTGCTGTTTATTATTCGCTATGTATTATAGCCAACTTACAAAATGTACCTAAGAAGCCATGCACTTTTTGAAGATAGACAATGTTTTGTATGATATTATGCCAGTTTATTATGAGGTTTTCTTTTAATTGAAAGAAAGGAAATTCATAAAACTGCTGTAACATCTCACACTGATTGGTTGATTCACAAACTTTATCTGCAGGTGCCCAGAGACTTGAGACATTAATCAGAAGATGCAGCCAATTGTGTCTTAAACATGCAGCTGATATCATTTGAATGTAATATCTGGGTAAGGAATAGTATATGTGTGAAACGCGTTAACATCAAAAGCATTGCTCATGTGCTGTCTTCATTTGGTACTATGATGGAATAAATGATTCAAGTATCTTTACAGTGGTGTGCAGCCATTTCAGCATGCGACGGTGGTGAGCCGGGGAAAGCACCTACAGTACCATGGAAATTGAATGATGGGGTGACCAGTGTAATTTCTCCTTTTAATATCTGGGTAAACCCACTGGTGTCAGTCTTATTTTCAGAGAACAACAGAAAGTCAATTCAGTTTGTTCATAGACATGTTGTTATTGTTTTCCAGTCTGACAATAATTGGCTTAATTAGGTGACAATGTATTGGTTCTGTAAAGCCTAGTACACAAAAACTGACAGCTCGGGTTGGAGCCGCTGTACTAACGATCCAATGTTAGTACAACAAACTCCCCTGCTGAGCTATTGTGTTCTGACAGGGGGATTCCCCCTCCCCCAGAACACTCCGGTCAGTGTTCTCAGCCATTGGCTGAGGGCGCTGATCAGGAGCTGGTCAGCTGCTGGTTTCCCAGCATTCTCGTCCAACAGAAGCCAGCTTCCATCAGACTGATGGAAACCATTGGCTCCCAATAATGGGGCATCATTTCTCCCACTGACACCAAAAAATGGGGCACTATTCCTCCCCCTAATACCAAATGTGGTGATGTTTATTCCCACTGATGCCAGGAAAATGTACACATATCTGGCCACAGTCCAGTCCCCCAAAAGATTTGAAGGATAATAAACAAGCCCTTTGTTTAGAAAGTTTGGAGACCCCCGATTTAGATTATGAGAATGAATACACGGTGCCATTCTTATGTGTTGCTTGTCCAACTATATCACCTTTATCTGTAGGCATTATTTCAAAAGATCTAATGTTAGGCTGTTCAGATATGTGTGAAAAAAAAAAAAAAAAGTAAAACTTTTCCATGGGGTGTCATTTTTTTTTTTAATGTGGCTGTATGTGGTTTTTCAGAATTGTATAATGAATGACAAAGAAGCCTTAAGCCTTGTACACGTGTTCGGATTTTCTGACAACAATTTTGTGATGGCAGGGTTTTGTCGGATAATCCGACCGTTTTTAACACCCGATTGGACAATTGTTGTCAGAATTTCCGACAACAAATCTTTTATAGAATGCTCTCAAATTTTCCGACAACAAAATGTGTGCCGTCGGATTATCCGATCGTCTGTACACAAGTCCATCGGAATGAAATCCAAAGTACAAACATGCATTCTCCGAACCAATGGTAACCATTAGACAACATTAGCAGAAGTTGTCCAAAGGGTGGCGCTAAAGAGCTGAAAAAACACGTAGTCTTGTGTATGTTGGCTGAAAATGCCGTTTGTATGCATACCAAGTTCATGGCCAGTGCCCTTCGCACAAAATCCCATGGATTTGTCCGATGGAAGTCCGATCGTCCACCCTTTGGACAACTTCTGCTGATGTTGTCCGATGGTTAGCATTGGTTCGGAGAATGCGTGTTTGTACTTTATTTTATTCCAACGGACTTTTGTACAGACGATCGGATAATCCGATGGCACACATTTGTTGTCGGAAAATTTGAGAGCATGCTATAAAACATTTGCTGTCGGAAGTCCCGACAACAATTGTCCGATGGAGCGTACAAACAGTCGGATTATCCAATAAAACCCTGCCATCACACAATTGTTTTCGGGAAAATGTGTACGAGGCTTACATTTTTAATAAAAGGTCTCATTTAAAGGGATACCGAAAAATACAAAGTCTAAAAACAAAAAAAATAATCATGACTAACAATGCATAAATATTATAAAATCCATAAAACTACCTGATTTTATTACAACAACAAAAAACACATAAATATTGCAGTTGTATGTTTTAATAAAATATGTTTCCCCCAAGGAGTGTGCCTAGAGAAGTGAACAACTACTATATAATGTTTTACAATAGCATTTCCAAAACAAATATTGCACAATGTACCGATTGAAGTGATATAAAAAGCACTACAGTGTTCTATAAACCACAATTAGTAAATCACATGTAACATCGTGAAAGACAAAGCAAAAGCCACATCCGAAGTAAGCAAGGTTTGGCAAAGCTATTCACACCATATTTACAATTAATAAACCATGACATCTAGATGATGGACATCCACAATTAACTAAAAAACAGTAACAACGCTACAATAGCGCCATCGTTCACAGAAAACGTGTTATATCACACACATGTAGCCTACTGGGTGACATGTAGTTGTGTTTTGTTTATTCTCCCTTGCACCCGGTGGTTTTGTGCCCATATCCTTCCAAGCCTTTTGTCATGTGTCCATATTCTCCTTGGCATCTGGTGGGTTCTGTGCCCATATTCCCTTATGACATCGGGTGGTTTTTGTGCCCATAGTCTCCCAAACATTGTCATTTTCTGCCCATATTCTCCTTGGCATCTGGTGGCTTTTGTGTTCATAGTCTTCATTATATCTTGTTTTGTGGCCATATTCTCCCCGGGCATGTGGTCATTTTGAGCCCATATTCTCTCTGGCATCTGGTGGATTTTATGCCTATATTCTCCTCGGCATCTATTTTGTGCCCATTTTCTTCCTTGCATCTGTTGGCTTTTGGGCCCATTTTCTTTCTGGCATCTAGTCATTTTGTGCCAATATTCTCCTTTGCTTCTGATAGCTTTTGTGCCCATATTCGTCATTGCATCTAGATGTTTTGTGCCCATATTCGTCATTGCATCTAGATGTTTTGTGCCCATATTCATCATTGCATCTAGATGTTTTGTGCCCATATTCGTCATTGCATCTAGATGTTTTGTGCCCATACCATATTCGTCATTGCATCTAGATGTTTTGTGCCCATATTCGTCATTGCATCTAGATGTTTTGCACCCATATTCTGCCAGACATCTAGTTATTGTGACCATTTTCTTCCTGGCTACTTGTGGCCTCTGTGTCCATTTTTTTCCTGGCATCTAATGACTTTTGTGCCCAGTTTTACCCATATTCTGACAGATATCTGGTGGCTTTCGTGCCCATATTGTTCATTGCATCTAGATGTTTTGCACCCATATTCTCCCAGGCATCTAGTCTTTGTGACCATTTTCTTCCTGGTGGCTTTTTTATCCATATTCTCCCTGGCATCTAGTCATTTTGTGCTCAAATTCTCTTTGACATCTGGTGGCTTTTGTGCCCATATTCTTCATAGTATCTTGTTATTTCGTGCCCGTAGTCTTCCTGGCTTCTGGTGGCTTTTATACCCATATTTCCCCAGGCATCTAGTAATTTTGTGCCCATTTTCTTCATTCAATAACTTTTGTGCCCATTTTCCCCTTAGCATCTGGTGACATTTCTGCCCATATTCTCCCTGGCACCTGGTGGTTTATTCACATATTCCACTAGGCATCTAGTCATTTTGTGCCCATATGTCCCCTGGCATCGGGTGGGTATGTGCCCATATTCTTCCTGGTATCTATTTTTTGTGCCTATATTCTACTTGGCATCTGGTAGGTTTTATACCCATATTCTTCGTGGTATCTAATGACTTTTGGGCCCATATTCTCCTTAGCATCCAGAGGTTTTCCTGTTTATAATTTCTCTTGCACCTGGAAGCTTTTGTGGTCATCCTCTCCATGGCATATAATGTATTTTGTGCCCATATTGTGCTTGGCATCTATTCAATTTTGTGCCCTCATCCAAGAGGTCACAAAAGACCCCACAACAACGTCCAAGGAACTGCAGGCCTCACTTGCCTCAGTTAAGGTCAGCGTTCATGCCTCCACCATCAGGAAAAGACTGGGCAAAAATGGCCTGCATGGCAGAGTTCCAAGGAGAAAACCACTGCTGAGCAAAAAGAACATCAAAGCTCGTCTCAATTTCTCCACAACACATCTTGATGATCCCCAAGACTTTTGGGACAACATTCTGTGGACCGATGAGACAAAAGTGGAACTCTTTGGAAGGTGTGTGTCCAAGTATATCTGGCGTAGAAGGAACACTGCATTTCAGAAAAAGAACATTATACCAACAGTAAAATATGGTGGTGGTAGTGTGATGGTCTGGGGCTGTTTTGCTGCTTCAGGACCTGGAAGACTTGCCGTGATAAAAGGAACTATGAATTCTGCTGTCTACCAAGAGATCCTGAAGGAGAATGTCCGACCATCTGTTTGTGTACTCAAGCTGAAACGTATTCAATTTTGTGCCCTTATTCTCCCGTACACTGTAACCTCATTCATTCCTTGGATGATTTCAATGGTAAACGCATGGAACAAAAAACACAAAGATGTGAATTCAACTTAGGCACACCACCGGCCCAGAATTGGTCTCCATTCACAAGGGCCAATGTAAGTGCTTAAGCATGTTTTCTTGCGCACGTACGTACACGTGCACAACTGCCGCTCTCTGGACATTTCCTCTTTTTCCCACCATTCTCTGTAAATCTGAAAGATAGCTGTGTGTGAAAATCCCAGTAGATCAGCAGTTTTTGAAATACTCAGACCAGCCGGTCTGGCACCAACAACCATGCCACTTTCAAAGTCGCTTAAATACCCTTTCTTCCCCATTCTGATGCACGGTTTGAACTTCAGCAAGTCGTCTTCACCACGTCTAGATGCCTAAATGCATTGAGTTACTGCCATGCGATTGGCTGATTAGCAATTTGTGTTACCAAGCAATTGAACAGGTGTACCTAATAAAGTGTCTGGTGACTTATATATATACACAGGGCCGATCCTGGACGGGGTGCAGTGCACCCAGGCGTCACAGAGGTGGGGGCGCTGAAGCGCCAGAGTGCTCCCCTCCCTCCTTCCTCCTCTCCTTGTCCATAGGCAGCTTTCTCCGCCAGTGTAGTGTCATATTTTGCTCCCCATCGTAGAATGCTCCGGAAGTGACGTTGCAGACAGAAATTTAGCACTGTGCATGCGCAATGCGTTCAAAACACTTGCGCCATGCGTTCCAAAGGATTTGCGGCAAAACAGGTTAGTGAAACCGTCAGATAATGTCACGGAAGTGACATTACAGACAACACAAACACTGGGCTCTGCGTTCCAACACTAATACTTCCCTTGTTACCTAGTGTCTCCAGAACTACCAGCTGTCCATGTACAACCCAACCTGTGGTGTTAGGTTCTGCATTGCTGGGACTTGTAGTGCGTATCCAGAGCTACCTGTGGTGATAGATCCTGCAATGCTGGGACTTGTAGTGCCTATAATAGATCCTGCAATGCTGGGAGCTAGCCACGGTGAAGAAATATATTGCTCTCGAGAGGGCGGGCGGAGAGATGGTTAAACGTCAGAAACAGCCCTGCCCACTACCCCAGGGTTCATAAAAATTATGGACTCGAGGGGGCGGGCGGAGTCGAAGAGTTGGTAGAAGGGGGAGACAGAGTGGAGCTTGGAGAGGGGGGCAGTAAATAAAAGTAAATAAAAATTACATAAATCTATTCCCTATTTTGTAGACGCTATAACTTTTGCGCAAACCAATCAATATACGCTTATTTTTATTTATTTTTTATTTTTATTTTTTTAGCAAAAATATGTAGAGTACATATCGGCCTAAACTAAGGGAAAAAATTATTTTTTTAAAAAAAAATTGGGATATTTATTATAGCAAAAATTTAAAAATGTTGTGTTTTTTTTCAAACTTTTCACTCTTTTTTTGTTTATAGCTCAAGTAATTAAAACTGCAGAGGTGATCAAATACAACCAAAAGAATGCTCTATTTGCGGGGAAATAAATTAAAAATGTAATTTGGCTACAGTGTTGCATGACTGAGTAATTGTCATTGAAAGTGTGACAGCGCTGAAAGCTGAAAAATGGCTTGGGCAGGAAGGGGGTAGGAAGTGCCCAGTATTGAGGTGGTTAACCGCTTCACTTTTACCCCCTTCCTGCTCAGGCCAGTTATCAGCTTTCAGCGCTGTCACACTTTCAATGACAATTGCACGGTCATACAATGCTGTACCCAAATAAAATTTTTATACATTTTTAGAGACAGAGCTTTCTTTTGATGGTATTCAATCGCCACTGGGTTCCTACTTTTTTGCTAAAACCAAAAAAAGACCGAACATTTTGAAAAATATGTTTTTCTTAGTTTCTGGTCGAAAAGTTGTAAATAAGTAAATTTTTATCTTCGCTGATGAAGCTGAACTGATGGGCACTGATGAGGCGGCACTAATATGCAGCAGTGATGGGCACCTATAAGCGGCACTGATAGGTGGCACTGATGAGCACTAATAAGTGTCACTGATAGGTGGCACTAATGGACACTGATAGACGACAGGGATAGGTGACACTGATGGGCACTGATTGGTAGCACTGATGAGCAGGCACTGATGAGCACTAAAATGCAGCACTGATGGGCCCTATTTATCAGGGCACTGATTATCTGTACAGGTCTCCCCTATCAATTGATCGGCTCTTTACTGAGATCATCAGGAATGCACCATGTTCACCACCGCAACCGTCATTTTCCTAAACGGTGAACAATAGGTGGTTAAACTGACTTCATCTGCAGATTGAAGTTCATACCTTTGATCTGTAGATGTATAAACAAAAAGAAACAATGTTGTTGATAAACATTGCCTGGGTGCTTTTTTTTTGCCGGGACTTTTTTTACACTTTAGCTGTGAACCCCACTGACAGCTGAATGAGTCATCGGTTGTTAAAAATGGTTGTACAGTCAGAAGGTTTTTTATCTTAATGCATTCTATGCATTAAGATAAAAAGCCTTCTGTGTGTAGCAGCCATCCCAGCACTCTCTAATATTTACCTGAGCCTCATCTCAGGCCAGCAATGTCCACGAATCACTTGGCTGTCCGGGACTCTCCCTCCTGATTGGCTGAGACACAGCAGCGGCGCCATTGGTTCCCATGGCTGTCAAACTCAGTTAGCCAATCAGGGGAGTGAGGAGGGTACGGCAGCTCCATGTCTGAATGGCCACACGGAACTGCAGCTCGGCTTATGTGCTCCCATAGCAAGCTGCTTGCTGTGGGGGCACTCAACAAGAGGGAGGGGCCAGGAGCAGCAAAGAGGGACCTGAGAAGTGGAGGATCCGGGCTGCTCTGTGCAAAACCAACTGCAATATGTTTGTTATTTATTTTTATTTTTTTTAAACAAGACTTTACAATCACTTTAAGGGCATGACTGCTCTGCTCCTTAACAACCGATAATTTCAGGTTTTTTTTTTTGTTTTTTTTTTATATTTCAACTGTCAGTGAGGCAATCCCACTAACAGCTAAAAGAACCAAGCCTGAAAGTATCGGTTTCAGGTATCTGAGCATTTTCACGAGCACCGATACTCCTGCAAATGCTTAGTATCGGCACCGATACCAATACCAGTATCTGTATCGGTGCAACCCTAGAAAAACTTTTGCTGCCTAAGGAATTTTGTGCTAATTTGTCCATCTAAATCTGCTGTTACATCTAGAGGTGCCCATAGAAATGGCTCGAAATTTGGCTGGTTTAAGAGGGACTGGCCGAATTTTGATCCACTGCCACTCAACAGAGTTTGAGCTATCGATTGACTTCTGTTGAATGGACCTGTTGGAAAAAAAAGATGCTTGATTGGTGGCTACAGTCAATGGCTGCAGCACTGATCTGTGTATTGTGACAGCAGAGGAACCCCCTCTGCCAGAGTACAATAGTGCAGTGGGGATGATTCCCCCACCCATTATAACTCTTTGGTTAGGAGAAATTGGTTCAGTTACTTTTGTTCAACCCACTCAATGGATAGAAAAAAAAATGTATGGCCAGCTTAACACCATCCTCTCCCCAGATTGACAATGTTGCTGTCCGAAGGTATCTCCGATGCTCCTTAATCCAAAGTGGAGGCACCCTGAATGTGAAAAAAAAAAGGTATAAAAGCTCAGGGCCGGACTGGGAATAAAAACCAGCCCTGGAAAAAATTGTCATACCAGCCCCATAACATTATTATACCAGCCCAACAGCATAACGTCATTATTTTCTTGAAAAACCATGCATTCTAAAGCACAAGCCACATATCTGGGATAAGGCTAACCCAATGTTCAATGAAGTAACAAAACTATAGATTGATCCCGCACTACATATATATACACATATTCCTTGTACAATAAAGTATTATACTTAATTGGTTGGTTGCAGATTTACATTGCATGCTATTACTGTGTATGAGCCCCAAAAATCCTAATTTTAATATATAATGTTATTCAGGAGAGCCCCTCCTAAAATATGTCTCATGTATATTTCACCCATAGCTTTCAGGTCATTCAAAATGTTATTAGTTAACTAGAGTTTCCTTAAGAATAATGATATACACATTTTATTGTTAATTAGATCATATTAATGCAGAGTGACCCTAATCCAAAAACTGACTTTGCCACCTGCAGTAGCATAACTAGGAACTTGAATAGGGGTGAGCTCGGTGTGCGAGTCGAACGCATGTTCGACTTGAACACCAGCTGTTCGCCCGTTCGGCGAAGCCAGAACTCTGTGGGCTGTTCGTGCCATATTCGTGTGGCGCACACAGCCCACAATGCACTGCGCCGTCGCAGTGCATTGCTGGCTCATGATTGGCCAAGCATGCACTGTGACCACGCATGCTTGGCCAATCACAGCGCCGGCCGCGAGGAGAGCCATAATTGGCCACAGGCAGGATGCCTGTGGCCAATTATAGCTCAGGGGGGTTAAGTACACGCCCCACACTATATAAGGCCGCCAGCGAGGCGGCCTTGTGTAGTGTGTTGCGGCTGTCAGGGCAGGCAGGGACAGTGTCTTTGTTGCTTGGAAACCTAGCGCTGTTAAAGAGGGTGTTGGGTGCCTCCAGCACAGTATACACCTGAAGCTACCCTTTATTGCTGGTGTTCTGTTTCTGTAATCCAGGTATCTGCAGCAGTTAAAGTGGGTGTTGTGTGCCTCTAGCACAGTATACACCTGAAGATACCCCTTATTGCTGGTGTTCTGTTTCTGTAATACAGGCATCTGCAGCAGTTAAAGTGGGTGTTGTGTGCCTCCAGCACAGTATACACCTGAAGCTACCCTTTATTGCTGGTGTTCTGTTTCTGTAATACAGGCATCTGCAGCAGTTAAAGTGGGTGTTGTGTGCCTCCAGCACAGTATAAACCTGAAGATACCCCTTATTGTTGGTGTTCTGTAATACAGGCATCTGCAGCAGTTAAAGTGGGTGTTGTGTGCCTCCAGCACAGTATACACCTGAAGATACCCCTTATTGCTGGTGTTCTGTTTCTATAATACAGGTATCTGTAGCAGCTAAAGTGGGTGTTGTGTGCCTCCAGCACAGTATACACCTGAAGATACCCTTTATTGTTGGTGTTCTGTTTCTGTAATACAGGCAGGCAGCTGCAGTAATTACAGTCGGTGTACTGTGTCATCTGCTCAGTGTGCATCTAAAGCTACCCAATTGCTGGTTTTCCCATCTCCATGCAGGCCATTACTATGTCTGGAAGGCCAACAAGGAGAGGCAGACAGTCACGAGCCAATGAAAGAGGGCAAGCAGGCTCTGTGTCTAGAGACAACAGTGCTGGTCGTGGACGCGGTGCATCGTCATCAGCACGTGGCCATGGGACACACTTGTCCTTATTTTCGGCAGCTGGACGTGTTGAGCTGCATCATGCTGAAGACTTGGTAGAGTGGCTGATCAAGCCCTCCTCATCCTCCCTCACCCAGGCTCAGGGTAATAGCAAAGCAGCTGCCAACGCATCCTCTTCCCTCGTCTCAATGTCATCAGTCACTCCTTCCCTAGACCCACCATGTCCTCCTGAGGAGTCCCCCGAATTGTTTGAGAACAGTGTTGGGTACATGCTCCAGGAGGATGCCCAGCGTTTTGAAGGCTCTGACGATGATACCCAGCTAGAGGAAGGCAGTAGCGTGAGCGCAGAGAGAGGGGATGCTCAAGAAGGACAGCAATCTGGCAGTCATGTTCCATCAGCTGCAGCATACTTCCAGGTTTGCTCCAGTGATGAAAAGGGAGGGGATGATGAGGTCACTGACTCCACGTGGGTGCCTGATAGGAGAGAGGAGGAGGAGGAGGCACATCTCCAATGAGGCAGGATGCCCTCCGGGGGCCAGCTTAGGGGCAGCACACCGACTGAATCACACCGCAGAGCTCCGCCTGTGCAGGGCGTTGCCTCTGTGCGTTATTCCAAAAGTTCTTTGGTGTGGGCCTTTTTTGAGACAAGTGCATCAGATCGCACCGCTGCTATCTGCAACATATGTCTCAAGCGTATCTCACATGGCCAAAACATCAGCCGCTTGGGCACCACATGCTTGACCAGACATATGTTGACCTGCCATGCAGCTCGTTGGCAAGCGTACCTTAAAGACCCACACCAAAGAACAAAGCGGACCTCTCCTTGCTCCTCAGCTTGGATCTCCAACCCCACTATACCTTCGGTCCTCTCTGAAACCTGCACTGAGAGGAATGTAGGTGTAAAATTAGGTGTGTCACAGCCAAGTACTTGCGGGCACTCTGCTAGCAGTACACTGACATCCAATTGTAGCAGGCAAATTTCCCTGCCCCAGCTGCTGGACCGTCGAAAGAAGTTCACTCCCAGCCATCCACATGCCCAGCGGTTGAATGCTAGCTTGGCTAAATTGCTAGCACTTCAACTGGTGCCTTTTCAGATGGTAGACTCGGCCCCCTTCCGTGAGTTTGTGCAATGTGTGGTTCCTCAATGGCAGGTCCCCAAACGCCACTTATTCTCACACGGAAGGCGATTCCGGCTCTCTACCGGCATGTGGAAGGCAATGTCCATGCCTCGCTGGACAGGGCGGTCAGCGGTAAGGTGCATATTACTGCTGACTCATGGTCCAGCAGGCATGGACAGGGACGTTACCTATCTATCATGGCCCATTGGGTCACTCTTCTGGCAGCTGGGAAGGATGCAGGACAAGGTGCAGTAGTGTTGGAGGTTGTTCCGCCACCACGCCTCCAAAATGCTACTACTGGTTGTGACACACCTCTCTCCTCCACCCCCTTCTCTTCTTCTTCCTCCATGGCCTCTTCCGGTGCTTTGTCCTCAGAACCAGCGGTGCCCTGTAGGCGTTCAAGGGGCTATGCAAGTACGCAGGCAAAAAGATGCCATGCCTTGCTTGCGCTGGTTTGTTTGGGGGACAGGAGCCACACTGGGGCAGATATTTTGTCAGCTCTGCAGGGGCAACCCGAGAGGTGGTTGACGCCACGCCAGCCTAAGCCAGGAATGGTGGTTTGCGACAATGGCACCAACCTCCTCTCCGCCCTCCGACAGGGACAACTGACCCATGTGCCCTGTGTGGCTCACATCCTTAACCTGGTGGTACAGCGGTTCTTGGGCAGGTACCCGGGCTTACAGGATGTCCTGAGGCAGGCCAGGAAAGTCTGTGCATTTCCGACGATCATTTAATGCCAGTGCTCGGCTGGCTGAGCTCCAAAAGGAGTTGAACCTGCCCAAGAACCGCCTTATATGTGACATGCCCACCAGGTGGAACTCAACGTAGCAGAGGGCCATCAATGAGTACCTATGCGACTACGGCATCAGGACAGGGTCAGGGGAGCTCGGTTACACAGCAGGAGCAGCTTGCAAAATGCAACATTTCCTGTGCAACATGACACTCACAGATAGCCTGCAAGTGTCATTGAGTAAAAACGATGTAACAATGCATTGTTTCATTGTACTGTATTTACCATTTTATTCATATGTAGATCAACGTGGTGCCCTTTAATCTGAATATGACATCAGTTAGATACAGTAATGCCCCATACACACAAGCAAATTTTCTATCAGAAAAATCTTGGATGTTTTTTTAGACGGAATTCCGCTCAAGCTTGGCTTGCATACACACGGTCACACAAAAGTTTGCTGAACTTTCGACCGTCAAGTACGCAGTGACGTACAACACTACGACGAGTCGAGAAAATGAAGTTCAATGCTTCCGAGAATGCGTTGAATTGTTTCCAAGCACGCGTAGGAATTTTGCGCGTCGGAATTGCTACAGACGATCGGAATTTCCGGTCAGAACTTTTTCTGACTGAAAAATTTAGAACATGCTCTCAATCTTTTGCTGGCTGGAATTCGGCCAGCAAAAGTCCGATGGAGCATACACACGGTTTCTGACCGAAAGCTCTCATCAGTCTTTTTCTGGCCGAATTTTCGATCATGTGTACGCAACATTAGGCTCTTTTTCCACTATTGCAACACCAAAGTCGCGCGATTTACAATGCGATTTTTGATGCGATGTCATGCGACTGGTGAAAACCATGTGAGAACAAGTCACACCAATTTTCATGTTTTTTATTTATTTATCATTATTGTTTTTGCAGTAAATATTTAATTATACCACTTAACCTGAAAATCAAAGGCACCTTTATCCCAAAAATATGCATATATTGTAAAGGAAGATAAAGAGACTTTAAAGGTGCCAAACCACATAATTCATAAAATCATGTCTTTATTGTACAGTATGCAAATACTGTTAATTAATTAAAGTGATTGTAAAGTCTATTTTTTTTTCAATAAAAACAACAAACATGTTATACTTACTTGCTCTGTTGCAGTGGATTTGCACAGAGAAGCCCGGATCCTCCTCTTCTCAGGTCCCTCTTCTTTGCTCCTGGTCCCTCCCTCCTGTTGAGTGCCCCCACAGCAAGCAGTTTGCTATGGGTTCACCCGAGCCAAGTCACAGCTCCCTGTGTCCAGTGCCCTGCCCCCTCTCCCTCTTGATTGGCTGACTGACTTTGATTGACAGCAGCGGGAGCCAATGGCGCCGCTGCTGTGTCTCAGCCAATCAAGAGGGAGAGTCTCGGACAGCCGAGACACTCGTGGACATCGCTGGACAGAGGTGGGGCTCAGGTAAGTATTAGGGGGGCTGAGGGCTGCTGCTGAACACAGAAGGCTTTTTATCTTAATACATAGAATGCATTAAGATAAAAAACCTTCTGACTTTACAACACCTTTAAAACCAACAAGAGATATCCAAATATGAATGTTAGAATGTTGACAAATGCTCTTCGCTCGACATGATTCGCCGAACTGCTTCTTCAGGAGTAACACTGATCCTCCTCCCAGCCAATTGGGAGGCGGGATTGATACCCATCACCCGATTGGCTGAAAGGACAGGCAATCCTATTGGATGCCTAGGAGGAGGGGAGGAGACTCACAGCAGAAGCGAGGAGGAGAGGAGCTGATGCCTGGTTCGCGCCGCCGCTGCATGGATGCCTGGCCCCCGTCGTCGCTGCATGGATGCCCAATCCCCACCGCCGCTCCACGGCTGCCCGATCCCCACTGCATAGATGGGGTAACTGCCTAGACCGGCGGACAGCGGGGGGGTTTGGTTGTTTTCTGCTCCCCCAAACAAAATAACACCAGCCGCCACTGAACTACACCAATATTGTTCTTTGCTTTTGGGATAAAGGTTTTACATAACTAAATAAAATCTGATCATTGCAAGCACCCCTGTCAGTGATCAATGGTTTGTCTCATCCCTGTAACTGATACATCTGCCTGAAAAAGAAAATGAATGCAGCCACCACATCTAAGCTGTGATATACTTGAAGCACCCTGATGTTTAGGCAGGGTTGCTAGTAAATTTACCTGTCAGGTATGGTTGCCTTGGCCAATTGATAGGACATCAATTAATTCCACCCTAATTCTGGAATTGCTGCACTTCTCTCTTCTGTTACTAGATGGCCGGGTATCTGGTGGCACTAGATAAGACAAGGGCATTGCAAGGACAGATTAGGAATAGATGGGGTATCTCAGCCAATGGGCAAGGATATTCTTGTGTCCCTAGGCCTGCTGGGAGAGCCTATTTATTTTGGTGAGGTCAGGTGAATGGCGGGGCTCTGTGCCACCTGGACGGCTGTCTAGGTGGCCGTGTGTTGTACTGCCCCGGGCTGCTAGGCCAAAGCCTGAGGCCTATCCCAGGGACATCTGGCTCTTAGGCTGTCTGAGGGCCTATCCAGAAGCAAGAGAGCAGCGCAGGGTTGGGACTGCGGCTTGAAGTCCAACCAAAAGTAATGGTTCTTCCGGCCGGAGAACCTGTCGTGGAGGTAGAGGAGAAGCTGTCACCACTAAGGGACCATCCACCTTGTTAACAGGGACCACCGTAAGTAGCTGAAGCAAGTACCAGAGTAGTATTCTCCCCAACCGGGGACGGTGAAGAATCGGGAAACTTCAGCAGATGTCAAGCCAGCGACCCAGCCAGCGGAGGTGATGCGTGCAGCGCAGTCTTGTGTGCCAAGCCAGGGACCGAGCAGGCCAGTGGGGTGACGTTTGAGGAGTATCTGTGAGTGCCAAGCTAGGGACCCAGCAGGGATGTGGGGGTGATGCTTGAGGAAGATACTCAGTGAGAATATTGGAGCACAGGAGATCCGGTGGCAGTAGATCAACGGTTCTAGGTGATAGACTGGGAGCTCAGTTGAGTGAAGATCTAAAAAGGAGATTGTGGGGGAAATGAAAGAGTTCATTACAACTTGTGTAGAAACTGTTCAAGATTGTTGCCATAGAAGACAGCGTGTCTATGCATGCAGATGTGGTGTCTGGCTGGGTGCCTTTCCCTGCATGGCTGTCTACCTATAGAAGTCTCGGAGTCTGCTAATTAACATTGCAACCACTAAAGGGTGTCCTGGCCCTAACCCTCTCTCCCACAGTTCTGTTCAAGAGAAAATAAATCTCTTTGCATTCAAAAGTGTCTGGCACCCTCGAATCTACCTATCACTACACCTACCATGCCTCGTAAACCCACTCTACATAGAAGCATGTCAGCTGTCCCTAACTCTGGAGGTCACCATTATGCCTCAGGGGCCCTGGGACCTCGCTAAATACTAAATGTTTGCTACCCGTTTAATAATGCTTAAGCCCTGTGGCTTTGAAATCACACTACTTCGCTATACTTCAGATATGGAATTTCATGCAATGTTCACGTTTATAATAAATGAGGCACAGGTAATGGTCACATACCATCAACCTGGTCCGATGAGAGGATATTCCTTTAAAGTGGAAGTAAACCCTCCAATCATTTTCAGCCAAGGAAGCTGCCATCTTGGCCTCTGATTAATCTGCAACTGCCATGATGCTGCACATGTGATCCGTTATGACACCAGCCATTGGAGGATGGTTTGACAGTTTGGTTAAGAGCACAAGCAAATGTGACAGCTAGCATTTCCGGCATTCCGGGGATGTTAACTGTTTTTTTAAACTATCAAATCCATGAGTTTACTTCCGCTTTAAAAGAAAGCTGTACATGTAATGTATCATAGTTCCTGAGTGTTTCCTGAAGTCTGGCCATGATAACCTTGGTCTGTTACTGAATGGCCTTTCTGTGCAGTCTATGGAAGTGTTAACTGCAATCCTGCTCAAGTGTCATCAGGTGTCCTTTACTCGACACACTCCTAATATAAGAATCCATGTAGGCTGTCCTCTAGCTTAAAGTGAGGTGTTAGGATAAAGAGAGCCATGGCTCTGAGGGCCCTAGTCATCACATATTGGGCAATCACTGGGGTTTTTAGTGTTTTGGCTATACAAGATGAGGACCTGGATGTGCAGTGTGGTATGGAGAATATGCAAGTTGTCATTCCAAGACACATAAAGCATGATGCCAAACTGAAGGTTCTACGTAAGTTTCATTTAATAACAAACTGCTATGTAGTATATTTCATTGTTGGATATTCCTTTTATTTCAAGGGGAAATTTTTTTTCTTCTTTTTTTTTATTTTTATTTTTTTATTTTTTTTTTAAAAGCTGAAAAATTATCCACTTATAAATTCGCCTTTGCAGTAAAGTGCACATGGGAGGGCAATGCACAATACAAAAAAAATTCTTCTGTAAAATCGCTAAATTGGCCCTGTCTTTCAACTTCTGTTTGAAACCAATGGCTTAGTTGTGCGCTTTTTTAAATATGTGCCTATGTCAAGGCTCCTCAGTATGCTGCGGTCCTTTTAGGCTACATTCTCACTGGTGATTAGGGATATTTATTATTATTATTATTATTATTATCACAGATCACTGGCAGCTATTGCCTATGTTGATCGCTGCTGGATATACACTGCGTCCCTAATCATGATGTGAATGTAGCCTTGTGCTATATTGAGTGCAGAGAATGCTTTAGCTCAAAACCTTCTGCCTTTACAATCAGTTTGAATTCTAATTCCTTTTGCTTTTGTGCTCATCCAATGGCTTCAGTATTGATGTGTAACAAGTGTCAGGAGCTTTGATTTAATCTGCTTGCTTGTTCAAGGTTAGTAACTCCAAAGTAGAGACGCCAGAACCTGTTCAGCAACCAGTCTTAGGCTCCATTCACACTAGCGCGTTTTTTGATGCATTTTGCAGAAATGCAGGGTCATTTTTTAACATGGGTTCCTATGGAACATGTTCACATCGATGCATTTTTGTGCCTCTGCGTTTTTGGAAAGGGTTGGGGACTTTTTTTCATGCAAAATGTGTTTTTGCCGCGTTTTGCGTTTTTTTATTTATTTATTTTTTTTACACTGTATATAGCTGGTTGCTAAGCAACCACAGTGTATAAAAAAAAAAAAAAAAAAAAAAAAAAAAAAGCAAAATCGCGGTTAAAACCATGTGTCCAAAAACACGGCAAGCACCGCAAAAAGCACTGAAAAAACGCTCAAAAGCAAAATGCATAAATGTGAATCGAGCCTTACTGGCCAGCAACGAGATCCCCTGTACAGTATTCCTCTTATACCTCTGTTTTTTTTGTCTGCATCCCTCCCTTGACATATTCTTTCCCTACATGAGTGAAAAGCTATCCAAAGAGGACTCCAATCTCCAGTAAAAGCTTGACAGAGGTTATATTCCACTCCAAATCTGTTGGTGTACCACAAAGCCCAGAAAGCAAAACTTGCTGGACATTTTGCTATATACCAAGCAGCGGATTTGGAGTGAGAGGTATCTGGCTATAGACAGATGGATAGCTTTTTGTGTGTGCATGAGGCCTTAGAGGACTTCACTTTTTTTGAGAGAAGTTCTACTTTAATGAACTGGACTGTCTATTTACTAAAGCTTTTTTTTAGGTAATCTTAAAATGAATTGCATCCAAAATCTGCGCTGTGAGATCTGTCATTTTTAGCAGATCGTTTTGGACTCCCTGCAGAGCCGATCGGCCCTATAGGCACACTATGCAAGCTGCTTAGGGCCCCGCCACTGTGGGGGGGGGGCCCCCAAGAACCAGCATCCCCCCTGCACCTCTGGCTGGCCATTTAGAGTACAGTGAGGAGAGGTGGGAGGAGGTGGAAGGCGGCGATCGGCAGCTCTATGGTGCCTGAGTGGGCAGCGGGATCTCCCTGGGGTTTGTAGTACTCTCAGTGTATACAGTGGAGAGGAGAAGGGAGGGGCCTCTGACCCAGGCAGGTATCAGTTTCACTTTCACTCTGCTTGAACACTGTTGCTGATGCCCGGGTCAGAGGCCCCTCCCCTCTTCGCTGTATACATTCAGAGATAGAACTACTAGCCCCAGGGAGATCCCCCTGCCTGTGGATACCATATAGCTGCCGATCGCCGCCTCCCACCTCCACCAGCCAGGTACAGGGGAACCTCTGCAAGGGGGGGAGTCAGCTGTTTGGGGGCCCAAATGTAAGAGGGGGGGCTTTCTGGGGACACTAATGTAAGGAAGGGGCCCTCTGGGGACACTGATGTAAGGACGGGGCCCTCTGGGGACACTGATGTAAAGACGGGGCCCTCTGGGGACACTGATGTAAGAGGGGGCCCCCTGGGGACACTAATGTCAGAGGGGGGGCTCTCTGGGGACCCTGTGTAAGGAGGGGCTCTCTGGGGACCCTGTGTAAGGAGGGGCTCTCTGGGGAACCTGTGTAAGGAGGGGCTCTCTGGGGATACTAATTTAAGAGGGAAGGCTCTCTTGGGGCACTAATGTAAGGGGACGCTCTCTTGGGACCCTGGTGTAAGGGGGGGCTCTCTGGGGACCCTGGTGTAAGGGGGGCTCTCTGGGGACCCTAATGTAGGGGGAGGCTCTCTAGGGACCCTGATGTAAGGGGGGCTCTCTGGGGACCCTGATGTAAGGGGGGATCTCTGGGGGCCCTAATGTAGGGGGAGGCTCTCTGGGGACCCTGATGTAGGGGGAGACTCTCTGAGGACACTGATTTAAGGGGGGCTGTCTGGGGACCCTTGTGTAAGGGGGGCTCTCTGGGGACCTTGGTGTAAGGAGGGGCTCTCTGAGGACCCTGATGTAAGGGGGGCTCTCTGAGGACCCTGATGTAAGGGGGGCTCTCTGAGGACCCTGATGTAAGGGGGGCTCTCTGAGGACCTTATTCTGTTCTATATTGTTGTACTTATTCTTTGACTGTTTTGTTTAAAGGAGGGAGGATTGTTTTGGGAGCACTGAAGTGTCAGGTGTGACTGTGTGGCAATGGCAAATAGTTTACATAGCTCACGGCATCACGGGTCAAGTAGAGGGCCCCTTAGCAGAATTTTGCTTAGGGCCCCAGGGAGGTCAGGATCGGCACTGACTCCCTGGCATAATCACGGCAATTCTGCCCGCAATTCAAAATGCCCAGGTGTGAATGCAGCCTAAGGGAAATCTACGGATTGAAAACCAATCCCTGCTTCCCTTCAAAGTTCATAGAAGCAGTAATTATACCAGGTTTTTAATCCGATAATAGATTTCTCTTAGACTGCATTCACACCTGGGCATTTTGCATTGTGGGCAGAATTGCAGTGATTCTGCTAGGGAGTCCAAAAACTGCTAAAAAATGACAGATCACACAGCGCAAATTTCCGATGCCATTCATTTTAAAGCGGAGCTCCACCCTAAAATGGAACTTCCGCTCATTGGAACCCTCCCCCTCTGGTGCCACAATTGGCACCTTTCAGGGGGAGAGGGTGCAGATACCTATATAATACATTTATCTGCATCCACTTCCGGGCATAGATTGCTGCAGAATCTGCGGGTATCTACGCCACTTCCTGTCCCCCCCCCCCTCCACTGTCTGCTGGGAAACGCACGGGTCCCAGAGACAGCAGGGACTATCCGTATTGCGGGGGTCGACTTGCGCTAAGGGAACCAAAGCCGTAAGGCTTCACTTCCTGATTCCCATACCGAAGATGGCGGCGGCAGCACTCGAGAGCCGAGCGACAGGTCGGCTTCGGGTGCTGACATTGCGGGCAAGCTGGACAGGTGATTGTCCATATTTTAAAAGTCAGCAGATGCAGTATTTGTAGCTGCTAACTTGGAAAAAAAAAAGCTTTAGTAAATACAGTCCAGTTTCTTTAAAGTAGAACTTCACTCAAAGTTTTTGGCCGCTAGCGGGGGTTAAAAGCAGCTGAATAGTGCCACTAAAATGACGCCCGCCCCAGTGTGAAAGTAGCCTTACTCCAGCTCGTCTATGGTGGCACACCATGGGTTGAGACTCATGTGTGCCACCATGGACAAGCTGGAGTAAGGCTACTTTCACACTGGGGCGGGTGACAGCGGTAAAGCGGTGCTCTTTTTAGCGGCACTATTCGGCCACTAGCGGGTCGCTTTTAATCCCCCGCCAGTGGCCGAAAAAGGGTTAAAAATGCAGTTGCTGCGGATTAGTGACACTTCCCCATTGATTTCAATGGGCACGGGTTTTTTAGGAGCGGTGTTTACACCGCTCCTACAGCTGCAAGCGCACTGCTCCAGTGTAAAAGAACTCGGGCTTTCACACTGGAGGCTTTCGACAGGCGCTTTTTTTTTTTTTTTTTTTTTAATCGCAATAGTGTGAAAGTAGAATTTGATGGATGTAATAAAACTATTCTGTTGTAACAAGCTTTTCATGACAATGTCTGGATTCTGTATAGTGGGTCTCAAGAGTATAATATTTTTCAGGTAAAAGTGGAGAAATGGACATCTTGCAAACTGACACTTCCTGCAGCCTTTGGGTGACCCAGAAACCAGATGGCTCTGTGATCGTTGGAACTGCTTACGAAGGCTGTTATGTCACTCAAACTGTAAGATCCATCAAGACAGAAATTGTATAGGGTGGTATTTTACATTTTTCTCATACTGGCTTAATGGAAAAGCCATCCTACTTGCAGACATATGTAAATGATTCTGGAGACGTTGTGGGGGGCGGGGGTGTATGGTTTGGTTTAATGGTGTGTGTGTGGTGCTACCAATTTTTTACTTTTATTTTTTCTCAAAATAATGCAGGGACAGCAAGGTATTCATTCCTCTGGGGAGGGTGTAGGGGGTATGGGATGCTGTGAGAACACTACATAGGACCAGAAAGACACTACACTGCTCTACGCTTCTCTGAACAGTCCTTGCACCAAGATTAAATACAGATAATCTGAAGCCTGTTCCATACCTCTGACTGTTTATATGCCTCTCCAGTCACCTTTTGTGGCACCCCTCCCCAGGGATTGGCTGAAGCACAGTGAACATTCAGGCTGCTCATTTGATTTTCATGCCCACTATGTTCCAGAAGCCTCTAGTGTGATAGCTATAGATGCATGCATGCATACATACATACATACAGTCTTTGAGATCCAGAACAGCCCAAAGCGATCAATAGGTGCTCCAATGATTAGAGAAGCCAAAAAAAATGTAATTTACCTAGCAACCTATTTAGGAGGATGCCACAGGTCTTTCAATCACACAACCAACTACATGTCCATTTAATACTTTTAAAATTGTCAGCTGTCTTGTCTTTATCAGCAGAATCAAATGATATTTAATTTGATAATTCATTGTATAAAATGGGCCTTTACACCAGTTTTCATTGGGGGGGGGGGGGGGGCAAGGATCTTGAATACTCTTAACCTTTGTGTATACTGCCAACTTGGACAATTTGCTAACTAAAAGGGACCAGCTCCTAGTGGCTATATGGTGTTGCAGGGGTGGGCAACTGTAACCCTCCAGCTGTTGCAGGACTACAGGTTCCATCGTGCCTCTGTGAGCCATGTCTGCAATTTGTCTTTTACAATGCCTCATGGGACATGTAGTTTATCAACTACTGTCGGGCCACAGTTGCCCAACCCTGCTCTTGATGCATGCTTACAAACTTGCAATAATAAGGTAGTACTTGACCCTTGACTTCATTTTTGTACATGGTTGTCTATTCCTTTTAATTTGAACAAAGTAGTACTTCCCTGTGTAGGGATTGCCACCTTCTGAATGTGTATAAAAGCATTTGTTTGATTATCACACTTTGCTTATATAGACAGGTATTACCTCTCCTTGCTAGCTGGGTGACCTTCCACACCGGAGCAGCTCTTGTATTTCACACAGACCAGAAGGAGAGACTATTATGCAAGTATTCCTATGCTTTAATAGTTTCACTGTATCGGCCATAACTTCTTGATCTGAACCCTAGTGACAGGGGAGTCTCTGTCCTATTCTCTCACATGCACAGTGCCAGATATCTGTCTGGGCTTCTGTGTGGTGTGTGTTCACCTTCCTTTATATTCATAAATTACCAAGTGACTATCAAATGCCTAACCAGGCTCTAGCCCATGCTGGCTATTGTGCCCTGAGCCAAAACTAGCTATAGAATCCCAGACCAGAAGGGACAGCATTAACTAAAATGGCAAGAGCTGCATACAAACTCTACTGCAATAAACAGCTTGGTAGTTATATGCAGCCGCTGCTCTTTCATGTAAAAGTGATTAGATGGGCTATACAGCCACTTCTACAGCTGGCAGAAGGGGGTGCCAGGAGTTTGTCAATTCTGGTTTCGGTTCTTTGCTTATCGGCCAGTGAAGCATTCAATCAGTCAATGTTGTTCATCCTTTGATAATAAAGCTAATCAAAAAAAGGAATGCATGTCCGTCCATCCTAGGGTCTAGAGAATGGTCCAAAAAAGAGAAAATATCCAGTGAGTGGCAGTTGTGTGGATGAATATGCCTTGTTGATCTCAGTAGTGAATGGGCAGACTGGTTAGAGATGATAGAAAGGCAACAGTAACGCGAATAACCACTTGTTACAACCAAAGTATGCAGAATACCCTCTCTGAATGCACAACACTTTGAAACCTTGCAGCAGATGGGCTACAGCAGTGCCACTCCTGTCAGCTAAGAACCAGAAACTGAGGCTACAATTTGCACACACTCACCAAAATTGGACAATAAAAGATTGGAAAAATATTGCCTTGTCTGAGTTGTGATTTCAGCTGTGACATTCGGATGGTAGGGTCAAAATTTGACGTAAACCTGAAAGCACGGATCCATCCTGCCTTCTATTAATGGTTCAGGCTGGTGATGGTGTGGGGGATATTTTCTTAGCAAACTTTGGACCACTTGGTACCAAATGAGCATCATTTAAATGGCACAGCCTAGCTGAGTATTATTGCTGACCATGTCCATCCCTTTATGACTACAGTGTACCCATCTTCTGATGGCTCCTTCCAACAGGATAATGCACCATGCCACAAAGCTCAATTCATCTCAAACTGGTTTCTTGAACATGACAGTGAGGTCACTGTACTCCAATGGCCTCCAGTCACCAGATCCCAATCCAATAGAGCACCTTGGAATGGGACATTCACATGGATGTGCAGCCGACAAATCTGCAGAAACTGCATGATGCTATCCTGTCAATATGGACCAAAATTTGAGGAATGTTTCCAATACCTTGTTGAATCTCTGCCACAAAGGATTAAGGCAGTTCTGAAGGCCAAAGGGGGTCCAACCCAGTACTAGCAAGGTGTAACTAGTCAAGTGTGTGTGTGTGTGTGTGTGTTAGACATGTGCGATTCGTTTCGTACGAATTTTTCGAAATTCGTACGAATTTACGAATCCGTAGTACGAATTTTTTTTGAATACGAATTCCGTACGGAATACGAAATTCCGTTTACGAATTTCGTCGCCGAATGATTCGAATGACAAAGTGTCATTTTTGCAGGGAAAAATTCCGTTTACGAATTTCAGCTCCAAATTATTCGAATCCAACTACCAATATCGAATTTCAACTAATTCGAACGAAATTATTATAGCAGATATAACGAATGAATTCGAATGACAAAGTATCATTTTTGCAGAAAAAAAAAGCTATTTAAAATCACTTGCGGCTATTGCCGGCAAATGAATTGTCGGCTCCATAACACAGAGAAGTCATTCATTGATATAAAAAAAAAAAAAAGCGTGGGGTCCCCCCAAATTCAATAACCAGGCCCTTCAGGTCTGGTATGGATATTAAGGGGGACCCCAGCCAAAAAAAAAAAAAAAAAATGGCGTGGGGTCCCCCTCAAAATCCATACCAGACCCTTATTCGAGCACGCAACCTGGCAGGCCGCAGGAAAAGAGGGGGGGACGAGAGCGGCCCCCCCCTCCCGCCTGAACCGTACCAGGCCACATGCCCTCAACATTGGGAGGATGCTTTGGGGTCCCCCCCAAAGCACCTTGTCCCCATGTTGATGAGGACAAGGGCCTCATCCCCACAACCCTGGCCGGTGGTTGTGGGGGTCTGCGGGCGGCTTATCGGAATCTGGAAGCCCCCTTTAACAAGGGGACCCCCAGATCCCCCCCCCCTGTGTGAAATGGTAAAGGGGTACAAAAGTACCCCTACCATTTCACCAAAAAAGTGTCAAAAATGGTAAAAATGACAGGAGACGGTCTTTGACAATTCCTTTATTAAAATCTTCTTTCTTCATCCTTCGGTTTCTTCATCTTCTCCTTCCGTCATCTTCTTCCATCTTCTTCTTGCTTCGGTCTTCTCGTCCGGCATCGGCGTCTCTTCTCGCAGGCCGCTCCTCGCAATGGGAGGCTACCGCTCTGTGAGGCTTCGCTCCGGCTGACAGGTCTTTTATAACGAAGGCACCTGGTGACCCCGCCCCCTCTGACGCACGGGGACTTCCCTATGGCTTTCCCCATTACGTCAGAGGGGGCGGGGTCACCAGGTGCCCTCCGTTATAAAAGACCTGTCAGCCGGAGCGAAGCCTCACAGAGCGGGAGCCTACCATTGCGAGGAGCAGCCTGCGAGAAGAGACGCCGATGCCGGACGAGAAGACCGGAGCAAGAAGAAGCGAATCGAAGGAAGAAGATGGAAGAAGATGACGGAAGGAGAAGATGAAGATTTTAATAAAGGAATTGTCAAAGACCGTCTCCTGTCATTTTACCATTTTTGACACTTTTTTGGTGAAATGGTAGGGGTACTTTTGTACCCCTTTACCATTTCACACAGGGGGGGGCGGGATCTGGGGTTCCCCTTGTTAAAGGGGGCTTCCAGAATCCGATAAGCCGCCCGCAGACCCCCACAACCACCGGCCAGGGTTGTGGGGATGAGGCCCTTGTCCTCATCAACATGGGGACAAGGTGCTTTGGGGGGGGACCCCAAAGCATCCTCTCAATGTTGAGGGCATGTGGCCTGGTACGGTTCAGACGGGAGGGGGGGCCGCTCTCGTCCCCCCTCCTTTCCTGCGGCCTGCCAGGTTGCGTGCTCGGATAAGGGTCTGGTATGGATTTTATGGGGGACCCCACGCCTTTTTTTTTTTTTTTTTTTTTATTATTTATTTTTTGGCTGGGGTCCCCCTTAATATCCATCCCAGACCTGAAGGGCCTGGTTATTGAATTTGGGGGGACCCCTACGCATTTTTTTTATCAATGACTTCAATGAATGACTGTTCTCTGTGTTACGGATCCAACAATTCATTTTCCGGCAATAGCCGCGAGTGATTTTAAATAGCTTTTTTTTCCTGCAAAAATGACACTGTGCAGGGACAGTTCTCTATATTAGATATACTGAATCTCGAATCATTCGAAGCATTCGTTATATCCGCTATTATAATTTCTTTCATATTAGTTGAAATTACATATTTGTTAGTAGTTGTATTCGAATTGTTCTCTCTGTATTACGGGAATCGGCAATTAGCCACGAGTGATTTTAAATAGCTTTTTTTTCCTGCAAAAATGACACATTGTACAGAGACAGTTCTAAGCACGGGAAACATGCCCCCCCCTTCATAGGCATACTATAGAGTATATAGTATATAGTATATAGAAGGGGGGCATGTTTCCCGTGCTTAGAACTCTCTCTGTACAATGTGTCATTTTTGCAGGAAAAAAAAGCTATTTAAAATCACTCGCGGCTAATTGCCGATTCCCGTAATACAGAGAACAATTCGAATACAACAACTAACAAATATCTAATTTCAACTAATATGAAAAATTATAATAGCGGATATAACGAATGATTCGAGATTCAGTATATCTAATATAGAGAACTGTCCCTGCACAGTGTCATTTTTGCAGGGAAAAAAAAAAGCTATTTAAAATTGCAGGCAAATGAATGGTTGGATCCGTAATACAGAGAACAGTCATTCATTGAAGTCATTGATAAAAAAAAAAGCATGGGGGGGTCCCCCCAAATTCAATAACCAGGCCCTTCAGGTCTGGTATGGATATTAAGGGGGACCCCAGCCAAAAAAAAAAAAAAAATGGCATAGGGTCCCCCTCAAAATCCATATCAGACCCTTGAGGTCTGGGATGGATTTTAAGGGGAACCCAGCCAAAAAAAATGGCGTGGGGTCCCCCATAAAATCCGTACCAGACCCTTATCCGAGCACGCAACCTGGCAGGCCGCAGGAAAGGAGGGGGGACGAGAGCGGCCCCTCCTCCCGCCTGAACCGTACCAGGCCACATGCCCTCAACATTGGGAGGGTGCTTTGGGGTCTGAGACCCCTAAAGCACCTTGTCCCCATGTTGATGAGGACAAGGGCCTCGTCCCCACAACCCTGGCCGGTGGTTGTGGGGGTCTGCGGGCGGGGGGCTTATCGGAATCTGGAAGCCCCCTTTAACAAGGGGACCCCTAGATCCCGGCCCCCCCCCCCCTGTGTGAAATGGTAAGGGGGTACAAAAGTACCCCTACCATTTCACCAAAAAAGTGTTAAAAATGACAGACGGTCTTTGACAATTCCTTTATTAAAATCTTCTTTCTTCATCCTTCGGTTTCTTCCATCTTCTTCTTCCTTCGATTCGCTTCTTCTCGCAGGCCGCTCCTCGCAATGGGAGGCTCCCGCTCTGTGAGGCTTCGCTCCGGCTGACAGGTCTTTTATAACGAAGGCACCTGGTGACCCCGCCCCCTCTGACGTAATGGGGAAAGCCATAGGGAAGTCCCCATTATGTCCCCGTGCGTCAGAGGGGGCGGGGTCACCAGGTGCCTTCGTTATAAAAGACCTGTCAGCCGGAGCGAAGCCTCACAGAGCGGGAGCCTCCCATTGCGAGGAGCGGCCTGTGAGAAGAGACGCCGATGCCGGACGAGAAGACCGGAGCAAGAAGAAGCGAATCGGAGGAAGAAGAAGATGGAAGAAGATGACGGAAGGAGAAGATGAAGATTTTAATAAAGGAATTGTCAAAGACCGTCGCCTGTCATTTTTACCATTTTTGTACCCCTTTACCATTTCACACGGGGGGGCGGGATCTGGGGGTCCCCTTGTTAAAGGGGGCTTCCAGATTCCGATAAGCCCCCCGCCCGCAGACCCCACACAACCACCGGCCAGGGTTGTGGGGATGAGGCCCTTGTCCTCATCAACATGAGGACAAGGTGCTTTGGGGGGGACCCCAAAGCACCCTCCCAATGTTGAGGGCATGTGGCCTGGTACGGTTCAGGCGGGAGGGGGGGCGCTCTTGTCCCCCCCTCGATATTTGTAGTTGGATTCGAATTGTTCTCTGTGTTATGAGAACCGACAATTCATTAGCCGCGTTAACGATTCGTAACTTTACTAACGATTCGGAAAAAAATTACGATTCAAACGGAATTTCGTACACGAATTACGAATTTTTTTTATATACGAAACGGGACGAAACAAATTTTTTGACAGTTCCCGTGTGTGTGTGTGTGTGTGTGTGTGTGTGTGTGTGTGTGTGTGTTCTAATCTAATATTTTGGGGGTTTTATTTAATTTTCTAGCAAAAATGCTGATTTTCTACACATGAGGAAAGTGTCAATTAGCCAGGCAGGGGATTAGTTAAATACTGGGAGCTATAGGCAAAAGGTCCTATTTGAAATGTTGTGCAAATGGGCCCAGTTCCCCTGCAACACTCTTCAGTGAAGGTTTCCCTCTCCATCCCAGCATCAATGGGTATTTTTTTTTCCTCAAGACCCGAGCACATGGCACCTGCTGAGGCCTAGTAGTAGCTTCTCTGAAACACCACTTGCCTACTCCCAGGGGAAGCCCCAAGGGAGAGATACTCTAATTGGCTCCTCCCACATTTATATTTTTCCTCTCCAGCCACACCTGAGTGAGCCTCCCAGGGATTGGCTAGGATCCAGTAAAAAAATAACCCCCTGTGTATGACCCTCACACACTATTGCTAAAACAGCAGGCAGTAGTATAAAAACCACTGGGTTTAAGGAGAACCTGATGAAACCTAAAATATTGCAGCTCAGCTGGCTACGACTTGGTCACAACACACATTTTGAGAAATGCCTTTGCTCTGGGCTGGATTCCCTTTTTTTTTTTGGGCTACACTATTGTGGAAATGTATTGGATGCTGGGACACCCAATTAACAGTATGTAATGAGTAGATGGTAACTTTCCATGGCCATTAGTAATCTGACTGTTAGATTTGCATCCAAAGCACTTCTGGTTATTAACTTCTTCTCCTCCTTAGGACAGAGACTTTGTAATGACTATCGGCTTTCCAACAAAACAAGATGGTGGGAAGAAAGTACTTTTAAGGAAAGAGTTTAAGTGTTCTATGGAGTCATGTAAGTATCTAAGCTGACGTCAATTAACCCATTAATGTTCACTGTTCTAGGAAATTGTTGAAATCGAACATTTTTAGAAAGGTAAATTTTGATCCAGTTCACCAGTAAGTCAGAGGCTGAAACTGCCAATCCTATTTTTGACAATGGCAGTTGCCTGGTTGTTACTTTCGCCTCCTTGCCTTTTTTATTTTGATCTTGAAAGTGTGCACATCGGGGAAGCTAATTGGAAGTCATTCATTCTTGGTTAGTGTATTAAAGCAAGCAATTCAGCATGTCAAGCAACTAGCCTTTGCAAAATAAGAGGGAAGTGGCAGCCTCAAGTTTACTCAGGAAAGGTCCCACAAGACTCTATAGCTGAAAATAGACTAGCTAATGCAAGGCTTTCATTCGGGTTACATGCTTAATCATTACAGATGAGTAGTTTAACACAGGTATGCATTGGCATTCAAAGATTACAATAGTTCTCCTAGCAATGCCCTGGGGCCTATTTAACATCTCTGCTATGGTGCATTAGTGCGTGCATTTTAATATGCTACCAATTTGCTACACGAGCAAAAATGGGACACACTTTTTTTTTTTTTTTTTTTTTGGATGTAATGTGCCCAGTGGCGTTGCTAGTCGGGTGCGAGGGGTGCGGGCCGCACCCGGGTGACACCCGCCAGAGGGGTGACACCCGTGGGTAGCAGCACCGCTTTCATCCAGGTTTGTCTGTTGATGTCTTGGACTCCTGAACCGACTCGATGGGAGGGGGGGGGGGGGTCTCTAGTTACTTCAATTTAAGTAAGGAGCTTCAGCATTATACATATACAATAGAAATAGTCATTTTATCAAAGCATTAATAAATCCACAACACTGCCCACTGCCCTGTGTCTCGCACCGCGGCTGTGTCTCAGCAGAGCGGAACAAAGCCGCCTCCCCCTCTCTGTTTACATCCACGGAGGAGGAGGAGGTCGAGGGACACACACCGCTGTGTGTATCTGCTGTTCTTAGGTCTGTAAGGGGGGTGCATCTGTAATGCTGTGGGGGGTGGTCTGTACAGAGGTGGGGGGGGGGGGGTGGTCTGTACAGAGGTGGGGGGTGGTCTGTACAGAGGGGGACTATAGGTGGTGGGGGGGGGGGGGTGACACCATTTTTTTTTTCGCACCGGGTGACACCAAACCTAGTGATGCCACTGAATGTGCCACATACCATGCAGTGTGGGTGCTTTGTTAGTGTGGTGTGGTGCTTTACAAAATAAATGACGCACTGTCCTTATGGATCACATGAGTAGTTGATGACTTCCCCTCTCAGATCTGTCTGCAGGATGTCCACTGCCAACTGTTTACAAATGACAGGGAGGCAGTTTAAGCTACTGATGTGTATATGGATCCTGCTATGTTTTGCGTGTCGGGGAGGCTCAAATGCAATGCAGAGATGCCTGGCTTTTTTTTTTTCCTGCTATGGTTGTGATCCAGCACCCTTCTGCATACAGGGTCAGCAACTCCTACCATGGCTAAGATGTTGGCCCAGATGACACAATTGTTTAAAATCCTGATGACTATGCAGTGGCCTTTTGTTTTTGGCACAGTGCATGTTTTGCATGGATTAGCCCTCTGATATGTCATCCTGCCCTGAGACCTACCAGTGTACTTAAAAAATAAATAAATAAATAAAAAAAACTCAGGTTGCATCCCCCTATGGTTGCACCATATACTGTAATGTCTTACTCTGACATGCCAGAGCGATCTCTTGATTTCCATAATTTGAGGTTTTGCACAGCTTGCAAACATCTATTTATATATGGCAAAAGAACCCATTATGCAAAGTCTTGGACTCTGACTTGCATATGTAAAAGGTGAATAAAAGCTCAAAACACTTGGTGACTGAATAGGAAAGGAATCGGAAGAAATAGTTGTAGCTTCACTTGTTTCAGACATGTTTTGGTTGGGTGCTAAATTTTTGCAATTTGAAAAGCGGCAAATGAAAGGTGCTGTAAGTATTTATGTAGTCCTGCCATAATTTTATTATTGTAGTTAAAAGGTGGCATTGGGTCATAGATGGCAACCAATTGCCAAGCCAATGTATCTAAAGCAAAAAGTCTCCTGGTCCTTGTTGGTCTTATTGCCTATTGAAAAAATGCTGTGACTTCTTCTTCTATTATAAGTTGGCCCTGGTTTTTCCAGATCTTGTAAAAAGGACCACCATACACATTACTTTACTTGCAGGAGTGGCAATAGCCTCTGAAGTGTGTTTCTGGTACCTTCCAGGATTGTAAGTCTTTCTTCTGATCTTCAGATGATGATGAGCCAAGTCCAGACCAATGTGCTGCGGTCTCTAAACCTGACAGACTGAGCTGTCCTAGTTTGCAAGACTCGTGTACAAGTGTAGGTTGCTGCTATGATCCTTCAGACCAGACAACTCCATGTTACTATGGCAATACAGGTAACCTTTTAAATCAAATCGGTATGTTTTTTGACAGATGATTCTAGCAGAAATGTTGGCTTATATGGTGTGACGGAACGTCCCTACACTCCTCTTTGAGTGCGTTCGTCATATATCACTTCCTCCCAGTCTGGATATAGATATCAGATATTCCAACCGCTCCCAAGCACCAAACGAGACAAGACTTGCTTAGTGCTAGCATTGACTGTTTTATTACAAAACCAAACTGACATTTATATACAGTAGAAGAGGAGATCCCCCTCCTGCTCATATTACTCTAACAATACACCTGTAACAACTTAACATAAACTAATTAATTAACTAATCCCTTTAAGCAGCCGATGTGACTCATCAGGATTTCACTACAGGTCAGACTTGTCACCGAGCTAAACACAGTTGATTATAAATTTTTATAATTACCACCAAGACATTTCATCACAATAGCAGGAGACCACCAGTAACAGACGGACCGTCTCCTACATTGTACAGAGGACAAGGTGATCAGCTCTCTCAATTAACATCTTGAGTTCATGACGCTAGCATCTGACAGTGTGTGTCCCAACAGCATGAGACCACACACATTATATATACATATACAGCATTGAATCTGACTGGGGTTGGGGTTCTCCTTCACCCTGTGCCCCTTAAATTCCAGGGCCCATAATCAGTTGGCAGGAGGCTCGTATTTAGTCCTCTCAAAAAGCCTGTGTCCTGGCTAGGTCTGTCACATATGGTATTGGCATATTTGGTTGCCTTTCTGAGAACATTGAACAATTCACAAATATAGCCTCCTGGCACTTGCGTAGACTTCCAACTCTAGAGTGATGTTTAATTCCAAGCTTTATTGAAGCTTTTAATGCAAATTTCTGCTCCAGTGTGCTTAAGCCACTTTGCTCAACAAGCTTCAGTAAGCTATAGCACTTAAAGGATCAATCAGTGCAAAACATATCCCTAACTATGGAGCAGCTGTAACACTCAAATCCTGAATAGAAATTCACAAATGAAATTAATATTAAAATACTAAAATTCATGTGTAAAATTCATAAAATGCAGTCTAAAAGGAAATGGTCCAAAATCAAAGATGAGTCCATACATCAACAGTGAAGTAAAAAAAAAAAAAAACTGCAGGAACGGCTAGAAAGATGTGAAATGTGATCACTGTGCTTGGACATCTCAGCTGTGTGTATCCATAAGATCTCCACCACAGGCAATCTAAGCTGCTCACCTCACTGCATGGACATTCTGAGCCAACAGATGGGTCAAACAAGCCTTCCCATAAAGGGTTAAGAGATGATTGGTGCATCTGCAGGGATTCCACAGCTTCAGGACTACTCAGGTACAGATCACCAGCCAGACCTCAGTCAATGGGGACCAGATAATGTAAAATGTATGCTTCAGGAGCAAGCCAGGTCAAGGATGTGCAATTGTCCACTGGATACCCAGTGAAAAGTTTTTTTTTTTTATTTTTTTTTTTTATCTTCCTCTTAAACCTTTCTTGAAAGTGGTGGGACACCCTGAAAACAAAAACTTTTAAAATGGGAAAAAAAAAAAAATTTTTTTTTACTTAACAGAAATGGCTGTTGCTAGGCAGATTGTCCTAATCTGCCTCCTCCAGCTCCGGTGATCTTCTCTCCTTCCGTCTTCTATGGAATGGGGCGCAGTGTGTTATAGGAACTGTGTCCCACAACCCATTGCGTTCCCCATTCACAAATCCGACTCGCGCATGTGCAGTAGGCCGCGCGCCAACTCGCGCATGCGCAGTAGGCCGCGCAAAGCCGTTTTCCCTTACTGAGGATGGCGGCGCTGGATTGAACGCCAAGGGACATCTCGGCCTCCACGAACAGCATCGCGGGCGCCCTGGGAGGGTAAGTGTACTTCTTAAAAGTCAGCAGCGACTTTTTTTTTTTTTTTTTTTTAGCTGTTGACTTTTAAATTTTTTTTTTTTTTTTTTTTTTTTTGAAGCTGACACACCGCTTTAACTGATGTTGCTGCCAATATCACTTGATCTTGCTCAAGTGAAAGCCAGGTTAGATCACCTCTCCAGAAGCCACTCTCCAGTGCCTGCAACAGACTGCTCCTGAAGCATACATTTTTTACATGGTGCAATGATTTTATCTGGTCCCCATTGACTGTGAGATGTGGAGCGGTGGAATCCCTGCAGAGGCACCAGTTATCTCTTAACCCCTTATGGGAAGGCTTGTTTGACCTGTTGGCTCAGAAGGTCCACGCAGTGAGGTGAGTGGCTTATATTGCCTGTGGTGGAGGTCTTATCACAGATGCACACAGCTGAGAGGTCTTTCTAAGCAGCTGAGGATATCTTTCTAGCCATTCCCCTGTTCCTGCTGCTTTTTTCTTACTTCGCTGTTGTATGTAATCATCTGGTTGTGGATTTGGGGTTGGGAGTGTCAGAGAAGAAAGGTGTGGCCACCTACATTTGGGCTCAGGGATACTTCCTCTGACAGTGGACTTTGCTGGCAGGAGAGGATGGGCTGAGGCCTGAGTGGCAGGAAACCCCATGTGAGAATTGACCAATGGTTAATTTTGTGGTCAGTGAGGGAGGTCTCTCATAAAAAGGGGGGTCACATCTCTGAGAGAGGTAGAGGCGTCCGAGGCTCGGGGGTTCAAAGACCCCGAAGTCTCCGGGAAGAGGCTTGAAGGCCCGGGAGTTCAGAGATCCTAGAGCCGGAGGCGACTCCAGAGAGGCCGAGGTCAGGTCCCCTGGAGCAGGAGTCATCATGTAACGCAGGAGGAAGTAGGAACTAAGAGGAAGAAGAGAACTGGGAACAACCTTCTGTGAGTAGAACATGGACTGTTGGAGTGCAAACCCAGTGGAGCTGTTTGGAAATTTTTGCGCTGTGTATCTAAGGACCACAGTATTAAACACTCCTCGGGGTTAGTGAAGGAGGTTGCACAATGCAAGTCGCGGAAATAGGTGGTGAGGCCTAGGACTTTGAGTTTCACCTTCCACCGCATTATTCAGAGTGATGCTCAGCTGCCCATAGTGAGAGGGTGCTACAGAAATCAGGATCACTAACAAGAAAACCTAATCCATAAAGCTATGGCTACGATTTCATTTTTCCTTTTCATTTCAAATATGGGATTAACAGGGCATCTCATATGCTTCATACTACTGCCCTGTAAATGTGTCCCAAATAAAGCAACTTAAAGCGGTTCTGCACACTAATTTTATTTTTTTTCTTCTCATGTTAAAAATATTATGAGTCTAACAATAAACTCACTTGTTTGTCCGTCCGGTATCCATGGCCGTTTTTTCAGAAAAAAATGCACTTTTAAAATAAACAGCTTTGTAATTTTGCTTGTGGGCATTTGAAGCCCACAAGCAGTCACTTCCTTGTTCCCTTTCGTTGGTTCCCGCACATGCGCACGGGTAACAGCGCCGAGCTGTGTAAACACTTCACGTCCTTAAAATCTCGCAAGATTTCAGGTCGGATGTCCGCACTGACTCCTGGGATGAATGACACCAGATCCCAGGAGACAGTGCGGCACTCAAAGGAAATGACGAGGATCCCCGCACAGACCCCGCCCACCCCCGCAGGGAGAACAAAGATGAAGCCAGCATTCAAGGTAGGCTTAAAAGATGCAGAATTGAACCATTAATTCTGTCATCTAACATGCTAGCGAAGACATAGAAAGTAAGATTATGAGATGGGTGCAGAACTGCTTTAAAAGGTTTAGAGTGTGGAGTGCTACTTGTATGGAATCGCATGGAAGAATTTGGGATCAGAGCAGGCTGACGTAAGGTAAATGACCAATTCAGCAGCCCCCAAGGGGGTAGTGTGCTACACATGCATGCATGCATGCATGCATGCATACATACTATCCTACTGCAGCATAAAGATTGGGACACCCTCTATTAAGGGGAAGTTGGACCTGTGTGTTGCAACAAATGTTGGAAAACTGCAGTGTAAAATGGCTTTACAATTTGCCTGAGTTGGATTTCATTCTGTTAGAATAATCCTAACCCTTTACCCTTAATGTCCTTTGGAAGCCAAAGAAATGCACATACATTTTAGATTGACTTTTGTGCTAGCCTACGTTTTTTATCTTTTGGCTCCTGCTTTCCTGTTACAGCAGTTGCGCAGGGTGTTTGAAATGCACTGTGCAGTCTAATGGACACCAGGTTTGACCCAGTGTACTCTGTAATGTTACGGACCAGGTCAGACCCTTCCCTTCCTTATGCAGTAAATCTTGTTAGAAGCAGTGATGGCTGGATCCCTTGAAGGAAAAAAATGTTTTTAATGGATTTTCTAGTGTAGCATTCTCCCACAGAAGCCACTGGCTTTCAGTGATCCCATTTCCCTACTTGGTGCACCCATGACATTTTCTTATTTCACTGGCTCAATTAACGTGTGTGTGTGTGTGTGTGTGTGTGTGTGTGTGTGTGTGTGTGTGTGTGTGTGTGTGTGTGTGTGTGTGTGTGTGTGTGTGTGTGTGTGTGTGTGTGTGTGTGTGTGTGTGTGTGTGTGTGTGTGTGTGTGTGTGTGTGTGTGTGTGTGTGTGTGTGTGTGTGTGTGTGTGTGTGTGTGTGTGTGTGTGTGTGTGTGTGTGTGTGTGTGTGTGTGTGTGTGTGTGTGTGTGTGTGTGTGTCTTTCTCTCCTCACCTTCCTGGTAGAGAGCTTTCAGAGTTACTGCTTGCTAGGAGAAATGTTTAGGCAGTGCTGCTTTGTAGAAAAAAGAAAATGCATATAGTCTCTAAGGCACAGTGCTTAGGTCAGTACTTGCAAGGCCTTATGATCCTTAGCTGCCACCTGAGTGCTTCACGGTGAGGGAGGCACAGCCTTTCAATACCACCAGCCACTGGACCCTCTTCCATCCAACCTATCCTTGAGTGCTTCTCCAGACCAAGAGAAATCCCAGACTTTAGGGAAGCTATGGCTGGGACCTCTGTGTCCTCCAAACAGCGTCTCCAGAGCCCAGAATGTTACAGGCTCACCAGTGTCAAATGGTTATGACTGCTTTCTAGGCCGGTTGGATAATGGCTGGAAGGTCTCCATATTACCTCAGGTCTGACACACCATCTCCATAGGCCCCTACAACTGGACTTTGCTGTAACATTCTTCTTGAGGTACCTCTCTAGTAATGACTATATACCTGGGTATATGTGCACAATTCTACCAGGACTCCTATTGGGGCCCTTTGCTGATAATACCTGTTTGTACATTACATGTATGTACTTTTTCTTATATAATCCTTGTATTTCTCTACTAGTGTGCGTCTATGGTTAATGTTATATGCTGATTGCAGTAGTTCTTCTACTCCTACAATTACTTTACTGATTTAATTCCCAGGAATGGAATTTCCCTCTGTTCAGATGTCCTGTCCTGGGTGGAGTCCCTGACACCTTATTTATTTTATTTTTTTTAACCCCAGTGAGCAAAGGTGCGGGCTTCTATATTTACCTAATGGGTTTAGTGCAATATCCAGTTTGGGGAGGGCCATTTATCATAACCCCCCCAAATGGAGGGCTACACCTTTTTTATCCTTAAGTATACTTTGATGCATGTTCTAGCTTAATGTTTAATGAGATGCTTCTTCTTGTTCAACTTCAACCTTCCCTCCCCAGTTACTGCTAGCTGCACGCCAGATGGCCTTTTCTCAATTGCTGTTCCCAGCACCCTGACTGCACCAATGGTGGACCTGAACTCTGTTCACTTACTTGGCAGTGGTGCCGAATGTGACCCAGTGGCCAGAAATGATGCATTCCTGCTGTATACATTCCCTCTTTCTTCCTGTGGGACAACATTGAGGGTAAGGGTACTAAAATATTAAAACCTTTTACTGAAAATTATGTTATGAGAAATGTATACCAGAACATTTATTGTAATTCGATATTTAAAATGAAATCAATAACATGAGGTATTTTCTCTAGCAATTGGACATGTAGCATGTGAAATGTATTCTCTGAAAAAAAATGGTAGTGGCGGATTGTGGCTGGATTGAATCTATATTTAAAGTGTGTTGGGGTTTTTTATTTTATTTTTTTCCTACCTATAGCTGAACTTTAACGTTTTAGTTGAAAAACTTGCACCTCAGCTTGATCAAAACTGCTGAATATTTGAGTTGCCAAAAGGATTTGTATTTCTGTCCAATCTTGAGACTTGCACAGTTCTGCAACACAGCCCAGACCTGCCTGGTGTAGCAGAAGACAAAGTAATCTTTTTCATACAGCCACTTCATTAAAACAGTTCATATTAATGCAATAAACTTGAGCACAAAGTACAGTACTCTTTAATGTAGTAACAGTCAAACACGCTGTCCAGCCATCTTCAGTTTCCGTTGTAGGTCCTCATTGAGAGTGCCTGCTCCTTAGTCCAAGGGGCCCTCTCTTCCAGCCTGTTCCCATCTTTCTTTTGCCCAGGGCTCCATGCACTCAAGATTATAAAAGGGCATCAACTCCACCCAGAAAGGGTCATCTAGCACCTGCTTGCCTGTGCCTGGACAAAGGGAGATGCAGCAGACAGCTGGCCTTATATCTTGGTCACGCTGCAATCTTCGGTCAGCATATTCTATTGTACATGAGCACAGTAGCATACCCAATAGCCTGAGGTACCTGCAATCCTTGATTTAAGAAAAAATGCAATGCCTGCATCTTGTAGTAGAAGGGTAGAATTGTGTGTTTGGCCCCATAAACCTTTAAATGGGAGCACCAAAAAGTACTTAAACAGAGGTGCTCTCATTCCATGGGGTCAGAAAAGCATGATTCTGCACTAAAGCTCATGCACTTTTCAATGCTCATGCTGCAAGCAAAACAATGCTCAGGTATGAACAGGCCCCTTTTTTTTTTTTTTTTTTTGGACAATGAGATTATTGAACTTTAGAGTTCTGCTGGGTGGAGGAGAAATTAAGTCGGCAGCTACAAATTCTGCAGCTGCTGACTTTTAATATAAGGACACTTGCCTGTCCATGGAGCCCACAATGTTCTCACTCGAAGCTGGCCCGTTCCTGCTGCGCATGCTCGAGTCGCACTGCGCAATTTGAATGGTCCCTGCTGTCTTCTAGGACCTGTGTGTCTCCCAGAAGACAGCAGGGGGGGGGGGAGGAGGGGCTGGATATAGTGTAGTTTGCCGCACAATGCAAACGCTTTGCGGTGCTCTATGCCCGGAAGTGGGTGCAGATGCCTGGATTTGACCGTTATCTGCGCTCCCCCTGAAAGGTGCCAAATGAGGGGGGATCCGATAAGCGGAAGTTTCATTTCTGGGTGGAACTCTGCTTTAAAAGTAGGGGCCAAGGCTTCTCTTGGCCCTACTTCTCCTGTGGGGGTCACAGGAGTGTGCTTGGTTCTGCACTCCTGTGACCTGTTTTAAGACAACAGTGAGCTAAAGTCTGCTTTTAGCTGACGTCGCCATTCAGGACTCTGGCGTGATCCTGACTGTAATGTGGGAATCCACCCAGATGCCTAGGGGGCAGCTGGCTCAGCCTCTCGGTGCACTACTGAACTCCAGCCGGTCACTCCTGCCCCTCCACAGCCTAGTGATTGTTGGAGGAGCAGGGAGACTGAAACTGACAGTCTCTGCTCACTGAAGACCGTGAAGAACTGAGCGATCAGCATTCTTTGATTACTCAGCTCTCGGTCTTGGAGGCAGCAGGGACAGAGGCAGTATCTGACCAATGCTGCATCCACCTAGGTGAGTATGTAGTGATTTTTGTTTTTTGTGACTTCTTTTTTTTTTTTTTTTTGTGGGGGGGGGGGGGGGGGGGGGTGTGGGGCGGGGGGGGGGGGGAAATGTTGTCCTACCTTTAAAAAAAGGCAGCACAGGCAGAGCTCCACTGCAGGCTTGGTTCCACTTAACAGATATGCAGGTTCTGTTTTCTTCTTTAGGTCCATGTTTATGCATTCATTCTCCTTTTTCACTATAGAAGGTAGAGTTGGCTTATTAAAAACAATGTGCCCCACTTGTAGCTGTGGATTATGTCAACAGTTTGTGCATTTAAATAGAATGGAAGTAAGGGATATAGATAGAGATACTATATATAATATAATATATATAATATATATAAATATAATATAATATATAATCTATATATAAATATAATATTGTATGTATAAAATGGTTAAACTATCTTTGAGTGAGGTTATTAATGCAAAGTGTAATCCTAGGTGATTGGAGATCAGGCCGTGTATGAGAATGAGCTGCTTGCCACAGAAACTGTACAGACATGGAAAGGAATATCCATTACCAGAGAAACCACATTCAGGTAATTTTATTTTTTGGTTAGTCTTGTTGGTAAGGGATTCACTTCCTTTCCTGTTTTTAGCAGGCAAGAAAAATAACATAAATTAACACTGTACATGTAGGCAATCATTACTAACCTAGCGGGACCCCCCCCCCCCATCAAAGACACATGGAAAGTAGGCTATATGGGTTCCAATGGCATAGTTCACACCAGTACAGTGTGTTACAGTTCCCGAAACAAAAGTACAACATGCTATGGTGGGGTGTGTTTTGGGTAACAGGTTATTAAAGGTCCACCTTACAGGTATTCTATGGTCAAGCTTGTGCCCGATCCTCAAGACACAATGGTTTTTCTGTAAAATTGCAAGCCAGAACAGTTATGTTCCTCATCTTCAATAACCCCTTCCTGCCGACCGCACGCAGATATGCGTACTTGAGTTTCGGGGGTTTTACAGGGATGATGCCCGCAGCTGCAGGCATCATCCCTGGTACCGTTTGTTTAGAGCCGGCGATCGGCTTTCTAGGTATAACAACCGATGCGGCTAAAAGCCGCTCGGCTGTTATACCAGAGGATCGGTAGGGGACATCCCGCAGCTCTTACTGGTCCTCCCGTATTGGAGGCCCGATCGTACATTCATCGCTTCCGGCGGCTAGTGAGGGACTGGAACGAAGCTGGAAACGGCTTGGTTCCAGTCTCCTTGATGTAAACACGGAAGCAACGTCACATCCTGTTTACTCGGCTGCCAATGGCGCCGGATTTAATAAAGTACACAGTATTCAGATACACCGTTTTCAGTGATCTGAATACTTTGAAGTGCAAAGGAGGGATTTGTGGTCTTTTAGATCCCCCGATTCCTCCATAAAGAGTACCTGTCACCACGGATGTTTACATTCCTTGTGACAGCAATAAAAGTGATCCTGCTTCTTTTTTTTTTTTTTTTTTTTTAAACACAATTTAATTATCTAAAATAAATAAAATAATAAGAAAAAAAGCGCCCCCCCTTCCTCGCGAGCTTGCGCAGCAAAGAACGCATACGGAAGTCGCGCCCGCATATGTAAACAGTGTTCAAATCACACATGCGAATAATTCTAGCACTAGACCTCCTCCGTGACTCTAAGCTGGTAACCGTAAAACATTTTAAAGCGTCGCCTATGGATATTTTTAGGTACCGTAGTTTGTTGCCATTCCACAAGTGCGTGCAATTGTAAAGGGTGACATGTTTGGTATCTATTTACTCGGCGTAACATCTTTCACATAATACCAAAAAATTGGGCTAATTTTACTGTTTCGTTAATTTTAAAATTCATGAAAGTATCTTTTTCCCAAAAAGTTGCGCTTAAAACACAGCTGCACAAATACCGTTTGACATAAAATATTGCAACAATCGTTGTTTTATTCTCTAGATTCTCTGCTAAAAATGTATATGTGTTCTAAGTAATTTTCTAGCAAAAAATATGGATTTCAACTTGGAAACACCAAATGTCAGAAATGGGGTTAGTCATGAAAGGGTTAAGGTAGTGTCTGGAGAAAAAACAAACTGGTAGCCGAAACAAGATGAGAACCTAATGTAGTAAATGGGTAATAACCGCCATCGATGACAGATAAGCATTGGGTACATTTAAAAAAAGTTTGACATGGTGAGATTTTTACATCTGAAAGGCTGCAAATTACCTTTTTGGTATATGCAAACTCATACAATGCTTGTGTAGAGCATGGCTGTCTCCATGCAGAGAAGATCATGGTGGCTCTAGATTGTGAGCCCAATTCTATATCCTTTTGAGGGACATCAGAATGAGTGCAAAGTGCACTCGTGGGCACCCATTTAGTAGGTTTATGGTGGTATGTTGAAAGGTGTACCATGGAATTTTAAAAGGTTCCAAACAAAGCCAAGTACAAGCAAGATGTCACTTTTAAAGAACAAAATGATGCATTTAATGAAATGTCACTGCTCCGATTTTATAGGTGTAGCATAAATTCCAAAATAAACTTACAATTCAACCTCCATCCCAACATGCAACTGTTCAGACTGTCAAAGATCCAACTTTTAAAACTATTTCTATACCCCCCCCCCCCAAAAAAAAAAAAAAACACTTGAGCATTTGAATCTATATGCTGGGGGAAACTTGGTTTAAAGTATACATTTTGCCATTTAAAGAACTGGAAAAAAACCAAACTGTCGGAGGTCATATCTATAATTGTCGGAGGTAATCTATATTACCAAAAGTCTTATGCCCTGTACACGCGGTCGGATTTTCCGACGGAAAATGTCCTATCGGACAATGTTGTTGGAAATTCCGACCATGTGTAGGCTCAATCGGACTTTTTCCGTCGGATTTTCCGATGGACAAAATTTTATCTCCTGCTCTCAAATTTTCCGACAAAAGTCCTATCAAACTTTTTCCGATCGTGTGTAGCGAATTCCGACGGACAAAGTGCCACGCATGCTCAGATCACATTACAAGACCAAAGCTATTGGCTACTAGCCTCTACGTAGTCCCGTCGTAGGTAACAAACGTCACCACGTTCAGAATGATCGGATTTTCCGACAACTTTGTCCGACCGTGTGTATGCAACACCAGTGTCGGACAAAATCCGTCGGAAAAAATCCGATGGATTTTGTGGTCTGATTTTCCAACCGTGTGTACGGGGCATTAGTCCGTAGAGTTCAACATTGAGTTGGCCCACCCTTTGCAGCTATAACGGCTTCAACTCTTCTTGAAAGGCTGTTCACAAGGTTTAGGAGTGTGTCTATGGGGAATGTTTTGACCATTCTTCCAGAAGCGCATATGTGAGGTCAGGCAGTGGCACTGATGGATGAGATGGCCTGGGTTGCAGTCTCTGCTCTAAAGGTGTTTTTTATCAGGTTGAGGTCAGGACTCCAGCAAGACAATGAGAGATGGTACTGGGACCTGATACTGGACGTGATGCAACAAGATGTTGCCTCAGCGCTGGTCATGGCAAGTGCGTTACACTGCCAGAATGCATTGTAGGGGGCGGGGCCGTCTTTTCGCATGGGCACGCTGGGCAGTTGCCTGGGGAGCCCCAACAACCCCAGCCAGAGCCGGACTGGCCTACCAGGATACCAGGAAATTTCCTGGTAGGCCGCCTGCCCTGGGGCCGCTTTTGAGTTGCGGCTGCAGCGATCCGCTCTTTCACTCTCTCTCCACCTGTGTATCACGGAGCTGGCTGGGTCTATGTTCGGCGGCCATGCTGCAACAAGGTCCCACCCCTCTAGACCGGCTTGTGCAATAGTAGATTGAATCAGTGTTCTGCCTATCACACGAGCCGGTCTAGGGGGGTGGGACCGGCCGCCGAACACAGACCCAGCCAGCTCTGTGATGCACAGGAGATGCCGTGTGTGTGTGTGTGTGTGTGTGTGTGTGTGTGTGTGTGTGTGTGTGTGTGTGTTACCAGGCGATTGGTGAGGCTGCATTTGATGGGCAATCTTGTGTGATTGTGTAAACGGGGCCCCAGTGCACTGTATTGCCAAGGGGGCTATAATGCTCTTAAGATGGCACTGGGCGGAAGAGGCTGTCGGGCCAGTCAAGTTCCTCCATCCCAAACTCATCCATGTCTTTATGGACCTTGCTTTGTGCACTGGCGCCAACTCAATATTGAACCCTACTGATGAAGACTGGGATGCCATTAAAGTTCAAGTGTGTGTAAAGGCAGGTGTCCCAATACTTTTGGTAATATAGTGTACATGAAAACTATACATGCAGCAGCCCTCAAAAATTACACTCGCATTTTGCGAGTGATTTTTGAGGGCTGGCGAGGAGAAGAGAGGAGAGCCGCTGTGATCTCCCAGATCACAGCAGGGAACATCACAGCTTTCGTTTCATAAGCTGTGTGTTGCCCCGCCGCGCGCCGTCACATAAGCCCCTCCCCTTTTCCGGGACTTTGATAGACAGATCACCCGTCCAATCCTAGGAGGGTGACATGTATCAAAGTTCCCCGGACAAGGGGAGGGGCTTATGTGACGGCGCGCGGCGGGGGAACACACAGCTTATGAAATGAAAGCTGTGATGTTCCCTGCTGTGATCTCAAAGTGGCGGCTCTCCTCTCTCCTCCACAGGTAGGCTGCACCATATGGGGGGGGGGGACACACAGGCTGCACCATATGGGGGGGGGGGACACACAGGCTGCACCATATGGGGGGGGACACAAAGGCTGCACCATATGGGGGGGGGACACAAAGGCTGCACCATATGGGGGGGGGGACACAAAGGCTGCACCATATGGGGGGGGGGACACACAGGCTGCACCATATGGGGGGGGGACACACAGGCTGCACCATATGGGGGGGACACACAGGCTGCACCATATGGGGGGGGGACACACAGGCTGCACCATATGGGGGGGGGACACACAGGCTGCACCATATGGGGGGGGGACACACAGGCTGCACCATATGGGGGGGGGGGACACACAGGCTGCACCATATGGGGGGGGGGACACACAGGCTGCACCATATGGGGGGGACACACACAGGCTGCACCATATGGGGGGGGGGGACACACAGGCTGCACCATATGGGGGGGGGGGGGACTTCAACATTTTGAGCCTGCATATAGTATTACTCAGAACTAGACCACCATTCTGAAATTGAAGAGCTCTAAATAAAAAAAAAAAATCACTACACTGGGGGGGGGGGACACAGGCAGCATTGGCAGGCATGGATAAAGTTGTTAATATTTTGGTGTGTGTGTTTTAACCCTTTTCTTACTGTGTGCACAGTGTTGCCAACCACCTGTATTTTTATGGGCAGCCCGTAAAAAAAAAAAAAACCAAGGCAGTTTTCTCCCTGCCCATAAATGTCAGTTAAAATGGCCTTGACCAGGGAAGGCTTGGAACTGTGAATGTGCCATTCCGGAGCTATCTGATCCTGTATTTGGTCGGGGGGCAGATTTCACTGAGGCCATGAGACGAGTGATGACAGGATGCGTCATGACAGGCATGCCAACATTTAAAAAAAACGCAACCAGAAGGCTGAGCAGGTGGAACTGAGGAGCCCTCCCTTGTGGTAGTCTGTCCAGGTAATCCAGAGTCCACAGGGATGGAGTAACAGCCCAGCTGACGGTGGCAGGGGGTGATGGTGGCAGGAGGTCTTTAGCATTGGGGACAAATTCTGGTGATCCTAGTAGCTACCAGGGATTTCCCCTCACTTTCTGCAGTGGTTATGGAACAGAAGTGAAGGGGAAATCTCTCTACTTGGACATGGGTGACAAAAACTGATGGACTAAATCCACCCTTATAACGACAATAACAAATATATTTTTTTTACCTTAAATCACATTGCTATTTGCCTAGTGTACTTTGTAGCCTAAATCCTGAAATTTGCGCTTTGAAAAATGTAGTTGTGTAAAAACTTGGCTGTGCCAACAAATTTCAGTCTGGTAGGTTGGCAACACTGTTATTTATTGTAGGATCTGTTACACCTTTTTGCTGGAGAACTGATGTTTAGTTGCAAAGTGGATTGTTTTTGGTATTTACTAATGATTCCGACGTCTTTGCTTTGTTCAGAATCCTATTAATTTCCACAGTACACCTTTCAACAGGGGCATGGGGGTGCATAAAATGATTATTGCCCAGAGAATGTAAGATGAACTAAGGTGACTATCCAGAAAAATGAGGCTCCCGTGTTCCACATTGTACAAAGTTTGTATCTCAGTAATGGATACTAATATCACATTGATGCCCTTAAGATTGACATTTTGAATGGTAAAAGATGAGACGTATCTCCCAGGGGCCTTTCAGAGGTTGACGATGTAGACCTTTTTATTTTTCCTCCAGTTGAATTCTTCGTAGTGTTGCCCTAAGTCTTCCAAAAATGGCTATACATACAGGTTTCATTGTGTTTTTAGATCATGTGCACTGCCTCCTCCTACAGGTTGCTGATTCGTTGCAGTTTTGCAGTCACTGGTTTCCTACCGCTGAAAGTACAAGTTATAACTTTTCCACCCCCACCACCAGTATCCAGTGAAGGGCCAATGGAGTTTGACATGAGGCTTGGTGTAGGTATGAATCTTTTATTATACGCCCATGTTTAAAACTAAAATATAAAGTCCTAATTGAATCTTGTTTAGTGTTCACCTTTTACAGAAAATTTGTAAAGATGGCCTTACACCGGACCCAGTCCCCACTGTACTTGCCTCCTGTGATCCAGAGCTGTCAAGGCTCCTGCAAGCCACCCAAAGGTCCAGGGATTTTAAATCCTCATTGCTTTCTCTCCATAAAAGTACAGACTAGACGAGTTCTAATTGGTCAGCGCTGTCCATGTTTAAGAATTTCTGCTGGCTGAAATTCTTTTGCATGCCTTTTTTTTAAATGGTGGCCACAGAGGAATATGCCTGTGCAGCAGCTTACTTTCTTTTGGTGTTCAGCTTCTGTAGTGTTAGGCCTGCAGAAGCACCACCCAACACGCAAGACAATATAGATTGGTGGATTCTCGCCTCTCCACGGCCTCCCTCATCTGGCTGATCAGGGCTCTCCTCAGCAGGCCAGTACTGGTTTGGGGTCCTGCTCCTTGGCGTCCCCCGCACACCAGAGGGATCCTGGGGGACAGGCTAGACTGGCTGAGTCCCAGGGCGTCAGGAGGGGGAAGAGGGTGCTGCGTAGAAATACCTGGGACATGCCACCTCAGAGGTGCAGGGGGAGGCAATGCCGCTCTAAACGTTGTGCTCAGGACGACTGCACCACGCTACACCACTGCATATAGTGCTCGCCCCCAGAGGGGCTGCTGGAAAGAACCCAGGTATCCCTCACCTGTTCAGAGGCTGCCAGCCCAGGTACTAGCTCCAGAGCACACCAACAAATTTTAGGCAATGTTGGTGACCTAACAGATCCATCCGACACTAAAACCTTTTCCATTCTGCACTTGCATAGCAACTTCTCCCTAATCCAGGCTCCTTTAGGCCCTTAGCCAAGCATAATGCTGATGACAGCTCTTCAGTAACTCAGGCTGCCTCCTAGAGGCAAAGGCCCCATAAAAGAGCTCTGAACAGGCCCTCCCAAACACTTAACTTCTCCCCAGCTACACCTCCCAGTGATTAGAGGAGGTTAAATGTAAAATATTCATAGCCCAAAAGATGGCCTCCTAGCCTAATTTTGGAGGCTTCTGCAACTGAGGTAACGAATGTCTCATGAGAAGGTAGTTACTGGAAATGGGGGGGGGGGTGCTGGTGCTGGTGAGAGTTGCTTTGAGTTTCAAAGCTCTTTCTGGAGATGAGTGGACTCCCAATGATTGTAGGCATCATTTTTGCCCCTGCCTGTTCCCCCTCAAAGCTCCTGAAAAACAGAACACAATATATTTTTGGGATTTCTAAAATATATTAATTGCTGTCCCTTCCCTGGTTTGCTTGACCTGGACAGGCCAGGGCTTATGAGGAAAGGACCACCAGCAGGGTTTTTTTTTTTTTTTTTTTTTTTTTTTTTTTTTTTAGAAATTCCCCAGGGATTCTCATTGTGAGATAATGGCAGAGGAGTTGGAAGGATAGAGGGCGACCATGCCAAAAAAATGTATAAGTTAAAACCCTATATGCATATAAACAAAATTACAAAAATTTGCAGCTGGGAATATGTTACTCTGGGGCAATCCAGGGCAGGACATTTCGACTAGACTATGAGGGATTGAGGTGGCAAGAGTTTATACAAAGTGAGGCTCGTTCCATTATTTTTTTTGTTTTGTCTTTTTCTTCAGATTCACAGTACAGTAACTACTATGAAGACCAGGACTATCCAGTGGTAAAGGCACTGCAGGAACCAGTGTATGCTGAGGTTCGGTTACTTGGAAAGAGTGACTCAAACCTTGGCCTTGTGCTGCACCAGTGCTGGGCTACACCAACCACAGACCCATTGTATGAGATACAGTGGCCAATACTTGTTAATGGGTAATTGAAGCTTCAAATCCTATTTTATTTTTTTTTTTTATTTTTTATTTTTTTTTATGTAATTAACTTTTTCTTTATATTTTTTGCTTTTCGAGGAGCTCTTGTAAATTGTGAAAAATTAATCGGCAGCTACAAAAAAAAACCAGTAGCTGCTGACTTTTAATAAACGTACTCCCCTGTCCCAGGATCTCACACTGTGCTCATCCAAGCCCTTTTTCTCCACCAGTCTTTGGTCCCCAGCACCAGCATCTTAACTGTGGGCACCCTGTACATTGTGCATTGTCCAGGGGTCTTCTGGGACCTGTGCCAGAAGACTATGGGGAAGAAGAGGGAGAGAAGAACTTTTGGCAGGTACCTGCTTCCGCTTGGATCACCTAGGTGACATTTCTGAAAGGAGTGTGGGGGAGGCCTTAAAGCGAAACTTCCCCTTTTGGGTGGAGCTCCCCTTTAACAGTAAGCATAGGCAAATGACATTTCCCAGTAAAGTATTTTACAATACCTGATGGGAAGTGAAGTGAGAATCTCTCCAAAAGGAAGGAAATGGCATCTTGGACAGGTGACACAAGTGCCTAATTAAAATTTCACTTTTTTTTTTTTTTTTTTTTTTTGAGCTAAAAATGTTGGCTTTCATGCCTTGCAACAGTGGTCAGCAGAGCAGAAGAATGAATCTCCCTGACTTGAAAGCAGATGGCAATAAAAACTCGACAAGAGCTGTAACCTAACAAAATGTAGTGTTGGTTTTAAATGCATTAACTTCACTGAACCTTATTTTATCATTGTGTATATTTCACCATATGCAATGATTGGCCAGGTTTGTGACAGGTTATCTTTATAATATTCATTTTTTTTTCTACGTGCTTTACTTGTGTGGGTTTTTATTTTTTTATTTTTAAGCAGCTTTATGTAATTGCAGATGCCCATTCACTGGTGACAATTACATCTCTGAGCTGATGCCAATTGATGTCACCTCCACAATTCTGTTCCCGACCCACTACTCCCGCTTCGGTCTGAAGACCTTTCTCTTTGTGGATGAGAACACTGGTCAAACCCTCAGAGGACAGGTAGGCTAAGCTATGGGCTTTGTCTTTGAGATTGGGATGCTGTATAGGCAAGGCCAAAATTCACAATGCATACTGGGTCCAATCCTATAGCTGCAGAGGCATTGTCTCATGTGGTGGCCATTAAAATATTTATATTTTAAAGCAGTCCTGTTTCAAAAAAAATCTGCTTTTTTGCAAGCCCCCCTGCCCTCCCAGCACAAATGTGTTTTTTTTTGTTTGCAAATGTTTTTATTAGGGCTAAACATGGGGGGGGGGGGGGGCACAAGCATCAAAAGAACATTCTGTATGGTTGTATGTAAGGTTAAATCTGCTGACATGTACATCTCTCACTTAGGCTATGAACAAGATAATAGAACAAGCAGTCAACCCAATAATTAGGGAGACAAGAAAACCTAAAAATAATAAAATGAAGGGCTATTAAAAAATAAAGGGAGATCTAGAATTCTTGATGTATAAGAATACAGTACAGGGGGTCCCCGACTTACAAACGACTCCTACTTGCAAACGGAGGGAGACAACAGGAAGTGAGAGGAAATCTACCCATAGAAAGGGAAATTCACTCCTGTAAGAGTTATTATGGGTATAAGGTGTCTCCACTGATGCTTTATCACCAGTCCATGCTTCCCTAACAACCCAAAATTTTCAAAATCCAATTGTCATTGGGACAGAAGGTGAGGTGAAATCTTCTGAACAGGGGAACAGACAGCAAAACAAATGTTACAGGGGTGATAACCCTTCTCTATGTTATCTAAAAAACGTAAAAATAGATTTTTTGGCTGGAGCTACACTTAAAAAATGTACCTGTTCCGACTTACAAACAGATTCAACTTAAGAACAACCCTACAGTCCCTATCTTGTTTGTAACCCGGGGACCCCCTGTACAGGCTATAACATTTCATTGGACTGTAATTGACTGCAGCTTAATATGACTATCCGGTTTAGCAACCTCCTATTTATCGTGCAAGTCATTCCAAGCAACCAAGTCCATCTGGGCAGTGATTGCAGATGTAGCAGCCATAACCCTCAATTTGGGCTTACTGGTTACCTCCGCTTGGCTTGTTCAATGTCTAGGGGTTCCCAGAGTTAGTACCCAACAACTTTAAACGCTGACACCATAAAAGTCCTTTTTTTAGAAAGTTTTTTTTTTTTATTTGCAGGGGTAACATACAACAAACAGTCTTGTATGGGAACAGAGGGCAAGGGTGGAGAAACTCGGGCACCTTGAGCTGCCGACCCTTAGAAGGTCTCTAATGCAAAACCCAGAGAGTAGCTACTCGCAGCTGGGCACTTCAAAGCTGAGCAATCTCTAGCCAGAGATTGACAGTCAGCACTTAGATCTGGAACTTGCATAGTCACTAATCATGAATAAAGTCTCAACCGAGAATGAATTGGGAACCTTTTCTCAGTACCTGAAACGTTTTCGGTCTCCTTGGCAGTCCTGCGAAACTGGATTTGTTAATGTCCTTAACAACCCAGCAACCAGGCACTTCTTGGGATGCCAGCTTGTTGGCCCTCCTCCGAGTCCTCCTCCGGTCACCTACACGGGCTGCGATGCCCCTCCAAGTTGAGAGCACACCTGGACACCTTGAATCCTCCCTCAGTCACTGCGCCTTGGACCAGCCAGTTCCGAGACTCAGGAACAGATGAATCCTTTGCCCCAGACCAAGCGGGTCTATGGGGCTAGTCGGAAGAACCATGTTGCGGGACGGCAAATGCTCCCAGGCCCGGGACCCCTTGCGGGGCTACCCCCTGTCCAGATTCAGGAACAGGCAGCTCCGGCCGAACACGTGACTTCAGCACCTTAAGTACCCTTCCCCAGCGGGGCCAGATGTATCCACTGATTGGCTCAGAGGAATGTTGATACCCAAACCGTCCAACCAGGCCTGATTTCTGAGCCTGTCATGTGTACCTTACTGTACCCATTACAAGGCAGAATCCTAGTACAGCCCAGCCAAACTGATGCCAAAGTTAAACCTGCACAATTAACCCTCAGGAACCCCATTACTCTTCTGAGGAGAAACTACATTTTCACATAGCGGACACCTTGTAAAAGTGTTGCCGCTACAGAGATCTAGGGGTCCTGAGCTAAGTAGGTGGGCAGTCCACATGTTCCATTTACGGTCAAAAATATGCATGGAGTCCAAGCGAGTATGGCGAATTCTTTACATCGGTCTAATGGACTCCATGCGGAGGAGCACCTGTGATCACGGTACTGAGGGACCTTTCCAGTTTAGAGCGATTGCCCATTGAATGGCGCTGAAGAGTGTATGAATTAACTTCTGTTGTGGAGGGTTAACTCCTGGGAGTTATGCGTAATAATGTGCTCATTTGGTAGGATAGAGTAAGAGGCTCCAGTTTCGTGATCAGAGTGGCAGTTTTTGTTCCAGATAGGTTCTAATACCTTACAACTCCAGAACATATGCAGGAGTGTGCCCCTGTCCTGACAACCTCTAAAGCATGTGTCGGGAACCAGTAGGAACATCCTGTGCAAGCGATCAGGGGTGTAATACCACCGGGTATGTAGTTTGAGAACTGTTTCTTTGATGGATATGGAGCGTGTGCATATTATCGATCATGTTTTGCCAGTCTTCCTCTGGGAACTCCCTGAGCTGTCTCAGCCTCCCAACCCAGCATTTCTGCAGATTTAGAAGTGTTTTAGTCATTAAGGTATCTGTATAGGGTTAAAAGGCCATATCTCTAGAGGCCTCCCCACACAGATACTCAAATGGCGTTTTTAAACAAATATATTGCTCCTCTCAATTTAGTAGCGTAAAAGTGCCTTATCTGTAGATATTGGTAAAAACTGACCTGTCAAGGGCAAAAGCTTGCTGTGTTAAAGGCCGGGGGGAATAAAGGTTCACCCATAAAGGAAGATGGGAGTGGAACTTTGGGCTTTAATTGGATTCTCTTCCAGTAGAGGGACCAGAGATAGTGGCCCACAACGCCATTTAATGGAGTGATATCCTTCGGGGTAATTGAGCTCGACCAAGGAAGACCCGGGAGGTAATGTGGAGCAACCGAGACTCACTCGAACTGCAACCACGGTATGGAAGCGGAAGCGTGCCAGCTGGACGGGATGCAAGGAAGTATTTCCATAGGTCCGGGCATCCCAAACCACCTCTTATTCGGGCTCTATACAACATCAGGTGACTCAATCCGGGCTTCTTACTTTGCCATATAAATTTGAGTAAGTCTGATTGGATTTTTTTGTATTGTAGAGTGGGATACATATAGAGGCAGGGATCTGAAAAGGAACAGGGAGGATAGACCTTTTTACTGCTTGAATGCGGCCTAAGCATGATATACAGTAAGAGGACCATTGGTTTAGAAGGTTTTTGATAGTGGAAAAGACTTGTGGGTAATTCAGTGAGTACACCTGCTTGAGAGGGGGCTAGTTTCATACCTAAATATTGCAGTGAATTATGGCTCCAGGAGAATTTTCTTTTAAGGGTGGTCATTAATGGTTGGGGAGATGGATGGGAAATGCTGTGCATTTAGATGGGTTCACTCCTAATCCTGTGAGTTGATGGAAGGAATCTAGAGACCTAAACAGGTTAGGGAAGGGGGGTCAGAGATTAATAGGACATCATCTGCGTATAAGCTGATTTTGAATTCTTGATCACCTTTTTGTCTGTCCTTTATGTTGGGGTTGTTGGAGATGGAGCTAGCCAGGGGCTCCATGGCAAGGGCAAATAAGAGGGGAGAGGGCATCCCTGCCCCACAGCTTGGGGGACAGTATGAAGAGTTACAACCTGGGATTTTAATACTTGTACGGGGATAGTGGTACAGGCTTTAAATTCACCACTGAAACAGAATTTAGATGGGGTCCTTTGGCCCTACTTGGAAATAGTACTATCGAAGGCTTTATTAATATCCAGGCTCAGGAGTAAGACTTTCTTGGAATGTGTCAGTGTCCTGGATAATGTTTGTTGCCAGTCGACTGTTATCGGTCATTTGTTCAGATGGTATAAAGCCCGTTTGATTGGGGGGATATCAAGGTGGTAATGACCGAGGCTAGACGATCTGCTAAGAGGTGTCCAAAGATTTTCAAGTCGTTATGACAGATGTGGGGCTAAAATTTTGGGGTATGGTCTTTCCCCCGTTTGGGTATAAGGGATATATCCGCCAATAGCATTTCTTCGGGGAAGTGTTTCTTTTCTTACATCAGGGGGCATAGTCATAATATTTACTATGTGGGTTATAGCGCCACTGATAGGTGATGGACACTGGCACGCCCTAAGGCAAGAAGTGTACTCGCTATATAATCCCTCCCACTACTGGGAGTCAGTTTTTTTTTTTTTTTCCGTCAGTGTCTACGGTGTTGAGCACGAGGTAAAGATGGGCTGTGCTGAACCCCACTGGAAGCTTCCCTGCTGGGGCTAGCAATGCTGATCAGATCCATTCTGATGTCCTTTCAGGGGCTAAACGAATGGTACCTGGTCCTAGTGTCTGAAGAAACAAGGTTTTGCTTGCGAACGCTTCTTTTGGAGAGCCTGACCCTGGGATCCAGTACTTTTTGGTAGTAAGGCCATAACGTGTTTTTTTTTTTTTTTTTTTTTTTTTTTTTTTTCTGGCAGGGTGCTGTGGCATGTCCAGGATTGTGGGTAACCTAAGGTTTCGGAGCCCACCATGAAGGGTGAAGATTGGGTTTTATCTCAGATAACCCTGCTGCGAGGAAAGGTAAGGGAGATTTTCTCAGAAATTTCTCCTATGTATAATGCTGTCATGCCTGTGTCACCACTGGGGGCTGTATTGAGCACTCACCGACCTGATGCTGGAAACGGCGCAGAAGCCTTCATTTCTCATCTCCTCCGGCCACCAATGGATCCTCTGGTAAGAAAGGGGGGGGGGGTCTGGTGGTACTCTTGCGCCCCCAATGTTTTTGTTTTCCCCTTCGGGGGATTGATATGCCAAAGCGGTTTCTTTTTTTTTTTTTTTTTTTTTTTTTTTTAAAACGGACCACACCAGCTGCTCTTAAGACCAGGAGCTCCTCCTAAGGGTTCTAAAGGGGTAAATGGTTTCACAATAAACTAAATCCACTTTCAAATGAATGTCATCCTCCTCTGAGAGGGATGCGGCTGGTCAGATTGAGCCGTCAGGGGGAACTGTTGTAGCTGCGCTAGACACTTCAGTCCCTGTATATACCACACAAGAGTTTTTATCTTTCCACATTACAAATGGTAGAAGATTGATGCTATATCTCTCCATAGTGGGGCCAAACATAGCAGATTCTCATCTAGTGCTCAGGACCCTCTTATTGAGGTGCAGGAGGCTAGGGATCAGGTAGATCTTCCCAAAGATTTGGAAGATACTTTTTTTACCCTCTTCCGAGGATCCTAATATAGGAGTAACATCACAAGACAGGTTGCTTGTGCACTCACTTACTAAATTGGTTCGTTCCAGCAATTGATGCTGCAATTGCCTCAGTGAGCAAGAATCTCACATGTCCGGTGGATAATGCGCTGATGTTATAGGATCCAACAGATACAAAGTTGGAACTTCTTTCTAAAAGCAATATGTCTTTAGTAAGTTCAGCAGCGAAGCCGGTTCTTGCTGCAATTGGTGTATTCCAGTCCATTAAGGAACAGTTTGTGGAGATACTTAAAGTTCTGCCTGATCAGCAGGCCCAGCAATGAAATGGTGTATCGGATGCACTGTTTCACAGTAGATGCTATGAAAGATTCTATAATTTAAGCCTCACAGCTTATGCTTGGACTAGTGCATTTTCGCAGAGTTCTAAGGCTGAAAAAATTGGTCAGCCAAAGCACCCTGTAAAAAGCTCCTAGCCAGTTCCCCCTTTTTTCATGGTGAATGGCTATTTGGAATGGCTATTTGGAAATGATCTGGATAAAATGCATCCAAAGGATCTCTAATGGGAAAAGCTTTTACCAGTAAAGAAGTTTCAAATATTTCTCCTTTAAGCATGCTGCCTCTCCTGGGCCAGGGGCATCAGCCTCTAGGCAGTCTCGACAGCCTCAACCGTCAGGCTCAAGGGGAAGACCCCCAAGGTCAGCACCAGGGTCAGAAGATCTTGGGGCAGAAAGCCCACAAAGCAGGATGCTAAAGCCTCCTCATGAAGGGGTGCCCCCGCTTGGGTGGGGGGTAGGCTCCTGCAACTCAGAGGAACAATGTCAAGACAGGTGGGTGGTTTTTGCAGTTTCTCTAGGTTAGTTTCGCTAGTTTCCGTCTCCGTGTGTTTTTTTTTATTTTTGACCCAAGAAGAAAAAAGTTCCCAAGGATCCAGAGACAGTCTTTCTGGCTCTGGATCATCTATTATCCCAGTCGGGGGATATCGGAGGTTCCCTTAGTGTAACAGGGCACATGTTTTGATTCAAACCTTTTCACAGTTCAAAAACCAAACGGAGGTAAGACCCATTCTAGATCTCAAGTCTGAATCAGCACTTGTACATCCGATCCTTTTGCATGGAGTCAATCCGATCGGTTGTGTCCATCCTGCAAGGAGAGTTTTTGGCTTCAGTCGATATCAAAGATGCATATCTCCACGTGCCAATATTTCCCGCTAACCAGAAATTTCTGCACTTTGAAATAGAAAATCATCATTTTCAGTTGTGGCCCTGCTATTCAGTTTAGCCACAGCACCACAGGTGTTCTCAAAGATTCTGGCACCTCCTTTAGCCAGATTAAGGGCTCGAGGCATAACGGTCCTAGCCTATTTGGACTATCTACCTTTAATAGATCATTCAGTCTCAGGTCTAAACCAGAGCCTGATCACAGCTGTAAACTACCTGAAATGTCTGGGTTGGCTACTCAACCTAGAATCCTCCTTTAAAACCATCAAGGAGATTACAGTACTTGGGGCTGGTTATAGATACCGTACAGAAGAATGTGTTCTTACCCCAGACAAGAATCCGTTCCATTGTAGGACTAATTCAACTTGTCAAAACAAAGAAAAATTCTTCCATTTGGCTGTGCATGAGATCGTTGGGGGGGGGGGGTGGGGATGGTGGCCTTCGAGGCCGTCCCTTACATGCAGCTTTTCACTCAAGACTGCTTCAAAACACCATCCTGTCGGTCTGGAATAAAAAGATTCAGGCCTTGGTTTTTTCCCAATACGCTGGGCTCCCAACGCAAGTCAGAGCCTAAATTGGTTATCCAGCAAAAGGGAAAATCTTTTCTATCTGTATCGTGGAAAGTGTTAACAGATGCCAGCCTTCTAGGTTGGGGAGCAGCCCTGGAAGAAGATTCTGTCAAGGGGCGATGGTTTAGGTTAGACCTTGCCTGTCAACATTTTGGAAGATTCGAGCAGTACGTCTGGCCCTAGAATCTTGGATGGTCAGATTACGGGACTGTCCTGTCAGGATTTTTTCTGACAAGGCCACAGCTGTGGCTTGAATCAATCACTGGGGGGGGGGGGGGGGGGGGGGCACGAGAAGTCGTGCAGCCCAAAGAGGTGAATACTGTTCGAGCTTGGGCAGAACACAACATTCCTTGCCCATCTGCAATTTTCATTCTAGGAATAGAGAATTGGCAGGCGGACTAAAGTCGCCAACAATTATTTCCGGGAGAATGGTCTCTTCACCTTGACATCTTCCTAGCGATATGTCAGAGATGGGGGTATTCCGCACATGAATCTATTCACGTCCAGATTCAACAACAAAGATACACCATTTCATTGCTGGTCCTGCTGATCAGGCAGAACTTTAAGTATCTCCACAAACTGTTCCTTAATGGACTGGGATACACCAACTTTGTGTAGAGAACAAGGGATCCGCTAGCAGGTGGAACAGTTGAATTTAGTCTGCCCATGGGATCAATTTTTTACTGATCTATGCGTTTCCTCCTGCTTAATCCTGCGGAAGTAGCAGAACTCGAACAAAGAGGTGATTCTGGCGGCCCCAGCGGGCCATTATAGCCAGACCTTCTCGCACAGGGTCCGGTATTCCATCCTACCTTGCAGACAAAAAGTTTAACAGGTTTGACTGTTCCCGCTTTATAAAGGATCATAGGTGATCTCCTTCGGTAGTGTCTACTTTGATTAATGCCAGGAAGCCAGCTTCCAGAATCATTTACTATAGAGTCTGGAAGGCATATGTTTCTTGGTGTGGATCCAGGGGTTGGCACCCCAGGAAGTATGTCATAGGCAGGATCCCTGATTTCCTGCAAATGGGATCTGAAATGAAGCTGGCCTTGACTTCTATCAAGGGCCAGATTCTGGCCTTGTCAGTTTTTTTTTTTTTTTTCCCAATGGCCTCTTGCTTCCCAATCTTGGTGCATAGCTTTTTCAGGGGGTAACATTGATTAATCCCCCTATCAAGGCACCTCTAAATCCTTGGGATTTGAACGTGGTCTTATCGGCTTTGCTGTATCAGCCATTTGAGCTTTTACAAGAAATTCCCTTGGTTCTTTTGACAAGATCTTTCTGGTTGCCATTTCTTCTGCTAGAGTATCGGAACTAGCGGCTCTGTCTTGTAAAGGGCCACATTTGATCATGCATAAGGATGAGGTGGTTTTATGTCCTCCTGAATTCCTACCAAAAGTGGTAACTGGTTTTCATTTTTAAACCAAGATATTTTGCCTTCTTTCTCCCCAGAGCCTCAAACTAGGGAAGAGAAGGTGCTACATTCCCTTGATGTAGTAAGAGCGCTTTGTCCTTCTTTTTTTTTTTTTTTTTTTTAAAGGCGACTGCTCAGGTTTGCAAAACACATCCTTTTTTGTTTGTAATGCCAGAGGGTCCAAAATGTGGACAGGCGGCATCAAAATCCACTATTTTCCAAATGGATTCGTCAAGTGATTGTTCAAGCTTCGACTTTTCATGTTGGAGCACACTCATCCATGACGATTAGTGCCTCTTGGGTGGTGCATCATCAGGCCTCTATGGTTCAGATCTGTAAGGCCGCAACTTGGTCTTCGGTTATACATTTATCAGATTTTATCAAATCGATATTAAGTCATGAGGATATTTCCTTTGGGCGCAGTATGCTGCAGTATGAGTCCTCTGGCCTCCTTTTTTCCCTCCCTTCAGTTGCCATTGCTTTGGGACATCCCACATAGTAAGTACTATGGCTCTGTGTCCCCTGATGTAAGAAAAGAAAACAGGATTTTTTATAACCGCTTACCTGTAAAATCCTTTTTCTTTGTACATTAGGGGACACAGGGGTCCCCCTCCCTTCTTGGTATACACGTCTATTGCTTGCAGGGACAGACTGACAACTCATGGGGCCCCCGGGCAATAGGAGATCCTGGGGCCCCCTGTCCCCGCCCATGTGTTCCCACTCACGCTTAAGCCACACCCACACAAATCCCAACCTACATACTGTACTGCCCACACTACATGCATTCATCACAGAATTTCTCTGCACTGTTCAAAATGTTATAGAATATAAAGAGAAATTAACTTGCATTAAAAGATTGTAAAGGCTCATTATGTATGTTATTTAAAAAAAAAAAACATACTTTCCTCCACTTTGCAGCTCGTTTTGCACAGAGTGGCCCCTGATCCTCGACCTCCGTGGCTATCGTGGCTCCTCCCCACATCAGATGACCCCCCCAGGAGAAGCATTCTCTGGGGGGGGGGGGGGGGGGGGGGCTACCTTGCGGGTGCGCTCCCGAGTCCAGCATTTGCATCTATACACATGTTTACATACATGTGCCCGTTCTACATAAAGCTTTTCATATAGAGCGTGTGTAGGGGTCATGGGTGTGATTTACTTTTTTACTTTTATATAATTTTCACTGACCAATGTAAGGTTTTTTTTTTTTCTGCTGACCACCAATGTAAGGGACATTATTCTCACTGATAGTTCTTTCTGCCAAAGTGTACAGATATCGGTGTTGGGGCAAAGCACTCGGTGTATAGATGTCAGTATAACACATAAGGAATATGTATATCTCTATATATCTGACATCTATACACAGTTCTTTCCCTAACATTGATATCTGTATACTGAGAGCTATAACTTGTATACAACACTGATATCTGTACCTTGCGTGACACTCTAATGAGCTTGTTGCACAAATCACTTTATTACACTTTATTTATGATGTCTAATTTATATAACCCATGTGTAGCACTATATTTGATTGGCTGCTTCAGGCCTAAGCAGAAGCAAACAGCCAATCAAATATAGTGCTCAATATGGATTCAATAAATGATGCATAGCCATAGATATCATAAAGTGATTTGTGCAGTGCAACAGCAGGTACTACTTTGCAACACCAGACTGCAGATGCGACTACAGAAAACCAGACTGCGGATGCGACTACAGGAAATAACCAGGGACTGGGGATGCAACTACGGGAGATGATCAAGTAGCCAGTTTTAAAATTTAAACTTTTAGCAATGCACAGCTATACGGGGGGGGGGGGGGGTAAACATTGCCTGGGAGGGTTTAGCATAACAGTGAGTCTACAGGCAGTGTATATAGGCAGCAGTGGCTGCTGGTGTTCAAAATGTTTGGGGGGCAGCAAACTAAAAAAAAAAACTTTAAACGCAGCTACTGTGCCCATCCTAGGATGGGCTCCGGTGTATTCGCAAAGCCCACATGCAGAGCCTGCCAGGAAGTCGGCGCTGCGCTAATCACAGGCAGGGAGGCATTTCCTGATCTCTGCAGCCGCTAATCGGGGCAAGGTCTTACTGCCTGTGATTAGCGCAGTGCGGACTTCCTGGCGGGCTCTGCAAGTGGGCTATGCAAACATGCCGGAGCTCATCCTTGATGCCCATCAAGTGCGGCCACGGTGCCCATCAATTGCAACTGAATTAGGATAAAGACCTACCTGGCCAGCCGGGAACACCTTCCACTCATGGGTCTGGGGGTGGAGCTTTCGGCGATGGGGGGGGGCAGGGCTTTCGGCGGTAGGGGCGGGGATTTTGAAGTCCAGGTCACATACAGTCTACATACGGACAGACTTAGAAGATATGGGGGCCCACCCCTGATGTCGGGCTCTCGGTTGGTGACCAAATGGTCAGTCTGCCCCTGATTGCTTGGCTACAAAACGAAAGACTGCCAATAGTGGGAGGGGGTTATATAGGGAGTACACTTCTTGCCTTAGGGCGTGCCAGTGTCTATCACCTATCAGTGGCCCTATAATCCACATAGTAAGTACTATGACTCCGTGTCCCCTGATGTACATCAAAGAAAAGGATTTTATATGTAAGCCGTTATAAAAATCCTGTTTTTCCTTGTATTAGAGTTTAGTCAGTTTGGGGATTAAGGAATCTGCAAACTTCTTGTAATAGGTGGCAAAGAATCCGTCAGTACCTGGGGTTTTAGAGGGTTTGAGAGATTATTGTGGCTATTTCCTCTGTTGTGCATGGGGCGTTGATTTGTAACTGCTCCTCAGAGCTGGGGGGGGGGGGGGGGAAGCGGGAGGTCGGGACCTAGGGGCAGAAAATAGCTTTTGATAAGAGAAGATGTTCAGAATGTCTCTCAGGTGAGTGGTAAGGTTACCATTATTGTCCCTTTAATTCTTTAATTTGTAGAGGCGTGTCGGGTTGGGTATTTTTGTTTTAGCTTACGCGCAAACGTACTGTGTTTTTTTGGCGTTTCCTAGTGGTGGAGATTTCAATCAAGTGGCCCCTCATCACAGCTTTATGGGCTGCCCAGAGGCATGTGGGGGTTATGTCATTGTGTCTGAAATATTCTAGAAGGCATTCAGACAGTTAAGCAATCACTATGGGGTCTGTAAGTAATGAGTCATTGAGTCGCCATGTTCTAGTAGCATAAGGGAGACCTATACAGGAGAGATGGCTGGATACCATGTAATGATCCGACCAAGGGCAGACATGTATGTTTGCTGAGGTAGAATTTGCGAGCAGGGAGGGTGTACAGACTATGTAATCTAGGCGAGAGTAGCTCTCGTGAGGGTAGGAGTAGAAGGTGCATTCTCGGGAGCCAACATTGATGCTTGGGAGGCTCGCAATCAGTTGATGGGACTTTAGGGAGTGTTGGAGGGACTTGGGAAAGGCATTAGAAGCGGGACCTATACGGGTCCTGCCCAACATGGAGTAAGCCAAGAAGTTAAATCCCCCCCCCCCCCCATGGAATTTTTAATGATAGCTGCCCCTCTAGATCTGGACTCAAAGGTGGTAAAGTCAGGGGCGTAACTATAGGGGGTGCAGCAGTCGCAAGTGCAACCGGGCCCTGTACTGCAAGGGGCCCATGTGGCCACCTACATATGGCCGGTGGCAGCATAGGCGGTTAGGCACCGGCCGTACGAGTGGCTGGAGGTGGGGGGTGACTAGCAGAGCTGGGTCCCCCTCTCCTGCTCCATGCAGTGCTGCTCAGTCCGGTGTCTGTCCTCCCCAGCCGGAGTCCCGCCCCCTGAGTCCGGCTCACACTGCACTACATGCTTCTCCCGGGCAAACCAACTTTAAGCACACAGATACAGTGCAGCCCTATGAGAGCCGGCTCCCCAAAGGACACTGCAGGCTTGTCTACCAGCACCCATTAATTTGTCCTGTATTGAACCTTTAACTATGACACAGACTGTGGGCCTGTATAAGTCTGCGGGACATGGAATTTTTAATGATAGCTGCCCCTCTAGATCTGGACTCAAAGGTGGTAAAGTAACATCGATTGACTGATTTATCTAAAATGGGATGGGTGGTTTCTGGTGGAGAAATGCATCTCCTGCAGGAGGATGTCAGCGCCTTAAGATTTGTATGTCTTTAAAGGCTTTCTTTCTTTTATGAGGGGAATTAAATCCCTTAATGTTCTGAGCTTGGAGCTGCAGGACAGTTTCAGAAAGATTCTTGCTCCTTTATGAGATCTGAGCAGACCAGGGCAAGCTCATCATGTTTGGTTTCCAGCAAGTCAGTTCTACTGCCCAGGGCTGCTATCTCCAGGGTTGTGCCTCTCAGATTGGAACTTTTGGGCTATTTTTATTGGGACATCATGCTCTGTTCCCTTATACTCCACAAGTAGGTCGTTAAGGACTTTTGGGCCGGTGCGCTGTGTTCCACCAGGGGTGCGGAGATGAATCGGGAGAAAACACTGTCTTTATAGCCCTGGGGAAGTGTCGTTCGTCTCCGGATCATGGAGCTCTCAGCCTGTGCTTCCTTCCTGGTTCGCGCCACGCATGTGCCCCCAATGCAAATGTCTTTTTGAGCGATTTGAAAACAGACCACCCAAAAATACTTGGCTAAAGCTCCGACCACTTCCAGATGGCACAGATGAGATCATGCCTCCCAGGCAGTCCTTGATGCTTCCACAAACAAAATTTAATATTTTGCCCACCCAAGGTTTATCGCCTCATAGCTAGTTTATTGATATAGTAACCCCCCCAACCCTTCCCCTATCCCACGCCTATCCCTCCCTCCTATGTCTAGCGATGGGGCTGTGGGAGACCTTACCACCCCCCCCCCCCAGAGCTGAAACCAGGAGACTGTAAGCTACTGCTGTAAGCAGTAAGCTACTGCTGAAGATGGTACCCCTAATGAATGCGCCTGCAGCCAAAGAGCCACTACAGAAGATGATGCAAGTTGGTTGTCATCCCAGAAACCTGAATGGAGAGCTCTACACCTTACGGCCACAATGGGCTAATGCAGTAGCCACTTCCATCACAGGTAAATCTGAGAAACCATCCCATTGGTAGATGGCTATCTCCTGTTCCATTCCTCTTATGGCAGATCACATAGTCTATTCCCACCTGTGTGGGTATTGGTGATTTACTTGAAGCCAAATGCAGGAAAAATAAAAGGCTCATATAGCCAACAGGAAGCTGGATATTGTATAAGGACCCACACTCTGAGCTAATTACCCCATTGCTCATTCCACACCTGTGCCAGTATTTCGGGGGTTGACCTAACAGTCCCCCAATTGTTCCATGTGGCCCCAACAGAGGGAAGGAGTGAAGGGGGGGGGGGACTTTCCTGTTCGAACTAAAAGTCATTACATAGAGAGAACAGGGGCAGCTAATTCATAAACTATGAAATGGTTATTCAATCCTTTTTGGGTGACATAGATTACAACAGGAATATCCACTTCACCACTTTTTTTTTTTTTTTTTTTTTTGCAGCAATATCTTGTCCCTGTCTCCTCTCCTGTAAGACAATTCAATTTTTTTTAAATTGCTGCATATCTGAATCCCTCTGCTGATGCCCCATGTACATCTCTACAATTTATAGCTAGCTACTGGTGACATCTTTTTTTGAGTTATACTCGTTGGGTGTTTGCCACTTCTCTTACAGCACTCCTGTCTCATCTTCCCTATATAAATCTTGCCATATGGGCATGATATCTGGTATACAATGACACTGGAGAAGCAATTAACAAATGACCTGATTTGGTATGTTTAACTTCTGAGTCAGTGAAGGACTTTGTCTTTACATATACTGCAGTGCCCACAGGGGTACATGCCATTTAAACGGCCAGTGCCCCACCAGTTTTTTTTTACGTTTATATTCGCTCTTAACTAGGGTGTCTCCTATAGTTGGCTCCTTTTGCAATAAGGGTGGGTCTGGGACCCAGAATTTCTTTGGTCAAGGAGGATGTGCCAATGTTTTAGTTAGTATTTTCAGGTGTGTCCAATGTGTTTTCTTTGTTTTTTTTTTTTTTTTTTTTTTTCTTCATCTTTTCCCACCTTTTTAGTTCAGGTATGAGGTTATCTGTATTTTGTGTTCAAGTCCAAGGGTGTGTTCCCTACTTTATGTAGTGCTTTCTTCATCCCTTCTCTTATTGTAGAATTGGGGTAACCATGTGCCCTGAATCTGTATCTGAGTTTTCTCTTTACTGATAGAAGTCCCTAATATTCTAACAGTTCCTGCTAGTCTTTTGGAACTGTCCTATCGGGATACTCCTAATCGGGAGTCATGGCATAGGTGTGCGTAGCCTATTGCATTAGGATGTGCACCCTAAAGCTTAAGCACACATGTGCCATATGTATGGTGATGGGAGGGAGATCAATCTTCCTGCTGGCATGGTGAAAGTGCATAAGCACTTGCGGCAGAGCCGGTAAGATGGAGGTCTTTCCCATCTTCCTGCTGGCACACTAATGCAATAATGCTTATGTGCATGGGGTGATTAGGGTTTGCATGCCTTTGGGCCATCGATGCCTACCACAGAGTTGGAGAGGGCACTAGTGATTGGAAGTGCATGGAGGGGGGGCTATTTCTGCAGTGCTATATCATGTGATGCTGTTCTTTATATCAAACTAGCTGAGGTGATAACTCTTGGGTGTGCATAACTTTATTTTTTGTGTGTGTGGAAATGTATCTAATGTACAAACCCTGCCATTATTCATGGTGGTACCCTCTCATCCAATATTGATTGAAAGCTTGCATTCCCATAGCATGACATCCCAGGAAAATGCATGCTTGCGATGGAGTGCTGGGGGGGAGGGGGCATGTCAACATCACCCAAGTCACCTGGAAGCATCAGAAGTTTGTGTGGGGTTGTGTGTTTTTTATTTAATTTTTTTGCATTGTTCTTAGCTGTTTAAACTCAGTGGTTCTCAACCCTTTCCAATTACCCCCAACAGGCCATGTTTTGGGAATTTCTCTTAGATAAAATAGCTGTCCAAATACTAAGCCATTGACTGTTTTTAAAGCACCTGTGCAAGATGACGGAAAACCTGCAAACATGGCCTGTTGGGGGTACTTGAGGACAATGGCAACCTAACCACACCCTTTCATTGTGGACAATGGGAGAAGGGCAGGGTTCTGTCTTGTTGCCCATGCCCTGAAACTAAAGGTTTAGGTAGTGTTTTCCTACTATGACTGGAAGTTGCCAGTAGGATCAGCAGGTGGGGGGGGGAATGAATGCAGCCTTTACATCCAAGGCTTGGGGGTAGATACACTTTTTTTAAAATTCCAGTGTTTAAGGTATGTGAACATCCTCTGCCTTCAGTATTTGTGGTGCTTGTGACGTATAGAACTTGTTGAAAGTCCTATTACTACAGTACTTCCCTACAGCAAAGACCTTCACCACATATTTTACCATTCCAGGTGTATCTACACTGCAGTGTTTCAGCATGTATGCCTAGCCTTGAAGAGACCTGCACAACATGTTCTAGAAGTAAGTTGTCTGTTTTTTTGTTTTTTTTTTACTTATTCCAAATTTGCTAAAATTCCATTTGACCCAAAGGTTCCAAGTCTCAAAGAAAATTTAGATTGTGTTTTTGGTAATGAAGAGCTGCTAGACCAGCATTGGGGGACCATATTTGGAGAGCTGCTATACCAGCTCTTGTCACCCAAATGTCAGGGTAACTCCCTCAGATCCCACCTCCTGTAGGTGGCACTGTACCTCGACCCTGCCTCCCGATAAAACTGTGCTTGAGATCTGTCAGAATGAGCTCCTACAGATTGCAGAAATAAAAATGTGGTTTTGAAAAAACTGATCAACCCTCCTGCAAATGCAAATTGCCTTAGATTATTTCCTGGTTAGCAGAATAGAACAGATTGGCATAACAGCCAGACATTGCATGTGTATGTAAATATTTTTTTTTTATTATTGTTTTTGTTTTTTTCATAGCGCTTTGTGTAGGTTTTTAAACTTCTTTTTTTTTTTTTTTTTTTTTTATTATACAGGGAAAAGGTCAAACATCCTTATGAATAATGGTAAGACTGTTCTGGTCTCCTTGAATACCCCTGTGTACTTTGAGGTCTTCCAGCAAAATATGCAAAAAGTCCCACGTAAGTGATTGTGTAAAAAAAAAATTGTTTTTTTCACACTATAATAACTAGGTAATGGTTGTTCCAAACTGATTTTATAGTGTATCTACAGTGTTGTGCTAAACGTTGTTGGCAGGTGTGAGAAAATGCTGGAAATTTTAAAGTAAGAATGCTTTCAGAAAAAGTGTTAATAGTTTGAGTTTTGTTTTTCTAATTAACAATGGAATGTAGGTGAACAAGAGAAATCCAATATTTGGTGTGACCACCCTTTGGCTTCAGGACTGCAACAATTCTTCAGATAAGTGTCTGCAGGCATCAGTGAAGCATGGTAGAGGTTCTTGCAAGTTTAGGGCTGCATTTCTGAAAATGAAGTTGGAGATTTGGTCAGGTGTCAATGCTAAGGAATAGCGGCAGATACTTATCCAGTGACGGTTTGACTCCCACAGAGCCCTGATTTCAACATAGTCTGTCTGGGATCATACAAAGAGATGGGTTGTGGGCTGCCTCAGATCCTTCAATCTGCTAAGTTCCTTCAAAAACTGTGTGCAAGTATACCTAGAATTGATGCTTGTTTTGAAGGTGGTTACACCAAATATTGATTTGAATTTATTTTCTGTTCATTTACTTTCAATTTTGTTAATTGCTAAGAATTTACCTTTTCTATTTCGGAAAGCTTTTTTTTTTTCCCCACTTGCCTAAAACATTTGCACAGCACTGTGTGCAAAATAATGATGTAGTCTGTTACTAGTATCACAAATGTACTCGGTTTGGCGTCCTACCTGTAACTTTGTTTTATTGCATCTTGTACCCAAGGAATCCATTGTATTCACCAGGGTGACAACACTGTTCAAAAGTTGGTGAAATCTGACCCGCATTGTCACCTGTAGGACTGTGTATTCATTCACGTGGGCGCTAAGACCTGTAGTCCATGAATAGGACTCCATCTGGGACTATGGGAAGCAGTTTGAGCAGCCAGTTGCTGTGTGCAGGCTAGACATGTGCACACTAAAATATTTCGTTTCGTTTTCGTCCGAAAAATACGTTTATTTAGTTACTCCCGAAATTCGTTTTTATTTTTTTTGTTAAAAATTGCATTCGTCCGAAAATCCAAATGTATTAAGGTCGAATCTGTCATTGAAGGCTTATGGTGTCTCTCGAATGTTCAAAGAAGATTTGACAGAGCAGCTAAACTGTATGACTGTCTAGTTTAGCTGCAATTCCAGCAGCAATCTTTTCCCTCTACGTCGAATCTTTTCCCTCTACGTCGAATCATCTTGGACTAATCGAGTTAAGGTTAGGCACATTGGACCACAGGTTCGATAAACACAGATTGTTGTTGTCAGCGTTGAATCTCCTATCTATATCGAACTGTTGTCACAACGGAAATAAAGCATTTTTTTTATGTCGGATCTTTCGTTTTTCGGATTCTGCACTTTCGTTATTTGTTAAAAATGCATTCGGATGAAAACTAATGCACATGTCTAGTGCAGGCAGCTCATTCAATCACCCGATCTCCCATAGGGGAGAGCGGCGCTCTGACAGGTCCGTCCCTGCACAGTGCAGAGACGGACCTGTCATCTTCCTGCTCAGCGGAGATTGCTCAGGCGATTTCCCCCCCCCCCCACTGAGCAAGCGGATATCCACAGGGCGGATCAGCACTGATCCGCCCTGTGTGAAAGAGCCCTAAATCCTCATTACATAAATTCAGAATTGGTTGTAACATGCATCATGGTGACTCTTTTAAACCTATAGTTTTAAGTATACTTTTAAAAATCCAACAATTAACATTACTAAAGTTGACCCTTGTAAGCACTCCCACTGTTGGTTTCCCTGTGAATGCAGTGTGTGTGGGGGGGCGGGTTAAGGGGAGAGAATCATGCTGTTCATCTGCCTCGCCTCCATTCACAGAAGACCTTGTATGTTCACACAATGCAAAAAGTTTGCAACTGGACGCATGTCAAACTGAAAGCCTTTACCATTAGTGATGATGGTAAACCCATGCAAAGCCCGTTCAAGTTCACTGCAGTGTGGAGGATCTGATTGCTTTTAAAATGGCAGCAGCTACATTTCATTATAAGCATGTTCTGTCCCTGGTGCTGGAATTAACTTTTTTGTAATTGTCAACTTCAATAAACCATTTATGATTGTGTAATTCACTAACTTGTGTGGGTTTTTTTTTTTTTTTTAGAAGTCTATGGAGTCAAAAGACTGTCCCTGCCGCAGGATCAGATGAACATTGCGTTGGTGACATTAGGAATGTTGGGAGTTTTGCTCTTGACTCTTTCTATCTGGGCCTTTAACAGACAGCGCAAATCTAGGTCTTTGATCATCAGCAAACCTTTCTGAGAAGAAAATGTCCATACATATCAGAACTGTATCCAGTGAACTGGTAATGTCATGAAATAAAGTTATGTGGTTTTTGTGTTTGCTGTGGGTTTTTTTATTTTTTTTGAGTGTTTCTGTGTTGACAACCCAGCTTTTTTCCATGAAATGTACAAGCCTAGTCCATATTTAAAAAAAAAAAAAAAATATATATATTGTGTGTGTGTGAGTGGCCACAAATTTTTAGTTTTAGAGCAGGCAAAATAGTTTATTATAACTTGGGCTATTTAAAGCTAATCATGTTGTCTGTCAAACCATATTAACCACTTAAGCCCTGGACCATTTTGCTGGCCAAAGACCAGAGCACTTTTTTTATTTTTTGCGCTATAAACAAGAGCGTCGATTTTGAAAACAAATTTTTTGCTATAATAAATATCCCCCAAAATTTTTTTTTTTCTCAGTTTAGGCCGATATGTATTCTTAAAAATTTTGGAAAAAAAAATCGCAATAAGGTTTGCGCCTACAAAATGGGGGATAGTTTCATGGCTTTTTTTTTTTTACTGTGACAATTTTGGTGCGATTTTGGGACCGTTCATTTATACAGTGAACAGTGTGATTAAAATTGCACTCATTACTGTGTAAATGTGACTGACAGTAAAGGTGTTAAGTGTGTCCTGGGGAGTGTTTCTAACTGTAGGGGGGGGGGTGAGCTAGCTGTGACACATCACTGATCATAGCTCCCAATCACAGGGAGCTATGATCAGTGACACTGTCACTAGGCTGAATGGGGAAATGCTTGTTTACATTAGCATCTTCCTGTTCTTCCTCTCTGTGAGACAATTGTGGGTATCCCGTGGGCAGAGTGGACCCGCGACTCGATTCACGGAGCTGCCGGCGGCACGCAATGGCATGGCGGCAAATTCAAAGGGACGTACAGATACGCCCACTGGTGCAGCTGTGCCATTCTGCTGACGTACATCACCAGTCGGGAACCAGTTAAAAGATATGAATTTATATATTTTTTCAATCTTATGGTCTTTCAGCAAAAGATTCTTGCTGAGCATATCCAAGATATGAAACGTACAATGCAATGTGACATTGAGTTGGGAGCATGAACCTCGTCAATTTATCAACCGAATATTTAAAAACACTTCCACGATTTGGAGGACTCCCTTACCACTCTACAGTAAAATAAACAAATTAAAGTTAAAACGCAATAAAGTTTTCCTCCAGGCAGTGCGAATTAAACAAATATATATGTACTGTTTGAGGCACTAGCTTGGATACAATTTTGTGAGTATGTGAATAACCATATACATGTGATTAGTTCAAACAACGCAACCAATAATTGATTACAAAATATCAAAACAATTGAAAGTCCTAAAATGAAAGTATGAATTGGTGCAAAGCAGAACTCATCTAATGCCTTTTTTTCTTTCACCCACGTGCATTAGTGATGCATGCTCTTCTTAAATGTGTTCTACCACTTAATATACGGGGGCCACTCCCCAGGACCTTCAACCGCAGATTTAAAAAAGTAGAATCTTAACATTGGATGGAAGGGAGTTCAAAATTAGTTATCACTTGCACCACTAAATGTTACCTACCAACTTGCCTGTGTGGTGTAAGTTTAAGATATGTAGGTAGGACCACTAGATGTCCATATAAACATCATTAAAATGGAACCTGATAGGACTGCATGGCTATTAAACCCTGAGTGTGTGTGTGTGCCCTCTCAGGGTTTAATAACTACGCGGTCCTATCAGGTTGCGGAGGCAGAGCCACAACATATAGGTGTATGCTGCCATGAAGATGCGACAGGTAAGGAAAATTATGGAACGGTGAGTATACAATTTTCCGTTTTGTTTTTCCTGTTGCATCATGGCAGCATACACCTATGGGGAATAGCATGCAAACTGGGTGGGTATGAGCAGATGATTAGTTTATTTACAAGGAATAGAGGTGTTGGACTGTAGAATTGCTCTCACAAATTCTACTGTGGACAGCCTAGCGGAATCCACTTTATAATGTGAAATAAAGATGTTCTTTGAAGACCAGGTGGCTGCTTTGCAAATGGTTTCTGAAGACGCCCTGCTGTAGGCTGCCCAGGAGGTCACCATTGCCCTTGTGGAGTATGCCCTTAACCCCTCAGGTATTTGAGAGTGGTTAGATGAGTAATCGCTTTTAATGGTCTTCCACAACCATGGTGTGAGAGGTCGCTGCCTGTCCTCTCCTAAAGCCATGGGGGATGACTAGGAGATTCTCAGTCTCTCAGGTTACTGGTTGCCGAGAGGTAGGCCAGGATATTTTTCTTTACATCGAGTGGGTGTGGGTCACCCTGTTCTGGAGAGTGGGAAGGCATAACTCCTGGTTAAAGTGGAAGGAAGATGCCTTCGGGATGAAGCGATCCAATGGCTTTAAGACTACCTTGTCTGGGTAGATGGTTAGGTATGGTTCCTTTGCCAGTAGGGTCTGCATCTCGGACATTTTTTTTTTTTTTTTTTTTTTTTTTTTTTAGCCAATGTAATTGCTATTAGGAAGGTGACCTTGAGAGTTGGGTTCCACAGAAAGATGCCCTCCATCAGAAAGAACGGTTCATGGGATAAGGCCTCTAGCACTACCGAAAGCTCCCATGTCGAAGGAAGGTTTTTTAGGTGCCCTCAACTTTAGGCAGGCCTTTTTGAATTGAATGACAAGGGGCTCCTGTGCCCACTTCACTACTGTCAAGGTGGACAGGGCTGACGCGTGTACCTTCAGGGTACTAGACCCAAGGCCTTTATCTAAGCCTAGCTTGAGAAACTCAAGGATCTGAGCGACTGTTGGAGATGATGGGTTGCTGTTGTGTGACTGAGAGGAATTTGTCCCAGACCCTTTTTATAGGTGTTGCTGGTGCATTTTATGGCTTGAAGAGCATCTACCACTTTCTGGGAGCAACCTTAGACAAAGAACCTAGCCCTTTCAAGCTCCAGGCTGTAAGGTGCAGTGTGTTGTGAACCATGGCCGTCTCGGCCAAAAGGGGAGAACTGCTATCACTGTAGACTCTGACCTCCTTGAGTCTGAGTAGACATCTTGGAATAAGGGCGTTGGTGGAAAGATGTAGCCCAGATGGAATTTCCAGTTGTGCTGCAGATAGTCCGTGCTCTCCGCCGATGGGAAGAGAACCCTCACCAGATACCTCTAGCACTTCATGTTGGTTGGTGTCGCTGCCAGGTCTATATCCGGTATCCCCCAAGTTTTGGTTGAGGAAAAGGCTTGGTGTCCTAAAGCCCATTTGTTGTTGGATACAAAATTCTGGCTTGGAGTCGGCCAGTTGGTTTTCGAACTCCTGGGACATACATTGCTGTTAGTCCCGACAGGTTTAGCTGTGTCCACTCTAACTGGGCAGACTTCCTGCATCATGGAGTGACTCTTGGTGCCTCCTTGCCTGTTGATATAGGCAACTGCCACCCTGTTGTCCAATTTTAACAGGACTTATTTTGCCCTGATGGGGGCTGAAGACTAGCAGAGCTTGGAATATTGAAACCACGTTTTGTGTCTTGAACAGCCAATGGCCTTGGCCTGCGTAGTTACTGTAGTAACCCCCCAGCCTTTCATGCTGGCGTCCGAAGTGACACCCCGTTCCACTGTTTTAAAAGTGATGTCTGAAGAGGTCTTGTGTTCCATTGGACCATCAGGATGGTTGCTGAGAATGATCCCAATATGCTGAGGTACTCTGGCTGGAAGTGTGGTAGCCTTTTTGCTTTTTGGATCAGACTGGGAATTTTCCCCTGAGGGAGTTCTATTGTGGTGAGGCTGGTATCTATTTCCACCCCCAGGAAGATCATTCTCTTGGTGGGCTGCAAGTTTCTTTCCCCAGTTTATAATCCAGCTGAACTTTTGCAAGGGTGGTGGTCAGAATAGATTGATGCAGTAGGAGGGAATCTAGATTGTCCGCAAGCAGGAGGATATTGACCAGGTAATGATGAACTCTTAAGCCTTGCTCCCTCAGTAAGGGTATCACTGGCAGCAAGACTTTGAACGTTCTTGGGGTGGTGGAGATCCTGAACAGGAGACATTGGAAATGGTGATTACCTACCGCGAAACTTGAACTTTTGAAGTATGAATGGGAATGTGCAGCTAGGCGTCCTGTAAATTGACGGAAAGCATCCCTTCCCTGACCATGACCTGAAGAATTGACTGTAGGCTTTCCATCTTGAATGTCTCCACTAAGATTGACCGATTGAGATTTTTCAAGTCCAGAACGGGGCGTAGGTCCCTTGTCTTTTTCTTCACCAAGAATAAAGGAGTAAAACCCTGTTCTTGTTTGGGATAGTGGAACTTTCACTATGGCCTCCTTCTGGATCAGACCTTGAATGTATTCTTTTTTTTTTTATTTTTTTTTCACCTCAGAGAGAACCCTTTGGGGACTAAATCAGTAGCGCCCTCAACTGCGTCCCTTTTTGTCTTTGCATCATTGTGGAAATTACACTTTTTTTTTTTTTTAATTTAACACAGTTCACACTTCCTTGTAGCAACACCTGAAAGAGCTATTCTTTCTGTTCTCGCTTGAGCTCTCTGTTACCCGTAGTAATTTTAGATCTTTACAAAACCCCTGCCCCCCCCCCCCCCCCGACGCTGAGGTCTCCCAGAAGTGGCTTCCAAGATTTGACTACTAATTAAAATTTTTGTCTCTTGCTAGGATTTATTGCCTACCTATGATCTCTCATTGCTATTTCCTTAAGGCTTCGGCATAGCTCCAGGACTTTTTAAACTTTCTCCATCCCTCCCATTTAGTTCTCGTGTCCTCCCTAATTACCAGGCACTCCAGAGTATAGGTTTTTTTCTACCGCATCAACCCATTCCCAAAGAGGCAGACTCTCTGGGTCCCTCCATCTTCTGGGGATCACTCGTTTCGCTGCATTAAGCAAGTGCGGAACCAGTGAACCTTTGTATTTCCTGGATCCTTCCTCTGTGGCGTGCATCAGAACTACCCAAGGGTCGTCTTTTACCACGACTTTAGTTATCTCCTCTATGCATTTTAAGATAGATTTCCAGAATTTTTTAATTTTTGGGCACTCCCACCATAGGTGGCCCATGGTTCCTCTCTTTTTACAGCCTCTCCAGCAGTCCGCTGAGACTCCTGGCTGGAATCTATTTATTTTGTCCGGAGTTAAATACCAACCGGACAGACACTTATAATTGATTTCTGCGGTTCTGACATCCACTACTGAACTATGAGTATATTGAAATATTTTCTTACTTAACCCCGTGTGTATTGGTGTACCCAACTCCCTTTCTCATTTCTTGAGGAACGGCGGCGCCCCCAGACCATCCTTACACAGCAGAAATTTTATATATTTTTGTGATTTTTTTTTTTTTTTAGTGTTTTCTGCCGTAAAAATACGTTCCATCACCGTGAGGTCTCCCCGTTCCCTCAACGGGGGAGGGACCGAACCAACAAAGTGAGAAAGCTGCAGGTACTGCCATCCGTCAATCGTGAATAAATCCTTTTTTTTTTTTTTTTTTTTTTTTTTTTTTTTGTAAATCTTGGATAGCCAAGATTTTCCCCCTGCCTATTAAATCACCCAGGCGTGAGTTATCATTTTTTATCCATTCCCCTCCTAAATCCTTTCTACCTGGAGGGAAAAGGTTGTTTTCTTTTAATGCAATTAAGGGTGAATTAAATTTCAATTTTAAATTCTTGTGCAATTTGTCCCAAACTTAAAGTGTTTCTATTGATTAAATGTGTTTTTTTCTCCTAGCATTCTATATTTGGGGGAATTACAAATTATTTTCCCCAACTGTGTTTCACTTAGTGCTTCCTCTAGACTTACCCATCTCTTTAAACCCTGTGTCTTCCCCCATTCTGGTCTTCTTAATAAAACTATTGCATAATAGTAATTGACAATATCGGGAACCGCTAGGCCACCCTGGTTTTTGTCCCTTTTTAAGATTTGAAGTGAAATTCTGTGTTTCTTCTGTTGCCACACAAAGTTCATGATAGATTTTAACTTCCTCAAGTATTGCTCTGGTAAAGAAATTGGGATCATCTGAAACTTGTAAGTTATCAGCGGGAGAATCATCATTTGAGCCATGAGATTGGTCTAGTTTTAAACTCTTGGCATTTTTTTTTTTTTGACTTCGTCTAGGAGAGGGATGTAGTTGGCCCTGTATATTTTCCCTATGGTGTTGGTCAATTCAACCCCTAGATATTTAATTTGTTTCTTCCATGGGAAATTATACACTCATCAGGTCCTGTTTCTCTATCTTATTGATGTTGATGCTCAGTATGAAGGTTTTTGCTTGGTTGATCTTAAAATTTGAGATTTCGCCAAACGCGCTAATATCTTTCAGGATGTTGGGCAAGGATTTCTGCGGGGAGCTTACATAGAAAAGAACATCGGCAGCCGCAAGTTTGTCCCCCCCCCCCCCCCGCCGAACATCCCACGATGCCCGTGTTTCCCCTTATTGTTGCCAGCAAGGGTTCCAGGGAGAGGACGAAGCGAGGAGGGGAAAGGGGGCAGCCCTGTCTTGTCCCATTATGCATTTCGAAAAGGGAAGAAACAGTGCCGTTTACCTTGATGTTGGCTTTTGGATGACTATAGAGGACTCTTATTTTCTGGATGATTTTCGGTCCAAATCCCATGGCTTCAAGGGTCTTAAACAGGAACCCCCAGTCTACTCGGTCAAACGCTTTTTCTGCGTCAATAGACAAGAGTAGACTGGGGGTTTGTACATCCCTCATTCTTTGCATCACTAATAGAGTTCGAACACTATTATCGCTGCCCTCTCTACCCGGCGTGAATCCCACTTGATCTGGGTGAATCAACCTACACAGGCATCCCTTTATGCGCTCAGCTAAGGTCTTAGCATAAAGCTTTGTTTCAAAATTTAACAGAGAAATCGGTCTATACCCTGCACACGTCGAATCGTCCTTCCCTTCCTTACGCAGGACCGTAATAGTTGCTGATAGGGAGGCCTCGCTCATACCGAACTCTGTGCCCAGGCCATTCATATAGCTGAGGAGTCTGGGTATTAGTATCTCTCTAAAAGTTTTATAATATAGAGCCGTAAACCCATCGGGGCCTGGGCTCTTGCCCATTGGCGAGGTGTCTAAGGCTCTCGAGATTTCCTCCTCCGTGAAGGGTCTTTCCAGCATCTTTTTCCTCTATTCCTAGGGACTGCAGTTTTGCCCCTTTCAAAAAATTATCGATTTTTGTCTCTACTCCCCCCTTTTTTTCCGCTACTCTTTTGCCCCACTGAATAAAGCTCCCCGTAGAAATCCCTGAATGTCGACGCGATGTCTTTCGAGAGGAACCTCGTCTCTCCTTTTTTGTTTATAATTTTTTTCTATATAGTTTTTCGACTTATTTTTTTGTAGCATCCTAGCCAGTAGTTTGCCTGATTTGTTTCCCCAAATATAGCGATCTTTGGCGTTTTTATTTAATACTTGCTTAACTTCCTGCTCTGCCAGTTCTTTTAACTGATCCCTCCTGTGGATAATTTTCTTGGAGTGTTGCCTGGTTCTGGATGGGATCACTCTTGTGTTTGTGTTCTAATGTTTTTATATCATTTATCAGGTCCTGTATCTTTCTAGTTCGTTCTTTTTTTTTTTTTTTTTTCCAGGAGGCCTTTGAAATCAGTACCCCCCCTGATGAAGACCTTATGGGCGTCCCAGAGGCTTGACCCCTTTACCTCCCCGTTATCATTTATTCTAAAGAACCATTCAAGTTCCTTTTTGACACTTTCCCGAATCTCGTTGTCCCTTAACTCTTCATTTAGCTTCCAACCGCAACTCTGTTGTTTATGTTCTGGGATATTTAATTTCATGCTTACTGGGGCATGGTCTGAAAGTGTCACTATCTCAACCTTGGTGTCCGTCACCCTCTCAAGTAGTCCATGGTCCACTAAAATATAGTCCAGTCTTGAGTACGTCTTGTGCACAGGGGAGAAAAAAGTATAATCTCTAATCTGTGGATGCTGCATTCTCCAGACGTCCACCAGTTGTTCAGAGAACATTTTTTTTTCTTTAAGAGTTTCAATTGAGCACTTCCTGTCCCCTGTGCACAAGACGTACTATCAATGTCCGGATTCAGGGTAAGATTTAAATCCCCCTTCAAAATCAAGTAACCCTTTCTAAAGGATCTCAACCTAGCAAGAATCGCCGTCATGTAGTCAGGGGATGTTATGTTGGGGGCGTAGATATTGGCTAAGGTATAGGTTGTCCCATAGAGGGTTCCCCTCAAAAAGAGGAACCTTCCCTCTGGGTCCGCCTTCCTGTCTTCTAGATTAAATTGCAAATCTTCTGCCATTCCTATAGCCACCCCTCTTGTTCTACTCGAGATTGTGTCACTATAATATCAAGTGGGGTGTGCTTTTGAGTACAGTTTAATATTAGATGTAAGTGAGAGGTGGGTCTCCTGCAAAAAAAACAAGCCCGCTCCGTATCTCTTCAATTCCTCCAAGACCCTATGCCTTTTACCTGGAGCATTCAGCTCTCTCACGTTTATAGGTAAGACATTTAATTTCCGACATCTTGTTTTTGTAATCTTAAACACAGCCCCTCTGAGACGACCCCCAGCAGCGGGTTCTCCCACCCAAACTCCCCTCTCCCATCCACAAATCCCGCCCCCACAACCCTCTGGCCCCCCCTCCCTCCCATATCTCCCGTCCCCCCCATCCTTCTACCCCCTCCTATCCCATTCTGGGACTCTGAGTTGAAGGGTGCCATCCTCTCGTTGGCCTCCCCTAAACCCATGATCTCTGGAGAGGTAGGATTCTGAACCCGCCCTTGCGTGCCCACCCGCCCGGAATTTCACCGGGCGCGAAAGCGGGCAAGCCCGTGGAGACCGAGCGAACCCGGTCGGGTTGGCACCCCGTTTTAGGCTTGACCTCCCCCCCCGCCCCCCGCCTCTCTGGCTCTCATCCACTGTTTTTTAACTCATTTCTTCCCACCCCGAAAGGTCGGGGACCGGGATATCTAATTTCCTACAAAACTCAGTCAGCTCCTCAGGGTGTCTCCAATATGGCCGATCGGCCCTCTTTTGTGCCAATCAGGTGGGCCGGGAACCCCCAGTTATATTTGATATTTTTTCGAAGGGTCTCTAGTAGGGGTCTCTGCAACCTTCTCCTCTCGAGGGTCCTGGCTGATAAGTCGGCATAGATCTGGATTTCGGCTTCTTCGAACTTAAGTGGTGTCTTTCCTCTGATCTTTTGCCGTAATTTCTCCTTGTCTTTGAAGTGGCTAAATCGGATTATAACGTCTCTGGTTCTGCCTGACTCTAACGGGTCTACTCTCCCGATACAGTGTATTCTTTCTGTTTCGGGGAACTGATCTTCACTTGTTCCAATTATGGGGGCAAAGATCTTCCTGATAGTTATCTCCAGATCTTCCCCTCTGCGTTCGGGGATGGCTCGGACTCTCAGGTTTAGCCTTCTGTCTCGGTTTTCCTGATCTTCAATTTTAAATAGTGTGTCTCTCTGGTGAGTTTGAATCTTCTCAAGTTGAATCCTTAAATCTAGAATTTCTTGGTCCGTGTTGTTGGCCCTCTTCTCCATCCCCCTCCACCCTGTTTAACAAATGACTCATGTCATCTCTTAATTTGCTGACTTCAGTTTTAAACACATTTTCCAGCCTCAGCATCTCCTCCATTTCCATTTTGGAGGGGGGTTGCGACCCCGTTGGCGGCTCATCCATTCTACTTGCGTCACCCTCGCTTTCCCTTGGAGAATCTGCCCTCGGTTGATCGTGGGCTGTGTCTGATTTGCGGGTTTTGCCCTTTCCCTTTTCCTTAGTAGCCTTTGGGGAGAGGTCAGGTCCTGACGCCTTGTCTGAGATAATGTTTTATAGAGCTTGGGTCGTTTATTTGTGCTTTTGAGGCCCCTTTCGTAGGCAATTTGTTAGACTCTTTACTCATGATGTTCCTTTTCGTACCTCTTATCCTTTTCCCCAGTTTCGAAACGTATCAAAACCGATCGCCCCTGTTTGTTTTATGTTGTGTTTTTTTTTTTTTTTTTTTAAGTATAGCTGCACTGCTCAAGTGTGGCCTCCTTACGCTGAGTTTGTATATTCCAGACTGGATCAGATGACAGAGAAGCGAACTCCAAGATCTAACCTCGAGGGCTGGAGAAGGCAGGCTGGGGGGCCCCCTAGAGGCACCTCGCTGCTCCGTAGGGGGGTCCTGGAAAAGCTCCCTCCTTCTCCTCGCCTGATGAAGGGTTTTTATTTTATTGTGGTGTTGTGTTTTTTTTTTTTTTTTTCCTTTCTTTTGGCCTTTACCCAGCAAGAGGATCTAACCACTACTGATCACCTCTAGGCCCTATGACATTTCTGTGTCTTACAGCCCGGTGCTGTTGACCCTCCTGGCCGAGATGTCCTAGGGCTCTTGTTCAAGAGAGGATATGGAGTGATTGATCTCCCCCGCACCCCAGCCCAGAAGGTTCCCACCGCCAGACAACCCTCAGCAGTTATAAGAAAGGTCCCAGGCCAGCTTTCTCTCTACCTTCCTGTTCTGGCTGGGTAGTAGAGAGCCACTGAGATCAGGCCCCCATCCATTAATCCTGCCTTGGCCTGCTCTGCTCCACACAGTCCGTTGCTTAAAGAGGGATTTCCAGCTCTAACAAGCTAGGAGTTTTCTTTCTTCTCTTGGGAAAAAACACGCATTCAGAAACGCCCGCATACAGTCTGTGATACAAACACGCAATATAATTTTGGTGTGCCTGTGTTACTATTTGCTTCTCCCCAATGGTCCTGTTGCCCCGTTAATGAGGGCTTTTGCGGAATAACTTTAGCCTGAACCGGCTAGGGCTCTGCCCTCTCCCCACCTGCCACGTTCAACAAAGGCACCAGGGGACGGACCCGCTTACATGAAGAATTCGTGTAAATTGCCCAATTTCCGTACAGATTGGGTCTAAGATGAATCTCCATCCAGCTGATTTTAGCATACAGGTTTAAGCGCGCTTCCGTCCCACTTTTAAGTAGTTTCTACCTTGTTCGTCCAGCCCGGGGGGGGGGGGGGGGGTTAAGCCACTGGGGTTGCTTATAGGCTTTTGGGATCAGATCCCAGGGTACACGTATCGACTGTTCTGAGAGCAATTAAATGATGAATCAGGGAGAAGCACAGACACGCATAAACCATCCAGCCCGGTGTTTTCCCCTGTTCTCCCCATATAACATTCCTTAATTGAAGCAATAGTCCGAATTTTCAAACCTTTCCTCACACACAGGGGATTTCTCTCTCGCAGTGCAGTTATTCAGGCAAAGTGAGCTATTTACCACAGTTCTTCGGAGAGAGTTTGAGACATTTAAATATGGCTGTTGTCTTACCTTCTCCTAGACTATCTCATTTTCTGAGGCCTGATTTAAATTGCATACTCACAGACCGGGAGCATTCCTGTTGGCTGTAGTTACTTTCTGCTGCTTGTTTGTTTACTGACTGAAAGCTGAGGCCGGTCAATGCGCTGAGACGGGCGGCAGGGGGGGGGGAGGTAGGTGGGGGAGAGGACAGCTGAGCCGTGATCGCGGGGGGCGGCCCGTCACTACATGGAGCTGGAGTCGTAGCGGCGGTCGCCTTTCACGCTCCCCATACCCTGTCGGACCGGGCCACGATGTTCTGGGCTCCCTGGCTGGGCAGGGGATACGTCCTCCACGAGCTCTCCGATGCTCGGCGGGGTGCTGGCGTTCTCCTCAGCCTCGCTCCTGTCCTCGCTGGCTGACGGGCTCAGGCCCCTCCCTCCATGCTGATCGTTACATCAGCACGTCCATTCCCGGCTCTGCCTTGAATGTATTCTGTTAGTAGCATCCTCCTCTCTCGAGATGCCGGTAGTCCTGGTTGTACAGAATTTTAGTCTTTTGGTGAGTCTCTTGAATCTTCATTTGTGCCCGGACTGAACAGTAGCCACTGTCCACGGATCCTTGTTTCCACCCAGACTTGCTTGCACTTCATGAGCCTGGCCCCTACTATAGCTGGTTGGGCAGACGCACCTTCAAAAAGACTTTTGATCCCCTGTGGTAGGGGTCTTGGATTTTTGGAGCTTGAGGAAAGATGACTGGGGGTTCTTCCAGTTCCTCCTATTCTCTTTACCAGGCCTGTAAGATTTTTGCCTCCCTGTATTTTTTTTTCCAGGAGATTTCTTCTAGAGGCAGGTGGCCTTTGTTGTCTGGGTCTTCTGTCTGAAGGGCTAAGTCCTGACTTTCTGCCGGTAACCGAAAAGGTTTGCCATCGAAAGGGATTTTACACTAGTTGGACTTTGAGGAGGGATCTGCCGACCAGAGTTTCAGCCAAAGAGCCCTTCTGGCCATCACTGAACTTAACATTGCTCTTGAAGCAGATTTTATTATATCCACAGAGGCTTCTGCGACAGTCTCCTGCAAGACTAAGCTCCTGGAGGGCTAAAATTACCCTTTTCCTGTTCCACCCCCTCTGTCACCAGCTTCTTGGCATTTAAAGGACTAGCTAGCGATGGCCCTACCCACAGCTACCAGTGCCACTGCTGGTCTACAAGCGCCACCTGCAGACAGGTAGGTTCTTTTGAGATCCAGGTTGATCTTTCTTTCTATCCAACACGTCTTTAAATGTGATTGCGTCTTGTATTGGGAGTGTTGCGTGCCTAGCGAGGCGCATCAGAGTAGTCTAGTCTACCACTGGCGGTAATACTAGTGGGTTAATGTTAGGTTCTTTAAGCGGATAGAGCTTTGCTAACCTATTACTGAGACAGGTGTGTTTTGTTTTGTTTTTTTTATTTATTTTTCTTCTCTGGCTTTTGCCACTCATCCTTGATTAGATCTTCAAGTTTGTTGATGAACGGGAAGGTCTCTGGGTCTTTTTTAAGGTGTGGAAAGTATTTCCTCAATTTTGAGTCCTTTTTTTTTTTTTTCTTTTTCTTCCACCCAATCGATTACTTCCTTCACTGATTTCACGAAATGGTCCAATTAGTGAAAGATCAATGCCGGTGGATGTCTCTAGATCATCATCATTATCAGATAGGGGGATCCTGTTCATTTTTTTTATTTTGAGGAGAGAGTAGCAGAAGAGGTGCCTTGTACAGGCCTGTTCACGTCGGACCCTGCGATTTGGAGGGGTGAGTCTCTAGCTGACTCTTGTCTAGCTCTTTGTCTCTGGTTGCTTTGTTTGAAGCATGTGCGACAGGCTAGCTTATCTGGAAGTGTAGGAGATTTCCTATGCTAGGAGTGGCTTTGCCGTGAATAGGATTTTGAACGGCTTCGCCTGCGCCTTGAGCGACTTCTGCCACGATCTGAGCTGCTTTGCCTGTGGCTTCAGCGGCTCCTTGAGGGCTCCCTTCTTGAATATGACGATCTGGAAGACCTGGTAGGGCTGTTCAATTGGACAGCATTAGTGGCAGGCTCCTTTTTTTTTTTTTTTTTTTTTTTTTCTCCTTTGTCTTCATACTTGCCAATCATCCCCCCTCTTACCTATTAGGCTGATAATGGTCTACTAGGGCAGCGGCCTCCATGGAAGGTGATTGAACCCGACCGAGAACATATAGGTGAATCAGCATGCATATAGGAAAGGCAGAATGAAACTGAAAAAAGGCTATCGAGCTGATATGGTCGATAGAGAGTGTGCAGAGTAACAAACCAGATGATCCAGCAGTATGTAGATTGTTTTCTCCCCTCTGCAGAGCTCAGAGAAGAAACAGACAGCGTTTTTTAAACTTGCCGCAGTGGTGATGTCATGTTTGCAAATGCGCACTAGCGTTCCGCAGTGTTGGTGCCATCTTGGAAGCTGGAAGGAGGATGAAATGGGCAAGATTCTGCTGTCTGCACATGTGCAGAAGAGTTGAGACACTCGTGTGTGTGTGTGTGTGTGTGTGTGTGTGTGTGTGTGTGTGTGTGTGTGTGTGTGTCTTCTCGGACGAAGAGGCTGCTGCAGGCAATAAACCTAATTAAGGCTTGTAAAGTGCTTAAACAACATACCACTAAAACCATCAGGGTGGGGTCCCTTTCGTTTAGAGGCTGTACAGGTATGGACTTCCATCCAGGAGAGGCTTGAACCTGGCTGGGGCAAGAGCGGTAAGGAATGCATGCTCGGTCCTTGGGGATGGGGGCGGGTGTCCTCTCAGGGTTTAAGGCCCCTTTCACACGGGACGGATCTGTATTGATCCGCCCGTGAAGATCCGCTGCTCAGCGGGGATCGCTCAGCTGAGCTGGCTGATGACAGGGCGATCCCTGCACACTGTGCAGGGACTGCCCTGTCAGATCTCTGCTCTCCCCTATGGGGGGATCGGATGAACACGGACCCTCTGTCCGTGTTCATCCGATCAGCAGACGGATGGAAAAATAGGGTTTTCCTCCGTCTGCAGAATTGGACAATAGCGGCGTGTCAGTGGATGCTCATCCGCTGACACCCGCTATCCCATAGGGGGGCATGTATGTCAGTTTTTCATCCAAAAAAAGGACATACGGTCCGCATGTGGACATATGGTCCGTCTCCGCAACCCAAAGGTGTATGTTGCCATGATGTGGGAGGAATAGAGGATATAGACAACATAGAGGTGCGGGGGTTTTTATTTCAAAAAGGGTCCAAGGGTCCAGAACTTGTTTGAGCTTCAAGCGACTTGGAGTGGAGATGTGAACCATCTCCATTGAGAATAGATTCTTTTTTTTTTTTTTTTTTTTTTCTCCCCCTCCAGCATTTTGTAGCTTCAGGCTTCAGGCTTCAAGCTACAAAATACTCAGGTGTGAATTGGGCCTCAGATTTACAGCAACTGCACTTTCAGTGCAGAGTGGCTTTGCCTAGTAAATCAACCCCCAACTACTTTAGACAAATGCATAAATGAGATTCATTAAATTCTATGGGATAGAGTAAACCACTTTTGACATTGATTTAAATTCTTCCAAGAAGGAAACTGATTAGATTTTTGCTTTGCACTAATTCATACTTTGTTTTAGGACTTTTTGCATTGTTTTAATATTTTGTAATCCATTATTGTTTGAACTAATCACATGTATATGGTTAGAATAGGAAAACTCAGTCCCCCGGGGCTGCACAATCCAAAAGTATATGTAGCACTGACCCCCGAAGGAGTTGCTGGTTTGACTTGGGCCTGCACTCTACCTAGAAACACCACTAACTTGACTCAATACCCTTGGCACAGCTGTGGTGCAATGTAATATAGTACAATATATAGCAATGCCAAGTACCTGTATTATACCCTCAGGATCCACTGGCTCCACCTGGTGGGGAAAAAAACCACATGCCACACAACCAGAAATATTGTTTACTGTAAATTATAGACTGGTTATAGTAATTGTGCTGTCATCCCAACATAGTATGACGGCACAATATATTTCAATAGAACACAATATAAAATATGTATTTATATAAACACGGGTGCTCCCCCTGCTTTAAATGCTATACGTGAGGCCTCACTTAAAGTACTTTATGCGGGGTCTTCTTTTCTTCGCTAGCTAAAGTCACTCCTTTGTATTTGTAATCCAAAGTTCATGGAGGATTAAACTGAAATGCACCTGGTGTAACTCCAGTAACTTATTTCCAAACGCTGAGGCGCCAAAGTAGATGGGCCTCAAGCCTGCTCGGTGTCAGTTGCTCTGCTACGCCTCTGTGGAACTACAGGTTCCAGTGAGGCTTGTATGTGAGTCTAACTGCGTGCAAAAGTTAACAAATGGTGGGCCACAACCCGCTCACCAACTGGATCAGAATTCTGCGTGAACACTTTGGTCTGGTGACTGTAGCTTGCCTTTCCGTCAGCTGTGCCAGATGCTCTGTATCGCTCTGCTGAATCGATCCTCCGCTAAATTTCCTTTTGGACCTTCTCAATCTGGCTACCTTCTTTCAGGCTCCATTGGGTCACCTCACAAAAACAAACTCTCGCTCTGCGATGGCTGTAGGTCGCTGTCTCTCGGGAAACTTCTCCACAGATCCGCACAGGCAGGCAGTGTGGTCCCAAGAGACCTAAAATGGCCACTCGGGTCCCTTTTTATCTCCTACCCAGCATGCACTGCGTAAGTGTTCATAGGTAGGTCACACGGACTCCTGGGTAACGAGGTCAACCTCCAGAATCCAAAACAGTCGCTTCCTGTACAAGTCTTTAGATTGTTCTGAGGTCATAATAAACAGGTGCGTTACCCATATTTGGTCACTAGATGGCTCTGGTACGAAACCACAGTAATGTCCATATACCTTACATTAAAGCATGCATAATCACATCAATAGGCAAGGATGTCAGCACTACACACTCCCCCTGCTTTAACTCTTTGGTCCCCAAAGAGGATCAATTTGCTGGCTCTATCCTGTATCTTAGCGTCTATACGGTCATATAATACGGACAGAGGAGCTTCCCACCAGTTGTCATATGGTGAGGAGCTATCCTGTGCATTCACAGCTGATACTACAATATCAGGTACAGATGTGCCAAGGGGTGAGGTGGGGCTGTCCCCTACTGAATCAGTAGTAGAGGGACCAGGCAGTTCAGAGTTTCTTTTGCTGATGAACGAAGAGTCTTCAGAGCATTTGCCCAATGTATCATAGGTCAGTCTGCGAGGCGGGCAAATGTCTCTTTGCACTTTCGGGGTATCCATTTCTTCCTGGCAAGTATCTTCAACCCCTTTCTCAGTGTCTGCAGGTGGGGAGCAGTTTAGAGTACTGAGTTCTTCCGTAGGACAAGTTACTGGTATGAATTCTGGGGCCTCTGCTCTGAGAGTCCCATCATTATCTTCTTCCACCTCTGAAAAGCCATCAGCATCTGCTTCTGAAGTTTCTGTAGGCCATAACCAACTCATCTCTATTTCCTCATTTTTCTTCTGCAGAAGGTGCCGGCTAAGATCTGGTTGTTGGCCTACTCACATTAGTTGATGAGGGTTCCTCCTGTACTTATCCTAACAGCCTCAGTGAGGGGCAAGAGGTGATTTCTGTGCCAAGTCTGGTTCAGTGTTTCCTTCTGGCTTTATTTCATACACTGGGAGCCCTGGAAGTTTCCTACACACAACATAAGGCTGCGACCTCCAGTGATCAGCCAGCTTATGTTTGCCTGGACTGCCTAGATTCCTTAGAAAAACCCGGTCACCTGGTTGAAGATCTTGGACTCTCACTTTCAGATTTCCTCTTGTTTCGGTTTTCCCTGAAGCTTGATGTGGCTTGGGCCTGCTCGTAAGCAAATTCCTCCTCAGCCTATCCACATATCCTCTATGGGAGGTCTCTGTGTGATCCAAGGAGGTTCCAAAAGCCAGATCCACTGGTAATTGGGCTTCACGACCAAACATTAGTCGGTAAGGTGAATACCCAGTGGCATCACTCTTGGTGCTATTGTAGGCATGGACAGGTGCTGTGATGTGTCTACTGCAGTTAATGTTCCCAACATATTCAGGAGGGTCCTGTTGAACCTTTATCACCCACAAGGGGACCCTCAGCCATAAAGAGTAGTCCTGGATTTCTGTATCCCTAGTAAATCCAGCAATCCTTTTAATCAACCTGCTCTCAGTCTCTCCCTTGGTCCAAATGTATCCTTCGAGGTAAGCCATAATGGACGAAAAACTTTTCAACAAGAGTCTTTGCCACTGTGGTTGCTTGCTGGTCTCTAGTGGGAAATGCCTGGGCATAAAGGGTGAAGTGATCTGTTACCACTAAAATGTCCCTTTGCCCACTTAGGTTGGATTCTAAGCAGAGAGTCTATGCAAACTAGGTCCATTGGGCCCTGACTCTCCAGAATGCCTCAAAGGGCTGCCCTGATGGGCCATGTCTTCCGCTGTATGCACCTGAGGCAGGAATGACAGTAACTCTCCACTTCTTTCCTCATGTAGGGCCAGTAGAATCTGTCCTTTACTAATTGAAGGGTCCTTTCTGCTCCCAAATGGCCATGGTGGTCTTGTAGGGCAATCGGTACCCTCTCTCTGTGCATTTCTGGCAAGAACAGCTGCCACTTCTCTTCTGGATCATTAGAGGGGCCCCTTCGGTAGAACACCCTCTGTTGCAATTGCAACCGATGGAATTCCTTCAATAACAGCCAGGCTTCTTTACTGGGGCTCTTCAGCACCTCAGACTGTTTGGTGTTCCACTGCCTTCAGCACCATTCCGCACAATGGATCTTCCTCTTGATCTCTCCTGAGATCCTTCCTGGATAGCTTTGGAAGACATTCTTGCACAACCTGGGATACATTGCAATAGCAAGGAAGGGAGTGGATACTGCGCTGTATATAGAATTTAACTGACTCAAGCTGCTAGCATTGCCGAAAGACTATCGGTGGTAAGAGATTTGTATGTGTATTGCAAAAGCACCATCTTGGTTATAAGCGCTGCATTAATACACATACATTGCAATAGCACCTGGGGGTTCCCATTGAGGACACTCCTATTTATTTGGCTCTGGCTCCACCTTTTCCGTATTGACTCGTCCCTTCACACAGGGCTCTTACCCCTTTTGGGGTAAGCTGAGTCCAGTCTCCTGAGGGTCGTGGGGCCTTCTGGACAGAGGATCCGCATCTCGGTTACCATGCTGAAAGAACGGCTAGCCACCTGTGACAAGTTGCGTCCAGCTTCGCAGTGGTGAGCAAGTAAGGGGGTTGTTGTCTGTCTTCACTACGAATTCAGCCCCGTACAGGTAGTCCTTCAGCTTGTCTACCACTGCCCACTTTAGAGCCAAAAATTCCAGCTTGTGAGTCGTATAGTTTTTTTTTTCAGCAGGAATCGGACTTCTGCTCACATAGGCAATGGGTTGCAGGTGTCCTTCGTGCTCTTGGTAGAGCACTCCTCCTCCCAGCCAGTCTCTACTGGCATCCACGTGCGGCTTGGTAGAATCGGCATAGGCCAGGACCGGAGCAATGGTAAGGGCCAAACTCTAAGAATGCCTGAGTTCAGTCACGTTGGTAGGCCTGGGCCAAGAAGTGACAGCTTCTAACTTATTGGGATCAGTTGCTACTCCTTCTTCAGACACAATGTGTCCCAGGTAATTCACTAAGGGCTGGTAGAACTGGCATTTCTCCATAGAGAGCTTCAGGCCCTTTTCTAGGCGTTCTTCATGTTCTTCCAAACACTATATTATGTCATCCAAGTAGACCAGTACTTCTATTAGGTTCATGTCACCCACAGTTTTTTCAATCTCTGGAAAGTTGCTGGGGCCCCAAACAGTCCTTGTGGCATCTGGATGAACTCAAAGAACCCCACCGGGGTGATGAAAGAAGTCTTCTCTCAATCTTCGGGGCACATGGGAATCTGGTAATATCCACTCTTCAAGTCCAGCACACTGAACCACTTTGCTCCCGATAGGCTCTGTAGAGCATCCTCTATCCGAGGTGTGGTGTACTGGTCAGGGATGGTCCTCCAGTTCAGGGTCCTATAATCAATGCATAGGCGTAGAGACCCGTTCTTCTTCCTCACCACTATGATTGGGGAGGCTTAAGGACTCCCAGATAATGCCTGTTCTCTTGAGTTCAGCCAATTGCTCTCTCAGATCTCCCAGTGGGATTCGCCTGACCCTTTCTCTGAAAGGCTTGTCCTCCTCCAGTCAAATCCGATGGGTGGCACTTTTGGCTAATCCCACATCAAACTTGCTTTTTGAGAAAGCGTCCCTCCATCTTAGAAGTTGGGCCTTAGCTCTTTCCCCCCAGGCAGGGGTAAGGGGCGTGTCCTTGGGACAGAACTCTTCTTGAGGGATCTCTGCTGACGATCCTTCCTTCAGGCTACATGCCGAAATTGGGGTTGCTGGACTAACCTTCCCCAACAGTAATCTGGATGGCATCCTCAGTGGCACAGCTTGTACGTTCCGGACGGTAACAGAAACCCTGCCGTGAGTCCTCTTCAAGGTCCTGGTGGGTAACACTTCTGTGATAAGTTCTAACCCTCTCGTCTTCCTGACTTGTATCTTCGAGGACAACGAAAGGACCTGGCTTCTTCCAACTGAACTTGACAAGGGCCCTCAGGCAGACAACTTCACCAGGCTGGACCCATTCCTTCCCCTATCCAAGAGACAGATTTTCCTCACTCCCTCTTTGGGAGACTCTTCCTGCTTTAGGTCTCGGTATGTCTGCGCCAGCATCGGATGTATTTTAGTAGGGGGGATGGGATCCCTTCTGGAGCACCAGCAGTGCAAGAAGCCTTCTTACCAAGTCGGTATTCACCCCAATAATAAGGGAACTTTTGTCGGCCCCCGAGGGGGGGGGGGGGAGTCCTCCAGCCACACTACAACCAAGGTGTCAACCGTCTCAGCCTCTCCTGCTGTACTTGGGTCAAACCTGAGTCTGACCGACAGGTAGCCATCATATGGGAAGTTCTGAGTGCCTGACCCCCATATTTTCAGTTCCTCCAACTTCTGTAGCGGCAGGTGCTTGAGATGTCGGTCGTAGAAGTCCTTGTACATCAGGGTCACTTGGGTTCCAGTATCCAGCAGTGCCTTTGTCCCCATTCAAGTTGAGGGGATCTATACTATCGGAGGGGGTCCCACCAGCTTGGGAGGTATCCCACTAGATGTGGTACCTTTTTGGCCTGTTTGGTGGCCTCTACTATTGTAGATTTTCTAGTAATTAAGTGTTCTTGCATAGCAAGACCACTTACTGTTATCTCACATATATATATATTCTTATTATAGCTAAATTTACCATCCTAACTCCTCCCACAGCTTTTATGCTACATACTGTATACCCCATATATACCGAAACGTGCGGATTGTTCCCGAATGGTGTGCTATTACTTTGTGATACGTTTCGCCGAATGATTTGCAGCGAAATTTGTCCCATAGGAATGAATGGAGAAATGTTCAAAACTAGAGTGGGAGGTGACAAAAGCTGACAACCCCCATGATCAGCCAAAATATTATGACCCCCCCCCCCCCCCCCAACCCCCCCCCCCCCCCCCCCCCCCCCCCCCCCATGATCAGCCAAAACATTATGACCACCCCATTAAAAAAAATACTAATCATAATTAAAAGAAAAAAAAAAAAATATATATATATATATATATATATATATATATATATTATATATATTTATATATATATATATATATATATATATATTTTTTTTTTTTTAAAAAAACAAACAAATCATTTAAAACATTTTTTGGAAAAAATAAAAATGTTCAGTTACTCAAGCCACTCCACCCACTTACTCTGCCCACTCCAGTACGTGGAGGCAAGAACACGATACACAATTTCCCCAGAAATTGTAGCTTTTCTAGTTATTAAGTGTTCTTGCATAGCAAGACCACTTACTGTTATCTCACATATATATTCTTATTATAGCCAAATTTACCACCCCAACTCCTCCCACAGCTTTTACCCTACATATACCGAAACGTGCGGATTGTTCCCGAATGGTGTGCTATTACTTTGTGGAACGTTTCGCCGAATGGTTCACGAAATATCTTTATTTTTGCGGCAAAATTTGTCCCATAGGAATGAATGGAGAAATGTTCAAAACTAGAGTGGGAGGTGACAAAAGCTCTGAGGGGAATTATAGCTCCTCCCACACAGCTCTGAGGAGAATTATAGCTCCTCCCACACAGCTCTGAGGAGAATTATAACTAGTCCCACACAGCTGAGGGGAATTATAGCTAGTCCCACAAAGCTCTGAGGAGAATTATAGCTAGTCCCACACAGCTCTGAGGAGAATTATAGCTAGTCCCACACAGCTCTGGGGAGAATTATAGCTAGTCCCACACAGCTCTGAGGAGAATTATAGCTAGTCCCACACAGCTCTGAGGAGAATTATAGCTAGTCCCACACAGCTCTGAGGAGAATTATAGCTAGTCCCACACAGCTCTGAGGAGAATTATAGATAGTCCCACACAGCTCTGAGGAGAATTATAGATAGTCCCACACAGCTCTGAGGAGAATTATAGATAGTCCCACACAGCTCTGAGGAGAATTATAGATAGTCCCACACAGCTCTGAGGGGAATTATAGCTCCTCCCACACAGCTCTGAGGAGAATTATAGCTAGTCCCACACAGCACTGAGCAGAATAACTAGTCCCACACAGCTCTGAGGGGAATTATAGGTAGTCCACACAGCTCTGAGGGGAATTATAGTAGTCCCACACAGCTCTGAGGGGAATTATAGCTCCTCCCACACAGCTCTGAGGGGAATTATAGCTAGTCCCACACAGTTGAGGGGAATTATAGCTAGTCCCACACAGCACTGAGCAGAATAATAACTAGTCCCACACAGCTCTGAGGAGAATTATAGATCTGAGGGGAATTATAGGTAGTCCCACACAGCTCTGAGGGGAATTGTAGATAGTCCCACACAGCTCTGAGGAGAATTATAGATAGTCCCACACAGCACTGAGGAGATTTATAGATAGTCCCACACAGCTCTGAGGAGAATTATAGCTAATCCCACACAGCTCTGAGGATTTTGGTATTTCCTCAGCAAGGCGTTTTAAGGGCCAGGTTTTTGCCCTTGTAATGTTCTTTTAATGCCTTCTGAATACGCACTCTTCGTACCTTCATGCACAGGGTTTGGCATGCAGCTCCAGTGCTCCTTGTTGCCGATATGGGACCTGAATCTGGTTCTTTCAATCCTTCAGAAGCCTCTTGTTGAAAATGAAAATGATAGATCTTCTCTTACTCTCTCCCAGAAGGTTGCCTTTTCGGATGCTATCGCTTTTAAACACTGTGTTGATGTTGGCAACCTTGTCCTGTAAGTCTCCTTATTTAGTTTTATACAGGAACAAGGTGGTTCTCCATCTGTGTCTTCGAAGGTGGTGTCTACCTGAATGAGGACATTTGTCCTTCCATTCCTGTGTCTGCACCCTTCACCTCTTAAGGAGGTTGAGCTGCACTGTTTGGATGTGGCCCAGGCGGTTTGTGCATACATGTCTGCTGCTATAGCCTCCTTTCGGAGGTTGAATTCTTTTGCAATTGCAGACTGCCCATGAAAAAGCCTGCCACTATTTCTCAATGGATCCGGCAGATGGATGTCCAGGCTTAGGCCATTGTGGCACACTATACACTACCAGGGTGATTTAGTGCCTCCTGGCCGTTCTGACAGGCATATATGTGCAAGGTGGCTACCTGGTCATCTGTACACACCTTATTACCATGTTTTTTTACAAAGCTGATATCTTCAAATGTGTATTTTGGCCACAAGGTTTTGCAAGCGGATTTTTTAGGTCTATTGTTCCTCTTTGTGTGTGTAATATGGAAAGTAGTGTCCATCAAACTCAGAGAAAGGGATCTTACGGAGTACAAAAATCCAATTTTTCAAATCATTTGCAAAATGTAAATCTGTACTGGGTTCCTGTCTATGTGGTCAACTTGCTTGATAAAGCCCCCATTTTAAACACACTGCAAATTTTTCCTTTTACTGTTTGTATTTTCCCTCTGTATGTTTTCTAGATCGCTTTTGGTTTCAAAAGAAAGCGGCACCTTCACATATCACTGAATTGAGAGCGAGAGAGAATTACTGACTTTATACTGCCACCTGGTGGAGAAATAGCAGTTGACATGTACTAGTGTATTGGGAAGAATGAAAAACACATAAAAGGATTTTTTTTTTTTTATCCGGGGGGGGGGGGGGGTGTTAATGTGTATAAGTAAAATAATTGTTTTTGTTTTCTTCTGCTAACAATTTTTCCAATATTTATCTGGAGCAAGGTGTATATAATTGAAGTCTATTCTAGTTGCAATACCACTAAATGGATGTAAAATTCAATAACTATACAAAATACTTATTTTATATGTGAGGATGGGGAGAAAGCCATTTGGGGCATATGCTGAATAGGGATGAGCCAAACACCCCCCCCCCCCCCTTGTTCAGTTCGCAGCAGAACCTGCAAATGGACCGAAAGTTCATGCATACATTAGAACCCTATTAAATACAATGGACGCGAACGTTCAAAATCTAAAATGCTAATTATAACGGCTAATATGCATGTTATTGTCATGAAACAGGTTTGGGGACCCGGGTCCTGCCCCAGGGAACATGTATCAATGCAAAAAGAAGTTTTAAAAACCATCATTTTTTTCTGGAGCAGTCATTTTAATGATAAAAAAAGTGAAATATTCCTTTAAATATCGTACCTGAGGGGTGTCTAAAGTATGCCTGTGAAGTGGCATGTGTTTCCCGTGTTTAAAACTGTCCCTTTACAAAATGACATTTTGTAAAGGGAAAAAAAAAAAAGCCATTTAAAACTGCTTGCGGCTTTAATGTCTTGTCCTGGCAATATGGATGAAAATCTTTGAGAAAAATGGCATCGCTACCCCATCACCCCCCCCCCCCCCTCCTACCCCAGCCCATTACCAGCCCCTTTGGGTCTTGTATGGATATTAAGGGGAATCCCACATCCAAAATAAAACCCTATACCTAAAACCCTATATACTCTGAACAGCAGTATACAGGCGGTGCAAACAAGACAGGGACTGTAGGTTTGTTCTTAAGTAGAATCTGTTTGTAATTTGGAATAGGTAAATTTTTAAGTGTAGCTGCAGCCAAACAATCTATTTTTAAGCTTTTTGGAGAACATAGGGAAGGGTTATCACCCCTGTAACATTTGTTTTGCTGTCTGTGCACCTGTTCAGAACATTTCACCTCACTTTCCGTCCCAATGACAAATGTTTTTGGAAAAGTGGGGTTTTTATTGAAGCAAGGATTGGTGATAAAGCATCAGTAGAGAGGAGACACTTTTTTTCCCATATTAACTCTCAGCCCCCGGACACACGATCGGAAATTCCGACCACAAAATCCGTCGGATCTTTTCCGACGGATTTTGTCCGACACTGGTGTTGCATACCCATGGTCGGACAAAGTTGTCGGAAAATCCGATCATTCTGAACGTGGTGACGTTTGTTGCGTATGACGGAACTAGGTAGAGGCTAGTAGCCGATATGGCTTTGGTCTCGTAATTTGATCTGAGTACTTTGTCCGTCGGAATTCTCTACACATGATTGGAAAAAGTCTGATCGGATTTTGTTGTCGGAAAATTTGAGAGCAGGAAGTCAGATGGAGCCCACACACGGGCGGATTTTCTGACAACATGGTCCGATCGGACATTGTTCCTGTGGAATTTCCAACCGTGTGTATGGGGCATAACCGGAGAGAATTTCCCTTGCTAGGGGTAGATTTCCTCTCACTTCCTGTTGTCTCCTTCCGTTTGCAAGTAGGAGTTGTTTGTAAGTTGGATGTTTGAAAGTAGGGGCCTGCCATATATACTCTGCAGAAATTTGCCCCTTAGATGTTGGTGTTGCCACAACACTGTAAGCCCTCACAGTTACTCTTGGTGGGTGCTTCATTTTCCAGGGAAGCACTATTGGCAAAAAAATATATTATTAGCCTTGGTAATGGTATATTGCAGCCTATTATATGAGCAGTGTGACAGGAGTCACTTTGGGGGGGGGGGGGGGGGCTTGTGGACTCTAGCTTGCCTTGGAGAGCCCTGGAAACTCTGAGGCCAGGTTCATATCTCTGCTGAGGTAACTGAAGTATGCTAGAAGTCATTTTATGCCTAGATGTGGTATGGACCCTTGGGTGTAGCCTTGCAGCATTTTGATATTAAACATGGATAATTCCCAGAAATGGAAAAGTTCTGGGTCACCTTCTCCATAGCAAACGGGTTTAATACTACTGTGAGAGGTGCTCATGGCTACAAGCATAAACAAATCAGTATGACACAGTAGTGGTACTTGAAAACAATGTTTCCCTCTAGGAGACAATGGCGGCCCATCATTTAGGGGAGGATTCGGTGCAGCTGCGAGTTGTGCGGTCACTTCTAAATGCAGAAACCGGGCAGCAGAGGCTGAGAGGAAACACACACAGGGCTAGCGCTGGAGGAGTTTTGCCACGTTCTGTTTGAACAGAAGCTCTGCATCCCCCCGCCGCCCTCGGAATGGTGTCGCCTCTCTGCGGGTGTCACCCTGGTGTGGTCTGCATCCCCTGCACCCCCATAGCGACACCACTGAGTGGACTCTACTACCAATTAACTGTCACCTCTTCCCAGTGACATTGATCCGTATGTTACACTTGAATTGCAAGAATCTTGATTTTGTAAATCACCAATGCCTATTGTTCCCAAGACCTCACTCCATCTTCTGTAACTTCAGGCTGGGGCCTTAGGATGCCCAATGCTACGATTTGAACCTAAATTGGGGTACCAGTTGCTAGGCAAGCAGCCTAAGCACACAATCTGCTTCACTATTAGGACCTTTCATCACCTATGTGATGTCACCACCTCTTCCTGGCTGCTTATGCACAAAGACTCTAGTACTGTAGTCATTAGCAATGACAATATAGCCTCCTAATTGGCTCACTGCACATGCCGCTGCAGTCATCATCCCAGTACGAACATTTTTATCCAGTGATTGGCTTTATTGCAGAAGTGATCGAGTTACTGTACACCATTTAATCACTTCTACAGGGCATGGAATGGGGCTCCCCTCCCACCACACGGCATAATCACTGTTAAGCCCCATACACACGGTCGGACTTTTTCATCAATTTGGTCCGATCGGACAAGGTTGTTGAAAAATCAGACCGTGTGTATGCACCATCGGACAGTGTTCGTCGGTTTGTCCGTCGGACAAAGTCTTATCTCCTGCTGGAAAGATTTCCCGTCAACCCGGTCCGATCACACCAAATCCGATCGTGTGTACAGTTGTCCGACCGGACAAAGTGCTACGCATGCTCAGATCACATTACAAGACCAAAGCTATTGGCTACTAGCCTCTACGTAGTCCCGTCGTAGGCAACAAACGTCACCACGTTCAGAATGATCGGATTTTCCGACAACTTTGTCCGATCGTGTGTACGCAAAACCAACATCAGACAAAGTATGACGGACATGGTCCGACGGACCTGGTCCACGGATTGTCCGCGCGTGTGTATGGGGCTTTTAGGATCACTGGTGTATACCTCTCAACATTTTGAGATGGAAATGAGAGACACCTACTACCAAACGTATGTAGGCATAGGACACGCCCCCTGCTACACCCCATTAAAGGAGAATTAACCAAAAAAAAGTTAATTAAATCCACAAGGGCTTTTTTTTTTTTTTTTTTTTTTTTTTTTACTACTACTATTCCTTTATATTGGCTATTAAAATTTACAAATGCAGCAATTTAGAAATTGGATGAAAGATTTAGCACTGGGAAACACTTTTTGAAAGATGAAAAATGCATTTTATATGCAACTATATAAATCAGACCAAAATGAGGGACAAATGAGGAGAAAAGAAGGACAAAGGGACATTGCTTCAAATCAGGGACAGTCCCTCGAAACCGGGGACAGTTTGGAGCTATGATGGTTCACTGAGAGGGAAGGAAGATACATCCATACCCTCCACTCCTTTGTGATGTGGGAAAACAGAAGCAAAGAGGATTTCATCGTTGTTTTTTTTCTGTTTTTAACCACTTCAATACAGGGCCTATTCTGGCACTTTTTTTGCTAGAAAATTACTCAGAACCCCCAAACATTATATGTGTTTTTTTTTAGCAGACACCCTAGGGAATAAAATGGCGGTCATTGCAACGTTTTATCTCACAAGGTATTTTTTTTATAATTTTTCAAACGCCTTTTTTTTGGAAAAAAAACGGTTTCATGAATTAAAAAATAACAAGAAAGTAAAGTTAGCCCAATTTTTTTATATAATATGAAAGATGATGTTACGCCGAGTAAATAGATACCTAACATATCACGCTTTAAAATTGCGCACAATCATGGAATGGTGCCAAATTTCGGTACTTGATAATCTCCATAGGCGACGCTTGAAATTTTTGTACAGGTTACCAGTTTAGAGTTACAGGAGGTCTAGTGCTATAATTGTTGTACGCGCTCTAACGCACGTGGCGATACCTCACATGTGGGGTTTGAGCGACTTTACATATGTGGGCGGAACTTACGCGTGCGTTCGCTTCTGAGCGCGAGCTACCGGGGACAGGGGCGTTTTTACATTTTTTTTTTTTTTTTTTTTTTACACTTTTTTAAAAAAAAAATTGTTTTGGATCACTTTTTTTCCTATTACAAGGAATGTAAACATCCCTTGTAATAGGAATGTATGTGACAGGTCCTCTTTATGGAGTGATGTGGGGTCAATAAGACCCCCCACATCTCTCCTCCCAGGCTGAAAAGCATGAGATCGGTAAAAAAAAATTCACCGATCTCATGCTGACAGCCGCGATCGCGACTTTGTTTACTTCCGACAGTCATAGAGATGACGGGAGAGCCCGGAGAAGCACCGGCGGCGGGAGGGGGGCATCCCCTCCCGGTGCCTATACGAATGATCAAGTGGCGGAACTGCCGCTATGATCATTCTTATCGTGAACAGAATCGCCGGCCGGAAAGATTGATATCTGAATGATGCCTGTTGCTGCACCCATCATTCAGATATCCCCACTCAATGTCAAGGACGTCATATGACGTCCTTAGTATTGAAGTGGTTAAAAGCCATTACCAGCTTGTAAAGCATTTGATCACACTTGGTTTGATCAGATGCTTTTGAGGACAGAGGAGAGATCTGGTCTAAGGCTCAGTTCACACCTATGCATTTTTTTTTTTATTGCTTTTTGCAGAAACGCACTACAGTCTATTTAACATGGTTTCTCATGGGACACGTTCACATTTATGCTTTTTTATTTTTTATTTTTATTTTTTGTCAGCTGCTGCATTTTTGGAGAGGATGAGGGGCTTTTTTTAAGGGCAAAAAGGTGCATTTTTGGCTCCATGGAGAAGCTTCAGAAAAGCATGTAGTCTGCTTTTGCCACCATTTTGCATTTTTTTTAATCTGCCCAAGAACAAATTGACAAAAAAAAAATATATAAAAATATGCAAAATGTGTCAAATGCGTGTGCAATAATGCAAAACACACTGCAGAAACTGATCAAAAGCAAACTGTATAGGTGAGAACTGAGCCTAAAAGACCCCAGATCTCCCAGTAAAAAGTACCTGTCACTGCCCATGCTATCACAAGGGATGTATATCCCTTGCAATTGCAGTAAAGTTGATAAAATATAATCAAAGTGACAGTTTAAAAATATTTTTTTTAATAAAATAATGAAAATTGTAAAAAATTAAGGAGCCTCTATCCCTCTGTACTCATGAGCAAATGCCAACGCATATGTTGGTCTCACACGCATTTGTAAATGTTGATCGAACCACACATGTGAGGTATCACTGCAAATGTCCGAGTGAGAGCGATAATTCTAGCCCTAGACCTCCTGTTTAACTCCAAAGTGGTAACCTGTAAAGGCTTTTATACCGTAGTTTGCCGCCGTTCATTGGCATAGGAAATTTTTAAGCGTGTCAGGTATCTATCTATCTATTTATTTACAGTACTCGGGTATTGTATTTTGTGTGCAGTAAAATTGAATAAAGTTTCCTGGAAATTTTGCGTTTTAAAAATGGTACTTAAATTTGTGCGACCAAATAATTGCAACAACCACCATTTTTTTTTATTCTGCTTTCAAAAAATATATAATGCTGATTTTTACATGTATGTGATAAGTGTCTGAATTTCACCTGGAGGTCAAGTGGTTAAGGCTGGGTTCACACCTCCCACAGATGTGGCTAGCAGCAGGGGACGGATCAGGGCAGAATTTTTGCCTAAATTCCGACCTGAAACAGAGCCACTGAAACTACAAACCTCTCCTGGAGCCGCAACGGATATATGTGAACCGGCTCCATAGAGAGCCGGTCACAATCTCCTGTCATGCAAATTGGATACGGAAAACCTGCATTCCAAATTGCATAGGTGTGAACCCCGCCTAAACATCGTCTCAGGTCCATGACCCCATTGGAAGAGGCTAGAGGAAAAAACTGGCCCAAACCTTTACTATACAATGGTGGATAGTTGGTACATCGACCACTAGTTGCACTTGTAACAGAACAATACAAATTTGCGCCAGATAAATAACTTCAGCAGTTTGTTCTTTTAGGCCTTGTTCACATTTGCTCAGAATCCTGATGCCTAAAAGACGCTGTAAAATATTTTTATACCCCCCCCCCCCCCCAAATCCTTACATTTTTAAAGACTTTTTTTTTTTTTTCTCTGGCACAGCAGTGTGGTCTTTGCACAGCTGACACTGTGCCCAGCCAGTGTGTACCCAGTAGGGGCTGCTGGTGCTATCTGGCTAGCACATGTGTAGTAGTGGCTCTTCTGTTCTTGAATTCTGGCACTGCGCTTGACTGCATGCATAGTAGTGGCCAGGGGCGGACTGACAACTCATGGGGCCCCCAGGCAATCCAGAGATTATGGGGCCACATAGTATACACACACACAGTATATAATCACACAGTATACACAGACATGTTTCTATTGGCTGAGAAGGTACTGGCGAGGTGGGGCAGTTATAATCTCTGGATTTTTAGACAAAAAGGATTTCGGTAAGGGACATTTCAGAGACAGATGTAAAAAAAAAAAAGATTTTTACATACTGTCCCTGGTTTTACTGAGGCTGGCAACCCTGATGGGGCCCGGGGCCCTTGGGAAGTGCCCGAGTGGCCAAATGGCCAGTCCGCCCCTGGTAGTGCCTGTTTAAGCAGGGCCTGGCCAGCACATGCACAATACTGTGTTTAGATTTCAAAGCGCAGCACTTGAGTCTGCCGGTCAGTCACAGCACCAAATCTAAAAAAAAAAAAAAACACAGGAGCCACTTCCATGCATGCACTATTGACATTGTATCACATTATTTTACATGTGGACCAATGTAAGTATGCATGGGCCATACCGGAAGCTTATAATCAAAGTAATAGACTACTCCAATGATAACAGTTGACTTCCAGGTCCCTTGCTAAGCAGCTGCCTTGTTGCTTAGCGAACACCGACTGTTAATTGACCATGGATTTTATTCACTTTTTGCATTTTCTCAATGCATACAAAGGATTCTCGGAATGGATGAGGTGGAGATTATAATGTCACCACCCTAACTCTCCACCTCATCCAATTCGAGATTAAACACTTGAACTTGCTGTCTCTGGTAAGTTTGCAGATCCTTAAAATTCATTCTGCTCAAAGTGTACAGATGGCCCTAAAATTAGATCTCTGGGAGTGCCTAATGGGTTTCTGTTCCATCTCCTGGGATAGAAGGCATCACATCTCTGCCTTTTAGACATGGTGGTGCTTCAGAGGGCAGCACAGCAGGCATAGAGTCCTCTATTCTAGCATCTGCTTGACTTCCTGGTAGGTATGCTTTGATATCTCTCGCCATGGGGGGGGGGGGGGGGGGGGGTTCTCCTGTGGGTAACTAGTGTTCAATGATGCTATAGCCTAGGTAATGGTCTCCCTGTGAAAATACCTTTCAACTACTTATCCAGGTGTTGCTTTACTGCTTCTAACTGTGTGCATATCAGTTCCTTGGACAGTTGAGGCATGGGTAGTATTTGCACTCCTGCCTACTCTGTTTGGTTTAATGGCTTCCTCTTTGCCTGGTCAGGTCAATCTCTCTGGTGATGGCCCAAGTCAGAGCCCCAGCACAGGGCTGGGGAGGTTGGCTGCCACTGAGGCAGTGTTTAACTTCTCCATGAGGGCCTGTTCTCTTCTTGCCTAGCAGGAGTATTCCTGGCTGCACTTTAACACCCTTCTGTCCATTTCCAGATAGCCACCTCCCATGGAGCTATCTGTTCATTTGAAGGTGGGTCTATCGGTTTCCAGTCTACAATGGTCATAGGGGTGTCTATGTCTGGATGCCTCTGCTTCCCACACTATGGCCACTTTGGCCGGTTATACTGTGGCTAGAATTCGCCAGGCAGCTGTGGCATAAGATGGTCCAAGGCAATATGAATGACAAGTTGGTGTATAGACAACCTGAAATGGAAACCTACATGTCCCTTCTCGTCCAGACGCCCTTCTAGCCTACACCTGTGCTTTCCCTACCCAGCGGAGCTCTTTCCCTGTCTACTTCCTCACTGCACTGAATGACAGCTGCCTCCTTACCCAAATCTCTCGGGAGATGGCTGCCTGGAGACTATGATAGGAGACATTTCCTCCCCACTGGACTCTGACCAACCTTCAGGTCAAAAGACATACTGCAGCCTGCAACTACATACAACTGGAACCTGCAATGGTATATATTAGTTAAAACATAATAAAAAAAAATATATATATATATTATATATTCTGGTGTACTGGGTTTATTCTTTTTTTTTTTTCCCCTCTTACAAACATGCACGTACCTAGGATCTTTTAACCATTTCGTTTTTAGGTATGTTAAAAGGAATTTTTGCACGAGTACCAAGCAAGGGTATCCAGCGTTACTAGCCCCTATGCACACTGGGCATTTAGCCCCGGTACATGGTGTCCTGGCGTTTAGTTGCAGCCAGGTGAGGGCACAGTGCTTGGCAGCCTTTCATACTGACCAAAGTGAAAGTACCTGCTCTGCCTAGCTCGGTCCAGGTGCATCAGCTGTCAGCCTCTCATAAACTTGGACAGGCTGACAGCAGGGAGGCTGGACAGCACACCTGTGCCTTCCGCCTGCAGGAAAAATGCCTGAGCCCCATGCATCAGGGCTAATTGGGGCTCCTGTTTAGTACTGGGTTTGTAGGCAGGTACTGGGTTTTTCTTTTGTCCGACTCTCCGGTCTGTGTGCTAAAAAAAGGGACAAGGGCTCGGATCCTTAGGGGGAACACACACACGCACGCACGCGGGCGCGCGCGCTCTGCCTGATGCCCTTGCCGGAGTCTGGATGGCCTGTGTCCTGCCTGAGCTAATTTCCATATATGGACTCAACCAATATTCGACTTTTGCTTGAACAGGTATGCTGGGGCCACTACAAGCCTGTAGTTGGGGACTAGGGATGTTAGGGGGAATGTTTGCACTTTATCTTGGACTGTCGATTGTCATCATCATGTTGATTTATTCTTCAAGTAAAGCTTCTGAAACATTGCCTTTGCCTAGTCTGAAGTTACTAAATGGGATGCAATGCAAATAACCAGTGTATATACACAGTGGGGAAAATAATTGCTTGATCCCCTGCAGATTTTGTAAGTTTGCCCACTTACAAAGAAATGAAGGCCACTCCCCAAACTTGTATACCCTACCGTAGCATGCACCACTGGAATGAACTTCCTAGTGGTAGCCGGAGAGGACATAAATGCTCAATAGCACAAGCTTGTCATCACTCCCATAACAATTGCCCAGAATGCCAGTGACACCCAGTGGTAGCAGTAGGGAACTGCAACAATCCTAAACATGGGAGAGAAACCAAATAATAAAAACTACAAATTGTCCTGAGCAGACTACTGACCAGGAGAGCTATATTATTGGACAACACTGAAGACAGGGTGGCTACATAAGGGTTTGTTTAAAATCTCTGACATTACTGTCTTCCTGTCCAAACTTCCTGTCCAAACAACAACCCCTCCTCCCTGATTTCTTATTCTTGCTGTCACAGGGATAGGAAGTGAGGTGACATCTCCAAAACTAAAAAGAAGAGAAAATGGGGTGGAGTTGGAACTTAAGGTTAGTGTGTGGATATAAAAATTGAGAGATGCAAAAATGTATTTTTCATGGTGGTTTTCTGCTGATGCAGCACCCATTCTTGGTGCCTAGATTCACGCATGTAAATCGCACGCATTCCGGCACCCGCATTTAAAATGCCTTGCTCTTTACCAGATACACAGGGGTGATATTAATTCTTAATGACACCCCCACACATCAGAAAATAAAGTGTTTATGTGTGACTGCCCTGCGGGTGCATTTGAGGAAGAGGGTCTGCAACTTTTTCCCTGCGTTTCCCGCAGGGAACGCAGCCCATTCAACTGAATGGGCTGCTGTGCCCACATAGATGCACCTGCACAAAATGAGGATTTGTGAACCTAGACTTATGGAGACTCAAGCTGGCCTCCCCCAAAGCACCACCTCTGCTTGTAGACAATTCAGGACTCCAGCCTTATTGGTCCATACTATTTACCTGTCATCATGGCAGTATTCCTAGGCTTAAAATCTTACTCCTGGCACCCTAGACCTGGGTTGTCCACCCATGTGCATAATTTTGCCACTGGAGAAAAAAAATGTGTCTATATACTTTTTTTTTCTAGGCATGTGTGGTTCAGTCACTTGGTGTCAAGGGTATCGTTCACCATCTTCTGCCTATGGCTGGATCCTAAATACTGTAGAGATCAGTATAATGATGTGGGGGGGGGGGGGGGCACTCTCTTCAGAATTCTCTTGTGAAACTTGGATGGGAAGCAACTCCTTAGACAAGCCCTGGGCTCACATGAAGTAGTTGGAATAATGGTGAGTGTTGCTCAAATCAGAAGAGGAGCTGGATTGGCAAGTCTACAGGAGACTGTGGCAAACAGAAGGTGATTGTTTAAAGCCCATCTCCAGGCAACTAAAATATATCCCTTGAAGTGTGGGTGCGCCTCCACTGCAAGTGTTGATTGCTCGCTTAGGTCTAGGGCAGTGATGGCGAACCTTGGCACCCCAGATGTTTTGGAACTACATTTCCCATGATGCTCAACTACACTGAAGAGTGCATGAGCATCATGGGAAATGTAGTTTCAAAACATCTGGGGTGCCAAGGTTCACCATCACTGGTCTAGGGGAACAGAAAAAGAAGATTTAATTAGCCCCATCATCCACCTCTCCCTACCATGGCCGTCTTTAATATTGATTGGACCATGGGCAAAACTTTTCTTGGGCCTCCCCCATGCAGTTTCGCTCTCCACCTGCTCTGAGACATACAATAAATAGCAGCTAGGCTCAAAATCAGTTATCTGGCAACCAATCGCAATAGCTGCCTGATCTGATTCAGAGGTTACAGTGTATCATTACCGCTCACTGACTGGTTTCTAGAGGTTACAGCACACATTATGGCTCACTGATTAGTTGCTAGAGGTTACAGCACATGATTTCTGCTAGAGATTATTGTGGATTTGACCTCAGGGGGGAATGATTTACATATGAATGCTGCTGGCCGTCACTATTTACATATGAATGCAGCCACTATTTACATATGAATACTGGTAATTTACATGTAAACACAGGGTCTGCAGGTGAGTCATCTGTACACAACAAAAGGGCAGAGCTGGGCAGCATTAGTAGCAGCACTTCACACTGAGATATTGGGCCACAGCACGGGACTAAAACCACAAGGGAATTTAAACCAGGATAGTTGGCAAGTATGAGGCAGCTGCTTTGGGCCCCAAAACAATGACAGGGCCCAGGGCAGCTGCCCCTGTTGCCCTGCCTTAAAAACGGCCCTGCTCCCTACAGCTAGCCCAGTTCCCGCAGTTTCTTCTACCCTATGTTCTAGCAGTCTAGTGTCCTGATGTCATCAAGACCAAAGCATCAAGACGTAATGACAAACAGAAGAGGGCGCCTCCACCTAAATGCAGAATGTAATAGAAACTGTCATAATAAATAAAAGTTTCTCACTAGTAAACAGATGGTAGTACGCATTTCATCCTCAGAAGTGTGGGTATCAGAGGAGCTGCAGAGATTGGCAGGTAAGCGACTGGAGTTAGCAGAATAGTGCTAGGAACTGGCAGGGTGGTAGAGCCTAAAGAATGCTTGAATGCTACATGATGGAGTGCCGAGCAGGCTGAGAGGTCTTGGAAGCCACCACACAGCTGGATAGCTTGCGTTCCATCATCTAGCATCCAAGTGGTCTTCAGGCTCTTCCATTTAGCCGCAGACTGACTGACATCTAGCTACTTCTTACTGCTCAACTGCCAATCTCTGCAGCTCATCTGGTACCCACATGTCTGAGGATGATATGCACACTACCATCTGTTTACCAGTGAGTGCAATACTTTTATTTATTATGCCATTTTCTATAACAGTCTGCATTCACGTGGAGGCGCCCTCTCCTGTTTGTTTTCTTTATGTGTATTAGGCAGAGGTTTTTTTTTTCCTCAGAGAATAGGTGCAGGAACTCCACCTTGCTGAGTAATTCCGGTCTCTCCCCACCTACCCATCCCGAGCACCGTTTCTTAAATCCACCCCCACCCACCTCTCAGTACCGCCCCCTTTTAGAGAATACAGAACCAAGTATCATTTTGTGGTGCTAGGTAATTTGTATGGAATTTGTTAATAATATCAATAAAAGCAGTAAAATAGGTCCCCGGCAACAATAGATTCCCCCAGCAACAATAGATCTTGCAGCAGCCAGCATCAATAGACCCTTCTCTCAACAGCAGATCTCTTTCAGCAACAATTTACCCCCAAGCAACATAAGAAGCCCCCCCCCCCCCAGCAAACCTGCAACAATAGACCTCTCCAGCAATAATAGACCATCATGCAAAAATAAGTCCCCTCCAGCAACAATGGATCCCCCCAGAAGCCAGCATCAATAGACCCTGCAGAACACCCCAGCGCCCCTTGCCATTACATACAGTACTGGAGGTTCCCGCGTTCCCGCTGAAAAAAAAGCCCTGGTATTAGGTACTCAGGACCTGTTTCTGGAAGCAGCTAACTTATTTTACATTCCTTATACACTAATTCACACTTCCTTACCACCCCTTGGCTGTCATTTGGTTTTCCTGTAATGCCATCATTTTTTCAATTTCTCTCATTGGACATGATGATGCCAAGGGACAGTCCACCACCGGGGCGCCATCTGCCAGAGGAGTGGAGGATCAGTTAAGTAAAACTGTTTCTTTTCTCCCCTTGCAGTTCGGGCACAGGATAACTTTTTTTCTAGTTGCCCAGAGGTGGGCTTTAAGCTGGAGTAGCATTTTTATCTTTTTAATTTTTAGGTTTTTGCTAATCCTAGAGTTAGGCTTCAAATCTTTGGTTTAAAGCAAGGGTCTCAAACTGGTGGCCCTCCAGCTGTTGCAAAATACAAGTCCCATCATGCTTCTACCTGTGGGAGTCATGCTTTGTAACTGTCAGCCTTGCAATGCCTCGTGGGACTTGTAGTTTTGCAACAGCTGGAGGGCCGCTAGTTTGAGACCCCTGGAAGCCTAATGCCCCATACACACGAGCGGATTTTTAGTCGGAAAAATCTTGGATGGTTTTTCCGAAGGAATTCCGCTCAAGCTTGCCTCGCATACACACGGTCACACAAAATTTCTCGGAACTTTCGACCGCCAAGAACGCGGTGACATACAACACTACGACAAGCTAAGAAAATTAAGTTCAATGCTTCAGAGCATGCGTCAAATTGTTTGCGAGCATGCGTCGGAATTGGTACAGACGATCTGAATTTCCGTTCAGAACTTTTTCTGACAGAAAAATTGAGAACCTGCTCTCAATCTTTTGCTGCCGGGAATTCCGCCAGCAAAAGTCTGATGGAGCATACATGCGGTCGGAATTTCCGACCAAAAGCTCACATCGGACTTTTTCTGGCAGAATTTCCGATCGTGTGTACGGGGCATCACTTTAGCCACTCTAATTTTGATAAGAGCGGCGAAGGTTTTACCCTCACTTCCTGTCCTGGAGACAAAAAAAATAGGGAGATGAACAGAAAACAGGTGGTGCATCTATCTCCCCTAGCCTCAGCCTTCATAGATTGATTTTTGGTGCTATGGTACAGGTATGCTTTAAAAGGAAGAGTGGTGGCGGTAGCAGACACATGGGACTGTTGTTACAGGATTAGTGAAGTGCCATAGAAACATGATTTAGAATAAAGGTTCCCCTGCATAGGGGAATTGTACATGACACTGTGCCAATGTGTCTGCTCCACCCAGCTTTGTTGCCAGTGTCTATAGAAACCACAGTGATTTGATCTTATGGCACAGCAGAAGGACCAAAGCAAGCATAATTCACCACATCACATTGCTTCTCATCAGGTATGAGTTCAGGAATCTTTATCAGTCTCTTAAAGAGCATCAGTTATGCAAAGGTCTGATTATTCAGTCATCTGTTAGAACAGACTTTCACCCGTAGAGTTTGACTGTTCAGCTCGAGAGTCTGACAGGTGCTGCCTGGCTCCACACACTGGAGTTGAATTACTAAAGGCAAATGGGCTTTTCACTTTGTTAGGGAAGTTGCACTTTGCAAGGGAATTATCCTCACAGCTTAGTGAATATGATGAAGCTCTGCTACCTTCCACCATCTTCCATCATCCAAACATGTGTAGGCATGTGTTTATTTTCCTTGGATGTGATTGGGTATTCTTTGCAAAGTGACATTTTAATACAATGTTTGGAAGATGGTGGAAGGTAGCAGAGCTTCACCATATTCACTAAGCTGTGAGGATAATTCCCTTGCAAAGTGCAACTTCCCTTGCAAACTGTATAGCTTATTTACCTTTAGTAAATTAACCCCAGAGTCTCCACTCCTGAGAGTATGCAGTGGTGTCAAACAAGAGTCCGACAATGAGGAGGAGGAGTTGAAGGAACTCCAGAGTAGGGATGAGCTTCGAGTTCGATTCAAACTTATGTTCGACTCGAACATTGCCTGTTCACCTGTTCAGCAAACAGCAAACAATTTGGGGTGTTCGCGGCAAATTCGAAAAGCCGCGAGCACCCTGTAAAAGTCTATGGGAGAAATCTTAAGTGCTAATTTTAAAAGCCTATATGCAAGTTATTGTCATAAAAAGTGTTTGGGGACCTTGGTCCTGCCCCAGGAGACATGTATCAATGCAAATTTTTATTTTTTTAATGGAAGTTTTTTCAGGAGCAGTGATTTTAATAATGCTTAAAGTGAAACAATAAAAGTGTAATATTCCTTTAAATTTGTAGCTGGGGGGTGTGTATAGTATGCCTGTAAAAGGGCGCATGTTTCCCGTGCTTAGAACTGTCCCTGCACAAAGTGTTATTTTTGCAGGAAAAAAGCTATTTAAAGAGGAGGTCCACCTAAAATATTTTTTTTTAAAGTCAGCAGCTACAAATACTGCAGCTGTTGACTTTTAATAAATAGACACTTACCTGTTCCAGGTTCCAGCGATGTTGGCAGAAGATGACGAGCAATCGCTCGTCTCTCGGCTGCCCCCGCCGCCATCCTCTGTCAGGGAATCAGGAAGTGAAGCTTGCAGCTTCACTACCCGGTTCCCTACTGCGCATGTGCGAGTCGTGCTGCGCGTCTTTATTGGTCCCCGTTGTGTCCTGGGAACTGTGTGTTTCCCAAGACACAACGGGCATCTTCGGATCGGGGCGGGCATCCTCGGATCGGAGCGGGGCAGCTGTGGCTAGCTAGTCCCAGAAGTGGGTGCAGATACCTGTATTATACAGGCATCTGCACCACCCTCCCCCTGAAAGGTGCCAATTGTGGCACCGGAGGGGGGGAGGAATCCGATACGCGGAAGTTCCACTTTAGGGGGGAGCTCCACTTTAAAATCACTTGCGGCTATAATGAATTGTCGGCTCCCGTAATACAGAGAACAGTCATTCATTGAAAGTCATTGATAAAAAATAAAAAAAAAAGCGTGGGGGTTCCCCCAAATTCAATTACCAGGCCCTTCAGGTCTGCTATGGATATTAAGGGGAACCCCGCGTCAAATAAAAAAAAAAATGACGTGGGGTTCCCCCTAAATATCCATACCAGACCCTTCAGGTCTGGGATGGATTTTAAGGGGAACCCCGCACCAAAAAATAAATAAAAAAAATGGCGTGGAGTCCCCCTCAAAATCCATACCAGACCCTTATCCGAGCACGCAACCTGGCAGGGCGCAGGAAAAGAGGGGGGATAAGAGAGCGCCCCCCCCCTCCTGAACCGTACCAGGCCACATGCCCTCAACATTGGGAGGATGCTTTGGGGGTCTGTGACCCCTCAAAGCACCATGTCCCCATGTTGATGGGGACAAGGGCCTCGTCCCCACAACCCTGGCCGTTGGTTTGTGGGGGTCTGCGGGCGGGGGGCTTATCGGAATCTGGAAGCCCCCTTTGACAAGGAGATCTTTCACTTGGCATGGGCGCCATTCAGAGAATAGATTGCATTTTCTCAATGAATGCAAAGTTTTCTCTGACTGGACGAGGCGGAGATTGTGATGTTACCACATGAATTGCTAAGACAATTTGAGCGCTGTAAAACTACCGATTATAATAACATAAATAATTCATATTTTTGGATTTTGGGCGTATCTTCTATAATATTGTAAGTGCTCTTAAATTAGTTAATTTGCAGAATCTACTAATTCTTTTGTTTTACTTGCTGGCAGGTGTGAAATTATACTCCTTTATATGGAAGAGCCCTAGGTTCATCCTAAAAAATCAATTTTTTACAGAATCCTAAGATTGAAAGTCAGAATTCTGAGAATTAAAAGTCAGAATTCTAAGATTGAAAGTCAGAATTCTGACTTTTAATCTCAGAATTGTGTTTAATAAATTTTAGCATGGCCCAAACCTGGAAACTCAGAATTCGGACTTTTTCAAATTCTGAATTCTGTAAAAAAAATAAAAATTAGGATGGCCCCAGGGCCCAGGGTGTGTGTGTGTGTGTGTGTGTGTGTGTGTGTGTGTGTGTGTATACATACATTTATAGATACATTTAGAAACATTATATATATATATATATATATATATATATATATATAAACGTTTCAAAATTTTTATGTCCATCGTAAATACCCGTTTATTATATTTTTTATTTATTTTTATCTTATTCTAATTGATGAACTGCTCTATATCAAACTACTCTCCCCCCCCCCCCCCCCCTTAAGAAGATATGAGGAGACAGCCAAGGAGCAGAATTCATGGCGGGGATGTGACATTGTGGAATGCGACATCAGATGAAGAGATCATTAATGAACAGGAAGAAGAAGAGCTGACTTCTACATTGGAAGGGGTACCATTCAGTGAGTGATCATTACATAGATTAATTTTACGGTTAAATAATTTTCTGTCATAGAATGGCTACGCTCACTCCTCTACTGAATCCATGGAGGGAGCTATGATTGTCACCCAGGCAAGCACACGTCTCCGTATTTTAATCTCTATTACATTGGGGGGGGGGGGGGGGTATTAGTAGTATACAGAAGAAATATAGCATTGTTTGGGTTTCTTTCAGCCAGTCTGGTAACCCAGGCATTCTTTTGAAATAACACAGCTTTGTTGGTGACCTCACTCTTTTGAGCTGCAGTTAAAGACTATAGTTTAGTCAGTGACCTGCCCCCTGTCAGCTGATTGGACAGTGAATGGGGCATATCGCACTAATGGTCTCCTCGTTCTACTTTCTCCTTTTGTCAGCAAGCTTACTGCATGCACAGCCGTATTGGCTTACAGGGCTGTCCTTCCCTCCCCCATTAGGAGTTCCACTCTGCAGAAGATTGCAGGGAGTGAATTAAAAAACAGATTCAACATCATAAAGAATTTTTAGAGACAACCGGTATATTTTTAATGAATACATAACTGGATTAAACATATTTATATTTGTACAACTTCACTGGTGATCATAGATTTAAGATAGCTGGGAAGTTACCTGGTGGGTAAAGATGACTATGCAATGTTAGGTTATGGTGCTGACCACCTTGGCACCACCCTTATCTCCAAGGAACAATAATGATTTTCATTAAAGTGTAACTTTACTTTTGTGGGAAAAAAACTAGCAAATAAAAAAAAAAAAATAATATAGTACCGTATTTATCAGCGTATAACACGCGCTGGCGTATAACACGCACCCCAAGTTTAGGAGGAAATTTTAAGGAAAAAACTTTTTAAAGGAAAAAAACTTACATTTAAATGCCCATCAATGAAGCCTTGCACAGCGTCCATCTGCATGCTGCTTGTCAGTGTCATTTGCAGCCTTGCATCCTTGTCAGTGTCATTTGCAGCCTTCTTAGTGTCATTTGCAGCGTCCATCTGCAGCCTCCTCAGTGTCATTTGCAGCCTTCTTAGTGTCATTTGCAGCGTCCATCTGCAGCCTTCTCAGTGTCATTTGCAGCCTAGCCCAGGCTGCAGTTAAACTGCAGTGACATGTCAGTGTCACTGCAGTCTTGCAGCGTCCATCTGCAGCCTCTACAGTGACATTTGCAGCCTTGCCCATGCTGCAGTTAAACTGCAGTGACATATCAGTGTCACTACAGTTTGAAAATCGGCACCATTGGCCGTTCTCGCAGCTCTCGGCCACCTTCGGCCTTTCTCGGCAGCTTTCGGCTGTCGAGAACTGCCGAAAGAGGCCGAAAGCTGGCGAGAAAGGCTGAAGGCGGCTATTGAAAGCCGCTGAGAAGGGCCGAAGGCGGCTGAAAGCCGCCCGGAGCCTCACAGCGGCGGGGGATCGGTGGGGGATCGGCGTATAACACGCACCCCTGATTTTAAGGGGAAAAAGGTGCGTGTTATACGCCCATAATACGGTATATACAATTGTGCCTCAAAACATATTGTAGTTGAATTTCATTACAAATTACCTTTCCTTTTCAATCTGCAGCGCTGTCATTTTTTTGTAAAATGCAATGCAATATGGCTACCTGGAGGTGTTCTGTACAGAGAATGTCACTTCCTGCTTGTGTGATTGGCTCACTGATTTTCCCAGAAGTCTGCAATAAGATACAAGTTAGATTTCTGTCATCCCCTGCAACAAAAATATAATTTGTGGTGACATACTCCCAATAGGAAATCACATCTAAAGGGATGCAGGCCTTACAATGTTCCTTATTAGAGCCCTGCAAGTGCAGCAGCTGATTGATAAAACAAAACCACTCCCATTAGTTACACTTTCCACATGGACACATACAAACACACAGTCATTTCTTCAGAATAACAAAAGGTAGGAATCTGCATAAAATCTGTTAAAATCCTTGTACTGTAGATAGATCACCCAGAGGGGATTTTTATTTCTCAACAAAAGTGGGGTTACACTTTAAAGTCCCTCCAAGCCAAACAATTCTGTTAGTGAGATTCATAGGCCCTGGTATTGCCCATATGATGTCTATCTTGAGAACTTCAACCTAAAGCCGGCCATAGACAGTTCAAATCTTGGCCGCTTCAGCAGGAACGGGCCAAGATTCAAACCATGTATGGGCAGGCTGATTGTACAACCAGTATGTTGGATTTTTCATGTGAATATGGCCAGTGGCTACAGCCACTAGCAACAATTACTTTGTGTTCCCCTGGCCGGGATGGCTGCCCCTGCCGGAGAGGGGAGACAACAATAGCTCAACAGGAAGCATTCCCCCATCAACACAGTCCGTGTTTGTAGGAAAGAAAATCTCTCCATCTAAGGCCAGCTTTAAACTGGCTGTACAATAATAGCTTTTTGGTTGAACTTTTTCAATTTAAAGTGGTGTTTCCCCCAAAATGACAACTTTATTTAAATCTGCATCAAATCTGCTAATAAAAAATAATTGGATAAAAAAAAAAAAATTCACTTACCTATTTCTCCCTGTTGCTAGGTGGTCCCACGAAATCTGCCTCTTCCATAGCCCGGGCTAAAAACGTCACTTCCCTCGGCGGCCCGGCTCGCTAAGGCTCCTGAGAGATGTGTGTCACTATTTCCCAGGAGTCTTTAAGCAGCGCCGAGGGCTAGGTTGCCATAACAACGGGCGGGCACTTCCGATGCCGCCGCCCGTTGGTATGGCAACCTGTATACCTTACAGCGCCGCTACGGCGCATTACTGCGCATGCGCGAGATCGTAGAAAGAACGGGCGGTGCATGCTGGTCGATCAGCAGCACTGTACCCCGGAAGAGGATGCCTGTGGGCTTCACATGCCCACAGGCAAGATGGCAACCGCCAAGAGATGGTTTTATAACTTCATTTCGGTGGTTAAAAAGGAATGCTGATTTACTTCTAAAAGGAACAAGTGAGTTATTTATTCAGTTATACTAAGGATTGTCATTATGCAAAAAAAAAACGTTAGACAGTGGAACACCACTTTAAGATCATTCAATTTTCTATTGGTTAATGGGGTCAAATCCACATTCATTTTTGACCACAGTGATTAGAAATTTCGGTGGAGCAGGACAGAAAATGTTTCCTGAACAGACAAATTTGTAATAGATAATGTATTTTTTGTTTGGGAAACTTAATTAATCTTAATCTAATTGAATGTTAAAAGCAAACATTTTTAAGTACTTTCAAACAATATTTATCAAGTCATCTAATGAGCACTTTCGTACATTTTGTAAATATAGTGAGCTGAAACACCAAGATTGTATAACGTGATTTATGTTTTAAAATGTGTGCACTACATTCAGCTGAAACTGCACTCTTGTCTACAGGGAAGCATTTCTTTTATGTTGGCACCCCAAAAAGGATCCAAGAGATTACTAAGGAAGAGAGGTTCCTACAAAATGATGAAGTTCAGGTTCCACCTGGTAAGAACAGAGTTAATTGCCAAATCCTTAGGGAAAAGGGGAGATTTGGGACTTTATATGGGGCATATGACCCATAGGTACAAAGCCTCTATCCCTGTTTGACAATTCAATAAAGAAGGAGGTTTGGGACTTTGTATGAAGCATACAGCTGGGATTGTGTCTGACCAATTTGTTATATGTGGGTAAAAAGGTGTAGCGCTTAAAAACATAAAATAATATAAAAACATAAGGCTCATAATTCAAAAGTTCATCTTAATATATAGAAGAGAACTGAAGACAATCAAAACAAAGTCCACCAGGAATGAAAATCCACCATAGGAATGTAGGAAAGATGATAAAGATCCCGTCACCTTCACCCAATATAGCTCACCCTTACCATCAGTGTATGGGTTACACACATGAATTGTATTCAGGTAATGGTATAAGAATGATCCTTCCAGCTTGGACAGCAATCCACTGCATAAAAACTCCAAAGAGAGCAGACTAATGGAACCCTTCCTCTCAGAAAGATATAAAGCCAGGCAAATTCCAAAACTCAGGCAATGGCTCGATATTCATGTGAATGCAAGGAATAGAGAAAGAACGCTCATCCAAACAAAAGGAATTTATTTGTACATAAGAAAATAAAATAAACTCACATTTTTTAAGGAGTTAAACAGGCGTGATAAGAAGAAGCGACCAGCGCTTCTAACCAACAAGGTGGCTGCTGAACTTCCGTCCGTCCGCGTCCTACGTCACACGTCCCGTAGCTTCACCCAACATTTCATCATCAACATGCGTCTTCAGGGGCGTTTGTTATGTAACTGTAATTACTAAATTTCAATACAATGTGCATAAAGAGTATAATAGAATAAAAATGTATTCCATATATGATGTGTACAACCAAAACATCATAATAAGATAGCATAATAATCCATAATAATAATGTCAGACACATAACCCATGTATCACACAATACATATATAAAAGTGCATGATTGTTACAACATATTGCAATAAAACAGAATAAAATTGATGGAATGATCATGACTGTAAACATGATAGTGGCATCAACATAGCTTGACGTGTTTCGTGGATGACCTCCACTCATCAGGAGAAGATGCTTGATATATATCTATAATTAATACGTTGTACACAGTAATAATCGGTCTCAATGTAAAAGCCCATACACACGATCAGACTTTTTGACAACCAACATGCAAATTAGCTGTTTTGGACCAACATCCGACCGTGTGTACGCTCCATCGGACCAACTTTTTCCAGGTTTCATCTGACTTTTGTTGGCTGTGCGAACGGACCAACTTTCTGCCAACAAAAGTCCGATGGACCAAAGTCCGACCGTGTGTACACAAAACCAACGGACTTTTGTACAAACCGATGCAGAACCAATGCAAAAGATCAGACAACAATACAGAAGTTGACCAAAGGTGGCGGTAAAGAGCAGAAAAACCAAGTGATTTGGTGAAAGTTGGCTGAAAAAAGTCCTGCCGTGTGTATGCAATACCAACTTGGGGCCAACGCCCTTTGGACAAAAATCCACAGGAAAGTTGGTCCACGGTCCGATCGTGTGTATGAGGCTTTAGAACGATGAGAGCTGCAGGCCGGCTGAACAATTCACTAGCTCCGGAAGCTGAGGTGGAAAACCCAAGATATTTGAGGGAAAAACACTCAGTAGATGGATGTCCCTGGGAGTAAGGTCCCCCATGGATGGTCAGGGGCGATGTGAATGGCATATCTGTGGAACCTTTGCAAATAAGTGTTGAAATTATGTGTATTATTACATATAGTATGAAGTGTACCTATTTAACATGGTAGAGTGTAGGCCAATGCTATCACAGAGAGGTAGCGTGTGAAAATATTTGCAGAGGTTCCACGGATATGCCATTCACATCACCCCTGACCATCCATGGGGGACCTTACTCCGAGGGACATTAGTCTCCTGAGTGTTTTTCCATAAAATATCTTGGGTTTTCCACCTCAGCTCCTGGAGCTAGTGAATTGTTTGGCCGGCCTGCAGCTCTCATCGCTCTATTTCAGACTCAGAGCTATAGTGTAAGTATGGGTGGATATTTTCCATACTTTTATTCTTCCTCCCCCTCCTCTGCCCTCTTACATTGAGACCACATTATTAATGTGTACAACTTATTAATTATAGCTATCTGCTCCTGATGAGTGGAGGTCATCCACGAAACGCGTCGAGCTATGTTGATGCCACTATCATGTGTACATACATATATATATATATATATATATATGTATATATATATATATATATATATATATATAGCTTTTTTCAGCGGGAACGTGGGGGAACGCAGTTCCGGAACCTCCTGCACTGAATGTATGTAATGGCAAAGGGTGCTGGAGTGTGCTGAGGGCTGGGAGATCTATTGTTGATGGGAGGAATCTACTGTTGAGGGAAAGGTCTATTGTTGTTGGCTGCTGGAGGGTCTATTGATGCAGACAACAGCCCTGATGTCACTGTATCAGCAACACTACAAGGTGGTATCAGAACTTTTTCAGACTCGTTTTGTAATACGCCAACAGATGGCAGCACAAGGCTGCACGCATAGTCACAGGGAGCACCTAACTTCATAAGTCAGTGTGCCATGAGACATCGTCCTGTGTACATCGGGAGATGTGCAACTGGTGCTATTCTTTTTTTTTTTTTTTTTTTTTTTTTTTTTTTTTTTTTTTTTTTTGTTTTTATTCTTTTTTTTTTTTTTAATTCTTTATTTTTAAAGAAAAATAAAGTATCCATCTGTAAACAATATAACAAAATTCTGATAGATTAGATCTAACTTGTCTAGGGGAAGAAAATTTGCCTAGGAACAAGATTTTTTATTTTTTTTTTTCTTGTAAACTAAAGAATTATGTTGTGGTTGTGTATCTTGCTTTGCGGTTTCCATTATATATATTGAACCGTCTAGACAGTTCAAAAGATGTATGAGAAGACTTGTGTTAAACTTTATCAAACACTCTTATCTCTTGCAATGCAGCTTTATCTTTGATGGAGTGCTAACAATTCTGTGCTAACAATTCTGCAAGTGAACATTTTGTTAACTACACAAGATCATTTTTCTCAGTACTGTTAGGTGATACTTGGGGACCCAAAACCAGTGATTTTCATCAGAGGGTTTATTGTAGAGGCCCTTGACAATTTTTCTGTTGAGTATTTATACTCATAATTAGTACATATACACTTGGTAATAATCAGTGTTTATTAGTATGTAATAAAGTTTGTTACATCTTAAAGGGGAACTTCGGTTAACAACAAAAATTAAAGGAGAAAGTTTTGTTTATGAGCTAAATTATTGAAACTATAATTATAGCACCACATCCCTTTAAATTAGCATAAATATTAAGGACAAAAGATTGGGACTTTTTAAGCGCATAGACACAAATTTATACAAAAATATAAATTTATTTGAAAAATAGAACATAGACATAGACAAAATCATACATCTAAAAAGACATTTTTTAAAAGGAATACATCTCTGAATACAGGTAGAAGTTGGCAGATATTAGTATGTCTCAACATGTTTCGCCCTCAATAGGGTTCCTCAGGAGAACTGACTAGTGTCATACATGCTATATTCACTGTAATGAGAGAACAAAGATCAGATACAAAACACAAAATTAAACAAACCACATCAATATCAGAAACAATATAACTGCCTTAGAAGATAAGTGGGCAGAGAAATTACTCCAGAGCTGACCTGTGTATTCAGGAGAGATACCCCGCAGTCCACCAAAAGTTGAGTATGTGGGGTTCACTAGTGATGCATCACAGAGCGGGAGATAACAACCAAGACAATCACGTCTCGGAGAACATCTATTGGATCTATACAGGGACATTTTTATTTAGATAAAGATCAGGATTATAATAAAGGCAAGAGCATAAAATTAACAGAATGGAACACCTACCTATAAGTTTTAATTTAGGAAAAATCCCCACAGTATATTAGAGGGACCCTCAAAATCGGCCCCTGACGATATTAGACTTTAGACAGAGGGTAGTTTCAAAAATCTCTGTAGGATGATAGTAAGGGATTTTTTCAGTTAATACATATTGTGATAAAGATGTAAGTCACCTAAAGTGGCTTTTATTAATATTACCTGCAGAATATTTTATCATCCAGACTAATTCAACCAGAAAAATGAGATGAATGAAGGTATGGATGCCCCCAATCTTTCCTTTCTAAAGAGTCAAAAAAAAATGTTTTGTGGTCTAGAGCGACCTGTGATAGAGTAATTGAGTGTTATAAAGTTCCTTTTACCTCATAAGAATCACATCAGATATAAGCCCCAGTGGACCAGCTCAATCAAACTGATCAAGTGTTGCCCTTTTTATATCCCTCTCAACTGCTATTTTGGCGCCAAAATTTTGGCACCCAAGCAATTCAGGTGAGGACACAAATAGCGTCACAGTAGGTGCACCGTCGCACCGGAAGTGACAACAACAGCAGAACCGGAAGTGCAATCTGCGACAGGAAGGTTAAACAGGTTAACCTCCTGCAGCAGACACATCACACTGGCGCCGGATGTTGACAACAGTCAACCCCGAAAATGATGTCAGCGGAAAAAGAGAAAGTGAAAGTAAACTGGGGATTTATGTGAAATGGACACTACCAGTCAATTCAAAATAGAGAACCTATGGCCCATAAGTTGATTTGTAACAGCTGATAAAAATGTTATTACTAACCCTATTCAGAACCGCTAATTTCATAGCGACTAGATGTGAATATCACTTCTGCTGACCACACCGACAGCATCAGGGATGAGTGCACCTTTGCGTGACTAATGGCACAGATGGATCAGAGGTCAAAGGACCAGAGAACCTAAAAGTGCCTTGGGTGTCCTTATGGTGCACCAAAGCCCCACATCAACTATTTAATTCTGATGCTAAAGGGTCCCGCACAAATTGCGGGGCTATTCAATCCAAACAATACCTTGTAATTGTAGTTCATGGAAACAATACATATAAAATAAGCATCAGAAATAGGACCTCAAAGAAATATCCATCCAGAAACAGAACAGGCCAGACCAAAACTACTAAAATGTACATAAGACACAAAAATATATATATATATATAAAAAAATATATGAATACACATACAAATTACAAAATTCATAATGAGAAATTTATCTCTTAACAATGGCGTCCTACCCTATAAAAAGGGTTTTAAGCTTAGGGATTCATTTAAGCCGGGATGGATAGTAGCACTTAAATTATGAATCTATTTGGATTCTCTCTGTATGAGAATTGTATCTATATCTCCACCTCTATCAAAGTCCGGTATAAATTCCAGAGCAAAAAACGTCATCTGCGATATATCAAATGAGTAATATAAACCCATATGACGGCTGATTGGGGTTTCCATTTTTTTCTTTTTAATGAGAGAGACATGATCTCTAATTCTATGGAAAAAGGGTCTCTTAGTTTTGCCTACATAAAATGCTTGGCAGTCACATCTCATAATATAGACATACAACAATATAGATAGACAACTCCAACAGTCCGACAAGTCGCATAGAAGTTTGGTCTAAATATTTGACCGTTTGGAAGAGTTACTTCAGTTGAATTCATTAAGAGTTCACAGAATTCACATTTACCGCAGGGGAATGTGCCCCTGCGTTGTGTTTTGGCTCTTAAAGTTAAGTGGCTATGAACTAATTTATCTTTTAATGAGGTGGACTTGTGGTACGTTATCTGAGGGAGAACGCCCACATATTTTCATAGTATCTCATCCGCCGATAGAAGATGCTAATACTACTCAAAGATGTGGCATACTTTTTTATGTTCGCCTACATACCTGGTAATAAGGCAGACTTTGGATTCAAATTTACGTGGCTTCATTTGATGGATCAATTGATGTCTGTCTTTTTGCTTAGCCCTATTGTAGGACCATTTAAGGCAATTCTTACTGTATCCCCTTTCAAGTAATCGAACCTGGAGAGCTTTAGCCTCACATTCGAAATCAGTATCCCTACTACAATTTCTCCTTATTCTCAGGTATTGACTATAAGGAATACTCTGGACAAGGGACTCGGGGTGAGAACTATCAGCATGCAGGATCGTATTCCCTGTCGAAGGCTTCCTGTAAAGAGAAGAGCCCATAGTTCTATCCTCATTGTAGGAATTAACCTCTAAACAGATCAAAAATTGTGATAGCTCATCCCGAGTCCCGGTCCAGACAATGTAAATATCATCGATAAATCTCTTCCAAATCAAAATATTTTGAAAGAATCCACTAAACTCTGAAGCAGAAAATACCTCTCGCTCCCACCCCCCCAGATACAGGTTGGCGTACGATGGGGCACATTTGGTCCCCATCGCCATCCCCTGTACCTGGAGGTAGTGGGAGCGAATCGAAAGTAAAAATGTTATTGCTCAAAATAAACAGTAACAGATCTACAACAAAACTATTATAAGGCCTGGCTGCTGGTCCCCGTTCTGAGAGAAAACCGTCTATAACTCGAGCCCCCAATTTGTGGGGGATCGAGTTATAAAGGGCCTCCACATGAATGGCCAAGAACCAAGCCTGATCAGGTAGGCATAACCCATCTAGGGATCATAACAGATCCGCTGTATCCTGGATGTAGGAACTTAGTGATTTCACATGCGGCCTAAGGTAATCATCGACCAGCTTACTAGCTGGTTCAGTTAAACAGCCGTTACCCGATATAATCGGACACCCCGGTGGAAATTAAAAGTTAGCAGCTACAAATACTGTATCCAGGGCTGATGTTGGAAACCACAGGGACCCATACAGACAACCGGACATGGGGCCCCATACAGCCAATGATTCACTTATGAATGAACACAGTAAGTGATTGTTACCGGTCACTCATTGTGTTCATTCAGGAAAGGAAGGGGCTTGTAAATATGACATATTTACCTAACCCTTCCTCTCAATCTCACAGGATCCTATTGTGTGCTTGCAGTTGCCAGTGGAAAGAAGAGAAGGGAAGCCAGCAGCGCTGTGGGGGCAGGGGGGGCACACAGGGGGGCCTGGACAGCAGGAGGAAATGTATGGTGCACAGGGAGGGTGATCGGTGTGGCGGGGGGTGGGCGATTCCTAGAACTAATCCTTTGTATGGTTCTCACTGCAGCAGCTGAGCCAACAGGAGGAAGAGGAGAAGAAGCCAGTTTGGGGATTGGTTCCAGTAATTGCCCCCTTGCCGTACTGATCACCCTGCCTGCCCACATTTGATTCACCCTGCTGTCTGGACCCCCCTTCTGGCCCAGGCCCTATACAGGAGGATTGGGGGTACCCCCTTATCTGCGGCCCTGACCAGTGGTGGCCCGTCCATAGAAGGCACACAGGCACCGCCTCCCCTATCCATGCATCCGGTCCCCTGATCTACATATCAGTGGCGCCGGACCATGGATTCCAATGCGGGGTGGGTTTTGTTTTGAAGCACCTGATTAGAGCCAGAGGCTCTAATAGGCTTCAAAAAAGGGTGAGCTCAGAGCACAGAGCATTGTGCTCCAAACCCACCTGAATGTGTGACCATAGCGACCTGTTTCCCGATTGGCCAAAGCATCCGGCAATCCTATTGGATGCCTAGTGCTTTGGTGGAAGACACACAGAGGAGGAAGCTGGAGGATTGGACACAATCCCCTCCACACAAGAAGGTAAGTGTCAAGGGGGGGGGGGGTGTTGCTGTTTCAGTGCCGTGCCACGTCACCAGGGGGGGTGATGTTTTTTTGCCACCTCCCCAAAAGAAGAACCCACCAGCCGCCACTGGCCCTGACTGTATCTGCTGGCTTTTAATAAAAAGACACTAACCACCTCAGGGATCCAGTTGCTGATCTTTGGGTCCCAGGCGCAAACATTTTGAATGTGGGAAGCTGGCTGTGACTGACAGCTGACTGCCCACTGTGCATGTGCGAGCCAAGCTGTGCTCTGTGGATGGTCCCGTAGCCTCCTGGGACCTGTGACATGTCCCAGGAGGTTGTGGGTGGTGAGAAGGAGAGCCGAACTTCTGCTCAGATCGCATAATGAAAGTGGGAGCTGGTGCCTGACAAAATTGGGTATCTGCTCCCAGAAAGGGAAAATACATGCATAGTAGGGGGGCAGGAGGACGATGACGACAATCAGTGGAACTTCCTGTATTAAGCGAAGTTCTGCTTTCAGAGAAAGGTATCGTTTTTTTTTTTTGTGTTTTGTCAATGATTTTTAGATTATAATTTATAAAATAGATCAGCTTTTTGTAAATTCTCAATGTGTCTTTTAAAATACTTTCTTTATAGTTTTAATACTGTGTGCCTTTACATACTGTATGTATGGGGCATGTATGACTGTGTGTTTTTAATCTATAAACAGTCACTTTAACCAGCTAGTCATTGTAGTACTAAAATATTCTGGCTTTAGTAGCTACAAAGCTCTACATGTAACACTTCGTCCACATGTCCAGCTCTATCATTTGCACCTCTGGTGGACAAACCAATCTTGCCATTTTGTTTTATACATTATGTTGCACTTCCAGATCTATTGTTCCCCAATTTAGTTGCCAATTAGCCATGTTAGATAATTTGTTAGTGGTCTGGTAAAAAAAAAAAAAAAAAAACACGCCCAGATTTCTTATTGAAAATGGTGCATACATATTCAAATGGTTGCACACCCAGGCGCCGCAGAGGTGGGGGTGCCAAAGCTCCAGAGTGCTGCTCCCCTCCCCCTTGTCTGTGTCCAGAGGCGGAGGTGGAGCGCATTTAGCGGGTGGATCACGCCAGCAAATGACAAGAGCGCATACCGCTCCTGCTGTACCCGGAATCCGTGTTGTCTGAGTACTGCTGTGGAGCCTAGTACTAGAACACCTTCCGGTACTAGACTCCACTAATCTAATCTCTTGTAGTATGTCTGCAGTCTCTGACCATCTCTTGTACTATGTCTGCAGTCTCTGACCATCTCTTGTACTATGTCTGCAGTCTCAGACCATCTCATGTATCATGTCTGCAGTATGTCTGGGGGCTCTTTCTAACAGACTCTCTAACAGAAGCCCTCTCTGTGTGCATTAGAGAGACCCCCCTCCAGGTCCCATTAGTGTACTCATTTTCTTTATTGTTAAAAGATCATGGGAGGATCCTAGGGTAATGAAAACTTCTTAGGGGAGCATATCTGTGTTTGAGTCGTAGCCATAGAAACATTTGTAAAGGGGAGGAGTTGGTAAGACCACGCCCACGTGGGAGCGCCAGCAATATTTCTGCACCCAGGCGTCTGTGACCCTAGGATCGGCCCTGCACGTGTGCTTTGAAAATGTAAAATCTGTGAGCAGGGAAGGTTTTCTTTCTGTCGCAGTAAGTCTATTGGGAGTGGTGGGCAAGCCTGGAATTCAATTTGCGGTAGAATATTACATGCATAGAGTGTGAATAGTTGACTGAGTTGAGCCGAGGGAAAGTTATTGAGATGATTTGTCATCCCCAAGCTTGGGATTTAGGCTCCATTCACACTTGCACAAGTTGCGTGACTTTGGAGTGCAACTTTGGATGGGTGCGACTTGTATGGGACTTTGGTTTTGACCAGTGATAATGGACAAATGTTGCACAACTGTCGCCCTTATAACGATTAGGTGCAACTTTTGAGGGTTTAGGTTGCAGTCTATGGCACTCAAGTCGCATGAAAGTCAGACCAAAGTAGTGCAGAAACCTTTTTAAAGTTGCTACGACTTTAAGTTGCACATATTTGAACGGTGGTCATTGAAAAACATGGGGTGCAACTTGTCATGTGACTTTAGTGTCCAAAGTTACATGACAGGTCGCAACAAATGTGAATAGAGCCTTAGACGTATTTAAGAATTCTTTATTAATTTATGGTTTAAATTCAACCAATACAAAAGCAATATTTTTGATAAAGATACTGTAACCAATATAAGCACACACAAAACAAAACAAAACACAGGCTACAAATTAGAAAGTATTATAAAAAAAAAAACATAAGTGCAAACATGTAGACATTTAAACGTGAATGATGCCTCAAAAGTACACACTGCACTAATAACAGAAGCTTGAAACCAGAACCGTGACTCAATGGAGCATTCTGAGACTCTACTTTGTCCTTTATCAACATATGTGCTCTTTGAAAATACATTATGCTTTAAACCCAATCAGTAAAATCAACAGCTTACCAGTTCTCAGATGTGGTGTCTGTATTATTTTTTTAGACTCTCTTGTCTTTATTTTCAAGAAAGGCCTTTCATGTCTTTATTTTCCTGCCAATAACACACTTCTTTTCCTAGGCTAACAATGCTCCTTGTACTGTTTCTTTGGAGTCTGCGCCCAAAGCTGCTTTCTTGATTTTGACTACAAACACGTCTTCCTCTTTTATCTCCTTTACATGGGAGATGGGGGATTTTGTTTCTAAAATATAGCTTTGAAGAGACATAATATTATTTGAGATTTTAGTTAAATTCACAAGAAGTGACAATGACACTGCATGCTGCAGAGGGAGCCCACTCACTACACACCTCGCTTGGTCTGGATGGTTAGCTGGTAAAAGCAGCCTCGCCTTGATTCATCCAAGCCATGTACCCAACATGTTTCGCCCTGCCCCTGGGGCTTAATCATGGAGATTATGATATTGTTTAAGCCCTGGGGGCAGGGCAAAACATGTTGGGGATGTGGGCCGGATGAATGGAGGTGAGGCTGCTTTTACCCATAGCTCCCACCTGTCCCTGATTTGGAGGGATTGTCCATGATTTGGAACAAAGTCCCCCTATCCCTCTTTCCTCCTCATTTGTGCCTTATCTTGCTCTGATCTATAAAGTTTATAGTTTAGGGATCGACCAATATCATTTTCTTTGGTGCCGATACGATACCGATATTTCGGCCACCTCTCCTGCCGATAGCTGATATTTTGGCCGATACTTTGTACATTTAAAAAAAAATTTTTTTCACTGTCATTTTACATTTTTATGTTTTTAATCACTGTTATTGATGTCACAAAGAATGTAAACATCCCATGTGACAGTAATAGGCATTGACAGGTACTCTTTATGGAGAGATCGGGGGTCTATAAGACCCCAAACCCCTCCTTTGCACTTCAAAGTATTCAGAACGTCAAGATCGACATTTTTGAATACTTTTTTAAAACTGGTGCCTTTAAGATGCCAGTAATCCAGGAAGTGATGTCATGACATCGCTTTCGGATTACTAGATCCGAGACCCGAACAAAACATCAGCTTTGTTCGGGTCTTTGGTCAGCTGGCGGACGTGCCCGGCTGGTTGCTCGGGCCTCCCGGTGGGAACATAAACACTATGGTTTATTGTCACTTTGTTATTCTTTGGGTGTAGGATTCTGTAACCCTTAGTTTGCTCACTGTAGCCTACTAGTATGCCATCTATGGCTCTGTTCTCCAGCTTGGATCGCTTTTCAGTTGGAATATCAGCATATGCTTTACATGCAAACACTCTGATGTGCCCTATGTTAGGCTTTGATCCATGCCACATTTCGAATGGAGTACTTTTAATGGCTCTTGAGGGTAATCTGTTCTGTAGGTAGGTTGCGGTCATGACTGCTTCTCCCCAGTACTTGTGAGGTAGGTTGGCATCCGACAACATTCATCTGACCATTACTATGAGAGTACGATCTTTCCTTTCCAGAAATGTATGGTGCGGTTGTCTGGTGTACTATTCCTTGTCTCTTCAGGTATGAGGCTATTTCTTTGCTTATGTATTCTCCTCCATTGTTGGTGCTTATTATTCCTGGTTTGCGTTGGAACTTGTTGCTAGACATGGCAACAAACTCTTGAAGTTTCTCTGTTTCATTCTTGTGTTTCATCAGATAAGTTGTTGTGTCCCTGGAATAATCATCAATGAAAGTCAGTAGATATCTGTTCCTGCCTGACGTGGGAGTTTTCATTGGACCGCATACATCACTGTGCATGAGCTGTAGGGGGTGGGTGGTTTTTCTTTTGAGATGACTGTGGAAGTGGAGCACGTCTGGCTTTTGCTTCAATACAGCTCTTGCATTTCATGAGCACTTTGCAAGGCACTATTGTCAAATCTTTGTAAAAACGCATCCTAAAGAAGTCCATCTTAGGAATTAAATATGTGAAAGTCCATTTGTTAAAAAAAAAAATATGTGAAAGTCCTTCTTGTGCTGTTAAACTTGGTCATAAAGGTGCAAAGTGATAAGGTTGGCAAGCTTACCAGACTCGGTGGACACACATATCGTACAGCATGTGGGTCAAACGGGCAGGCTCAGCGGATTCCACCGCAACAGGAACAATCATTTGGACAATGAAATCCATCAGATATTGAGCAAGGTGTTTCAAGCATCAAGTAAACAAACTCCAAAGTGTGTGATAAATCACATTAGATGTTGTAGAGATCCATGGTGATATGCATAAAAAACAGATAACCGCACATAGTGTGACTCTGTATGGTAGGTTTATTAATAAAAAGGGGGTTTTACCCTTACAGCCAATCCGATAAAAACAAGCTTGTCCTTAAAATGTAGGCAAATTCAAAGATTCCACAAGCTTCAATCGACGCGTTTCATCCTATTGGACATCATCTGGGGCATGGCCCAGTCCTCCATCACTCCATTTGTGGGTCTGTCTGTATTCAGTACTTGCCACAAGTCATCCTTATTTAGAAGCATTTTTAGTTTAAACTTCCACAGCTGGCAATTGACATTGTTCAGCTTTGCAATTGCAAACTTCACATCTGAACTGCTTGCCATCTGTCAGTAGCTTGTATACAGTATTCACTGACACGTTGTACTAGCTGCGTATTCATTTCAGTGCCTCTGGGCACACTGGGTGCCCTGGGCCCGTAACCTGTTGTGCAGAATATTTAAATTAATTAAATGAATTAAATATAATGCGCTGGAAGCTTCTTGTATACAACAATATACTTTTATGTAGGATTGCAATGCATGTCTTTACAGCATGAGAAACATGAAACGGGAACAAGGAGCATACAAGTACACAGTGAGGAAAGACAAACACTCTCATTACATTACCATAGAATTCATACTTTAATAATACAGTGCCACCTGCTGCATAGATAAGTATAATGCAGTATATAGTTCACAGTACTTTACATTACATGCTGTTGTCCTTCCAACAATACCCATCTCGATCCAACAATGTTGCACAAGAGCCTCGGCTGCCCGGGACTCTCCCTCCTCATTGTCTGAGACAACCAGTGAGCAAATGAGAGCGAGGGGGCAGGGCTGAACCGCAGCTCTGTGTCTGAATGGAGTGCCCCCATAGCAAGCTGCGAGAGACCCAAGAAAAGGAGGATCTGGGCTGCTCTGTGCAAAACCACTACACAGAACAGGTAAGTATAACATGTTTGTTATTTTTAAAGAAAAAAAACAGACTTTAGTATCACTTTTAACATTTATTATGGGTCTGTCAGAAACCATGAAATCAGGCCGAGACAGAAGTACAGTTAAATCACACTTGTTTAATAATAAAAGTAAAAAGAACAAACGTAGTCAAAACATAGCCAACGTTCAGTAACCGGAACAGAAAGTCAGCCAAGCCAGAAGTCAGGAATCAATGTGGTGAAACAATAAGCAGGATCTGGAGCCAGAAGGGATGTCAGCACAGTCTTGAACAGGATCGCAGGTGATAGTTTCTGTGATGTTGACCAAGGCAAAGGCAGAGCTCCTCTGGACTGGACAGCTTACATAGGCAGGAGTGACGAGCAGGATATCGTCAACAGCTGAGCCCAGCCCTGACAGGGTCACAAGGACACTGCATGTTCTGTTTCAAGCAAAGCTTTATGCATTGGCATACCTCCTTTAGACCTTGGTCCATCCAAGCAGTATGGTCAGCTGCTGAATAAACATCCCCCACAGACAGCTTAACCCTTCAATAAGACAGTGCAGTTTTAAAGTGATTTGAAAGGCTCTAGGTTATTTACCTTCATGCATTCTATGCATGTAGATAAAAAAACACTCTGTGCAGCAGCCCCAGCCCTTCCCTAAAACTTGCCTGAACCTGATCTTTCTCCAGCGCTGTGCACAGGAGCCTCGGCTCTGCTGGGTCTCTCACTCCTCATTGGCTGAGACAGCATAGGCTCCCACTGCTGTCAATCACAGTCAGTGAGCCAATTGGGAGAGAGGGTGGGGCTGAGCCATGGCTCTGTGTGTGAATGGACATGCACACCAGTGGCTCGGGAGCGGCACCTGCTTGGATGCCCCCATTGCAAGCTGCTTGCTCTGGGGGCACTCGGAAGGAGGGAGGGGCCAGGAATGCCGGCGGGGGACTCGATAAGAGAAGGATCAGGGCTGCTCTGTGCAAAACCACTGCACAGAGCAAGTAAGTATAACATGTTTGTTATTTCTTTTTATTTTTTTAATTATTGCCTTTATTATCACCTTAATCCAACATTAGTTTTGCTTCTTAAAATAAAGTATATGGGATGTTCAGTGGCCATTTGAAGTGTAAAGAGACAATAACGTTTGAGCCTTATGCCTGCTATGAAGGCTGGCAGCTTACTGAGGGAATCTAAAGAAGGGAGGGGTCCATCCAAGGACTAAACTAATTAGCCCCAACATACAGAGCAGTTGGATCATACCATTAACAAATATAGAAATAACAAGTTGTAGCTACACTGTTACTATGTATCAAGATACATAATGGGATCCTTTGCAACAGTTATGGATACAGGACGTTTCAGAACACTACATTTCTAGCAAGATCTATAGGACTTTTCTGTACTTGCAGAGAATGTACACACCCTGAAAAAAACGAACTCATTCATTAGAGACTGATACACTGCAGTATATTGAATTTTGTTCTTTGGTTTAGATATCCTTTAACATGTTTATTCAACTTCAAAAGTTGTTTTTAATATTTTTAAACCTGAATCTTTCTTTAAAATAATACTTGGTGATAATTCCATCATAGTCCTTGTTCACGCACTTTTTTTTTATGGGATTACAGCTGCCTCTTTATTGTGCTACAAAAGTCTACAAAAGGCTGTGACCACACATACTGCGCAGGCATGTTCCACCATTGTTCCTAATAGGAATGAGGTTCTGGTTCGCCACTACCACAGGGAGTTTGTGGATCTTAAACACTTCAATACCAGGCGCTTTCACCCCTTTCCTGCCCAGGCAAATTTTCAGCTTTCAACACAAATAGATTTTTCTTTGGTGGTATTCAATCACCATTTTTTTAAAAACTTTTTGCTAAGCAAACAAAAAAAAGATCGAAAAACGTTTTTCTTCGGTTTTCTTAGTTTCTGTTATAACATTTTGTAAATAAGTAATTTTTCTCCTTTACTGATGTGCGCTGATGAGGCTGCCACTACTCACATAAGAGAACAGGCCTCCCATGGTCTGTAACACCATGACTAGGGTTTAAGCCCTGCAAAGAGCCCTTCAGATCAATACTGCAGAAGATTACTTCACTTTGGGCGGGGGGGGGCCCGTGGAACCCAGAATCTCTTGGGAAGGTTGGGAAACCTATGTTTCAGCTCCCCATTCACCTCCTATGTGTAAGTCACCCTATATCCATTCAGGGCACAGGGTGACTGAGAACACCGAGTCTAATCTGTACTAGTCAGACGCACTGTACAACCACACTGGAATATTGTATGTATGTGTGTGTGCGTGTGTGTGTATATATGTGTGTGTGTGTGTATATATATATATATATATATATATATATATATATATATATATATATATATATATATAATGTCTCATACTGTTGTGGACTGTTTTCTGGGACATTTGGGGTGTGGCTGTATTCCATTGTTCTATTGTTTGAATACCTGTGTGTTCCTTATTGCTGATTGGACAGTTTACCCTGCCCTGAATCCAAGGGAGGGGCATTGTCCCCGAGTGGATATGTGTTGTTACATGTGTTTCAATAAACAGTTCCATGTTCAAGCTGTGTGACTGAGCTAGTCTCGTCTGGTTCTTATTTACAATATATGGGCTGTAATATCTGATATGTGAAGGTCCAGACTGGAGGAAGCGGTATATGGTGAAAGCACTCAAGTGGAGTGTGAGACGTTTTGGTACAATTACATCTTAGCAGCTCTGGGGGTGTCTGGCTCCCATCCCCTATCTATTAGGCCCCTTCCACACAGACATTTATATAGGCACTAAACACACACATGACACCACAAAATGAGGGTCTATGCTCAAATGGAAGCTAACAATAAAGAGGATGCAAACCTAAGCACACATATCTGCAGTGTTTTCTTATCTCTCTCCAAAGCACTAAGTCTGGTGTCTTTCTGTTGCTCCTTTCTTCTGTTATCAACATGATAACTTCTGACAAGTTCTCCGACGACCGAGATAAAACCCGCCTGAAATTTGTGTCGGTGGGTGCTATAGATTAGCAGAGAGCTTGTCTATTCACAGCACATTCCTTCCTTCCTCTGCCTATGTGTGCCTTTCCTCCAATCAGCTGTCACACAGTGTGTGCCAAGACCTCACTCCCAGCACTGAACAAGAAGAGAACATTCTAACATGGTCTGCACTTTCTAAAGAATGTAAGAAAGCTGAAGACAGCAGATATACAGTACATGTAAAACTTATGTAGGGAGATTTGTTTAATCTCTGTGTATAATGTGAGGCTGTTCCCTTCACTGGGTATATGTGAGGGTTTGCATCCACTTTATCACAGGCTTCCCTTTACCATGCTATAATCGGAACAAAGCCATCTAGTGGCAGGCAAGCTAACTGCACCTACCAACATGTTTGTAGTTATGAACAGTATTTTACAATTTTTCTGGGAAAATGGGGTCTAGGCACTTGGAGGACCTCTTCTCTATTGTTGGATGATTCCTTTATATCTCTGCACTGTTTGTTGTTTGTATATCACATGCCTGAGGAATAGTCCCTGCAGGCTCCTGAAATGTTGCTTTTCTATATGATTACATAAGAACAAAGAGCTTTGCACTTTGAAACAAGCTTGTCGGTGTGCTGGCAACATATTTCTCTCATGTTGTACACCGTGACCAGTTGGGTGTCCTTGCAGCACCCTTTTAGTAACATGGGCGATTACAGTATGGTGTGCCAGAATACACCAGGTCATGAGAACTTGTCACCAGTTCCTCTTCATGACACTTCTCTTTTTTTCCCCCCTAACCAAAAATCTCTGCTTATTCTTTTCTTATCTTTTCTTTTCCCCTCCCCCCTTCTTCCCACTTTTCCTCCCCTCCCCTCTCTCCTTCCTGGGCCCTGGGTGTTTTTGGTCAGTGTTGTCTCACTTTTTTCCCTCTCCAAATTTTTTGCAATCACTTTTATCCCCTCTTTTTCACTCATTCACCTCCCAATATATCAGGTGAGGACTGGGTGTGGGTTTCTGATACCCGAAACTATGTAGTCACTCTAGGCATATCTGCCTTATGATCTTGTACCTAAGGTGGTATTGATTACATTACTTTCTTGCTTAGATTTTGGCCACTTGCCTATTTATAGCCCTCCCCCAGTCGCTGCGGGAGGCTCCGCTGGGTGTGCTGTATGCCCTGATGGTATCCAAATGGGTTAAGAAGTTGCATATATAATACACTTCATGTATCTTTCCCCTTTGTAATGTTTAAATATATGGTTGCTGAATATTGATGTAACTATATGACATGTTTATGAATTTTCTTTTCAGAAATATATTTTTTATCTCTTGAAGAAGCTATTGAATAGCGAAACTAGTCGAAATACCCCATTACATGTACCTTTTATTGTTTAAATTGTCTATGTATTAATAAAATATTTTGTATATATTTTTTACATATACCTGTTTATACATTCATTGATCCATCATCTTCAAAACGTACCGTGATAGTCTGCTAGCTCTTTCCCTTCCGGTGGTTCTGGTTGGGGACCAGATCCCCAAATCCCTATCTCTTCATGACAGAGTTAAACTTTTTCCACTTTGAAATACAAGGGCTGTTGAGCGATTTGTGGCACTCGGTTCATTATCTTCCGTAGCAGAACCAAGTGTTAAAAACAGCTTTGCTGAAAAAAAAAAATATGGTTCTGATGGGAGATGCTGCTAGGAATACCTACTCAGGTCTATGATCATCTACGGCAGTTTCTTCTCTAACATCCAAGCCACCAGACCGCAACTTTCTTGTAAAAATTAATGAGCTGAGAACTGTAAATCACTGAACTGCAAACTCTTTATCCCATGAGGAAGCAGAAAGAGTTTAAATCTTTCCTGAAGAGCCTTTCATTCCATTTATCTTACTCTTATTACCAATCTGGTAGTAAAAGTGAGATAATAAATGGGAATGGGAGTTATATTTAAAAAAAAAAAAAAAGAAAAAAGTAAATCCTCTTCTAAGTCCCCTCTAGCAATCAGTGGATTGTGTAGAATCTCTTAATGGAGATCCTAGGATATTCATTACCAGCAATGCATTAGTCGTGGAACAAGAAAGTTTGTGAGATATGAGAAGATAATGATTTAAAGAATGCATAGAGCTACTGTAACAACTTTCTTCTCATTGTTTCATCTTTAAAATCTGAATGTTCTCTGAGATGTAATCAATATTCCCCCCAACCTAGGCTTGGCAGACTATATCATTCTGAAAGTATAATTCAGCTTTGCATATTCCTAATAAAGGGAGCAATAGAAGAAAAACTATGTGTTCGCTAGTTTTTTTAAAGTCACGCACCTAAATGAAGTCAGTAAGAGAACTTAAAACTTTTTTTTGCCGTGTCCTCATTGGAGAGATTTACGCTCACTTTCTGTAAACTTTCTGTACACCAGGGAAAGAAATAAAAGACTTGGCAAAAACTGTGTTTAGGGGGAAAAAAATTAACGCTAGTCTAAATTAAAACATTATTTCTAATTGCAGAGCTTTTTAGTTTTTAGAATTTTTGGTTTTCAGTTGCCAGTGGTATAAGATCTGTGATTATGCCCATGATAAATTGTGATCTTCTTACCCTGACTTCTCTAATCTCCTGCTCCAAGATCTGTTGTGACCCTGTGAAGTCTGTAAAAATCCTACTAAACGGAAGCTCCCTACAATAGAAGAAATAATATAATCATCTCCTAGGTGGCCTGTTCACCTTCCTGCCCCCTCTGTTACAGCACTGCAGCCTCCGCCAAAAGTCTTCCTTTAAAACTTTCAGGAGTGCCTAATTGTAGAACACCATCATCCTACCCCTACATCACAGGACACAGTGTCGACAGTGGGGTCGGTTGACAAGAGTCACAGCGCATGGTGGTGTACACAGGCATTGGCGTCCGCAGAACTTTTTTCAGAGGGGGGCATCATTTTAGGGTCACCCATGCGCCGCCCCTTATCGACAATGTCATTATCACATTGTCATGGTCAGAGACAGCAGGCATAGTACAGGCCTTAGGATAAGTAATGGATAATAACCAACAGGCCCTCTTACCAGACCCAGCGAAACTACAGCAGTGATCCCTCCGGCTGGACAATCACTCACTCTGGGTTCCCCGGGGCGATTCTGGTCAGTAGTGTAGCATGTCTGTACTCTGGCAGTGGCTCAGTCTGTCTCTCTCTGGTGGCGCTGGGTAGCATGGCTCTCTCCCTGGCGCTGGGTAACGTGGCTCTCTTTCTGGCGCTGGGTAGCGTGACTGTCTCTCTGGTGCTGGGTAGCGTGGCTCTCTTTGGTTGTGCTGGGTAGCGTGGCTCTCTCTCTGGTGACACTGGGCAGCGTGGCTCTCTCTCAGGCTTCTGCCCAGAACACGCCTCTTTCTTTGTCCTGTAGCACTCACTCCCTCAGCTTTTTTCCAGGCTGCAGTCTCTCAATCTCTCTCTTGAACGAGCTGTAGCCTCCTTCTTGTGGAAAACGGGGCCGCCAATCTTTGGGACTACATGTCCCATGATGCTCTCCTCTCCTAGTCTCCTTTGATTGGCCCTAAGTTATGGCAAATGGGGAAGGAATGGAGCGGGCAGGAAGCTGGGTGGGGAACCTAGTGAGAGCCGCCGTCTCTTCTCCCTGTTATCAGAAGGGGGGCGTGAGCGGGGGACAGCCCACAGCTCGCCTTTCTCCTGACACAGTGCCGCCAAGTTCTCTGCTGGACTGAGTTGGGAAAAGAGCCCACAGTCAGACTACACTGATGAGGGGGCTTGACAGCACCTTGATGTTGTTATCCCTCTGGCTGTCCGCACCCCCATAGCGACACCACTGTGCTGAATGTGCCAATCCAATCCCTGATTCCAGGGGGGGCATTTGACCCCCCTTGCCCCTACCTGCGGACGCCCATGTACACAGGCATCCGACATTTACAGATTAGTCATAAACTCAAGATTTTGATGGGGCTGCAGCACTGGAACATAGGAAAAGTATATATGATTTTGCAGGGAGCTGTTAGCGTTTTTTAAAGATTTAAAGCCGAGCTTCCGGATTGTTAAAAAGAAAACAAAAAAAAAGTGGAGCCCCTGCACTGCAAGGGTAAAATGCGTGTTAGGTCTTGCTTTAGAGAAGAGGCATTGGTGGTCCATTAGCAGAGCGTGGAGGAAGCCTGCCAGAGAAAGGAATAAGGTTAAAGCATAGCATACTAGCTCATTATGAATGACTTACCTGAGAACGAAGCCCCTGAAACGGTCTTCATCCACGATCTTCTCCGTCGCCATCATTCCTGGAGTGACTTCCGGGTCTTGCCACTCCAGCGATGTCATTCGCTGGAGCAGCGATGACGTCACTCCCGCGCATGCGCACGAAGGCGGCATATCGCCGTGATCTCGGCATTCGCAGTGCGCCGTACACATCGGTGCCTCTTTTTTTCTAAATATCTTCTAAACCATGTAGGTTTAGGAGATATTTATTGGACCTACAGGTAAGCCTTAATCTAGGCTTACCTGTAGGTCAAAGTGGTTTGTAAGGGTTTACAACCACTTTAATGTGTGTGTTCACCTTTACAAAAAAAACTGTATAGGTGAATTAACATTGCTCATCTCCCTCTTCTCCTGCAGTGCTTCTGGCATTGACCTGATGGCTTCACATTGACAATGCTGACCAGTCAGAATCCATGTGGTCTTTCCTGGAAGGGCTAATGGAGAAGAGGGAAAAGAGCAGTCATTTCAAATCCCTGGATACTGGAATGGATGTGCAGGTACTGGAAGCTTGGCACAGCAGGGGCTGGGGGAGTAGGGAGGGTGGCCAATGTTAGTTCACCTTTTACAGTTTTTATTTAAAGGTGAACTAACCCTTTAAGCTGGCTATACTCTATAGGAATTTGATCAATGAGTGAACCTGTCGCCGTCCTGACACCCTTTGATTGAAAAGAAAGGAGTCGAAAGAGCAAGGTTGAAAATTGTAGGCCAAACAGCAGCTGAATCCTATAGGATGCAGCCATTGTTTGGGTATTTTGACAGCTGGCGAGGCCAGCTGTTAAAATACAATAGCTGCAGCTGGAGATTTATCCATCCACCCTGTTTAGCGTTTAGCCCTCTGAACAAAAAAAATCTTTGTGTATGGCCAGCTTAAGTATTTACCTCTACCCCTACACAAACAAACATGTGCAGGGGGGGGGGGGGGGGCACTGCAAGGGTAGATTCTTTTTTCTTTATGGAGTAGGGCTTTAGGCCTCGTTCACACAAGGCAATTACTTCCATGCCGTGTTTTCCTGGCACAGGGATACACAGGTGTTGCATACATCCCCATGCCAGCAGTCCCATTCATGTATATTGGGACACGGTGGCTGAAATATGTCCCAATATAACATCCGTATGGGTGTGGGTGCCTGTCCCTAAACTCCCCTCCCAGGGTGCATTTGGGGCCATGCAGCTACAGCTGCATCCGCATGGAAATATTGGGAAACAGTGGCTGTATTCGTGCACCTGCCATGTCCCAAATAAACATGAATGGGGCTGCCAGTAACACTTGTTCATCCCCATGATGGCAAAACGCAGCCCTGCATGGGGCACGGATTTATTGCTCTGTGTGAATGAAGTCTTAATATTTGCCCCTCAAATTTTTTCCATGGGCCCTATGGTTTGTAATTAAACCCCTGTAAGCAGATACTCATTCCAGTTTTACCTTAACTCATGCAAGATTCATAGATGCACATGAATTGCGTGATTACACTGTATGTCACAAAACAATTTGCACTTCTACTAAAAAAAAAAAAAAAAAAAAAAAGTGAGGGAATGACATGATTTTACTTAAATGCACAAAAACCCGATTTCTTCAAAAAATTATTTTTTAGGTTGGTTGGGCCTGAAAATTTTAAATACTCCATTGTCCATGACCATGCTGGGATGAATTGACTCAATTCCAGTCCCCCTGACAGCCTGAGACAGCAAGACATAAAAATGAGGAAAGGGGTCATCACTGGGCAAGGATATTCAAAAGTAATAATAACCCAACACAGATTCTAACCCTTTTCTCTCTTTTTATGAAAAAAAGATTGCTGATGGCTGTAGGGAATCTACTAATTTACTGTCTTCCTTGTTATCATTAACAAATTCCATACATATTATGTAGCACCACAAAATGATGCTTGGTTCTGTGTTTTCCAAAAGGGGTGATAATGGGAGGTGGGTATGGGGTGGGACTAAACAATGGTGCTCAGAGGTGGTTAGAGGGTGGAGAAAAGGGGTGAGTAGTGTAGCACCCTCTACTTTAGGTAGATGCTAGAAGTATGATTTTTGTGAGTGCAGGTACATTTAATCAGGCCTAGCTGTTTGTTTTGATCTGTGTGGACTGGGCATAGCTCAGTGTAGACTGGTGACTCACAGATGGCATCATCTTTCGGGTTTCCTCCATCTGGCTTCTAGAGGATTCTAGAAGGAGGAGGGGAAGAAAGGTGGAGCTGTGTGAAAGTGTCTCAGGGAGCCCTGACCAATCCCCAACTAGGATTGGCAGGGGGCAGGCCTCCTTGATATACCCAGCCAGGGTAAGCCCAGCTTGGGAGTTGTTGTAGGGTGGAAAAAGCTGGAGATGGAGCACTAGCTTGTCGGGGGCCTTTGAGGCACTCCTCAGTCTGGGGGGGGGGGGTGATCTTGGGCCTGATAGGTTCGGGTTCAAGTCAGAACCTTCCTTAGTAACAAAAGAGGATCTGGACAGGAGGCACAAAGAGGGACCGAGAGACAACAGGAGCTAGTGTTGCTGGGCAAGTCTCCAGGGGGGTTCCACCGAAGTGCAGCCAGGAGAGCTTGTGAGTGACAGTTGAGAAAGCTGGGGAGGCATGCCAGAATGGACTGGGAGTGTGCAGTCTGAGATGGATGTAGAGCCAGCAGGAGAGACTATGATGTCATGGGCAGTGAAGTTGGACAGCTGCAGTCAGGAGGGCTGGCAGGGCCTGAAGAGGACTGACTTGGAGCAGTAGTCCACCATAGGCTAGCTAGCACTAAAATACTTTTACTACTACTATTTGTTGCTACACTAAAGGGTCCCTGCCTGCAAATGGCAGTTGCTAAGGCCTGACCGAGTCAGAGTTGGGCCTACCATGTGCTAGCTGTGCTTGGAACCAAGTATTGTACAGGAGAGAGAGATCTACAAATAAGCGTTGTGCTGGAGGAGACTGGAGCTCTAGAAGTGTAAATAGAGGTTCCAACTGATCATCCCATTGATTCCATTATTGATTCTGGGTATCTCATAATTTCCCTTACCCTATCCATGTTCAAAATCCCTCAATAAAAATACAAAACAAAGATAAAGAATGTTCATTGTCTCTAAGGTGAATGCCAGGCTGGGTGGGCAGGGTGACTGGTAGACCACAATATCCAGCAGCCCCTACGGGGGTACCACTACACTCAGAAGGGGATAGTACCTGCACCTATTCTCTGAGAAAAAAAACACTGGTTTTGTGGTAGTCTGTGCCAGAAGGGAGCTTCTTAGCAATGTGAATACACCAAGTTTTGATTTGACTTTCTCAGTTGGAAGGTTATTATTTGATAAATAAAAACTATTCATTGCATTCTTTAAGAAAGCATGCTCGCTTTACAGCCTTTTTTTCAGTTTCAGTGCCTGAATGAAGCCTTTGCACAGCATCGTAGGCATCTCTTATTTCAGGGACTTTGATATGAGGCTGAATTGGTAATGCAGGCCTTGAATCCCTGTAGCCATCCCCGTGTCCCCAAGAGGTAACCTGAGGGCAAGTAGGAAGAGAGAGCCTTATCTAATTCCAATTTTAAGGCTTAACTGAAAATCATCTCGCCTTTCTTCACAGTAAGAAAGTCCAGACTTGAAAACCTGTAGCAGAAGGCAGATGACCATTCCATTCTGCAGTGGTCTGCACTTTTAATTCTCGCTACACCAAAGATGAGCTATTACTTTAATCTATTCCCTCCCAAATCGCTTTGCAATGCTATCCGGAGAAGAAAACAATAGGAATTTTACACCGATAACATTACTTCACATTTATTTTATTCTCTAGTAATGCAGCTGGACAGGATTTTGCAAAGTGAGAAGAATATGAGATCCTTTAATCCGGCTGTTCTGCCTCGGAACAGCTTCCTGACGCAACCCGACAATTACTCCAGACACCGGGGAATCAAAGGTAAGTGTAACTCTTTCTCTGCTAGACTTGAAAGTATACTATTAGTGCTTAAAGGGTAACTACACTTTTGTGGAAAAACATAACAAGAAAAAAAAAAATAATCAAGTATTAAAAAAAAAATAGCATACACAATTGCTACACAAGCCATATTGTAATTTAAAGGAGAAGTAGGGCCAAAGCTGTTTTGGCCATATTTCTCCAATATAACAAGAAAAAAAAATAGCATACACAATTGCTACACAAGCCATATTGTAATTTAAAGGAGAAGTAGGGCCAAAGCTGTTTTGGCCATATTTCTCCTATGGATCACAGGTATGTATATTGTTCTAATGTAGACAAAGACTCACCCAAGCTCTACCGCATATTTTTAGGATGCTGAGCTTAATAATGGTGCTCAGGCCATTGTGTCCCATACATCCAAATTGCAAAAAGAATGCAGGCAACTTGATTGCTTCTTCTTAAATCTTTATTGAGCACAGACAGCAGGGCGACATCAAAACGCTAACATGTTTTGGCAAAATCCTTCCTCATAGCATGCTATGAGGAAGGCTTTTGACGAAACATGTTAGCATTTTTGCATGCATATTGTTCTGTACTCCTGTGACCCTCAGCCGGTCCAGGTTCTGGAAAGATCCCAACTTTACAGTCTGGATCCACCCAGATGCCTGGACAGGCAGATGGCTAAGCCTCTCAACTAGCCACAGCTGCTCCCAGCCCCTCCACAACCCAGGGCTCCAGTGAGCACTGGACAGGCACAGCAGAGAGCCGGTGATTGATAGTCACCAGCTGTATTCTGACTGAAGAATGAGAGAACTGAGCGATCAGTGGTCTTTGATTGCTCAGTTCTGAGTTTTAGAAGCAGCGGAGGACAACTTTAGCATCGGACTGATGCTGCATCCATCTAGGTGAGTAGAATTTTTTTTTTTTTAAAGAAACCCATACTTAATCTGGAACCCTTCAATCACCTATCACCACCTTCACCTTCCTTTGTGATAGTTGACCTTTTTCGTCCCCTTTAGCCACTGTCTGTGTCGCCAGAGGTTCATCACTCCAGGCCCCCTCCCCTACCTTCTCTACCTCTCTCCTCTAGTACGGACCTTACACTTTCCTTCTTGCTTCTTCTCCCCAGCCCCCCCACGCGCACACTTTTTTTTTTTCTCTTTTTTACTTTTTCTGTCTTCTCTTCTCACAATGCCTTTTTTTTCCTCAGTAGACAGTCTCAGTCTAATCTGCCCACATGCATTATGTGACTTTTGATATCCACTGTTCTGATTCAATATTCTTCGCACTAATCTAGGTTACGCTCCAGAAACGACGTCACGTCTTAACCCTTCTATTATGTTTATTGGACACCTGTTTGACATAATGTTGATCCTTCTATTTAGCTTGTTCTTTTTATATCCACAACACGGATTGTTTGATCTGTACCACTTGCTTAAATCAGTAAACATAGTGAAAAAGAAAGAACCCCATACTTTTCTTTTAATGTTAATAGAAATTACATTTCCCTTTTCTGTAAAATTTCAATGCAGCTTGGCAACTTGGAGGGGTTCTGTACACTGTTGGTGCACAAAGTGATTGGTTTACTGATTTCCCCAGAGGTCTGCACTAAGATACAAGTCAGATTTTAGGCATCCCCTGTAATAGAGATTTCAATGTTGCTGACACTTGTGCCTCAGCAGTGCAAGCAGACTGTTAAAAGGTCACCATATTTATTAATCACCCAAACATCCTGCTCCAACTCCTCCGACAATCTCTTAAAATAGAAATGAACAAATACACAATACCTTGACACCCCCCCCCCCCCTCTCTCTGTTATACTACAAAACCTGTTTTTTTTTTTTTTTTTGGAATGAGGGTAATTGTCTTATGCCCCGTACACACGATCGGAAATTCCCCACCAGTAAAAGTCCGATGTGAGCTTTTGGTCAGAAATTCTGACCGTGTGTATGCTCCATCAGACTTTTGCTGGCGGCATCCCTGCCAGCAAAAGATTGAGAACAGGTTCTCTATTTTTCGGTCGTAAAAAGTTCTGATCGGAAATTCCGATCGTCTGTAGCAATTTCCGACGCGCAAAATTCCTACGCATGCTCGGAAACAATTTGACGCATGCTCGGAAGCATTGAACTTTATTTTCTGGGCTCGTCGTAGTGTTGTACGTCACCGTGTTCTTGGTGGTCGAAAGTTCAGGGAACTTTTGTGTGACTGTGTGTATGCAAGCCAAGCTGTATTGCAAGCGGAATTCTGTCGGAAAAAAACATCCAAGTTTTTTCTGATGGAAAATCCGCTCGTGTGTATGGGGCATTAGAGTTTCTTTTTGCATTACTGTATGTTTTTCTTTGACCTGTTACCTGTACACTCTAGCTCATAGGTTTAGGGGTTCTGCTACTTTATTTGGTGCCTTCAAACTTGTGAGAGCGCTACCTACAGTGGAAAAAGCAGACTGCACCTGCCTACACATGTGCTTATGGTTTGTAGTTTTCAAGAATTGTAGGTCAATGAGTATCTCTTTAATTTAATAGAGAGTGAAAACAGTGCAGAATGACTATCCCATTTTCTTTGGACACCATATAACCCTGAAAGTGAACTGGGTGTTTGCTATCTGATTAATGAACGTGTTTTGGGTATAAAGATTTATTTTAAGCAGTGCTTGAATAGGTGTCCCAAAATTTTTTCTTAAAACAGGGGGATTTGTTCACTGTTTTCCACTGCTATTATATGAAAAAAGGATGAGCAAACATTTTGCAACCTTAGATATGTCTATATGTGACCATCTGTACATCTTGACCTTGTTGTGCTTATTAATTATGCTGACCCCATTCTAATGGTGCTCACATTTTAGATTTTGTAAGGTACTGATTATTTGACTTGCTGTGCTTTATTGTACTGCACATGTGCTGCAAGAGCCTGCCGAGCCAATTCAATAATAGAATAACACCATTTTAAGTGGATATGACTAGGGATGAGCCGAACACCCCCGGGTTCGGTTCGCACCAGAACCTTCGAACCGACCGAAAGTTCGCGCGAATTTTCGAACCCTATACGTTATAATGGACGCGAACGTTCGAAATCAAAAGTGCTAATTACAACGGCCAATATGCATGTTAATGTCATAAAACAGGTTTGGGGACCCGGGTCCTGCCCCAGGGGACATATATCAATGCAAAAAGAACTTTTAAAAACTAACGTTTTTTCGGGAGCAGTCATTTTAATGATGCATAAAGTGAAAAAAAAAAAAGTGAAATTTTCCTTTAAATATGGTACCTGGGGGGTGTCCAAAGTATGCCTGTGAAGTGGCATGTGTTTCCCGTGTTTAGAACTGTCCTTGCACAAAATGACATTTGTAAAGGAAAAAAAGAAGCCATTTAAAACCACTTGCGGCTTTAGGTTTGTTCTTAAGTAGAATCTGAACAGGTACATTATGAAGTGTAGCTCCATCCCAAAAAAATCTATTTTTATGCTTTTTGGAGAACATAGGGAGGGGTTATCACCCCTGTAACATTTGCTGTCTTTGCACATCTGTTCAGAACATGTCACCTCACTTTCCGTCCCAATGACAAATGTTTTTGGAAAAGTGGGGTTTTAATTGAAACAAGGATTGGTGATAAAGCATCAGTAGAGAGGAGATACCTTTTTCCCAAATTAAATCTAACATGATAGAATTTCCCTTCCTAGGGGTAGATTTCCTCTCACTTCCTGTTTTCTATTTCCGTTTGCAAGTAGGATTCGTTTGTAAGTTGGATGTTTGAAAGTAGGGGCCTGCCGTATATACTCTGCAGAAATTTGCCCTATTAGATGTTGGTGTAGCCACAAGACTGGTGGGCACAGGAATGGGCCCTGCTGTGAGTTATTAGATCAAGATTTGTAATTGCATGCACCTGTTGAACAGGGCAGAAAAATTGGGCCTTTGGTGGTGGTGGTGGTGGACGGTGTTGCCACAAGACTGTAAGCCCTCACAGTGACTCTTGGTGGGCGCAGGAATGGGCCCTGCTGTGAGTTATTAGATCAAGATTTGTAATTGCAAGCACCTGATGAACAGGGCAGAAAAATTGGGCCTTTGGCGGTGGTGGTGGACGGTGTTGCCACAAGACTGTAGGCCCTCATAGTTACTCTTGGTGGGCGCAGGAATGGGCCCTGCTGTGAGTTATTAGATCAAGATTTGTAATTGCAAGCACCTGATGAACAGGGCAGAAAAATTGGGCCTTTGGCGGTGGTGGTGGACGGTGTTGCCACAAGACTGTAGGCCCTCATAGTTACTCTTGGTGGGCGCAGGAATGGGCCCTGCTGTGAACTATTAGATCAAGATTTGTAATTACCCGCCCCTGTTAAACAGGGGCTGAAAAATTGTGCCTTAGGCACTGGTGCTGGTGCCACAACACTGCAACCCCTCACAGAGACTGTACTTGGAGCACAGCAGTCACACGTGTTGCGAAGCATTTTTAAAAAAAATTGTAAGTACACGCCCCTGTTAAACAGGGGCTGAAAAATTGTGCCTTAGGCACTGGTGCTGGTGCCACAACACTGCAACTCGGCCCTCACAGATACTGTACTTGGAGCACAGCAGTCACACGTGTTGCGAAGCATTTTTTTAAAAAATTGTAAGTACACGCCCCTGTTAAACAGGGGCTGAAAAATTGTGCCTTAGGCACTGGTGCTGGTGCCACAACACTGCAACCCGGCCCTCACAGATACTGTACTTGGAGCACAGCAGTCACACGTGTTGCGAAGCATTTTTTTAAAAAATTGTAAGTACCCGCCCCTGTTAAACAGGGGCTGAAAAATTGTGCCTTAGGCACTGGTGCTGGTGCCACAACACTGCAACCCGGCCCTCACAGATACTGTACTTGGAGCACAGCAGTCACACGTGTTGCGAAGCATTTTTTTAAAAAATTGTAAGTACACGCCCCTGTTAAACAGGGGCTGAAAAATTGTGCCTTAGGCACTGGTGTGGTGGCATGGATCATTGAGGAGGAGGAAGAGGATAGTCAGTGAACATAAGAGGACAGTCACTCAGCATCAGCATAGGCAGTCTTGAAGGGATGTGACATTAAAAATTATTCGGTTATATCCGCCTCAGGTGCCTGGTAGCTGGTGGTGATCCAAGACTGATTCATTTTGATGAATGTCAGTCGATCAACCGAGGCGGTGGACAGGCGCACCCTATGATCAGTCACAAATCCTCCAGCAGCACTGAATGTGCGTTCGGAAAGAACGCTGGAGGCAGGACAGGCCAGTAGCTCAATTGCATACTGTGCAAGCTCTGGCCAGTGATCCATCCTCAGGACCCAGTAAGCCAGAGGATTTTCGGTGGGAAAGGTGTCCAAGTCTGACCTTGCCCCAAGGTATTCCTGCACCATGTATATCAGACGCTGGCGATGGTTGCTGGAACCGATCATACCTTGGGGCTGCGGACTAAAAAATTGTCTGAACGCATCGGTCAGACGTCCACCTTCCCCACCGCTCCTTCTGCCACTGACCGAAGCCTCAGCAACTCGTCGCCCAGGACCAGGAGTTTGTAGCCTCCCAGTTTCTGGGAACGCGTTGCACAGACCTTTCTGCAAGGCCTCCCTGAGATGTCTCATCCTCTGCTCCCTCTGCGACGGCAAGATAAGGTCCGCAACCTTACCCTTGTACCGCGGATCAAGGAGAGTGGCCAGCCAGTAATGGTCCCTCTCCTTGATCCGAAGAACACGAGGATCCTTCCGCAGGCTTTGCAGGATCAGGGAGGCCATGCAGCGTAGGTTAGCTGAGGCATTCGGTCCGGAGTCTTCTGGGTCACTGAGGATGACATGATCGCTAGCCACCTCCTCCCAGCCACGTACAAGTCCACTGGTTTGTTGGGACTGTACATCATCCCTAAAAGACTGCTGCTGCTGATGCTGAGTGCCAGGCTCCACCTCCATGCTCACACAATCCTCCTCCTCCTCCTCCTCCTCCTCCTCATCCTCTTCCTGTGTGATGGGTGGGACAGAAGGAACACTGTCCGGATAAAGGGGGCCTTGAGAGGCAAGGAAGTCCTCCTCTTCCTGCCTCTGTTCTGCCTCAAGTGCCCTGTCCATTATCCCACGCAGCGTATGCTCCAACAGGTGGACAAGAGGGACAGTGTCACTGATGCATGCACTGTCACTGCTCACCATCCTCGTGGCCTCCTCAAATGGTGAGAGGACAGTGCATGCATCCCTGATCATGCTCCACTGACGTGGGGAAAAAAAACCAAGCTCCCCTGACCCTGTCCTGGTGCCGTAGTCGCAAAGGTACTCATTGATGGCCCTCTGCTGCGTGTGCAGTCGCTGCAGCATGGCCAACGTTGAGTTCCACCTGGTGGGCATGTCACATATTAGGCGGTTCTTGGGCAGGTTCAGCTCCTTTTGCAGCTCAGTCAGCCGAGCACTGGCATTATAAGATCGGCGGAAATGCACACAGACTTTCCTGGCCTGCCTCAGGACATCCTGTAAGCCTGGGAACCTGCCCAAGAACCGCTGCACCACCAGGTTGAGGACGTGAGCCATGCAGGGCACATGGGTGAGCTGCCCCTGTCGCAGGGCGGAGAGGAGGTTGGTGCCATTGTCAGAAACGACCATTCCTGGCTTAAGCTGACGTGGCGTCAACCACCTCTCGGCCTGCCCCTGCAGAGCTGCCAGAACCTCTGGCCCAGTGTGGCTCCTGTCCCCCAAACACACCAGCGCAAGCACGGCATGGCATCTTTTTGCCTGCGTACTTGCGTAGCCCCTTGTACGCCTACGGAGCACCGCTGGTTCCAAGGACAGAGCACTGGAGGAAGAAGAAGAGGAGGGGGTGGAGGAGAGAGGTGTGTCACAACCAGTAGCAGTAGTAGCGTTTTGGAGGCGTGGTGGCGGAACAACCTCCAACACTACTGCACCTTGTCCTGCATCCCTCCCAGCTGCCAATAGAGTGACCCAATGGGCCGTGAAAGAAAGGTACCGTCCCTGTCCATGCCTGCTGGACCATGAGTCAGCGGTAATATGCACCTTACCGCTGACCGCCCTGTCCAGCGAGGCATGGACATTGCCCTCCACATGCCGGTAGAGAGACGGAATCGCCTTCCGCGAGAAAAAGTGGCGTTTGGGAACCTGCCACTGAGGAACCGCACATTGAACAAACTCACGGAAGGGGGCCGAGTCTACCAACTGAAAAGGCAGCAGTTGAAGTGCTAGCAATTTAGCCAGGCTAGCATTCAACCGCTGGGCATGTGGATGGCTGGGAGTGTACTTCTTTCTACGGTCCAGCAGCTGGGGCAGGGAAATTTGCCTGCTGCAATCGGACGTCGGTGTACTGCAAGTACTTGGTTGTGACACACCTAATTCTACACCTTCAGTCCTCTCAGAGCAGCTTTCAGAGAGGACTGAAGGTGTAGTGGGGATGGAGATCCCAGCTGAGGAGCAAGGAGAGGTCCGCTTAGTTCTTTGGTGTGGGTCTTTTATGTGTGCCTGCCAACGAGCTGCATGGCAGGTCGCCATATGTCTGGTCATGCTTGTCATGCCCAAGCGGCTGATGTTTTGGCCACGCGAGATACGCTTGAGACAAATATTGCAAATAGCAGTGGTGCGATCTGCTGCACTCGTCTCAAAAAAGGCCCACACCAAAGAACTTTTCTGATAACGTGCAGAGGCAGCGCCCTGCACAGGCGGAGCTCTGCGGTGTTGTACAGTTGCTGTGCTGGCCTCTACCTGGCCTCCAGGGGGCATCCTGCCTCGTTGGACATGTGACGCCGCATCCTCCTCCTCCTCGTCCTCCTCCTCATCCTCTCTCCCTTGAGGCACCCACGTGGAGTCAGTGACCTCATCATCCCCTCCCTCTTCACCACTAGAGCAAACCTGGCAGTAAGCTGCAGCTGGTGGAACAGTACTGCCAGATTCCTCAAGCTGGGTATCGTCATCCGAGCCTTCGAATCGTTGGGCATCCTCCTGGAGCATGTACCCAACACTGTGCTCAAAGAGTTCGGGGGACTCCTCAGGAGGACATGGTGGGTCTAGGGAAGGGGTGGCTGATGATGCTCTGTCAGTACCCTGAGCCTGGGTGAGAGAGGATGAGGAGGATGAGGAGGGCTTGGTCATCCATTCTACCAAGCCTTCAGCATGATGCGGCTCCACATGTCCAGCTGCCGAAAACAAAGACGCGCGTGTCCCATGGCCACGTGCTGATGACGATGCACGACCACGTCCACGTCCACGGCCACGTCCACTAGAAACAGAGCCTGCCTGCCCTGTGTTCTTGGCTCTGCACGCTCTGCCTCCCCTTGGCGGTCTTCCAGCCATTGTAGTCGGTAGTCCTGTGGGTGCTGCTGAGAAGAATATATAGGAGCTCTGTGTGATGCCACTAACACACTAGAAGTCCTATGGGTGCTTCTGCAAAGAAAATAGAGGAGCTCTGTGTGATGCCACTAACACACTAGAAGTCCTGTGGGTGCTGCTGAGAAGAAAATATAGGAGCTCTGTGTGATGCCACTAACACACTACAAGTCCTATGGGTGCTTCTGCAAAGAAAATAGAGGAGCTCTGTGTGATGCCACTAACACACTAGAAGTCCTGTGGGTGCTTCTGCAAAGAAAATAGAGGAGCTCTGTGTGATGCCACTAACACACTAGAAGTCCTGTGGGTGCTGCTGAGAAGAATATATAGGAGCTCTGTGTGATGCCACTAACACACTAGAAGTCCTATGGGTGCTTCTGCAAAGAAAATAGAGGAGCTCTGTGTGATGCCACTAACACACTAGAAGTCCTGTGGGTGCTGCTGAGAAGAATATATAGGAGCTCTGTGTGATGCCACTAACACACTAGAAGTCCTGTGGGTGCTTCTGCAAAGAAAATAGAGGAGCTCTGTGTGATGCCACTAACACACTAGAAGTCCTGTGGGTGCTGCTGAGAAGAATATATAGGAGCTCTGTGTGATGCCACTAACACACTAGAAGTCCTGTGGGTGCTTCTGCAAAGAAAATAGAGGAGCTCTGTGTGATGCCACTAACACACTAGAAGTCCTGTGGGTGCTGCTGAGAAGAATATATAGGAGCTCTGTGTGATGCCACTAACACACTAGAAGTCCTATGGGTGCTTCTGCAAAGAAAATAGAGGAGCTCTGTGTGATGCCACTAACACACTAGAAGTCCTGTGGGTGCTGCTGAGAAGAAAATATAGGAGCTCTGTGTGATGCCACTAACACACTACAAGTCCTATGGGTGCTTCTGCAAAGAAAATAGAGGAGCTCTGTGTGATGCCACTAACACACTAGAAGTCCTGTGGGTGCTTCTGCAAAGAAAATAGAGGAGCTCTGTGTGATGCCACTAACACACTAGAAGTCCTGTGGGTGCTGCTGAGAAGAATATATAGGAGCTCTGTGTGATGCCACTAACACACTAGAAGTCCTATGGGTGCTTCTGCAAAGAAAATAGAGGAGCTCTGTGTGATGCCACTAACACACTAGAAGTCCTGTGGGTGCTGCTGAGAAGAATATATAGGAGCTCTGTGTGATGCCACTAACACACTAGAAGTCCTGTGGGTGCTTCTGCAAAGAAAATAGAGGAGCTCTGTGTGATGCCACTAACACACTAGAAGTCCTGTGGGTGCTGCTGAGAAGAATATATAGGAGCTCTGTGTGATGCCACTAACACACTAGAAGTCCTATGGGTGCTTCTGCAAAGAAAATAGAGGAGCTCTGTGTGATGGGACTAACACACTTCAAGTCCTATAGGTGCTTCTGGGAAGAAAATAAAGGTCTGTGTGATGGGACTAACACACTTCAAGTCCTATAGGTGCTTCTGGGAACAAAATATAGCTCTGTGTGTGTGATGGGACTAACACACTTCAAGTCCTATAGGTGCTTCTGGGAAGAAAATATAGCTCTGTGTGTGTGATGGGACTAACACACTTCAAGTCCTATAGGTGCTTCTGGGAACAAAATATAGCTCTGTGTGTGTGATGGGACTAACACACTTCAAGTCCTATAGGTGCTTCTGGGAACAAAATATAGCTCTGTGTGTGTGATGGGACTAACACACTTCAAGTCCTATAGGTGCTTCTGGGAAGAAAATATAGCTCTGTGTGTGTGATGGGACTAACACACTTCAAGTCCTATAGGTGCTTCTGGGAACAAAATATAGCTCTGTGTGTGTGATGGGACTAACACACTTCAAGTCCTATAGGTGCTTCTGGGAAGAAAATATAGCTCTGTGTGTGTGATGGGACTAACACACTTCAAGTCCTATAGGTGCTTCTGGGAAGAAAATATAGCTCTGTGTGTGTGATGGGACTAACACACTTCAAGTCCTATAGGTGCTTCTGGGAAGAAAATATAGCTCTGTGTGTGTGATGGGACTAACACACTTCAAGTCCTATAGGTGCTTCTGGGAACAAAATATAGCTCTGTGTGTGTGATGGGACTAACACACTTCAAGTCCTATAGGTGCTTCTGGGAAGAAAATATAGCTCTGTGTGTGTGATGGGACTAACACACTTCAAGTCCTATAGGTGCTTCTGGGAACAAAATATAGCTCTGTGTGTGTGATGGGACTAACACACTTCAAGTCCTATAGGTGCTTCTGGGAAGAAAATATAGCTCTGTGTGTGTGATGGGACTAACACACTTCAAGTCCTATAGGTGCTTCTGGGAAGAAAATATAGCTCTGTGTGTGTGATGGGACTAACACACTTCAAGTCCTATAGGTGCTTCTGGGAACAAAATATAGCTCTGTGTGTGTGATGGGACTAACACACTTCAAGTCCTATAGGTGCTTCTGGGAACAAAATATAGCTCTGTGTGTGTGATGGGACTAACACACTTCAAGTCCTATAGGTGCTTCTGGGAAGAAAATATAGCTCTGTGTGTGTGATGGGACTAACACACTTCAAGTCCTATAGGTGCTTCTGGGAACAAAATATAGCTCTGTGTGTGTGATGGGACTAACACACTTCAAGTCCTATAGGTGCTTCTGGGAAGAAAATATAGCTCTGTGTGTGTGATGGGACTAACACACTTCAAGTCCTATAGGTGCTTCTGGGAACAAAATATAGCTCTGTGTGTGTGATGGGACTAACACACTTCAAGTCCTATAGGTGCTTCTGGGAACAAAATATAGCTCTGTGTGTGTGATGGGACTAACACACTTCAAGTCCTATAGGTGCTTCTGGGAAGAAAATATAGCTCTGTGTGTGTGATGGGACTAACACACTTCAAGTCCTATAGGTGCTTCTGGGAACAAAATATAGCTCTGTGTGTGTGATGGGACTAACACACTTCAAGTCCTATAGGTGCTTCTGGGAAGAAAATATAGCTCTGTGTGTGTGATGGGACTAACACACTTCAAGTCCTATAGGTGCTTCTGGGAAGAAAATATAGCTCTGTGTGTGTGATGGGACTAACACACTTCAAGTCCTATAGGTGCTTCTGGGAAGAAAATAAAGGTCTGTGTGATGGGACTAACACACTTCAAGTCCTATAGGTGCTTCTGGGAACAAAATATAGCTCTGTGTGTGTGATGGGACTAACACACTTCAAGTCCTATAGGTGCTTCTGGGAACAAAATATAGCTCTGTGTGTGTGATGGGACTAACACACTTCAAGTCCTATAGGTGCTTCTGGGAAGAAAATATAGCTCTGTGTGTGTGATGGGACTAACACACTTCAAGTCCTATAGGTGCTTCTGGGAACAAAATATAGGAGCTCTGCCTGCCTGCCACGAACACACTACAAGTCCTATAGGTGCTTCTGGGAACAAAATATAGGAGCTCTGCCTGCCTGCCACGAACACACTACAAGTCCTATAGGTGCTTCTGGGAACAAAATATAGGAGCTCTGCCTGCCTGCCACGAACACACTACAAGTCCTATAGGTGCTTCTGGGAACAAAATATAGGAGCTCTGCCTGCCTGCCACGAACACACTACAAGTCCTATAGGTGCTTCTGGTAACAAAATATAGGAGCTCTGCCTGCCTGCCACGAACACACTACAAGTCCTATAGGTGCTTCTGGTAACAAAATATAGGAGCTCTGCCTGCCTGCCACGAACACACTACAAGCCCCTCTTTCTCAATCAATCTTTGTAACTGAATCTATCTAACTCAATCTCTGTAAGTGAATCTCTCTACCTAACTAAATCCAGCAGAGTGTCACAGATCTAGCCTGCTCAATCTGCGCCGGAACAGCATGTGACCGGCGCAGACGGCGTGGCGGCCTTTTATAGGGGGGGGGCGTGTACTACAGCCCCTGAGCTGTAATTGGCTACAGGCGTCCTGCCTGTAGCCAATTATGGCTCTTTGAGTTTCCGGGGCTGTGATTGGCCAAGCATGCGGGGTCACAGTGCATGCTTGGCCAATCATCAGCCAGCAATGCACTGCGCCGGCCGCGCCGGCCGCAATGCATTGCGGGGCCACTCGCATCACACGAACGTGATGCGAGCGGCCAAAATAGTTCTGGGCTCGCCGAGCGAGCGAACGCCCGGTGCTCGATGCGAACGTGGGTTCGCATCGAGCACCGGGCCCATCCCTAGATATGACAAATGCAATCCTATCTGCAGACTTACAAATGAAGCCATGTGGTGTAATAAACCAGTTTGTCACAGTTACATAGTTAACTAGGTCACTCAAGTTCAGTGTGACAAACCTGGCAGCAATTTTCGCCCAAAGGAAGGGAAAATAAAGAACGCATACCGTGGCCAATTTTGCAGGTGTCAAAAATCTTCCTGGCCTCACAACACAGCCACTACTACTTCCTCTGTCAGCCTCGGTGCATTGCTGGTAGCCTCAGTCAATACTGCTCCATATGTCAGCCTCAGGGCATTGCTGATAGTCTCAGTCAATACTGCTCAATCTCAATATAGTGCATTGCTGGTAGCCTCAGTCAATACTGCTCCATATCTCAGCCTCTGTGCATTGCTGGTAGCCTCAGTCAATACTGCTCAATCTGTCAGCCTCAGTGCACTGCAGGGCACATGCATGAGCCCAGCTGGGTAGATATATACAAATATCTGTGTGGACTATTCATCAATATCTCACTTGATTGGGGACAGGTGTGTATAAGCCCCCATACACACGGTCGGAAAATCCGACCACAAAATCCATCGGATTTTTTCCTACGGATTTTGTCCGACACTGGTGTTGCATACACACGGTCGGACAAAGTTGTTAAAAAATCTGATCATTCTGAACGTGGTGACGTTTGTTGCCTATGACGGGACTACGTAGAGGCTAGTAGCCAATAGCTTTGGTCTTGTAATGTGATCTGAGCATGCATGGCACTTTGTCCGTCGGAATTCGCTACACACGATCGGAAAAAGTCCGATAGGACTTTGTTTTTGGAAAATTTGAGAGCAGGAGATAAAACTTTGTCCTACGGAAAATCCGACGGAAAAAGTCAGATGGAGCCTACACACGGTCGGAATTTCCGACAACATTGTCTGATAGGACATTTTCCGTCGGAAAATCCGACTGTGTGTACGGGGCATAAGACTTAAAGGGGGTACTATGATATAAGTGCAGTTGCACTTAAAAAATATCCAGAAGGTGTAAGATGTATGGATATCTGGCCAGGCAAGTGCATTGTGGCATTAAAGTGACACAAAACAATATCCTTATTCTCCAAAAAATAATCCATACACACCCACTACATGATCTATTTTTGTGAAATTACTTCTTACTGTGTTTTTTCGACTCATCCTTCCTGAGCTTCCAAAAATCTCCTTTCCCGGTCACTTCCATTTGGCTTGGAACGAACAATCCACTGCACACCAGTGCCATCTTAAGAGCATTATAGGCCCCTGGGGAATACAGTGCACTGGGGCCCTGTTTACACAATCACGCATGATTGCCCATCAAATGCAGCTTTACTGTGCCTGTGAATGCAGCCTCACTGTGCCCAACATTGCAGCCTCACTGTGCCCACCACTGCAGCCTCACTGTGCCCACCACTGCAGCCTCACTGTGCCCACCACTGCAGCCTCACTGTGCCCACCATTGCAGCCTCACTGTGCCCGTGAATGCAGCCTCACTGTGCCCGTGAATGCAGCCTCACTGAGCCCACCATTGAAGCCTCACTGTGCCCAAGAATGCTGCCTCATTGTGCCCACCATTGCAGCTTCACTGTGTCCACCATTACAGCCTCACTGTGCCCATAAATGCAGTCTCACTGTGCCCACAATTGCACCCTCACTGTGCCCATGAATGCAGCATCCCTATGCCAATTAATACAGACTCACCATCGCCTGGTAACACACACACACACACACACAGTGGGCATCTCCTCCTGTGTATCACAGAGCTGGCTGGGTCTGAGTCCCGCGGCCGCGCTGTAACAAGGTCCCGCCCCCCTAGACCGTCTCGTGTGATAGGCAGAACACTGATTCAATCTACTATTACACAAGCCAGTCTAGGGGGGTGGGACCTTGTTACAGCACGGCCGCCGAACACAGACCCAGCCAGCTCCGTGATACACAGGAGGAGAGAGAGAAAGAGCGCATCGCTGCAGCCGCAACTCAAAGCGGCCCCAGGGCAGGCGGTATCCTGGTAGGCCAGTCCGGCTCTGGCTGGGGTCATTGGGCTGGTGGGGCCCCCCAGGCAAGTGGGGCCCCCGGGCAACTGCCCAGCATGCCCATGTGAAAAGACGGCCCTGCTGCACACTACAAATCCCATAGTCCATAGTCCCAAGTCCATCTCAGTAGCGAGCAAAAAGAGGGAGGATGGCTATGTTCCTACATACAGTGGGGCCATGGAGAACAACCGTAGCCACCCTCTAACAGGAAGTCAGATCACAGTAGCAAAAAAAAGGAATTTAGAGTAATAGAAGGAACTTTTTTGAGTTAATAATATATACTCAAATTTATTTTAGGGTTTTATGTGCATCTAAAAAAGAAATTGGCAAATTGACCACCAGAGGGTAGCAGAGTGCAGAAAAACGCGCAATTCACTGTGTTCTCTGATACAAGTGCAAACATCTGTAGTCTGCTTTTAGAGGTCCCTTAAGAAATCGTTTTCAGTAACTGAAAAATTGTTCAGGGAATGAAGATTGAAAATAATCCTGTTTTGTGGCTATTTCAGGTTTCTTAGTAGAAGAAATATCCTTCAAATATACTAGTGTGCGCCATCAAGAACAGTGATTACAGCAATATTCTGTACTTGTAGGGAGAAACCACATCAAAAATAAATGAAGAAAGTCATTTTGGACGGATGTAAAGCTTTAAAGTGTATTTTCACTTTTGCAGTCCAATTTAAGAAAACGCCATTATATGTTTGATATGCATTTCCATTCACACAGCTTATCTAAATAATATTTTTTTTATTTTTTATTACCTTTTAGATATTTCTTAGGAGAAGGTGCGCAGTGTGACTCTGTTGCAATAGAAAGTCTCAATAGAAAAACTCAGCTTCCTCTCATTAACATACAATGCAAGATGCCCAGCTTCTAAAGCCTGCCGTATACAGTTCCTGCTGGAGCGGCCGAGATTCAAACCATGTAGTATCTCATGCAGTTAATATACGGGCAGTGCAATTGGCTTTCTCTCTAACCTATTTAAAGACATTGCACTTCCCGTAGCCCCATCCCAGTTGAAGTCACATGTGCTGTGACGTAACGCGTAGGATACTAGAGGCATACGGACACCGGAAACAACGATCAGGTACAAGCTCGGCGCTCTTTTTTACATTGTGCGGTCCACATACCAAAATGCTCTTTATCCCCTTTCTTTACCCTGGTACACTGAGCATCTGAGCGATCCCTGACATCCATTCACTGGAAGGAAAGGAAACAATCCCCTCTGATTAAGCTCCATATCTACTAGTAGGGGTGCAATGGATCGTCGCCGATCCGTGATCCGAACGGGCCACCCCGTTCGGATCGGCACACCCCGCGCTCCGTGGCCTCGGTCTTAGGAAAGGCCGCGGCTTCGGCCTAGCTCCGGAGCGGCGGCGGCCATCTTTGTACACCCGGCGACCTTAGGAAAGGCCGCGGCTTCGGCCTAGCTCCGGAGCGGCGGCCATCTTGGTACACCCGGCCACTGTTTACAATGTGATCGCTCCGTCAAATGACGGAGCGATCACTTGTAAACATACCCTGCATTACCCAGCCAATATCCTGCATTTACTCTGCATTACCCTGCATTTACTCTGCATTACCCTGCATTTACTCTGCATTACCCTGCATTTACCCTGCATTTACTCTGCATTACCCTGCATTTACTCTGCATTACCCTGCATTTACTCTGCATTACCCTGCATTTACCCTGCATTTACTCTGCATTACCCTGCATTTACTCTGCATTACCCTGCATTTACTCTGCATTACCCTGCATTTACTCTGCATTACCCTGCATTTACCCTGCATTTACTCTGCATTACCCTGCATTTACTCTGCATTACCCTGCATTTACTCTGCATTACCCAGCCGATACTCTGCATTACCCAGCCAATACTCTGCGATACTCTGCAATACCCAGCCAATACTCTGCGATACTCTGCATTACCCAGCCGATACCCAGCCAATACTCTGCGATACCCAGCCAATACTCTGCGATACCCAGCCAATACTCTGCGATACCCAGCCAATATTACAGTGGGGGAGAGGACGTGGATATTACAGTGGGGGAGAGGATGTGGATATTACAGTGGGGACTATATGGTGGCGGAGTTTTCACAGGTTTTTGCAAATTCAATTATTATTTGCTGATCCGAAAAATGATCCGATCCGTGACTCCTGATCCGAGGATCGATCCGATCCGTGAGTTTTTTGATCCGTTGCACCCCTATCTACTAGGATAACTAAGAGGAATGCACAGGAACGCATCCACCCTAAGGGATTTTCACCCTCTCTCTCCTCTACATGCTGTTTACCTTACAGCAGTAAGGTAATTATTTAGCATACTCACGGGTGTCGGTGACACCGAAGAGACACCTTGCACTCAAAGTCACAGTGCCACTAGATGTTACCTCATTGCCACATGATGTTCCTGTAGAACACCCCCACATTTGCACTTTGCACACTGGACCCTGAAGAGCATACAGCCGTTCACAATTTTGGACTTTTTATTTGATTATTTATTCACGGCTACTTCTAATGCCATGTACACACGGTTGGAATTCTCGTCGGAAAAAGCTCTGATGGTTTTCCCGTCGGAATTCCGACGGAATTTCGCTCAAACTGTCTTGCCTACACACGGTCACACCAAATTCCGACGGTCAATAACACCACGCCTTAAAAAACGTTCCACTGCACTATAAAAGGGAAGTTTAATGCTTCTGAGCATGCGTCAAATTGTTTCCGAGCATGCGTCGGAATTTTGCGTGTCGGAATTGCATACACACGATCGGAAAATCCGATAGAAAGGTTTTCCGGCGGAAAAATTAAGAACAGGTTCTCAATCCAAAGTCCGTCGGAAATTCTGACAGAAAAAGACCGATGGGCATACACACGGTCGGAAAATCCGATGAAAAGCTTCCATCGGACTGTTTCCATCGGAAATTCCGACCGTGTGTACGTGGCATTAGCCTACATTTCACGATTTCCTTTTGCTCATATTTGCACGTGTTTATTAATTTTGTACAGCAGCACTTTATTGTGCTATATGGAATTTTATTGCTCGTTTTATGTTAATTTCACTTGAATTTATTTTATTGTATTTATTGTAATTTTGTAAGCTGATTTTAAGCATAACTTATAGGAGCGCAACACCACCTACTGTTTTATATCCTTATGGATTACAGGAAGCACCTCCAGGGTTAACAGTGGACAGAATTAAAATTTGACTTGGGAAACTTAACATTAATAAATCACCGGGACCAGATGGCTTGCTCCTGAGGGTACTTGGGGAACTCAGTCAAGTAATTGCCAGACCATTGTTCCTAATTTTTACTGACAGTCTACTGACTGAAATGGTACCAGCTAATTGGAAAAAAAACAATGTAGCACCAATATTTAAAAAGGGCCCAAAATACATCCCTGGGAATTACAGACCAGTTGCCTAACATCAATAGTATGCAAGCTCTTTGAGGGGATGATAAGGGACTATATACAAGATTTTAGCAATAAGAACTGTATCATTAGCAGTAATCAGCATGAATTCATGAAGAATCGTTCTTGCCAAACCAATCTATTAATCTTCTATGAGGAGGGGAGTTGCCATCTAGATAAAGGAAGGCCCGTAGACGTGGTGTATCTTGATTTTGCAAAAACATTTGACACAGTTCCCGATAAATGTTTACTGTACAAAATAAGGTCCATTGGAATGGACCATAGGGTACATGAACTGAAAACTGGCTACAAGGGCAAGTTCAGAGGGTGGTTATAAACGGGGAGTACTCGGAATGGTCGGGGTGGGTAGTGGGGTCCCCCAGATTTCTGTGCTGGGACCAATCCTATTTAAAAGAGATAGATGGGTTTCCTTTTTTTTTGCTTATATCTATTCTATGTGAGCTGATGATATCTAAAAATCTTTACAGCCCTCTCAGGAGTTCCCCCATTCTGTTAAAATCAAGCTAAATACCTGTGGGAGGGTCTACAGACTTTCATACAGTGTAATACCGACAATGGTCTGGCTCTGGAGTCTGGATCCACCCACTTTCCTGTCACTTTTCTTAATTGATGTCCTCTCTCTGCTCGCTCCCCGAGACTTCACAGAGTGTAGCTGCTCCGACTTCCCTCCTCCCCCCTCCCTTCTCCCCCACAGCATGTTTCACTGGTTAGAAGAGTCGTCAGAGATGAGAGCACTTCATTCAGTGTATGTAAATGTCCTCTAGATATTACTATCTACCAGAGTGAAAACAATATATTTGTAAAGCAGAATACACATATGGATGTGACAGCACACAGGCATTCCATGCATTGCTGGTATAGTAAAATGTCAATGAATCCTTTTATTGACTATTTGGATTTTTATGAGACAATGAAATCTTCCATTCACATCTACTTGTATTTTCATACCGAAGCACAGAGCTACTCAGACATGGACAGAGCTTTACTCCCCATAATTGGTGTATTAACTAGTATCCCTATAGCAATAATGTTCCCTTCATTGTAAATAGAGTATTACCCGATCACATGCCGTACAGAGTCATCACATGCCGTATAGTGCCGTCACATGCCGTAAAGTGCCATTCATTGCCGTATGGGGATGATGGGACTGTATAGGAGTACAGTGTCAGAGGGATGATTTGTATGTACAAATCAAAGGAGATTCTGGGGATATATTGGAGGGAGTGTTGCCAACCGCCCGTATATTCACAGGCAGCCTGTTAATTTCACCCCATTTTCGGGGCTCCCGTGAATGTTCGTTACGGGCAGCCGGTGCCCGTAAAAAAGATGGCTACAGGCCGGCCATGCAACTGCGCATGCGCCGTTCCGAAGCCTGCAGGACTCAGGAAAAATCGTACAAGCTCGGCTGGGCGGCGCATGAGCAGTTAAGTAAAGTCACCGCCTGGCGCCATTTTTAAATAGAAGCCGCCACTCGTTCTCAACGGTTCAGCACAGGGGGAGCGCAACAGTGCAGAGAGGAGCCATCTCCTGCCCACAGCCTCTGACCATCTCCTGCCCGCAGTCTCTGGCCATCTCCTGCCCGCAGCCTCTGGCCATCTCCTGCCTCTGGCCATCTCCTGCCCGCAGCCTCTGGCCATCTCCTGCCCGCAGCCTCTGGCCATCTCCTGCCCGCAGCCTCTGGCCATCTCCTGCCCGCAGCCTCTGGCCATCTCCTGCCCGCAGCCTCTGCCATCGCCTGCCCGCAGCCTCTGGCCATCTCCTGTCTGCAGCCTCTGACCATCTGACCATCTCCTGTACCATGTCCGCAGCCTCTGACCATCTCCTGTACCATGTCCGCAGCCTCTGACCATTTCCTGTACCATGTCCACAGCCTCAGACCATCTCCTGTACCATGTCCGTAGCCTCTGACCATCTCCTGTTCCTGTCTGAAGCCTCTGACCATCTCCTGTTCCTGTCTGCAGCCTCTGACCATCTCCTGTTCCTGTCTGCAGCCTCTGACCATCTCCTGTTCTTGTCTGCAGCCTCTGACCATCTCCTGTTCCTATCTGCAGCCTCTGACCATTTCCTGTTCCTGTCTGCAGCCTCTGACCATCTCCTGTTCCTGTCTGCAGCCTCTGACCATATCACATACCTGGTGGAGACTGGAATGTGATAGCCTCTGACCATGTCCTGTTCCTGTCCGCAGCCTCTGACTATTTCCTGTACCATGTCCGCAGCCTCTTACTATTTCCTACATCATGTCTGCAGTCTCTGAGGGGGAGTCCGGAGAGGAGTCATGAGTGGGAGTGCCGTCGAGATCATAGGGGTCACGGGAGAAGTCAGACGTGTGTGGACTGTGGAGAGGAGACCATTAGGAAAACCAGAGCTGCCAAGCTGGAGCCATCTGACTGAGCCCTGCACAATGCACCTGAGGGGAGGTCAGTGACCAGTCTGGGGGGGGGGGGGGGGGGTTGCTGATGTAAGGCGAGAGAATACAATAATGTAAGGGGCACTGATATAAAGGTTCCCCTCTATATTAGTAACTCCCCTTACCTTAGTGTATTCACTCTGCGGAAGGTGGTCTCTAGTCACCAGAGTGCCCCCCACATCAGAGTTTCTGGCATTCCCCTTTACATCAGAGTCTGCAGGATTGCCCCTTACAGTGAAAGGCTAATGCTGCAGACCCTGATGTACGTGGGAACTCTGATGTAAAGGGAATGCAGTGGTCTCTGGTCACCAGAGCCCCCCTCTACATCAGAGTTCCCCCTTAGATCATGATTTGCAGCATTCCCCCTTACATAAGAGTTTCGTTTCACTGTAAGGGGGGATCCTGCAGACTCTGATGTAAGGGGGACTCTGTGCTAGCTGGGTTATAGTAACCTGACCTTCATGTCAATGCAGAAATACGTTTTTTTACTTTTGTTAAACTTAAACACATTGCTAATAGCACTAGATATATGTTTATCGTTTAAATATTCATATTTGCACTGTTTAGCACTGAAAACTGTAATTTTTTTGCAGTGGCAGTAAAAAATTGGTGCCGTTTAAAATTGGTGCCGTTTGTAAATTTTTGTCATCCTGCCAGTAAATTTTGCTTCGGAGGGTTGGCAACTCTGATTGGGGGTAACTTTAGATGGGGGGGAGTTGTCAGTCTCCCTCTCCTATGTACTGTACACAGGTATGTCCTCTACACATAGCACTGTGTACATTTCAGAGAACAGACACAGGTCACTATGCTCCTCACCATGTCTCCTCTTCTCATATAACACAGTGCTATGTGTAGAGAGATTACCTGTGTTCATTGCTGAACATGAGAAGTGACCCCCCCCCCCCCCCCCCATCGTCTGGAGGAGACGCTGATACAGAGAGAATGAGTGAGGGGAGAGGAGGGAAGGGAATTCGGAGGACACAGGAACATCAAAGCCCAGGAGAGCGGTGTGGGAGTCTCGCAGAGGAGAGCTTGCAGATAACAGCCAGAGAAAGTTGAGGATTTCACTGTTTGTATCACACTGTCTCTCTGCTTCTGAGTTTTAGCTGTGGACACGCTGTCATGGAAACAGAGGCATGTGAAGAATGTGCTTGTTCTAGATAGCAGCCTGGGTGTGCACCCCTTCACCAAACACACCCACATGTCCTCCAGAGGGAGGGAGTGAAGGAGAGGCTGGCTTGTGGAGATGTTTCCACCCCCTGGAAAGGTTTGAACTGAGAAAGAACTGTTAGAGGCTGATTCTGGGATCTTCAAAAGACTATTCTGCAAAAACTAAAGTACTGGGGAAAGAAAACAATTCAATGCTGGTATGAGGGTAGCATCTACTACCTATTTTTGCCTTCCCATACTACTCCTTTAATTTGTTCATAAACGACCTGGAAGATGGGGTAAACAATTCAATCTCTGTATTTGCGGACGACATTATGCTAGGCAGGGAGTGGGCAACTACATGGCAAATGAGGTTTAATGTAGAAAAAGGTAAAATAATGCATTTGGGTGACAAAAATATGAATGCATACTATAGACTGGGGGGAGAACCTCTGGGGGAATCTAGGATGGAAAAGAACCTGGGGGTCCTAGTAGATGATAGGCTCAGCAATGGCATGCAATGCCAAGCTGCTGCTAACAAAGCAAACAGAATATGGGCATACATTAAAAAGTGGTTTAACTCCAGAGATAAAACGATAATTCTCCTGCTCTACAAGACTCTGGTCTGGCTGCACCTAGAGTATGTTGTCCAGTTCTGGGCACCAGTACTCAGGAAGGATGTACTGGAAATGGAGCGAGTACAAAGAAGGGCAACAAAGCTAATAAAGGGTCTCTCTGGAGAAGAGAAGCTTGAGAGGGGATATGATTTCAATGAACTTATACCGTACTGGTGACCCCACAATAGGGAGGATATTAGTTCAATTTACAAATACCGGACTGGAGGATATTAGTTATGAGGAAAGGTTGTGAGCGCCAAACTTATTCTCTCTGGAGAAGCTTGAGAGGGGATATGATTTCAATTTACAAATACCGTACTGGTGACCCCACAATAGGGATAAAACTTTTTTTGTGGAAGAGAGTTTAACAAGACTTGTGCCCACTCATTAAAATGAGAAGAAAATAGGTTTAACCTTAAACTACGTAGAGGGCTCTTTACTGTAAGAGTGGCAAGGATGTGGAATTCCCTTCCACAGTGCGGTGGTCTCAGCGGGGAGCCTCGATAGTTTCAAAAAACTATTAGATAAGCACCTGAACAACCGCAACATACAGGGATATACAATGTAATACTGACATATAATCACACACATAGGTTGGACTGGATGGACTCACTTAACTGTATTTTTCAACCTCACCTATGTAACTATGTAATATTACACAATTGCCTAGGGCATGACTAGTCAAGATAACCCTTTTACTAAATTTAAAATGCTTAGGGTGGCTGAAATTTTTGTCACAGAGTGTCATAATTTTAGCTGTCAAAATTCTGCAAGCCTTGAGCAGTACAGCAGATTGACTGTGTCTAACCATGATTTCCGTCTTTTTCTTGGTTATCAAACAGGTTTTATTGTTAGCTGAGTAAACAGGTAAGGCAGATCAGAACACTGTTATCAATACCCACATAGTATTTAAAAGCACAAATGGTATACAATCCAGACCAACCCAATCCTCCAGCTGAGCAGAGCGGGATTGTCTGCCCCCAGGCCACTTTTAATGCTTTATACATATGGCTATGACTTTTAGATCTATACCTTGCAAAACAAACAATGAACGCCTTTTGCATGTGATTAAACATTTATATGCCGAAAGCTCTAGTTGTGACAAATGTTTTTGTTCTTTGGTTAAGACTGATAGAACAAACAAACCACAGATACACGGGACTTTAAAGTCAACTTGTATGCCAAATACATTTGTACGTTTTGTAATATGCAAAGTGTTTCAGATTTTGGGTTATCTTTTTTGTTAAATAAAAGATCATGTACAGTTTGTTGGGCTGCTCTTCTAAATAATTGCTCACCAATGCTGCCTATCGGTGCCATCGGTGTCTCCTCATCAGGACTCTGAGCTGAGAGTGTCTCTCCCATACATCCCAGAGCCTACTCTGACAGTTCCCCCTCCCTCCTCCCTCACACGGGTGGGAGAGGATAGAGCCTATCTGCTCCTTCTCCCCCCCCCCCACCCCTCTCCTCCTGTGTGTGCACAATGGGAAATGTGAAGACCAGCAGTTTAGAAAGGCCAGCTCTAGTCCTCAATCAGCAGCCCAGTTCCCTATTATATAGAAAACAAAAAAGAAGAAGAAGGTTTAGGAAACCATTAATCCCAGTATGTAAACAAGCATATAATATAGAGGAAAGCCATCATGATTGGGGGGGGGGGTAGTTTAGTCTAATTCTGCGTACACACGATCGGAATTCTCGTCGGAAAAAACTCTGACGGAATTCCGCTCAAGCTGTGTTGCCTACACACGGTCACACCAAATTCCGACGGTCAGTAACACAGCGGCATAAAACACGTTCGACAGCACTATAAAAGGGAAGTTTAATGCTTCCGAGCATGCGTCGAATTGTTTCCGAGCATGCGCCAAATTGTTTCCGAGCATGCGTCAGAATTTTGCGTGTCGGAATTGCATACACACGATCGTAAAATCCGATAGAAAGGTTTTCCGTTGGCAAAATTGAGAACGGGTTCTCAATTCAAAGTCCGTCGGAAATTCCGCCAGAAAAAGACCGTTGGGCATACACACGGTCGGAAAATCCAATGAAAAGCTCCCATCGGACTGTTTCCATCGGAAATTCCGACCGTGTGTACGCCGCATAAGAATACAAAATATATAACCTAATGAACCTTTTTAGGTTTATTGTGTGCAGAGTTATGCTTTAAAAACGTTACAGTATTTTTTTTTATTTATTTTTTTTTTTTTTTTTTTTTTTTCTTTTTTCTTTTGTACTTTAGTCTGTTTAGTCATTAAGCTTGGGACCAATTGATAGAACTGACAGTAAAAGTTGTGAAGTCCAAGTGCAGTATAAATGGTGGTGAACCAGTGCATTAAAGTGACAGGTTCACTTATTGCCTGCCATCCCCAGCTGAAAATACCTCTCGTTTTCTGCCCCACCACTTCTTTTGCTTACCAAAGTAAAACAAACTTGGCACTTTTGGGTATGGCAAGCATGTGACTTGCTACCCTTCCTTCCATTTGACAGTGCTTATGCTTTCTGTTTGGCCCTTTAGTTGCCCAGTGCTGTCACATGTTTTTGGTAGCCAAATAAAGCAACAGAGGAGAAAAGAGAAGGCGAGTATGTGCAGATGGAGAGGGCAGCAGATAGAGCAAGTAAACCTCTCACATCGTTCCCCCTCCAGTTTCAGGTATTGGTGATGAAATTACCTTCACCCAGAATGCATTGATCGCACCCAAGTGATTAGCAGATTGGACAGTCTTCTTCACACCCAAGCTTTCCCTCCCATTCCCTGGACTCACCCCAGTGAGCCTAGAATCTCAATGAATCCAGAATGAACAAAAGTGGAGGAAATAAGAAACCTCCGCTCCAAGGGCGGACTGACCATTCGGCCACTCGGGCACTGCCCGAGGGCCCCGGGCCACTAGGGGGCCCCATCAGGGTTGCCAGCCTCAGTAAAACCAGGGACAGTATGTAAAAATCTGTATTTGTTTGTTTTTTTTTTTACATCTGTCTCTGAAATGTCCCTTACTGACATACTTTTGGTCTAAAAATCCAGAGATTATAGCTGCCCCACCTCTCCAGTACCTTCTCAGCCAATAGAAACATGTCTGTGTATACTATGTTTACATGTATGTGTATACTGTGTGATTGTATACTGTGTGTGTGTATACTGTGTGGCCCCATAATCTCTGATTGCCTGGGGGCCCCATAATCTTCTATTGCCCGGGGGCCCCATGAGTTGTCAGTCCGCCCCTGCTCCGCTCTCAACCTTCTCAGGCTGAGAATGAACCTGAAAGTGTTCAGTTCTGTGCGCTTCTCAGTTCAGAGCTCTCAAGCTCCCAACACAGAAGGTACATGCAGATCAGGGCTCTCTGTTCCTTTGTTCTCGATCTGTTTGTACTAGTAGCAGGGGAGACATCAGGAGTCTAATAGACCACTGATGTCTGCAAAAAGGTGTGTCACTACTATCAAATAGGGGGCCTTGTGATAGTAATGAAAACGAACAAGTGAACAAATTAAAATAAATGAAAAATGTAAAAAATGATTAAAAACAATTACCGTATTTATCGGCGTTAAAATGGGGGGAAAGTCGTGGGTGCGTGTTATATGCTGATACCCCCCCCCAAAAAAAAATGACAAAAATTGGTTGCGGCGCTGAAAAATGGCTGAAAAAGACCGAACCGCGGCCGAAAAAGGCCGAAGCGCGGCAGAAAAAGACCGAGCCGACTGTTTAGCTCCGCTCGTAGTCCCGCCTCCCTGCGCTCGCTCTCGAAACAGCAGGGAGGCGGGACTCCGAGCGGAGCCGAACAGTCGGCTCTGTCTTTTTCGGCCGCGCATGCGCGGTTTGTCTCGCGGCGGGAAATTTAAACGTCGGCAAGGCTGCAAATGACACTGGGCAAGCTACAAATGACGCTGGGCAGGCTGCAAATGACGCTGGGTAGGCTGCAAATGACGCTGGGCAGGCTGCAAATGACGCTGGGCAAGCTACAAATGACGCTGGGCAGGCTGCAAATTACGCTGGGCAGGTTGCAAATGACGCTGGGCAGGCTGCAAATGACGCTGGGCAGGTTGCAAATGACGCTGGGCAAGCTGCAAATGACGCTGGGCAGGCTGCAAATGACGCTGGGCAGGTTGCAAATGACGCTGGGCAGGTTGCAAATGACGCTGGGCAAGGTTGCAAATGACGCTGGGCAGGCTGCAAATGACGCTGGGCAGGTTGCAAATGACGCTGGGCAGGTTGCAAATGACGCTGGGCAGGTTGCAAATGACGCTGGGCAAGCTGCAAATGACGCTGGGCAGGCTGCAAATGACGCTGGGCAGGCTGCAAATGACGCTGGGCAAGCTGCAAATGACGCTTAAATGTAAGTTTTTTTTTTTTTTTTTCCCCCTAAACTTTTTTTCCTTAAAATTCCCTCCTAAACTTGTGGTGCGTGTTACACGCCGGTGCGTGTTATACACTGATAAATACGCTAAACACTTTAACAATCATGACACATCTATGTACATAAACACCTGCATTACACATTTCCAGGCATGCCACAGGTAGAGGAATCATTTTAGGGACATTATTTTAGTGAAACTCCGAATTGATGGGCTGTAAAAGTTTTTAGCTCATCACTTATTTTAAGTTTTTAGCCTAAAATTATTTTTTATTCTTTAAGTCAAAACAGTCTTGTTTTTTATTTAACCTGCTTACAATGGCCCTGCTGGTCATTCCCTACTTTCTATTTCTCTCCCATAAACTCAGAGCCCACAACACCTCTCACCCCTCTCCCCTTCCACGGAAACAAGCACTCTCTCACTGGTAGCAATTATTACCACCGGCATGATCCGTATGCTCATCTCGTTGATGCAAATGTGCAATTATCTGTACTCCTTCACAGCCTCTAACGCAACTTTATGCACTACTCTCACGTACCTGGTAGACCTGTTTATATGTTTTTTCTTTCATGTAATTTTATTTTGCACATGTTTTCAGTATAAAACGTTCTAAAAGCTTTAAAAACCTAATTAAAATACTTTTGTGAAACACAATGGCCCTGCTGTGCATTAACTCTGGCCCAGGTTAATTGATGAACTAAAGCCTTTGTACTGGAACGTTTCTAATATCTAAACGTGCAAAATATATGCTCTTATTTATTAACTGTTTAGTGCTAACATGTTTTAAAACCTACACCATACTTAGGGGGTCCCTGTAATCAGGAAAAAATAATTCAGTGGAATATCTGGAATAGTATTCATTTTACAAAATACACTATGTTGTCAAAAGTATTGGGACGTTCATGTGTGCCATACCACACATGAACGTTAATGGCATCCCAGTCTTAGTCTGTAGGGTTCAATATTACATTGGCCCACCCATTGTAGCTATAACAGCTTCAACTGTGGCCTCAAGTTTTAGGAGTGTATCTATGGGAATGTTTGACCATTCTTCCAGAAGCACATTTGTGAGGTCGGCCACTGATGTTGGACAAGAAGGCCTGGCTCGCAGTCTCTTCTTTAATCCATCCCAAAGGTGTTCTATCAGGTTGAGGTCAGGGCTCTGTGCGGGCCAGTTAAGTTCCTCCTCCTCAAATTCGCTCATCCATGTCTTTATGGATCTTGCTTTTTGCACTGGTCCAATTAATTTGGTGGAGGGGGGATTATGGTGTGGGGTTGTTTTTCAGGGGTTGGGCTTGGCCCCTTAGTTCCAGTGAAAGGAACTCTTAAGGCGTCAGCATACCAAGACATTTTGTACAATTTCATGCTCCCAACTTGTGGGTTTGGGGATGGTCCCTTCCTGTTCCAACATGACTGCACACCAGTACACAAAGCAAGGTCCATAATGACATGGATGAGCGAGTTTGGGGTAGAGGAACTTGACTGCCCTACACAGAGTCCTGACCTCAACCTGATAGAACACCTTTAGGATGAATTAAAGCGGAGACTGCGAGCTAGGCCTTGTCCAACATCAGTGCCTGGCCTCACAAATGTGTTTGTGGTGGAGGAACTTGACTGGCCTGCACAGAGTCTTGACCTCAACCTGATAGAACACCTTTTGGGATGAATTAAAGCAGAGACTACGAGCCAGGCCTTGTCCAACATCAGTGCCTGACCTCACAAATGTGTTTCTGGAAGAATGGTCAAACATTCCCATAGACACACTCCTAAACCTTGTGGACAGCCTTCCCATAAGAGTTGAAGCTGTTATAGCTGCAAAGGGTGGGCCAACTCAATAATGACTAATGCCCCGTACACACGGTCGGATTTTCAGACGGAAAATGTCCTATCGGACAATGTTGTCGGAAATTTCGACCGCGTGTAGGCTCCATCGGACTTTTTCCGTCGGATTTTCCGACGGACAAAGTTTTATCTCCTGCTCTCAAATTTTCCGACAACAAAGTCCTATCAGACTTTTTCCGATCGTGTGTAGCGAATTCCGACGGACAAAGTGCCACGCATGCTCAGATCACATTACAAGACCAAAGCTATTGGCTACTAGCCTCTACGTAGTCCCGTCGTAGGCAACAAACGTCACCACGTTCAGAATGATCGGATTTTCCGACAACTTTGTCCGACCGTGTGTATGCAACACCAGTGTCGGAAAAAATCCGATGGATTTTGTGGTCGGATTGGACCGTGTGTACGGGGCATAAGACTGGGATGCCATTAAAGTTCATGTGCATGTAAAGGAAGGTGTCCCAATACTTTTCACATGCTAGTGCATGTTACATATTAAAGAAACTAAAACTGCATTTGCCAGTTAAAAGATTAACATGTAAGATTTGAGTTGTTATGAGGTTAACCAATGCTTATTGTAACTGCTAAATTAAGCTTGGGCATCAAGGTTTCAATGACCTAGTCAATAAAATAGTAAATTGATGGCATTCTGACCTTAGTACAATTGATGTTGTTCCCGGATGCTGTTTGAATTCAACTGTTATATTTAAGATCTGCTGCCAAAGGCAGCAATGCCTGATGGACTACATTCCAAAACTTCACCCATTTTGTTGTTTTATGAATTTTTGTTTGCTAAAAATGATATGTATTATGTATAAGGACTAGTTTTAAACTAGTGTTAGCCCTTTAAAGAGCCATCCGGGGCAGTGTTTGGTAAGAAGAGTGGAGGCATTATGTGGTCTATTTACTGGCTGTTTTAGCTCCTACAAACCTACGCCACAACCATGTGTTACAATTGCGGCACGGCCTCATGACTGCTGAGGTGCAATTAGTCCAGGTACTATGACTGTAATTTAATTGTATAACCTTCTTTTAACCCTTGCCCCTTCATACCAATAAATAACACGCTGACAACTGCTAAGTTGGAAAGGGCAAGGCCACAGCTTTATTTATTTAAATCCAACACATAACCAATGAATAGTTAATTTCCTTAAATCTAACACATAACCAATGAATAGTTCAAACAAATGAATATTTCAAACAGTGCCTGTCACAGTTATACTATGAGCACATAATCCAACGTAGGGGAAGGAGATAAGAAGGGGGGAAGGCCTGTCCTTACCATAAGTGCTGGACAGGCCGTCTGCTTCCCATTTCCATCAACAGCAGCCATTTTATGCTGGCAAGGTCAAAAAACCGCAGCAAGCTGTGACGTACCAAAGAAAATTATAGGGCGGGAGGGTGGGCAGCTCTTCCCAACGGATCTTCCAGAAGGCTCCAGGATTTCTGGGCGCGGCACTTTTGTCGAGCTCAGGCCCAGCCCAAACCACACCCCCACCAATCTTTAATGACCCTTTGGTCACTTCGACCCGCCCTGGACATGCCCCCAACAGTCAGGGTTCTCTTTCCCTATGGGGTCAAGAGGCCTTCATTCAGGTGAATAAGTTGTTACCAGAATGACCGCCAAGCACAGCTGAGGTTATTCTTTTCCACGCATGTGTACACCCCCATCTGCTGTCTTTGGAGCCTAAAGTGGAAGAAAAGGCTAACTATAACTATTCTTAACCTTTCTCCTACCTATCCTGCTTAAGCTGTGTAAAAAAGATATACAGCAGGGATAATAACTTTTTGATACCCTGCAGATTTTGCAAGTTTTCCCACTTACAAAGAAATGAAGGGTCTATCATTTTTATCATAGGTGTATTTTAAATGATAGAAACAGAATATGAACCAAAAATCCAGAAAAAACACATCATACAAGTGTCATAAATGGAGTTGCAGTTCAGTGAGTAAAAAAAAATTCCGACCACAAAATCTGTTGGATTATTTCCGACGGATTTTGTCCGACACTGGTGTTACATACACACGGTCGGACAAAGTTGTCGGAAAATCCGATCATTCTGAACGTGGTGATGTTCGTTGCGTACGACGGGACTACGTAGAGGCTAGTAGCCAATAGCTTTGGTCTTGTAATGTGATCTGAGCATGCGTGGCACTTTGTCCATCGGAATTCGCTACACACAATCGGAAAATTCCAACGGAATAAGTCAGATGGAGCCCACACACGGTCGGAATTTCCGACAACATGGTCCGATAGGACATTTTGCGTCGGAAAATCCGACCATGTGTGCGGGGCATTAGACCCCCAAGCAAAACATGACTTAGTACTTGGTGGAGAAACCCTTGTTGACAAGCACAGAGGTAAGACGTTTCTTGTAGTTGGTTACCAGATTTGCACACATCTCAGGAGGGATTTTGGTCCACTTTTCCTTACAGATCTTCTCTAAATCCTTAAGGTTTCCTGGCTGTCGCTTGGCTACTTGAAGTTTCAGCTCCCTCCAAAATTTTTCTATAGGATTGAATTGGGTGTAAACCCTCACATACAGGTCCTTCTCAAAAAATTAGCATATTGTGATAAAGTTCATTATTTTCTGTAATGTACTGCTAAACATTAGACTTTCATATATTTTAGATTCATTACACACAACTGAAGTAGTTCAAGCCTTTTCTTGTTTTAATATTGATGATTTTGGCATACAGCTCATGAAAACCCCAAATTCCTATCTCAAAAAATTAGCATATTTCATCCGACCAATAAAAGAAAAGTGTTTTTTAATACAAAAAAAGTCAACCTTCAAATAATTATGTTCAGTTATGCACTCAATACTTGGTCGGGAATCCTTTTGCAGAAATGACTGCTTCAATGCGGCGTGGCATGGAGGCAATCAGCCTGTGGCACTGCTGAGATGTTATGGAGGCCCAGGATGCTTCGATAGCAGCCTTAAGCTCATCCAGAGTGTTGGGTCTTGCGTCTCTCAACTTTCTCTTCCCAATATCCCACAGATTCTCTATGGGGTTCAGGTCAGGAGAGTTGGCAGGCCAATTGAGCACAGTAATACCATGGTCAGTAAACCATTGAAGTGCTCCAAAATCTCCTGATAGCTAGCTGCATTGACCCTCCCCTTGATAAAACACAGTGGACCAACACCAGCAGCTGACATGTCACCCCAGACCATCACTGACTGTGGGTACTTGACACTGGACTTCAGGCATTCTGGCATTTCCCTCTCCCCAGTCTTCCTCCAGACTCTGGCACCTTGATTTCCGAATGACATGCAAAATTTGCTTTCTTGTTAAAAGTTTTTATTAAGCATTAAACAATAAACAGGTGTACATACTTCTTAAGCTTAAAGAAATAACAGAATTATATCTTACGATATTTAGAGATACATATGTGGAATGAATTGTACAACACAAGTATTTCCACGTGATTGCAAAAATTTACACACATTTTGGTAAGAAGAAATAAATTCAGTTATAAATAAGGAATTGAAACGTGAATGCGTATCATTTTTTGTGTGTTTAAACTTAAATGAGTAATTGAAGTCAAAATAAGTAAGAACTCTCATTAGTTGAATTTTATATACCTAAGCTGTAGAAAAGAAAAATTTGTTTTGGAGATAAGAATATAGGTGTCGTCTGGGAAGATGATAGGGATGAAATCGTTTTATATGATAGTCTGGATATTATTTATAATATGAATTATATAGTTTTAGCAAAAGTTAAATAGGTAAAGGTAAGAAAATGTATATCTAGTACTTCTTATTGTAAGATCAAATATCCTGGGAGTATAGGGAGAAAGGAGGGAGAGAGTCAGGAGTGTTAAAAGGGTGCTTTGTAAGGACGCTCCAGGGGACCAGGGTATAACTAGGGGTGACCCTTCACATATTATGGTGAGGAAGGGTTACCCTGTAGTATTGAGGGATCATTCTGTAGGTCCCGAAAATCCTGAGATTCGGTAAAATGAATCCAACAAGACCAGGTTTCAAGAAATTGTGTTTGTGTTTCTCTAGATTGGTGGATTATTTCTTCCATGTGTACTGTTTTTTGAAGGCGGGTGAACCAGTCTTTCACAGTTGGTGGAAGTGTGGATCCCCAATTCCTTGGAATACACATGTTTGCAGCAGCTACCATATGCATCTGTAGGGAATGTAAGTAGGTACGTTTTGGGCATGCTGGGTAGTGTAAGAGGAATTGTGCTGGGGAATAGTCTAGTTTGTGTGTCGTTACCATTTGTATCACTTTATGAACGATCGCCCAGAAAGGTTGAATTTTACTACAATGCCACCATATATGCAAGAGAGTTCCAGTCTCAGTACAACATCTCCAACATATTGGGGAAAGTGATGGGTAAATTTTATGTAATTTAGATGGAGTATTATACCATCTAGATAATATTTTGAACGCATTCTCTTGCACGCAAACATTTAGGGAACCTTTATGGGTGATCGTATAGATAAATTCCCATTGATTGTTGGGTATATGTAGGGAGAGGTCTTTTTGCCATCGTTCAATGTTAACCTGGTTCTGTGGTGGATGTTGGGGGAATAGTATAGCGTATGAAAAGGAAATTAGGTGACGTTGGGGTTCCGTTTTAAGGCACATATCTTCAAATGGGGTAATAGGTCTGGACCATTCTGCAACGGCTGCTTGCGAGTTCAAAAAATGTTTAATTTGTATAGGACCAATAGGGCAGCACCTTAGGTTTGAGTATTTCGGAAAGGTCTGAAAATTAGAGAAGTTTATTATCCTTATAAAAATGCATGGTGCGAATGTTGTCAGACGGCCATAAATCTCTCAGATAGTAGGCCTTCATTCCAGAGGGAAACAAAGGATTCCATCTGAGAGGGGTTAAAGGGCCATTAGTATCTGAGATCTTATATTTAGTACACGCTTGCTTGAAGACACGTAATGTGGGTAAGATTAAGGGGTGGTCCTTATAGTATTTAGATATTTTTGGGAAATGTAACCAAGGGGTTTGAGCTAAGGGTACCGGGGAGAAATGATTTTCTATTCTGACCCAATCTTTAACTAAGGTATGGACATTCCAGTCTACAACTCTAGTAAGGTGACTTGCTATCTGATACTTACGAATGTCGGGTATTCCCAATCCTCCTCGTACTTTTGGGGAGGTAAGTTTACTATAATTTAGTCTAGGGCGAGTAGATCCCCAAATAAATTTCGTACAAATTTCTCTAAAGGATGTGAAAAAAGACTGTGGGATATGGACAGGTACTGTTTGGAGAATATATAGAACTCTCGGGTAAACGTTCATTTTGATGATGGACGCTCTACCGAACCAAGAGAAAAGGCCCGTTGACCATTTCTTAAAGTCTACAGTAATGTTTTGCAACAAAGGCTGGTAATTAGCTGAATATAAGTCTGACAGTGAAGCAGTTATTTTAATGCCTAGGTAGGTTAGATATTTATTATCCCATTTGAAAGGAAAATTGTGCTGACATTGTTCACATTGTCTCAAGGGGAGTGAGATGTTTAAAGCTGTAGACTTTGCAAGATTTATTTGTAAATTTGATATGGATTTAAAATGTTCTAATGTTTTAAAAAGGTTGGGTAGCGTGATCAGTGGTTCAGAGAGAAATAAGAGTACGTCATCTGCAAAAGCAGCTGTCTTATATGTATTACCTTTTATTTCAATTCCCTTAATGTTAGGATTCTCTCTAATATTCCTCAATAGGGGTTCCATAGTTAAGATAAAAATCAACGGGGATAGAGGGCAGCCCTGACGTGTACCGTTGGAGACGGAGAAGGCGTTTGACAGGTGACCATTAACCCTAACCCGAGCCGTGGGTGTGGAGTAAAGCATGAGTATGAAATTAAGCATGCGTTCTGGTAAACCTATATGCCTCAAAGTTTCAGTCATATAATCCCAGGCCACCCTGTCAAACGCCTTCTCCGCGTCCAAGGATAAAAAGAATCCTTTTTTTTTTCGAAGAGACAAGCCAGTGATAAATATTTATTGCTTTCAGGGTATTGTCCCTTGCCTCCCTTCCTGGAACAAACCCTACTTGGTCAAGGTGAATTAGGTCAGGAATCAAGGGAAGTAGTCTGTTAGCTAATATTTTGGCATACCATTTTAGATCAACATTTAATAGGGAGATAGGCCTATAATTTGTCACCAAGCATGGATCCTTTCCTGGTTTTGGAATAACTGATATATGAGCTGTTAATAGATCTCTTGGGGGTTTCGTTGGTGTAGCATAATTATTAAAGGTAGATATGAAAAAAGGAGTTAATATATAATTATAAGCCTTATAATATCCTACTGTCAAGCCATCTGGCCCTGGGCATTTACCTGTTTTTAAGGATTTTAGTGCGTTCTCTGTTTCCTCTAAAGTGATGGGTTTGTCGAGTATTTGACGGTTTAAGTCTGATATAGGGGATGGACTATATTGATTGAGGAAGTCTGTTATAATTTCTGTTATATTTCTTTCTATCTGGATTGCCTGTACGTGAATTTGTGTCAGTTTGGTTATATAGTTTGGTATAATACTGTACAAATTGATCAGCTATGTCTGGTGTGGATGAGACCTTCTTGCCTTTAGTATCTGTAAGGGTGTGAATCGTGTTAGCAGATCTCTTCGATCTTAAGGCCCTAGCGAGCATTTTACCAGCCTTGTTGCCAAACTCATAAAACGTTTTTTGGCGTAGGATAAAAGATCGTTTCGTTTGTTTGTCCAGCATTTCCATTAATTGTTTTCTGAGGGTTATCAAGGAGGTTAGTGTATCTTGGGCAAGAGTTTGTTTATGTACCTTTTCTAATTTATAGATTTTGTTAGACAGATCGTTAAACAGTTTTTGTTGTAGTTTACGTCTCTTAGCAGCAGCCGCTATGAGGATACCCCTAACAACACATTTATGTGCTTCCCAATGAATTGGTGGTGAAGTATCGGAGGCTGAGTTATTTATAAAGTATTGTTTTAGGCAGTTTTCTATTTCACTATTAATAGATTCATCTGTGAGGAGGGATGGATCAAGTTTCCAAGTATGGGTTCTGGGTAACACATCCGGGAAGGACACACAAATAGATATCGGATGGTGATCTGATAGGTACATGGGGTCAATCAAGGTTGAGAGAAGAAAGGGTAAATCGGATTGAGTAATGAAAAAATAATCTATCCTGGAGTATTTGTCATGGGGATTAGAGTAAAATGTAAAATCTTTGCAATCGGGGAATAAAGTACGCCAGGAATCATGTAAGAATAAAGATTGTAGTTCACTTTTAATTGCTTTAAGAGCAGAGTATGGGATGGATGATAAACCAGTAGACGTGTCTAGTATGGGGTTCATGGGAATGTTAAAGTCCCCTCCTAATATCAATGTGCCTTCTTGAAAATCAGCAAGGCGTCTGGTAGTTTCCCGAAAAAAGGATACCTGACCGGAATTTGGGGCGTATATATTGGCCAGCGTGATCTGCTTGCCTTTCAAAGTTCCTTTTAGAAAGAGGAATCTGCCTGCTTTGTCAATCAAAGAGTCTGTAATAAGCATAGGGTTATGTTTTGCTAGTATAATGGATACTCCTTTAGTTTTGGACATGGGGTTTGTGGCGTGATAAGCTATAGGGTAATGTATATTATATAGTTTTGGAGTGGAATCTCCCCTAAAGTGTGTCTCTTGGACAAAAATTATGTCTGCTCGGTTGCGTTTCATTGTCGTTAATAGCTGGGATCTTTTTTCCGGCACATTCAAGCCTTTTGCATTGAGAGAAATAATTTTGAGTAGGGTATTCGGTAATGTAGGGTTTGAAGGAACCATTTTTCTTTATATGTGAACTTCGGTTTATCTGTTGTCAAAAAGGAGGTCAAGGCGATAAAGGAAGTATATGTATATGTACAATACAACAGAATTATTTACTTCCTTATATTAGGAAAGTGACTGGTCCCCTGGAGCGTCCTGTGAGGGGTTAAGGATAGAGTCAAGGTAATGTAGGGAGGTATTAGACTAGGCCTTAGGGTAAGGTTAGGGATTATCAAGGGGGAACTGGTGGTAGGCGAGGACCTGCTCGCCTACTACTAAGGGATGGTTAGGGTACCGGTGAGAGTCAGTGGTATACAGGTATTAGAAATTCGCTGTGTTACCAATAAAAGTAGCACCACTCTTTGGGGGTCAACTAGGATGAGAATAGACGGTTTATAGGACTCTGTAATACATCCCGTCAGACCGTAGACCCTCAATAAGAAATAACAATATAAATGGTAAGTGAGTAAGGGGAAATTTGTTATAAGTAGAGACATGGGTTCACTATATAGAAGGTAAAGATATTATTGGACCTGAAGTCCTTCGGGCAATGAGAACCAAGAAAATCGTGTATGGTGTCGAGGATAGCATGGAGAAAACTACTGAATTGAGTGTGGTGTGTCAGAGGCCTAAGGGCGTATACAACATGGAGATAATTCTCCTATAAAGGGAGTATATTTATATGGTATTGGAAGAATAAAGTAGATGAACTAAGATCCAAACATTGTATCATCATGGTTGGAAGTTAGCAACAGGTTCTCCGCATAAAACATAAACTTGCGATGACCACTAAGGGATAAAAGAGAGAAAAAAAAAAAAGATTCTAAACCTATATTTATATATATATATGTATACACACATATATGCACACATATATATATATATACATACATGTACACATCTAAACATAAGACATTAATAACCGTCAATAAGTTTCAGCATGAGTTCTTCTTGTGTTAAGTAAGGTAATATGTGGGCTTGAACGAGTGCTTACGGTCTTATAAGGTAGACTGTATCTTTAAATAGAAAGGAGCCCAACGACAAAAAAAAAAAAAAAAAGGGGGGGGGGGAACCCCCACACACAAACCCCCTCCCCCAACCTATCTTTTCTCCAAAAATAAAATTATCAAGGTATTTGAACTGTCTAATAGTTCAAGGGCATTTAGGGATTTCCATATATACCCCAAATCTCCTATCCTAAATTATTCTCCATAACAAAGGATAGACAGTTAACAAATGTGTTTGAGTCTCATATAGCCCATACCTTCATTTATATTAACTAAGCCATTACCACAATGAGCTTGTTCCTTGCTAGATGGTAAAAGCAATAAGAATGTATCATAAATCAGATCATGGGTGGATATATAAGACCATATGAAACATATATCCATCCGCACACTTTGCCTATATAATAATACCAGCAAAAGTAACAGGGTGTTTGAGCTGTATAGTGGAATAATGGGATTTGGGGAATTTCATGCATTCCCCATAGCTTCTATCCACATTACTGTTTTATAACTGAGGAAAAACTGTATATAATTGTGTTGTGTTCACATTTAATTTGTCTCTTCAGTTATACAAACTAAGCTTATATACCAGTGTATCTGTTACTGACTAAGAATTAAATGAAATAATTGTGTAACAAAACCAGTACCATGAGTGGATGGTCATGACCATATGGAGTACTTTGTTTTCAGTCTCGTGTCAAGCATTCAATGGAATCTGGAGAGCTGTCATTTTCTTGGAGAATGAAGAGGAGATATCCTGCAAACAAGTCAAACACAAACAAAAAAAAAAAAGGGGGGGGGGAAGGGAAGGGGAAAAAAAAAAAAAAAAAAAGGGGGGGACCCTCATTTTTTAGAAAGATGTATCATGGAAGAAGATCAATTAGTTGATTCTACTAAGATGATTTAGTAAACTATACTGATATAGTATAAGTAACTAGTGATCTCTGCGGGCTCTACTTGGAAGTGGAGCTGATGTAGGACTGACTGATTGTAGAGGCGCTGTAACATTCACATTCCTTCTTGAGGTTGATGGAGATCTGCGTCTTCTAAAATGTGAGGCCTGCGTTTCCATCTGGTCTGTTCCGCGTGGTTGGATGGAGAAGTTTGACAGTGGAAAGTCAGAATACCAATTAGGTACAGGGGTATACGGGATGTCAAGAATTTGACAGAATGAATCTAGGTCTTCAGGGACCCTTAAAATGGCTGTGCGCCCTTGATTAGTGGCTGCAAGGGCAAAGGGAAATTTCCAGTGATATGGTATATTTTTGGATTGAAGTATTTCTAATAGCGGGCGTAGATCTTTCCTGTGCCTGAGGGTTATTGCAGATAGGTCTTGATATATAGATATTCTATGGCCCTCATATTCAGTCGTGCGTTTAATTCTGGCCTGTTTTAAGATATCTTCCTTCAGCCTGTAGTCATTAATAAAGCAAATGACATCTCTGGGAGGGTCTGTGTCCCTTCCTTTAGGTCTAAGAGCCCTATGTATGCGATCCATGTTAATGACTTCGATACACTGACTTTCCAATAACTGACTAAAGATGGCTGATACTGTGGCATTCAGCTGGGTATTATCCACACTCTCAGGGAGGCCTCTCACTCTTATGTTATGGCATCTTCCCCTATTCTCGAGGTCTTCGACATGTCTTTGAATGTCCCTTAATTGCATAGTGTGTGTGCTTACCGTGGCTGTCACTTTCCTTAGTACCGAATTGTGTACATTCGTTTTTTGTTTCACATCCTGCATCCTTCCCGCCATTGCCTGTAGTTCCTGCCTTAGGTCTGTCATGGCTGCGGCGAAGGTATCCTTGATGTCATTTGCCACAGCACGTAGGTCTTGTAAGGTAGGATGTTGTGAAGTACCAGGCATAGCCTCAGGAGGAGTCCTGGACGGAGTGAGTGTAATGCCGCTCTGCGCCTGTGAGGCGGCTGAGGTATTCGCCGCCATATTGGATCTCTGAGGCCTGGAGAGCTCCGGGACGCCGCGGCTGCTCTGGTCCCCGGTTCGCCTCGGGGATCTAGAACGAGATGCCGAAGAGGTGCGGGAGGCAGTCCCCATGCTCGGTGAGGCTTTTCTTTAGTGCTGGTTCCCCGTTTAGGCTAGAGAGGGGCCACGGTCTGACGGAGCGCTCGGTTTAAGCGGCCATCTCTCCTCACGGCTAGCCACGCCCCCCCCAAAATTTGCTTTCATCCGAAAAAAGTACTTTGGACCACTGAGCAACAGTCCAGTGCTGCTTCTCTGTAGCCCAGGTCAGGCGCTTCTGCCGCTGTTTCTGGTTCAAAAGTGGCTTGACCTGGGGAATGCGGCACCTGTAGCCCATTTCCTGCACACGCCTGTTCACGGTGGCTCTGGATGTTTCTACTCCAGACTCAGTCCACTGCTTCCGCAGGTCCTCCAAGGTCTGGAATCGGTCCTTCTCCACAATCTTCCTCAGGGTCCGGTCACCTCTTCTCGTTGTGCAGCGTTTTCTGCCACACTTTTTCCTTCCCACAGACTTCCCACTGAGGTGCCTTGATACAGCACTCTGGGAACAGCCTATTCGTTCAGAAATTTCTTTCTGTGTCTTACCCTCTTGCTTGAGGGTGTCAATGATGGCCTTCTGGACAGCAGTCAGGTCGGCAGTCTTACCCATGATTGCGGTTTTGAGTAATGAACCAGGCTGGGAGTTTTTAAAAGCCTCAGGAATCTTTTGCAGGTGTTTAGAGTTAATTAGTTGATTCAGATGATTAGGTTAACAGCTCGTTTAGAGAACCTTTTCATGATATGCTAATTTTTTGAGATAGGAATTTGGGGTTTTCATGAGCTGTATGCCAAAATCATCAATATTAAAGTGGTTGTATACCCATTTGAAAAAATATTTTGGGGCTATCTACCTGCAAGACAAAGTCATAATGAGCTAGTATGACTAGCATACTAGCTCATTATGCATCACTTACCTTAGATCGGGGCCCCCGACGCCATGTTCTTCTCCCCCTCCGGCCGCATCCATAGCTAAACAGATACCCTTCCGGGTATCGCCGCTCCGGCCAATCACAGAGCCGCTGCGGCGCTGTGATTGGCCAGAGCGGAGAGGACGTCGCTCCGCGCATGCGCGCGGGACACTTCAACTGCGGCTCACCGCAGTTGAAGATGGGGATTAACCCTCTAAATGCACCGTTGTCTACGGCGCGCATGCGCCGTAGACAACATTGTAAAACGTTCTTTTCAAATATCTCCTAAACCGTGCAGGTTTAGGAGATATTTCTTGTACCTACAGGTAAGCCTTAATCTAGGCTTACCTGTAGGTGCAAGTTAATTTTTAGGGTATACAACCACTTTAAAACAAGAAAAGGCTTGAACTACTTCAGTTGTGTGTAATGAATCTAAAATATATGAAAGTCTAATGTTTAGCAGTACATTACAGAAAATAATGAACTTTATCACAATATGCTAATTTTTTGAGAAGGACCTGTATATCCAGGGCAGCCATCAGAAATTGCGGGGCCCCTTATACAGCTTTAAGCCTGCCCCCCCCCCCCCCGAGCCTGACCACCAACATTCCCCAGGGTCCCGCCCAGTTGCCGTCCCACCAAGTCCTTCAGTGCCTCAGCCCCCTCACAACTGTACGCTCTGAGCCCCCTTCACACCTGCACTCTCTGAGCCCCCCTCACACCTGTACGCTCTCAGCCCCCCCCCCTCACACCTGTACGCTCTCAGCCCCCCTCACACCTGTACGCTCTCAGCCCCCCTCACACCTGTACGCTCTCAGCCCCCCTCACACCTGTACGCTCTCAGCCCCCCTCACACCTGTACGCTCTCAGCCACCCTCACACCTGTACGCTCTCAGCCCCCCTCACACCTGTACGCTCTAAGCCCCCCTCACACCTGTACGCTGTCAGCCCCCCTCACACCTGTACGCTGTCAGCCCCCTCACTCCTGTACGCTCTCAGCCCCCCTCACTCCTGTACGCTCTCAGCCCCCCTCACTCCTGTACGCTCTCAGCCCCCCTCACACCTGTACGCTCTCAGCCCCCTCACACCTGTACGCTCTCAGCCCCCCCCACCTGTACACTCAGCCCCCTCACACCTGTACACTCCCAGCCCCCTCACATCTGTACACTCCCAGCCCCCTCACATCTGTACGCTCCCAGCCCCCCTCACACCTGTACGCTCTGAGCCCCCCTCACACCTGTACGCTCTGAGCCCCCCTCACACCTGTATGCTCTGAGCCCCCCTCACACCTGTACGGTCTGAGCCCCCCCCCCCCACACCTGTTTGCTCTGAGCTCCCCTCACACCTGTACGCTCTCAGCCCCCCTCACACCTGTATGCTCTCAGCCCCCTCACACCTGTACGCTCCCAGCCCCCTCACACCTGCACGCTCCCAGCCCCCTCACACCTCTACGCTCCCAGCCCCCTCACACCTCTACGCTCCCAGCCCCCTCACACCTCTACGCTCCCAGCCCCCTCACACCTCTTCGCTCTCAGGCCCCCTAACACCTGTACACTCTGAGCCCCCCTCACACCTCTACGCTCTGAGCCCCCCTCACACCTCTACGCTCTGAGCCCCCCATACACCTGTACGTTCTGAGCCCCCCATACACCTGTACGCTCTGAGCCCCCCTCACGCCTGTACTCTCCCAGCCCCCTCACACCTGTACGCTCCCAGCCCCCTCACACCTGTACGCTCCCAGCCCCCTCACACCTGTACGCTCTCAGCCCCCCCTCACACCTGTACGCTCTCAGCCCCCCCCCACCTGTACGCTCTGAGCCCCCCCTCACACCTGTACGCTCTCAGCCCCCTCACACCTGTACGCTCTCAGCCCCCCTCACACCTGTACGCTCTCAGCCCCCCCTCACACCTGTACACTCTCAGTCCCCCTCACACCTCTAGGCTCTGAGCCCCCCTCACACCTCTAGGCTCTGAGCCCCCCTCACACCTCTAGGCTCTGAGCCCCCCTCACACCTCTAGGCTCTGAGCCCCCCTCACACCTCTACGCTCTCAGCCCCCCCTCACACCTGTATACTATCAGCCCCCCTCACACCTCTATGCTCTCAGCCCCCCTCACATATCTACACATGCAGAGGGGTGCACATGCAGGAAATGGCCAGAGGTGGCAGCAAAGAGCCCTATGTCAATGAGCTCATGACAGAGCAGCAGCCTGCTGACTCACACACATACAGGAGCATCCACGGAGCTCCTCTGCACCTGACCCACCTTCTCACATCCCTGCCAGTAGGCCAGGCCCATCCATACAACGGGGCCCCTTACAAGTGTATGGGCTGTACCCCCCTGATGGCGGCCCTGCATATACCCAGTGAAGTGAACAGCCTCAGATGATACGCAGAGATGAAACAAATCTCCCTACATAGGTTTTACATGTATATCTTCTGTTTTCATCTTTATATACTGTTTAGAAAGTGCACAACGTGTTAGGAGATTTTCTCTTCCTGGTTAACACTGCAGTGAAGCATGGACATACAGCCAAGACAGCTGATTGGAGGAAAGGCACAAGCTCCCTCTCCTCATAGGTAGAGACTTTCAACTCTGTTGAATCGTTCAGCTCAGTGCTAATCTATTTATAGCATCCTCCCTAAAGCCCCATACACACGGTCGGATTTTCGGATGGATTCTGTCCTATCGGACAATGTTGTCGGAAATTCCGACCGTGTGTAGGCACCATCGGACAGTTTCCATCGGATTGTCCGACGGACAAAGTTCTATCTCCTGCTGGATAGATTTTCCGACAACAAAGTCCGATCAAACCAATTCCGATCGTGTGTAGCGAATTCCAACGGACAAAGTGCCACGCATGCTCAGATCACATTACAAGACCAAAGCTATTGGCTACTAGCCTCTACGTAGTCCCGTCATAGGCAACAAACGTCACCACGTTCAGAATGATCGGATTTTCCGACAACTTTGTCTGACCGTGTGTATGCAACACCAGTGTCGGACTAAATCCGTCAGACAAAATCCGATGGATTTTGTGGTCGGATTTTCCGACCGTGTGTATGGGGCATTACACAAAACTCCCGCTGCTTTTATCATATGTGACGGTGAACTTGTCAGAAGTTATCAGGCTGATAACAGATGAACAGAGCAGGAAATAGCTACGGGACACCGTGCTTTGAAGAGAGATAGCAAAACACTGTAGATATATATGCCCAGCTCAAATTTAATGAATCGGGTTTACTTTAAGGTCTGGAGACTGGCTAGGCCACTCCATGACTTTAATGCGCTTGTTCTTGAGCCACTTCTTTGTTGCCTTGGTGGTATGTTTTGGGTCATTGACATGCTGAAAGACCCATCCATGACACATCTTCAGTGTTCTGGCTGAGGGAAGAAGGTTTTCATCCAAGATTTTACAATACATGGCCCTATTATTAGTCCCTAAACACAGCAAAGTCAGTCTGTACCTTTAGCAGAGAAATGGCCCCAAAGCATAATGTTTCCACCTTCGTGCTTGACTGTAGGGATGGTGTTCTTAGGGTCATAGTCAGCATTTCTCTTCCTCCAAACATGGCAAGTCAAGTTAATGATAAAGAGCGCAGATTTGGTCTCATCTGACCACAGCACTTTCTCCCAATCCTTCACTGAATCATTTAGATGTTAATTGGCAAACTTCAGATTTGCCTTCTTGAGGAGGGGGAACTTGCAGGCGCTGGAGGATTTCAATCCATGGTGGCGTATTGTGTTACCAATGGTTTATTTGGTGACTGTGGTCCCAACTGCCTTGAGATCATTCACAAGCTCCTCTCGTGTAGTTCTGGGCTGATCCCTCACTTTTCTCATGATCATCCTCACCCCATGAGGTGAAATCTTGCATGGAGCTCCAGACGATTAATGGTTATTTTTTATTTGTTCCATTTGCGAATAATCGCTCCAACAGTTGTCTCCTTCTCACCAATCTTTTTGCTGATGGTCTTGTAACCCATTCCAGCCCTGTGTAGGTCTACAATCTTGGCCCTGATGTCCTTTGACAGCTCTTTGGTCTTGCCCATGATGGTGGGCTTGAATGGAAGAAAGATTCTGTGGACGGGTGTCTTTTATACACACAATGAGTTGTCGTTATAAGCATATTCTTAAATTGACAGGGACTAATCTGTGCACCACATGAGCACATACTGTAGCCATTCTGTGGGAGCCAGAATTATTGTTGGCCGGTAGGGGATCAAATACTTTTTTTACTCACTAAACTGCAACTCAATTTATAACATTTGTATTGTGTTTTTTCTGGATTTTTCGTTGATATTCTGTCTCTATCATTTAAAATACACATATGATAACAATTATAGCTCCTTCATTTCTCTTTAAGTGGGCAAATTTACAATATCTGCAAGGGATCAAGTAACAATTTTCCCCACTGTATACACTTACCTATTTTGAATCCACTCCAGTCCAGTCATGTGATCCCGCAGCTATGGCTCCCCTGTGTCAATGAGCATCTGCTGCAGGGGAGAGGAGGTAACACCAACAATAGATGGCCCATGGGAGCCTATGGGTGATGTCACGGCTTCTAGATTTCAGAGCCATTGTGATGTGCCCCCTTACACGCAGCTGCAGGATTACATGGTTGGACCGTATCAGATCGAAAACAGGTAAGTACTGTACACAGGTTTTTTTTTTAAAGGTAAGGCAGGATAGGTGTGTGTGTGTGTGTGCCATATTATTAACTCCTTCCCGTCCGCGCTATAGAAAAAAAAAGGTGATCACGACATCTGTTAGAGGGACATCAGTTCCGAGCCTGGAGAGCCTCTGCCGAGGCTTCTGTGCCCACCAGCGCCACCCATCAGTGCCCACAGTGCCACCTATAAAAGTCACCAATCAGTGCCTCATCACCAGTGCTGCCTATCAATACCACCCATCAGTGCCAACTACCATTCCCCCTCAGTGCCACCTATCAGTGCCCATCAGTGATATCTATCAGTGCCACCCATCAGGGCCCATCAGTGCCGTCTATTCAGTGCCCATCAGTCCCGTCTTATCAGTGCCTATTAGTGTTGCCTTATCTGTGCCTATCAGTGCAGCCCATCAGTGCCCATCAGTGCAGCCTCATCAGTGAATATCAACAAAGGAGAAAAATTACCTGTTTGCAAAGTTTTATAACAAACTATGAAACATGTTTTTTTTTTATTTTCAAAAATGTATGTTTTTTTGTTTGTTAAGCAAAAAATAGAAACCCAAGTGGTGATTAAATAACACCAAAAAAAAGCTCCATTTGTGTGAAAAAACTGATAAAAATGTAATTTGAGTACAGTGTAGCATGACCTCGCAATTGTCATTCAAAGTGTGACAGCTTTAGTGCTGAAAGCTAAAAATTGGTCTGGGCAGGAGGGGGGTTTACGTGCCCAGTAAGCAAGTGGTTAAAAACAGGTATAGTTAAGGTTTTCTTCCACTTTAAGAGGCAGCAGTAAAAACAGGACTCGACTGCTTGTTTTTTCTGCCCCTCAAGTGTAAACAGAGTTCTTTCATTTTCAGTGAACACCTATAGGTGATGCTCAGGATGCCCGGCTGTCATCTGTGATAAGTACTTCAGACCTTGGTGAAAAAAAAGTCTGAGATTAGCTTCCCTATGTAAATCACGTTGTATTTGCTGAGAATCTCCCAGCGCTCACATTTTACTATAGAATGAGGGAGACTCCCCTCAGGCAGATTTTTACTCCTTATAAATATTCCATTTGTGTGAGACAATAGAGTTTATAGTGAGGCTTTCAGCACACATCATTTCCAGGCGCTTATCAGCCTCGCAAATGCAGATGGGGACAGTTTGTGGTTTATGCACAGAAAACGAATGACGCGAGGTGCGTGTTAGGCTGATCGACTCCCTGCCCACTAAATGACACACCGCCGTGTTCACCGCCATATGAAAAAGGAAATAAAAATATAAAATGTAACCTAAATAAAAAACTCCAGAGATAAACACATTCTGTATAACTCAGGTGCTGGCTGCAAGTCAAAAAATGAACATACAGTGGGGGTTATTTACTAAAGGAAAATCCACCTTGCACTGCAAGTGCACTTGGAAGTAAAGTTGCTGTAGATCTGAATGGGACATGCAAGGAAAATAAAAAACAGCATTTTAGCTTGCACATGATTGGATGATAAAATCAGCAGAGCTTCCACTCATTTCAGATCTACCCCTTATGCCCCGTACACACGAGCGGAATTTCCTTCGGAAAAACCTTGGATGGTTTTTCCGACGGAATTCCGCTCAAGCTTGGCTTGCATACACACGGTCACACAAAAGTTTGCTGAACTTTCCACCGCCAAGAACGCAGTGACATACAACATTACGACAAGCCGAGAAAATTAAGTTCAATGCTTCCGAGCATGCGTCGAATTGTTTCCGAGCATGCGTAGGAATTGGTACAGAAGATCGGAATTTACGATCTGAACTTTTTCCGACCGAAAAATAGAGAACCTGCTCTCAATCTTTTGCTGGCGGGAATTCCGCCAGCAAAAGTCAGATGGAGCATACACACGGTCAGAATTTTCAAACAAAGGTTCACATCAGACTTTTGCTGGCGGAATTTCCGGTCGCGTGTACGCGGCATTAGATTTAGAGCGACTGCACTTCCAAGTGCACTTTCAGTGCAAAGTGGATTTGCCTTTCATAAATAACCCCCAGTATGTTTCAACATAACCATTATTGTATTAGGAGGACCTGTTATATTCGCTATTTTTTAAAATGTTTTAAAAATTGTTTTTAAAATGCAGTGTTTCCTGCAAACCATGTAAGGGGGTGTTGTGTGATAAGCTGCTGCTGTATCAGATTAGCATTAATATAATTTGGGCGAGTGACAGCAGAGAGAGTAAAAAAAGGCGATCCACTAGGGCAGTGATGGCAAACCGTGGCACCCCAGATGTTTTGGAACTACATTTCCAATGATGCTCAACTACACTGCAGAGTGCATGAGCATCATGGGAAATGTAGTTCCAAAACATCTGGGGTCCCAAGGTTTGCCATCACTGCACTAGGGGAACCATGCAGAGGACAAAGATGTCCTTTGCACTGGGCTCCTGGCTCTATCTTGGGGGAGACTGTGTCTGATAGACATGTGCAATTCGTTTAGTTCCAAATTCGTTTTTTAACGAATTTTGACGAATTCGTTAATTCCGAATTTCCAAATTTTTCAGTTTCCAAAAATTCCGAAATTCCAAATTTCCGAAATTACGAATTTCCGAATTTCGAATTTCCGAATTTCCGAATTTTCGAATTTCGAAAATTTGGAAATTCGAAAATTCGGATTTCGGAAATTCAGAATTTTGGAAATCCGAAAATCCGGAAATTCTGAAATCCGAAAATTCGAAATTCGTAAATTCGGAAGTCCGAAAAATAGAAATGTGAAAATTTCAGAATTTCAGAATTTTCAATTTTCCGAATTTCCAATTTTTTTGTCAGTGCAAATGTCTAGTGTCTGATTGGACGCCAAGCGCTCCCAAGCTTTGGGAATTTTTGCATGTCCTGCAGTGTGAGTATTATATTGTTATAGACAGGTAAATTCTAGCTAACTTAGTGCAGGGAAAGGTTCCTGAGGAGCAGGGACAGAATAGAAATAGTCCAGAGAAACCCTGTATGTTACTGGAGTTTGGGGAAGGACTTTGTTGTCCTGCCTGTAATTTGCCGCGCATGCGCAGAACGGCAACAGACGGAACATCGGAAATGGCACATTCGAACATCCTTGAGCCCTACATCGCCAGCACAGCACCCTATCTAGGAAGCCCACTGTGTAAGCTTAAGGGGGCCTATTCTCAGCAAACTGCCTCGTTTTCTCTACATTGTGTGCACAATTATTAGTCAAGTTGTATTTTTGAGGATTCATTTCATTATTAAACAACTAAAGTGCTCTCAGTCAATCCAAAATGTTAATAAACCTCAGACCTGGATATTTAAGAAAGTAAAAATTGAGGTACTTGTACTTCTGGGCACTCCCGTTAGGTTGCAGTTCTGGAATATGACAGCACTGGAGGATAATGGATTTCTGGTAGCTTTATGTTTTTGATTCTTCTAAAATCTTTGGCAGTTAGTTTGCATCTTTTTTTCACAACACGTTTCTTGCGACTCTGTTGATTATTTGCAACAAAATTTTATGGTTCTGTGATCACAGAGCACTTTCCAGGTTCTTCTCCTTCCTCTCTGTCCCTCTCATCATTTGAAGCTCATTGTATTTTTCTATTTTCTCCAATTTCTTTAAGAATTGCTGTTATCTACTGACCTCCCTGGACCATTATCAACTTTGCTTGCTTGCTATGACTTCTCTGCCTGGCTACCCTGCTTTCTCGCTTCTGAAATTCCCGCAATCCTTCTCTGTGACTTCAACCTCCCTGTTGCATACTTGCCAACTGTCCCGAATTTCCCGGGACATTCCCAGGATTTAAACCTTTTTCCCGGTTTTCGCGATTTCAGAGAGATCCGTGGCCGGTGGAGACAATGTCTTCACCTGCCGCCATTTTACTTAAGACCAGAACGCCGAAAACAAACAAGAGGCCGGACGGCTGCCAATAGAAATTGAGCTGCAGCGCTGCCCACCCCCCGCCTTGCTACCAGTCTGTCTGTGACCTGTTGTTGAAAAAGGGGGCGGGGGTGGGACGGCGCCACAGCTCAATTTCTATTGGCAGCCACCCGGCCGGCTCCCCCTATTTTGTTCCACTCTGCCTGTTACTTCGTTCTAGTGTTCTGTATTGGCGGTGGAGAGAGTCTCCATTGCTGGGGCATACCTGATGTAAGGGGGGCTGCTTCACTGGGGGATACCTGATGTAAGGGGGTCTGCTCCACTGGGGGATACCTGATGTAAGGGGGGCTGCTTCACTGGGGATACCTGATGTAAGGGGGCTCCACTGGGGAACACCTGATGTAAGGGGGACACCACTGGGGGATACCTGATGTAAAGGGGCTCCACTGGGGGACAACTGATGTAAGGGGGACACCGCTGGGGGATACCTGATGTAAGGTCCGGGACACGTGGGCAACCTAGCCCCAATACTTTAATAGGGGATTAAAGCAAACATTGTCACTATGAGCCAGAAGATGATGCTGTAAAGTAATAGCCCAAGCAATAGGCTCTAAATCTGAGCGTTGCAGATGTATGGAAATTTAAATACACTTTTTTCTGTCTTAGGTCCTCCAAGAGTTTCAAACAACATTAACAGCTCTCAGAAGGAAGGTAATTATTTGCTTGGAAATATCACACTGAGTTGTAGTGGTTGACAGGCTTACAGCCAGGGCTGGAGGCCGGTGCAAGGATTTTTGTCTACTTAGGCAAAGGTGCGCTTTACCGCCCCCCCGCCCTGGCGCCCTAAGGCTGCAGCTTGTGCTGCCTTAAGGTGGTGCCGGATCTGCTTACAGCAGCCTTATGTCCCGTATGAGCTCTTAAACAGCAAAACCATTTTCAAATTACTAAAGTAAACACATCACAAATCTATGGAATGCAAAACAAACTGATGAAAAAACACATACGCATGAGTGGGTTACCTAAGCACAGCTCCCAACTGTCACTGATTTCGAGGGACTGTCCCTGATTTGGAGCAATATCCCTCTGTCCCCCTCATTTTGGTCTGATCCATATAGCTGTCTATAAAATGCACTTTTTATCTTTCAAAAAGTGTTTCCCAGTGCTAAAGCTTTTTTTTACAAATTCTAAATTGCTGCATTTGTACATTTTAAAAGCCAATATAAAGGAATAGTAGTGGTTAAAAAAAAGCCCTTGTGGATTTAATTAACCTTTTTCTTGGGTAAATTATCCTTTTAAGAGGGTGTGGCAGGGGGCGTGTCCTATGCCTACATACGTTTGCTGGTAGGTGTCCCTTATTCCCATCTCAAAATGTTGGGAGGTATGCCTAAGTACTGCACTAATGCATTATTTGCTAAAGCTTTGTGTTTAAGAAAAAAACATGGCAAATGATTTTTAAAGTACTAGTTTTACCTTTTTATTTTTTTTATTTTTTTGTGCTGTTTTTGCATCTCATAAAGCAAGATAAAACGTGTACATCCTGAAACCATGTACTGTGTGTAATTACAGAATTTAGAAGTAGTTCTAAGGCAACTGTCAGCAGAAAGGAAACATCCATCTTTCAGCCTGCGGATAATTCATAATTTGGCCTAAAATAACCAGACACAAAAATAGGGGTCTGACAACAACGGTATTGTTGGCTTGGAACCAGCCTACTATCCAGAGAGAACACAAAACATCTTCATTTGCCAACTTTTTTTTTATTTTTATTTTTTTACAGATTGTAAGAAAAAAAAAAAAAGTTTTAACAAGAATTGTGCTTCACTTGGGACCTTGCACTTTAGGCAGATCTGCTTGTTCAGTGTGACCTCCATTCCTCTTCTGTTAACGCTGCATGAAAGGGCAAAAAAGAACCTGTGTATATTAATAATATATTCGCTTTTTCTAGACTTCCATCGTACGGTGGGGAGTGACTTCATTCTCATGCCAAAAAAATCTTTAGCAATACTGAATAGCCCAAATCTTGCAAGAAGAGTAACATGTGCTCCTTAACCACTTAAGCCCCGGACCATTTGGCTGGCCAAAGACCAGAGCACTTTTTGCGATTTGGCACTGCGTCACTTTAACTGAAAACTGCACAGTTGTGCGACGTGGCTCCCAAACAAAATTGACGTCCTTTATTCCCCACAAATAGAGCTTTCTTTTGGTGGTATTTGATCACCTATGCAGTTTTTATTTTTTGCGCTATAAACAAAAAAAAATATAAAAAAACTTTTTTTTCCTCAGTTTAGGCCGATACGTATTCTTCTACATATTTTTGGTTAAAAAAAATCGCAATAATCGATTATTGATTGGTTTGTGCAAAAGTTATAGTGTCTACAAAATAGGGGATAGTTTTATGGCATTTTTATAAAAAATTTTTTTTTTTACTAGTAATGGCGGCGATCAGCGATTTTTTTATCGTGACTGCGACATTATGGCGGACACATGGGACATTTTTGACACATTTTTGGGACCATTGTCATTTTTACCGCAATCAGTTTATACAAATGCACTGATTCCTGTGTAAATGACACTGGCAGTGAAGGGGTTAACCACTAGGGGGCAGTTAAGGGGTTAAGTGTGTCCTAGGAGTGATTCTAACTGTGGGGGGGCGTGGCTACATGTGGCACGTCACTGTTTACCGCTCCTGATTACAGGGAGCTGTGATCAGTGACACTGTCATTAGGCAGAACGGGGAGATGCTTGTTTACATTAGCATCTTCCCGTTCTTCCTCTCCGTGAGACGATCTTGGGTATCCCCGCGGATATCGAGTCCACGGGACCCGCGATCCTACTCATAGGGCTTGCCGCGGGCACGCACCCGCAGGCCGCCTCTTAAAGGGAAATGTACAGGTACGTTAGTTTGCCGCAGTATATCTGCGTGAGGCGGTCGGCAAGCGAGAAGGAAGATGACATCACCATTGTATACACACACACAAAAAAGTGTCCTTTTTTCAACACTTTTAGGGAAGGGGATAGGTGACACCTTGAATAAGTGGACTTTGCCTTTAAAGTGGAACTTAAAGTGATTGTAAAGCTTTGTTTATTTAAATTAAAAAAAAAAAAAACATATCATACTTACCTCCACTGTGCAGCTCGTTTTGCCCGGCCCCGATCCTCCTCTTCTGGGGTCCCTCTGCAGCTCTCGCGGCTCCTCCCCACATCAGATAACCCCCTAGGAGAAGCGCTCTCTTAGGGAGTTGCCTTGCGGGCCCGCTCCAGAGTCCATCATTCGACATCCATAGCCGTAGAATGTATGACTCGGCCCTGCCCCCAGCGCCCACGCCATTGGATTTGATTGACAACAGTGGGAGCCAATGGCTGCTCTGCTATCAATCTATCCAATCAAGAGCTGAGAACCCCCGGGCAGAGGAAGAGCGTGTCCCCGCCGGATGAAGTTCCAGGGCTCAGGTAAGTAAAACTGGGGGGGCCGGTCACTGTCAGTTTTTTTTTCACCTTAATGCATCCTAAAAAATAAAATAAAAATGAGGGTTTACAACCCCTTTCACTCTCCCAATCAAGATAGAGAAAGGGAGTGTCACCGCTCCAGGAGGATCATCTGATAATAGGACTCTTCACCAGTTTAGGAAGCCACAGGTGCTGTCAATGCATATAGCAATGAATAGGAAATGGTTCTGGACAGCCGCACTCCGAAAAAATGCCTTTTACTAAAAAAAAACACAAAATTCAAAAATACATGCCACAGAGAACAGGAAACTGACGCGTTTCACACTACAAAGAGTGCTTAATCATAGCTTGATTAAGCACTGTTTGTAGTGTAAAATGCGTCCGTTTTCCTGTTCTGCTGTGGAATGTATTTTTCGATTTTGTGTTTTTTTTTAATAAAAGGCATTTTTTCGGAGTGCGGCTGTCCAGAACCATTTCCTATTCACTCTCCCAATCAACATTGATTCTTTTTAATCCTCATGCTGCTAGCATTAGTACATAGATAGGAAAGTGTATCATATTTACTTGTTTTAAACCTTTTTTTGTTACATTTCTTCAGTTACTTCCTGGTTTCTTGCCTTCTGCTGGCATGCTTGAGCTAAGGGCAGATGGATTCCAGGAAGTAAATGCTACATGAATCGTTTACCCTTACTAAAGATGGCCACGGCTGTAAATACTGGGGGGGGGGGGGGGTGTTTTTCAAAGTGATTTGGTGATGAATGGATGAGGGAGTTTGCTTTTGAATTTAAAAAAATGAATTCAATTGTTTTTTGGTTTGTAGTGCTCAGATGCAGTGAAGATCTACTTTAAGGTCTGCCCTAGAGTCTTGCCTCTGACTTCCTACTGTCCTTCTCAATTTTTGTATACGATACAGAATTTGTTTTTGTTTTTTGTAGAAGCGAGGAAGGTTCAGAACCTCTGTAAGGTCTTTGTTTCCATTTGTTTATCCCAATAACATACATTCCACTCACTTGTCCTGGTGTCACAGGAGTAAAAGGGAGAGAAATTTTTCCCAATTGAGTTGCAGACAGCAAGAAAAACCTGACAGAACATCTAACTATTCTTCCCAATCTGATAAAAACTAAAAAAAAAAAAAAACATGTTTTGACGGGAACAGTAAAAGTGGGGAATTGGGAAAGGATTATAGATGCTCAACACATAGAAGTGCTGGAACATACTATATATAAAGATATATATACTCACCGGCCACTTTATTAGGTACACCTTGCTAGTACCGGGTTGGACCCCCTTTTGCCTTCAGAATTGCCCTAATTCTTCGTGGCATGGATTCAACAAGGTGTTGGAAACATTCCTCAGAGATTTTGGTCCATATTGACATGATAGCATCACACAGTTGCTGCAGATTTGTCAGCTGCACATCCATGATGCTAATCTCCCAAAGGTGCTCTATTGGATTGAGATCTGGTGAGTGTCTCTATTGGATTGAGATCTGGTGAGTGTGGAGTCCATTGGAGTACAGTGACCTCATTGTCCAGTGGTGAGACGATTGGAGCTTTGTGACATGGTGCATTATCCGGCTGGAAGGAGCCATCAGAAGATGGGTGCACTAGTCAGCAACAATACTCAGGTAGGACGTTGCGTGTAAATGATGCCCAATTGGTACTAAGGGGCCCAAAGTGTGCCAAGAAAATGTCCTCCACACCATTACACCACCACCAGCCTGAACCATTAATACAAGGCAGGATGGATCCATGCTTTCGTGTTGTTTACACCAAATTCTGACCATCTGAATGTTGCAGCTGAAATCGAGACTCATCAGACCAGACAGCGTTTTTCCAATCTTCTATTGTATAATTTTGGGGATCCTGTGTGAATTGTAGCCTCAGTTTCCTGTTCTTAGCTGACAGGAGTGGCACCCGATGTGGTCTTCTGCTGCTGTAGTCCAGCTGCTTCAAGGTTCAATGTGTTGTGTGTTCAGAGGCGATTCAGTTCGCAGTTGCAGCGCTATACAAATTATTTATTCATTCATTCATTCAGAGATGGTATTCTGCATACCTTGGTTGTAACAAGAGGTTATTTAAGTTAATGTTGCTTTTCTACAATCTCAAACCAGTCTGCCCATTCTCCTCTGACCTCTGACATCAATGAGGCATTTTCGTCCACACAACTGTCGCTCACTGGAGATTTTCTCTTTTTCGGACCATTCTCTGTAAATCCTAGAGATGGTTGTGCGTGAAAATCCCAGTAGCTCAGCAGTTTTTGGAATACTCGGACCACCCCGTCCGGCACCAACAACCATGCCATGTCCAAGGTCACTTAAATCCCCATTCTAGGGAAGGGGATATTACCGCTCCAGGTAGGTCAGACAAAGGTAAAAAGCCTCTCATCCAGTTTAGAAGCCCAGGTGCCGGCAATGCATATAGCAATTTAGAAACGGGAAGAAGTTCTGGACAGCCGCACTCCAAAAAAGTTTTTGCCTTTTATTAAAAAATGATAAACAAAAATACAAGCCACAGCAGGAACGGACAAGATCTGACGCGTTTCACACTTAAATACAGTGCTTAGTCATAGCTACTAGATATAATAGAACTTCTTCCTGTTTCTAAATGATTAAATCCCCATTCTGCCGCTTGGTTTGAATTTCAGAAATTCGTCTTCACCACATCTAGATGCTTAAATGCATTGAGTTTCTGCCATTTGATTGGCTGATTAGCAATTTGTGTTACAGAGCAACTGAACAGGTGTACCTAATAAAGTGTCCCGTGAGTGTAAGTGGAGAGGTTGGTATGCCAGAAAAGCACCAAAATGCTACTTTACTGGTCCTTAAAAAAAAGTCGCTCCTGAAACAATATTCCTAATCTAATTTTGAAGATACTGTCTTCGGGTGCTGCAGGGACTACAATCCCTGCATGCCCTGCTTAAAAAAATAAATAAAATCTAATTTGAATTTGCATTCTGAGCATTAAACATTAAATTTTTTTTAAAGAAAACATTAACCACTTCAGCCCCGGACCAATTGGCAGCCAAAGGACCAGGCCCCTTTTTGCAATTCGGCACTGCGTCGCTTTAACTAACAATTGCGCGGTCATGCGACGTGGCTCCAAAACAAAATTGGCGTCCTTTTTTTCCCACAAATAGAGCTTTCATTTGGTGGTATTTGATCGCCCCTGTGGTTTTTATTTTTTGCGCTATAAACAAAAATAGAGCGACAATTTTGAAAAAAATGCAATATTTTTTACTTTTTGCTATAATAAATATCCCCAAAAAATATATAAAAAAAATTTTTTTTCCTCAGTTTAGGCCGATACGTATTCTTCTACATATTTTTGGTAAAAAAAATCGCAATTAGCGATTATTGATTAGTTTGCGCAAAAGTTATAGCGTTTACAAAATAGGGGATAGTTTTATAGCATTTTTATTAATATTTTTTTTTTTATTAGTAATGGCGGCGATCAGCGATTTTTATTGTGACTGCGACATTTTGGCGGACACATCGGACATTTTTGACACATTTTTGGGACATTTGTCATTTATACAGCAATCAGTGCTATTTAACCACTTGCCTACAGTGCACTTTCACCCCCTTCCTGACCAGACCAATTTTCAGCTTTCAGCGCTCTCACACTTTGAATGACAATTACTCAGTCATGCAACACTGTACCCAAATGAAATTGGCGTCCTTTTTTTCACACAAATAGAGCTTTCTTTTGGTGGTATTTAATCACTAGTGGGTTTTTTATTTTTTGTGCTATAAATTAAAAAAGACAGAAAATTTGGTGAAAAAATGCCTTTTTCTTTGTTTCTGTCATAAAATTTTACAAATTAGTAATATTTCTTCATAAATTTTGGCCAAAATGTATATGGCTACATATCTTTGGTAAAAATAACCCTAATTAGTGTATATTATTTAGTTTTTGTGAAAGTTATAGAGTCTACAAGCTATGGTGCAAATCATTGAAAATTGATCACACCTGATCACACCTGATGTACTGAAGACCTCTCTCAGTTCTTGAGACACTAACAAGCCAGGAAAGTATAAATACCCACAAAATGACCCCATTTTGGAAAGCAGACACCCCAACGTATAATCTATGAGGCATTATGAGTCTTTTGAACTGTTCATTTTTTTCCAGAAGTTTTTGGAATATGTGGAAAAAAAATGAAAACGCATTTTTTTTCCACAAAGTTGTCCATTTTTAAGATATTTCCAACACATAGCATGTGCATAGCAAAAATGACACCCCAAAATACATTCTGCTACTCCTCCTGAGTATGGCGATACCACATGTGTGAGACTTTTACACAGCCTGGCCACTTACAGAGGCCCGCCAGTGAAGTAGCACCTTCAGGCGTTCTACAAGCATAAATTGCACATCTCATTTCTCAATCACCTATTACAGTTTTGAAGGCCCTGGAGCCCCAGGACAATGGAAACGCCCATAAAATGACCCCATTTTGGAAAGCCAACACCCCAACGTATAATCTATGAGGCATTATGAGTCTTTTGAACTGTTCATTTTTTTTCCAGAAGTTTTTGGAATATGTGGAAAAAAAATGAAAACGCATTTTTTTCCCACAAAGTTGTCCATTTTTAAGATATTTCCAACACATAGCATGTGCATAGCAAAAATGACACCCCAAAATACATTCTGCTACTCCTCCTGAGTATGGCGATACCACATGTGTGAGACTTTTACACAGCCTGGCCACATACAGAGGCCCGCCAGTGCACCTTCAGGCGTTCTACAAGCATAAATTGCACTTCTAATTTCCTGACAACCTTTTATTTTTGAAGGCCCTTATATTTCTAACACATAGCATTTACATACCAAAAAATACACTCCAAAATAAATTCTATTGAGCAAAGGGTAAAAAAAAAGTATTACCTGTGGTTTTTGTAGTGTCCCCAGAGGAGGGATTTGGTCCAGGCAGCAGGCAGCAGGCAGCAGGCAGCAGACAGCAGGCAGCAGACAGCAGGCAGCAGACAGCAGGCAGCAGACAGCAGGCAGCAGACAGCAGGCCGCAGGCAGCAGGCCGCAGGCAGGGATGTGCTTAGCAACAATAGTAATTATCCAGGCAGCAGGTAGGAATATTGTCTATAGTCAGCACCAGGATATCGTCGGCACAGCCAAAGCATTTGTCCATAGAAAATGTGTCCAGGTGTGGTCAGTTTATGCTGCAGGCAGGGAGATAGTGGCAGTAAGTCAGCAGCAGGCTGAGGGCCGCAATCAGGTAAGACCTGTGCACAGGGCCACAGGGGTAGAGGCTTCGACCCACCCAAATCTCTATGAAGCCTCCGGACTCCAGACCCTAATCCGGAAATTAAGAAACCCGGAGACAACAAAAATATTGTTTTCTCCATCCGGAAAAACATTTCTGGAGCCCCTCACATGTGAGACCCCTGTGTACTACAGTAGCAGGGCAACAGATCAGTCCAAGCGGTAGGCAAAAGCATAGTCCATAAAACAGGCCAGGGTCAGTTCACGTTCAAGCAGTCCAAGCGGTAGGCAGAAGCGTAGTTGATAAAACAGGCCAGGGTCAGTTCACATGTAAGCAGTCCAAGCAGTAGGCAGAAGCGTAGTTGATAAAACAGGCCAGGGTCATTTCACATGGAAGCAGTCCAAACGGTTGGCAGAGGCATAGTCAAAAAACAGGCCAGGGTCAGTTCACGTGGAAGGCAGTGGATATTTGAGGAAGCATGGGGAATGGTCAGCACAGATGTTGAAAATGGGGAAATGGTTAGGAATATGAGCTAATAATTTAGGGATGTGTGATATTGTCTGAAGCATACACCAATGCAAAGGCCGGGTTCGGAGGGACAGTCGACACAATGGTAGCTGGTATCTTTTCTAAATCCATTTTTGGTGCATACGCGACATCTTTTTTGGCGTCTTCGGCCTGCTTCAGTTGGTGGAATGTGGTCTGGGAAGTGGCGTTCGTGAAGTCGGCTAACGGCATCGGTGCGAAGGTTTTCTGGGGGGGGTCTTTGACCGTAGATGAGGGACCGGACAACATTTTCTATAAATTTTAGGAAGTGGGAAAGGCTTTCTGTGGACTTGGTGTGAACTATGTAGGCATTATAAATGGCCAAATGAATTAAATAGAGTGCTACCTTCTTGTACCAAAAACGGGACCTCCTTATTGCTAAATAGGGCTGAAGCATTTGGTCGTTGAAATCCACCCCCCCATGTACAGATTGTAATCGTGTACACATTTTGGCTTTACGATGGGACCTTGTCGTCTCTGAATTTCCACCGTAGTGTCATCATGGATGGTGGACATCATGAACACATTCCTGGTATCCTTCCACCTCAAAGCCAGCACTTCGTCGCATCGCAAGGTTGCTCTTTCTCCCCTTCGCAATTTCTTGTTTACTATGGATTGTGGGAAGCCCTTCCTATTCTTTCTGGAGGTTCCACAGGCCAGGGTTTCTGCGAGGTATAGGTGTCTGAAAAGGGGCAGGCTGGTGTAGAAGTTATCCAGGTAAATGTGGTAACCTTTCCTCAGCAGTGGGTATGCCAGGTCCCATACAATTTTACCAGCTGTGCCCATGTAGGCCGGGCACTCAGGGGGCTGGAGCTGGGAATCTCTTCCTTCGTATATGCGGAACGCATACAGATATCCCGTGGCTCTCTCGCAAAGCTTATAAAACTTCACTCCATATTTGGCCCTTTTGCTAGGAATGTATTGTCTTATTCCTAGCCGGCCTGAAAAGGGTACCAGGGACTCGTCTACACATATGTGCTTTTCGGGGACATAGAGTTCTGCAAATCGTTGGGAAAAGAAATCAATGAGTGGGCGAATTTTATATAATTTGTCATGATTTGGATGATTGCGGGGAGGGCACTGGCTGTTGTCCCTGAAATGGAAAAAACGCATTATCATCCTGTATCGAGACCGGGACATAACGAAAGAATAAATGGGCATGTGGTGGATGGGGTCGGTGGACCAATAGGCATGTCCTTCATTTTTTTTGGTAAGCCCCATGTTTATGGTGAGGCCCATAAACACTTTGAACTCCTCCAGAGTCAAGCTTCTCCACTCAAATGGACGGGCGTAAGATGATTGGGGGTTGGTGGCAATATACTGCTGGGCATATAAATTGGTCTGGTCCACGATGACTTGCAGAAAAGTGTCGGGCAAAAATAAATGAAAACAATCAATTGGGGAAAAATTTGGGGTATTGGCCTGCACACCTGGCTGTGCGGTGAAAGGGGGGATTCTTGCTGATCCTGAGTTGGAAGGCAGCCATGTTGGATTGGCAAGACCATCTGGGAGGTATGTAGCCGCCCTGGCTCTTGGGGGACGTGGCACTCCAGTGCTGGTAGTTGGGGGATTTGTTCCTGTGCTGGCATTTGGGCGTGATGATGCGGCAGTGCTGGTACTGGGGCTGGGCATTTCTTGTGGCCTTTCGCTGGCGGCAGCGCTGGTACTGGGCCTGGGAATTTGATCCTGGGATGTATTGCTGGTGGCTGCCTGGTTTCCAGAACGCCGTGCTCGTTTAGGAGGGATCCATTCTTCCTCCGATTCATTTGCCGATATACTGCTTTCGATCGGTTCAAATGCTGAATTTGAACGATTGGAATTGGCATTTGAATCTGATGAGAACTCCCCGCTGCTCTCATCAGTCATGGCGAGGATCTGGAACGCCTCCTCACTTGAATATAATCTTTTGGACATTCTTTCTGATGGGCTGTGCGACTGGTGACAAATGACGGTCAGTGATGGACGACAGGTGACAGGTGACGAATGGTGTCACTGGTGGGTGACGGTCACTGGTGGGTGACGGGTGACGGTCACTGGTGGGTGACGGGGTGACGGTCACTGGTGGGTGACGTGTGACGGTCACTGATGGCAGTCTCTGATGGTGACTGATAGGTGACAGATGAGGGTCACGGATGGGTCACTGGCGATGGGTAACAGGTAAACCACTGAGGGCAGTCTCTGACAGTGACAGGTGAGTGACAGGTGCACTTTTTGGGCACTGATAGGTGACAGATCTGGGTCACTGATGGCGGTCACTTATGACGGTCACAGATGGCGGTCACTTATGATGGTCACAGATGGCGGTCACTTATGACGGTCACTGGCGATGGTCACTGGCGATGGTCACTGATGGGTGACAGGTGCACTTTTGGACACTGATGGGTGACAGGTGCACTTTTGGACACTGATGTGGTGACTGTTGGGTGACAGCTGTAATTGGGGGGGGGGGGGGCGATGTGACAGGTTCTCTTTAGGTGTTTGGTGCAGTACAATACAGAACAGACAAAGATCGGTAACTCACTGGTCCTGGCTGTTCTCTCCTCACACTGGTAACGGTGTGTGAGGAGAGAATAGCCGGTAACAGCTAGTAACCGGTCTTTGTTTACATTTAGTGGTCGGCTGTGAATGGATCAGCAGTGGTAAACAGCCGACAGGCATTGGCTGTTTACCCTTGTCGGTGACGAGCAGTGTTCCTGGGAACACGCCGCCACCGACATGACCGCGCTGCGCGCTCCCGATCGCGCGCATGCGCGGTCTAAAGCCGGGACTTCAACAATGTGATCAGCCGTGACGTAATCGCGGCTGATCACATGGTGAACAGCCATGCCCAATGGCTGTTCACCCCTGTCGGTGACGCGGCGTGTCTCCGGGACACGCCGACACCGACAGAGCACGGCTGCGCGCCCGCGATCGCGCGCGCGGCCGTGTTTTCTTAGAGGACGTCATATGACGGCGTCCCGCCAGGAGAGCCGCACCGCCCCACCGTCAATAGACAGTGGGCGGTCGGCAACTGGTTAAATAGCACTGATTCCTATGTAAATGACAGTTGTAGTTAGGGGGTTAACCACTAGGGGGTGGGGAGGAGTCAGTGTGACGTGTTGTGTTTTTTTTTTACAGTAGGGGGGCGTGGCTGTACGTCTGACGTCATTGATCGGCGTTCCCGATGACAGGGAACCGCCGATCACTGACAGTCAGTGTAGGAAGCGCGGGGAGAGGTTTGTTTACATAGACCTCTCCCCCGTTCTTCCGCTCCGTAACCCGATCGCGGGATACCAGCGGCGGTCGGGTCCGCTGGTCCCACGGCCGGGGTCACGGAGCTCCCGACCGGGTCGCGAGCGCGCCGCTAGCGGCGCGCGCGCGACCCACGGGCAGGCACATGCACGATCACGTACAGGTACGTGATTCTGCCTGCCCGTGCCATTCTGCTGACGTATATATGCAGTGGCCGGTCGGGAAGCGGTTAAACAGATTTTTAGGTGCAGTGCAGGGGCGGACTGACAACTCATGGGGCCCCCGGGCAATAGGAGATTATGGGGCCCCCAGGCAATCAGAGATTATGGGGCCACACAGTATACACATACACAGTATACAATCACACAGTATACACATACATGTACACAGTATACACAGACATGTTTCTATTGGCTGAGAAGGAACTGGAGAGGTGGGGCAGCTATAAACTTGGGATTTTTAGACCAAAAAGATGTCGGCAAGGGACATTTCAGAGACAGATGTAAAAAAAACACAGATTTTTACATACTGTCCCAGGTTTTACTGAGGCTGGAAACCCTGATGGGGCTCCCTAGTGGCCCGGGGCCCTCGGGCAGTGCCCGAGTGGCCGAATGGTCAGTCCGCCCCTAGTGCAGTGTATATCTTTAGGTCACCTTCCTGTCATGCCCATACATAAGGATAGGGTGGGACAGTGTTGGGTCCTGAGCAAGTGGGCCTTACTACTTATTTTGTACTTTGTATACACATAGAAATCCCCTTTAAAATCGCCTAGAGCACATTCTCATGGGAGCATAGAGATAACATTTACTATCCAGGCATATACCAAGCACTCATAGGCGTGCGCACAGGGTGTGCCGGGGCTGCCTAGGCACACCCTAATCCCCCCTATGCAGGGGCGTACCTAGTGCATTTGGCACCCGGGGCGGATCCTATATCTGGCACCCCCCCCCCCACCACCTTAAAACGTAAAAAAAAAACACTGTGCTCCCTGCATACCTCTGCATCCTTAAATATTTCTTTGTCACTACTGTGTACATTACACACCCCCCTGCACCTCCAGACCCCTTTACATTACACAGCACCCTGCACCTCTAGACCCCTTTACATTACACAGCACCCTGCACCTCTAGACCCCTTTACATTACACAGCACCCTGCACCTCTAGACCCCTTTACATTACACAGCACCCTGCACCTCTAGACCCCTTTACATTACACAGCACCCTGCACCTCTAGACCCCTTTACGTTACACAGCACCCTGCACCTCTAGACCCCTTTACATTACACAGCACCCTGCACCTCTGGACCCCTTTACATTACACAGCACCCTGCACCTCTAGACCCCTTTACATTACACAGCACCCTGCACCTCTAGACCCCTTTACATTACACAGCACCCTCCACCTCTGGACCCCTTTACATTACACAGCACCCTGCATCTCTGGACACCTGTATGTTACACAGCCACCCCCCCCAACAGCTCTGGACCCCCTGCATGTTACACAGACCCGCCTACAATACAGACCCCCCCCTACAATACAGACCCCCCTGCACAACCCCCCTACAGTGCAGACCCCCCTTCAGTACAGACCCCCCTACAGTGGAGACCCCCCCTACAATGCAGAGCCCCCTCTACAGTACAGACCCCCCTTCAGTACAGACCCCCCTACAGTGGAGACCCCCCTACAATGCAGACCCCCCCTACTACAATGCAGACCCCCCTTCAGTACAGATTGACCCCCCCTTCAGTACCGACCCCCCCTACTACAGTACAGACCCCCCCACGACCCATAATGTACCTTGGGACTGGAGTGTCAGCGCGGGACACACAGCAGCACACATGTAGACTACAAGGAGGAGGGGGAGGCGGAGCCGGCGGCTTCACTCTGCTCGGCTGTATGACACAGCCGAGACAGATCAGAGCCGCGGAGAGCGGCGAACAACCTCCCCCTCCTCTCACCTCACCTGCCGCTGCCTGTCACTCACCGCGCCGCTGCGCAACTTATATCAGCGCTCGGCGCGCTGTCCCCGCTTTCATCGCGGAGGGGGGCCCGGCCTGACACCCCCCCCCAGTGTGGGGCACCCGGTGCTGGCCCGCCCCCCACTTAGTACGCCACTGCCCCTATGTGCATTAGCATTATCCAGGGGCAACACCATGTGGGTGATTAGGGGTGCCAGTAGCCGATGCAAATGCCCTCATTATATTAAAGGCTAGGTTCAACTTTAGGAACACGTTACACCTGTATTTAGGGTGTAACATAATATGCTCCCAATCAACTGCCTCCCACCACCAGAGCCTCTTCCGTTTGGGGTGCACACCCTAATGTAATAGGCCGCGCACACCTATGCAAGCACTGACCTTCTTTACTAGAAATTAAGTTTTATTCTGTCTCAGCCAACTGAAAGCTGATCTAACCTTATCTCTTAACATATACAAAAGCCTTTGTAAGTTACGGAATAGACAAGAGAACTTTCTCGCAGCCATTCAGAGCATGTGTGTTCTCTTCTTGCCACACAGTATGGGCATCTTCTTATTTTTTATACAACAGACAGCATCTGCTTTAATAGGTTCCTAGGTTATAAGACTGGCTGCACAGACTAATGCGAGGTACACATGATGAGATTATCGGACGAATGATCATTTTTTTTTCCATGCTAATCTCAGATCGAATCTGATGAGTTTACTAACGTCACGAAAATTCCCGTACAACAGAAAAAAAAATTCAGAAGTGATGTCATGTGTTGTATTGCATTTTCGAACGATAGCTGTACTGTCCCGAAAATCGTACGATCTGGCATCATACGGAAAAAAAATGTTGTGCGTGTCCGATAGAATAATATCGGATGAACTGTCATGATCAGCTCTCGAAAGCTCCGATTATCGTACGATCGATACAAAAGCGGTATTTTCCCGTACACACGATGTGAATTTCGGAAGGGAATTGTCGTTCGACGACCTGACGTCTGAAATTCTTACCGTTAGTATGCTCCTTTCGACATCCGATTTTTATTTTTTTCGTAAGACAATAGCTGGATAAGCAGACTAGTAAATTTTTAGCGAACGACAGCTCAACGTCTGATTTTCGGATGGTCAGTACAGAAATCGTCACACAAAAGACGAAAGTACAAATATGCATGATCGGAATCAAGGATCGACACGTAAGAGTTTGATCTTGTAAACTACCGTTCGTAATCTAGAATTAACATTCATGACGCAGCAATTGATGAAATGTCGAAATGCAGCGCACAATTCTCATCTTCTTTAATGGGATAATAATGAAGCTGCTTTGCTGGTGATACTGATATAGTTATGCCAAACGTATTTTAAAAGGCTTTTGTTTTGTAGTGATATAAATAATATTATTATTATGGTTGTTTGATTTTTTTGGGGGGAAGTTACCAGAACACCATTGTCCCTGAGTTTTTAAGTTTAGATACAACTATGTTGGTGTCCCTTGTTCATTTTCCATTGTGTTGTTTTTAATGTAACTGCCTACTCCCAAACTGTCATTTGAAGATCAGGAACGATCTGAAAATCGCAAATCAACGCTCACCAAACTTCTACTAACACGAAATTAGCAGAAGGGGCTCAAAGGGCGGCGCTTGAGAAATTAACTTCCTCTTAAGGGCTCTTTCACACGGGGCGGATCAGTGCAGATCCGCCCCGTGGATAGCCGCTTTCTCAGCGGGGATCGCCGGAGCGATCTCCGCTGAGCAGAAGATGACAGGTCCGTCTCTGCACTCCGTGCAGGGACGGACCTGTCAGAGCGCCGCTCTCCCCTATGGGAGATCGGGTGACGACGGACCGTAGCGTCCGTCGTCACCCGATCCGCTCTGCAGACGGATGAAAAAATGGGGTTTTCCTCCGTCTGCAGAAACGGAGCATGGCGGGCACGGACGAGAGCGGGTGTCAGCGGATGCTCATCCGCTGACACCCGCTATCCCATAGGGATACCTGTATGTCCGTTTTTCATCCGAAAACGGAAGGGTGAAAAACGGACATACGGTCCGTCCGTGTGAAAGAGCCCTTATACTCTCGTAGTACATCACTACGTTCATGTTTGTCGAACGAAAATTTGCGGATAGTTAGTATGCTAGACAAAATCCTGCTTTTGACAAAAATCAGACACTCGGTTGTATGACAATCGAACCGTGTGTACGACACTTTAGCCATGTTTTCCCTTGCCATGTTTTTCTTATAGTGAATATCTGGAAAAAAAAATAAAAAAGTAGATCCATTTTCCCATGTTTATCTCTTTAAAATGCTAACAAGTGCAGAAAAACACTTGACGATCTAGGAAAAATCTAGTTTGCTCCTAAGCTCAGAATGCAGAGTTCAGGAGTGCGTTATGCTCAGAATGCAGGGTTCAGGAGTGCGTTGCGCTCAGAATGCAGGGTTCAGGAGTGTGTTGCGCTCAGAATGCAGGGATCAGAAGTGCATTGTGCTCAGAATTCAGGGAGCAGAAGTGTGTTCCGCTCAGAATGCAGGGATCAGAAGTGGGTTGCTCTCAGAATGCAGGGATCAGGAGTGGGTTACGCTCAGAATGCAGAGATCAGAAGTGCGCTACGCTCAGAATGCAGGGTTCAGGAGTGTGTTACGCAGAGAATGCAGGTATCAGAAGTCTGTTGCGCTCAGAATGCAGGGATCAGAAGTGCATTGCGCTCAGAATGCCGGGATAAGGATTGCTTTGCATTTAGAATGCAGGGATCAGGATTGCTTTGAGCTCAGAATGCAGGGAGCAGAAGTGCCCTGAACTCAGAATGCAGGGTTCAGGAGTGTGTTACACTCAGAATGCAGGGTTCAGGAGTGCGTTATGCTCAGAATGCAGGGATCAGGAGTGCGTTGCGCTCAGAATGCAGGGATCAGGAGTGCATTGCGCTCAGAATGCAGGGATCAGAAGTGCGCTGCGCGCAGGGATTTGGGGGGGGGGTGTGATGTAAAGGGTGGTAGAGGACACTGTTATGGGGGTGGCCCTGTTCATAGCAGTGTCCCCTTCACATCAGGGTTAAGGAGTGCGTTGCGCTCAGAATGCAGGGATCAGGAGTGTGTTGCGCTCAGAATGCAGGGATCAGGAGTGCGTTGCGCTCAGAATGCAGGGATCAGGAGTGTGTTGCGCTCAGAATGCAGGGATCAGGAGTGCGTTGTGCTCAGAATGCAGGGATCAGGATTGCTTTGCACTCAGAATGCAGGGATCAGGATTGTTTTGCGCTCAGAATGCAGGGAGCAGAAGTGCCCTGAACTCAGAATGCAGGGTTCAGGAGTGCGTTACACTCAGAATGCAGGGTTCAGGAGTGCGTTGCGCTCAGAATGCAGGGATCTTGAGTGCGTTGCGCTCAGAATGCAGGGATCAGGAGTGCATTGCGCTCAGAATGCAGGGATCAGAAGGGCGCTGCGCACAGAATGCAGGGATCAGAAGTGCGTTGCGCTCAGAATGCAGGGATTTGGGGGGGTGTGATGTGAAGGGTGGTAGAGGACACTGTTATGGGGGTGGCCCTGTTCATACCAGTGTCCCCTGCACATCACCCCCCCCTAGGGTGACCACATGTCCCGGATTGCCTGGGACAGTCCCACATTTTGCAGGTCTGTCCCGTGCACCTTCATTCCATGACAATACAGTGTCCCAGAATGAAACTGACACAGCCACCCACCCCCAGGGCTGATCTGATACCCCCAAAAAAGATTGCAACATCGCCACTTTACTCACTGACAGTACTTGTCCTGGCCTGGAATGTCTAGAGAGGCACAATCCCCACTCCCTGCTTGTGATTGGAGAAATCATAAATCCCGCCTCTTGCGTGTAATCACTGTAGAGCCAGCGTTGGAACAAGGTAAAACGGGTCTCCGCCAGCCAGGACAAGTACTGTCAGTGAGTAAAGTGGCAAATCGGCGGCCTTTTTTGAGGGACGTGATCAGAGCTTCTGGGTAAACTGCGCACCTGCCGCCCCAGCTGTGCTGTGATTCGTTACAGCAAAAGCTGATTTTTAGGAAGGTGGAGTGTCCCTAAATGTCAGTTTGGAAATGTGGTCACCCCTCACACACACACACACACACACACCCACACACACACACACACACACACACACACACACACACACACACACACACACACACACACACACACACACACACACACAGTAGTGTCCTCACACCCCCTTCCCCTTCCCGAGTTCCATAGCATCCTACCTGTGCACACGACACTGAGAAGCAGCACATTTCTGGACAGAAAGTGGAGGAGCTGGCCAAGTGACTTTTCATATTAACATGCTGGTGATTGGTTCCTTAGGACCTAGCAAAAAATCACATGTGGGTTAACTAGAAAAGTCAACTTGGCCAGCTCCTCCACCTACCCTGCGTCCTGTGCTGCCTCTCGCTCTCCGTTGTTTACTAATGACAGTGGCGGAGGAGGCAGGAGGGAGGAATGAGGACCAATGGAGCAGAGGAGGCTGATTGCGAAGACGGGCAGCTAGCAGTAGGAGGAGGGGGTCGGTGGGGTAGACCTGTTCCCGGTCTACCTGTCACCTACCTGCGGTCAACTCGATGGGTTGCCGACCCCCACTGTAGAGTGTAGCTACAAAAAATTCAGAGAGCTGTCCATCCTGCGATTCTGCATGCACATTCATTTGTTCAGTGCAAATGCTGGCAAAATTCAAAGTTACTAGACTATTTTCTCTCCAGATTGGATGTTCTTCATTCCTAAAAACCGCACAAATAAAGAAAATACTGCATTATGCCCACTAGATGATCAAAGTAAATAAGCATTATTTTTAAAGGGAAAAGTAGAAAATGGGAGTGTTAAGGTGCATATTAATCAAATTGAAAACAGAAATCAAATTTATACATTTTATTTAATAAACATCATTAAAATTACAAATATTAAAACCAACATTAATAAATTCATAGGGTCGCTGTACAAAAGTTTATCGACTCTACATGTCTCACCGAGATGATGGCTTCCTCGGGAGCTTCCGCAAGACTTTATGTACAATATCACTGTAGGTAAATAAACAAGAAAATGTATATATATTTTTATAAATTCATAACACATAGAGACCATGCTAAGATATTTAATTTACATATATATATATATATACACAGTATCTCACAAAAGTGAGTACACCCCTCACATTTTTGTAAATATTTAATTATATCTTTTCATGTGACAACACTGAAGAAATTACACTTTGCTACAATGTAAAGTAGTGAGTGTACAGCTTTTATAACAGTGAAAATTAGCTGTTTCCTCAAAATAACTCAACACACAGCCATTAACCACTTAACCACTTTCAGACCGGACCAATTTGCAGCCAAAGGACCAGGCCCCTTTTTGCGATTCGGCACTGCGTCGCTTTAACTGATAATTGCGCGGTCGTGCGACGTGGCTCCCAAACAAAATTGACGTCCTTTTTTTCCCACAAATAGAGCTTTCTTTTGGTGGTATTTGATCGCCCCTGCGGTTTTTATTTTTTGCGCTATAAACAAAAAATAGAGCGACAATTTTGAAAAAAATGCATTATTTTTTATTTTTTGCTATAATAAATATCCCCAAAAAATATATAAAAAAAATTTTTTTTCCTCAGTTTAGGCCGATACGTATTCTTCTACATATTTTTGGTAAAAAAAATCGCAATAAGCGATTATTGATCGGTTTGCGCAGAAGTTATAGCGTTTACAAGATAGGGGATAGTTTTATAGCATTTTTATTAATAATTTTTTTTTTATTATTAATGGCGGAGATCTGCGATTTTTTTTGTGACTGCGACATTATGGCGGACACATCGGACATTTTTGACACATTTTTGGGACCATTGTCATTTTTACAGCAATTAATGCATTTAAATGCATTGATTTCTGTATAAATGACACTAGCAGTTTAGGGGTTAACCACAAGGTGGCAGTGTAGGGGTTAAGTAGGCCTAGGGGTGTGTTTTTTACTGTGGGGGGGGCGTGGCTGTCAGCTAGTGAATGCTGATCTCTGCTCCAATCACAGGGAGCAGAGATCGGCGTCACTAGTTGCTAGGCAGAACAGGGAGATGCTGTTTATCTCGGCATCTCCCCGTTCAGCCGCTCCGTGAGACGATCGCGGGAGTCCCCGCGGCGAACGAGTCCGCGGGGACCGCGGCCGGACTCACGGGGGTCCCGACCGGCGCGGGAGCGCGCCGCTCCCGGCGCGCTCCCGATGGCACGGACAGGCGAAAGGAGGGACGTATATATACGCCCTCCTGCCTGTACGTGCCATTCTGTCGACGTATATCGTCGTGCGCCGGTCGGCATGTGGTTAAGGACTAGCCTCGTTTTGGAATTTAGGCGTTTACATTTTGAAAGCTGTTTTTTTTTTTTTTGCTAGAAAATTACTTAGAAAAAAAAACAATATATAATGTTTGGGGGTTCTAACACCCTAGAGAATAAAATGGCGGTCATTGCAATACTTTTTTTCACACCGTATTTGCGCAGCGGTCTTACAAGCGCACTTTTTTTGGAAAAAATTCAATTTTTTAAAATAAAAAATCAAGACAACAGTAAAGTTAGTAAAAATTTTTTTATATTGTGAAAGATAATGTTACGCCGAGTAAATTAATACCCAATATGTCACGCTTCAAAATTGCGCCCGCTCGTGGAATGGCGCCAAACTTTTACCCTCAAAAATCTCCATAGGCCACATTTAAAAAATTCTACAGGTTGCATGTTTTGCGTTACAGAGGAGGTCTAGGACTAGAATTATTGCTTTCACTCTACCGATCGCGGCAATACCTCACATGTGTGGTTTGACCACCGTTTTCATATGCAGGCGCTACTCACGTATGCGTTTGCTTCTGCGTGTGAGCTTGTCGTGACGGGGCGCTTTAAATTTTTTAAATTTTTTTTATTATTTATTTTACTTGATTTTATAAATTTTTTTCACTGTTTTTAAAAAAATAAATTGGGTCACTTTTATTCCTATTACAAGGAATGTAAACATCCCTTGTAATAGAAAAAAAAGCATGACAGGTCCTCTTAAATATGAGATTTAGGGTCAAAAAGTCCTCAGATCTCATATTTGGACTAAAATGCAAAAAAAATTAAAAAGAATTGTCATTTGAAAAAATGACATTGAAAAAAATGTGGCTTTAAGAGGTATGGGCAGAAGTGACGTTTTGATGTCACTTCCGCCCTCCTATGGTGTGGAGACGGGTGGGGGCCATCTTAGCCTCTCCATACCAAGGACGTGAAAGGACCAGATCACCTCCGCCGATACCGACGGCTCCGGTAAGAGCACCATTATCGTATCGAGGACTGGCTCCTGAAAAGATGGATATCTCAGTTGTGGCAGCAGCTGCTGCCATTACCGAGATATCTATCTTCAAACTGCCGACGTATAGCTACAGGAGCCGGTCGGCAAGTGGTTAATGTCTAAACCGCTGGCAACAAAAGTGAGTACACCCCTAAGTGAAAATGTCCAAAATGGGTCCAATTAGCCATTTTCCCTCCCCGGTGTCATGTGACTCGTTAGTGTTACAAGGTCTCATGCGTGAATGGGGAGCAGGTGTGCATGGGGAGTAGATGTGTTCAATTTGGTGTTATCGCTCTCACTCTCTCATACTGGTCACTGGAAGTTCAACATGGCACCTCATGGCAAAGAACTCTCTGAGGATCTGAAAAAAAAAGAATTGTTACTCTACATAAAGATGGAATAGGCTATACGAAGATTGCCAAGACCCTGAAACTGAGGGTTTTTTGTTTACTTATATATTTTTTGCTTACCTATAGTGATATTGTGCATAAAGTCTTGCAGAAGTCCTGAGGAAGCCATCAGCTTGGTGAAACATGTAGAGTCGAAAAACTTTTGTACCACGACCGTATAAATTTATTCATGTTGGTTTTGATATTTGTAATTTTAATGATGTTTATTAAATAAAATTGATAAATTTGATTTCTGTTTTCAATTTGATTAATATGCACCTTAAAACTCCCATTTTCTACTTTTCCCTTTAAAAATGTCTCTATTATGGGGAGGGGGTGCTTGTAAATGAGACCTCGTATCCTTGGTTAAATTAAATTGACTAAATAAGCATTCATTTCCTATGATCATCAGCGCCATTTAGTGCAGAAAATTTACTATTTTCCTGATTCACACTATCCTTATGAATGAAGAACATCTGACATGGAGAGAAAATAGTCTAGTAACATTTAACTTTGCTGACATTCCCACAGAATGAATTTACATGCAGTTTTGCAGGACTAATAGTCCTGCAAATATTTTATTAATACACCCCTATTTGTAGGGAAAGGGCTCTTGGTAGGGTGACCATATTTCCAAACTGCCATTCAGGGACGCCCCCCCACCAGCACCCACGCCCGTGATTTTGATACTTTTTTTTAACTAAGTCTCTCAGTTCCCTGTGTGTCACCTTTATTAGCGTCACCTTCATTGCCGTTTCTCTCAGTTGTTCCACTGTGTTACCTTCATATCCCCTCACTTGTCAGCTTTTTTACTGTCCCTTGTATCACCTTCTCCTTCATTGCTGTCATGATTTCATAGATGGTGCCAGTGTGCCCATGAATTGTCGCTACTGTGCCCCATCACCAGATGCTGCCAGTGTGCCCATGAATTGTTGCTACTGTGCCCCATTAGATGCTGCCAGTGTACCCATGAATTGTCGCTACTGTGCCCCATCAGATGCTGCTAGTGTGCCCATCAATTGTCACTACTGTGACCCATCACCAGATGTTGCCAGTGTGCTCATGCATTGTCGCTACTGTGCCTCATTAGATGCTGCCAGTGTGCCCATTAATTGTCGCTACTGTACCCCATTAGATGCTGCCAGTGTGCCAATCAATTGTTGCTACTGTGCCCCATTAGATGCTGCCAGTGTACCCATGAATTGTCGCTACTATGCCCCATCAGATGCTGCCAGTGTGCCCATCAATTGTCGCTACTGTGCCCCAATCGATGCTGCCAGTGTGCCCATCAAATGTCGCTACTGTGCCCCAATCGATGCTGCCAGTGTGCCCATCAATTGTCGCTACTGTGCCCCAATCGATGCTGCCAGTGTGCCCATCAATTGTCCCTACTGTGCCCCATCACCAGATGCTGCCAGTGTGCCCATCAATTGCCGCTACTGTGCCCCATTAGATTCTGCCCAGCACTTACCTGTTTCTCAGCGGGTCAGCGTGGGGGGGGGGGCGCCTCAGGCAGTCGGGGATATCGCTGGCTGCTGCAATGTACTGCGAGCGGGACTCGAGGACCGGAAACAGCCGGCTGGATGATCCTTACCAGCAGTAAGGAACTGTGCTCTGTCTGGTCCGGTGGTGTGGTGTCTGTCTATCTGGCTGGCTGCTCTCTCTCTCAGAGGCGCGCTGCTCAGCCGTCTACTGGGTGCCAGTCCTGCCGCCCGTAGGGTGCGGGGCTGCGGGCGGGTGCACTGCCCACACTGACTTGGGGAACTGCCCATGTGACTGTCAGCCCGCCCCTGAGGCCTCAGCTGAGCTGACGTCACTGGTTACTAGACGCTGGGCGGCCGCTAGCCTAGCAACCGGACTGTGTCAGAGTCAGACTGAGAATGTAATGTAAAGTAACGGTGGCGGCGGCAGACGGGCGGATTAAGTCTGGTGGTCAGTCACTGTGTTTTTTTTTTCATTCCGGGACACTGTATTGTCCCGGAATGAAGCTCCCCGGGACACGGGACATAAATCTTAAATCCGGGACAATCCCCGGCAATCCAGGACACGTGGGCACCCTAGCTCTTGGGCTATGTAGTTCTGGGGGATGAGAGTGATATGCCTACATAGATAGGCCCCTGCCCCTACAAGAATTTTACAAGGCTGGTGATGATGCCATAGGGAGTAATAGAAGCTGTTTTCTTGCTACAGAAACAAACTAAAAGAAACAAAATTATGCAGAGACATGCTATAGAGGGCGATAGAGAAGTTTGGGGTTACATAAGACCAGCGCATTTACAGTCACTCTCAGACATGACCAAGTACAACATAGCTACCTGTTAGTGCTGCCCAGCTTTTCACTCCCACCCTTACCTTACCCAGTAATGGAGACCACACCGTGCTGGAGTGTAAAATCTGCCGTAGCAGCTCCTTTATTAAATAACAAAATATATATATAAATAACTTTATAAATAACTTTATAACCAATAAACAACAAATATCAACAGATAAACAACATCAATAAAAACGTGACGTAGGCCTATAGTAGTGCATTACCCCCCCCCCACCCAAATTACCATAATCAACAGCTCGTGCACTGCGGTCAACTCAACTGTAACTAGGCCTCAAGCTGACATACTAGCTCAGAGACAAAACTATTCCCGCAGTGCAGTCATCCACCATATACCCTACATCACTTATAGGGAATATACCAAACGGGCCCATATCTCCAATGGGTCCCGCATCAAGTTTCCTGTGGGGAGGGGGTTTCTTCTTTATGCCTACGTCACACAACATCCGCCAATGCTACGACGTCCAGTGTACCTGTAAACAAATTATTCACACCTGTAAAGCATTAAACAAGGGAGGGAGGGCGGGAACTTTTCTTCCTAGCAGACTGAGCTCCCGGGAGGATGGCTCCTCCCTTTCCTGTTGCCCAGCTCCACCCCCTCTAACCCTTAAACGGCCATGCAACCAGGCATGTGGACTTCTGTCATGTCAGCCCTGCGCTGATCTCTTCGTTTAAAGCTGCGGGCTGTTCTTGACCAAGTACAACATAGCTACCTGTTAGTGCTGCCCAGCTTTTCACTCCCACCCTTACCTTACCCAGTAATGGAGACCACACCGTGCTGGAGTGTAAAATCTGCCGTAGCAGCTCCTTTATTAAATAACAAAATATATATATAAATAACTTTATAAATAACTTTATAACCAATAAACAACAAATATCAACAGATAAACAACATCAATAAAAACGTGACGTAGGCCTATAGTAGTGCATTACCCCCCCCACCCAAATTACCATAATCAACAGCTCGTGCACTGCGGTCAACTCAACTGTAACTAGGCCTCAAGCTGACATACTAGCTCAGAGACAAAACTATTCCCGCAGTGCAGTCATCCACCATATACCCTACATCACTTATAGGGAATATACCAAACGGGCCCATATCTCCAATGGGTCCCGCATCAAGTTTCCTGTGGGGAGGGGGTTTCTTCTTTATGCCTACGTCACACAACATCCGCCACTGCAAACAAGGTTAAAACCTTAACCTTGAGCGCACCTCCACACCCTAAGTGCTCGCTCAATACCATCCTGAATACCGAGGGCCCACATATCTGTGCCAACTGGGTTCAGATGAACACCATCAGCCTTCAGATAGCGCCACGTGTCTATCTCCAACTCCCTGTGCCTAATGGCCAACCCCCCGTGTTTAACAAAAAATCTGCTGACCTCCTGATTAACTTTTTTCCGGGCTTTGTTAAGTAGGTCCACTGACCTGGCAAAACGCCATGCAGTCCTGGCGATCATGTCTGACCAAACCAGGACTGTGTTGGGGAAAGCCGCCTGAAGTCGGCAAAAGTCATATTTTATGTCCCTAGTGACATCTAGTTTTGTCCTAAGCCCCAAATCATTGCCCCCTACGTGGATAACTAAAACCTCCGGAGGCCTATCCCATCTCGCAAACTTGAGCGCTTCCGGGATAAGACGGCTCCAGAGCATGCCCGGGAAACCCAACCATTTTATGTAGGCCTCCCTCCTAGAAAAACCCAGCTGTCTACCGTCCGGTCTGTCATCTACCCTCCTGGCTCCCCAGCAGACATAAGAGTGCCCTATAATCCAAACGAGCTTCGGAGGGTCATCTGAAGGAGAAACAGCAAGAAAATTCCGGTCAGCTTCACATAATGTACCACACGAAACCATGTCGGCACTTCACACAACCCACCCCTTTTATCAGCAACCCTTATGCGATCAAATCCAGCCTAACATACGACCTGAAACGCCTTGATTCCCACCTCCCAATTTGTTTCACCGCTTCTTCCGGCAAACCCCACCTGACCGCCTCAGTGGCCGCCCCAATCCTGAAAGAATGCGAGGAAAATTTCAATTCCCCCATATTCATAACTCGTAAACATTTCCGGAAGACCCCTACGAACTGAAAGCGCGATAGCGCCTCGCCGTTCTGATGCACCAGCAGGGGGCCCTCCCCAGCCGGCCTCACCTGTAAGAAAACACTCGTCACCAAGACGGGGCAGAGTTTGGCGTCTGGAATGGCGAAAACCACCACTTCCTTGCCTCGGCCCTGCTGGTCCGTCTTTGATCTTTGCAGATGCAAAACCAACCTGTCCTCAAAGCACCGCACGTGTCCTACAGCCAAGCCATCCCTCTTTGTCTTCGAGGAACTCACCAGTTCCCCGATCCGAAAGGCCCCAAAAAAGGCTAACACAAAGGCCGTGCGGAACAGTCCCACCTCGTACCCGGACGAGCAAACCCCACTCAAGGTGTCCACCACCCTGCCCAGCAGTTCAAACGTCACCGGTCGCCGCTCGTCCCGTACCGCCTTCCCTTTTTTGTAACCCTTAACTGCTTGCCGCGCCCAGAACTCCTTGGTCCAGTCGCTCCCCCCTCAAGTTTACACCAAAACGCCATAGCCGCCATCACCTTTTCCAGCCTCGACACGGAAATACCGCTCTCCATGTGCCTGGCGATAAAATAAATAAAAAGCAGCCTGGGTTCCCTTTCTCCCCTTGCGGTCTGAACCCGGAAAGCCGCCCATTCGTCCCATACTTTCCTGTATGCTTTCCATGTCCCTTCGGTCACCGACCGCTGGATCCATCCCGCTAGTCTTCCAGTGCAATCTTCCACATCTCCGCCGGACAGTGGGTTCCCTGATGCTCCGCTTCCGGCGCCAGTTCCCGAAACTTTTCCCACTGAAACCGAGAGAGAGCATCAGCGACCACGTTCTCCACTCCCGGCAAATGCACCGCATGCATGAAGATGTTCATCTGCATGCACCGCAGTACCAGGTGTCTCAACAACCGTATCACCGGAGGTGATGCCGCCGATACCTTGTTGATCACCTGAACCACCCCCAGGTTGTCGATGTGGAAGCGAACCTTCCGATCCCGGAAGAATTCACCCCACAGCTCAACCGACAACACTACCGGAAACAGTTCTAGTAGCAACATGTTCCTGAGCAACCCCTCCCGCTTCCAGCTATCCGGCCAAGGGCCCGCACTCCAGCGCCCCTTGAAGAAAGCCCCATAACCCGCTGACCCTGCGGCGTCTGTGAACAACTCGAGATCGAAGTTGCTCACCGGTCCCGTCATCCATAAAGCCCTCCCATTGAAATTGTCCAGAAACACGTGCCACATTCGCAGATCACTCTTATGTTCTTTCGAGAGTGTCACGTAATGCCTGGGCGACTCAATCCCCCCAGTGCTCGCTGCCAGTCTCCTACTAAAAATCCGCCCCATCGGGATAATCCTGCAAGCAAAGTTAAGCTTCCCCAACACTGACTGTAGGGCTCTCAACTGCACTTTGCGCCGCCCCACCAATGCCCGAACTTCCGCTTTCAATGCCACCAATTTAACCTCCGGCAGTCTGCATTCCATTGCTACTGAATCGAGTACTATCCCTAAGAAGCTGATCTCTGTCCTGGGCCCTTCCGTCTTGTCAGGTGCAAGCGGAATGCCGAAATCCCCTGCAATCCTTTCCAACGTTGTAAGTAACACCGCGCAAACCTTGGATGCGGGCGGGCCGACGCACAAAAAGTCGTCCAAATAGTGGATCACTGAATTCAAACCAGACACGTCCCTCACCACCCATTCTACAAACGAGCTGAAACATTCGAAGAATGCACACGAGATAGAGCAACCCATCGGTAAGCACTTATCCACGTAGTATTCCTCCTGCCACCTGCAACCCAATAAGTAAAAGCTATCGGGGTGAACAGGTAACAAACGGAAGGCCGCTTCTATGTCTGTCTTTGCCATCAGGGCCCCTCTACCATACTTACGCACCCAAAAGACCGCTGCATCAAAGGACGTGTAATGGACCGCGCAGGCCTGGGGGTCAATGGCGTCGTTCACCGACCCCCCTTTCGGGTAAGAAAGGTGGTGAATGAGCCTGAATTTGTTAGGTTCCTTCTTGGGGACCACTCCCAAAGGAGAAACCACTAGTTCGGGGATTGGCATTACGGGGAAGGGGCCCGCCATCCTGCCCAGAGCTACCTCTTTTTGTAACTTTTCCGTTACCACCGCCCGGTGTCTCAGAGCCGACCTCAAATTGTCTGCTCCTGGTGGCACCGAGCCCAGTACCGCAGGAATTACAAAACCCTCCCCAAAACCTGAAGCCAACAAATGAGCCGCGTCCCTATCGGGATACCTACCTAGAAAAGGCAGCATTTTTTCCACTCTCACCGGCGTCTTCCCCTTTGTTTGCAGACTCACTGGCCTTGCCTTTTCCCTGCTTAAAACACCGTGACCCGGGGTGAGATCCCCCACACCCGGAGCACTCGTGTTTGTATTTACACCCCGTTCCGAACTTGCAGGTGCCCTCATTATACTGCCAACAGACTCCCTTCTTTTTAGCGGCCGATTGACCTGAAGCCCCCGATCCACCGCCCCCCCCCTGAAAAAACTGCCCCGCCGGCTTCGCTGCTGCCATCAAGCGCATCCACAGACTGATGTCCTTGTGGTCCCAGCGAAGCGCCGGCCTGACTGCCCTCCTCTGGCGAAATTGCTCATCGTAACGTAGCCACGACATTCCCCCATAGGTCCGATGGGCCTCCCCGATGGCGTCCAGGTAGCAGAAAAGCGCCGAGCAGTGCTCCGGCTCTTTTTCCCCTATTACGCTTGCCAGGATTGCAAACGCCTGAAGCCAGTTTTGAAAAGTCCTGGGAATCAACCTATAACGCCTCTTCTCCTCGTCCTCCTTTTTACTGTCATCAGGTTTTACCCTATCCAGATTAAACTTTTCCAGGGGGAGCAGCGAAAATATCTCCACGTACTCCCCCTTCCAAATTTTTTCCCTGACCTCTTGCTTTAAATGAGCCCCAAGGGGCCCTTCAAAACACACGTAGACTTCGCACCGTGCGGAGTCCGCCAGGCGTACAATGTCCTGTTTCTTGGCTTTGTCCCCCCCTTTCTCCCCCTCTCCCGCCGCTGGTTCCGTGGGCGGACTCGCCTCCACTGTGCCCCCTGCCCCTCCCTCCCCCACCCCCGGGGTTAACGCGGGCGGAATCGCCACCGCCGTTTCCCCTGTTTGCCCGCTCGTCCCCCCCATGCCTGACGTTGCCCCCACCTGTCCCACACCCATACCTTCCCTCCCTGGGGGAAACCAGGCTCGGGCCGGCCCCGTCGGGGCCATTGGAGCCGCGTCAAACTTGCCCACTAAATCCCTGAGCCCCGCTAAGAGAACCCTGAGGCCGTCTCCCGCCAAGGCGGGATCGGGGCCGCTGTTGCCCGGGAAGGGAACCCCCTGAATGGCCCCGGGGACGCAATCCCCCCCCCCCACCGTGTCCCCCGAACCGGAAGCGTCTCCCCCCCCCCGAAACCCGGAAATGAAGAAGACTTACCAGGCTGCCTGGAAATGTTCCCACCAGCCGTTGTTCCCGAATCCACCGTCACCATTCGTCCCTCCGCGATCTCGTCCTCGGACCTGGACAGCTCTCCCTCCGACAGCTCCGGCTCCTCCTCCGTCAAATCCGCAGCCTGCCCCCGGGGGATTCGCCCCCGGAGGCGGACGAGCTCCTTTCCCTCAGGTTCCTCTTCCGCCCCTCTGCCGACTTACTGGCACACTTCCGAGGGGTCTGGGCACTTGATCCGGTAGCTGGCTCCATCGCCGTGGGGTTAGGCCGCACGCCTCTGTGCCCCTGCATCGGTTTTGTAGGCCTGGGCCGTACGCCCCCAGCCCCCGCTGCCTGCGGTTCCCGACCAAATCTTGCGTCGTTCCTCCCCTTCGGGTGCACCCTTGCAGACGGACCGCCTGTACCCCGGGTGTTCGCCCGGTAGCTGCCGGGCCGACAAGTTCTGGCCCCCCCGGCCGCCGACCGCAGGCTGGGCCGAACGCCCCCCGCCTGGGCCCTCTGTCCCTCATCAATGGGCGGATCGCCCCCTTGCTGGTCATCCTCCCTCTCCCCTTCTTCCTCCGGGCCCGACTGCTGGGTCCCCCCCCAGCTCCTGTTCCTCCCCCTCACCCCCCCCCCTGGCGGGCCGCCGTGGAGGACGGCCGCCCTGTGGGATTTGGGCCTGGGAGCCTGCTGGCTGTTAACCGCCATGGCGCTGCCCCCCTCCCCCCCCTTGGAGGCTGTGGAGCTCCTGAGCCACCCGCCCGTCCCAAGATGGCCGCCAGCCGCGGCCGCCACGAGGCCTGAGGCCTGTGAGCGCCGCCGGATGCTGGATGCTGCCTGTGCCTGGTTGGTCCCCCCTGCACACTTAACCCCCCTGACCGCCGTTCCCGCGGGTGTCGCGACCCCCCCCGCCGACCGCTTAGCAGGCGGTTCGGCGTCAGACAAGGCCCCCATGTCCCCCTGCTTGCCAGAGGCCCGGCGCCCGTCGGGCGAATAACGGTCCGGCGGGCGGATCTGCCGCGCCCGGGTGCCGTGCGTCGCCCCCCCCCCTCGGTTCTCACCCCCCAGGGCCCGCTCCACTTGTTCTCTGATCCATGCGGCCCCGTTCGCCGCCGCCGCCGCCCGGATGTTTCCCAGGAGCTCCTCCATGCTGCCTCCTCCAACTTTTCTTCCTAGCAGACTGAGCTCCCGGGAGGATGGCTCCTCCCTTTCCTGTTGCCCAGCTCCACCCCCTCTAACCCTTAAACGGCCATGCAACCAGGCATGTGGACTTCTGTCATGTCAGCCCTGCGCTGATCTCTTCGTTTAAAGCTGCGGGCTGTTCTATACAGGTATATAAAGATATGACACTGAGCTTATTTTTCTGCAACTCACGTTTTTTTTTTTTTATGAGATAGCGAGACCTCAGTCTCACCCGAAAAGTTTAAGCTTATAAACTCTGTGTCATCACATTTTGCTGAACTGGCAGCGGAGCGGTGATCTCTCTCTCTCTCTGTGGCTGCAAGTGTTCTTCAGTTACACTGAGACTGAGAGTTATTGATGCAGAGGGACCAGGGGGATCTCAGCCTGACAATTTCATCAGGTAGAGTGCAGCTATGAGCCTGTAGAAGCACATCTGTGCATTTAAATAATTAGCTTGCCATACCATCTACTTGCATACTAATGCGATGACCACTATTTCCCACTGCTCCTTGGACGGCTGCAAAAACTCATTTTCTTTTATATCTGAAAGCAGGTCACTTTAAGATCTTAACAGGCTTCGGGCAAAGATTGCGATGGTCAGCACTTTCTTCAGTTCCCAACACCTTTGCGATATAAGATTTAATCTATATTTTATTACATTTCAAACATGTACCAAGAGAGGGTACTTACATTATAGATTTTTTTTTTTAAATGAACTATCACAGCTCTATTAGGACTCATAAACGTCTTAGTATTAAAGCGGTACTTCAGGCAGAGATAAAAATAAAGTCTGGTAATAATTATGCTCCCGGTATTTGTTGTGCCATGTTCTTCTTTTATGCAGCGATGTACTTTTCTAGTGTGCAGAATGTTTCTGTTTTCTGTTTTGATAGTGACACCAAGAGTCTCCTGTTTTTGTCACCATAAACGACCTGGAGGATGGGGTAAACAGTTCAATCTCTGTATTTGCGGACGGTACTAAGCTAAGCAGGGCCATAACTTCTCTGCAGGATGTGGAAACCTTGCAAAAAGATCTGAACAAATTAATGGGGTGGGCAACTACATGGCAAATGAGGTTCAATGTAGAAAAATAATGCATTTGGGTGGCAAAAATATGAATGCAATCTATACACTGGGGGGAGAACCTCTGGGGGAATCTAGGATGGAGAAGGACCTTGGGGTCCTAGTAGATGATAGGCTCAGTAATGGAATGCAATGCCAAGCTGCTGCTAACAAAGCAAACAGAATATTGGCATGCATTAAAAAGGGCATCGACTCCAATGATAAAATTATAATTCTCCCGCACTACAAGACTCTGGTCCGGCCGCACCTAGATTATGCTGTCCAGTTCTGGGCACCAGTCCTCAGGAAGGATGGACTGGAAATGGAGCAAGTACAAAGAAGGGCAACAAAGCTAATAAAGGGTCTGGAGGATATTAGTTACGAGGAAAGGTTGCGAGCACTGAACTTATTCTCTCTGGAGAAGAGACGCTTGAGAGGGGATATGATTTCAATATACAAATACCGTACTGGTGACCCCACATTAGGGATACAACTTTTTTGCAAAAAGGAGTTTAACAAGACTCATGGCCACTCATTAAAATTAGAAGAAAAGAGGTTAAACCTTAAACTACGTAGAGGGTTCTTTACTGTAAGAGCGGCAAGGACGTGAAATTCCCTTCCACAGGCGGTGGTCTCCTCAGCGAGGGGCATTGATAGTTTCAAGAAACTATTAGATAAGCACCTGAACGACCACAACATACAGGGATATACAATGTAATACTGACATATAATCACACACATAGGTTGGACTTGATGGACTTGTGTCTTTTTTCAACCTCACCTACTATGTAACTATGTAACTATAACACTTTACACTCACTTTACACTCTACTCCAACCTTATAGACCAGTCTCCGTTTTCTAGTTGACCAATATTCCATATAGGTTTACTTAACCAGCATTTACACCTAGTAATCTTCCCATCACTAGATCCACCGGGGCCAATCCATGTACATCCAGCCCCACAGTTTCTCAATCTTTCAGGAGCATCCCCTGTGTTGATATACCATTTTCTCCATTCTAATCGTATTCCCAACTGCAGAAATCCATTCCTTAACTGTGGGCGGATCCTTCGATATCCAGTGGAGCATTATAATCTTGCGTGCTAACTGCAGGGTTCTGATAACTGCTATTCTGATGCCCTCCTCCCATTTAAAGACCTCCAATATATTTAACAAACAGTGTTTGGGATCAGTGGGCATAGAGATCTGAAACACCCTATTTATGGTATCCACCACTCCACTCCAGTAGGAGTGAAGCTTTGGGCACCTCCACAGTAGGTGGATCAGGTCACCATGATCCCTCTTGCACCTAGTGCATATCGGGGTAGGCCTAAGACCCATTTAATGCATTCTATGCGGGGTGTAGTAAACCCTTAGAATGAGATATAGCTGTGTTAGCCTCTGCGATACATTCAGCGAGCAGGTGGGCACTGCCTGTAAAATCTCCTCCCACTGTTCTCCATCTATCGGCCCTACATCTCTATCCCACTTGCTCATCATTCTCAGGGGGTGTTTATTCAGGAAGCTCTGCAGGAGCATATTGTAGCATTGAGAAATGAAACCTTTAGTGTTGGCTGCTCTCAGTATTAAGTTAAATAATGGCGTTGGCAAAGGAACTCGCTCGGAGGCACTGCTCTGTGCCTTCACCGCGTGTTTCAATTGCATATAATAAAACCGCATACTGGGCGGCAAGCCATGTCTGCCTTGCAGAGCCTCGAAAGGCAGTAGGATACCGTTTTGAAAAATCTCTTGAATGAATACCACTCCATATCTCTTCCACAAAACCCCATGTTGTATCTGTGCTATTTCAGGGTATGTTCTGTTGGACCATATTGGGCTAAACTCTGTGTATCCCGTCACTCCCTGTATGTATCTACTTTTGTTCCAGATTTTCTGGAGGAGATTGTAAGTCAGGTATTTCTTATTTGGTTTGCTAAAAGCTGGAGCCTCAAGTACCGTGTGCAACATCACAGCCTCTGAAGAGCTGCGGGTATTGCTTGGTCTGTCTGCTTCCCCACCCATAGTCCCTATTAGGTGTTGAAGCTGTGCCGCCAGATAATATAACCATGGGTTCGGGAGGGCCAGCCCTCCCTCATCCTTAGGGAGTTGTAAGTGCTCAAGTTTAATCCTGGGAGGGCGATTTTCCCAGATTAGTAAGCAGAATAGGGAGTTCACAATTCTAAACGTTTTCAAAGGGACCACCACTGGAGAATTGTGGAGTACATATAATAGCTGGGGCATAAGGATCATCTTGATCAAATTCACCCTACCAGCTATCGACAGGCAGAGTGAGTTCCACGTTTTTATCCGGTCTCAAAATCTCTGTAGTAGTGGGGAGATGTTCAATACCCCATAATCCCTCACTGTGGGCGTCACCTGGACTCCCAGGTACCTAAAGGATGTGGTCAAGGGTATGGAGCTATCATTGGGAGGCTTACCCTGTTCATCAATGAGCATTAGAGAGGACTTTGCCCAGTTGATCTGGAGCCCGGAATACACTCCAAATTCCGTTATGGTCGACATGGTTTCCCGAAGGGAACCTTCAACGTCTCCAAGCAGAATCATAGTGTCATCCGCGTAGAGCATCAATTTCTCATGCGTGTCCCCATAACGGAAGCCGGTAATACCCGGGTGGTCTCTAATTGTGATAGCCAATGGCTCAATAGCTAGAGCGAAGAGCAGGGGAGACAGCGGATACCCCTGTCTCATGCCCCTACCCAGCGCAAAGGTATGAGATACTCTCCCTGCTGCCCTAATAGCTGCCTGTGGTTGACAATAGAGCAAACGGACTCAGGAAATGTACATTTCCCTAAACCCGAACCTCTGAAGAACTCCCCATAAATACTCCCATTCGATGCTATCGAAGGCCTTTATAGCATCCAACGAGAACAAAGCCCTCTGTCCCATATTATCTGCCTGGGACTGAATATTCAGATAGAACCTCCTGAGGTTCACCGCCCCATATTTATTTAAAAAATATTGCCTATTCTTTACCACCCCATTAGCAAACCTAGATCATGTAGTCAAAGCAGACCACCATGGAATACAGCATCTGATGAGGTAGGTGAGTGTTGTTTAAAAGGCAAACATTGTTTTTTTCGAGTAGAGTAAGGGAGGGTTATAAATCCTGTCAATATTTTTTGACAGCTGTGGCCCGTAGATGTAGATTTCCCTTCACTTCCTGTCCCAAAGCCAAAATAGGAAGTAGGAGGAGATCTCTCCAAAGTGAGGGAACCCCTGGTTGGCACCAGAACTAGTGTTCTCATTGGAAGATTTCCTATCTAGTCCTGTTCCATTGACAGCCCAACGTTTTTCCAGTAGGGATTGATTTCCCTTCACTTCCTGTCCCAAAGCCAAAATGGGAAGTAAGAGGAGATCTCTCCAAAGGAAGGGTTATAAATCCTGTCAATATTTTTTGACAGCTGTGGCCCGTAGATGTAGATTTCCCTTCACTTCCTGTCCCAAAGCCAAAATAGGAAGTAGGAGGAGATCTCTCCAAAGTGAGGGAATCCCTGGTTGGCACCAGAACTAGTGTTCCCATTGGAAGATTTCCCATCTAGTCCTGTTCCGTTGACAGCCCAAAATGTATCTCGTAGGGATAGATTTCCCTTTCACTTCCTGTCCCAAAGCCAAAATAGGAAGTAGGAGGAGATCTCTCCAAAGTGAGGGAACCCCCGGTTGGCACCAGAACTAGTGTTCCCACTGGAAGATTTCCCATCTAGTACTGTTCTGTTGACACCCCAAAATTTGTTATTTTCTTTCACTTTCATGACGTCATTTATGTACAGCGCTGCATGACCACGCAATTGTCAGTTAAAGTAACGCAGTGCCGTATATCAAAAAATGGCCTGGTCATGACGAGAGGTAAATCTTCCAGAGGTCAAGTGGTTGTAAAGGCAGAAGGATTTTTATTTTAATGCATAGTATTCATTAAGATAAAAGACCTTTTGTGTTCAGCAGCCCCCCCCCCCTCAGCCCCCCTACCTGTTACCTGAGGTCCATCCAGATCCTGCAATTTTGCACAAGAGACTCGGCTGTCTGGGACTCCCCTCCTCATTGACTGAGACAGCAGCGTGACGCCATTGGCTCCGGCTGTTGTCAATCAAAGCCAGTGAGCCAATAAGGAGAGAGAGGGGGCGGGGCCGGGCCATGGCTCCATATCTAAATGGACACACGGAGTTGTGGCTTGGCTCGGGTGCTCCCATAGCAAGCTGTTTGCTGTGGGGGCCCTCAATGGGAGGGAGGGGCCAGGAGCAGCGAAGAGGGACCCGATAAGAGGAGGATCCGGGCTGCTCTGTGCAAAGCCACTACACAGAGCAGGTAAGTATAACATGTTTGTTATTTTTAATGAAAAAAACAAGACTTTAGACTGTAAGAAAGCCATTGCATGGTCCCGAACACATGCCACTGCATCCCAATTTGCAAGAATGGGACTGCCTGCACAGGGAAGTACAGAACACATGTGCATCCCTGTGCAGGTAAACAATGCCCTCACACAGGCATACTCTGTAGTACGCCCATGTAATCGAGGCCTTATTCTGATTATAGAATACAAAGGGAACCATTTATGAGAGAAATCTATATTTTTGAAGCCGCAGACTTTGTCATTTTTACACGTGCTTATTATTTAGTACAGTGGTCATCAATATTCTTGATATGGGGGACCTCAAATGTGGCCGCCAACATCACCATAGGGCTGCAATAGGGCAATAGAGAAACATAGGGGCCCTGAGGGCTGCACAAAAAGGGGTTGATTTACTAAAATCATATGCACTATGCACTTTGCGAAGTGCAGTTGTACTCTGCAAGAGCAGTTGCTTCAGAGCTTAGTAAATGAGCAGAAGCTCTGCTGACTTCCATCATCCAATCATGTTTTTTGCAGTTTTTTATTTTATTTTCCTTGCACTGGATTGGGTATTCTTTGCAAAGTGAAGCTTTACCTCATTTACTAAGCTCTGGAGCAACTGCACTTTGGAAAGTGCACGGCCTAATTGACTTTAGTAAATCAACCCCAAAGTGTCAAAGGCCTGTATGTTGGGCACCAGGGATTTGTGCCGTGTACACACGAGCGTAATTTCCAACAGAAAAAGTCAGACGGAATCTTTTCATCGGATATTCCGATCATGTGTGGGCCTCATCGGACTCTTTTTTTCGAAAATTCTGACAGACCTAGAAATAGAACATGTTTTAAATATTTCCGACGGAACAAATTGCTATCGGGGAAAACCACTCGTCTGTATGCTGTTCCGACGGACCAAAAACGATGCATGCTATGAAGCAAGTACGAGACGGAAGCTATTGGCTACTGGCTATTGAACTTCCTTTTTCTAGTCCGGTCGTACGTGTTGTACGTCACCGTGTTCTTGGCGATCGGACTTTGGTGTGATCGTGTGTATGCAAGAGTTTCAGACGGATTCCGTCGGAACTGCGTCAGTTTATTCCGACGGGAAAACCGATCGTGTATATGCGGCATTAGTGAGTCTCAGACCAGCAGCAAGCATGTGTGCATCAGGTGTCCCCTTACCTCGTCTAGAAATGTTTTTTCCAGGTCCATAAAACCCCAAGTAATCTAAAGATGAGAAAAAAAACTGGTTATAAATGTCAGCTACCACAGTTCTCTCAGAGATATGCTGCTTCATTCTAACTGTAATGTGTATAATATTAGCATCCAGCTGGTGAATAATAAAAAAAGAAAGTAATCCAGAGCCCAGTGACCTCATGAGCCTGGGGACAGTCACTCCCGTATAGTTACACCCTGTACTTCATCATACATTGCAGATTGGTGTCTAGAACTGAGATCATATAGCTTTGCATTGTACAATAGAATACATGACATTATTCTTGTGTGGGTTCACGTTTTACAATCATATACTGTATTCACTTTCTGAAATCTGCCAGTTTGCCTTTTGGTAGACTCTCCCACGTATAGTTTTACATAAGATGACATCTTAGTGAGAGGAATGGCATTTGTCCTTTTCTGAACTCATATATTATTGGCAAGAAGTCCTCTAGAGCTTTTACATACTCCTCTGTAGACTCTCTAAGCCAGCATGTACCCAATGCCAGGTTATCATTGCCAAAAATTTTAATATGTATCCTATTAAAGTGTATAGAAACCCATAATGAACTTTTCATATTTGCTTCCTTTTGGTCTGTTAAATATGCCATTAACCACTTGCCGACTGCTGCGCGCAATATACTTTGGCACAATGGCAGCAGTGGGCAAATGGGCGTACCTGTACGTCCCCTTTAATTGGCAGGGCTAGCGGGCGCACGCATGCCGAGGGCGGGTCTAGTGTGCGCCCTCCGCGTACAGTGTGACCGTGCCCGCAGGACCCGCGGACTCTATGTCCGCCAGTGTCCCAGCGCTCGTGTCACGGAGTGGCAGAACGGGGAAGTGCATTTCCCCGTTCTGCCTTGTGACATGACAGAGATCACTGCTCCCTGTCTTCGGGAGCAGTGATCGCTGTCATGTCAGTGGTAGCCCATCCCCCACAGTTAGAATCACTCCCTAGGACACACTTAACCCCTTGATCGCCCCCTAGTGTTTAACCCCTTCCCTGCCAGTGTCATTTACACAGTAATCAGTGCATTTTTATAGCACCGATAGCTGTATAAATGACAATGGTCCCAAAATAGTGTCAAAAGAGTCCGATGTGTCCACCATAATGTTGCAGTCACAATAAAAATCGCAGATCGCCAGCATTACTACAAAAAAAAAATGTAGAATAAAAATGCCATAAAACTATCCCCTATTTTGTAGACACTATAACTTTTGCGCAAACCAATCAATGTAGGCTTATTGCGATATTTTTTTTGTTACCAAAAATATGTAGAAGAATACATATTGGCCAAAACTTTTTTTTTATATATTTTTGGGGAATATTTATTATAGCAAAATTGTCGCTCTTTTTTTGTTTATAGCGCAAAAAAATAAAAAAACAGAGGTGATCAAATATCACCAAAAGAAAGCTCTATTTGTGGGAAAAAAAGGACGTCAATTTTGTTTTGGTGTAACGTCGCACAGCCGTGCAATTGTCAGTTAAAGTGACGCAGTGCCGAATCGCAAAAAGTACTCTGGTCAGGAAGGGGGTAAAATCTTAAACGTGTATTGCTATGTTTGTTCAATAATTGCAAAAATATACCTGTTGGCCCTGTTAGAAATGTATAGCTGTTCTTGGTAATGTTTAGTGGGCTTGTGTTACCTTAAAGGGATTGTAAAGGGAATTTTTTTTTTTTTAAAATAACAAACATGTTATACTTACCTCCACTGTGCAGCTCGTTTTGCACAGAGTGGCCCCAAACCTGGTCTTCTGGGGTCCCTTGGCGGCTGTCTCGGCTTCCCCCGCAAGTACTTCTCACATTCATGCAAGCTCCCTCGCATGGTGAGAAGTGTTGCAGGCACACTCCTGTGATACAGCTGGTGGCTATAGCCGCTCACTGTATCACTCGCCCCCCCGGCACGCCACGTCGTTGGATGTGATTGAGGCAAGACTAAAATCGGGCGCCCCCCATTTAGATTTGTCCCATCCCAGTAGCGGTTTACCGTTCTTATCTCAAGGTCTGATGAGGAAGCTGCAGCCATTCGCAGTGAACAGCTGCGGCTTACTCATCAGACCCTGAGACAGGATTCATCCAAGTGCCACATATGTGGTCAGTGGGACATAGAATGGGGTCAGTGGGACATAGGATGAGGCAGCACTGGAGGGCACTGATGAGGAGGCACTGATGAAGCCGCATTGATATGTGGCACTGATGGACACTGGTTGGCAGTACTGATGGGCACTGATTGGCATTGATTGGCAGCACTGATGGGCACTGTTGGGGCTGCACTGATCATCGGGACACTGATGATCAGTGCCTTGATTATCAGTGTGGGTGTTCCCTTTCACACTGGCCAGTTACCGGCTGTGACAGCGTGAGGAAAGGAGTGCCGATAACCAGCAAGTATGTTTACATCCTGATCAGCTGTAATCGGATACAGCTGATCACATGTTAAAAAGCCGCTGTGATTGTCTCTTTACACTGATCTGTGATCAGCTGTGTCCGAAGCTGGGGGGGGGGCGCAGTTTTGAGGCGTCAATAGACGCCCTCCCAGAAGTAGACGACCGCACTGTAGCTGTCATTCGGCTATAGCATGGTCACCTGGGGGGGCAGCGCCACACTCCTGCTTGTAGGGTCTTTAACTACTTGCCACCCACACACAGTACATTTACTGTGGCAGGGGGGCACAGGCAGGCTGGATAACGTACATGTATATCATCCAACCCGTTCCAAGTTAGGGGCGTACATGTGTGTGCCCGCTCCTAATCTGCACTGTCACTGGCTACAGCGGGATTTTGTCAGCAGGTCCTGGCCAATGACTTATGTCCAAGACCTGCTGATCGGCTGTAGTCAATCACAGTACTTACACCCAAGGTTCTGTACACAGATCAGTGATCTGGCTGTTTCTTTACCCTGCAAAGCAGGGAGGAAAAACAGCCAGATCTGTTAGTAAAAGCAGCACATATTACACACATTACACTTTTTAGGCACATAATTAACCCCTTTATTGTCCCTAGATGTTAACCCCTTCCCACCCAGTGTCATTAATACAGTGTACAGTATTATAGCTGATCACTGTATTAGTGCCACTATAAATGTCAGTGTCAGTCAGTTAGTGTACCCCCCAGTGAGGGTCTGTTAGCGCCAGATTGTCCGCCACACTAAATGTCGCTGACCACTGCCATTACTAGTATAGCATCATAGCTGCGTAATATCCAGTGTATATGCCATCCTTTGTAGACACTATCATTTTGACAAAAAACAATTAATATATAATTTTTTTATTTTTTTTACCAAAGACGTGCAGAGTACATTTTGGCCTAAATTCATAACGAAAGTTGATTTAAATGTTTTTATTGGATTCGTAGAAAATATGGTTTGTATTTGTTTTTTGTTTTTTGTTTATATAATAAAAAATAAAAACCCAGTGGTGATCAACTACCACCAAAAGAAAGCTCTATTTGTTTAAAAAAAAAAAAATTATATGCATTTAATTTGCGTACATGGTTGTCTAACTGAGCAATTGCCAGTTAAAGTAGCTCAGTGCTAAATAGCAAAAAAATGGTCTGGTCATGAAGGGGGTAAAACCGTCTGTGATTGTAGGAGGTGCAGGTGAACGTCATGATCTCTCCTCTTCCAATCACAGATCACATTGAGCTCATTGAAAAGAATGCAAGATGTTTTTAGAATAAACAAGCGGCAGAGAATGACCCGCTGTGATCTGTATACTGAAACAGTAATTCTCAGCACCGAATATTTGGTGCTGACTGTACTGTAAGGGGGAATGAAAGTAAGAGTATTATAAAAAAAAAAAAACAACATCAGCCACACATTGCACACACTTCATTAGTGTTCATTTATTTATTTTTACATTGTAAATAGCTAAATATTGTTTTTGGCCAGAGATCAGCTTTAAATAGATAAAACATGTGAGAATATACATGTACTGCAGAGATCTACTGTATATACTGTATATCAGTGGTGGCTGGTGCTTAATATTTTGGGGCGGCGGCAAACCAAAATGCCCCCCCCGCGCGGGAGACATACGGACGGTATCAATCAGCCCCCCCACAGAGACGTACGGTGGCGATCACCCCCCCGTGGGAGACGGACGGCAGCGATCACCCCCCCCCCTCTGAGACGTACGGTGGCGATCAGTCCCCCCCGTGGGAGATGGATGGTGGTGATCTGTCCCCTCCCCCCCATTGGAGACGGACAGCCGTGATCAGCTGCCTTACCTTAGGAGGCCGATGCTGCTCTCCGCTCCAGGGAGTAGCCGGGGCCGTTTCTTCTCCTCCCGGCCAAACAGGAAGTGGGACCTGAGACTCCCTGGCCTATTGGGTCTCAGGACCCGCTTCCCGATTGTCTGGGAGGAGAGTCAGGAAGACAACAGCAAATGTGAATTTGCTATTGTTACACAACTGGGTGGGCTTAGGGCGCAGTGCTATGCGCCCCAAGCCCACCCTTTTTTGAAGACAATTAGAGCCTCAGGCTCTAATCATGTGCTTCTAAAAAAAAAAAAAAAAAAAGACCCTATTATAATCCATGTGTCCTGCATGTAAATTAGGGGCAGGGCACATGGATGGGCCGACACTGCTGTATATTCTTTTTATTTTGTCCTGACAAATGCTTAAAAATGCTTTAAAACCTACATTTTTCTCTTTTTTTAATCAGCACAATTGATGGAACTTGAATAAATGAGAAGTGTCCCTTGTGCTGCTGCTTGCTGTCCTAGTTGAAATTTTCTGATTTCTGAAACCGCCCCCCTCCCACACAAAGACCTGCACCCTGCAGTGGTTCTACTGCTCCGGTGCTGTGGGGGATAATACAGGACACTCGTCTAGAGTGCGGACTATGCCCGCCTGTTCCGCCCCCCTCCTCCATTCACTGAAGCTGTATTTTAGCTTCCATCAATGCAAAGCACTCTATGAATGGAGGAAGGGACGGGTGAATGAAAACCTCCTCCATTCATAGAGCGCTTTTTACATTCTTAAAGTGGAGTTTCCCTCATAAATATAAGCTTGTTTAGACCTGCCTACAATCGCATAAAAAAAAAAATGGGGAAAAAATAAAATTTCACTTACCTAGTTCTGCCTGTTGCTAGGTGGTCCCACATAATCTGCCTCTGCGCTAGCCCGGGCTAAAAACGTCACTTCCCTCGGCGGCAAGGCTCGCTAAGGCTCCTGGGAGATGTGAGTCACCATTTCCCAGGAGTCTTTGAGCACCGCCGAGGGCTACATTATCTCTGTTGCCATCACAACAGGGCGGGACTTCCGAGGACGCCGCCTGTTGTGATGGCAACAGAAGCTGTGAACGGCGCTCGCGCAACGCGTCTAATGCGCATGCGCGAGATCTGCGACAAGGGGCATTGCATGATGGGAAATTGACGTCAGCACATCCCGGAAGAGAATGCCTGTGGGTTTCACATGCCCACAGGCAAGATGAAACCCCCTGTACGGGGATTTTATAAATACACTATTGGAGGAGAGAATTAAAGGATAACAGCGGGAAGGACGGGAGACGTGAGTGATCATTTTAGAACCATTTAAGATTTCTAACGTACCGCAAAAAAAAAAAAACGAGGAGGCAGTGGAACCCCACTTTAAACCAAGCTTGGAGGATTGATCACTGTTCTCTTCACCCCAAACTGCAAAACACTGGGGTAGAGTTCCATTTTGAAAAGCACAATGAGAAATGCTTTGTGGCAGTACATGTTTTCCCAGAGCACAAAAATCTTATTCATAGGCAACTATTCCAATGCCCTATAATAAGTCTACAGCCACAACAATAACTCGAATAACGATTTCTTTATGAGAACAATAAAGAACACACATTGGATAAAAATAGCTTGAAAACAGCAGAAATCAGCAACAAATCCCCCTTTTATATTGTCAGTGTAGTAAATTAAATATATCTAGGTGAGCACCAGCTAATCCCAGTAAGGAAATATAATATTCCTTCTGAGATAATTCAAAATCCGGATGTGTACTGATATAATACAGGAACAAGGGATCATATAAAGTGCATAGTACAATTTAGTACAATAGATGAATCATCACATGAGAAAACAATTACCCGTTCATATGTTTGTACATCCCCATATGTAGCTCCAGTCCTGATTGCTAATGTTCATATGTAGAAAGTTTAATTCTCTTACTGGGATTAACTGGTAATAAGGAAATCATTATCTAAAATATTGTTGTGGTCGTAGACTTTTTCCAGGGTACTGCAATAATTGATTTTACTGTGCCTGTTCACCCCCTCTCTAATATGAATCCCCATAAGTAGCATATCTACCTTGCCGAGAGCTATGTCCCATTTCTCTATAAAGGAAAAAAAGATTTGGAAGGTGATGTACTGTATATACTGTTATCCTCCACCCCTGCATATGTGCACATATCAAAAGCTGTAATTGTAAAAACAATCCATGCCATTGCCCTCCTGTACACTTCATACCACTGCCAACTTATATTCGTCATGCCACTGCTATTCCTGTAGACTTCATGCTACTGCTGTTTCTAGACACTTTACACCACTGCCACCCTGTACCCTTCATTCTACTGCCATTTCTGTAGACTCCATTGCTATCCTATACATTTGACTGCCATCATGTATATTTCATGCCACTGTCATCTTATACACTTCATGTTACTGCCATTTCTGTAGACATCATGCCATTGCCATCATGTACAGTATCTCACAAAAGTGAGTATACCCCTCACATTGTTTGTAAATATTTTATTTTATATTTTCATGCGACAACACTGAAGAAATTACACTTTGCTACAATGTAAAGTAGTGAGTGTACAGCTTGTATAACAGTGTCAATTTGTTGTCCCCTCAAAATAACTCAACACACAGCCATTAATGTCTAAACTGCTTGCAACAAAAGTGAGTACACCCCTAAGTGAAAATGTCCGAATTGGGCCCAAGTGGCCATTTTTCCCTCCCTGGTGTCATGTGACTCGTTAGTTTTACAAGGTCTCAGGTGTGTTAAATTTGGTGTTATCACTCTGACTCTCTCATACTGGTCACTGGAAGTTCAAATGGCACCTCATGGCAAAGAAATCTCTGAGGATCTGAAAAAAGAATTGTTGCTCTACATGTAGACTTCATGGCACTGCCATTCTGTACACTTCATTCCATTGTCATCCTGTACACTTCATGCCACTGCCATCCTGTACACTTCATTACATGTCATCCTGTACACTTCATGCCACTGCCATCCTGTACACTTCATTACATGTCATCCTGTACACTTCATGCCACTGCCATCCTGTACACTTCATTACATGTCATCCTGTACACTTCATGCCACTGCCATCCTGTACACTTCATTACATGTCATCCTGTACACTTCATTACATGTCATCCTGTACACTTCATGCCACTGCCACCCTGTACACTTCATTCTATTGTCATCCTGTACACTTCATTACATGTCATCCTGTACACTTCATTACATGTCATCCTGTACACTTCATGCCACTGCCACCCTGTACACTTCATTCCATTGTCATCCTGTACACTTCATTCCATTGTCATCCTGTACACTTCATTACATGTCATCCTGTACACTTCATGCCACTGCCATCCTGTACACTTCATTCCATTGTCATCCTGTACACTTCATGCCACTGCCATCCTGTACACTTCATTACATGTCATCCTGTACACTTCATGCCACTGCCATCCTGTACACTTCATTCTATTGTCATCCTGTACACTTCATTACATGTCATCCTGTACACTTCATTACATGTCATCCTGTACACTTCATTACATGTCATCCTGTACACTTCATGCCACTGCCATCCTGTACACTTCATTCCATTGTCATCCTGTACACTTCATTCCATTGTCATCCTGTACACTTCATTACATGTCATCCTGTACACTTCATGCCACTGCCATCCTGTACACTTCATTCCATTGTCATCCTGTACACTTCATTCCATTGTCATCCTGTACACTTCATTACATGTCATCCTGTACACTTCATTACATGTCATCCTGTACACTTCATGCCACTGCCACCCTGTACACTTCATTCCATTGTCATCCTGTACACTTCATTCCATTGTCATCCTGTACACTTCATTACATGTCATCCTGTACACTTCATGCCACTGCCATCCTGTACACTTCATTCCATTGTCATCCTGTTCACTTCATGCCACTGCCATCCTGTACACTTCATTACATGTCATCCTGTACACTTCATTACATGTCATCCTGTACACTTCATTACATGTCATCCTGTACACTTCATGCCACTGCCATCCTGTACACTTCATTACATGTCATCCTGTACACTTCATGCCACTGCCATCCTGTACACTACTTCATTCCATTGTCATCCTGTATACTTCATGCCACTGCCATCCTGTACACTTCATTACATGTTATCCTGTACACTTCATGCCACTGCCATCCTGTACACTTCATGCCACTGCCATCCTGTACACTTCATTCCATTGTCATCCTGTACACTTCATGCCACTGCTATCCTGTACACTTCATGTTACTGCCATTTCTGTGGGCATCATACCATTGCCATCATGTACAACTGCCATCATTTACATGCTACCGCCATCATGTATACTTCATGCTATTGCCATTTTTTATACAGTACTTCATGCGAATACCATTCTTGTAGACATCATGCCACTGCTATCATGTACACTTCATGCAGCTGCCATTTCTTTGCACTTCTTGGCATTCCAGTGTGACATCTTATTGCTCCTCCTTCTTCAAAACAGTTTACAGATACTCCTCCTGCAGGGCTGCTGTCAGCTTTCAGCTGGTATGTGAACTCAGTATAAAGACAGATTTCTAATAGTAGCAGCAGCTGAGGAAACCTGCAGTGAAAGAACATATAGGATGCCATTGTTGGCATTTCCCTTCTGAAAATGCTGGTTGACTGGCTGCTATACTGATCCATTAGCTTCTATCCTGAAACAAGCATGCCAATCCGGAATTCGGACTTCACTAGCTGCAAGCTTGTTTCAAATCAGTAACTCACCAAGTACCAAACCCAGAAACAGCCAGGGAACTTAATAAATGGATGATATGACTTTTAATGGCGCCCACAAGTGGAATAAATTTGTTTTTTATATACATGCCTGCAGCTGTTCTTTAATTAACCATAATTATTGCTGTAATTTTGTGTTTAAGCTGCAGTTTAGATATTTTAATCTTTTCAACCAGACATATAAATGTTGTACCAAACAAAAGAAAACTCATTAACAGACTGATGTATATTTTAAAAAAAAAGTCAAAGAAAAGTATATTTGTTGCCAATAACAACCAATTAGATTCCAGCTGCTATTTGTCTAGTGCAAGTATGAAACAACAAGATCTAATTGGTTGTCACGGAAACCACTTTTTTTTTTTTTTATCATCCAGTTTAACACAATACATCAGTCCTGTTCTGTATTAGAAGTGTGTTGTTCTGCTCTATCGTTAGTGGCAGAGGCAATGGATTTGTACTGGAACATCTGCTACACCATTTTGTTACAAGTCTTTATTGGACTACACATTATACCCACTGTCAGAGGTCCCCCCTCCGTTCCAGACTCTAACCTGAGAGATGCATGGATATAAAAGTATAATGAGCCAGGCAGTAGAAGAAATCAAAGGGAAATAAATATATATTGCGTTCTCACCCTTTGAACAGATGGCGCTAACAGTACGCACTGGCCTCAGAAACCGCTGATGAACCAGCCGAAGACCCGGATCAGCAGGGACCCTGAAGATGTGCCTCATCCGTAGTGTGTTGTCAAAGCTTTTTATGATGCTCGCCACATGTTTTTGTGTTAGCAGATGCTTTTTTAGAATGTAACACCTTTCGCCGTTTCTTTATAGTGCTTACAGTGTGAACTTACAATGCCAGATGATATAACGTAATAATAAACGACATCTGCTCTTATCTGGAACAACCCAAAATAGCCATCCATAGGCTTGGTGAACAGTAATAATAAAAAAAAAAAAAAATACAATAAAAAAAAAAAACGTCTTCCACAACTCTTCCCCAGAGCTACATCACCAACCACGTCTCGAAAAAAAACAACTAAACGGTCCTCTCTGCTCCTTCCAAGACCTCCTGCTCTCTAGCTACCTTGTCATCTCTTCCCATGCTCACCTTCATGACTTCTCCAGAGCTGCTCCCATCCTCTAGAACTCCTTACCACAATCTGTCCAACTATCTCCTACTCTGTCTGCCTTTAGGCGATCCTTGTAAACCCACCTCTTCAGAGGAGCCTAGCCTGCCTCTAACTAATAAACTGTATTGGTATAAAATAGGAATTCGGAATAAAATCGAGCAACAATCCAAGTTCCCACTCGTGCGCCTTGGACAATAATCCTACTAAAAGCTAAAAAAGCTGCTACTTAGATAAGAATATATGAAGAGAAATCAAACTGTGGTCCGAAATGGACTGTAGCCTGATAGGTAGCGCTAAAGTGAATCAAATCTAAACATAAAATCAACTAAACAAATAACTCTACAAGTAATCCCACGTGATGAATTGTTTGCAGTGTCCCTGATGGGAAAAAAAATCGCACTGAAAATAATTTTAGATGATGACTTAAAAAAAAATGAATTAATGTGCACAAAAATATATGAACAAAAAAGTGCCACAGTGTTCATTAGTGTTCATAAAAATTGAAATAAAAATAAAAGTGAAAAACAGATGACAAGTGTTCCCTTGACAAAGACGTGTATCTTCACAGAATATTAATCGATCAATCTTCCACCACACCGTTGTGCTCAAAAGTGTCCACTCCCATAGGAAACTCACTCACCGAATGTTGTTGCCCACACTCACGTGTAAGGCTAACTAGCATAAACACTCTCCCAAATTCGATCAGCGTTCCTCCAGTGTTTTCAACTTAATGCAATCACAGTACTCCACATGCAAGTAGAAAAGTGCTCCAATAGTGTATTATTGCAAATTTATTAAAAATAGCAAACACTCCAAGCTTCAAACATTACACTCACATTTTAAAAGAATAAAACCAGCAGAATTGAATCACAATACGCCACAGCAGGCTCCACTCCAATATTAAAACACTGCAATTTCACTTCAAACTGTAGGTGCTAGGTCACGGCGGACCTGAGGTGTCTGCAATACCACAGTATAGTTCTCACCCTCTACCGATAATGGTACGCCTCTGTATTCCAACGTGATTGTATATGGACGAGATGTGGATGCAGATACTAAAATCGAATGCCGCTTAGCCACGCCCCCGACATGTTTCGTCACTTCCTGGACTTCCTGACATGTTTCGTCACTTCCTGGAACCCCATGAATAAGTCCAGGAAGTGACGAAACACTTTTTGTATCACTTGATCCTCCCTATTAGATTGTAAATTCTAATGAGCAGGGCTCTCTTACCTCCCTTGTACAGTGGAACCTCGGATTACGAGCATAATCCATTCCAGGAGAATGCTCGTAATCCAAAGTACTCACATATCAAAGCGAGTTTTCCCATTGAAGTCAAAGGAAACGAAAATAATTTGTTCCACATTAACTTCAATCGGATGCAATCCCGCATGCGGCCGGAGGCGGGGGTCACCAGAGAGCCTCGGAAACGGATGAAAAGGCCCAAGGACACTTCGGCTGACCTCGGCAAACCTCGGAAAGACTTCCTACCCTCGGGCCTTTCCATGCATTTCCGAACGGGACGTTCGGCTCTGCTCGGCTCTGCTCGGCTCCGGCGCCCCCCACCTCAGGCCAAAAGCGGTACTGCACACCGCTTTGGCATGAATGGTGCTCGTTTTGCGAGACAATACTCGCAAACCGAGTTATGATTTTTTAAAATACAGTGCTCATTTTGCGAAACGCTCGTTAACCGCGTTACTCGCAATCCGAAGTTCCACTGTATTTATTTGTACTGCTTCCCTCCATTTTGTAAAGTGTTGGCAATATATAAATCCTGTATATTAATAATAAAATAAGCTGCAGCTGGGACTCGAACCTGTCTAATGTATTGAAATTCCAAAACTGATTTCAAGTGACCCTTTTCCCCAATTGCTCACCTGTAAAAGAAGCATGGATATACTTACTCTTCCAGTGACCTGTGTATAGAAAAAGCAACTGCTGCATGTCCTTGGTCGGAAGGGAAATACTAGATCCCTCCATCAGCTCTTGTGCCAGCTCATACTTCCTGTAGTGATATATGAACCACGGAAAGAACCACAGCCAAAAGGAGGGCAAGTATTCTACACATCCAGAAGGAATGGTAAGCATACTTACTTTTCTTTAATGCCTCATTCACCAGTGTAGCTGAGAAGTGCTAGAAATAGGCAGTTAATACACATTTTTACCGCCCCGACCGCTTAGCTGCTTTACAGTTGTTAGCAGAAAAGGAGGTGGAGGAAAACTTACAATTGGGGCATTCAAGGGCACAAAAAACAAATCACGAGGACTTATAACAAAATTGATGGGGCTCCCTGGTGCCCTTTCTATGTGACACCAGGCAGTATCAACAACACTGTCATTAATATTCATATAATGCAGGGATCTCCAAACTTTCCAAACAAATTACCAGTTTACAGTCCTTCATATTTTGTGGGGGCCAGTGTGAGTAGAAAATGTCCTGGTGTCCAAAGGATTAAACCATGCCACATCATTGGTATTAGTGGGAGGATGTTTGTCCCATTGTTGGCATCAGGGGAAGGAATAGTGCCACATGATTGGCGTCTGGACAAAATAGTGCCCCATTATTGGTGGTGTCAGTGGGAAGAATCGCGCCCTGTTGTTGGTGCCAGTGGGAAGAATAGTGCCCCATTGTTGGGGACAGTGGTAGGAAGTGCCCTCATTTATAGAGACAAGGTTTTTTTTGGACTGTAAGCGCAGGTGCTGATGCTGCGTTATTACATTCACTACCCACAAGATTTTTTGGGGGAAAAAAAGGGAATTTGGACTATCTCGGTACTTGTAACGGGTCAGTAAATATATACAAGAATTTTAACAAAAAATATTTAATAGAAAAACACATACAGTACATGAATAAAAAAATGTACAATGTCCAGATCAATTCAATTTAAAATCAGCTTATAACCTCTCCTAAACGCATAGATAATAATACAAATAAATGCTGGGCTTGCCCGCAAAATTCGCATTAGTCTATACGTAAGGGAGCGGTTCCTCGACCGGTTAGTGCCCTCTTGTTGGTATCATTGACAGGAAATATGCCCCCGTATTGATATTAGTGGGAGGAATAGTGCTCCAAGAGCTGGATAAAGGCAAGCAATGGGCCACAGTTTGGAGACCACTGATATAATCCATGCACACTTTAGGACAGGTAGCAGGTAAGCTTTTACACTAAGTCCCCCTACCAGAGTGCTTTGTAACTCTGCCCTGCATTATATGAGTTGGTTAGAGTAGACCTTCAGGCTAAAAGTAGAAGAGTTCAAAAATGTACACTAATGATCTTCCACATCCCTCTGGTTCACAGTTAAAAATATGTTCTGATTTTGGTCACGTGGTTAAACTGGATCCTTAGACAGGCTTCCCAGGCAGAACTGACCTATTGGTCTTTTGGGATCAAAACCAATTGGCTTCCTTGGCAGAGACAATGGGGTTGATTTACTAATGGCAAATAGACTGTTGCACTTTGCAAAGAGCGGTTGCTCCAGAGCTCAGTAAATGAGCAGAAGCTCTGCTGACTTCCATCATCCAATCATGTGTCCTTGCCCGTTATTGGGTATTCTTTGCAAAGTGAAGCTTTACCTCATTTACTAAGTTCTGGAGCAACTGCACTTGCAGAGTGCACAGTCTTACTTTAGTAAAAAAAAAACAATGTGACTCGTGTGTCAGCTCACCTTAATACACAAGGGCCATGGATTACCTGTTTCTGGTCAAGGGAACTTTTTTAAGTGAACTGTACAGAGATGTACTTTTAGACTACAGATTGGCTTAATGAGGCAAAGAGCAGCATGCAGACTGCTCTATAAACAGTAGCAGTAACATTATGAAAGAAGTCTTTACTTTCTCCAAGACTATTCAAACCATCATTGTGAATGTCATTGATATTCACACATTACTTTATCAAACATCAAGCAAAAACAGTAGTTACATGCAGTGGTGTAACTAGAACCTTCAGGGCCCCAGTGCAAGAAACCATGAAGGGCCCCCCTGAACCCCAGCCGAGGCCCTTCCCTCCGAGTCCGGTGGTGGAACTCCAGGGCTCGGTCACAGGTACGACTTTTGTGAGCCCTGTAGTTCCACCACTGGTATCAGCAGTTTTTTTTATTATTTTTTACAATTTTTTAGGAGTCCCGTTGGGGGACTTTGGTGAGATATCAGAGGTCTAAACAGACCTATGATGTTACACCTTTGAGACAAAGAGGAAGAAGGGAAAGGGAAATTGGGTCCCTGTCCTCTGGGGAGAAGTGGGCCCTGTCCCCAGGAGAGATTGGGTCCTTGTCCTTTGGGGAGATGGGGTCCCTGTACCCACGTAAGTAGGAGTCCCTGTCCTTAAGGGAAATGGGGTGCCGGTCCTCTGGGGAGAAGTGGGCCCTGTCCCCAGAGGAGATGGGGTCCTTGTCCCCAAGGGAAATGGGGTCCCTGTCCTTTAGGGAGAACTGCGCTCTGTCCCCAGGGGAGATGGGGTCCCTATCCTTAGGGGACATATCTCCCAGAAATACCTGTCAACATCTGTGTATGACGGGGAGGAGGGGGGTGCTGGTAGACAAGCCTGCGATGTCCTTTGGGGAGCCGGCTCTCATAGGGCTGCACTGCATCTGTGTGCTTAAAGATTGTTTGGGAGAAGCATGCAGTACAGTGTGAGCCGGACTCAGGGGGTGGGACTCTGGCTGGGGAGGACAGACACCGGACTTAGCAGCACTGCATGGAGCAGGAGAGGGGGACCCGGAGGAGCGGCAGAGGACACAGGTTGTGTGGGGAATGCACAACTAAAGAGCAGCCAGTGCGGTAGTCGAGCATGGAGCTCTGCTAGTCACTACACCCCCCACCCCCACCTCCAGCCACCCGTGCGCCCGGTGCCTAACCACCTATGTTGCCACCGGCCATATGTAGAGGGGGCCACATTTGCCCCTTGCAGCAAAGGGCCTGGTTGCGCTCGCGACTGCTGCACCCCCTATAGTTACGCCCCTGGTTACATGCATGTTCCTTCTACATTTTGTAGGAATCTTGAATTAATACTAACATACTACGGGGTTAGTTTTCATAGTTCAGAATAGAATGCTAAATAGAAGAAGCAGGACCATATGTCACAAAGTCATCTTACATAAGATGGCACCCTATTATGAGAAATGCATATAGATCCACTATAGGGCCTTATTTATGCAGCTGCACGTATGCACTATGATTTTAACATGCAGTAAGCAAAAACAAGCCAAGGAGAGCTTATTAATGAATTCCTTCAGGTCTTCTGGAAGAAGATGTTGTTAAAGGGAAGTTAATCAGTTGTATACCATGTATTGTACATTGCACTATGGTTGGCAACATGTAATAGACTGCTCAGGTGTGTAAAGTGAATTGAAGGACAGAAGGACTCCTCTCAAGGATGCTAGCCACGGCTCGCCATTGCATCATTGTGTGAAACATGTCTACCTTGATTGTTGTTTTTCCTGTGGTGCGTGACTTCAATAAAGGACTCATATTCATCATCTTTTTTAAAGCAATATCCTAATCAATACACCAGATGCTCTCCTCTATCACCCCACGACAGCAGCGGCAGATAGGAACTATATATCCCAGGGCCACACTATTTCACTAATGTGCACCACTCAGAATGCTCCCTCAATCAACAGACCTCATCAGGCTTCCTATCACCAATCCACTAGTACCTCCTAAGGGCAGAAATCAGGAAGTGGGGATTAACATAATGCTTACCCAAAATTTCCAAAAGCATCATCAGATCTAACCAACTGCATCCCCATTTCTCTTTGCCTTCATCGTCTCAGGCTTCAACCAACCATGCATCCCATTCTCTCCTTGTCAACCCCTTCCTCTTGTTCTTGGCCACATTACTTTTTGAAAGTTTGTCTTTATGTTGTTAAGGCATTAATGGTGTCCATACACCATTTAAAATGTTTATTTTCTAAATCATTTTTGCCTAGTTTGCCACAAAGATCAGGAATTAGTAACCTCATAATTTAGAGTAAAGTCCAATACCACAACTGGTAGCAAAAACAGGCACATTTTCACTTTAGGCCATTCACTCTGCAAGGTGCATTGTGTATTTTCCTCCTCACCTCAACACTGCTGAGTATGCTTATTGGAAACCCTCCTGGGGAGCATGCCCAGTGATCTCATAATGGGAACCCAACTGGCTACATGACGATTTGTCAGATAAAGGAAGAATATAGCAAATCTAGCAAAGGAGTCTGCAACAACCATTGATTTGGTCAAAAAACACTTCCCAGGTAGGGTTTTTATGACTGAATATTCCCTGGGTGTCTCTTCTATCATAAATGCTTCTCTGTGCCATGATTAAATGCACATGTACAAGAATGATGTCATCGCGGCCTGGCCATTTAGGAGGCAAAACAGAGCAAACTCTCAAAGAAGACCCAGAGAAGATGGAAGCGCCTGGGACCAGTTGGAGCAGCTGACATCGCAGTGCTGAATGATTTCCTTTGACAGGTAAGTCTGCTGTACATGCTAGCACATTATGACATAAACCATATTTAAAAAAAATATATACTGGGTTTAATTCCACTTTACATAAATTAATTTGTTCCTATAGCAAATAAAAAGCAGCCTCCCCTGGTTGGAAAAATATACTTGCCTCCTAGTGTGTTGGACCTGGGTCTGTGCATACATTTCTTCCATTACATAGTATAGAAATTACAAGGGTAAATATTCAGTATAAAGTGATTGTAAGGCCTTGCACAGAGCAGCCTCTATTCTCCTCTTCTGGGGTTCCCGCCACTGCTTCTGACTCCACCCCCCCTCCCTCGCCAAGAGCTCCCATTTGTTGTCTATGGGAGCAATCGTGCATGGATCATTACACACAGAGGGGGGCTTGGCCTGGCCCCCGTACTCTCTTTGCTGGCTCTGATTGACAGAAGTGGGAGCCAATATCTCCTGCTGCTTTATCTGAGCCAGTCAGGAGCAAGAGACCTGGGAGAGCCTCTGCTCTCATGCACATTGCTGGATCAAGATCAGGAACAGGTATGTATTTAGGGGGGCTGCAGGGGAAGCTGGCACGTTTGGTGGTAACCTGCGACATAAGGGGCTGTAAGTTATTGCCCATGTAATCTCCTGTCTCACTGGTGACCTTAATTCCTAGGTACATGAACTCCTCCACCCATTTAAGCTGTGTCTGGGTATCGGGTCTAGTGGGTGAGGAGTGTAGCGAGAAAAGTACAGACTTATCCCAGTTGACGCGTATACCAGAGTAGCCACTAAATTGATCAAATAGAGACATCGCTGTGCGAAGAGATGTGGATGCATCAGCTAGATAAAGCAGAGCATCATCCACATAAAGAGACAGTTTTTCTTCAATTGACCCAACCTGTATACCCCTTACTTCCCTGTCCACTCTGATGAGGGCGACCAGGGGTTCTAATGCCAGGGCAAACAGTCCTGGGGATAGGGGGCACCCCTGCTTCGTTTCACGGCTCAACCAAAATGGTTCCGATAGATAACCATTCGTGTGGATCCTAGCTTGTGGATTGGCATGCAGCATCTTTACCCATGACATGAATTTAGGGCCAAAGCCAAATTTGGAGAGAACTGCCCACAGATCTCCACTCAACGGAGTAAAAGGCCTTCTCCGTGTCTAGAGAGGCCACCAGCCCCACGCCTTCCCGGCCTGCTCTGGCAATGTGGGTAAAGAGTCTCCTTATGTTGATATATGTTCCCCTACCCGGCCATGAATCCCATTTGGTCGGGGTGGACAAGGACTGTTATAACTGTGTTCAGTCTGTGTTCAGTCTGTTGGCTAATATTTTGGCTAGTATTTTCACGACCACATTTAATAGGGAAATAGGCCTATAGGAAGAGCACAGGGAGCGGTCTTTCCCCGGCTTAGGAATCACTACTATGACAGCCTCTGAAGGGTCTACGATTCCGCCAATGTAACCATCATGGCGTGAAATCTAACGGCAAGGACACCCGCATACTGTTTATAAAGCTCTACCTGAATACCATCGGGGCCAGGGGTCTTGCCTGATTGCAGTGTTTTGAGTGCATTGAGTATTACTACCGTGATAGGCTCGTCTAATCCGTTCCTATAAGTGGCAGTCAGAACAGGAATATCTATGTCCTCTGTTAAGATATTGAATATCTGGAGTCCGGAGTTTCTCCTTATCATTGGACTATATATATTTCATTGGTTCTTAGGAGTCTAGAGTTCCCCCTCTTATATGTTCCTAAACTGTTTTCGTGTATTAGAAGTTATTGTGAAAGACAATGTCCCGCCAAGTGATGTCTGGACAAACTTTGCCGTACATTGGGCCTTTATTGGGAAAGGACAGAAATGCAATAACAACCCTAGTTGGAAAGCACCCTCTATGTCACTATAAGATTGATTAAGTATAACAATATAATCTAGAGGTCAGAATGACCAGTATGATCATATGTAATGTAGAAATAATTAGTTAAAGATGATTTTTAGGAGGTGACTTGCTTGTTGGGGACATGCCATACATAGGCATCCATTTTAACATCTCTGTATTATATTATATTATATTAAGGCATACTTGAAATTAAGGCCACTTGAAATATACAGTATCTCACAAAAGTGAGTACACCCCTCACATATTTGTAAATATTTTATTATATCTTTTCATTTGACAACACTGAAGAGATGACACTTTGCTACAATGTAAGTAGTGAGTGTACAGCTTGTATAACAGTGTAAATTAGATGTCCCCTCAAATAGCTCAACACACAGCCATTAATGTCTAAACCGCTGGCAACAAAAGTGAGTACACCACTTAGCGAAAATGTCCAATTTGGGCCCAAAGTGTCAATATTTTGTGTGTCCACCATTATTTTCCAGCGCTGCCTTAACCCTTTTGGGCATGAAGTTCACCAGAACTTCACAGGTTGCCACTGGAGTTCTCTTCCACTCCTCCATGACGACACCATGGAGTTGGTGGATGTTAGAGACATTGCGCTCCTCCATCTTTAGTTTAGGATGCCCCACAGATGCTCAACAGGGTTTAGGTCTGAAGACATGCTTGGCCAGTCCATTACCTTTACCCTTAGCTTCTTTAGCAAGGCAGTGGTCTTCTTGGAGGTGTGTGTTGGGGTCGTTATCATGTTGGAATACTGCCCTGCGGTCCAGTTTCCGAAGGGAGGGGATATCATGCTCTGCTTCAGTATGGCACAGTACATGTTGGCATTCATGGTTCCCTCAATGAACTGTAGCTACCCAGTGCCGGCAGCACTCATGCAGCCCCAGACCATGACACTCCCACCACCATGCTTGACTGTAGGCAAGACACACTTGTCTTTGTACCTCTCACCTGGTTGCCACCACACACGCTTGACACCATCTGACACCAAATAAGTTTATCTTGGTCTCATCAGACCACAGGACATGGTTCCAGTAATCCATGTTCTTAGTCTGCTTTTCTTCAACAAACTGTTTTCGGGCTTTCTTGTGCATCATCTTTAGAAAAGGCTTCTTTCTGGGATGACAGCCATGGAGACCAATTTGATGCAGTGTGCGGCGTATGGTCTGAGCACTGACAGGCTGACCTCCTACCCCTTCAATCTCTGCAGAAATGCTGGCAGCACTCATACGTCTATCTCCCAAAAACAACCCCTAGATATGACGCTGAACATGTGCACTCAACTTTTTTGGACGACCATGGCGGGGCCTGTTCTGAGGGGAACCTGTCCTGTTAAACTGTTGTATGGTCTTGGTCACCATGCTGCTGCTCAGTTTCAGAGTCTTGGCAATCTTCTTATAGCCAAGGCCATCTTTATGTAGAGAAACAATTCTTTTTTTCAGATCCTCAGAGTGTTCTTTGCCACGAGGTGCCATGTTGAACTTCCAGTGACCAGAATGAGAGAGTGAGAGCAATAACACCAAATTTAACACACCTGCCCCCCATTCACACCTGAAACCTTGTAACACGAATGAGTCACATGACATCGGGGAGGGAAAATGGCTAATTGGGCTCAATTTGGACATTTTTCATTTAGGGGGTGTACTCACTTTTGTTGCCAGCAGTTTAGACATTAATACTTGTGTGTTAAGTTATTTTGAGGTGACAGAAAATGTACACTGTTATACAAGCTGTACACTCACTACTTTACATTGTAGCAAAGTGTAATTTCTTCAGTGTTGTCACATGAAACGATAGAAGAAAATATTTACATAAATGTGAGGGGTGTACTTACTTTTGTGAGATACTGTATATAACAAGCATAAAAGGTGTGAATGATGTTGGGGTGAAAAGGAGGAATTTTTCTTTAATTAGACAATGCCATGGGCAAGATGTCCTATATAGCACACTGTAGTCACCTGTATGTTATTACGTGTCCTAAGCAGCGGAGAGACATCGGCATACTTTATATACGCCAACAGCTCCATGACCCACATTTATCCCAACAACCCCCATGGTTAACAAGTGACATCCCACTGTGTCTCCTACCATTAAATCTCACTTCCCACCCACCTAGGTCAGCCTGCCCCGACTCAGTATAATGATACGCTAGGACAAAGTTCTTTACAGCTACTTGGCAATTTAGAAGGATTTTAAATGGTAATGCACCTTGGAAACCAATTTAATCAAGAAATAGATTCAGCTATATTTCTGCTTCTTTTCTTAAAAAAAAAAAAAAGAAGCTTTTATATGTTCAGAGTTTGTGAAAAGAGCACCTAATGGGACATTTTGTGGCTGAATTCATTGCTTGATGGAGCACAGCTGGCTCCTACGGTGATTTAGAAGCAGTCTCTGGCTACCTAAAAACAATTGCTAAGTCTCTAACATACTGTATGTGTACATGTACAGTATATCTACAGGCCTGAGAAATGGTTGGATTTCACAATCAGTAGCTTATATAAATGCTAAAATATTTTATTTTTGATGGTGGCAGAGGGGAGTCAGGGACTTAATTATATTTGTTTGGTCCATGGAGTAATAGGGCGTGGCAGGGGAAAGTGTGGAAAGTCTGCACAGTAATCCTGGGGCCTTGTTTTCCAACCGTCATATAATTGCGCAGGAGTGCGATTGGGGCCCAGAGCACCTTAGAGAGGAGGCAGCGCCGGACCGGTTGCACATATTGAGCAAGCCTGCCAGAGCAGGCAGTAAGGTAAGTATTCCAGCATCCCTAGAGGCTAAGTTTACTTTTTTTATTTTTTTGTTATGTACCAATATATTAACAATGTACTGCCTAGCAGAAATGGAAAAGCGTTCCCTATGTTCTAGGGCAGTCTCGCCTCCAGTTTCTTGTACAGAAAAACACTCCATGACTGTTTGTCATGGAGTGTGTAAACGCAAATCCCGGTTCTCTCAGGGGAGAAGAGAGATCTCTCTCCTCCCCTAGTCAGTCCTATCCCACTTCAGTTAGAACACACAGTCAGGGAACACACTCAGCGGACTGGCCGGTGAGGTAAGCTGGGTTTTTTCCTTGGATTTATCCTTGGGTTTGTTTGTATAGTATGTAGCCTCCTATGCTACTCACTGCAAAGGCCAGTTATAGGTGGGGTGGTGGACACCGTTTTTTGGTGTAGTATTACTGTTATACTGGTCAGGCAGCACACTGGCACCTTTGCAGCCATCGTACGACTTGCTGGGTGTTCAGTGTGCTCTTATACCTTTAAGAAGGGGTGGCTCCCTTCAGTCGACCTGACCTCCGCCTATCCATCAGAATGCATGTGCGCCCACTGTGGAGTCTCTCATTAGTTAGAGATAGGACCACAGATACCAGGGTGCCTTGACGAGGCTCTGTGGCTTACGCATGTATTTGCAAATGTGTGCAGACTAAACCCCTGTTTTAACGCATACTGTTAGATAGGTTGATTCGGTTGTCAGCGGACTGGCCGGTGAGGTAAGCTGGGTTTTTTCCTTGGATTTATCCTTGGGTTTGTTTGTATAACACACTTAACCCCTTAATCGCCCCCTAGTGTTAACCTCTTCCCTGCCAGTGACATTTATACAGTAATCAGTGCATTTTTATAGCACTGATTGCTGTATAAATGTCAATGGTCCCAAAAATGTGTCAAAAGTGTCCGAAATGTCCGCCGCAATATCGCAGTCCTGGTACAAATCGCAGAACGCCGCCATTACTAGTAAAAAAAAAAGTAATACTAAAAATGCCATAAATCTTCCCCTATTTTGTAGACGCTATAACTTTTGCACAAACCAATCAATACACGCTTATTGCGATTTGTTTTTACAAAAATATGTAGAAGAATACATATCGGCCTAAACTGAGGAAAAAAAAATGTGGGATATTTATTATTATAGCAAAAAAGTAAAAAGATATTGTGTTTTTTTTTCAAATATGTCGCTCTTCTTTTGTATATAGCGCAAAAAACTAAAACTACAGAGGTGATCAAATACCACCAAAAGAAAGCTCTATTTGTGGGGAAAAAAAGGAAGCAAATTTCGTTTGGGTCGCACGACCGTGTAATTGTCAGTTAAAGCAACGCAGTGGCGTATCGAAAAAAAAAAATGGCCTGGTCATTGAGCAGCCAAATCTTCCGGGGCTGAAGTGGTTAAATTACACCTATGATAAAAATAATAGACCCTTCCGGTCTTGTGGGCAGACTTACAAAATTTGCAGGGGATCAAGTATTGTTTTCTTTATTGTTTATTCATTATACAAATAAGTGCAGCACATGATGATATTTGGCTGTGATAAATACATCATGGTTTGTAAGCAGCTTTTTTGCACATGTTTTTTACATTTTTCACATTTATTTGATAATTACCACAATTGCAGTTACTTTATTGGACACATAATTTGCAAAAGAGATTTCATGGCAGAAGAGGCTTACAAAGTCAAAACAACTCTACCTACTGGCAAATGTTTGTGTGGTTTGTTTTGTTCCACTTAAAGCGGATCTTCAACCAAGAGGGGATGTTCCGCTCGTCCCCTCCCCCCGCCATATTTGAAACATATTCTCCTAGCCCCCTACCAGGGAGCGATGGATCCTTAAGCCCCATACACATGGTCGGATTTTCCGATGGATTCTGTCCTATCGGACAATGTTGTCGGAAATTCCGACCGTGTGTAGGCACCATCGGACATTTTCCATCGGATTGTCCGACGGACAAAGTTGTATCTCCTGCTCTAAAAATTTTCCGACAACAAAGTCCGATCACACCAATTCCAATCGTGTGTAGCGAATTCCGACGGACAAAGTGACACGCATGCTCATTTCACATTACAAGACCAAAGCTATTGGCTACTAGCCTCTACGTAGTCCCGTCGTACGCAACAAACGTCACCACGTTCAGAATGATCGGATTTTCCGACAACTTTGTCCGACCGTGTGTATGCAACACCAGTGTCGGACTAAATCCGTCGGACCAAATCCGATGGATTTGGTGGTCGGATTGTCCGACCGTGTGTATGGGGCTTTAGACAGGTGAGTGTCTGTTTATTAAGGCCTCATACACACAGACGTTTTAACAGTGGCTTTTGAGCTTTTTTTGCTGCTTAAGAAGGCAACTCTATGTTATTCAATGGGCTCATACACACATGGCGTTTTTGAGCTGTAACAGGAATGGTAGTTTTTAAGCTCCAAAAAAAACCAAGGACCAGCGCCTTCAGAGGCTCCAGTGTTAGAGCTGTTTTGACGCTGACGCTGAAAAAAGCTCAAAAACGCGCATTAACGCTATACCGACGTTTTTTAGCGTCAGCGTTTTTAAGCTGTAAAAATGTTTATGTGGGTAATTTCAGAGTGGAAAATAGCAGAGGAATGTTCTTTTAAAAAAAAACGTGCCTTAGCCTTAACGATTAAAAACGTTGTTAAACGCGCATTGACGCCAAATCAAAACGCTGATAAAATTCTCCAGTTGTTGTTACTAGCTTTACAGCCCGTTTTTTAAAATGTCCGTGTGTATGAGGCCTAAAAGTCAGCAGCTACACTTTTTGTAGCTGCTGACTTTTAAGTTTTGCAGAACCACTTTAAACGCTTCACCCCTGGAAGATTTTACCCCCTTCCTGACCAGAGCACTTTTTGCGATTCGGCACTGCGTCACTTTAACTGACAATCGTGCGACGTTGCACCCAAACAAAATTTACAACTTTTTTTCCCACAAATAGAGCTTTCTTTTGGGGGTATTTGATCTCCTCTGCGGTTTTTATTTTTTGCGATATAAACAAAAAAAGAGCGACAATTAAAAAAAAAAAAAAAGAGGATATTTTTAAAGTTTTGCTATAATAAATATACCCCAAAAATATATATAAAAAAAAAAAAAAAACTATTTTTTTTCCTCAGTTTAGACTGATATGTATTCTTCTACATATTTTTGGTAAAAAAAGATGACAATAAGCTTATATTGATTGGTTTGTGCAAAAGTTATAGCGTCTACAAAATAGGGCATCGTTTTATGGCATTTTTATTATACATTTTTTTTATTAGTAATGGCGGCGATCTGCGATTTTTATCGTGACTGCGTCATTATAGCGGACACATCGGACACTTTTGACACTTTGGGACCATTGTCATTTATACAGTGATCAGTGTTATAAAAAATGCACTGAAAACTGTGTAAATGACACTGGCAGGGAAGGGGTTAAACACTAGGGGGCAATCAAGGGGTTAAGTGTGTCCTAGGGAGTGATTCTAACTGTGGGGGGATAGGCTTCCACTTACATGACAACGATCACTGCTCCCGATGACAGGGAGCGGTGATCTCTGTCATGTCACAAGGCAGAACGGGGAAATGCCTTGTTTACATAGGCACTTAACCGTTCTGCGGCTCCGTGACACGATCGCTCGAAGACCGCCGGTCCCGCAGGCACGGTCATGCTGTTTCCCCTCGCCAATTAAAGGGGATGTACAGTTACGCCCATTTGCCAACCGCTGCCATTGTGCAGACATATATCTACGTGCAGCAGTCAGCAAGTGGTTAAATCAGCCTAAATTTCTATGTACCTAGGCAGTGTTGGGCCCCATATTAGTGACATGGCTTGCTATAGATAAAGTTACCCTTGAAAAGTGACAAAATTTAGCAATCCTTCATGCCTAAAATAATTTTTAGGCATGAAGATTAGTTAAAACTTCCAAATATTATTATATATTTTCTGAAACCATATACCCTGGAGAATAAGATGACGGTAGTTAACATTTTTTATGTCATGTGGTATTTGCGCAAAGCTTTGTTGATGTGGGTGCCCACAAAACGAGGACAAGCTTTGGTACCCAATATTTTCCATAGACAAATTTTTAAAAGCCCTCACAGGTCATCGGCTTAAAGGTAACCATGAATAATGGCCCTAAAATGATTGCTCTCCTTCTGGTGTGCGCAGTGACATGTAACGTGTATTGCAAGCAATGTTTTTGTATGTATGTTTATGTGGGCATGCAGGTGTGGACAGAGCGGACACTACATTTTCTTTTTTTTTTGGGTTTAAGTGCTTGTATATACCTATTTTATTTCTTTCACTACAACTTTATTTATATCACATAGGGGACGGGTTTTCCTTAATGAGACATCAAGAGTCTTTTATACCCCGGATGTCTCACCTGTCTTTTTTTTTAAGCTAATGACATGTGACATATGCACAATAGAAAAATTTGTTTAGTTTCGTTTCTGTTCGTTTCCGTTGATTCGTAACTATTCGTAATTTCGTAAGACGTGGGTTTTCGTATTCGGACTCGTTCATATTTTCGTAAGAGTTATTTTTTCGTTGATTCCTATTTCCGTAAATCCAATTTTCGTTGATTCGAAATTCGTATTTTTGTTATATTTCATATTCGGACGCATTTGTATTTTCGGAAGAGTTATTTTTTCGTTGATTCGTATTTCCGTAAATCTAATTTTCCTTGATTCGAAATTCGTATTTTTGTAGATTTAATTACATTCGTACTTTCGTGAGATTGACTGCCTCATTTATTCGTACTTTCGTAACATTGTTTTTGTAGATTCGTAATCGGAGCATAATTCATAATTTTATGTAATGTGTATGCTATTTATATGTTTGAGAAACAAAGAATTTCTCTCTCACAAGTCAGAACTTAACTCAAAAATCCACCAAAACAGTGCCTCCGACCCAACCACACCCTATCTGGACTCTGGATGGAATATTTCAGAATCAGAACTAACATTCGTTCTTTCGAATTCTCGATCAACAGAATTTTCGTTATTTTGCATTTTCGTTGTTTTGATTTCCGTTTTCCGAATATTCGTAATTTAGATTTTTCGTTCATTTTGATTTTCGTTATTTTGAATCTTTGTTCGATATTTTCGTTGTTTCTGTTTTCGTTTTTTGGATTTTCATTCTTTCGTAGTTTCATTGTTTCTAATTTAATTATTTTGTATTTTCGTTGTTTTCCATATTCGTTCTTTTTGATAGTTCGTTTTTCGTTAGAATTTTTAGTAAACCATTTGTTCATTCGTATGCTTACGAATTAACGAATATAATGAATTTTAACGGAAAACAAATTCGTAACTAAACAAATTGCACATGTCTACTAATGGAGTGCAGATCAAACTGCCCATTGGAGCTCTGCCACATGCATATACCATCCATACCTCCCAACTTTTTGAGTTGGGAACGAGGGACACCTATTCAGGGCTGGTGCAAGGATTTTTGACACCCTAGGCGAAACCTAATTTTGCCGCCCCATTGGCTCCACCCCTGGCTCCACCTCCTTTGCCCTGCCCATGTGACAGGAGGCGGCATTATAAAGGAAGTATTGGATCTGCTTCCTCTAGCACTGGCTCCAGTGCTGTGCTGCGCCACTAATTACACTACCGGCCAGACGGAGCAGCTGCCTGAGACTGAATTAGTTACATGCTGAAGCTTGCAGAGCATGCAGACGTGGAGGGAAATCAGCGACTGGGTGCCCATAGGCAGCAGTGCACCTTAGGCGGCTGCCTAGTTTGCCTAGTGGTAGCACCGGCCCACATGTTTTTTTTTTTTTTACAATTATTATTATAAACTATTACTTTATACTGGCTTTTAGAATTTACAAATGCAGCGATTCAGAAATGAGATGAAAGGTTTAGAGCTGGGAAATGCTTTTTGAAAGCTAGTGCATTTTATATACCACTACAGTATATAGATCAGACCAAAATGAGGGACAAATGATGAGGAAAGAGGGACAGAGGGACAATGTTCCAAATCAGAGACAGTCCCTCCAAATCAGGGACAGTTGGGAGCTATGCGCCATCCTATTATCCAATGAGACAGCCAGCATTAGCAGCCAAGATGCTTTTAGGTAGTAGAACAATGGGTGACCCTAGCTCCAAGAGTGCCCCTGGTATTGTATCATGGTGCACCCTTATCAAACACTAACTTAAAAAAAAGAAACCTGTAGGCACCTTGTGTAATCTGTTCCTGTTGTGGGTTAGCAAACCTAGAGGGAACCTAGATAGGTTCATGTTAAAGTTTTCCAAACCACAAACTATGGCAGCTGGGGTTATGAACTTGGAAAATGTGATGTTTTCAAAGCAAATGACTGTGATGTGCAAACCAGTTTCCAAGTTCATATGTGCACAAAAGGCCTTTGTTGAAGCAATGCAATGAATTTCCATGTCTTATTACAAACATCTGCCCAGGGATGGCTCTTTTGTCTGGCTCCAAATTCCCGTTCCCGTTCCTACTCATTAGAATCGTAATCTTTTAATTGCAACGTAAATGTTTCATTGTTAATTATTTGTGCGCTGCTGTTTGCACTCCAGCGATAAAATAAAATAATTATATAAAGTGCCCATTTTTTCTAATGGTGATGAGAAGCTGGAAGATATCATATTCAGCTAATGATAGAATTAAGGATGTGCATGCGGAATGCTAATGTTTCATAATAAATGTGAATTCTGGAAAAGGGAAGGAATATTTTATTTGCAATGCGTGCTTCTTGTAAATGCAGGATTTCCAATCTCTCTCCATACCAGACGGGCAACTGGTGAGGATCTGGTGGCCCCAGACCTCTTCTAATAGGCTTTATGTGATAACGTTTCTGATTGTGTTTATATTTTTGTCATCTAAAAGCAATAGGAAAGCTATTAAAACAAAATCCTTTCATTCGGTGGTAGATTTAAAAAGCAAATTGATGAATTTTAAAATGTTGCTTTCATAACTACTTGCAGCCTGCAGTGGGTAGACAAAATAACAGAAATTATTCAGTGACGTCACAAATCAGCATAGATGAATAGACTTTTTCATCAAAGTTTTACCTTTCATCATTAAAAAGAATCTTTGGACTCATTGACACTTGTGGTAAAGACTGCCACTCCTCTGAAAAGAGATTCGCACTTGGATCGCTTTTAAGAAGTCTTTGACATGTCACCTCTTCACTGCCTATTATTAATTACCTAAATGCCGCACTACTGCACCACAAACATGTGTTTTGTGTAGTAGTATTTGTTTTGTGTGTATTATATTTACACACTCAAGCTTGATTTCCATCACTGGAAACTAGGGATACACCGATACCATATTTTTACAATGAGTACAAGTACTGATACCTTTCTTTTAGTACTCACCGATACCAATTACCAATACCGCAACTGTTTTGTTTACACTTCAGCTGTCAGCAATGGTACAAAGCATTGAAAAGTCATTTACAAATGAATTACCGTATTTATCCTTAAAATCAGGGGAAAATCGTGGGTGCATGTTATACGCCGATCCCCTGATGATCCCACGCTGATTGTGAGCGGAGGAGCGAGCCGCCGAGATACACACAGCCAAGTGTACTCGGCTAGGCTCGGCTCCGCTCACAGTCACGCCCAGTCCCGCCATTGGACCTGTGTTATGTTCATCATAGTGCGGGACTGGGCGGGACTGCGAGAGCCGCCGAGAGCGGCGCCATTTTTAAACTGGAAGGCTGCAAATGACACTGGAGCAAGGCTGCAATGACAAGGCTACACTGACAAGGCTGCAATAACACTGGACAAGGCTCCAGATGGGCACTGATAAGGCTGCATCGATGGACATTTAAATGTCATTTTTTTTTCTTAAACTTCCCTCCTAAACTTGGGGTGTGTGTTATAAATAAATACGGTACACTTTTGTTTTTTAATTTTGCGCTTTTTTTCATAGTGAAACATGTAAATATATGGTAAATATGTAAAAAATATTAACAAATAAAGCAAACAAAAAAACATTTTAATTAATAGTTTAGAAAATAGACATTAACAAAAAAAACAACAGGAAAATAATAATTAAATGGAGAAGGAGAATAAGGAGTTAATTAAGGCTGATTGGAGTAAATTAAGGGTTAATAAGGGGTTAAACAGATGAACAGTCAATAAAAAAAAACTAAAAATGTTTTTCTCTCTTGACAGGTTGCTTTAAATTGACTTCATCTGCAGATTGAAGTTCATCCCTTTGATCTGTAGATGAATAAACAGAAAGATACAAAAAGAACAAATGTTTCTTTTTATATTTCTGTTTCAGTGGCTGAGCAATGCTTTTGATAAACATTGCAGGCTGCTTTTTTTTTTGACAGCTCCAATTGCCGGGACTTTGTTTACATTTCAGCTGTCAACAGGGGAACCCCACTGACAGCTCAGTCATTAGTTGTTAAGGACGCAGCGGTTTCACTCCTTAACAAATGAGTCTGAAAGTATTGGTGTCAGGTATTGAAGAATTTGCATGAGTACCGACACTCATGCAAATGCTTAGTATTGGCACGATACCGGTATCGGTGCAACCCTACTGAAAACTACTCAAAGCATGAACATTCCATTGGAATCATCTCTTTTACATAGACCATGACCTTGTTTTACTGCTTGTAACATGGGCAACCTTGGCACTGCAGCTGTTGTGGCACTACAAGTCCCATGAGGCATTGCAATACTCTGACAGCCATCGGCATAACTCCCAGAGGCAGGGGCTTTGTACTTTCACTACAGCATGAGTACTAAGGTTGCCCATCTCTGGTTTAGAGCAACGGTCTCAAACTGTGGCCCGCAGGCCAGATGCTGCCTTTATCCAGCCTGTAGGCAGGTGCTTACGTGCAGTGAATGTTGGCTATGCTTTCCCTTATCTAGTTAATTGCGTACTGCATTTTTACTCGTTAAATTTGTATTGTGTAAATTCGTATTGAGTCTGCCCGGAAGTTAGGAAGGGATTAATGTTCCGGCTCCTGAGTGTGCATGACCCCTTGTGGCGAGCTATGAATAGAAAGGTAGGCAACCTAGCTGGGTCCATGGATGGGGAATTGCATGGAGGACTGCTGCCACAAGTAACTCTGTTCTCACTTTTCGGGCTCCCCTTGGTGGGTACCTATTTAGGGTACCTACCATATTCTATGGACTTGCACTATTTATAAGGTATGATCTGGGACAGCCTGAAGTTGTGATGAACTAGAGTCATGTATGGAGGAAATCTGAGAGAGCCTATTTCATACTAGCTTGTAACGGCAAAAGTTTTCAAGTAAGTAGTGTTCTGAAGTTTCAACATGGTGCCTGGTCGGAAGTTGCTTGAAAAGGTGTGTATGCATGGTGTATTATAGAACAGTGCTTAGGGGAGGGATGAAGAGAAGTCAATGTGGAAAAATTCCAAAGGTCTAACCTTCAGTGGAAGGAGAATAGGTTATAGTGCCGTTGCTTGGGGCAATTGAAGTAATGTTGGGTGCTTAAGCAGTCAGCCAGCAGGAGTCGTGGTGACATGGCATGGGTGCTCAAAGGCTCTGGTAGTAAGGGGATTTTCGAGCTAAGCCCCCTCCCACATACAGGGACTGACATTGCGGCACAGGGCATCCCATGTACCTAGCCTGAGGTTTCACAGAAGAGAATGAGAGACCTCACTAGAGCAGCTCGGGAACAGGTGAGGAGATGATCTCTTGAGTCAGGGAGATGTCTCGTGATGTCACTGGGAGTGAGGTGACACGTCATGCTGTGCTGGTGGAGTGGGGTACAGGCTCCACGGTATCCACTCGGAAATGTGGAGAATTTACAGAGCAGCCAAATATGAGGTGTGTGTATTAAATAAGAGGATTGTACAGGAAGGGTTGCTCTGCAAATGAAGTATACTAAGTCAGAGTGCGGCCTTAACAATGATTTCATGTGACAGTGGCCTGTGTAGTACAGGTATTAGCAAGGACTACAGTGCCCTCTGGGCACTATTCTTCCCACAGACACCCATAGTGAGACAAAATTCTATCCGGTGACACCAACAATGGGGCACTATTCCTCCCACTGGCACCAACTATGGGACATTATTCCTTCCACTGGCACCCACTATGGGACATTATTCCTTCCACTGGCATCAACAATGGGCATTATTCCTTCCACTGGCACCAACAATGGGGCATTATTCCTTCCACTGGTACCAACAACAGGCCAATACTTTATACAGTTATATCAAACTTTTTTTTTTAATAAATAAAAGCTGACCATTGTGAGTACCCCAGTGTTAAATGGTTTGTCTCAACACTCTAAAGCCTCGTACACACGATCGGACTTTCCGACTGGAAATGTGTGATGAAAATCTGACCATTTGTATGCTCCATTTTTTTCCTTGGACAAATGTTGGATAGCAGGTTTTCAAATTTTCTGCGAACAAATGTGTGTTGTCGGATTTTCTGAGCGTGTGTACACAAGTCCGTTGGACAAAAGTCCAAAGTACAAACACACATGCTCGGAAGCAAGGACAAGCCGGAAGCGGTCGGTCTTGTAAACTAGCGCTCGTAATGGAGAATTAACATTCGTGACGTGGCAAATTATGAAATCTTGAAATGCAGCGCACAATTCTCTTCTTCTTTAATGGGATAATAATGAAGCTGATTTGCTGGTGATACTGATGGAGTTATTGCAAACAAATTTTCAAAGTCTTTTTCTTTTTTTTCTAGTGCTGTCATATTATTATGCTTTTTTATAAAAAAATGTATTTGTGCAAGTTACCACAACACCATTATCCTGTAGTTTTTAAGATCAAAGATACAACTATGTTGGTGTCCCTTGTTAATTTTACATTGTATTTTTTTAAATGTAACTGCCTACTCCCGAACTGCCATTTGAAGTAAAACACATAGCCAAGTATTATTCTCCATAATTTTTTTTATTGTGCATTAAAAAAAGAAAACAAATAAAATTATACATGCTATCTGCCAATAGAACTTAACCAAAAAAGTGCATTCTATGCATCCAAAAATGTAGAAAATATAACAAATCAAACTGAAAAGTGCAAAATGAAAAGCAAGAATAGAAAAGCGCGAATCAATACTCACCAAACTTCTACTAACATGAAATTAGCAGAAGGAGCCCAAAGGGTGGCGCTAAAGCTGAAAAAGCACGTAATACGTCACTACGTTCGTGATTGCTGGCCAACATTTGTGTGGCTGTGTATATGCAAAACAAGTTTGGGCCAACACCCTTTGGACAAAAGTTTTGTTGGCCAACAAACCGATCGTGTGTACAAACAAGGCTTTAACTGAGGTTACTGGCCGGATCATCAGGTCAAAATGAAAGAAAGAAAACAGAAAATGAATGCAGCCATCACATATAAGAATTTGTAAGCTGCAATATAGTAAATGTTTGCTTTTGGGTTTAATACTGCTTTGAGTTAGTAAAGATGTAAGATTTTGCGATAACTTAGATCCCTTAAACGGCCTAATCCTGATAATAGGGAAAGACTGTGCAGCTGGTACCTACTGTATACAATGAATAAGTGCCCATTTGCCCCTGCAACCCATAAGCATCAGCCTATTTTGCCAAATTGTCCATCTGGTATTCGTTGGCACTATTTACATACCAGAAATTAATAATATAAGCCGTGGAGCCATGCAGACACCAACCGCTGGATTCCATATTAAATCACATAATGCATATGCTAATGGTTTGCTGATGCAAGACAACACTTCTTTGATTTAATACAATACCCTACTTTTTAATTAAACTAGAGTTTAGTTTATTTACTTTATTAATTTGTGTAGTGACAATAAATTCCACAGCTCTTTACAGAATACCCAAATCATTCACACTAGTCCCTTGCAAGCAATAGATCTTACAGTCTAGGATGTGCAAGAAAATTAGAGAAAGCAAAACAGTTTACCCGCTCTGATGTGATCTTGCCAACGGTTTAGACATCAATGGCTGTGTGTTGAGTTATTTTGAGGGGACGGCAAATTTACACTGTTATACAAGCTGTACACTCACTACTTTACATTGTAACAAAGTTTCATTTCTTCAGTGTTGTCACATTAAAAGAAATAATAAAATGTTTACAAAAATCTGAGGGGTGTACTCACTTTTGTGAGATACTGTATATTGGGGTTGATTTACTAAAGGCGCTATAAACAAAAAAAAGAGCGACAATTTTGAAAAATAATTTTTCTAAAAAAAGCCATTTTTTTCTCAGTTTAGGCCGATATGTATTCTTCTACATATTTTTAATTAAAAAAAATCGCAATAAGTGTATTTTGATCGGTTTGCACGAAAGTTATAGCGTCTACAAAATAGGGGATAGATTTATGGCATCTTTATTATTTTTTTTTTTTTTTACTAGTAATGGCGATAATCTGCAACATTATGGCGGACACATCGGACAATTTTGACAAATTTTTGGGACCATTGGCATATATACAGCGATCAGTGCTATAAAAATGAATTGATTACTGTAAAAATGTCACTGGCAGTGAAGGGGTTAACACTAGGGGCACTCAAAGGGTTAACTGTGTTCCCTGGGAGGTGATTCTAACTAAAGGGGAAAGGGACTGACTATAAGAAGTGACGGATCATGGTTCCTAGCTAATAGGAACACACAATCTGTCATTCCTCACAGAGCAGAACACGGATTTGTGTGTTTACACACACACTTCCGTGTTCTGTCCCTCATGCTTGTGATCGCTCGTGGACGGTGGTCATCGCGGCCCTCGGCCACTAGCATCGGCACTGTGCAGCGGGCGTGTGCTTGCTATCCCGATCACACGAGCCGTCGTGTAGCTACGGCGGTTCGTGGGATCGTGCCCACCTGCCGCAGTATAGTGACGGTGGCTGGTCGGCAAGCGGTTAAAGAGGAAGTAAACCCTGATGGGTTTTTCCCCTGCAAAGTAAAATCATAATGGGCTAGTATGCATCACATACTAGCCCATTATGTTGCACTTACCTGCAAACGAAGCCTGCAATGTCACCTTTGTCCCTGCTGGTGGCAGCATACATACTCACCCCTCTTCCTTCTGTGGCTGCGAACTCTGGCTCTGTGACTGGCCGGAGTCGCATGAGGTCACTCCCACGCATGCGGGCCCTTAAGAAACATTACTATCGTATTACATCGGCGCCCAGTGTATATGGCAAATATCTCCTAAACAGTACAGGTTTAGGAGATATTTTCAGTACCTACAGGTGAACCTTATTATAGGTAAAAGTAGTGTAACCATGTTTACAAGCACTTTAAAATCTCTTCCCAATGGCATCTAAAAGTTGGAGGGATATATTAGGCAGCAGGTAAACATGTTGTCTCCGAAGTTGATGTGTTGAAAGCTAAAAAAATGGGCATTGCAGTTTGTTGTGTATGAGGGTGCATAGCCGCAGACTGGTCATGATACCCATACTGACCCGTGTCCACAGACAAAAGCACCTACAATGTGCACATGAGCAAGCATCAGCACTGGGGCACAGAGCAATGGAAGGAGGTGACCAGGTCTGATGAATCACATTTTATTTTGCATCATGTGGATGGCCGGGTGCGTGTGCATCACTTACCTGGAGAAGAGATGGCACCGGGATGTACTATGGGAAGAAGGCAAACCACCAGAGACAGTGTGATGCTTTGGGCAATGTTCTGCTGGGAAACTTTTAATTATGCCATTCATCTGGATGTTACTTGATACATACCAACTACCTAAACATTGTTGCTGACCAAGTACACCTCTTCATGGAAATGATATTCCCTGATGGCAGTGATTTGTTTCACCAGGATAATGCTCCCTGCCACACTACAAAAATGGTTCCTGAATGGTTTGAGGAACACAACAATGAGTTTGACCTGTTGACTTGGCCTCCAGATTGACCATCTGTGGGATGTGCTGGAAAAACAAGCCTGATCCATGGAGGCCCTTCCTCACAACTGCTTTCTCTGGCTGATTGAGAAAACGTTTCCAACTTGTCTGTTCATCAAACTTTTCACTGCTGTTGAACAGAGAAGGCCATACATTATCAAAATGCCTCCGGTTCCTGCTGAACCAGCTACATTTCAATCAGTCAATGGCCAGCTTTAGCCATACCCTTTTAAAATCACCCACTGAACCACAGAAGTACTTTCTATCCCACCATGTGTTCCACTTTCCCAACCCGGAGCCTTACATACATAAAGAAATACCTTTGCCGTGTTTTACTTGCTAACACAACAAATACTTTGTCTTATCTCGTTGGTTTAGTTTAATCAATCGTTCTCTTGTAACGATTGAGCGTATCAGCCAAAAGCTGCCAGCAGCTGTCCGCCGTTCCTCTTAACCCGAAGGCTCAGAATCCCTCGAGCCCCCGTTGCAGCTCATTTAAAAAGTTCTCCTGTATCGCAGTCACAACATTTCGTCGGTATGAAAGTGTTTTACCTGCCACAGCACAATTACCAGCGGCATGTATTATTAATGAACAGTGCTCCGCTCCGCACATCCAGGTCACTCGCTGCTGTGCTGACACAATACACAATGAATTCTTCCTTCCTCGTTTTAGCAAAGCAAACTGTTTTTAATGTAACACAAGAGAAGAGATGTAGGTGCCATTTAGAGAGCTTGAAATCAAATGCACACATCTATCCGCCATGAAAAGGCCATGCTCTGTGAAGGTACAAGGAAGACCTCCAGCTATAAAACAAGCCTGTTCAACTAGTCATAAAAGACACTATCTCTGATATCGATTCCACTCTTGAGCCTAATCTGGAGGGTGAGAGGGACGGTCGGGAAGGCTCATTTGTTAAAAACCAAACTATGTGAAGTAGAACTGGCAACAGGTGCAGAAATAAAGGAAGCAGGACAATTATAAAAAAAAAAAAAAAGAAAAAACGTAAGTTTCTGAATAAACGTTGTCATTCTTTATTTAAAAGGTGGTAACAATGTTGGTTCCCCAATGAGCTCCGTGCTGACCGTCTTCTTCTCTCTTTATTTCTTTCTTCTCCCCCTTTTTTTTTTTCTTCCGTTACTTTTTCCCTTTCCTCTGTTACCTACATTTAACATATAAAGTAAGACCCCTTTCACACCAAGGGCGTTTTGCAGGCGCTATAGCGTTAGAAATAGCGACTGCAATCTGCCCTAAAACAGCTGCACCATTGTCGCCAGTGTGAAAGCCGGAGGGCTTTCACACTGGAGCGGTGCGCTGGCAGGACGCCAGGAAAAGTCCTGCCAGTAGCTTCTTTGGAGTGGTAAAGGAGCGGTGTGTTTACCGCTCCTCCTCCACTGCTCCCCATTGAAATCAATGGGGCAGCGCTGTAATACTGCCGGCAAAACGCCGCTATTGCGGCATATTGCGGCCAGTTTTAACCCTTTATCGGATGCTAGCGGGGGTAAAAGCGATCCGCTAGTGGCCGAAATGCACCCCAAATCCGACGGTAAAAAAATAGCGTCGTTTTACCACCGACGCTATAGGCGGCTCGTTCTGATAGGGGTCTACAACCTTGGATTGCGAGCGTAATTCTTTCCAGAAACATGCTTGTAATCCAAAGCAAATTTCCCCATAAGAAATAATGGAAACTCAGATGATTCGTTCCGCAACCATTTATTCATAGGTCCTTCAGTTTATAGTCCATATAAAAAGATTATAGTAATGTGATAGGTTGTGTAACGGTAAAATGTCCATCCACAAATGGCCGCTTCCACAAGGGGATTAGAAGCAACATCCAGCAGGAGCTACAGAGTATAAAAGAGAAGAGAGGCGCCTCTAAGTGTAGCAATATGTTGCTAAATTTTGTACCTTCATTAAATGTAACCGTATTGCTACACTTAGAGGCGCTTCTCTTCTCTTTTATACTCAGTTGTGACGTGACGCTACTTGTATATCAAGACAGCGCTTGTATATCAAGTCAAAATTTATAAAAAATGTAGCTTGTCTTGCAAAACGCTCTCAAACCAAGTTACTCTCAAACCAAGGTTTTACTGTATTAGGTTGACCTTAGAGCCTTATACAGTTCTATGTTCAATACAATAATAGTCGCAGGGATTAGTGTCAGGGGTCTCCCCACTTCTCATTACCCATTATTTTCCTCCTACTCATCCCCCCCCCCCCCCCCCCCCATTCCCCTGTACCATGTCTTTGCTCCTGTCTTCAATTATATATAGCTGCATTCCTGGTAACTGATAGGAAATATTTACTCCCTAATCCCTCGTAGATCAGGTTTACGTCCTTTTTTATTTTTCTTGACAATGATGGATAGTACAACTAATTTTTGAATATCAACCTGAGACCATTTTTGACTAATGTATGTCCTTTTTTCTGATGCTGGATTTTGCATATTTTCTCAATTCATATGTTAAAATTAGTTTGCAAAAACTCCATCAGTATCACCAGCCAAGCAGCTTCATTATTATCCCATTAAAGAAGAAGAGAATTGTGCGCTGCATTTGGAGATTTCATAATTTGCCACGTCACAAATGTTAATTCTCCATTACGAACGCTAGTTTACAAGATCGACCGCTTCTGGCTCGTCCTTGCTTCGGAGCATGCGTGTTTGTACTTTGGACTTTTGTCACACAATCGGAAAGTCCAACAACACACATTTGTTGGCCCAAAATTTGAGAACATGCTAGCCAACATTTGTTGCCGGAAAGTCGGACTTACCGCCAACAAGCTCACATCCAACATTTCTCGTCGGAAAATCCAACCGTGTGTACGCTGCATAAGAGTGGTGGTGTGCAGTGGTGTAGGAGTTGGAGGAACAACGTGTTCCAAGAGACACAGGCATCTGACACTCCTGGAAGTGCTGAATTTTAATGGAGGCTGCAGTGCTGGAACATAAGGAGAGTAGGAGACACTGGCCACCAGAGGGAAGTTTCACTTCAATTTTTTAAGAACCTGACAAGGTCACTTTAATGCCCAACTGAACCTTCAGTTTAAAGAATAATTCCAGGCATGGTTATTTTATACATAGTTACATTGGTCCAGCTTGGACCAATGTAACGATGTATGAGGTGTGTCTAAAAAGTTTGGGGAATGGTCCGATATCTTAACGGCAACATAGGCCAGGTGCAAGGGCATGCACATGACTATCCAGAGACACGCGTCGATAAGCGCCACTTAGCATGGAGTACATGTGACCGCCAGGGTAAACCCGCTGCAGGCAGTTGAACGTAGTCAGTGTGAGAGGGAGGGTCACAGTGCAATGGAGGAATGAGTGAACATCAAGTTCTGCTACAAATTGGGGAAAATGGCCACGGAGACGCAACATAAAGCAAAATAGATGTGTGGTAGGCATAGTTACATTGGTACAAGCTGGGCTAATGTAACTATGTATAAAATATACATTGCTGGAACTCATGTCTACATCAGTTAAATATTGTAAATTTCAAGTGCATTAGAATAAAATATGTCATACAGTTTTATAGTTAGTAAGGTTGAATAAAGACACCAGTCCATCCAGTTCAACCTGAGCGAGTGTCTACACTGTCCCTATCCCTGTACATTGCACTCTCACATCAGTCCTTACCCTCAAGGAGCCCACAATCCAAGGTCCCCATTCATATATTAGGGCCAATTTTTTTTTTTTGGACAGAAGCCAATTAACCTACCTGCATGTCTTTGGATTGTGGGAGGAAACCGGAGTACCCGGAGGAAACCCACACAGGCACAGGGAGAACATGCAAACTCCAGGCAGGTAGTGTCATGGTTGAGGATTTGAACCAGTGACCCTTCTTACTGCTAGGTGAGAGTGCTAACCACTACACCACTGTGCTGCCCCGTTTGTTTTCCTTATAAAAGTCTGTCCCCTTCCAGCAACTGCAGAGAAGAACCCTTGCACTCTGGAGGCAGTGATTTCATTGCCGAGGTCTGACACACCCCCTACAGAGTCTGGGTCTATAGCTCTGTAATCAATCATCAGTAAAGGTCATGATACTGATTAAAGCGGTAGTAAACCGCTGTGTGTGTGTTTTTTGTTTTTTTATTTGCAACCATACTAGCCATAATGTGCTAGTATGATTGGCATACTAGCACATTATGTGAAACTTACCTGAAAACTAAGCCATTCAGCTTAGCGCTGTCACAACTGAGAGGGCTTCCATCTTCACCCGGTCTTCCTTCTGGGGTTTTGCGGACTCAGGCTCAGTGAGCGGCCGGATCCGCGATGACGTCCCTCCCACTCATGCACGTGGGAGCCACCGCTTACGGCACGGGACGCTGAAGGAACATCCCGGGTGGCCGTTTCTTCAGAGCGCATGAGCCGGTGATGTCACCGACTGCATCTAAAGTAAATATGTTATGGTGCATGTTTAGGAGATATTTACACTACCAATAGGTAAGCCTTATTATAATGTTACCTATAGGTAAAACTCAGAGATGGGAGTTTACTCCCACTGTAAAGAGCACTGTCCCTGACTCCACAGGGAGTGTGTCAGACGTCTTCAGTGAGATCACCTTCCCCAGAGAGATTCTGCAGCATGCTGGAAGAACACAGGCTTTTCCACCTTGGCTATGGCCGCTTACTAAAGAAAAACAACTGTAATGCCGCATACACACGGTAAATATGTGTTGGCCCAATAATAAGGGACTAAAGATTTGTGTGTCACATCCAATATTAAAGGAAAGGGGAAAAATTCCCCTGTGTGGTGGACTTTTAAGGCACACCGTTTTTTACCCAAAAACAAGTTTTAAATAAAATATTGTAGTAAATATGTAAAAAAGTTTATTTGAAAGAGCAACAACGTAAAAGTAAGTACATTAAAAGTAAAGTGTCTAAGCACCATACAAAATCAACAAAATATATGAGTACACATCATAGTTTTAGGTAATCTCTCAAACCCAACATGTTTCGGAGATACGAATAGTTTCCTCCTTCTTCAGGGGTGAGAATACATAGAGAACCCTATTATAGAAAATACAATGAGAAAATAATATATCAGACACTACATCTTATGGCAATATGGGATAAAGAGCACTGTTGAAAAGAAACAAAATGCCGCGTACACACGGTCGGATTTTCCGACGGGAAATGTTTGATGTGAGCTTGCTTTCGGAAAGTCCAACCGTGTGTATGCTCCATCGAACATTTGCTGTCGGAATTTCTGCCAACAAATGTTTGATAGCAGGTTCTCAAATTTTCCGCCAACAAAACTTGTTGTCGGAAAGTCCGATCATGTGTACACAAAAGTTCACGCATGCTCTGAATCAAGCAGAATTAGCCATTGGCTATTGAACTTTCTTTTTATAGTCCCGTCGTACGTCACCGCGTTCTCACGTTCAGAATTTTTGGCCAACATTTGTGTGACCATTTGTATAAAAGACAAGTTTGAGCCAACATCCTTCGAACAAAAATCCACGGTTTTGTTGTCGGAAAATCCGATCGTGTGCGCGCGGCATAAGACTTTGCACACATTTTTTTGTTGCACCTAAAATGTAATTAGCTCATTTAAACTAGTTTTAATGCTCACTGCAGGACACGGACAACAATCAATACCTGACAGCCTTCCCTACTCCAAAACAAAAGGTTCTGCCTTTAGCTACACATTATTGTTTATGTGCACTGTGTTCAGGCAGAATTGATTGGCAGACATACCAAAAGAGCGCCAGGAATGGCAAAAGACAATCACTGTTCAGCATTACTAAGCAGGAAGCACGGTCTGCAATTGTAATTAGAAAATGACTGCCCCGTATACATACTGTATATGTCCAAACTATACATAGAAGCATTTTTTTTTCACAAGCATTGATATGAGCATGTTTATTGATATTTTTATTGATTTTGATATTTATTTTTATTGATATTTATATTTATTTTTATTGTTTTTTATTTTATCAATATTTATTGATATTTATTGATATTGATATATACAGTATCTCACAAAAAAAATCACATTTTTGTAAATATTTTATTCTATCTTTTCATGTGACAACACTGAAGAAATCACACTTTGCTACAATGTAAAGTAGTTAGTGTACAGCTTGTACAACAGTGTACATTTTCTGTCCCCTCAAAATAACCCAACACACAGCCATTAATGTCTAAACCGCTGGCAACAAAAGTAAGTACACCCCTAAGTGAAAATGTCCAAATTGGGCCCAATTAGCCATTTTCCCTCCCCGGTGTCATGTGACTCGTTAGTGTTACGAGACCATACAGCGGTTTAACAGGACAGGTTCCATTCAGAACAGGCCTCGCCATGGTCGACCAAAGAGGTTGAGTGCACGTGCTCAGCGTCATATCCAGAGGCTGTCTTTGCGAAATAGACGTAGGAGTGCTGCCAGCATTGCTGCAGAGGTTGAAGGGATGGGGGGGGGGTCAGCCTGTCAGTGCTCAGACCATACGCCACACACTGCATCAAATTGGTCTGCATGGCTGTTGTCCCAGAAGGAAGCATCTTCTAAAGATGATGCACAAGAAAGCCTGCAAAAAAAGTTTGCTGAAGACAAGCAGACTAAGGACTTGCATTACTGGAACCATGTCCTGTGGTCTGATGAGGCCAAAATAAGCTTATTTGGTTCAGATAGTGTCAAGCGTGTGTGGCGGCAACCAGGTGAGAAGTACAAAGACAAGTGTGTCTTCCCTACAGTCAAGCATGGTGGTGGGAGTGTCATGGTCTGGGGCTGCATGAGTGCTGCCGGCACTGGGGAGCCACAGTTCATCGAGGGAACCATGAATGTCAATATGTACTGTGACATACTGAAGCAGAGCATGATCCCCTCCCTTGGGAGACTGGGCCTCAGGGCAGTATTCCAACATGATAATGACCCCAAACACACCTCCAAGACGACCACTGCCTTGCTAAAGAAGCTGAGGGTGTCGTGGATATTTCACCACACTCTTGCGCTAATAAGTGCCTTTCAATCTTATGATATAATGCGCCCTCCGATCGTATATCTCCCTGGATCCCCAGTCCCAAAAACAGACATTACCACAAGTCTCACGTCATCTCAGCATCGGCCCCCTTCAATGGGCCAGCTTCCTTCTTTTATTCACAGACAACAAAAAGGAATTACAAAGGTTTGTGACCTCACAGGAAATTGAATGACCATATAAGGATTTGAAACAATACAATGGAGAAGGAGGTGGTGTCTTTACAGACAGCCAATAAAGACATTTGTTTTCCTTCAAAAGAACCAATCACAGACCTGTATACTTTCAAATAGGTTTAGCAAACTGACAATTCCGTTGATAGTAATCCTTAGTACACATTGTTCGAAGAGAACAATGTGTACCTGGATTATGCTACCTTCCCTGTGGATGGAAAGTTATCTGCAGATGTATGCCTCCAATCCCAGCATGTGCTGATCAGACACAGCAGAGACGATGAGCGCACATCTGCACACAACAGACCCCTGCAGAGCAAACATATGCCCCCCGGACGAACGTCTGTGCAATGCACAGGGGCCCCTTCACCGGCTTACACATCCCCACTCCGCAAACATCTCTTTCCAATCCCAGGAAGTTATCCACTACTTAACAGGTCTAAACCAGCGTCAGTCTGCCTCAGTCAGCTCTTTAGAGCAGGCTGGGACAGAATGAAAACTGGGGACTCTTATGACAAAAATACATCTAAAACATCTTCATAAAATTTTCCCCAACAGTTCCTCCTCTTTGTCATATGATCCAATGAGTCCCTCGATGAATCTTGATCTTCTTCTTACACCTGGCCTTACAGTCCATATGAGTCTATAAAAAGGAAAACACGGCTTGACATGGAGACTCTGTTCTTCAGTAGAGATGACATGGTGAGCTGTAGTAGTCGCTGGTCGGTCTGGGATCCTCTGTGTCTTGTTTGCAGGTCTGGCGTCTTGGGCGTCTCATTGAGGAAGATGTGGTCATCTGCTCGGGCTCTGGTCACGCGTCCAAATCAGGCAACAGGAGCACCTCATCACGATATATATAAGGAATAGAAACAAAAACAACATGAGTAAATATACCCCTACTTCCTTCAACTATGATCAGCTGCAAAAATAAAAATTAAATCACCACAGATTTCCAAACTGTTAAAAAGGCACACTTGTGGGCTACCTAGTTGTCCCGATACCGAAGCTGGTGAGAACCAGAGCTATTGTCAAAATTATAATTAATTTTACCCTCTAGAAATGTATCGATAAATTCCATTTACAAGTGTCTGTTTGGAGTCTTTACTAGTTTGTCACAACTCCTCACACCAATATACCTATATATCATACACCGCTGTCATCACTGGGGTACTAGAGCTCCGTGGAGACTCAGAGTAGACCCAACAATGTGTCCTGTTCACTTTCTTAGCTAGTTAGAAAATACACTTTAAAAATAAAAATAAAGATACTTCTTGTTGTTGTCTTGTTCATCAATCTTCTCTGCAACGTCCCAGTCACCTGTCACAAACTTGGCTAGAATTAGAGTGGTTAGTATCATTGGTTTGAAAAATTGTCATTCTCAGCATTTTCATCCCCCCTTTTCCTCCTCATTACCAAGTGGAGGAAGACATGCAGGGTTTAGAATGGTGCAGAGCCTCAGAAACTCCTTGGACCTGAAACGATACTTATACACACAAGTTATTACTCTGTCATTCTTAAACAATACAACATTCGTATACATTCGTAAATTGTCAATGACATTCGTCGAAACCGATAATAGCTAAATCCTCTGTAACCCTTATTTTCACGTTCTTACTAAAATACAACACCCGCTGTCACGGTAGGTTCAGACTTATTCTTGTTACCACATACAACATGACAACTAAAACTTGGGACAAACATTTAGATACAAATGTGGGGGAGATATTTCATAGTTCCCAAATCAAAAATTAAAAACAACCAAATGGAATGCTGCCTTTACTCTTAGCGATAGAAAAAAAAATACATACAATGGGACAGACAGGAGAGCATCTCAGAATATTGTATGGACCAGCCACACAAATTTCTGAAATGGGCATCTGAATTTTAAGCACAGTTCCTCCTCTGAGAATCACAAAAGCATGTACTACACATCCATTAATGCACTCACTATTACAGATTTCTGAAGCCACAGCTGAACTACTTCCAAAATATTTTTTTTATTCTGGGGTCTCGTACCACCAGACATCAAAAATACCTTCCAAAGGAATACACCTTACTGTACCCTCTGACCATATATGTCACACTTTAAGGGGTCTCATGTCCGGAGCCCCAAACCCAGATCTCATGTGTAAGGCAGTTGTCTGACTGGTGTGGAGCCTCATTTTTTTCCTCCAATGCATGGATGGCCAACATTACCCATGACGATTCGAATCGCTTATGAAGTGTCCCTGCGTCCAGGGCACCTTTGCACTAATTTTCGGATCAGTACTGCTTAGTGACTAATTTTTACAGTACTGGCACCCGGCGTTCTCCGATTATTATACTCGGCCTCCCGGTGTGATAGCGTACTAATCCTCACATTTACGTGCTCTACTACCGGTTATCGGCAGCCCCATAAATGTGTTGTCAGACAAACTACAAAACACCATGAAATCCTCCACTATTCAAAACAAATATTATGGCTTCTCTCTGTACCTTGATATTACAATAACTTGAATGCCTCCCCAAAACAGTATTACAATATAAACCTTAATTTACTTTAAAAATCAAAATGATTTTGTCCTAAGTCAAAAGACCCCAGGCCCCTCCCATCAACTTCCTGTTGCACACCTGAACAGGAAGAGGGAGGGGGAGGGGAAGCCTTGCATAGCTTTATATTTTGTCTATCAAGACATTAGAAAAATCTATGGCTAACATCAGCATATAAAAAACTTGTGGGTGGAATAAATCCCCATATTGCAATCCCCCTTGACTCACATATCCCCTGGGAAGTCAAACCACAAGTTTTAAAACCAGAATACCACACAACAGTGCAACAAAAGCTAAAACTGAAGCTCCTGCAAAAAGACGACTGAAAAAGGTCAATCAAAACCCTTCCCTTCCACTGCAGGCCACAAACAATCAAAAACAACACACACTGTTTTAAAAGTATAAAAACTGAAACTATTGAATTCACTTAAAAGGAAACGGTGCCTTAAATTGCGCCTCTATAAACAAAAATAGCAATTCCACCCAAACACAGCGGACACAAAATGGCAGCCGGGCCAAACGAAAATCAAGACCTGGCCCATGGTGAAAAAATGGCGCCATTAATTCAGTACAAGATTTTGCTCGGGGCTAAAATTAGCAGAAACAAAAAGGCAGTTGCAGTAATTGAAAATCGGTCAACGGAAAAATGATGGATGAAATCCGGACTACAGAAAAATGGCCGACATTAACAAATGAAAACCAACACAAAAACAGGATTTCTCCCTACAAAAAACTGACCATATAATTGAGACACCAATATTAACACTTATCCCTAGACAAACACTTTAGGCTATGTCAATTAGGGCCTATACTAAAATATAGGCATATTAAACTAAACAGTATTGGGTGGCACAGTGGTGTAGTGGTTAGCAAAAAAGCTGCTGGTTTGAATCTCAACCACGACACTACCTGCCTGGTTTCTGCATGCTCTCCCTGTGCCTGTGCGGGTTCCCTGAGGGCAGGGACCGATGTGAGCATGTGATGCATGTGCAGGGCCCTGCGCAAACCGATGGTGCTATATAGGACCTTAAACACATATGAGCATCTTAATGAGACACAATGCACAGGGACAAACTGCAGACACACACACTCACTCAGGTCAAACTGGATGGACTGGTGTCTCCACTCAACACCACCACCCATGTAACCATGTAATATATACAAAAATGCCAAAGTTACCTAAAACATGAAATACAATGTCATAACCATACACTCTTGTCCCAAATACAAAACACAATATTTGGCTCTTAGAGTTAGGAAGTCAACAGCACTCCCCCCATGTTCTTAGCTAGAAGGCTGAGACCCCCCAGAGGGTGTAAACAGCTTCTATTGTGTCCCAACAATACATGGCCTCTTGGATAAGAAACAGGTTTTTCAACTTAAAATCAAACCCTTTAAAAATATTTTTACACTTATGGGGACATGTGTCTTGGTCATAAAGGTAAAAATCACAGTTCATCAATTTCCCATATACATCACAAATATCATACAACATACAGTTACACAGTCTGCTCGGTCACACACAACATTGTACACTGATTACACATACACTCGGGCGGCAAATCCAAATCACACACACACACACACATACATCCAAATCACACACACACACACGCACACACACACACACACACAGACATTCATATACACACACACACAGACATACGATCAAAATTCGAGCATTATAACAAAAGACAAAAACATTTGTGTTCTTTTTGCAAAGCTGAGCTTCCCCAAAGCATCAGACAGAGAAAACGTACCCCTTTTGTCTCAGGACAACAAACGTGTCTTGTACTGGGCTCTGTTTTCCCCCTTTCTCTGCCTGTGATGAGGGAAAGCTCCGTTTGCCCCGTAAATACCTGGCCCGCCATCTTAACTGTAGTGGATATTTCACCACACTCTTGCGCTAATAAGTGCCTTTCAATCTTATGATATAATGCGCCCTCCGATCGTATGTCTCCCTGGATCCCCATTCCCATAAACAGACATTACCACAAGTCTCACGTCATCTCAGCATCGGCCCCCTTCAATGGGCCAGCTTCCTTCTTTTATTCACAGACAACAAAAGGAATTACAAAGGTTTGTGACCTCATAGGAAATTGAATGACCATATAAGGATTTGAAACAATACAATGGAGAAGGAGGTGGTGTCTTCACAGACAGCCAATAAAGACATTTGTTTTCCTTCAAAAGAACCAATCACAGACCTGTATACTTTCAAATAGGTTTAGCAAACTGACAATTCTGTTGATAGTAATCCTTAGTACACATTGTTCGAAGAGAACAAGGTGTACCTGGATTATGCTACCTTCCCTGTGGATGGAAAGTTATCTGCAGATGTATGCCGCCAATCCCAGCATGTGCTGATCAGACACAGCAGAGACGATGAGCGCACATCTGCACACAACAGACCCCTGCAGAGCAAACATATGCCCCCCGGACGAACGTCTGTGCAATGCACAGGGGCCCCTTCACCGGCTGACACATCCCCACTCCACAAACATCTCTTTCCAATCCCAGGAAGTTATCCACTACTTAACAGGTCTCAACCAGCGTCAGTCTGCCCCAGTCAGCTCTTTAGAGCAGGCTGGGACAGAATGAAAACTGGGGACTCTTATGACAAAAATACATCTAAAACATCTTCATAAAATTTTCCCCAACAAGGGTAAAGGCGATGGACTGGCCAAGCATGTCTCCAGACCTAAACCCTATTTAACATCTGTGGGGCATCCTCAAACGGAAGGTGGAGGAGCGCAAGGTCTCTAACATCCACCAGCTCTGTGATGTCGTCATGGAGGAGTGGAAGAGGACTCCAGGGGCAACCTGTGAAGCTCTGGTGAACTCCATGCCCAAGAGAGTTAAGCAGTGCTGGAAAATAATGGTGGACACACAAAATATTGTCACTTTGGGCCCAATTTGGACATTTTCACTTAGGGGTGTACTCACTTTTGTTGCCAGCGGTTTAGACATTAATGGCTGTATGTTGAGTTATTTTGAGGGGACAACAAATTTACACTGTTATACAATCTGTACACTCACTACTTTACATTGTAGCAAAGTGTGATTTCTTCAGTGTTGTCACATTAAAAGATATAATAAAATATTTACAAAAATGTGAGGGGTGTACTCACTTTTGTGAGATACTGTGTATATATATATATATATATATATATATATATATATATATATATATATATATATATATATATATATATATATATATATATACACACACATATACATTATATTATACTATATATTATACTATAATATATGATATTGATATTTATTGATATTGATGTAGCGCCCACCACCTTTAGGTGGGTGCTAGTAGGTAAGTGTTAGGTAAATTGCCAGTGCCTTACCCTTTTGTTTAGGCCTGGTTGTTAAATTTGGTTTGGGAGGAGTGTTAGAATAGAGGGGGGTGTGACCACCTGTACTCTGCCCCGAAAGACCTCCCTTGCTTTCCAGGGGAAATGTTCTGGAAAGAAGGCGGACTGGGGACTGGGGTGCAGGCAGTTTGTATGGATAGCCCTGGTCCAATCATTCATTTGTATTGGCAGGGGCAGGACTGATATATAAACTGAGGTCACATGCTTCCTGGGGGGGGATGGGAGAAATCTGAGTCCAAAGAAACAGCCAAAATGTGACTCTAAGGAGCATGCTTGAAGGCCTGGGGGTTCAGAGACCCCAAGCCTAGATAGCAGGAACTAAACCCGAAGGCCTGAGGGTTCAGAGACCTCCGTGCTGGATGGTTCAGCACCAATTCACCAAAAGAAACCCTGGGAGAAGTGAACTGGGCATCCCGGCTGGGATGGTTCTAACCATGAGGACCGGGAAGTAGCTGCAAAGAGGATGGAGTAGACCGGGATATCATCCAGGACTTTCCTGAACTGGCCTGGGAAGATCGCAGGAGTCAAGATAGGCAGGTGAGGCCTGGGGCTTCCAGCATCCACATACCAAGATGCTTTTCAGAGGGGCATCAGTCAGTTCACTAAGGGAAAGGGACTTTAACTACTCTCAGGAACCAGGAGAAAGAGGCAGCTCATACATTTCCTTAAAGTGGTGTTTCCAAAAAAAGTAGCTTAAAATTCATTAAAAAAATAAATAAATAATTGGAAAAATTTAACTCACCTCTAAATGTCTGTTGCTAGGGGGTCCCTCGTAATCTGCCTCCTTCAGTGCCTGGGCACTGACATTACTTTCCCTCGGCGCAGTCAGTCATCTGGGACACGTGGCAGGTCCCAGATGACTGTGCGGCGTATCACGGCGCGCGGTGCCGCGAGCGCATGCACAGTGGGTGCCCGGTTGTGAAACCACAGCCGGGTGCCCACAATAAGAATGCCGGCGCCGCGAGCGGAGCGGGGATCGAGGTGGGGCTTTGTTCCCCCGCATCGCTGGACCCTGGGACAGGTAAGTGTCCGATTAGTAGTCAGCAGCTGCAGTATTTGTAGCTGCTGACTTTAAAAAAAAATTTTTTAAGGGGCACCCCACTTTAAATACATTTGTAAAGGACTACAATCAAGAAAATAAAGTTATCTTTTCAACATGATTGACTGTATGCTGAAGTGATTTGTGCAGTGGTGGAAGAATGGAGGTATGTTGGCAGTAAAGTATGAACACACCCAGCAGCTCCCAAGGGAGTAGTGCGCTACATTGATATTTATTGAGTATTGATAATAAGATGTTTATATTTTCATGCCTATATAAAAAAAAAAAAGAATTTGACTTTAAGGCCTGAACAGCACTGTGTGTTGTACATTTTTTATATTACTGATCAGTGAATACGAACATTTAAATAATTCATGGTCAAATAAATCTGCCTGTGAGCTCTGAACAACCACCATAACATCAGCGCTGTTTGGTGGGCACGCATATTTTGTCCCTAATGGCAATTTGGGAGACACATTCTGCAATGCTTCACTTGCTGAGAATAAAAATAGACAATGCATATTGTGCCACCATCAGCTACTGGTTATGTGTAATTAAAATTTATATCCATCAAGAAGTCTGTATTTGCCTCGTAAAACTGGACATGTGCGGAGGAGACAGCGTCTCTGTACAATGCAATTTAGGACCTTGTGGCTGGTAATTTTTCTAGACTGAGTACTTGTAAGCTGCTGATTATAAATTCTCTTGTATCACTCTAGAGGCCCGATGTTCTCATTATTTTCCTGCTCTCTGAATTCTGGGTGCATTCTGCTACTAAAATTAGCAGCTTACTCTGAATAGGTGATATGGGCTGATGAATACATAAAGGGAGGGCAGTGAAAGTGAAAATGGGATGTTAAAGGAAACCTGTACTGAGAAATATGAGTATCGTCATAACTAAACTCCAAAAGGGAATGCTAGTTGCATGGCAGTCATTTCATCCTAGTGACCGCAAACAAGTATGCAGAAAGTGAAGTCAGGGTGAAGCTAGATTAGAACTTCTGGCTTGCATACTTCTTCCAGGTCAATGAGAAAGTATTTTAAAGGCCAATTGAACCCTCAGTTTAAATCAGCTAAATACATTCCAGCTGCATCAAAACAAAAGGGGTTTAAAGCGGAGTTCCAGCCACAAACATTTTTTTTTTTTAAAAGTCAGCAGCTACAAACACTGTAGCTGCTGACTTTTAATAAGGACAATTACCTGTCCAGGGAGCCTGCAATGTCGGCCCCCCTGAGGTCCAATTAGGTGCAGGTGCCGCCATTCTAACTAAGAGAAACCGACAGTGGAGCCTTGCGGCGTTACAGCTGGTTTCCTACTGGGCATACGCGAGTCGCGCAGTGCTTTGTGAATGGCCTGCTTGTCTTCTGGGACACACACAGGTCCCATAAGACACCGGGGGTGGGGGGGGGGGGGGCTCGCCGCACAAGAGGACATGATGTCCTGGAACGGAAGTACACTTAGTACTTCAGAAAAAGGTAAAAAAAAAGTTTTTTAAATATCCAAAAACAAGCGGTGGAGGGGTGGTCTTTAGTTTAAGACCACCTTTCAAATGTGGGTGGAACTCCATTTTAAAGTCTTAAAGTGGATGTAAACACACTCTCATCCTTTCTAAACTACTCCAATATTGGTTATCTAGAAGGATATACAGTGGCTTGCGAAAGTATTCGGCCCCCTTGAACTTTTCAACCTTTTGCCACATTTCAGGCTTCAAACATAAAGATTAGGGATGGGCCCGATGCTCGATGCGAACCCATGTTCGCATCGAGCACCGGGTGTTCGCTCGCTCGGCGAGCCCAGAACTATTTTGGCCGCTCGCATCACGTTCGTGTGATGCGAGCGGCCCCGCAATGCATTGCGGCCGGCGCGGCCGGCGCAGTGCATTGCTGGCTGATGATTGGCCAAGCATGCACTGTGACCCCGCATGCTTGGCCAATCACAGCGCCGGAAACTCGAAGAGCCATAATTGGCTACAGGCAGGACGCCTGTAGCCAATTACAGCTCAGGGGCTTTAGTACACCCCCCCCCCCCTATAAAAGGCCGCCACGCCGTCTGCGCCGGTCACATGCTGTTCCGGCGTAGATAGAGCAGGATCGTTCTGTGTCACTCTGCTGGATTTAGTTAGTTAGAGAGATTTACTTAGAGAGATTGAGTTAGATAGATTCATTTAGAAAGATTGATTTAGTAAGAGGGGCTTGTAGTGTGTTCGTGGCAGGCACTGGCAGCAAACAGAGCTCCTGTATTTTGTTCCCAGAAGCACCTATAGGACTTGTAGTGTGTTCGTGGCAGGCAGGCAGAGCTCCTATATTTTTGTTCCCAGAAGCACCTATAGGACTTGTAGTGTGTTCGTGGCAGGCAGGCAGAGCTCCTATATTTTGTTCCCAGAAGCACCTATAGGACTTGAAGTGTGTTAGTCCCATCACACAGAGATCATATATTTTGTTCCCAGAGGCACCTATAGGACTTGAAGTGTGTTAGTCCCATCACACAGAGATCATATATTTTGTTCCCAGAAGCACCTAAAGGACTTGAAGTGTGTTAGTCCCATCACACAGACCTATATTTTCTTCCCAGAAGCACCTATAGGACTTGAAGTGTGTTAGTCCCATCACACAGAGATCATATATTTTGTTCCCAGAAGCACCTATAGGACTTGAAGTGTGTTAGTCCCATCACACAGACCTATATTTTCTTCCCAGAAGCACCTATAGGACTTGAAGTGTGTTAGTCCCATCACACAGAGATCATATATTTTGTTCCCAGAAGCACCTAAAGGACTTGAAGTGTGTTAGTCCCATCACACAGACCTATATTTTCTTCCCAGAAGCACCTATAGGACTTGAAGTGTGTTAGTCCCATCACACAGAGATCATATATTTTGTTCCCAGAAGCACCTAAAGGACTTGAAGTGTGTTAGTCCCATCACACAGACCTATATTTTCTTCCCAGAAGCACCCATAGGACTTGAAGTGTGTTAGTCCCATCACACAGAGATCATATATTTTGTTCCCAGAAGCACCTATAGGACTTGAAGTGTGTTAGTCCCATCACACAGACCTATATTTTCTTCCCAGAAGCACCTATAGGACTTGAAGTGTGTTAGTCCCCATCACACAGAGATCATATATTTTGTTCCCAGAAGCACCTATAGGACTTGAAGTGTGTTAGTCCCATCACACAGACCTATATTTTCTTCCCAGAAGCACCTATAGGACTTGAAGTGTGTTAGTCCCATCACACAGACCTATATTTTCTTCCCAGAAGCACCTATAGGACTTGAAGTGTGTTAGTCCCATCACACAGAGATCATATATTTTGTTCCCAGAAGCACCTAAAGGACTTGAAGTGTGTTAGTCCCATCACACACAGACCTATATTTTCTTCCCAGAAGCACCTATAGGACTTGAAGTGTGTTAGTCCCATCACACAGAGATCATATATTTTGTTCCCAGAAGCACCTAAAGGACTTGAAGTGTGTTAGTCCCATCACACAGACCTATATTTTCTTCCCAGAAGCACCTATAGGACTTGAAGTGTGTTAGTCCCCCATCACACAGACCTATATTTTCTTCCCAGAAGCACCTATAGGACTTGAAGTGTGTTAGTCCCATCACACAGAGATCATATATTTTCTTCCCAGAAGCACCTATAGGACTTGAAGTGTGTTAGTCCCCCATCACACAGACCTATATTTTCTTCCCAGAAGCACCTATAGGACTTGAAGTGTGTTAGTCCCATCACACAGAGATCATATATTTTGTTCCCAGAAGCACCTATAGGACTTGAAGTGTGTTAGTCCCATCACACAGACCTATATTTTCTTCCCAGAAGCACCTATAGGACTTGAAGTGTGTTAGTCCCATCACACAGAGATCATATATTTTGTTCCCAGAAGCACCTTAGGACTTGAAGTGTGTTAGTCCCATCACACAGAGATCATATATTTTGTTCCCAGAAGCACCTAAAGGACTTGAAGTGTGTTAGTCCCATCACACAGACCTATATTTTCTTCCCAGAAGCACCTATAGGACTTGAAGTGTGTTAGTCCCATCACACAGAGATCATATATTTTGTTCCCAGAAGCACCTAAAGGACTTGAAGTGTGTTAGTCCCATCACACAGATCCTATATTTTGTTCCCAGAAGCACCTATAGGACTTGAAGTGTGTTAGTCCCATCACACAGACCTATATTTTCTTCCCAGAAGCACCATAGGACTTGAAGTGTGTTAGTCCCATCACACAGAGATCCTATATTTTGTTCCCAGAAGCACCTATAGGACTTGAAGTGTGTTAGTCCCATCACACAGACCTATATTTTCTTCCCAGAAGCACCTATAGGACTTGAAGTGTGTTAGTCCCATCACACAGAGATCATATATTTTGTTCCCAGAAGCACCTAAAGGACTTGAAGTGTGTTAGTCCCCATCACACAGACCTATATTTTCTTCCCAGAAGCACCTATAGGACTTGAAGTGTGTTAGTCCCATCACACAGAGATCCTATATTTTGTTCCCAGAAGCACCTATAGGGCTTGAAGTGTGTTAGTCCCATCACACAGACCTATATTTTCTTCCCAGAAGCACCCACAGGACTTCTAGTGTGTTAGTGGCATCACACAGAGCTCCTCTATTTTCTTCTCAGCAGCACCCATAGGACTTCTAGTGTGTTAGTGGCATCACACAGAGCTCCTCTATTTTCTTTGCAGAAGCACCCATAGGACTTCTAGTGTGTTAGTGGCATCACACAGAGCTCCTATATTTTCTTCTCAGCAGCACCCACAGGACTTCTAGTGTGTTAGTGGCATCACACAGAGCTCCTCTATTTTCTTTGCAGAAGCACCCATAGGACTTCTAGTGTGTTAGTGGCATCACACAGAGCTCCTATATTTTCTTCTCAGCAGCACCCACAGGACTTCTAGTGTGTTAGTGGCATCACACAGAGCTCCTCTATTTTCTTTGCAGAAGCACCCATAGGACTTCTAGTGTGTTAGTGGCATCACACAGAGCTCCTCTATTTTCTTTGCAGAAGCACCCATAGGACTTCTAGTGTGTTAGTGGCATCACACAGAGCTCCTATATTTTCTTCTCAGCAGCACCCACAGGACTTCTAGTGTGTTAGTGGCATCACACAGAGCTCCTCTATTTTCTTTGCAGAAGCACCCATAGGACTTCTAGTGTGTTAGTGACATCACACAGAGCTCCTATATTTTCTTCTCCTCAGCAGCACCCACAGGACTTCTAGTGTGTTAGTGGCATCACACAGAGCTCCTCTATTTTCTTTGCAGAAGCACCCATAGGACTTCTAGTGTGTTAGTGGCATCACACAGAGCTCCTATATTTTCTTTCAGCAGCACCCACAGGACTTCTAGTGTGTTAGTGGCATCACACAGAGCTCCTCTATTTTCTTTGCAGAAGCACCCATAGGACTTCTAGTGTGTTAGTGGCATCACACAGAGCTCCTCTATTTTCTTTGCAGAAGCACCCATAGGACTTCTAGTGTGTTAGTGGCATCACACAGAGCTCCTATATTTTCTTCTCAGCAGCACCCACAGGACTTCTAGTGTGTTAGTGGCATCACACAGAGCTCCTCTATTTTCTTTGCAGAAGCACCCATAGGACTTCTAGTGTGTTAGTGGCATCACACAGAGCTCCTCTATTTTCTTTGCAGAAGCACCCATAGGACTTCTAGTGTGTTAGTGGCATCACACAGAGCTCCTATATTTTCTTCTCAGCAGCACCCACAGGACTTCTAGTGTGTTAGTGGCATCACACAGAGCTCCTCTATTTTCTTTGCAGAAGCACCCATAGGACTTCTAGTGTGTTAGTGGCATCACACAGAGCTCCTATATATTCTTCTCAGCAGCACCCACAGGACTACCGACTACAATGGCTGGAAGACCGCCAAGGGGAGGCAGAGCGTGCAGAGCCAAGAACACAGGGCAGGCAGGCTCTGTTTCTAGTGGACGTGGCCGTGGCCGTGGACGTGGTCGTGCATCGTCATCAGCACGTGGCCATGGGACACGCGCGTCTTTGTTTTCGGCAGCTGGACATGTGGAGCCGCATCATGCTGAAGGCTTGGTAGAATGGATGACCAAGCCCTCCTCATCCTCCTCATCCTCTCTCACCCAGGCTCAGGGTACTGGCAGAGCATCATCAGCCACCCCTTCCCTAGACCCACCATGTCCTCCTGAGGAGTCCCCCGAACTCTTTGAGCACAGTGTTGGGTACATGCTCCAGGAGGATGCCCAACGATTCGAAGGCTCGGATGATGATACCCAGCTTGAGGAATCTGGCAGTACTGTTCCACCAGCTGCAGCTTACTGCCAGGTTTGCTCTAGTGGTGAAGAGGGAGGGGATGATGAGGTCACTGACTCCACATGGGTGCCTGAAGGGAGAGAGGATGAGGAGGAGGACGAGGAGGAGGAGGATGCGGCGTCACATGTCCAACGAGGCAGGATGCCCCCTGGAGGCCAGGTAGAGGCCAGCACAGCAACTGTACAACACCGCAGAGCTCCGCCTGTGCAGGGCGCTGCCTCTGCACGTTATCAGAAAAGTTCTTTGGTGTGGGCCTTTTTTGAGACGAGTGCATCAGATCGCACCACTGCTATTTGCAATATTTGTCTCAAGCGTATCTCGCGTGGCCAAAACATCAGCCGCTTGGGCACCACAAGCATGACCAGACATATGTCGACCTGCCATGCAGCTCGTTGGCAGGCACACATAAAAGACCCACACCAAAGAACTAAGCGGACCTCTCCTTGCTCCTCATCAGCTGGGATCTCCATCCCCACTACACCTTCAGTCCTCTCTGAAAGCTGCTCTGAGAGGACTGAAGGTGTAGAATTAGGTGTGTCACAACCAAGTACTTGCAGTACACCGACGTCCGATTGCAGCAGGCAAATATCCCTGCCCCAGCTGCTGGACCGTAGAAAGAAGTACACTCCCAGCCATCCACATGCCCAGCGGTTGAATGCTAGCTTGGCTAAATTGCTAGCACTTCAACTGCTGCCTTTTCAGTTGGTAGACTCGGCCCCCTTCCGTGAGTTTGTTCAATGTGCGGTTCCTCAGTGGCAGGTTCCCAAACGCCACTTTTTCTCACGGAAGGCGATTCCGTCTCTCTACCGGCATGTGGAAGGCAATGTCCATGCCTCGCTGGACAGGGCGGTCAGCGGTAAGGTGCATATTACCGCTGACTCATGGTCCAGCAGGCATGGACAGGGACGGTACCTTTCTTTCACGGCCCATTGGGTCACTCTATTGGCAGCTGGGAGGGATGCAGGACAAGGTGCAGTAGTGTTGGAGGTTGTTCCGCCACCACGCCTCCAAAACGCTACTACTGCTACTGGTTGTGACACACCTCTCTCCTCCACCCCCTCCTCTTCTTCTTCCTCCAGTGCTCTGTCCTTGGAACCAGCGGTGCTCCGTAGGCGTACAAGGGGCTACGCAAGTACGCAGGCAAAAAGATGCCATGCCGTGCTTGCGCTGGTGTGTTTGGGGGACAGGAGCCACACTGGGCCAGAGGTTCTGGCAGCTCTGCAGGGGCAGGCCGAGAGGTGGTTGACGCCACGTCAGCTTAAGCCAGGAATGGTCGTTTCTGACAATGGCACCAACCTCCTCTCCGCCCTGCGACAGGGGCAGCTCACCCATGTGCCCTGCATGGCTCACGTCCTCAACCTGGTGGTGCAGTGGTTCTTGGGCAGGTTCCCAGGCTTACAGGATGTCCTGAGGCAGGCCAGGAAAGTCTGTGTGCATTTCCGCCGATCTTATAATGCCAGTGCTCGGCTGACTGAGCTGCAAAAGGAGCTGAACCTGCCCAAGAACCGCCTAATATGTGACATGCCCACCAGGTGGAACTCAACGTTGGCCATGCTGCAGCGACTGCACACGCAGCAGAGGGCCATCAATGAGTACCTTTGCGACTATGGCACCAGGACAGGGTCAGGGGAGCTTGGTTTTTTTTCCCCACGTCAGTGGAGCATGATCAGGGATGCATGCACTGTCCTCTCACCATTTGAGGAGGCCACGAGGATGGTGAGCAGTGACAGTGCATGCATCAGTGACACTGTCCCTCTTGTCCACCTGTTGGAGCATACGCTGCGTGGGATAATGGACAGGGCACTTGAGGCAGAACAGAGGCAGGAAGAGGAGGACTTCCTTGCCTCTCAAGGCCCCCTTTATCCGGACAGTGTTCCTTCTGTCCCACCCATCACACAGGAAGAGGATGAGGAGGAGGAGGAGGAGGAGGATTGTGTGAGCATGGAGGTGGAGCCTGGCACTCAGCATCAGCAGCAGCAGTCTTTTAGGGATGATGTACAGTCCCAACAAACCAGTGGACTTGTACGTGGCTGGGAGGAGGTGGCTGGCGATCATGTCATCCTCAGTGACCCAGAAGACTCCGGACCGAATGCCTCAGCTAACCTACGCTGCATGGCCTCCCTGATCCTGCAAAGCCTGCGGAAGGATCCTCGTGTTCTTCGGATCAAGGAGAGGGACCATTACTGGCTGGCCACTCTCCTTGATCCGCGGTACAAGGGTAAGGTTGCGGACCTTATCTTGCCGTCGCAGAGGGAGCAGAGGATGAGACATCTCAGGGAGGCCTTGCAGAAAGGTCTGTGCAACGCGTTCCCAGAAACTGGGAGGCTACAAACTCCTGGTCCTGGGCGACGAGTTGCTGAGGCTTCGGTCAGTAGCAGAAGGAGCGGTGGGGAAGGTGGACGTCTGACCGATGCGTTCAGACAATTTTTTAGTCCGCAGCCCCAAGGTATGATCGGTTCCAGCAACCATCGCCAGCGTCTGATATACATGGTGCAGGAATACCTTGGGGCAAGGTCAGACTTGGACACCTTTCCCACCGAAAATCCTCTGGCTTACTGGGTCCTGAGGATGGATCACTGGCCAGAGCTTGCACAGTATGCAATTGAGCTACTGGCCTGTCCTGCCTCCAGCGTTCTTTCCGAACGCACATTCAGTGCTGCTGGAGGATTTGTCACCGATCATAGGGTGCGCCTGTCCACCGCCTCGGTTGATCGACTGACCTTCATCAAAATGAATCAGTCTTGGATCACCACCAGCTACCAGGCACCTGAGGTGGATATAACCGAATAATTTTTAATATCACATCCCTTCAAGACTGCCTATGCTGATGCTGAGTGACTGTCCTCTTATGTTCACTGACTATCCTCTTCCTCCTCCTCAATGATCCATGCCACCACACCAGTGCCTAAGGCACAATTTTTCAGCCCCTGTTTAACAGGGGCGTGTACATACAATTTTTATAAAAAAATGCTTCGCAACACGTGTGACTGCTGTGCTCCAAGTACAGTATCTGTGAGGGGTTGCAGTGTTGTGGCACCAGCACCAGTGCCTAAGGCACAATTTTTCAGCCCCTGTTTAACAGGGGCGTGTACTTACAATTTTTTAAAAAAATGCTTCGCAACACGTGTGACTGCTGTGCTCCAAGTACAGTATCTGTGAGGGGTTGCAGTGTTGTGGCACCAGCGCCTAAGGCACAATTTTTCAGCCCCTGTTTAACAGGGGCGTGTACTTACAATTTTTTAAAAAAATGCTTCGCAACACGTGTGACTGCTGTGCTCCAAGTACAGTATCTGTGAGGGGTTGCAGTGTTGTGGCACCAGCACCAGTGCCTAAGGCACAATTTTTCAGCCCCTGTTTAACAGGGGCGGGTAATTACAATTTTTTAAAAAAATGCTTCGCAACACGTGTGACTGCTGTGCTCCAAGTACAGTATCTGTGAGGGGTTGCAGTGTTGTGGCACCAGTGCCTAAGGCACAATTTTTCAGCCCCTGTTTAACAGGGGCGGGTAATTACAAATCTTGATCTAATAGTTCACAGCAGGGCCCATTCCTGCGCCCACCAAGAGTAACTATGAGGGCCTACAGTCTTGTGGCAACACCGTCCACCACCACCGCCAAAGGCCCAATTTTTCTGCCCTGTTCATCAGGTGCTTGCAATTACAAATCTTGATCTAATAACACACAGCAGGGCCCATTCCTGCGCCCACCAAGAGTAACTGTGAGAGCTTACAGTCTTGTGGCAACACCGTCCACCACCACCGCCAAAGGCCCAATTTTTCTGCCCTGTTCATCAGATACTTGCAATTACAAATCTTGATCTAATAACTCACAGCAGGGCCCATTCTTGCGCCCACCAAGAGTAACTGTGAGAGCTTACAGTCTTGTGGCAACACCGTCCACCACCACCGCCAAAGGCCCAATTTTTCTGCCCTGTTCATCAGGTGCTTGCAATTACAAATCTTGATCTAATAACTCACAGCAGGGCCCATTCCTGCGCCCACCAAGAGTAACTATGAGGGCCTACAGTCTTGTGGCAACACCGTCCACCACCACCGCCAAAGGCCCAATTTTTCTGCCCTGTTCATCAGGTGCTTGCAATTACAAATCTTGATCTAATAACTCACAGCAGGGCCCATTCCTGCGCCCACCAAGAGTAACTGTGAGAGCTTACAGTCTTGTGGCAACACCGTCCACCACCACCACCACCCCCAATTTTTCTGCCCTGTTCAACAGGTGCATGCAATTACAAATCTTGATCTATTAACTCACAGCAGGGCCCATTCCTGTGCCCACCAGTCTTGTGGCTACACCAACATCTAATAGGGCAAATTTCTGCAGAGTATATACGCCAGGCCCCTACTTTCAAACATCCAACTTACAAACGACTCCTACTTGCAAATGGAAAGAGAAAACAGGAAGTGAGAGGAAATCTACCCCTAGGAAGGGAAATTCTATCCTGTTAGATTTAATTTGGGAAAAAGGTATCTCCTCTCTACTGATACTTTATCACCAATCCTTGTTTCAATTAAAACCCCACTTTTTCCAAAAACATTTGTCATTGGGACGGAAAGTGAGGTGACATGTTCTGAACAGATGTGCAAAGACAGCAAATGTTACAGGGGTGATAACCCCTCCCTATGTTCTCCAAAAAGCTTAAAAATATATTTTTTTGGGATGGAGCTACACTTCATAATGTACCTGTTCAGATTCTACTTAAGAACAAACCTAAAGCCGCAAGTGGTTTTAAATGGCTTCTTTTTTTCCTTTACAAATGTCATTTTGTGCAAGGACAGTTCTAAACACGGGAAACACATGCCACTTCACAGGCATACTTTAGACACCCCCCAGGTACCATATTTAAAGGAAAATTTCACTTTTTTTTTTTCACTTTATGCATCATTAAAATGACTGCTCCCGAAAAAACGTTAGTTTTTAAAAGTTCTTTTTGCATTGATATATGTCCCCTGGGGCAGGACCCGGGTCCCCAAACCTGTTTTATGACATTAACATGCATATTGGCCGTTGTAATTAGCACTTTTGATTTCGAACGTTCGCGTCCATTATAACGTATAGGGTTCGAAAATTTGCGCGAACTTTCGGTCGGTTCGAAGGTTCTGGTGCGAACCGAACCCGGGGGTGTTCGGCTCATCCCTAATAAAGATATAAATTTTTATTTTTTGTGAAGAATCACCAACAAGTGGGACACAATTGTGAAGTGGAACGAAATCTATTGGATATTTTAAACTTTTTTAGCAAATAAAAAACTGGAAAGTGGTGCGTGCAACATTATTCGGCCCCTTTACTTTCAGTGCAGCAAACTCACTCCAGAAGTTCAGCGAGGATCTCTGAATGATCCAATGTTGTCCTAAATGACTGATGGATTTGGATACAAAAAGATTTCCCAAGCTTTAAACATCCCAAGGAGCACTGTGCAAGCGATCATTTTGAAATGGAAGGAGTATCAGACCACTGCAAATCTACCAAGACCTGGCTGTCCCTCTAAACTTTCAGCTCAGACAAGGAGAAGACTGATCAGAGATGCAGCCAAGAGGCCCATGATCACTCTGGATGAACTGCAGAGAACTACAGCTGAGGTGGGAGAGTCTGTCCATAGGACAACAATCAGTCGTACACTGCACAAATCTGGCCTTTATGGAAGAGTGGCAAGTATAAAGCCATTTCTCAAAGATATCCATAAAAAGTCTCATCTAAAGTTTGCCACAAGCCACCTGGGAGACACACCAAACATGTGGAAGAAGGTGCTCTGGTCCGATGAAACCAAAATCGAACTTTTTGGCCACAATGCAAAACGATATGTTTGGCAAAAAAAGAAACACAGCTCATCACCCTCAACACACCATCCCCACTGTCAAACATGGTGGTGGCAGCATCATGGTTTGGGCCTGCTTTTCTTCAGCAGGGACAGGGAAGATGGTTAAAATTGAGGGGAAGATGGATGCAGCCAAATACAGGACCATTCTGGATGAAAACCTGTTGGAGTCTGCAAAAGACCTGAAACTGGGACGGAGATTTATCTTCCAACAAGACAATGATCCCAAACATACAGCAAAATCTACAAAGGAATGGTTCACAAATAAACGTATCCAGGTGTTAGAATGGCCAAGTCAAAGTCCAGACCTGAATCCAATCGAGAATCTGTGGAAAGAGCTGAAAACTGCTGTTCACAAACGCTCTCCATCCAACCTCACTGAGCTTGAGCTGTTTTGCAAGGAAGAATGGGCAAGAATTTCAGCCTCTCGATGTGCAAAACTGATAGAGTCATACCCCAAGCGACTTGCAGCTGTAATCGCAGCAAAAGGTATTAACAAAGTATTAACGCAAGGGGGGCCGAATAATTTTGCACGCCCCACTTTTCATTTTTTTATTAGTTAAAAAAGTTTCAAAAATCCTAAAGATTTTGTTCCACTTCACAATTGTGTCCCACTTGTTGGTGATTCTTCACAAAAAATAAAAATGTTATATCTTTATGTTTGAAGCCTGAAATGTGGCAAAAGGTTGAAAAGTTCAAGGGGGCCGAATACTTTCGCAAGCCACTGTACATGCCTCCTGCATGTATACTTATCTGTCAAATGTCTCCCCTCTGTCTGCTATGAGACCCGAAAAACTGCAGATTCTGTGGGTGGGTCTGTTTTCCAGGGCTCAGTGGGTGGAGTCGTGATGTCAGTAGACTCTCCGTCCACCTCTACACTCCCCTTATCAACATTCATTTTCTCCTGTGTATTTCTTTCACTGAACTTCTGCTATGATCACTAACATCCAGTCAAAACCCAGAAAAGTCCCCACATGACTTCAGCATGCCAAATCATGCTGAGGTGTGGAACAGCCAATTCTTGCAGAGCTGCTGAAGAAAGGAGTGGGGTGGGAATTAAAAAAGAATGCATGTCTTAGGCTAGTGCACGAGATATGTAAATCACCTGTCAATCACAGCCAGGGGGAAGAACGGACAAAGTTTTCAGTTTGTCTGTTTTATTTCACTGAAAAAAGATATGAGGATTGCTCAGAGCTGGATTAACTCTTTGTGGCAAAACTGGGCACAGCTGATCTGAAATCCTATACTCTATATTGTGCCAGACAAAAAAATAAAAAATAAAATTTCGGGTTTACATCCACTTTAAGCCTCGTACACATGATCAGATTTTCCGACGGGAATTGTGTGATAACAAGCTGTTGGCGGAAAATCTGACCATTTTGTATGCTCCATCGGACAATTGTGAGATTTTCTGCTGACAAATGTTGGATGACAGGTTTTAAGATTTTCAGCGGAAAAATGTCCGTTGTCGGATTTCCTGAGCATGTGTATACAAGTCTGTCGGACAAAAGTCCAAAGTATAAAACACGCATGCTCGGAAGCAAGGATGAGCCAGAAGCGGTCGGTCTTGTAAACTAGGATTTATAAGGGAGAATTAACATTCGTGACGCGGCAAATTATGAAATTTTGAAATGCAGCGCACAATTCTCTTCTTCTTTAATGGGATAATAATGAAACTGCTTTGCTGGTGATACTGATGGAGTTATAGCAAACACATTTTCAAAGGCTTTTTTTTTCTAGTAATATCAAGAATAATATTATTATGCTTGTTATTTTTTTTTTTTGGTGCCACAACACCATTATCCCGTAGTTTTTAAGATCAAAGATACAACTATGTTGTTGTCCCTTGTTAATTTTACATTGTATTTTTTAAAATGTAACTGCCTACCCCCAAACTGTCATTTGAAGTAAAACACATAACCAAGTATTATTCTACACAATTTTTTTATTGCGCATTAATAAAAGAAAACAAATAAAATTAGACATGCTATCTGCCAATAGAAATTAACCAAAAAGTACATTCTATGCATCCAAAAATATAGAAAATATACCAAATCAAATCATTATTCAACCAAAAATAAAATAAAAGCCTATTGCATGTGTCCTGCTTCTTAATATAGGGGGTCAACAATGTCAAGAGTTGGTGAAAGCAGGGGTCCATCATCCGGAGATAATTCAGAAAATCATCTGGATTATTCTCCTGGAGCTCTCACAGCAAAGGCATATGACATAATTGGTCACGATTAATAAAGCAACCAATTTTTGGTCCAAGAAATCCTCCTCCTCCTGTTCCTGGACTAGACTTGGGTCAAGCAATAACTTCAAGGCCAATAATAAATAACACGTTATCTCCTACGATTCCGCAACATGGCTGGTTGATGAACGACCGTTCAGAAACTAACTGAAAAGCGCAAAATGAAAAGCGTGAATCAACACTCACCAAACTTCTACTAACACGAAATTAGCAGAAGGAGCCCAAAGGGTGGCACTAAAGAGCTGAAAAAACACGTAGTAAGTCACTACGTTAATGTTTGTTGGCCGACAATTCCTTGCCGTTTGTATGCAAGACAAGTTTCAGTCAATGTCAACAACATACAGTCAATGTCTTTCAGAACTATCTTCAGCCTAAAAGTGTCCTGGAAGGGATGATTCGGTCCCCATGGAGCCCTGATCTCAACATCATTGAGTCTCTCTGGGATTACATGTAGAAGCAGGGGTAATTTTACTAAAACTGGAGAGTGCAAGATGTGGTGCAGTTGTGCATATTAGCCAATCAGCTTCTAACTTCAGCTTGTTCAGTTAAAGTGTTACTAAACCCAGGACCCTGCATTCACGATATCTAGTCTCCCACAGTACAAAGAACATGGAAATGCAATTAGTATAGTAAAAAATAAAACCTGACTGATTTCTATGCAGAGCTGCACCAGATTTTGCACTCTCCAGTTTTGGTAAATCAATCCAAAAAAGGATTTGAGGCAGCCTACATCCTCAAAAGTTCTGTGGTTAGTTCTCCAAGATGATTGAAACAACCTACCCGCCGAGTTCCTTCAAAAACTGTGTGCAAGTGTACCTGGAAGAATTGATGCTGTATCGAAGACAAAGGGTTGTCACACCAAATATTGATTTGATTTGAATTTCTCTTCTGTTCATTTACTTTCCATTTAGTTAAATAATAAAAATAAACTATTTATACTTCTAATTTCTGAAAAAAGACCCCAGGGGTACATTTTACCATCTGATATGGGCTTGCCCACGACTCCAAGATTACTGGTCACAGGTGGTTAGGTTTCTCCATGACAGACCACATGGGCTCTCCCCTATCTCTGTGCCCCCGCCAATGTCTACTTGGCATCCTCTCTATCCCCGAAGAGAAGTACCTTAACATATTCCTACAAGAATCTCTGTTTCTTGCCAGAATGCAAATAGCTTGCACCTGGATCAAAGTGCCCCCCCCCCCCCTCACCATCCATCAATGGATAGGGGCAGTGAACGCCACTCTCCCTTACAAAATAGTGTGGTATCTGCATAGAGGCTGCCCAGCCAAATACAATTAAATTTGGGACAGGTGGCTGAATGACACGTCCACATGCATGGATTAAGATCGAACTCCAGCTGAGGCACTGCCTTCAGCGTGTCTCACATATTTGCTTGTCGCCCCTCAATCTGTTTATCTTCTTTTGAGTTCAATGTCATATGCCTCCTGCACCCCTAATGTCTCTGTAGGTAAGAACTGTGTGTCACCCCTCCAAGTGGACCTACTGGTCCTTGTGGTCGGATTCCTATGCCGCGTACAGACGATCGGAAATACGGCCAGCAAAAGACCGATGAGATGACAAGTATAGGCACACAATTCAGACGTATTTCAATACGTGTCTCCCAATGCAGTAGTATAAGCAATTAATTATTAAATACAATGTTCAAAGATAATGTTCACAAATAGGGATAAAGTCCATGAAAACAAATATAGATCAAATAATCTATATAGGAAATCAGTCCAAATAAATATGAGAGCTTTATCCAGGAGGTGTGCACACAGGGCTGCCTTCAGGGTAGAACAGAAACCATGTTCAGTGACTGTAGAGCAAAAACAAATAGAGAGGCGCCTCTAGGTGCAGTAGTTTAACACAGGAAATTTAATATCAGCATCAGTATATGCACTCACATTTAGAAGAAAATAACAGGCATGGTATGTCTATCAGAGACACACATACCATGCCTGTTATTTTCTTCTAAATGTGAGTGCAAAGACCGATGAGAGCTTTTGGTCGGAAAATGCGACCGTGTGTATGCTCCATCGGACTTTTGCTGGCCGAATTCTAGCCAGCAAAAGATTGAGAGCATGTTCTCAATTTTTGTTCAGATCGGAAATTCCGATCGTCTGTAGCAATTCCGACGCGCAAAATTCCTACGCATGCTCGGAAACAATTTGACGCATGCTCAGAAGCATTGAACTTAATTTTCTCGGCTTGTCGTAGTGTTGTACGTCACCGTGTTCTTGACGGTGGAAAGTTCAGCAAACTTTTGTGTGACCGCGTGTATGCAAGCCAAGCTTGAGCGGAATTCCGTCGGAAAAAACATCCAAGATTTTTCCGACAGAAAATTTCCTCGTGTGTACGGGGTATTAGACATTCCCCAATCAATATGATCTGACATATGCATCGCTTATTTGTAGGTTAAGTCAAATGTGTTACCCTTCTGTTTAGTGCCTGTTGCACTTGATATTTGTTTATGTACCTTTTTTCTTTATGCTCAATAAACTTCCTCTTGACTAATTTCTGAAAGCATTCTTAATTTACAGCATTTTTTCACACCTGCCTAAAACTTTTATGCAGTAGTGTATATTAACATAGAATAGCATTGCTTTTAAAAAAGAAATATTTCATCTACAAACGGATTATGGTTCCACAGTTGGCAGCTGGCTCCAGGACAGAACTTGCCAGCTTCCATAGGTAAGCCCCGCAGCTGTGTGGAACTGAATTACTAGAGCTTGGCGCTCACATTCTTCAGCCGATCCTCTCAATGGTACCTTACATGACTGCCATCCATTTAACAGGATTTTGCAGGTCAGTACGCAATTCATCTTGTAGTCGCAAAACAAATGCACTTATACTAAATGTCTGAGTGGTTGGAATACCGTAATAGTCCAATACATTTCCATTTTGTAATCCAAAAATCCAAAAGGTTAGTTATATAATCTTAGTGCTTGTCTTGTGAAACAGCTCAATGTGAAGAAATTCCATTTCTACATTTTATCATTGTACTTATATCAATTTTATGCATGCAATACCTGAAAAGGGGAAAATGGTAAATTTTTGTTTTATGTGGATTTGTTATCCTGAATGATCTTAATGTATCATATTCTCTCCTTGAGAGATAAAGAGACTGCTATATCTGTATTAAACTAAAAGAATCAAGAAAAATTATGTATTTTCTTTTGTATATTTTTTTGTTGCACCCACAGAGCTGATATAACTGAAAAATTATCCGTAGCAGAGCATAACTGTTTTAACGCTGATTTAGATTTGTAATTATTCCTGCAGCAGTTTCAAACTGCAAATGAGGCTTCAGACGTATCCTAGAACTAGACAGGAGGGTTTGTTTAGTTTCCGTCTGGAATAGGTTGGGCTCACCTTCACCTGTGGATCCATTTTAGAGCTGGGGTTCTTAAACATGGACCACTGCCCATCCTAATCTACAGCTTTGCCTTTTGGTTTTGCTGCAGCATATGATATCTTTAAAACCTCACTATTGAAGATTATTACCTGTCTTGAGGGAAAGACTTTTCCTTTTGTCCCTTACTTATGCCCTCTACACGAGCGGATTTTCCGTCAGAAAAAACTTGGATGGTTTTTCCAATGGAATTACGCTCTAGCTTGGCTTGCATACACACAGTTACACAAAAGTTCTCTGAACTTTCGACCGTCAAGAACGTGGTGACGTACAACACTACAAGAAAATTAAGTTCAATGCTTCCGAGCATGCGTCGAATTGTTTCCGAGCATGCGTAGAAATTTTGCGCGTCGGAATTGCTACAGAATTTCCGATCGGAACTTTTTCCGACAGAAAAATAGAGAACCTGCTCTCAATCTTTTGCTGGCGGGAATTCTGCCAGCAAAAGTCCGGTCCGGTCCGGAATTTCCGACCAAAAGCTTACATCAGACTTTTGCTGGGGGAATATACGATCGTGTGTACGGGGCATTAGATAATATTTTAGATGTGGTAAAAACAATGGGTATGCTTCAGTTTCATCGGAGTGCATCGGAGTGCAAGGAGGTGTTAGGGCAGGTTTTTGTTTCTCCACTAGTTGGTGCCCTCCAAAGCTATAGATAAAATGCTGTATAGAAAAAGGGAGGAACCTGGGCAGAAAGTTTGAGAAGAGAAGAGACAGAGGTTGGAGCTGGCTTCTATGAGACTAGACAGGGCCCCTCTAGAATTGTTTCAGGCAAGTGGCGTTCTCCAGCTGGGGAATGCCTGGGGGTCCTGGAGCTCTAAAAAGGGCTAGTAATGGGGACAGGACAAAGGATGCCCACTAGAGGCAAAGAACTGACAGCCACCATCAGAATTTGTAAGAACTATGTTTTGATGTTTGTGCAAGTAAAGCATTGAAAATGAACCAAACTGATCTCTGATTTTTGTGAGTGGCCTATTCCAAAATTGGAACCCAGTTCAGTCAGGGAGGAGCAGGGTGAAGGTATTTATACTGGCTATTGTGAACTGAATACTTTAATGCTTCTTCAGGGAGTGGGGCCTCACAAACGTAATTTAGGTAAGAGGCTTGTTTGTTGGTACCCGAGAACACAATGCATAGCCAATGTGTTTTTTTTTGGCCCCATCTACAGATGTATTATCAGGCCATTTGTAGGATGGCCCATAAATAATAAAAAAAATCCTTGATCTTGACATTTTGAAGGATAATTTAAGATGAAAAAAAATGTCTTACATCATTTCCAGTTTCTCAACTTCTTGCTGCAGACCTGTATGATATACATACTTACATAGTAGGTGAGCTCGAAAAAAGACACAAGACCATCAAGTCCAACCTATGTGTGTGATTATATGTCAGTATTACATTTTATATTCCTGTATGGTTGTTCAGGTGCTTATCTAATAGTTTCTTGAAACTATTGATGCTCCCCGCTGAGACCACCGCCTGTGGAAGGGAATTCCACATCCTTGCCGCTCTTATAGTAAAGAACCCTCTATGTAGTTTAAGGTTAAACCTCTTTTCTTCTCATTTTAATGAGTGGCCACGAGTCTTGTTAAATTTCCTTCCGCAAAAAAGTTTTATCCCTATTGTGGGGTCACCAGTATGGTATTTGAATATTGAAATCATATCCCCTCTCAAGCGTCTCTTCTCCAGAGAGAATAAGTTCAGTGCTCGCAAACCTTTCCTCATAACTAATATCCTCCAGACCCTTTATTAGCTTTGTTGCCCTTCTCTAGACTCGCTCCATTTCCAGTACATCCTTCCTGAGGACTGGTGCCCAGAACTTGACAGCATACTCTAGGTGCGGCTGGACCAGAGTCTTGTAGAGCGGGAGAATTATCGTTTTATCTCTGGAATTAATCCCCTTTTTAATGCATGCCAATATTCTGTTTGCTTTGTTAGCAGCAGGTTGGTATTGCATGCCATTGCTGAGCCTATCATCTACTAGGACCCCCAGATCCTTTTCCATCCTAGATTCTATCTATGTCATTATGGTTATTAGTGCTTAGTTACATTAAACAGGGAAGAAAGTCACCAGTAACTAAAGGCAAAACCTTTTTAGTTTTGGATAGGGATTAGACCACGTTTTTTTTGTCACTTGCCATGTCACCTGCCAGAAGTTGCGGCTTGTCACTTTGCATGTCACCTGCCACAAGTTTCACATTGTCACATGCCACATCACCTGCCACAAGTTGCAGATTGTATCTTGCCATGTCGTCTGCCACAAGTTGCAGATTGTCACTTGCCATGTCGTCTGCCACACGTTGCGGATTGTCACTTGCCACGTCGCATGCCACACGTTGCGGATTGTCACTTGCCACACATTGCGGATTGTCACTTGCCACATCACCTGCCAAATGTTGCGGATTGTCACTTGCCACACATTGCGGATTGTGACTTGCCACATCACCTGCCACACATTGCGGATTGTGACTTGCCACACATTGCAGATTGTGACTTGCCACATCACCTGCCACACATTGCAGATTGTCACTTGCCACGTCACCTGCCACACGTTGCGGATTGTCACTTGCCTGCAACAATTGTCACTTTTCTGCTTAGGAGGGGATTGTCATGTCCTGTGTGCCAGAGTGAAGTCAAGCAGCAGAGAGATGATGTAATCTCTCAGCTGCCCGCGGCTGCACAGTGAGGGCGGAACTGCAGGGATGAAGGGGGCGTGAGCCGGGCGGTGAGAGATGATGTCATCTCTCTGCTCTCCCGCCGCCGGCCCACTGATTGGCCAACCGCCCACTCACCTGCCGACTGGCCCGCCTGCCCACTCACCCACTGAGCCGCCCGCCTGTTCACTCACCTGCCTGCTGTGCTGCCCACTCACTCACCCACCCGCTGGGCTGTCCGCTCACTCACCCGGTGACTGGCGACTCGGGGGTGGTTGCCCCGTTGCCCCACCTGGATCCGCCCCTGCACTGAACAACTGGCTTAAAGGTCTGTACATGGCATCATCCATGTGGAGAAGAAAGTCAAGGAGCCCTCTACATGAACTTTTTTTTTTAATCTCACTTTCATGAGATTTTATTGCTTATTATCATGCATGCAAATGAGTTTTACATAATTATGTAAAGAAGGACCCAGGGGAGAAGGGACACCTTAGAAGTGTTGCTTTAGCTTTGTGTGTTTTTTTATCTGTGGCTTTAGAGAAGTGCGGTTTATTATTTGTGGAGAAGTATGCACATCATTTGTTTTTAATGAGACAACTTAATAAACACAGGAATTTTTTTGGGCCTACAAAACTTTAATTTATTCTTCTATCAGTGCAGTAGACTGTTTCGAAGTTATGTGTTTTAGACTAAAGTGTGTAAAAATTGATGCTTGCGCTACTGAGTTCTGTGAACAACATGATTTTTTTAACAGAAGCATTGACTAGTACGTACATACAGAACTCCCCTCTTCTCCAACCTCCCTTCCCACTTACAAGCACTGTCCCTTGTTTCCACCCCCTACCCACCACTCAGTACCACCTCTTTTAGACATAACAGAACCAAGTATCATTTTATGGTGCTAAGTAATCTGTATGAAACTTGGTAATTATGATTAGAAAAGCAGTAAAATGAATCCCATGCAGCCAGCAATGATAGCTTCCCAAAGCAAAAATAGACCCCCCCCAACAATAGACACCCCCAACAATAGCCCGCTTACAACAAAATACCACCTCGCAACAACGGATCCACCCCAGGAACAATAGACCCCACCAGCAACAATAGACCCATCCCACAACAATAGATCTTCCCAGCAACAATAGATTCTCCAGTAGCCAGCATTAATAGACCCTCCAGCAGTCAACAACAATAGCCCCTCCCTTAACAGTAGATCCATCCAAGCAACAATTGACCCCTGACAACATAATACCCCCCAGCAACAATGGATCCCCCAGGAGCTGGCATCATTGGACCCTTCAGCATCCTTCAGCACAACCCACTACCCCCCTTGCCACTGCATACATTCAGTGCTGGACTGGAGGTGCCGGAACTGCGTTCCGCTGGGTTCCTGCTGAAAAAAGCCCTGGGTACATATAAAACAATGATTTTTTGTTACTCACTGTGAAATGCCTTTCACTGAGTTCATTGACGGACATAGCTCTTTAATTCTTGACCATAGGTTTATAGCGCCACCTACAGGAGTAGGACACTAGGCAGAAAAAGAACACAGCACCACCTATGGGCAGTCCTAGCTGGTATAAACCCCCTCTCAACTATAGGCAACCTAGTTAGTCACAAAGCAGTGTGAGGAGACAGAAAAAAATCAAAAAGAGGGTTGGGTGCTGTGTCCGTCAATTAACTCAGAAAAAGCACAGCTCTTCTGTTCTTGACCATAGGGGTGTCCCAAAGCAGTGCCTCAATGAGCAGTGGGCAAGCCAAAATAGACTGGGGCACTTAGGAAAACATACCAACTACCCACACAAACCCCTTCTCTTGGGGGGAACAAGGAACCCCATCAGTGGCCTGCAAAATCTTGCAGTCCAAACAAGCATCAGCAAATGCCAACACAGCAATTTAGTAAAAATATGCACAGACGACTAGGCAACCGCTGTGCAAACCCAAACAGACACAAACGCTATATGTAGGAATGCCCAAGAGGCTCCAATCACTCTGGAGGTGTGTGGTGTGGCAAGGAAGAGCAAAGACCAACCCATAAAAGGTAGAAACCTGAGCAATCATTCTCCAAATCCTCAGAAATGAATGGCATTGGAGGCCACCAGGCCATTTCGGTACCTCTCATGATCACAATAAAAGCAGAGGGAATCTGTAGCAGCCAGCATACACGAATGGTTCAGATAATAAGAGCGCAGCACAACCTCTTCAGGGTGTGAAGGTAGGGGGTCACAATGCAGAACAATGCTCTCAAACTGGTGAAAATCTGACCCCATCTTTGGAAGAGAGGAGGGGCACGGATGGAGAACCCCTTAAACCCTGTGTAAGACCAAGTGGAAAAAAAACATACAGGATAGGGCCTCCAGTGCAGACACCCACCCTGTGGGAGTGAAGGTGACCCAAAAAAGAAGGTCATTTCCAGAGAAAGCATAAGTAGAGGAACATCCTGAATATTCTCTGGCTTGCCTATAGCAGAGAGGGGGTTTATACCAGCTAGGACTGCCCATAGGCAGGGCTGTGTTGTTTTTCTGCCTAGTGTCCTACTCCTGTAGGTGACGCTATAACCCTATGGTCAAAAATAGCGCTGTGTTTGTCAATGAATGTAAGAGAAAAAGATTTTTAAATAAGTTGCCAAGTTAAAAACAAAAGATGTTGCTGCTCTTATGGGTTGAATTATGTCTAGTATCATTTATTCCACTTTCTATGAGCCAGTCTGTCATGCACACACTCCCTGTGGACATATAAGGGACACCTACTGCCACTTGTAGGGTAAAGTGGTGGGGGAGACAATGTTAAAGGGGGTAACAAAGTGTGGATTTAAAAATCCATATTCAATATTAAATACTATATAACTACTATTTTTATTATTTATCCCTGATTAAAAAAAGAAAATATATACAAAAACATTATATTAGGTGTGCCTTACCATCCAGTAGAATGAAATTAATGTCACATTTATGTCTAGAGAAGATTGTATATGACAGTGTCCCTTGGATTTAGTTCATATTCAGTATATATTACATTATAACTCAATTCATGCAGCAATGGATTAGTCTTGACAGCTAAGAGTTATGAGCTTTACTGAATAATGAATTGATTTTAGCTTTAATTCAGCTAATCATGGCATTTGAGAATTAATTATTTGACATACAGCAGCAGATGTAGACTATTTTGTGGTGTTCATTTAAAGATTTACTATGTACTGTAGCGGTCTCTTACAGGTAGGGTTGTCCCGATACTGATACTAGTATCGGTATCGGGACCGATACCGAGCATTTGTGCGAGTACTTGTACTCGCACAAATGCTCCCGATGCCTAATCCAATACCTGCAACTGGAAGTCGGTGGGTGGAGAGGGCGGAGCGGAGATCAGTCTGGCAGCAGTAGAACTAAGGGTAAGCTGGCCGGGGCAGGGATGCAGGGCACCGCCACATATTCTGTCCAAAATGGTGACCAGAGCCGTGACATTCGGTAAAAGAAGTGAGGTTCCGTGTCTCCGTCGGAGGGTAAACATCACGACGCCCATCTTGGTACATCCTGGACTCGGCTGCAGTAAGCCAGCTATGGACATCTTGTTACACCCAGACCATTAAAGTTCGGGCTGGGTGTAACAAGTTGTCCGCTGCTGGCTTACTACAGCTGAGTGCAAGGTGTACCAAGATGGGCATTGCAGCATAATTACTAGATGATAAATGTTAAATGACATGAATGATGAGAGGCAAGGAAGGATTTTGAAATGCTATATGCCATATAGCATTGCAAAATCCTTCCTTTCCTCTCATCATTCATGTAATTTATTATGCAATTGCCAATCAGTGCTGCATTTAACTGCCCATAAGTGCCTGCCTATAAGTGCCACTTATCAGTGCCATCTATCAGTGCCCATAAGCTATCTATCAGTGCCCATAAGCCTATCAGTGCCATCAGTGCCCGTACATGCTGCCTATCAGGGCTACCTATCAGTACCCATCAGTCAGTGCCAGCATCACTGCCAGCCACCTGTCAGTGTCACTTATCAGTACTCATAAGTGCCATCTATCAGTGCCCATCAGTAAGTGCCATCTATCAGTGCCAGCCATCAGGGCCAGCCACCTGTCGGTGCCCATAAGTGCTGCCTATCAGTGCCATATATCAGTTCCCATAAGTGCTGCATATCAGTTCCGTCTATCAGTGCCACCTGTCAGTGCCCATCTGTCAGTGCCAGCCATCAGTCAGTGGCACCTATCAGTGCCCATCAGTCAAACTGTCACATGACATTCAAAAAAATTATCGGTAATCGGTATCGGCAAGTACTTGAAAAAAAGTTTTGGTACTTGTACTCGGTCTTAAAAAAGTGGTATCAGGACAACCCTAGTTATTAGGCATATTGGGGGGGGGGGGCGGGGGCTGCAAGGTGAAAAGATTGGGTGCCAGTCACTTTTTGTAAAAATTAACAAAGACAGAGTTTTATTTCTCTTAACAGGAACGTTGGGGAGAGAGGGTCTACGGCACAGGACACCCTTAGGCAAATGCAATGGGAATTAAGGCAAACTCTGCAGACAAAAATAGAACTAGGCAGACTTAAGATGAATGCAGCAATCTGTATCTCTATATCACAACACCAATGGAGATTTAGATAAAGGTTTCCAACAACTCCAACATGATATGGAGAAACAAAGTAGCTTATGGTGGGATATTGCCTTATTGGAGATGTACATGGGTAAAAACCTCACACCCAGGAGACTCAGATGGGATGTAAGCTCCAATGATGGTGTGGAAGACTTGAATTTATTTTATGAATGGTACCAGTTCTTCAACTCTTGTGAAAAAAAGTTACTTATGAGTAGAAGGAGGCAAACCAAAAATACATTATTGGAATCTAAAATTGCAGAGTTATTACCCATAGAGGGGACACTATGGTGCTGTTCAAGGATTCCAATGAATATCAAAAGAAAGGCCAAAAATGTATCCAAATATGATGGTGAAATAAAACAGAAAAAAATGCAAAAATATCAAATGGACCTAAAGGATTTTAATGATAATAAAGTATATAAGTGGCAAGAAGAACTAATTCCCCCAATGTCTAAAGAATCCTCAGTAGAGAGGGAAATAGAAATTCAAGAAATTGTAGCCCAAATGACTACCAACCATAGCTCCAATACCCGAACAACAAAAAAAGACACCAAACCACAGAATAACCTGAATCCAACCAGTCAAACAACTACCCCCGTACCCCCAAATAGTCTATACCCACACAAAATAGGTTCGTCTCGTTGGCAAACAGAACACCAGAATATCATGAATATTATATCTATTAGGGAAACCATTATCCCCCCAGACCACCTAGGGGTGGACATAGGGGGAATTTTAGAGGAAGACAAGTATAATATAAAAATCAATACCAACAAGGGGGGAATGGAGGGGTTGGAAGGAGCCCTACGGAATTCCACCCCCACCACCACAGTACTACCAAAGAGACAATTCAGAAAGAGAGGAACTGGAAGAGGAAGGGGATAAAAAAAGAAAGAGAGACAACTAAACATAGGATTATTTAACTTAGCAGAGGTAGAATTTTCGGAAGAAGAAAGAAAAGGCCTAGCACAAGGACTCAAATTTGCACCAGATAAATATCTGGACAAATTTGAAACATACATTGAAAAGTACATAGAAAATTAAATATTAAAAAACATTTTTGTGGACAGAGGCCCAGTTCTCAACCCGTCATTAGAAGAATATACACACAGCGGGCTCAAAAACAACTCAGTATTCAATCCAAAAAAGGGGAGCCATCATTTTATTGAAGTATTTAAAAATATGGTCCAGGATAAAGTTAAAAAATTAAAAACAAAAAGGTATAAAAATAACAAACGAATTTGGGAAGGCATAAAAAAATAGAAAAAAAAAAATGTGGTAATAAGACCAGCCGATAAGGGGGGGGGGGGGGATTTAGTTATACTAACCAAGGACATTTACAACAAAGAGGTGCTCAAACTTCTTAGTGATAAAACCACCTATAAAATATTGAAAAGTGACCCCCACACCTGAACTAAAGGTTGAATTATTAAATTGGGTGAACAATGAAACCAAAGCCAAAATTCTGGATAAAAAGGAGGCTAAATACCTTGTTCCAAACGCTCCCATACTTCCTGTCCGTTATATTGTTCTCAAGGTTCATAAATCTCAAGAGAACCCCCCAGGACGTCCCATTATTAGTGGAATTGGTTCCCTGTTTTTAAGGATGCGCATGCGCCGTAGACATCGGTGCCTGTCTTTTGCAAATATCCCCTAAACCGTGTAGGAAAGCTTTTTTTTTATTGAATTTTGTGAGCATTTCAATAAAATGAAAGATTTTTAATGACATATAATGTGTATGTGCAATGCATGTATGTAGCACCTGAAAAGTCCCAGAATATTTTGAACCTATTTGATTTTTTTTCCTGCAGCAAACTAGACTTTTGCTTAATTTACAGACCTGAGAGGATCTCTCTATGGCCAACGTTTTCAACAAGGCAAAGGTGGAAAAATCTGTAAGGCCTCTTGCACACTGCAGCTTGAAAAAGCTCAGTCTATTTTATTTTTTTACTGAGCTATAATACGGCCCATTGATTGTATGGTGCCTATGCACACAGGCCTGTAATCAAGCTGAAGAAAGTTTTTGTATCTATGTCTCTGCCGTCTTTCTACTCCCTTCTACTCCCTTCTAGCTTATTAATTGTCAGCACTCGTTTATTTTTTGTCACATTCCTGCCTTTGTCCTGCTATGAATGGTGACATTTTAGAAGGAATGTTATGTGTCAATTTGTGTGTCTATTGCACATAGAAAACAGACTAACAAACGGAATTGTTATTGAAGGGGAGCCATAATGGAAAGTATTAGACTATTCTTGTTCTAGTTACTGGAAATGAATTTTTAGAAAGACTTATGGGAGTTGATTTACTAAAACTGGAGAGTGCAAAATCGGGAGCAGCTCTGCATAGAAACCAATCAGCTTCCATTTTTTTTTTTGTCAAAGCTTAATTGAACAAAGTGAAGTTATAAGCTGATTGGCTACCATGCACAGCTGCACCAGACTTTGCACTCTCCAGTTTTATTAAATGAACCCCATGGTATTTTATATACAGATTTATCAATGTTATTTCAAATGGTCATAAGGAAATGCTATTTGGCTCAATTCACACCTGGGCGTTCCAGCATCGCAGGCAGAATCGGGTAATTCTGCCTTCGATACCAGAATTGCGGCAAAACACAGGGCGCGTTTGCAATGCTGCTACTTTCTAATTGCACCCCAATTACGTGCACTATTTCTGCTGTTGTCGCACGATAAATCACGTTGCAATCGCAGAAAACCACAATGTGTGATGCTGTCGCCCAAAAGAAGCTCCTGCTCCTTTTTGAGTGAACAAGCTTGGCGCGTTGTGATTTTGCTGCGATTGCAGTGCGATTTATCGGGCGACAACCGTGGCACGATCGCACTACAATTGGGGTGCCATTAATTATTATCACCCGATTCTGCCCACTATTCCAGAACGCCCAGGTGTGAATGGAGCCTTGAAGTACATGATAAGTTTGTGCACTGTAGACTACTTTCACACTGAGATGCTTTACAGGCGCTACATCGCTAAAAATAGCACCTATAAAGAGCCTGTCCTGTCTCTCCAGTGTGAAAGCCCAAGCAGGACGATAAAAAAAGTCCTGCAAGCCGCATCTTTGCAGCGCTGTAGGAGCGGTTTATACACCGCTCCTAAAGCGCCCCTGCCCATTGAAAACAATGGGGCAGCGCTGCCAAACTGCCGGCAAACCGCAGCTGTAGCAGCACTTTGTGGTCGGTTTTAACCCTTTTCCGGCCACTAGCAGGGGTTAAAACCGCACTGCTAGCGGCCGAATAGCGCCTCTTAAACTACGGTAAAGCGCCGCTAAAAATAGCGCCGCTTTATCGCCGATGCCCACCCGCCCCAGTCTGAAAGTAGCCTTAAAAAAAAAAAAAAACTGCAGGAACCTTTTTCATGATCTCTGTGACATGAGATGCGGCGATATGAACAAGTCAATTGCCGGCAATGGGGTGCGACTTGTCATGCGATTTGGAACTGTGAAATCGCAAGACAAGTCGCACTGGTGTGAACGGGGGCTCATCCTTATATATTCTTTATGTATTAGAGCAGTTTTTACATTTCTGCTATGAGGCTTTTTATTTGGTGAGAAAGTTGTCATTGCATATATATATATATATATATATATATATATATATATATATATATATATATAAAAAAATATATATATATAATTGTTTTTTTCTTTTAGAGACAAGCAAGGCTTTCTCCTTGTGATACAGTCTTGCAACCATTACTTTATTTTCCATGCAATCTATAGACAAAAAAAAAAAATGTAAAATGCACTTTTTTATACTTTAATGTTAGTAAAAAATTGTGTTGCTGCAGAAAAAAAAAATAACTTTGTAGAAAAAAAAACGGAGAGTTGCCGCAGTGCTTTACCTTTGTGACAACCCTTTGTTGCCGGCTTTGGTAGGGGGCAGTGTGGTGCGCTATTCAGAGCATCGCATAGCTCCCTGTTTTTTTTTTTTGCTTTGTTTTTTGTTTTGCTTCCTATGAAATGTATTTGAAGTGTAGAAGACGTACACTTCATTCACGGCAATGCACAGCAGTGCGATGTGGCAAAATGCAGAATGCCCCAGGTTGTATTGCAGTGTGAATGGGACACATAGGAAACAATTGTTTACTGTTTTTCCCTGCAGTGACAGACGGTAAAACTTCTGTCACGACTTATAGTGTGTATTCACCCAAAATCTTATTCTATTTTTTTTTTTTTTGCCATTTAAAATGATGGTACAGTTACAATTCTGATACAAAGCATAGTAAAGTTCTTTACAAATGTAATAAAGGCACTTTTTTTTTTCAATTTTCATGCATTTTTTAAAATTTTCGATTCAACACAAGATTATTAAAAGAACAAAGTCATAAAAAAATAAAAATGATTGGATAAAAAAAATAGAACTAAACAAAAACCAGTAAAAAAAGAATAAGTAGTAGCTAAGGATAGATGGATGAAGAATCCTATGCACCAGTATTGAGAGATCTATACTTACCTGGAAGGACACACACTAAAGAGCATAATAACCCTATATAAAGGGATAAAAGGGTGTTTGGCCTGATATATTAGGTCCATCTTGTGAGGTGAGAGCAGTATTATAATGGTGGAGGGATAAGCACACTACAACTACAAGCAAGCCCATATTACCCACTGGTGGGGAAAACTTTATATATGCACACTTTTTGTATTCTTTTATTATTTTATGCTGCTAAAATATAGCATAATAATAAAAATGGACACAGCACACTGATATATTTTTTTGATTGGACTGTTTATCATTTTAATTTCAATTATATTATTTTTGATGTGATACACATTGATTGTGAATTGCACATAATGTATTTATGGCACAGAAAGCACTTTATTGAGCATTTGAAAATTGTTGGTATTCTACACTAATTGCACTTTATTGATTTTACACTTTGAGGATTATAATAAATAGTTTATTGTGCAGGCACAGTTTGTTATTCTTACGCTGTAATATATAGATAGGTGAGGTGTCATTCCTATGTTTTGTGCCAGCAGCAGTATCTTATGGTTATATACTTTCACTGAGGCTTTTACAGCGTCCTGGAGGAATTTTGGCCCACTCAACTTTGCAGAATTGTCCTAATTCAGTTACATTAGAGGGTTTTCGAGCATGAACGGCCTTTTTAAGGTCATACCACAACATCTCAATAGGATTCAGGTCAGGACTTTGGCTAGGCCACTCCAAAGTCTTCATTTTTTGTTTTTCTTCAGCCATTCGGTGGTGGACTTGCTGGTGTGTTTAGGATCATTGTCCTGCTGCAGAACCCAAGTTCGTTTCAGCTTGAGTACACGAACAGATGGTCGGACATTCTCCTTCAGGATCTCTTGGTAGACAGCAGAATTCATAGTTCCTTTTATCACGGCAAGTCTTCCAGGTCCTGAAGCAGCAAAACAGCCCCAGACCATCACACTACCACCACCATATTTTACTGTTGGTATAATGTTCTTTTTCTGAAATGCAGTGTTCCTTCTACGCCAGATATACTTGGACACACACCTTCCAAAGAAGTTATGTACTTTTTCACACCACTGTATATATTTTATATAATTATTTCCAATATAATAGTAATGATTGATACATTTTATTTCTCAATTGAGAAGTATGAATGAACCTGTTGCAAAGGGCAGATGTTGCCGCAGTGTCAGCTGGTGTCAGATGCTAAGTGGACTGATGATGTCTCTACTGTGGCGATGTGACAGTGCTCAGGCCCAGCAATTGGCTGCTAAACCCGAGCACTGCCATGTGGGAGAAGGTAACTCTCTCCCATATATCTGTAATCACCAGCTATTGTTCTGCGGGGGGGGGGGCAAGGTAAGTATTAGGGCCCTTTCACACGGGCTTTCCGATCAGGTCCGCCTGTCAGTTTTTTAGGCGTACCTGATCGGACGCTCCATTTAGCCCTGTGGAGCGGCAGATGTCAGCGGTGAAATGTTCGCTGACGTCCACCGATATCCGATCCTGTCTGTGAAATCCAGACAGATGGAAACCCTATTTTACATCCGTCTGGAGAATCAGATGGGATTGGATCAGATGAAAAGGGACAGGCGGACTGTTTTCATCAGATCTCCATAGAGGACTTGGCACTCACTGATGCTCCACAAGCGTCACCTCTGATATCCCGCTGAGTCCCTGACTTGGCACTTGCTGAAGTTTTCCTACTTCTTCACCGTCCCCAGCTGGCAAGAAGTCTGCTCTGGTACTGGCCTCAGCTTACTCACAGTAGTCTCCAGTAACAAGGTGGATGGTCCCTTAGTGGTGACAGCTTCCCCTCTACCTCCGATCACAACGGGTTCCTCGGCCGGCGGAACCGTTACTTCTGGTTGGACTACAAGCCCCCTGTCCCAACCCTACACTGCTTTTTCTGCTTCTGGATAGGCCCTCAGACAGCCTAGCAGCCAGATGTCCCCGGGATAGGCCTTAGGTTTCGGGCCTAGCAGCCGGAGCAATAAGAAACACGTCCACCCAAACAGCCGTCCCGGTGGCACAGAACCCCAATCACCTGACTCCACCCAAATGAATAGGCTCTCCCAGCAGGCCGAGGGACCCAAGAAAATTCCTGCCCATTGGCTGAGATACCCCATTTATTCTTAATCTGTCCTTGCTCTGCCCTTGTCTTATCCAATGTCACCAGCTACCAGGCCACCTAGTGACAGAAGTGCAGCAATTCCATGCCCACTGCTGTGGCTATGTCTGGTCTTGTCACACTGGCAACGTAAAGCAGCTTACTGATTGCTATGCGATACGTGTGATTTTTGGGTAGCAAGTTTACAGCTTAATTTCTCTTTTAGCCTGGTTCCATAGGAGTTTTCATTTCCTTTGCATCTTGCTTATGGAATTGTTCCAAGATTTGAGAGATTTTCTGAGATTGGCTGAGAAGATAACTTCCATCTTCTTCTCTCTCTATTTGGATTCCCATATAGTAGCTAATGTTCCCTAGTTCCTTGATTTCACAATTTTCTTTGAGCCTGTGAACTATTTGATTGTAATCTCCTTCTTGTTCAAAACAAGTTATAATATCATCAACATAGATAAGGATATCCATCTGTCTTTTTGATTCATGGAGTAGAGACAGGGGTCTGCTTTTCTTCTTGAGAATGCCTCTCTGGTAAGTACTTTGTTCACTTTCTCATTCCATATCCTTGCAGATTGCTTCAGAACTAAGGATGAGCCAAACACCCCCCCTGTTCGGCTCGCACCAGAACCCGCAAACGGACCTAAAATCCGTGCAAGCTTTAGAACCCTATTAGTTATAATGGATGCGAACGTTCGAAATCAAAAGTGCTAATTTTAAAGGCTAATATGCATGTTATTGTCATAAAAAGTGTTTGGGGACCTGGGTCCTGCCCCAGGGGACATGTATCAATGCAATTTAAAAAAAAAAAACTGCTGTTTTTTCAGGAGCAGTGATTTTAATAATGCTTAAATTGAAACAATAAAAGTGTAATATTCCTTTAAATTTCGTACCTGGGGGGTGTCTATAGTATGCCTGTGAAGGGGCGCATGTTTCCTGTGCTTAGAACTGTCCCTGCAAAAAGTGTAATTTTTGCAGGAAAAAAGCTATTTAAAATCACTCATGGCTAATGTGAATTGACGGCTCCCGTAACACAGAGAACAGTCATTCATTGAAAGTCATTCATAAAAAAAAAGTCATTGATAAAAAAAATAAATAAATAAATAAAAAAGCGTGGGGGTCCCCCCAAATTCAATAACCAGGCCCTTCAGGTCTGGGATGGATATTAAGGGGGACCCCAGCCAGAAAAAAAATGGCGTAGGGTCCCCCTCAAAATCCATACCAGACCCTTGAGGTCTGGGATGGATTTTAAGGGGAACCCCAGCCAAAAAAAATGGCGTGGGGTCCCCCTCAAAATCCATACCAGACCCTTATCCGAGCACGCAACCTGGCAGGCTGCAGGAAAAGAGGGGGGGACGAGAGCGCCCCCCCCCTCCCGCCTGAACCGTACCAGGCCACATGCCCTCAACATTGGGAGGATGCTTTGGGGGTCTGAGACCCCCAAAGCACCTTGTCCCCATGTTGATGAGGACAAGGGCCTCTTCCCCACAACCCTGGCCGGCGGTTGTGGGGGTCTGCGGGCGGGGGGCTTATCAGAATCTGGAAGCCCCCTTTAACAAGGGGACCCCCAGATCCCGGCTCCCCCCCTGTGTGAAATGGTAAGGGGGTACAAAAGTACCCCTACCATTTCACCAAAAAAGTGTAAACATTTTTAAAAATGACAGGAGACGGTCTTTGACAATTCCTTTATTAAAATCTTCTTTCTTCTTTCTTCATCCTTCGGTTTCTTCATCTTCTCCTTCCGTCATCTTCTTCCATCTTCTTCTTCCATCTTCTTCTTCCTCCGATCCGCTTCTTCTTGCGCTGGTCTTCTCGTCCTTCACGTCCGGCATCTTCTTCCATGGCGTCGGCGTCTGTTCTTCTGTCGGGCCGCTCCTCGCAATGGGAGGCTCCCGATGTGTGAGGCTTCGCTCTGTCTGACAGGTCTTTTATAACGGAGGGTACCTGGTGACCCCGCCCCCCTCTGACGTCATGGGGAAAGCCATAGGGAATTCCCCATGACGTCCCCGTGCGTCAGAGGGGGCGGGGTCACCAAGTGCCCTCCGTTATAAAAGACCTGTCAGACGCAGCGAAGCCTCACAGAGCGGGAGCCTCCCATTGCGAGGAATGGCCCAAGAAGAGACACTGACGCCGACGCCATGGAAGAAGATGCCGGACGAGAAGGACGAGAAGACCAGTGCAAGAAGAAGCGGATCGGAGGAAGAAGATGATGGAAGAAGAAGATGGAAGAAGATGCCAGAAGGAGAAGATGAAGAAACCGAAGGATGAAGAAAGGAAGACCAGAAGAAAGAAGAAAGAAGATTTTAATAAAGGAATTGTCAAAGATCGTCTCCTGTCATTTTTACCATTTTTGACACTATTTTGGTGAAATGGTAGGGGTACTTTTGTACCCCCTTACCATTTCACACAGGGGGGGGCGGGATCTGGGGGTCCCCTTGTTAAAGGGGGCTTCCAGATTCCGATAAGCCCCCCGCCCGCAGACCCCCACAACCACCGGCCAGGGTTGTGGGGACGAGGCCCTTGTCCTCATCAACATGGGGACAAGGTGCTTTGGGGGTCTCAGACCCCCAGAGCATCCTCCCAATGTTAAGGAGCAAGTGGCCTGGTATGGTTCAGGAGGGAGGGGGGGCCGCTCTCGTCCCCCCCTCTTTTCCTGCTGCCTGCCAGGTTGTTAAAGGGGGCTTCCAGATTCCGATAAGCCCCCCGCCTGCAGACCCCCACAACCACCGGCCAGGGTTGTGGGGACGAGGCCCTTGTCCTCATCAACATGGGGACAAGGTGCTTTGGGGGTCTCAGACCCCCAGAGCATCCTCCCAATGTTAAGGAGCAAGTGGCCTGGTATGGTTCAGGAGGGAGGGGGGGCCGCTCTCGTCCCCCCCTCTTTTCCTGCTGCCTGCCAGGTTGCCTGCTCGGATAAGGGTCTGGTATGGATTTTGAGGGGGGCCCACACCATTTTTTTTGGCTGGGGTCCCCCTTAATATCCATCCCAGACCTGAAGGGCCTGGTTATTGAATTTGGGGGGATCCCCACGCTTTTTATCAATGGATGACAGTTCTCTGTGTTACGGGAGTCATCAATTCATTAGCCGCGAGTGCTTTTAAATAGCTTTTTTTCCTGCAAAAATTACACTTTTTGCAGGGACAGTTCTAAGCACAGGAAGCATGCCCTCCTTCACAGGCAACCTATAGACACCCCCCAGATGTGATACTGCAATGCTGTACTAACAGCACGCACACACAAATCCCCAGAAATACAGCACATAATGTCAGCAGTCAGCAGCACACTGACACGCTGACACTGAAACACAATATGCGAGGCCGCCGCCGCATGGGTTCGAATCGAACACCGGGCCCATCCCTATTGCGAGGCCGCCGCCGCATGGGTAGAGATCTTCCTTAAAGCGCTGTTCCACCCACAAATTTTTTTTTTTTTTAAAGTCAGCAGCTACAAACACTGTAGCTGCTGACTTTTAATAAGGACATTTACCTGTCCAGGGAGCCTGTGATGTCGGCCCCCCGAGGCCGATCTGTCCATCGGATCGGGTGCAGGCACCACCATTCTAATTAAGGGAAACAGACAGTGGAGCCCGTTTCCTACTGCGCATGCACGAGGTGTTTCACTTGCATGCCCTTCCAGGCTGCAACGCTAAGAAGCACTCTGATGGTGGGGTGTTTTACGATGGGATCGAATGTTTCATCGAAATCTTCGCTGAATTTCTGGGAGTAACCCTTGGCAACTAGTCAGGCATTGTATTTGTGGATAATATTCCCTTCTACGACTGACTTTACTTTGAAGGTCCACTTACTTCCTATACTTTTGTGGTTAGGAGGGAGCTCTGTGAGTATCCAGGTTTTATTAGCTTAAAGTGACTTTAATTCTTCTTCTGCTGCTTTTCACCATTTATTGGCTTCAAGTTTTGGCAGTTTTTCTATGTCTTCCCAGAATGTTGGTTCAACTATGCTGTGTGTTTTGACAGTGTATAACAGCTTGTGGGGTGGTATCCCCTTTGTAGTCTGACTGGATCTTCTGACTTCAGGCAGTTCAGCAGGATCTGGTGGGGAACTTGATTTAGGTAATGTGAGTTCCACCTCTTGTAATGACTCCTGCACAGATTCGGTTTGGTCGACCCTTTCTTATGGTTTGCTTGGCATATTCACTTCACAGCTTTCAGGGATTTCTGATGATGGGCTCTCATCAAAATAAACACTATGGCTTGTTGTCACTTTGTCAGTCTTTGGGTGTAGGATTCGGTAACCCTTAGTTTGCTCACTGTAGCCTACTAGAATGCCCTCTATGGCTCTGTTCTCCAGCTTGGATCGCTTTTCACTTGGAATATAGGCATATGCTTTTCACCCAAACACTCTGATGTGCCCTATGCTAGGCTTTGATCCATGCCACATTTTGAATGAAGTAAAGAACAAAACAAAAAAGTCCAGATGGCCGCACTCCAATGACAATAATTCCTTTATTTAATGTAGATTCATACAGCAGGGCTAAAACCGCTAACGCATTTCACACCGTCAAGGCAGGTGCTTATTCATAGCTTATGAATTTTGAATGGGGTACTTTTAATGGCTCTTGAGGGTAGTCTGTTCTGTAGGTAGGTTGCAGTCCGTACTGCTTCTCCCCAGTATTTGTGAGGTAGGTTGGCATCCGACAACATGCATCTGGCCATTTCTATAATAGTGTGATTTCTCTTTTCTGCTACACCATTTTGTTCAGGAGTGTATGGTGCGGTTGTCTGGTGTACTATTCCTTGTCTCTTCAGGTATGAGGCCACTTCTTTGCTTATACATTATCCTCCATTGGCGATGCGTATTATTCCTGGTTTGCATTGGAATTTGTTGCTAGACATGGCAACAAACTCTTGAAGTTTTTCTGACGTTTCATTCTTGTGTTTCATCAGATAAGTAGTTGTGTACCTGGAATAATCATCAATGAAGGTCAGTAGATCTCTCTTCCCGTCTGACGTAGGAGTTTTCATTGGACCGTATACGTCACTGTGTATGAGCTGCAGAGGGTGGGTAGTTTTTCTTTAAAAAGTCTGTGTGGCTTTTGCTTCAATACAGCATTTGCGTTTCATGTGCACTTTGCAAGGCGCTATTGTCAAATCTTCTGATAAGCCTCTCTTTATTAAGTCCTGTATAGCTTCTGGACTCCTGTGTCCCAGCCGCCTATGCCATAAATGAATACATTTGCGGTGTAGGTCATTAGGGACTATACTGGCTTGCTCATCTTGAATATAGGTGATCATCCAGTTTTCCTTTTGCAAGGAATCGCTTATTATTGTGAATTTTGCATTCATCGCCCTGGAACTTAACTGTGAGACCGTTGTTTGCAAGACTTTTCACTGATAGAAGGCTGCCTTCTAGTTCTGGAACATACAGCACTTTCTTTACAAGGATACTCTGCTTGCCTCCTTGTGGTGTAATGCAGTTCAGGAAGCCCTTGCCTTTACCTTTGGATGTGATGCTTTTCCCGTTGGATAGGAAAACTTTGTCTTTTGCACTGTAATCAATGTTTGTGAAGAAGGTCTCATCGCTAGTCATGTGGCTTGTTGCACCCGAGTCGATGCACCAGTCACGGGGCTTGCCGCTCTTTGTCACTTTAAAAGTGCCATTCCATGATGTGTCTTCAGTTTCCTTTGTGATTGCTTTGACTCTTAAACCTCTTTCTTCTAATTTTAATGAGTGGCCACGAGTCTTGTTAAACTCCCTTCTACGAAAAAGTTTTATCCCTATTGTGGGGTCACCAGTATGGTATTTGTATATTGAAACAGTGGCGGAATTATAGGGGTCGCTGCGATCGCCATGGCGACTGGGCCCCTTGCTGCAGGGGGGCCTTGGGGCCCCCCTGTACTCTTCGCTAGGAGGGGCGGCTGAGAGGAGCTCCCCGATCGCCGATTCCAAACTGTAATCATCGCTGTGCAGGGAGCTCCTCACATTAGGCTAAAGTGAAAGCACAGTGTGTGCTGTGCTCTTTGTCTCCCCCTACAGTGCAGTACCCGGCAGGAAGAGACAAGGTAAAAGGACTGCCGTTTTTTTTTGTTTTTTATATAAGACTATCTATCTACATGTGTGTGCGCATGCATGTGTGTGTGTGTATGATGTATGTGTGTGTGTGCATGATGTATGTGTGTGTGTGTGCATGATATATGTGTGTGTGTGCATGATATATGTGTGTGTGTGCATGATGTATGTGTGTGTGTGCATGATGTATGTGTGTGTGTGTGTGTGTGTGTGTGCATGATGTATGTGTGTGCATGATGTATGTGTGCATGATGTATGTATGTGTGTGTGCATGTATATATGTGTGTGTGCATGATGTATGTGTGTGTGTGTGTGTGTGTGCAATGCATGATGCATGTATGTGTGTGTGTGTGTGTGTGTGTGTGTGTGTGCGTGCGTGCATGTATGTGTGTGCAATGCATGATGCATGTATATGTGTGTGTGCATGATGCATGTGTGTGTGCGCGTGTGTGCATGATGCATGTGTGTGTGCATGATGCATGTGTGTGTGCATGATGCGTGTGTGTGTGCGCGCGCATGTATGTGTGTGCATGATGCATGTATGTCTGTCTGTGTGTGTGCATGCACATGTGTGTGTGTGCATATATGTATATGTGTGTGCATGTATGTGAGAGTGCATGTATGTGAATGTGCATGTGTTTATCAGTGGCGGTGCGTCCAAAAGGGCGCACAGGTGCCACCCCCTCTCTCCAGCCACTCCCTCTATGACAAAGGGATAGATTCATGCATAGCATGATTCTATCCATGGCCCCTGCTGCCACCCCCATATTTAGGTGTCCGGTCCCTTTTGGGGTGCTGGGCGCCTGAATTACAGTGGCAGGGGGTGTTTTTGAAGCAGCTGATTAGAACCATAGGCTCTAATAGGCTTCATACTAGGTGAACTGCGACCGCCATGCTTGACGCTCACAGTCCACCCAGGTGTGTTAGAAAAGCGAAATAATAACACTGAACCGCATCTCCACCAATCAGGTGTGCGGGTCTGTTACCCGTCACCTGATTGGCTGAAACGATAGGTGCAGCTATTGGACACCTATCAGGATGCGAGGACAGGAAATGAGGATGGCAGGAGACGCAAGGAGGACCCCACTCGTGGCCGTCACCCGCTGCCCCACCAAGACAGGGTAAGTGCTGGGCAGACAGCGAGCAGGCTGGGGGGATTTACAGTGGCAGCATTTGATGGCACACTGCCAGCATTTAATGGGCACAGTGGTGGCATTTGATGGCACAGTGGCAGCATTTGATGGGCACAGTGGCAGCATTTGATGGGCATAGTGGCGGCATTTGATGGGCACAGTGGCAGAGCTTGATGGGCATAGTGGCGGCATTTGATATACACTTTATATGCAGCCACCCACTTGTGACCGGGCCCTGGTGTTCTGCCATCGGGCTCGGAGAAAAGAGCTTTGTCCGGAGGTCGGGGGGGCCCTCCATGGTTCCTTGCATCGGGGCCCTGAGTGTTCTAGTTACGCCACTGTATTGAAATCATATCCCCTCTCCAGCGTCTCTTCTCCAGAGAGAATAAGTTCAGTGCTCGCAACCTTTCCTCATAACTAATATCCTCCAGACCCTTTATTAGCTTTGTTGCCCTTCTTTGTACTCGCTCCATTTCCAGTACATCCTTCCTGAGGACTGGTGCCCAGAACTGGACAGCATACTCTAGGTGCGGCCGGACCAGAGTCTTGTAGAGCGGGAGAATTATCGCTTTATCCCTGGAGTTGATCCCCTTTTTAATGCATGCCAACATGTCATGATTTTATAGAATTTATTTTAATATAAGAGCTGTGTCATAATTTTATACTTTTATGTTTATAATAAAAGAGCTGTGTCATGATTTTATAATATTGTTTTTTATATAAGAGCTGTGTCATAATTGTATACTTTTATGTTTATAATAAAAGAGCTGTGTCATGATTTTATAATATTTTTTTTTAATATAAGAGCTGTGTCATAATTTTATAATTAAATTTTTTTTATAATAAAAGAGCTCTGTCATGATTTTATAATATTTTTTGTAATATTAGAGCTGTGTCATAATTGTATACTTTTATGTTTAGAATAAAAGAGCTGTGTTATGATTTTATAATATTATTATTTTTTTAATATAAGAGCTGTGTCATAATTGTATACTTTTATGTTTAGAATAAAAGAGTTGTGTCATGGTTTTATAATATGTTTTAAATATAAAAGCTGTGCCATCATTTTTTAATATTTTTTTTATGTGTCATGATTGTTTAATATATATTTTTTAATATAAGAGCTGTGTCATGATTTTATACTTTTATGTTTAGAATAATAGAGCTGTGTCATGATTTTATAATAGTGAAAAAAATGGTGCAAACACCGCGCTATTATATACCAATTAAATATAAATCATCTTAAAAAATGATACAATAAAAATTATATAGGTAGCAGCAGCTGAAAAAATGTGGATATACACATTAAACAATATAAGACAATACAAAAAGCCGCGCTGTGTGACAAAATAGGATACTAAATGTCCTATGACAATACTAGTGAATAAAGTCCAAGTGCAAAAAGTGAGTGATAAAGAAATATTGAATGCTTAAAGTTCATGTGAAGACAAAATTAGAGTGACTTTTCTGAAAAAAGTGACAATATAAAATGCAGGGTCAATCCGTGACTTGTGAAGTGATCCACCAGGAAAAAAACGTGATCCACCACCGCTCTAATAGTATGCTTACCAAAAGGCAAGCTTGGATAAGCCTGTAACTCAATGGTGTCCTGATGAAACCCGGACTATCAGACCCCCACACCGAATACGGACATCCACAAATAGATCCGAATGAGCACAGTATTTCCCTTTAGTAAGCCTCAATATGAATGCCTCAATATTTTTCAGAAAAGTCACTCTAATTTTGTCTTCACATGAACTTTAAGGATTCAATGTTTCTTTATCACTCACTTTTTGCACTTGGACTTTATTCACTAGTATGATTTTATAATATTCTTTTAATATAAGAGCTTTGTCATAATTGTATACTTTTCTGTTTAGAATAAAAGAGCTGTGTCATGATTTTATAATATTTTTTTAATAAAAGAGCTGTGTCATGATTTTATAATATATTTTTTTTTAATATAAGAGCTGTGTCAAAATTGTATACTTTTATGTTTATAATAAAAGAGCTGTGTCATGATTTTATAATATTTTTTTTTTTAATAAAAGAGCTGTGCCATGATTTTATAATATGTTTTAAATATAAGAGCTGTGCCATAACTTTAAAATATTTTTATAATAAAAGAGCTGTCCCATGATTTTATATATTTTTTTAATATAAGAGCTGTGTCATCATTTTATAATTTAATTTTTATAATAAAAGAGCTGTGTCATGATTTTATAATATTTTTTTACATATAAGATCTGTGTCTTAATTGTATACTTTTATGTTTATAATAAAAGAGCTGTGTCATGATTTTATAATTTTTTTTTAAATAAAAGAGCTGTGTCATGATTTTATAATTTTTTATTTTTTTTTTAATAAAAGAGCTGTGCCATGATTTTATAATATGTTTTAAATATAAGAGCTGTGCCATCATTTTTAAATATTTTTTTTATAATAAAAGAGCTGTGCCATGATTTTATAATATTTTTTTTTTAAATATAAGAGCTGTGTCATAATTTTATAATTGTATTTCTATAATAAAAGAGCTGTGTCATGATTTTATAATATTTTTTTTTAATATAAGAGCTGTGTCATAATTGTATACTTTTATGTTTATATTTTATGTCATGATTTATAATATATATTTTTTTTTATATAAAAGAGCTGTGTCATGATTTTATAATAAAACAAATGTTTTAATAAGAGCTGTGTCATGTTTTTTTTGTTTGTCCCTGGAAATCGAGATCCTGCAGATCCCAGTTGTCTTACTGCTAACAGGGAATAGTCAGGTTCTGTGACACATCTGTGATTCACGTCTAGCACTAAAATGATAGTAAGAGGAAAATCCGTCCCTGAATCATTCCCTTGACATGTTCATGTGATATATTAAGATATAAGAAGATGGTTATTAGGGCAATTCTCCAAGGGGCACAAAAGGCTGCTAATGAAAACATTACAGAGACTGAGATCACAGGCGGCCCCGTCCTTTTGCACATCTTCGTGAGAAGTTTACAACCCGCTATAAACAACAGCAAAAAGAAATCCTCCTATTTCTTGATGAAAAGGTTATAAATTAGGCAGTAAAAGAGGCCATCAATTTTGTAGAGAAGCTAATTACTTTCACTTTGACGCTCATCTCTGCTGAATTATGTGGATGAGGACACGTTCCCATGAGGAATTATGCCCATGAGCCAAGCTCCCATAGTAACTGTAAATTGGCAGATTTGTAGGTTGGGATGAGATACCCGTCCTTTGCAGAGGTCAGAGACCCTCCTGTCTAAAAGGCCCCAGCAATGGCCCTCTGATGCGCCTCCTTTTTGGTGCATTGATTGCTAAAACTGTCCTATGCGTCTGAGCGTTTGTTGAAGGCCTGGATAAAAATGCAAGAATGAACGTCAGGCTGGCATGATTGGGTTGGAATGGGAATCAGGACGCAAAGGGTTCAATATAAAACTGTGAGCATGCAGGGTAGAGTGCAGGCTGAACATATTTGCACAGATGTGTGTGGAGGGGATGTATCATCGATATGTGTATTGATTTTGGTGCACATTGACCCAAAGAAACATGGGGCCTACTGTGCACTCACTTACTGCACACATTGGGATCCTGGACAGCAGGGATTGCCTGTGGTCTCTGCATTCTTCCACTGCCTCCAGGGCAATGCCCCCCCATCATTGGTTGCTAGGATGCTGGCTGCCACCATGCTGCCTGCACCTTAGCAACCAATGATACTGCACGGCCCACTCATGAGTACCACAGCCAGGGGCATTGCTAGGTCTACAAAAGATCTGGGGCTAGAGCCCATAGCAGTGTAGTAAAGAAAGTCATACACTTGGGCGGGCATACACATGTATATACAGTAATATACCTGTGTGTGTGTGTGTATATATCCCCATAGAGCCCCCCACTTACATCAGGGTCCCCAGAGAGCCCCCCTTACATCAGGGTCCCCAGAGAGCCCCGCCCCTTACATCAGGGTCCCCAGAGAGCCTCCTCCTTACATCAGAGTCCCCAGAGAGCCTCCCCCTTGCATCAGGGTCCCCAGAGAGCCTCCTCCTTACATCAGAGTCCCCAGAGAGCCTACCCCTTGCATCAGGGTCCCCAGAGAGCCCCCCTTACATTATGGTCCCCAGAGAGCCCCGCCCCTTACATCAGGGTCCCCAGAGAGCCTCCTCCTTACATCAGAGTCCCCAGAGAGCCTCCCCCTTGCATCAGGGTCCACAGAGAGCCCCCCTTACATTGGGGTCTCCAGAGAGCCTCCCCCTTAAAATCAGGGTTCCCAGAGAGCCTCCCCCTTAAAATCAGGGTCCCCAGAGAGCCTCCTCCTTGCATCAGGGTCCCCAGAGAGCCTCCCCTCCCCTTGGGGACCCCTGCAGAGACTCAGGGCTATTGGCCACAGATTCGGGGCTATAGCCCCAAAAGCCACCCCCTAGCGATGCCACTGCCACAGCCTAGTCCAGTGCTTCCCCCAGCATTCCAAAAAGAAACAGAAGGCACTCATCTGGAGTCTGCCTCTGTCCAGCCCTGCTCTGCCTCCTGCCCTCTGCCAATCTGCCACACTGTAATAAAGAATGCTCACTGAAGAAAATTAAGGAATTCCAATGCCAGGCCAGTTGGGCAGACATAATTTTACTAGCCTAACATGCTGCGCATGCAAGGCAGTCTTTAATATTGTTTGGACCCTAGGCAAACATTTTCTTGGGGCCCCCTCACCCCATGCAATTCCACTCTCCACCTGCTCTGAGACATACAATAAATAGCAGCTAGATTTAAAATCAGTTAGTGTATCAGATCAGGCAGCAATTGCGATTGGTTGGCAGCGGTTACAGCTATCATTACTGCTTACTGACTGGTTGCTAGAGGTTACAGCACACATTACAGCTCACTGATTAGTTGCTAGAGGTTACAGCAAATGATTTCTGCTTGTTAATTGGTTGCTAGAGATTACTGTACAGTAATACTGCTCACTTATTGGTTGCTAGAGGTTACAGCACATCATCTCCTCACTGCAGGGGAGCATGATATACATATGATTGCCGCCTTTATTTACCTATCAATGCCGCCGGCCGCAGCTATTTACTTAGTAATGCCGCCGCTATTTACATATGAATGCCGGTTATTTACATGTAAATAAAAATAGGAAGAAGTTCTGGACAGCTGCACTCCAAAAAAGTTTTTGCCTTTTATTCAAAAATTATAAACAAAAATACAAGCCACAGCAGGAACAGACAGGAGCTAACGCCTTTCACACTTCAATACAGTGCTTAGTCATTGGAGAAGAGCAGACTGAGTTCTCAGCAAAGCTAGAAAACTGACCATGCTGTGCTCTCATGCCTAGTGTAGTCAGCTTTAAAATAGGAAAGCAGAAGAACTGACAGGGATTTCACACAAAGAAATCAATACAAACATGGGTGTCCGCAGAACTTTTTGCGGGGGGGGGGGGGGGGGCATCATTTTAGCGTCACCCATGCGCCATCCCTTTTTGACAATGTCATTATCACATAGTCATGGTCAGAGACTGCAGACGTAGTACAGTCCCTAGGATAAGTAATGGATAATGGCCGACAGGACCTCTTACCAGACCCAGTGAAACTACAGCAGAGATCCCCCTGGCTGGACTCCTGCTCACTCTGGGTTCTCCGGGGCGATTCTGGCTAGTAGTGTAGCATGTCTGTACCCTGGCTGTGGCTCAGTCTTTCTCTCTCTGGTGGCGCTGGGTATCGTGGCTCTCTCTGGTGGCGCTGGGTATCGTGGCTCTCTCTGGTGGCACTGGGTAGCGTGGCTCTCTCTGGTGGCGCTGGGTAGCATGGCTCTCTCTGATGGCACTGGGCAGCATGGCTCTCTCTCTGGTGACACTGGGCAGCATAGCTCTTTCTCTGGCTTCCTCCCAGCACACGCCTCTTTGTCCTGTAGCACTCACTTCCTCAGCTTTTTTCCAGGCTGCAGTCTCTCAATCTCTCTCTTGATCGAGCTGTAGCCTCCTTCCTGTGGAAATGGGGCCGCCAATCTTCAGGACTACATGTCCCATGATGCTCTCCTCTCCTAGTCTCCTTTGATTGGCCCGTAGTTATGGCCAATGGGGAAGGAACAGAGCAGGCAGGTAGCTGGGCAGGGAACCTGGTGAGAGCCGCCGTCTCTTCTCCCTGAATGGAGAAGGGGGGGTGAGCGGGGGAAACCTCTGACAGCCCGCAGCCCGCCTTTCTCCTGACACAGCGCTGCTGTGTTCTCTGCTGGACTGAGCAGGGAAAAGAGCCAAAGTCACACTACACTGATTGGGGGGCTTGACAGCACCTTGATGGTGTCACCCCGCTGGCTGCCTGCACCCCCATAGCGAACCACTGTGCTGAATGTGCCGATCCCTGATTCCAGGGGGGCACTTGACCCCCCTTGCCCCTACCTGCGGACGCCCATGAATACAAGGAGAACAGGATACCTTTTCAAACAAGTACAGCAGGCACAAATCAGAAATATGAATTGTTGTTTTTTTTTATATATTTTTTTAAAGTAAAGGGGGAACCCCGATATAAAGGAGGGACTGTAATGTAAAGCAGGATTCTGAAGGCTCCCAAGAATGGTTATATCCAATCAGGGCCTCTGCTCAGAACAAAAATGCACAGGTTCTGTTTAATCGTCCCTCTTTAAGTCATTCTCACTGCAACACATAATCTTGCTATACCCACCAATTGCCGGGCCCAGGGCGCTCTACACATGCCGCAGAATTTTCTTTCTATTTTCTATCCCAAGGTGCTCCAAGACTTTTATTATCCTAGTCATGCTCACATTTTGTTTTAATGTTTTTGCTGTAAAGCCCGGCAGATTGCCCTTATGGGTATTATTAAGATTTACATATTCTTCATACTGTTTAATTATTTACTGAAATGAGCCTGGGCACGGGAAGGGGCCCAACTCATGATCTTGTACGCAGGCCCAATGTTTCTAAGCCACTAATACAAAGGCACCACTCCATTCTGTAAATTACAAAAATACAGTAATACATAATAAAAAGCTGAAAAAGGAAATTCAAACAAATTGCATATATGGGGTTGTTTCCAATTTGCATAATTTATTCTGGTATGTTCAGTATTTATAGTCAATGTAAAAAGAAGATCTGCAGAGTCAGACACCAACAAATAAATGAACAACATAATTGTTAGTAAATTGCGTGCAGAACGACTACTATACATACAAGTCTCGGTCTGAACGGAATCTACTGTGATACAAGGAAACTGTGGTTTGCTGCTGTTTCCCTGACTTTGAGTTTCCCATACAGTCATGTGACATGTTATAAGCTACTGACTTCAAAGAAATGTTCATTATTCAGACATGCATTGTGGCTTAGACACCAACCACAGAGCTAATGAGGAACTCTAGACAAAGATAAAAATCCCTGGTTAGGCCAGGTGTATATTTGCTGAAAATTAAGTTTCTTTGTACACTGTGATACATACCCATATATATATATATATATATATATATATATATATATATATATATATATATATATATATATATATATATATATATATATATATATATATATATATATACACACTATATTGTCAAAAGTATTGTGACGCCTGTCTTTACACACACATGAACTTTAATGGGATCCCACTCCTTAGTCCATAGGGTTCAATCTTGAGTTGGCCCACCCTTTGCAGCTATAACAACTTAAACTCTTCTGGGAAGGCTGTCCACAAGGTTTAGGAGTGTGTCTATGGGAATGTTTGACCATTCTTTTGGAAGCGGATTTGTGAGGTCAGACACTGATGTTGGGCACGAAGACCTGGCTGAAGCTGTTATAGCTGCAAAGGGTGGGCCAACTCAATATTGAACCCTTCGAACAAATGCCATGTACACCAGGACCGGACTTTTCGACGGACTGAATTCCATCAGACTTTTCGATGGACTTTCAACAGACTTTCGACTGGGATGCCATTAAAGTTCATGTGCGTGTAAAGGCAGGAGTCCCAATACATTTGGCAATATAGTGTACATATAAATAAAGTCCAGGCAAGCCCTACACACCATCTGAATTTTAAATTATGCTGGCAGTGGGAGTTTCTGTACTGGCTGCCGCGATGGAAAAGAACATAGAGATTTTGTATACATTTAAAATAGAACTCCATCCAAAACTGTTTATTATTTATTTCAGTTCTGCATAGAATCTTAAAGCAATATTAAACCCAAGGCAAACATTTATTATCTTGAAGCTTACCTATTTTATAGATGTGATGGCTGCATTAGTTTTTTTTTTTTTTTTTTTTTACTTTCTTTTTTCTATTTTTATCTGGGGATCCAGCCTGTAAGTCTGTTGTTTTTCAAAAGAACAAGCTCTCTTGCAGATGTATGAGTTACTGTTAAAAAAAAACCCTTTTCTGGTATTAATATCTATATATTCAATAATTCATATTCATGAGAAAAGTTCCAAGAAAGTCTGTTCAGTTCTTGTGTAAAAACTAGAAAATGTATTTAATAATAAAATAGAAAAATATGTTTGTGTGTGTGTGTGTGTGTGTGTAGCTGTACCAGCTTCCTTAAATGTCTCAAGGTGTGTAGTTTCTGCCAGCAAATCTCTCTTTTCGAAAAGAAAGAGAAAATTAGGGGCAGATGGGGCAATTGGGACTTTGTGTGAAACATATCACTAGGGCAGAATAAGTCATCAAATGTAAATAAATTAATATATTTATTGGTACCCCATGAGAGCACAATGCAATAAATGATACAAACATTAAATCAATAAGTATGGTACAGAGTAGATAAAACATGATAATTTAATCACATTATAGTAAAATAATATTATGTTAAGCACTGTAACACATGATACATGATAGTAACATTCAGCACTACACCCAACATGTATATACACAAACAGAATTGTATTGGAATAAAATTATTGACTTAGACATTGAGACCCCATGATAGGTACATGATTGCTGTGACATGACATCAAATATGAATGCTCGACGCGTTTCGTGGAAGTTTGTCCACTCATCAGGAGCAGCTAAATGGGGATCCCTATAATATAATATAATATAAATTAATATTAGTCATATTTAATTATAGTAGGACCAGACATTTTGCTCCCTCTCGCAGAAGAGCCGCACTGGCTATTGAACTTCATTTTTCTCAGCTCGCTGTACGTCTTGTACGTCACCATTTTCTTGACGTTCGGAATTTCCGACAACATTTGTGCGACCGTGTGTATGCAAGACAAGTTTGAGCCAACCTTCGTCGGAAAAAAATCATGGTATTGTTGTTGGAATGTCCGATCGTGTGTACGCGGCATAACAGTTACAGGGATGAGACCAGTGGTGGCCCGTCCATAGGGGGCGCATGGGCGCCGTCCCTCCAGGTATTCACCCAAAAAAATGTAAAATAAAAAAATAACATTTTTAAAAATGTCCCTTTAGAAAAAAAAAAAAAGGTCCTTGACCGGAGCACAACGATGTATGTCGGCAGAATGGCACGGACAGGCATAAGGGCATACAGGTACGTCCCTTTGAAATTGCTGCCGTGCCATTGCGTGCGTGGACTCGATCGCCGCGGGTATACCCGCAATTGTCTCACGGGGAGGAAGAGGCCTAGCCTAGCAACAAGTGACACTGTGATTGTAGCAGAGATCAGTGATGTTTACAACACAGCTACGCCCCCCACAGTTAGCAACACGCCCCTAGGACACACTTAACCCCTACACTGCCACCTCCTGGTTAACCCCTTCACTGCCAGTGTCATTTACACAGGAATCAGTGCATTTGTATAGCACTGATTGCTGTATAAATGACAATGGTCCCAAAAATTTGTCAAAAATGTCCGATGTGTCCGCCATAATGTCGCAGTCACAATAAAAATTGCTGATGATCGCCGCCATTACTAGTAAAAAAAATTATTCATAAAAATGCCATAAAACTATCCCCTATTTTGTAGATGATATAACTTTTGCGCAAACCAATCAGTAATCGCTTATTGCTATTTTTTACCAAAAATATGTATGTATGTAAAAATATGATGTGACACAGGCAGGCTGCATTTGGTGGGACACAGGCTGCATTTGGTGGGACACAGGCTGCATTTGGTTGACACAGGCTACATTTGATGGACACAGGCTGTCTTTGGAGGACACAGGCTGCATTTGGTGGACACAGGGTGTATTTGGTGGACACAGGCTACATTTGGTGGGACACAGGCTGCATTTGGTGAGACACAGGCTGTATTTGGTGGGACACAGGTTGCATTTGGTGGGACACAGGCTGCATTTTGTGGGACACAGGCTGCATTTGGTGAAACAGGCTGCATTTGGTGGGACACAGGCTGCATTTGATGGACACATGCTGCATTTGGTGAGACACAGGCTGTATTTGGTGAGACACAGGCTGTATTTGGTGAGACACAGGCTGCATTTGGTGAGACACAGGCTGCATTTTGTGTGACACAGGCTGCATTTTATGGGACACAGGCTGCATGTAAGGAGGGACTCCACTGGGGGACCTGATGTAGGGACGGTATCTGGTGGCAGGCGACGTGGCTAGTCACACGCTCAGGGCTTCCACTGATTCAGCATTATGGTGAGTTGAATGATTTCATTGTATATTACAATGTAATAATAGAAATAATGCGCTTCAATCATCCTGACACCATAAACACCAGGTGTTTGGAATATCGTTATCTGCTGATTGTTAAACTTTCTAGAATACACATATTTCTATTGTTGTGTAGGATCTGGGCCTGCTGTCCCTCCATCCCTCTCTCCCTCTCCCTCCACCCCAAGTTCATCTCAGACGCTAACCACACCACCTTAGAGCCACACCCACTATTTTGCTGAAACTACACCCATTTTCACCAAGTGGGAGGGGTCAAAAAGGAAGGGCGGCTTTACCAGCCGCCACTGGATGAGACAAGCCATTTACCACTGACAGGGGTGCTTATAATGATGGGTTTTATTAATTTATGTAAAACCTTTATACCAAAAAGAAAATATCTGTTGCTGTACCTGCTTATAAATTATTAGCTGGAGTTCAGCTTCAATTTAGCGTATTTAGATCTGCTGGTCCATATGACACTCCCCTCCCCCCAGACTGACAATGCTGCTGTCCAAAGTGGCCTTCTGTGCTTTTTCATCCAGAGTGGGGGCACTCTAATATAGGAGGTGTCTTACTTGACAGATAACCAGGTGAAAACAGAGGGAAAAAGCCTTGAAAAAAAAAGAAACCGAATGCAGCCACCCCATCAAATTTTTGTAAGCTGCAATATATTACATTTAGTGTAGGATTTAATACCACCTTAAAAAATGTAAAACTATGTCCAGTTATTGTTGCTGATTGTGTCCCCCCCCCCCCCTCCCTTTCACTTATAGTATCAGCAGTTTGCAAGAAAGCAGCGTGGACCCAGACCGCAATAAAAAACTGGACAGATGAACTTTTCTCCACTCTTTTAAAACAAAAATTGCCCTTTACTGTCTGGGTCACTTCCCATCCCAGTGACAAAAACAGAAAGTGACGAAGATTTCCAAATCAGGAACTCAGACAGTAAAAGAAACCTCAAGAATGATAATTAAAGCACTGATTGTGAATCTTGCTATTAAGTAGCAGACTGGCTTACCAGACAAACCCAGCTTTAGAATTTGTAAGCCTTAAGGGCTTATTCACACTTAGGCCACAGTGGGGGTAAAAATAGGTGGTTGAGGTGTGTTTTAACCACCCTCAACCCAACACAGTGACCAGAATGGGTTGTACATCTGCTGCAATGTTTTGCTTTAAAAATGATACCCCAATGCCGTATTTCACAATCAAAACAAGTGAATAGGGCTGTGAAGCAACCATCCTGTAACCATGTGCAATGCAACCGCCACAGCAACAGCGACTAGGGCTGTTCACTATGGGGCGGTTGGATGGAAACGATGGAAAGTCATCCGATCCTACTAAAAACGCTTGGAACAGAAGTGGGAAGCGGGTACCTGTGAAAATCGGGTACCTCCCTGCTCCTCAAAGGTGGCAATTGTTCAAGGAGGATTAACGAGTCCTTAAAGCGGACCTTCAGTCATTTTTTTAACTTTTCATCTATTAAATCTTCTGCCCTTGTTGTTGTTTTAAAGCGGAGTTCCACCCAAAACTGGAACTTCCGCTTTAAGCACTCCTCGCACCCTTACATGCCACATGTGGCATGTAACTTTTTTTGGGGGGGGAGTGGGGGCTTCGTTAGGAGTGGGACTTCCTGTCCCACGTCCTCCTTCCACCCACAGACCACCAGGGCGACTCCTCCTTTTGCCTTAGGCGGCCCCTCCCTCTAGGCAATCTTCTGGGACAAGTGACAGGTCCCAGGAGATCGCCTGTCCACTCCGGGAGCGCAGCGTGACTCGCGCATGTGCCGTGCATGCCCGGCCGTGAAGCCAAAAGCTGTCACGGCCGGGTGCCCAGAGTGGCAATGGAGGTGCCGGCAGAGAGGAGGGGCAAAGGAGCGATGCTCCGTTCGGCCGCAACGCTGGGCCATGGAACAGGTAATTGTTTGTTTACTAAAAGTCAGCAGCTACCTTTTTTGTAGCTGCTGACTTTTAATAAACATAAAAAGCCTGGAACTCCACTTTAACTTTGGATAGTAAAACTTTTTTTTTCTGCCAGTAAATCCCTTATTCAGCCCACTTCCTGTTTCTTGTCTGGTCATTAGCCTAGGCTTATGACATCATGCACAGCTCTCTCTCTCTCTCACTCTTGTGAGAGTTTGCCAGGAAGGGAAGGGGGTGAGTCATAAGAGGGCCAATGAGAGCTGCAGGGCTGGAGGTGTGTGTCTGTGTAAATCCAGGAAGTGAACAGGCAGCAGCTTCAGCTGCCCATAGTTAAAATGGAAGCAGCCAGACTTAGTGGAGGGAGATTTCTGCAGCATATTTGGCAAGTACAGTATATATAAAATAATATGCAAAGTGGTTGGGGGAAGCTTCAGAATGTGAGCAGAATGCAGTTCCTCTTTAAAGCGGAACTTCCCCTTTTGGGTGGAGCTCCGCTTTAAGGGCTTTTTAACTAAATTAGTTGACTCAATGATGGCAAGAAAGAATGTTCTCATGAATGATTATTCTACGAATGTTTGAATGACAATTTAACCATGTATGACCAGCTTAAAGTGGTTCTAAAGCCTAAACATTTTTTACCTTAAAGCAGAGGCGTATCTAGGGAAAATGGCACCTATGGCAAGCACTGAAACTGCGCCCCTGTCAAAACATTTGAAACCCATCTTTCAGATAACCTTAAAGCGGACCTCCACCCATCGGAACCCCCCCCCCCCTCCGGTGCCACAATTGGCACCTTTCAGGGGGGAGGGGGGTGCAGATACCTGTATAATCCAGGTATCTGCACCCACTTGCGGGACAAGCTAGCCGCAGATGCCCCCCCCCCCCCCCCGTTGTGTTCTGGGAAAAACACAGTTCCCAGGACACAACGTGGACCAGTGAAGACGCGCATGCGCAGTAGGGAATCGTGCAGTGAAGCCGCAACGCTTTACTTCCTGATTCCCTGACAGAGGATGGCGGCGGGGGCAGCCGAGAGACGAGCAATTGCTCGTCATCTGCTGCTGACATCGCTGGACCCTGGGACAGGTAAGTGTCTATTTATTAAAGGTCAGCAGCTGCAGTATTTGTAGCTGCTGATTTTTTATATTTTTGTTTTAGGTGCAATCCCTCTTTAACAAAAAAAAAACACCTAACAAAACGACAAGGCAAAATTTCAAAATATATAATTGTAGTATATTAGTGATGGTGACACCCCCTATTGTAAGTGGAGTTATTTTATTTCTTGAGTGGGTGTTACCATCACTTATATATTGCAACTTGTTATCAAAAATCTTTTGAGGGGGTGTCAATGTCACTAATATGCTGCAATATGTATATTTGGTTTACAGGACACCACATATACAGTATATGGTACTCAGAGGGAGGACTCCACCATCACTTAAAGTGGAAGTAAGCTTCCTTTACTACCTTTTACATATAGGTAAGTCTATAATAAGGCTTACCTATGGGTCCAGTAAATATCTCCTAAAAATGTACAGTTTAGAAGATATTTACATTACATGGAGCCAGTGACATCACTGGCACATGCGTTCTGAAGGAACGGCCACCAGTGCTGTTCCTTTAGAACTCTGTGCCATAAACGGTAGCTCCCACGCGCATGCACGGGAGTGACTTCATCATGACCCAGGCCAGTCACAGAGCCCACGAACCCGGATGCAAGATGAGTAAAAATGAGAGTGCCTTCTGCACTGACTTCTGGGTGTGGGAGGGCTTTGTTTTAAGTTTAAGTTTAACATAATCTGCTAGTATGCGATCCATACTAGCAGATTATACCTTTACCTTGCATGGTAGAAAAAAAAAAAGTCCAGCAGAATACAATGCTTTAAATTATGCAATTACATTTATAAATGAAACACTAAGGTGAAGAAGAAAGCACAGCATTGTATTTTATTATAATATTTACAGTGTTTATACTGGTTATGGCAAAAGGGGAAAAAAGGGAGGGGGGGGGGAGAGCAGGTGGAGGAGAGAGAGAACTGGGGGGGGGGGGGGAGAGAGAGAGGGGGGGGGGGGCAGGGAGGGAGAGAGAAGAGGAATACATCAGAAAGTACAGAGAGAATAAACAGAGGAGCATTGTAGTAAATGTCTCTTCCTTTGCACTTTCTCCAGATTACCTTCACCTGAATGCATTCTTCTGTTTCTCTTGCTCATTTCTCCTCCTTCTCTGCCCCTCCCCAGTCCCCAGAGCAGCTCTGCTCTTTCTCCAGGCTCCAGCATGGCTCCAATACTCTGAACCTTGATAGTTCTTCTCAATCAAAGGTGGCGGCTTGAGAAGGGGGCGGGTTACAACAGCGCCCATTGGCTCAGTAAGCAGCAGGAGGTGGATCAGCTCCTGCTGTTAACTCTTTCTTGTCCTGTGGCAGCTGTTCCTATAATATGAGGCTGCTGGTTCCTTTCTGCTGCTTCTATATAGTCAATGAAAGGAGGAGGAAGCTGCAGGGCGCTCCTATACACACAGACACAGAGCCACTGGGAGAGAAGAGCTGCAGTGTCAGGACTGTGAAGCTGGAGAGGAGGGAGAGCACAGCGCACCTCTCAGCTCCTTCCCCCTCCCCTGCAGGGCAGCCTATTTTGCAAATAATCTAGGGGGACACCACTGCCTAAACTCCTCTCTCCCTTTGTGCACTGCAGTCAGCGCCTCACATGTTTCTTGTGCATGTCAGAGAAGATGCAGGGAGGAGGTGGGTGGAGCTAAGCAGTGGGCGCAGAGGAGGAAGTTAAATCTCCTCAGCTCTGAATGCTGGTCTCTGCCTCTCTCCGGCTCGTGACATCACTCGTTGTTAGACGCCAGGCGGGCTGTGCCTAGCAACCAGTTTGGGCAGTGAGCCAGGGGCCAGTGGGGAACGACCTAAAGCAGTCTCCACTGGCCAGGATCACACCCCAGGCTGACAGTGAGTAACTGTGGCAATATCAGGGCCATTTTAAGAAGAGATCTCTACAAGTGCCTTGCTGCCCAGCCACTCAGGAGCGCCCCCTTCATATGGCGCCCATGGCACTTGCCATATCTGCCATACCCTGGATACGCCACTGCCTTAAAGTGAGAGTAAACTTCCTTGTGTGATTTTTACCTATAGGTAAGCCTAATTTAAAGCTTTCCCTATAGGTACAGTAAGTATCTCCTAAACATGCACCGTTTAGGATATATTTACTTTAGATGCAGCCGGCGCATGCACTCTGAAGGAACGGCATACTCACGCCATTCTTTCAGAGCCGCGCTGCAAACAGTGACTCCCGCGCACATGCATTCTAACACATTATGACTTAAAGTGGTTGTAAACCCACATGAAAAAAAAAAAAGATCTGCAAGACAGAGGCATAATGAGCTAGTATGCATTGCATTCTAGCGCATTATGTAATACTCACCTGAGATCGAAGCCCCTGCTGTGGTGCCTGTACACAGCCCAGGCTGACGACATTTCTCCCTGGAGTTACTTCCGGGTACAGCGGCTCCGGCGCTGTGATAGGCCGGAGCCGCAATGACGTCACAATGACGGTACACTCACTGAAGCAAATGGCACGTACATGCCGTTGCTTCAGTACGCATGTGCCGATGATGTCGGCACATGCAGATACAGGGGATATCTCCTAAACCGAGCAGGTTTATGAGATATCCAGGGTAGCTACAGGTAAGTCTTAATATAGGCTTACCTGTAGCAAAAACTGGATTGTAAGGGCTAACAACCACGTTAAACTGCCCGGTGCCTTTTTTCTTTTTTATTCGGTTTACTACCGCTTTAATGCATTAATTGCATTAAGGTAAAAAATGTTTAGGCATCAGCATTTCCCCTCACCCCTCTTTTACTTACCTGATCCCTCATTTGATCCAGTGCTGTGTACATCTACAGCTCTTCTCTCCCCTCACTTCCAGGTCTTGCTGGCTTTGCTGGGGCATCGGGAGCCACTGGCTCCTGCTGCTGTCAATCAAAACCAGTGAGGAGGAAGCAGGGGGCGGGGCAGAGTCGAATGCAGGGCTTGGGAAGCGGTTAGAGAGGAGAGGCCAGGAGCGCCGGCGGGGGGACCCAAGAAGAGGATATAAGTATAGACATGTTTGTTATTTTTTAATTTTTTTACCTTTACAATCTTTTTAAGCCTTCGCAACACAGTCCAAAGTAAAAAAAGGTTTTTGCTGGAGTTCCACTTCCCTCTCACCTATCTGAAGCTGAAACAGTCTGTGTCACGCACGGAGAGTTCATACACAGGTCAGCATTTTCAGTAGGATGAGTTGAGACAAATAATTGGATCCTTAGAGAATGGAAGTCCAAGGTTTCTGTCATACTGCAATGGAGAAGCTGACAGGACCAAGGACTTGCTGCTGTAAGAGATTCTATAGCGGCTGCCTCCCTGTAAATCAGAGGGCACCGGAATGGAGAACACCTAGAACTAGCCAGCTTACTTTTCTCAGTTTAGGCTATTTTTTTTTTTTATCTTGCCGAAGCAGCCATCATCGACTCCATCCATCAGTACGTGTTATTCCCAAAGCATTATGCAGTTCAGAATCAGTGTAAGAAATACTTTTGTGTTTCAATGGTTTTTATTGAAAGTTTTCAAAAAATTTTTAGCATTTAGGTCTAAACTATATATCATACCTCAGTTATATTATACAGTGTGCCTTTCTAGAAAAGTAAATTGTTATCTTCCGGCCTGCACATCTGTTACTGCGTATTGCTCCAATACAGAAAAGGATAAAGTGATAACACAACCGAATAACATTTCCGAGGTCTAAAAGATAACTATGAATATCCCCTGGTTTCCCTGTCCCTTCACTATTCTCCATACAGGAGGGGGAGGAAGGAGGAAGACCAGTGGCGGTGCGTCCATTAGAGGCGCTCGGACAACGCACCCTCTTTCCAGCCACCCCCTCTGTGCCCTATGGATAGATTCATGCATTGCATGAATCTATCCACGGCCGCTGTAGACACCCTCTATTCAGGCGTCCGACCCCTTTTTGGGCACCTGAATTACAGCAGTGGGGGGGGGGGGTGTTTTTGAAGCACCTGATTAGAGCCATGGGGGATTTGAAATGATGGGGTTTCGTTAATTTATCCCATAGGTTTAATGAAAATGATAGTGTGGGACACATCATGACCGGTCTGTCTTTTGTTCCCAGCCACATCAGGTGACTAATTGGTTTTGTGGGATGTAGGGAAGATTCAATTTTCATCCAAATGGATGGAGGTGTTGAGAAGTGATAGCGAATTAGCTGTGCCAATTGCGCTGCATAAAAGTATTTGTCAAAGTCCGGGACTCCCAAGCCACCCCTCATCTTAGGCACGTATAGAGTGCGCTTGTTCCCCCGAGGTCTCTTATTCCCCCATATAAATTTCAAAACCTTATTTTGGAATTTGTGCAAGTCTGACATACAGATTGAGATAGGCAGTGTTCTGAATAGATACAATAACCTTGGCAAGAGATTTATCTTGATCGCATACAGTCTACCGAACCACGATGGAGGATTATTAACCCATCGTTGGAGATCAGCCACCATCTTGCTATATGGAGGGGGATAGTTTGCCTGAGACTTCTGTCTGTTTCTGGAAACTGTCCATCCATTATACATATATATTCTGCCTGATATAACTTATCTAAAGTGAGGGTTAGGAAAATTCTTAAATATGGGAGGGTTTTCATCTACCATTTAAAAGGAAACTAGTTTTGTAGTTGCGCTACTTTGTCCGTGTCCAGTGAGAGGTTGAGGGCAACCCGATTTCGAATGTTTAATAGAAAGACCCGAGATCATGGAGAAGTGGCGCAAAGTTTGGTATAGGTTTGGCAGTGACGTGACCAGGGACGAGAGAAGCAAGAAGATGTCGTCGGCAAACACAGCACACTTGTGCTTGAACTCCCCACAATGTATGTCTTTTATGTCGGGATGACTCCTAATTTTAATAGCCAAAGGTTCCAGGGCCCATAAAGATAGAATAGGAGATAGGGGGCACCCTTGCCGAGTTCCTCTGTGGATATCTATTTGAGGTGAGGCATATCCCTTGACCTGGATTCTTGCCGTAGGTACATTATAAAGAGTCTGCAACACTCCCAAACATTTTGGGCCAAACCCATAGCCTTTCAATACATAAAATAGATAATCCCATGACAAGGAGTCAAAGGTCTTACAAAGGTCTAATGACAGCAGCATGCCCTTCCTGGGTCCGCGATTATCCCAGTTGGACTGAACCGCTGATATGATATTTATTAATCATCGGGTCTGATCAGTAGCCTGACGATTGGGCACAAACTCCACCTGGTCCGGATGGATGTAACTGGATAGGAAAGTATTCATTCGGTTTGCCAAAACTTTGGTCATCAATTTAAGATCTACGTTAATTAGTGAGATTGGGCGATAGTTGGCACAGTCCCCGTGGTCCTTCCCAGGTTTAGGGATGACATGGATAAAGGCCGCATTTTCATACGTAGTCAAAGCCGAGCCTTTATTCAGGTCATTAAAAAAGGAGCATAGGTGGTATACCAATAACTCTGAATACTTCTTGTAATAGGGCCAGGTGCCTTTGTGGGGTGCAGCCTCTTTGATTTCACCCCCTGTAAAGCCTCCCTCCATCAGTTCTATATGATCGTTTGCCACCTTAGGTAAAGGTATGTTCCTAAAATACTTATCAGCTAGAGCTGCAGAGAAAGCGATCGGTGAATCATATAATTTAGAGTAAAAGGTACAGAATTCCTGTCCCACCAGTTGTGGATTCTGGGTCAATTTGCCATCACGCAAGCCAGTGGCGGCTGGTGCTCAAAATTTTTGGGGTGGCGCAAACAAACAGCCTCACTGTGCCATCAAACGCTGCCACTGTGCCCATCAAACGCTGCCACTGTGCCCATCAAACGCTGCCACTGTGCCCCAAGTGCTGCCACTGTGCCCCAAGTGCTGCCACTGTGCCCCAAGTGCTGCCACTGAGCCCCAAGTTCTGCCACTGTGCCCCAAGTGCTGCCATTGTGCCCCAAGTGCTGCCACTGTGCCCCAGGTGTTGCCAGTGTGCCCCAAGTGCTGCCACTGTGCCCCAAGTGCTGCCACTGTGCCCCAAGTGCTGCCATTGTGCCCCAAGTTCTGCCACTGTGCCCCAAGTGCTGCCACTGTGCCCCAAGTGCTGCCACTGTGCCCCAAGTGCTGCCATTGTGCCCCTCAAGTGCTGCCACTGTGCCCCTCAAGTGCTGCCACTGTGCCCCCTACCTGCCCTCTGCACTTACCTTGTCTTGGTGTGCAGCGCGCGGTGTCCCCTCATCTTCCCCTCATCTTCCGATGTCTTCTCCTGCGCTCCTGTCTTCTGCTGTGATTGGACGCCTAGCGTCCAATCACAGCGCCTGTGACTTCAGCCAATCAGGTGACAGGTAACAGACCCGGCAACCTGATTGGCTGAGAGGCGGGTCTGTGTTAGGGAAGCGATGTATTCGCTTCTCTAACACAATACTGTGTAATCAGCGAACGCACAGCAGTGCGCCCGCTGGTTACACTTATGGAAGCCTATTAGAGCACACCGCTCTAATCAGGTCCCCTATTAGAGCTTACAGCTCTAATAGGGCGCTTCCAGAAACACCCCCCCCCCCCCCCCCGCTGTAATTCAGATGCCCGGCGCCCGACAAGGGGCCGGACACCTGAATAGGGGACGGCAGCGGTGACAATAGATTCATGCAATGCATGAATCTATCTATTGGTGATAGAGCGGTGCAGGAGAGGGGGGGCGGCGCTCCTGCGCCCTCTATGCACGCACCGCCACTGACGCAAGCGTAGCTTTGGTAAGACTGGATTTTAAGGGCGAGGTGTGAGTTTCCTAGCTAATAAGGTGTTCGGCTTGTCTCCCAAGGTGTAGAATCGGTGTCTGGACCAGCGAAGATACTTCTCTGCTTTGGTAGTGAGGCTAAGATTTAGTGGCGTGCGTGCTGCGTAGATTTTGTGTCTCAAGTCTAGCTGGGGGTTTTTCTTTTGTTCTCGCATAAGGGCCTGTAGATCAGTCTCTTGTTGTTGTATGGTTTGTGTATGTATGCGGTCCTAGAGGCTAGTTGAATCAACTGGCCGCGAATTGTGGCTTTGTGCACTCTCCAATTGATGCTCAGGGTTGTGTCAGTGGTCCGATTTTCGGTAAAGTATTGGCCTATGGCCTTTTCAATTTCAGTAAATATAATTGAATCGTTAAGTAAGGAGGCGTTAAGGCGCCAAGTAGTAGGTTTCAAAACTGGTTTATATGGATTAGACCTATCCAGGGCATTCTGGAGATGGAGATGTTGCAGAGTTTAAGGCGGCAGGATTTAACCAGTGATTGGATATGGGGGCTGAAGGAGAGGTCAGTCAAGGATTACACCCAAGACCCTGGCATGTGTGGAGGGACCAATAGTTGTGTTGTTGATATTAATGGTGAAGTCACAGGGGGGGGGGGGGGGGGGGGGACCGTGAAGGAGGAAATATAACAAGCTCAGTTTTAGAAAGATTGAGTTTGAGGAAGTGGTGTGACATCCATATCGATATATTAATCAGTAAGTTTTTTATGATCCGTGAGGAGATCAAGGGGGTGACTTGAGAAGTGGATAGATAGATCTGGGTGTCGTCGGAGCCTTGGGGTACCCCAACAGAAAGAGGAAGGAGAGTGGAGGAGATGGAGTTGTAAGTGACACTGAGATAGGAGGAGAACCAGGATAAAGTGGAATCACGGAGGCCAAGGGAGTGTAATTTGCTGAGGAGGAGCAGGTGGTCAACTGTGTCAAAGGCAGCAGAGTATGAAAGTATGAGTATGGAGTAGTGCCCATTGATGTTAGCAGTTATTAGGCCATTGGTGAGTTTTAGTAGGGAAGTTTCAGCAGAATCTTGTGGTCAGAAGCCAAACTGTAGGGGGTCGAGAAGGTTGTTGTCCGTGAGGTAACGACTCATTATATCATGGACAAGGCGTTCAATGAGCTTGGAGGCAAACAGGAGCAGGGAGATGGGTCTTAAGTTATTCAAACAGGTGGGGTCTAGTGAGGGTTTTTTGAGTATGGGGATAACCAGTGTATGTTTGAGCAGGGAAGGAAAAGTGCCAGAGGAGAGGGAGAGGTTGAAGATGTGGGTAAGGGAGTTGAGGATAGAGTGGGAAGGTGGTCACAGAAATTGACAGGGGATAGGTAGTGAGGTGGTATCTGTGGTAACTGGGCAAAAAGAGGAGAGTATTGAGTGTGGTGTTGGACCCAAAGTGTTGGGTAGGGGAGGAGTTTGAATGCTGGATATCTCCTTGCGAATTGTGTCGATTTTGCTATTGAAATGGTTGGCAATCTGTTGAGCGCTAAGCAAGTGGGTGGGTGGGGGCATTGGGGGGTGAAGTAAGGAATTAAGGGTAGAAAAGAGTTGACAAGGTTTGGATAAGAGGGTTTTGATGAGAGTGTTGTAATAGGTTTGTTCAGCAGTGTGGAGGCAGGAGTTGTATTTGAGAAGGGCAGATTTGTAGAGGGTAAAGTCTTGCAGGGATTTCGATTTCTGCCATGCTCACTCAAGAGCACGGCTGTGTCTCTTGAGACTTCTGGTGTCGTCTGTTTGCCAGGGTTGTGGCAGATGGGGCCTGGTTCTGCGTGTAGAAAGAGGAGCAAGTAAGTCTAGGGAGGATGACAACGTGGTGTTGTAGATGGAAGTGGTTAGGTCTGGGCAGGACAGGGATGCGATTTTGTCATAAAGGCCATCAGTAGCAGAGTGAAGAAGGGAAGGGTTGAGGTTGCAAAGGTTTCTGCCTGTAGTGGTTTGTGGGTTGGCAGCATGGGATGTAGGAGACAAGCAGAGAGTGAAATGGATAAGGTTGTGATCAGAGAGAGGAAAGGGTGTGTTAGAGAGATTGCAGGGAGTGCAGCTATAGGAGAATACGAGGTCGAGAGTGTTGCCGTTGGAGTAAGTGGTGGTTTGTGTCCATTGTGTTAGGTTAAAAGAGGAGGTTAGGTTTAGACCGGTCACATATTATCCTCTTATTGGGTGTTCCGTGATTGCAACTATGACTTGCTACAATACTTGTGCATCACTGTACGTTTGGTGCATTTTATTGCAGTATATTATAGTGTATCCATGGAGTACTCAAATTAAAGTGCACCAAACACCTCTTTACATTGATAAAAGTTTGCTTTTTGGGTTTAATACCGCTTTAACGATGATGGCTATGAGGTCTCAGGGATGAGCCAACCAAACCTATGAGTAACCCAACTCCCAGTTTCAGGCTTTTTTTTTCCGGGCCCTCAGCTCTCTGCACATAGCTGTAACAACCTGACCACTACCCAGATGTAGAAAGTCAGCCGGACCTGTACTAAAAAGTCATCAGAGAGGCATGCTGGCTACATTCCCTCTAACTTTACTAGGGGGGGGAGGGTTCCGAAAAAGCGGAAGTTCCATTTTTGTGTGGAACTCCGCTTTAATAAATACATTTTCTCTTAACAAAAGTAAGTTTCATAAAGTTTTGGAGTCAGTAAGGGGTACTTTATTGCTGGGCTCTAGGTTGGCTGACTTTGTGATTTAAACCCGTTAATGTTATTTAAACATTAAAACCCTGCAATATATAAATTCTTAGCTGGAACTGACAGTTTTGTTCTCCTAACATATCACTTTTAATGTGTTCTAGGTTTGCTCTTACTGTGCCCCATCTGGAATTTATAGCCATCCTGAGTCTACGGCAATGTTCTTAAACTTATTAACTTTACCATATTTCTCAGTACTTACAGGGCTGTAAATAGCATTTTGGCATATATGTTTTATTCAAAGTGCCCTGTCTTCTGGTTAAAATTTCATTTTCATTTTCTAAATTCACACCTACCCTTTGCTTTTACTGCTCTTTATACTCCTTAAGATATTTGCATTAAAAACAAATGGTCATAAAAGTGCCAATGAGTTCCAAAGTGATGTTTTAGTACAGTGATGAGATGCCCTAAGAGGATGTCTCCTCTGGTACGTATGTAGAGTACACCCAGGGTGCTGCTTAGCGAAGTTTAGAATGGTACTACTGATCAGACTTCATTCCTAAAGCTAGGCAGGAATTTACAGTGCCTTGAAAAAGTATTCATACCCCTTGAAATTTTCCACATTTTGTCATGTTACAACCAAAAACGTAAATGTATTTTATTGGGATTTTATGCAATAGACCAACACAAAGTGGCACATAATTGTGAAGTGGAAGGATAAATGGTTTTCAATTTTTTTTTATAAAAAAATACAGTGGAAACTTGGATTACGAGCATAATCTGTTCCAGGAGAATGCTTGCAATCCAAACCACTCGCATATCAAAAGGAGTTTCCCCAAAGAAGTTAATGGAAACGAAGATAATTTGTTCCACATTGACTTCTCGTGCATGCAATACCGCATGTGGCCAGAGGTGGGGGGCGCCAGAGAGACTCGGAAATACTTGGAGACCGCTTGGATGCACTCGGAAAAGGCTCGGCAAACACTTGGAAACTGAGTATTTCCGAGTGTTTCTGAGTATTTTCAAGTGTTTCCGAGTAATTCCGAGTGGCTCCGAAGGGCTCCGAGTGTCAGCGGCACCCCCGCACCTCTGGCCAAATGCGGTACTGCACATCGCAGAGGCTTGAATCCTGTTCTTTTTGCGAGACAACACTCGCAAGTCGAGTCAGGATTATTTTTAAATAATAGCTCGTATTGCAAAACGCTCGTTAACCGTGTTACTCACAATCCGAGGTTCCACTGTATCTGAAAAGTGTGGCATGCAATTTGTATTCAGGCCCCTTTACTCTGATACCCCTAACTAAAATCTAGTGGAACCAATTGCCTTCAGAGGTCACCTAATTAGTAAATATAGTCCACCTGTGTGTAATTTAATCTTAGTATAAATACAGCTGTTCTGTGAAGCCCTCGGGGGTTTGATAGAGAACCTTAGTGAACAAGCAGCATCATGAAGGCCAAGAAACACACCAGACAGGTCAGGGATAAAGTTGTGGAGAAGTTTAAAGCAGGGTTAGGTTATAAAAAAAATATCCCAAGCTTTGAACATCTCATGAAGCACTGTTCAATCCATCATCCGAAAATGGAAAGAGTATGGCACAACTGCAAACCTACCAAGACATGAACAAGAGCAACAGCAGAGCTGCTTTCATAAACTGACCATATAATATATGTAGCGGCCATAACCCCTTGGGGCGACCTTGAATTTTCTGGGCTTACCAATTACCTCCTCGTAGCTCGTCGTTCGTTGTTTAGGGATTCCCAGGGTTAGTACCCAGTAACTTCAGATGCTGACATACAAAAGTCCTTTTAAGGATTTTTATTTTGCAGGGGTAACATCCAACTATAACAGTCTCAATTGGGAATGGAGGGCACGGGTGATAAAACTCAGGCACTTAGAGCTGCTGACATCAATTGAATGTCTCTCAGATAGCCCAGAGAGTAGCCACTCGCAAATGGGCGCTTCACTGCTGGATAAACCTCTAACTATAGATTTAGCAGCCAATATGTGATCCGGAAAATATGCAAAGTCTCTGCCACAGACTAGATTGTAACTGAAGATAAGTTAGGAACCTTTCGCACAGTACCAGGATCTTTCAGCCTTCTTGGCGATACTGTGAGAAGTGTGGATTCACTAGTGTCCATACAACTTGGAGAAAGTGCAGAGAAGGGCAACCAAACTGATAAGAGGCATGGAGGAGCTCAGCTATGAGGAAAGATTAGAGGAACTGAATTTATTCACTCTTGAGAAGAGGAGATTAAGGGGGGATATGATCACCATGTACAAATATGTAAGGGGTCCATATAGTGAACTTGGTGTTGAGTTATTCACTTTACGGTCAACACTGAGGACAAGGGGGCACTCCTTACGTCTAGAGGAAAAGAGATTTCATCTGCAAATACGGAAAGGTTTCTTCACAGTAAGAGCTGTGAAAATATGGAATAGACTCCCTCCAGAGGTGGTTCTGGCTAACTCAGTAGATTGCTTTAAGAAAGGCCTGGATACTTTCCTAAATGTACATAATATAACTGGGTACTGACATTTATAGGTAAAGTTGATCCAGGGAAAATCCGATTGCCTCTAGGGGGATCAGGAAGTGATTTTTTTCCCCTGCTGTAGCAGATTGGAGCATGCTCTTTTGGGTTTTTTTTTTTTGCCTTCCTCTGGATCAACTGTGGGTATAGTATGGGGTTTATTGGATTGTACCATATATTTTATTTTTATTCATTATTTTTTTTTTTTTATGGTTGAACTGGATGTACTTGTGTCTTTTTTCGGCCTAGCTAACTATGTAACTATGTAACTTCAGCTCCCAGGCTTCTTGGCCCTCCTCCAAAGAGTCCTCCCCTGGTCACTTGTACGAGTTTCCATTTCTCTCCAATGCCGAGAGCACACCGGGACACCTCAAAATCCTCCTTCAGTTACTGGGCCTCGAACTAGCCAGTTCCGAGGCTCGGGAACTGACGGATCCCCATCCCAGACCATGAGGGCCTCTGGGGCTGGTCAGGGTGACCAGGCTTACGGGGACAGCAGATACTCCTGGGTCCGGGACCCCTCACGGGGTTGGTCCAGACCGGAACCAGGAATCAAAAAGCAAGCCGAACCCCGAGCACGTGACTTCAGCATCTTAAATACCCCTTCCCAGACTACACAGCGGGGCCAGACGCGCCCACTGATTGGCTCAGAGAAAGATTGGTACCTAACACGTCCAATCAGGCTTGGTTCTCAGCCTGTCACAGGTGCCTCACTGCACCTATGACCAGGCAGAACTCCAGTACAGCCCAGCTAAACTGATGCCAAAGTAAAAGACCTGTACAATTAACCCCCAGAACTCTGTTACAGTTCTGGAAAACTAAATTTACATATATAGCGCACACTTTAGTAAAGTGTCGGCGCTACATATATGTGCATTATACCTTTCTATGCCAGTAGGTGGTGCTGCAGTGTTATGGTTTGTATTCTATGACAATGTAATGAGAGGAAGTGGTTTGTCTTTCCTCACTATGTACTTACTTTTATTGTTCTTCTTCCTGTTCCATGATAAAGATATCCTCCATGAAAGTAAAGGTGTTCTGCTGCATACAACAAGCTTCCAGCACATAATCATTTCAATAACCTGCTAATAAGGTAGACCTGTTGTTTTTCTGTGAATGGCATAACAGGTTATTTTTAAAGTGTGTGAAGCTCCTGTCAATCTACAAAATATAAGTATTGGAAGTACTTTTTTCCAGGTTGTTCGATGTTTGTTACTAGTTGAATTCCCCACCCCCCTTTTTCTTTTATGTTGTTTTGTTTTATTTTTCTCCTTTGGAGTTGAAAACATGCGGTATTACAAATTGAATATACTTATTATAATGTAACTGAATGGCTATACAGTTATTAACCACTTTCAGACCGGACCAATTTGCAGCCAAAGGACCAGGCCCCTTTTTGCGATTCGGCACTGCGTCGCTTTAACTGACAATTGCGCGGTCGTGCGACGTGGCTCCCAAACAAAATTGATGTCCTTTTTTTCCCACAAATAGAGCTTTCTTTTGGTGGTATTTGATCGCCCCTGCGGTTTTTATTTTTTGCGCTATAAACAAAAATAGAGCGACAATTTTGAAAAAAATGCATTATTTTTTATTTTTTGCTATAATAAATATCCCCAAAAAATATATAAAAAAAACATTTTTTTTCCTCAGTTTAGGCCGATACGTATTCTTCTACATATTTTTGGTAAAAAAAATCGCAATAAGCGATTATTGATCGGTTTGCGCAGAAGTTATAGCGTTTACAAGATAGGGGATAGTTTTATAGCATTTTTATTAATAATTTTTTTTTTTATTATTAATGGCGGAGATCTGCGATTTTTTTTGTGACTGCGACATTATGGCAGACACATCGGACATTTTTGACACATTTTTGGGACCATTGTCATTTTTACAGCAATTAATGCATTTAAATGCATTGATTTCTGTATAAATGACACTGGCAGTGAAGGGGTTAACCACAAGGGGCAGTGTAATGGTTAAGTATGCCTAGGGGTGTGTTTTTTACTGTGGGGGGGCGTGGCTGTCAGCTAGTGAATGCTGATCTCTGCTCCAATCACAGTGGGCAGAGATCGGCGTCACTAGTTGCTATGCAGAACGGGGAGATGCTGTTTATCTCGGCATCTCCCCGTTCAGCCGCCCCGTGAGACGATCGCGGGGGTCCCCGCGGCGATCGAGTCCGCGGGGACCGCGATCGGACTCACGGGGGTCCCGACCGGCGCGGGAGCGCGCCGCTCCCGGTGCGCTCCCGATGGCACGGACAGGCTAAAGGAGGGACGTATATATACGCCCTCCTGCCTGTACGTGCCATTCTGTCGACGTATATCTGCGTGCGCCGGTCGGCAAGTGGTTAAGGAACTACTTTGCATTGATTTGTAAATCCCCTGTTTTGTAATGCCTTGTGTTTTCAGTTCAATAAACAACTTATTTGATTAAAAGAAAATTGTGTGAAACTCAAAATAACCTTTATTACCTAATAATGACAATTCAGATTCAAACATGTAAACTCCAGCTTTCCAGCAGAAGTTTGAATTTGAGTTCTTGGACACTTTGGGGTTGATTTACTAAAACTGGACAGTGCAAATCTGGTGTAGCTGTACATAGAAACTATTCAGATTCCAGGTTTTTTGGTCAAAGCTTAAAGCAGAACTCCAGGATTTTCAAAAAATCCCCCAATAGTACACTGCCCCACCCCCCCCCCCCCCCCACACACACACACACAACATTAAACTTACCGTTTAGGAGATATGTCTGATTTAATTTTCAGGAAGTCAGCTCTGTGATTCAAAAAATGCATCATCTTTTTCTGACAGTGATTGCATCATATCCTCTTCTCTCTCTCTAACTGTAATCAGCCTACATTTCCCATGAATCTGCATATTAATATAATATTTAATGCATTTAATATAAATGCAAACCAGTGCAGCTTATCAGGGACCACCAGTGCCGAGTGTCAGGGACCACAAGTGCCGAATGTCAGGGACCACAAGTGCCGAATGTCAGGGACCACAAGTGCCGAATGTCAGAGATCACAAGTGCCAAATATCAGGGACCACAAGTGCCGAATGTCAGGGACCACAAGTGCCGAATGTCAGGGACCACAAGTGCCGAATGTCAGGGACCACAAGTACCGAATGTCAGGGATCACAAGTGCCGAATGTCAGGGACTACAAGTGCCGAATGTCAGGGACCACAAGTGCCGAATGTCAGGGTCCACCAGTGCCGCATGTCAGGGACCACAAGTGCCGAATGTCAGGGACCACCAGTGCCGCATGTCAGGGACCACCAGAGCAGATTATCAGTGCCCATCAGTGTGGTATCACCAGTGCAGATTATCAGTGCCCATTAGTGCAGTGTCACCAGTGCAGATCATCAGTGCCCATCAGTACGGTGACACCAGTGCCTTATTTATGCCCATCATTGCGGTGTCCCCAGTGCCTTATCTGTGCCCATAATTGCGGTGTCACCAGTGCCTTATCTGTGCCCATCATTGCGGTGTCACCAGTGCCTTATTTATGCCCATCATTGCGGTATCACCAGTGCCTTATTTATGCCCATCATTGCGGTGTCACCAGTGCCTTATCTTTGCCCATCATTGCGGTGTCACCAGTGCCTTATCTGTGCCCATCATTGCGGTGTCACCAGTGCCTTATCTGTGCCCATCATTGCGGTGTCACCAGTGCCTTATCTGTGCACATTATTGCTGTGTCACCAGTGCCTTATTTGTGCCCATCTTTGCGGTGTCACCAGTGCCTTATCTGTGCCCATCATTGCGGTGTCACCAGTGCCTTATCTGTGCCCATCAGCGCAGAGTGGGATAGTTACAGATTCTCCGTATGACAGAGCGCATCTCGGGCTGACAGGTCTGTATGTGAGAACTTGTGGCAGGTGACGTGGCAAGGGACAATCCGCAACTTGTGGCAGGTGACGTGGCAAATGACAATCCGCAACTTGTGGCAGGTGACGTGGCAAGTGGACAATCCGCAACGTGTGGCAGGTGATGTGGCAAGTGACAATCTGTAACTTGTGGCAGGCGAAGTGGCAAGTGACAATCCGCAACTTGTGGCAGGTGACGTGGCAAGTGACAATCCGCAACTTGTGGCAGGTGACGTGGCAAGTGACAATCCGCAACTTGTGGCAGGTGACGTGGCAAGTGACAATCTATAACTTGTGGCAGGCGACATGGCAAGTGACACACTCGGGGCTCACACTGATTCTGCAATATGGTGAGTTGAACTATTTCATTTTCTATAACAATGTAATAATAGAAATAATGTGCTGACACCATAACAACCATGGTGGCATGATGATTGAAGCGTCAACACCAGCCATTTTCCCAATAAATTGCCTGCCAAAAATCATATTTATTGGCAGTGCCCCTCCCGAGACTAGACTCTGGATCCGCCCCTGATTGTAACTTGGATTATAATTACAGAAAGTGGCCACAATCAGGTACTCTGTGCTTCAGTGCCATAACACACCTTGCTATGTTATACCGGAGCTCAAGTTTCCCAGCTGAATATTTTTATTCATGTGGTTTGCCATGTTCCAGCAATCTCACCATCTACCTAAGAATCTCAGATGACTGAAACTTTGATCAGAGTGGAAATAATAGTTGCCTTAGTAAAAGAACCCCACTTTTAACTTTTATATGTAACATGAGGATAGGTAATCTCAACTCTATTGTTTAGAAGAATGACATGATATTCTGTTATGCACGCAGCTCAGAGGTTTATTCCCGGCAATGGTAATATATTCCACTGCGTGTAAAATTTTCCATAAGCTAGCACTTCTCTCTGTCTATACGAGTTCTCATAATGACTTTGAAAAATGTAAAAAATATATTAGGATAGTGTTCTACACCGTGGTGGCTCAGTCAGGGCTTAGCAGAAATATACTGTATTCTAAAAGTTACTTTCAAGAATTCTTTTCATATGTAATAACATTTGCATCATCAAAGAAAGAAAAGTTTTAGGCTATTTTCACGCCTGAGTGAAAAGTTTTATACAATATCGAAGCATAACATTTTTCCCCTGCGCTTTTAACACATTGTTCACGCAGCTTTTTTTACTAAGTAAAAAGAGCTAATTTGGGGTGTTATTTCCATTTTTCACCTGCCGAAGGTAAGAAGCTGGCTAATGTGTGTAAAAAAAACGTAGGCAGTACATACATGCACATTTCTCAAACCCTTTAAGACCCTGCGAGGGCAAAAAAATACCTACCGATCTGCCAATACTGATTCTTGTTGCTGGCTGACAACACACAGCATTTTGTGGACTGAAATCACAAGAAATTGTTTCAGCCCTGCTCAGTTGTCATTTGCTAAACTACTAAAGTTCTCCCCCTCTCCTTATCTCCAAAGCATAGAGAGTAATTGTTCTGTAATCCAAGATAAGAACAGGAAGGGCTGATTAGGATCTTTAAGTTAACACAGGGAAAGTAAACAGGATGCATATATATATATATATATATATATATATATATATATATATATATATATATATATGAAGCGCACTACACCCTTGGGAGCTGCTAGTAAGTTCATTAAAGTACATGCTGGTTTAACCCCCACTTCTTCCACCCCTGCATCAATGAAGCACAGACAATGTCGAACAGTTCAAAACTTTTGCTTTATTCCAGATTTGTGGCAGGTGCTACCATCTCAATGATGCACAGGATACAAGTTGCCTCTGGATTGATGTGTGTGAGCGATAGTCCCTCTCCTTAGTGAGCAGACACGCATACCCCTCTGAAAGGTATGTGGTACTTTAAAAGGCTAGCAGTCCCAGGCCTCACCTGCCTTCTTCTCCTGCCCTTTTCTTCCCAGGCCAGCTCAGGAATGGTCCAGGTCAACCCTGGTTCCCTCCGGTCCGTTTGCAGTTACTTCACGCTTGTTGGAAACCTTCCAGCTCTGGAGTCCCAGGCACTCCATCACCTTCCGGCAAAGATCCATGGCTTTCCAGCTCTGGAATCTCTGAACTTCCAGGCCTTCCAGCCCTAGGCCTTAACGTCACATTTTTCTGCCTGTGTGGATTAATCTATTTCCCATCTCCAACTCCCCAGGGAACACGTGACCCCAGTGTATACCCTGTTTCCCTGAAAATAAGACCTAGCGTGATTGTCAGTGATCACTGCAATATAAGCCCTACCCCCTCAAATAAGACCTACCCTGTTTCCCCGAAAATAAGCCCTACCCTGAAAATAAGACCTACAAGGACATTAACTAGGGCTTATTTGGGGGTAGGGCTTATATTGCAGCAATCACTGACAATCACACTAGGTCTTATTTTCAGGGAAACTGGGCATGTATGGACCCTGCCCCTGACCAAGCAAATTAACGATTGGACAAGGGCCCATACACACTGCCTGTCCTTCAGAGCCTGACCTGCCTCCTTTTCAGATACTTCTCTGAAGAAGAAAGGGAGTGTTTTCCAGGGTGATGAACAGGTGGTCACACCCCCTCTAACCTATAACTCCACCCTAACCCAAACCAAACCTCCAGGCCTATACAAAATACAGTAAGGCACTGGCAATTTAACCTGTGTTTTAAACTAATAGCACCCACCTAAAATGGTGGGCGCTACATACACCCCCCTCTAAAGTCACAACTGTCCCCAGTTGTGGAAAATTAAATCCACACACTAGGAACAGTATAAACCTACCTCCTGACAATGAGGCATCTTGTGTCCTGAGGAGTGTAGGTGCATACTTGTACAACAAATGTTTCAAACAGTAACACACATTCCTAACTATCATCCCTGAACTTTAGAGAGAAATTCCAGGAGAACCAAAGCATTACCCCAAGAGGATAATACTTCCGTTACCCCAAAGTCTTCGGGTGTTTCTTCAGTCAGCCGTCCCACACCTGCAAGAGAAAACAACCTATCTCTCCAACTAACTAGACAATTTAATACATCACAATGGTATGGCGTGTGTGATCCCGTCAAGACCTCCATCCCCTCAAAAGAAGTCAGCCTGACTTCTGCAGGATGCAACTTGAGCAGACACGCCAAATTATGTACAACAAAGAAGCCAGAGAACTTTCTGAGTGGCTTCTAAGGAAGTCCAGAACTTTTTAGAACAGCAAAGGGAATTGACAGGGGCAGGGGGGAATAGTGTCCTTGACTAGCCAGCCAGGAACTGGTGCTGTTGCCCTGTATAGGAAGCGCTTGGGATTTGCCCACCCTAACCTGTCTGCACACTTGCAGTCCTAGGCAAGTCCAGCATATCTGTAGATCACTTTACAGATAGTACCGGGGATCTGGCAACCTTCGGTGTGTGTTCCCTTCCCCTCTGACCGAGATAGAGAATGATTTGGTATGTTGTCCAGGTTTCTGCACTATAACTCTGTCTTTGCAAATGGCCCTTCCCTGACGCCATTCTCTAAAAATGTCTTGAAACCTTACCCACATCTCATGGTCAGAGGTTCTTTGGGGTTTAGGGACATGCATATGGTCCCAGACAAGGTCCTGCTCCCATCTTTCCCAGGAAGCTTCAACAATGTCCATCACCTTGTCTGGTACATAATGGTAGTCTAGTCCCCACTCCTGGGCAACCCTCTTCTGCACATCCCGCTGAAAGCGAGACAGTCTAGATAGTTCCTTGGGCCTTCCCCGCCCAGGCAGAACTATTGAGTCAGAGGCCCTCACAGCCCTCTGTTGAAAGGTAGATACCCTGTTGTGGGGTGCGTCCGTGGACGACTTGGTGAGGGGTGCTGGGAAGGTGGCAATGCTTTCCGGAGCCCCGGTTGAAACACTAAGCGATGTGGAGCTCTCCATGAACCATTCCTCCTCTCCACTTGAGCCACCCTCCTCGGGTGAGGACCACACAAATAGGTGTTCTAGCGACCCATAATGATCCAGCACCTCTGGCGACCCCCAGTCTATGGCCCGGCCCCTGCTTCCCTTGTCCAGCTCACCTAAGAGATCCCCCTCTTTAGACGGTGGCTCCCTCTGGACAGGTTCCACAAGGGACTTACATGTGACTGGCTCTACGGAGAGCTTCTGTGAGGACTGCGTATCTACCTCCGCAGCCTCCGGTACCCCAGCCAGACCACAGGCCTCCCCTCTTGATCCTACCTGGACCTCCGGCGGTGGAATGTCAGTCTGGGTCTCCTCTGCTTGCACTGCAGGTGTTGCGAAGCCCTCTCCGGCCCTCCGGGTCATCCGAGCTTGTGGCAGGCAGAGTCCGGTGGTACTGCTGGCATAGTAGTACTTCTCCTCCTGTTGTTCCGGTCCGAGCCGCGTCAGCTGTGTGCTGCAATGGCCACATTGGGCCCAGGCGTTGACTCCCAGGGTCGGCCTCCGACAGCCAGGACAGATGAGACAAAGCTTCTCTACACCATCCACCACACCGAGCGCCAGGCCACCGGTGAGCTCCAGGTGGCCTCATGCTCAGATGCTCTCTATTTTTCGGCACTGTGCTGAATTTGTAGAGGCCGTACTGCTGACAGCCTGAAGATTTACTGCTGCTTGGTCAGATTTGTCAGCCGCAATGTCAAAATCGCTGATCGCTGCCATTACCAGTAAAAACAATAAAAAAATTAAAAGTCCCTAAATCTATCCCCTATTTTATAGACGCTATAACTTTTGCGCAAACCAATCAATATACCCTTATTGGGATTTTTTTTACTAAAAATATGTAGCAGAATACATATTGGCCTAAACTGATGGAGACATTTGTTTTTTTACATTTTTTTTGGATATGTATTATAGCAAAAAATATTGTTTATAGCACAAAAAATAAAAACCTCAGAGGTGATCAAATGCCACCAAAAGAAAGATCTATCTGTGGGGAAAAAAAGGACAAATTTTATTTGGGTACAACGTTGCATGCCCACGCAATTGTAGGTTAAAGTAAAGCAGTGCCGTATTGCAAAAATAGGCCTGGTCATTAAGGGGGTAAAACCTTCCGGTCCTTAAGTGGTTAAAGTGATTGTATTATAATCTACAAGGTTTTTAAAACCTTCTGTGTGCAGCGCCCCCCCTAATACTTACCTGAGCCACCTCTCGATCCAGCAATAGCCACGAGAGCCTTGGCTCTCCAGGGACTCGCACTCCTGACTGGCTTTTGGCAGCAGTCAAAGACATTGGCTCCCGCTGCTATCAATCACAGTCAGTGAGCCAGGAGACGGAGGGGGCAGGGCCAAACTGCAGCTTTGTGTATTTATTAGCACCTATGCTGTTGTACTTCCAACACCCCTTCTCAACAGCATGTGCTTTGTCAAATTATATTCAGCTTCATTTGGATATAACGATGACGTTCCTTCAACAAAGGCTTGGTGAGTGCATTAGAAGTCATCTCCTCTGACGGGCAGTATTGAATGTCAATAACACCTTGCTCTTGATTGTCCCTCAGTAGGTGATACTTGACGTCGATGTGTTCCTAGGATTGACCCTTTCTGATTGCGTAAGCTTTATACAACCCTGGGAAAGCCAATGGGAATTGGCTTTAACATGTCTATTCCAATGTCCACAAAAAGTTGATGAATCCATATCGCTTCTAGACATGCGTGTTCTGCTGCAATGTACTTTGTTTCAGTCGAAGATAGAGCGGCAGTTGCTTGCTTTTGACTAGACCAACTTATGGTTCCTTCCCCATACTGAAAGATGAATCCACTTGTGGATTTGCGGTCTGTGCAGTCCCCGGCCCAATCAGCATCCACACATCAGACCAGTTTTAGATTGGATGTTGCTGGTAACCGTAACTTCATATGAATTGTTCCTTTGAGGTACTGCATTACTCTTTTTATTGCGTTCCAGTCACGCTGAAAGGGAGCTGAAACTTTCCTGCATAGTATGTCCACTGTTGCTATGTCTTGTCTTGGTCTTGTCACAGTGGCAACATATAGCAGCTTACCGATTGCTCTGCGATACGTGTCATTGTTGGATAGCAAGTTTTCTGTTTCATTGCTCTTTAGCCTGGTTCCATAGGAGTTTTCACTTGCTTTGGATCTTGCATATGGAATTGTTCCAAGATTTCAGATTGGTTGAGAAGATAACTTCCATCTTCATCTCTCTTTTTGGATTCCCAGATAGTAGCTAATGTTCCCAAGCTCTTTGATTTCAAATTTTTCTTTCAGCTTGTGAACCATCTGATTGTGCTCCCTTCTTCTTCAAAGCAGGCTACAATGTCATTGACATAGATAAGGATATCCATCTGTCTTCTTGATTCCTGGAATATTGACAGGGGTCTGCTTTACTTCTTGAGAATCCCTCTCTAGTAAGCACTTCATTCACGTTCTCATTCCACATCCTTGCAGATTGCTTAAAACCGTAGATGCTCTTCTAAAGTTTACACACAAGGTTGTCTCCTTGCACAAACCCTGGTGGTTGCTCCATGTAGAGATCTTCCTTAATGTCTTCATATAGGAAAACAGTTTCAACGTCTAGGTGTTTGACTTGCATGCCCTTCCCGGCTGCAACGCTAAGAAGCGCTCTGATGATAGAGTGTTTAACGTCGGGAGCGAATGTTTCATCGTAATCTTCCCCAAATTTCTGAGAGTAACCCTTGGCAACGAGTCTGGCTTTGTATTTGTCTATATTCCCTTCTGCATCTGACTTTACTTTGAAAGTTCACTTACGGTACTTTCTATAGTTTTGCAATTAGGCGGGAGCTATGTGAGTGTCCAGGTTTTATTTTCTTGAACTTGTGACTTGTGACTTTAATTCTTCTTCTGCTGCTTTTCACCATTTATTGGCTTCATGTTTTGGCAGTTTTTCTATGTCTTCCCAGGATTTTGGTTCAAATATGCTGTGTGTTTTGACAGTGTATAACAGCTTGTGGGTGGTATCCCCTTTGTAGTCTGACTGGATCTTCTGACTTCAGGCAGTTCAGCAGGATCTGGTGGGGAACTTGATTTAGGCAATGTGAGTTCCGCCTCTTGTTCTGACTCCTGCACAGATTCGGTTTGGTCGACCCTTTCTTATGGTTTGCTTGGCATATTCACTTCACAGCTTTCAGGGATTTCTGATGATGGGCTCTTATCAAAATAAACACTACGACTTATTGTCACTTTGTCAGTCTTTGGGTGTAGGATTCTGTAACCCTTAGTTTGCTCACTGTAGCCTACTAGAATGCCCTCGATGGCTCTGTTCTCCAGCTTGGATCGCTTTTCCCTTTGAATATAGGCATATGCTTTACATCCAAACACTCTGATGTGCCCTATGCTAGGCTTTGATCCATGCCACATTTCGAATGGAGTACTTTTAATAGCTCTTGAGGGTTGTCTGTTCTGTAGGTAGGTTGCAGTCATGACTGCTTCTCCCCAGTACTTGTGAGGTAGGTTGGCATCCAACAACATGCATCTGGCCATTTCTATAATAGTGTGATCTTTCCTTTCTGCTACACCATTTTGTTCAGAAGTATATGGTGTGGTTGTCTGTTGTACTATTCATTTTCTCTTCAGACATGAGGCCACTTTTTTGTTTATGTATTCTTCACCATTGTCAGTGCGTATTATTCCTGGTTTCCTTTGGAATTTGTTGCTAGACATGGCAACGATCTTTTGAAGTTTCTCTGATGTTTAATTTTTGTGTTTTATAAGATAGGAAGTTGTGTACCTGGAATATCATCAATGAAAGTTAGTAGATATCTGTTCCCACCTGACATGGAAGTTTTCATTGGACCGCATACTTCACTGTGTATGAGCTGCAGGGGGTGGGTATTTTTTTTTTTGAGATGCCTGTGAAATGGGAGCACGTGTGGCTTTTGCTTTAATACAGCACTTCATGAGTACTTTGCAAGGTGTTATTGTCAAATCTTCTGATAAACCTCTCTTTATAATGTCCTGTATAACTCCTGGACTACTGTGCCCCAGCTGCCTGTGCCATAAATGAATACATTTGCTGTATAGGTCATTAGATGCTATATTGGCTTGCTGGTCTCTTTTGATGAGCCTGTATAGGTGATCATCCAGTTTTCCTTTTTTCGAGGAATCACTTGTTATTGTGAATTGTGCATTCACAGGATACTGTGCTTGCCTTGTGGTGTAATGCAGTTCAGGAAGCCCTGGCCTTTACCTTCGGATGTGATGCTTTTCCCGTTTGCTAGGAAAACGTTGTCTTTTACGGTGTAATCAATGTTTGTGAAGAAGGTCTTGTCGCTAGTCATGTGGCTTGTCGCACCTGGCTCAGCCACATGACTAGCGACGAGACCTTCTTCACAAACATGACTCTATGCACCAGCTGTGTGGCTTGCCGATCTGTGTCACTTTAAAGGTGTCACTCCACGATGTGTCTTCAGTTTCCTTTGTGATTGCTTTGACTCTTTCTTTTGTGGATAGCTATAGCTTTCGCTGCTTGGCTTTTACAGCGAAAACAGGCTCTGCTTTCTTTATTGTGCCTTTGTCATCATGGTGCATATTTTCTTTCCTTCTGTCATTTCATTGATTAATTTACCTTTGACATATTCCAGTGTCAGCTGTTGTTCAGGTCTGGTTTCTAAAGCGTTAACAAGAGCAGTATATGTCTCTGGAAGGCTGCAGATGAGCAGGGCAACAATATGGTTATCTTTGATGTCCTCTCCGATGGCACGCAGCTGCTCTGTGATCTCTAGCATAGCTTTCACGTGGTCACACATTTGCTGGCCTTCTTCTAGTCGCATCTTATATAGCTTTCTTAGTAGAAATAGCTTGCTGCTTAGACTTCAACGCGCATGTAGCTTCTGTAATGAAGTCCACACACCTTTGGCTGTTTTCTCTGTTCTTATGTGGACATCTTATTCTAAACTCATGGGCATTAATATGGAATTTTCACAAAATTTTGAAGCATGCCTAAAGGGGATTTGTGCTGATTCAGCCAAAAGAGCATTTGTGAAGTCAAGTAATGGTGTTGGAGGAAAAAACCTAGCTTGCAATCAGAAAGGTGTTCAATAGGGTTGAGATCAGGGTGTTGTGCAGTGCACCCGAGTTCCTCCACACCAAACTTGTGAAACCATTTTTTTTTTGGACCTGGGTTTGTACATCTGTACTTTTTTTTTGAGGGGTGTTCACAAACAAATTTGGCCATAGAATGTATATAATGTGCCAATACAAACAAAAACTGCACCCTAAATACCGTCAGCAGCAAAATGGAAGATTTGACCCACAATACAATGCTTCATATCCAGAGGTCAGAACAGTGCCATAGTGAAGGTGCCAGGGATGGGTGTGGGGGGTGAATTTGAGGCGCATTAGCACACCAGAGGGCAGCTATATTGTGGTAATGGCAAGTGCCAGTACCTTATGGGAAGTCACAGCTTTTTGTTTTCTCTTATTTCCCTGGCACAGGCACACTTAAATAAATAAGTCTGGCAAAGTTATTCAGATGAGTGCACAGAACAGACAACTGCTAGCTTGTTTATCATTAGGATTCACCTTTGCTGTCACAGAAAAGTCTTTCCACTTTAATGGACTACAGAAGTGAGGATCTTGTCATTAGAGCTGGGAGATTAATGATGCACTTCCCAGAAGTGATATAAATTGGATGCCTCCATATATATATAAAACCAGGGTCTCTAAATAAAATGTAATGCGCTATTTAATCTGTGCAGTAAGTTAAAGTGATTTACACATGAGGGTAAACCGGAGCACAAGCAGTAGATACGGCATGTATAATACTGGAGGAAGGAACACTGGGCCAATCAGATTATAGCTAACATTTTTCTAATGAAGACAAGAAAATTAAAAGTGCTATATGGTACACCATTGTCCACTCTTTTTTTGTTTTTTTTTGTTTTATTGAAAGAAACAGAAGAGGCATACATGTTATGTACAATGAAAAACATAAGAATACATCTCCACAATCCATCAACTACGTAGTATTATACATCAGAATACAAGTTTACCAGTATTATAAAGAGAAAACATACTGAAACTGAGTTGTAAAGTAAGAAGGATTTTTTTTATCCTAATGCAAACCCTTTGTGTGTAGCAGCCTCCCCAGCACCCACAAATTACTTACCATATCTCACAAAAGTAAGTACACCCCTCCAGAGGCGGCTCTAGATTTTGTGAGGCCCTAGGCAAAAATGTAGACATGAGGCCCCACTCACGCCCATAATGGAAAAAAATATTCAAGCAAGTTATCAATGGTGGATGAGACAATGGAGTTAGGGGTGAGTCTGGGCTAGGACAGGATTGTCACCACTACTGGAGAGGCTTGACAGGCAGGATAAAGATCAGGTATATGACAGGAGTCCCACCATTGCTGGGGAAGCTTGACAGACAGGATAGGGACCAGGACTGTGACAGGAGTCCCACCAATGCTAGGGAGGAGAAGGATCACAGATGAGGTGTGATTTTATTTTACAAATGAGCAGTACAAAGTTTGTAGTATAGAGTAGAAGGGATGGGTGGCTGTACTGGTAATGAGTGCAGTGCTTTTCCAATAGAGATAAGCAGGGTGGTGTAGAGGCAGCTCTGTATCCTGGGGCACTAATCCAAATTGCACTTTATGTGCTATGGAGCACTTTGAGAAGAGAGAGGACTTGTGCAGAGTGGGTGGTCAGCTTTCATATCAAACCCCCCTTCTAGCACAAGCCCTCTCTCCTTCCAAAATACCCCCTAGCACATAAAGTATTCTCTTACTCATTCTTAACTTGCCCCCCCCCCCCAAATCCTGCGCAAGTGTCTTTTACAGTACATTCATCTCAGATCAGTGCGACAGATCATGCACAGCGGCAGCAGTGTTCCTCTTGCTGCTCAGCTCCTCCTCCTGTCTGTAGACATCAGATCCGAGGAGGCGGCTGCAGCTTCAGTCCATTCTGGCAGCTAGCCTCTCTCTCTGAGTTCAGATCGCAGAGCATTGGACACCAAACAGCCCGCACAAGCTGGGGGCGGGTGTGCCTACATTAACACCCCCCCCCCCTCTCTGCTCCAGCAGGATTTAGCCTGGATACACTGGCAAGGTCCTGGCAATGCAGGTAATTTACCAGAGCAGAGAGGAACCCGAAGCGCAAAGCTTAGGGAGAGAGACATTCCCCAAAAAGTTATGCGGGTAGGGCAAATTAGGCGGCCGTGAGGCCCCTGTGAGAGCGAGGCCTTAGGCAACTGCCTAATTTGCCTAATTAAAGAGCCCCCTCTGCACCCCTCACATTTTTGTAAATATTTTATTATATCTTTTCATGTGACAACACTGAAGAAATTACACTTTGTGTCAGAGAACTCACGCTTTTCATGCCCGTCCTCGTCCAGTAGGAGTGAATCCCCACTCTACGAACGCCAATACCCATGCGCAGCCTTCCCAACGGAACCGAACGTGCGGGCGTACCCGCGTACCAACGCTAACATGTGCGCGTCCTCGTTTACCAATACGAACGAGGGCACGCACTCCCACGTCAGCACGAACGTGTGTGCGCAATCGCGCACGGACCCTCACCTCCACCAATCCCAGCACAAGGCGCCCTATATAAACAGGGCCTTCACATGGTGTCAGTGCTGGATCGTCTTCAGTCTTATGTCCTGAATACCTGCCTGAAGTACCTGCTACCTTGTTCCTGATTCACCCGGTTTCCCTGTTACCCTTCCTGGATTGACCCTGCTTATTGACCGTTTCCTCTGGTTTGACCTCGGCTTGGATTCCTGGACTACGTCTCTGCTCTCCGATTTGGTACCTCATCACCTGCCTGTTGCCAACCTTTTGCCTGCCTTTGACCACGAACTTGCCTTCCGCTTTGTACCTTGTTTGCCAGCCAGTTGCCGACCTGTTTCCTGTTTTGACCTCGCAGTGCCTACACCCACCTGTTCGGCCTTCACTGAGTACAGCCTTGGTTACCAACCTATACACCAGCTCTCCAGAAGAACCGGTACTTCCAAGCACCAGTCTACCAGCCGCAGGCACTTGCACCCTTTCGTGCCCCAGCACTCCCTGTTCCTACCACCAGGGGTGTTGGGACCGGAACCGTGCACGAGGCCACCCCCAGCATCCGGACTCCGCTGTAAGGTACGTGATAGTACGATCCAGCCAGAATGGAGTCCGAAGGGGGTGTCTCACCTTTGGAAGCTCTGTGCCAACAGATGTCGGCCCTTACCCAGGCAGTCCAGGGCCTGCGAGATGGCTATCATCAACTGGAACAGAGAGTGGAATCCATGTCCCCAGGCTCTGCAACTCATCAGGCTTCCCTGACTTCCCGGCTTCCCGGCTCAGCAACCTCTGCATCAACACCCACAGTAATGACTCTCACCTCCCTTGCCCTTCAAGTCTCCAGCCTGGGCCAGACAGTTTCCGAGTTGCAGCAAGAAGTCCGCTCGTTTAAAGACACAGTACGCCCAACCCTGGAACCTGTATGTCCGGAACCTTTTGTTGTGATGCCTGAGAAGTTTAATGGGAATCGTGCATCATTCTTGAACTTTAGGATGGATTGCGAGCTGTTGTTTGCTCTTAAGCCTAGGACCTATGCCTCTGACTTTATAAAGGTTCGCGCATCCATCAATCTGCTCACTGGGCTAATCAAGACATGGGCTTTTCAGCTATTACGGGAGAAGAGTACAGTCTTGGACAGCTGGGAAACTTTCATGTTTGCTCTGGACTCTTATATTCCAGTTTCTAAGAAAACCAGTGTTCCCAAGTCTGCTCCTAGTACACGTGGCCTACGGGTACCCAGGGACAGGAATACCCTGTACAGATATGAATCCAAGCCATCCCAGTCTGTGCCAAGCTATGAAGCTCTAAGCCCTCAAAGCCTAGACGCTCCTGAGGTTTTAACCACTCCTACCCTGGATGATGTGGAACCCATGGAGATCGGGGTCATCTGGCCCAAGCTATCTCAAGGTGAAAGAGAGCGGAGAAGAGACTGCGGTCTTTGTTTCTACTGTGGGGGGAGAGGGCACCTTATCTCTCTCTGCCCAATTCGCCCACCTCGGCCAAGGGTTCTCCAAGTGGGTACTATTAGGATCCTTCCTGCTACCCATGAATCTCTGCCTGCTATCCAGCTTGAAGTTCCCGTGTCTCCACTTGAAGTTCCTGTTCCCGTGTGCCCGCTTGAAGTTCCTGTTCCCGTATGCCCGCTTGAAGTTCCTGTTCCCGTGTGCCCGCTTGAAATTCCTGTTCCCGTGTCCCCGCTCGAAGTTCCTGTGTCCCCAGTTCATGTTCCTATGTCCCCTCTTGAAGTTCATGTTCCTGCGTCCCCTCTTGAAGTTCATGTTCCTGTGTCCCCACTTGAAGTTTCTGTGCCCCCGCTTGAAGTTCTGTCTCCTGACTGCACGTATGCCTCAAATGGGACCGTGGTCCGTAAGCAGGATCTGGAGTTTTTTGAAAGAGCTTTACTAGCGACAAAAGTTTCCCCAGCAAAGACAAAGAAAGAGCCCAAAGGGATTAAGGAGAAGTTCTATGGCACTCTTATTGGCTCTTGTGGTATGGATGTTTTTGACGAACTGTCTGTTCGCTCTCGGGGGGCATACTTAAGGGGGGGGAACTGTCACGGTTCCTACCGTGCCAAGCAGATGGGCAGGCGAGGTCGCATCCCAGGTGGCCTATGAACTTGAACTCCCCGCCTCATTCAGGATACATCCGGTATTTCACCGTTCCCGCCCTCAGGGTTCGTTTCAAAGAGGCATCCGGAGGCTGCCCCTAAGGAGGGGGCAATGTCAGAGAACTCACGCTTTTCATGCCCGTCCTCGTCCAGTAGGAGTGAATCCCCACTCTACGAACGCCAATACCCATGCGCAGCCTTCCCAACGGAACCGAACGTGCGGGCGTACCCGCGTACCAACGCTAACATGTGCGCGTCCTCGTTTACCAATACGAACGAGGGCACGCACTCCCACGTCAGCACGAACGTGTGTGCGCAATCGCGCACGGACCCTCACCTCCACCAATCCCAGCACAAGGCGCCCTATATAAACAGGGCCTTCACATGGTGTCAGTGCTGGATCGTCTTCAGTCTTATGTCCTGAATACCTGCCTGAAGTACCTGCTACCTTGTTCCTGATTCACCCGGTTTCCCTGTTACCCTTCCTGGATTGACCCTGCTTATTGACTGTTTCCTCTGGTTTGACCTCGGCTTGGATTCCTGGACTACGTCTCTGCTCTCCGATTTGGTACCTCATCACCTGCCTGTTGCCAACCTTTTGCCTGCCTTTGACCACGAACTTGCCTTCCGCTTTGTACCTTGTTTGCCAGCCAGTTGCCGACCTGTTTCCTGTTTTGACCCCGCAGTGCCTACACCCACCTGTTCGGCCTTCACTGAGTACAGCCTTGGTTACCAACCTATACACCAGCTCTCCAGAAGAACCGGTACTTCCAAGCACCAGTCTACCAGCCGCAGGCACTTGCACCCTTTCGTGCCCCAGCACTCCCTGTTCCTACCACCAGGGGTGTTGGGACCGGAACCGTGCACGAGGCCACCCCCAGCATCCGGACTCCGCTGTAAGGTACGTGATACTTTGCTACAATGTAAAGTAGTGAGTGTACAGCTTTTGTAACAGTGTCAATTTGCTGTCCCCTCAAAATAACTCAATACACAGCCATTAATGTCTAAACCGCTGGCAACAAAAGTGAGTACACCCCTAAATGAAAATGTCCAAATTGGGCCCAATTAACCATTTTCCCTCCCCGATGTCATGTGACTCGATAGGTATGAATGGGAAGCAGGTGTGTTAAATTTAGTGTTATCGCTCTCACTCTCTCATACTGGTCACTGGAAGTTCAACATGGCACCTCATGGCAAAGAACTCTCTGAGGATCTGAAAAAAAAAAATGTTGCACTACATAAAGATGGCCTAGGCCAGTGATGGCAAACCTTGGCACCCCAGATGTTTTGTAACTACATTTCCCATCATTCTCAACTGCATCTGGGGTGCCAAGGTTTGTCATCACTGGCCTAGGTTATAAGAAGATTGCCAAGATCCTGAAACTGAGCTGCAGCACGGTGGCCAAGACCATAGAGTGGTTTAACAGGACAGGTTCCATTTAGAACAGGTCCTGCCATGGTTGACCAAAGAAGTTGAGTGCACATGCTCAGCGTCATATCCAGAGGTTGTCTTTGGGAACTAGACGTATGAGTGCTGCCAGCATTGCTGCAGAGGTTGAAGGGATGGGGGGGGTCAGCCTGTCAGTGCTCAGACCATACTTCGGACAGTGCATCAAATTAGTCTGCATAGTTGTCATCCCAGAAGGAAGCCTCTTCTAAAGATGATGCACAAGAAAGCCTGCAAACAGTTTGCTGAAGACAAACAGACTAAGGATATGGATTACTGGAACCATGTCCTGTGGTCTGATAAAACCAAGATAAACTTATTTGGTTCAGATGGTGTCAAGCGTGTGTGGCGGCAACCAGGTGAGGAGTACAAAGACAAGTGTGTCTTGCTTACAGTCAAGCATGGTGGTGGAAGTGTCATGGTCTATGGCTGCATGAGTGCTTCCGGCACTGGGTAGCTACAGTTCATTGAGGGAACCATGAATGCCAACATGTACTTTGGAGACTGGGCTGCAGGGCAGTATTCCAACATGATAACGGCCCCAAACACAACTCCAAGAAGACCACTGCCTTGCTAAAGAAGCTGAGCTTAAAGGTGATGGACTGGCCAAGCATGTCTCTAGACCTAAACCCTATTGAGCATCTGTGGGGCATCCTCAAATGGAAGGTGGAGGAGCACAAGGTCTCTAACACTAACCAGCTCCGTGATATCATCATGGAGGAGTGAAAGAGGTTTTGACATAAAGGGGTACCTTTTGGTTGCTATGGACAATCTAAAGTTTCCAGGCAGAAAGAACAGTATATATAATATAAAACTGCATGCAGGGCACTGGACAAAAGGGATGTGAAATAATTTGATACAGTAATGTAATCTGTAAGATTACAGTGTACTGTATGTATTATGTGTTTTTCACTTTTTAAATTTGGCGCCGGGCCCCGTCCCCATCCCGTGCATCGTGACGCTCGCAGGGAACGGAGCACGGCACATTGATAGATCGAACGGAGTACACAGAATGCAGACAGAGCGGGGAGACATTGCAGGATCCTGTGGACAAGGTAAGTAACCTTGCCTGGATCCTGCAATGCAGTGTGGCTCGGGGCTACCGCTTTTGGTAATGAAAATTCCTCCCAGAGCCACACTCGGGAATACTGCCACGGAGGTTAAACCGTACTACAAATATTTCTTCCTAAAATAATAACATGAAATAATAACATCAGTCTAAAGCCTCGTACACACGATCGGATTGTTGGCCAACAAAACCGTGGAATTTTGTCCGAAGGGCGTTGGCCCAAACTTGTCTTGCATACACACGGCCACACAATTGTTGGCCAACAATCACAAACGTAGTGACGTACTACGTGATTTTTCAGCTCTTTAGCGCCACCCTTTAGGCTCCTTCTGCTAATGCGCTTTTCATTTCACGCTTTTCATTTTGCGCTTTTCATTTTGTGCTTTTCAGCTTGTTTCTGAACGGCCGTTCGTCAACCAGACATGTTGCGGAAACAGAGGAGATAACGTGTTATTTATTACTGGCCTTGGAGTTATTGCCTTGAAATAATTTTTTGGGTTGAATAATGATTTGATTTGGTATATTTTCAATATTTTTGGATGCATAGAATGCACTATTTGGTTAAGTTCTATTGCCAGATAGCATGTCTAATTTTATTTGTTTTCTTTTTTTAATGCACAATAAAAACATTGTGTAGAATAATACTTGGCTATGTATTTTACAGGGAGTCCCCGAGTTACAAACCTCTGACTTGCAAACAACTCCTACTTACGAGCGGCAGGTGGCGCCGGCGGGCACATCGGAAAACAGCGGAAAACATCGGAGAATAACGTTGGAAAACATCGGAAAACGATGTTCTGGGCATCCGCGTCCGAATTACAAACAAAACCGAGCAGTCCCTAACCTGTTCGTAACTGTGGGACTGCCTGTACTTCAAATGACATTTTGGGAGTAGGCAGTTACATTTTAAAAAATACAATGTAAAATTAACAAGGGACACCAACATAGTTGGTCTTAAAAACTATGAGATAATGGTGTTGTGGTAACTTGCCCAAATAAAAAAAAGCATAATTATATTATTCTTGATATCACAGCAAAGCAGCTTCATTATTATCCCATTAAAGAAGATGAGAATTGTGCGCTTGGGTCTTTTTTTTGGGTCTCATAACAGACAGAGGGGAGACATTTGACAGGTAAGGATACATGCAGGAGGCACGTATATCCTTATAGATAACCACTATGGCAGTAGTTTAGAAAAGATGAGAGTGGGTTTACATCCACTTTAACCTTTCAGATATATGGGTTTTGTACAATAATTTCAGTCAACTCCAGAGTATAATAATAAATAAATTTGAATATATAATAATAAAAGGAATTTACTTAGCTTGGTTTAAGGAGGTATTACAGATGATAAAAATAGATAAATATACTGTAGCATGTTCAGTCCAGGGGAGTTCACAACTTCTCCATTTGAAGTTCCTGGAGGTGATTGCCCTTGATTCATACTTCTCTTCTGAATCCACCTCAACTAGCCCAGTCATATGCTGTATATAGCAGCAAAATAAACTAGTTAAAACTGGTTTGAGCCACACTATAGAGTATAAAGGTCAGAGGTTCCCAACTTCCCGCAGAATAATGGGACCAGATTTCTCATTATACATTAGACATGTTGTATGTAAATAAAAGTGGTTATTTATACACTAACATAATTGATAACCTAAAACTATTACTAAGTTTTTGTTAATCAATAACTATTAAAAACACACACTACACTGCTTTAACACAACAAACTAAGGTTCCAGACACAACAATCTCCAGTGCTAGAAATTAGTATTCAGCACACCTCTGGTTTAGGGTGCCCACGTGTTCCGGATTGCCCGGGACTATCCCTCAATTCATATGTGTGTCCCGTGCCCCGGGCACCTTCATTCCGGGACAATACAGTGTCCCGAAATGAAATAAGGACACACAGCCACCTTAATAAACTATTGCCAACCTGGTTGCTAGGGTCGCCTCGTGTCTAGCAACCAGAGACGTCACATTTGCAGAGTCTCTCAGAATGAGGCCTTCACCCAATGCTGCCCTGCGCTATCGCCTCCGAGACCACCCACCTCCTCTCCTTCTCCAGGCCACACGGCAGCAGCAGCAGAGAGAGCAGCCAGCCCAGAGAGCATCTGTGTAACAGTGTCTCCTCCTGAGTCCTGACTCCTCCAGCCAGCGGCATTCTGCAGTGCTTGCAGGCTTAGATCCAGATCCACTGCTCAGCTGCCCAGTGCCTGTCCCGACTCCTCCCCGACTTCTTCTCCTCCCTCCCGTGGCCTGAGCCACCCGACTGCCTGAGGGGGGCCCCCCAGCCAGACTGCCTGCAGCCTGGATCAGGGAACAAACATCTGACACTGTCTATAGTCCTGAACTCAGTCACCCTCTGTGATTATTTGTGCATAGGGACCATTGGTCGATACAGATGCCTGGGGACAATCAGATTGTGTCTGTGATCAGACTGCAATCTAATGTCTATGATCCATTTATTGGTGATTAACTGACAGAGATAGAGATAACACAGCTGTAAGACAAAGGGATTAGATTGTTTATACAAAAGAACATCAATATATACTGACTATCCAGGAATTATGAGCCATCTAGATCTATATACACACCCAATGCGTATGTACATAGATCCCTGTCTGAAATTACCACACTTAAAGCAGAGTTCTACGCAGAAATGTAACTCTTTTGAAAATCTATGCATCCCCTCCCCATTTCAATTTTTGCATATTTTTTTTCTTCATACCATTTCTGTTTATTTTCTTTGGGACTTCCGTCCCACGGGGCCTAGGCGAGGTACATCACTTCTGCGTTTTGATCCAGCCCATCCTCCTTCCCCCGTCGCCTTCTGAGACCTGTGTGTGTCCCAGAAGATGACGGGCCCATTCAGAAAGCCCCATGCGACTTGCCCATGCGCAGTAGGAAAGAGGCTGTGAAGCCGCAAGGTGTTTGCCTTAGTAGGGATGACGGTCCCAGGTCAGGTAAGTGTTTTCACCCAGGCTGGAACTCCGCTTTAAAGTGGTTGTAAAGGCTGAAGCCTTTTTTTACCCCAAAAAAATGTATAAAAGCCAGCAGATAAAAATAATGTAGCTACTGACTTTTACTAAACTATTATGGCACTTACCTGTCCAGAATCCAGCCGTGTCCTCAAGCTAATTCTTGAATCGTCTCTCGGGTGCTGGTGCCGCCATCTTGGCTAAGGGAAACTGGCTGTGAAGCCATTCAGCTACACAGACAGTTTTCTACTGCTCATGTCCGAATTGAGCCAGCTCTGTGTTTTCACACAGAGCGAGACTCAACCCCCCCCCACACACACACACACTAATTGTGACTGACAGCAGTGGGAGCCAATAGTGCCTGCTGCGGTGCCAATGAAGAGAGAGCTACTGCCCTAGTGGATCAATTTTGGGCTAAGGTAAGTATAAGGGGGGGAAATGGGGGGGGGGAGCTGCATTTAAAAGGATTTTCTACCTTAATGCAGAGAATGCATTAAGGTAAAAAAAAAAAAAAAAAAAACTTCAGCCTGTACAACCACTATAAAGTAGAACTATAGGCAACATTATTTTTTCTTGGATAGAGTATGGGAGGGTTAAAACCCCTGTCCATTTCCGTTTATTTGTTTACTATTTTTGCCATCTCTGTCCCATTGGGGACATATCCCTTCACTTCCTATCCCGTAGCCAGTGAGAGGAAATCCCTGCAAATTGGTGGAATCCATTGGTCACTAGACCTAGGGTTTCTGTTGAAAGTTTTCCCCTCTTTTCTGGGGGAAACCCACAATTTTGGATTTTCATTTACTTTCACTTTCAATGATAATGGTTGTAACGAGCCCCTGCTCGCTCGGTTCCACTCTCCCGACATTCCTATGTCTCCCGACAGATCGCAACATCTGATGGTTCGGTCATGCGATGCTCCGGGATTCAAACTACAGCTATGTGCTGTTCGAATCCAGTTGTGATGGCTCTGAACAAACACCAGGCAGGCTGTATGTAAGTTCAAACAGGAATATGTCTTTATTGGATCAACAACACTCTTTTATACACATCAGTGTGAACACCCCGCCCCCAACAACCACTTTCCTATTGGTCAATTGTAAAGTAGACTGTAGCTTTCAATTAGGTCCTCTTTCATGCAAATTAGGACTTGAAACAGGGTCAGCAGGGATTGGTCCGATAGCTTGAATAGGAGGACTGATAAGGTGTAATGACACAGAGAAGCCCCAGGAGGTAATTAAAGTACATAAACAAATGGTCAAACACAGAACAATGCATTCCTTCCAGACCACAGAGACGTCTGGAGGGGGTTAGCCTTAAGACATTGCAGAAGACCCCCCACTGTGTAATAGAATCAAAGGAGAAATACATCAGTGTTTCAAGGTTCATGACAATTCTCCCTCCTGGGAAACAGTCCAACAGCCACAGTGGGACCCTGAACGGGTCAACTCGAGGATGTTGGAAAAGAGAAGTAGTCTTAAGGTTCCAGGTCCGTCTGTCGAGATAACCCATCCGCATTCCCGTTTTGGGGCCCTGGCCGATATTGTATGGTGAAATTGTACGGTTGCAAAGCCAGGCTCCACCTTAGTAATCGGCCGTTCTCTCCCGCCACCCGGTTAAGCCATATCAATGGATTGTGGTCTGTCATGACGGTAAAAGAGCGTCCATACACGTAGGGCTGCAATTTCTTTAAAGCCCAGACTAAGGCCAGTCACTCTTTTTCCACAGCAGCATATCCAACTTCACGGGGTAACAACTTGCGGCTGAGATACGCCACCGGGTGCTCTTTCCTGTCATCGCCAACTTCACTTAGTACGGCTCCCAGTCCGAACATGGAAGCGTTTGTATGAATGACAAAGCGTTTGTTAGGATCGGGTGCCGCCAGTATGGGAGCTTGCGTTAGGGCGGTTTTTAACTGATGAAACGCTGTCTCGCACTCCGGGGACCACAGGACCTGTCTAGGGAGAGTCTTTTTGGTCAGGTCCGTCAGGGGTTTGGCAATGTCACTATAGTGGGGTACAAACTTCCTGTAGTACCCTGCTGTCCCTAAAAATGCAAGTACCTGGGTTTTGGTTCTGGGAACCGGACAGTTTAGGACGGCCTCGATTTTTGCAGGTTCTGGCCTCTGCTTCCCACATCCCACTCTATGTCCCAGATATTGCACCTCAGACATCCCGATGTTACATTTGTCTGGCTTCAGGGTCAGGCCAGTGGCTCGGATCCTATCTAGCACTATTCCCAGGTGTCTAAGATGTTCCTCCCATGTCTGGCTATAGATCGCGATGTCGTCAAGATATGCGCATGCAAAATCTTGCAGACCATCGAGGAGTTCATCTATCATCCGCTGGAAGGTAGCTGGAGCATTCTTCATCCCGAATGGCATTACCAGAAACTGGTAAAGGCCGAACGGGGTGATGAAGGCCGACTTTGGAATTGCTTCTGCTTCCAAGGGAATCTGCCAGTAGTCCTTACACAAGTCAATAGTCGTCAGATAATGTCCCTGAGCTATTTTGTCCAGCAATTCGTCCACTCGGGGCATAGGGTAGGCATCTGTCACAGTACAGTCATTCAGTCGCCTATAGTCCACACAAAATCGTGTCGTGCCATCCCGTTTTGGGACTAATACTACAGGGGAAGCCCAGGGGCTTGCTGATGGTTCGATCACCCCTAACTCGAGCATCTCCCTAATCTCCGCTCTCATCCCTTCTTGCACTGCTCCGGGAATCCTATAGGCTGGTTGTCTCAGGGGCTTCTGCCCGGGGGTCTCTACCTTGTGCACAGCTATGCGAGTGTACCCAGGGAGTGCCGAGAACATCTCCTGCCAGTCCTGGAGTAATTCTCTGGCTTGTTCTCGTTCTTTGGATCCTAGTCTATCTCCTAGCCTTATATCTTCCACACCCCCGGAACAGTTACTGATTTCGGGAAGCTCCAGCATTGGTAGATATTCAGAGTCCCCGGTGGCAGGAGCACATATGGCAGCTACTGCCTCAGTCCTCTCATGATAGGCCTTCATCATATTAATGTGGAATGTCCTCTTAATATTTGTGTCTGCACAGCTGGCAACCACGTAGGTGGTATCGCACAGATGTTTTACCACCTGATAGGGGCCCTGCCAGGAGGCCTGTAATTTATTTTGCTTCAGGGGTTTTAGTATCAGGACTTTCTGTCCAATATAAAAGGTGCGATTTCGCGCAGACCGATCATACCAAACCTTCTGCTGACTCTGGGCCGATTGCATATTCTCATGGACTAGATCGGTAAGTTCCCGCAGTCGCTCCCTGAGTTCCAAGACATAACTAAGGATGGGGAGGCCTTCCGGATCCTCTACCCCCTCCCACTGGGCCCTCACTAAGTCTAAGGGTCCCCTAACCCTTCGCCCATATAACAGCTCAAATGGGGAAAACCCAGTGGACTCTTGGGGTACCTCTCTATAGGCGAACAGTAGATGGGGAAGATATTTCTCCCAATCCTTCCTACTTTCCACGAAGGCCCGAAGCAGCTGCTTCAGGGTCCCGTTAAATCTCTCACACAGCCCGTTAGTCTGAGGGTGGTAGGGGGCGCTCTGGAGGGGTTTAATCCCACAGAGACGCCAAAGCTGCTGCGTCAGCTCGGCTGTGAACTGGGTACCCTGATCGGACAATATCTCCTGGGGGAACCCTACCCTAGTGAATACCCGCAGTAAGGCATCTGCTACTGTATCAGCCTGGATATTGGATAAGGGAATGGCCTCCGGGTAGCGGGTGGCGTAATCCACCACCGTAAGAATATACTTCTTCCCAGTGGCACTGGGGCGGGCCAGTGGGCCTATAATATCTACCGCTATGCGGCTAAAGGGTTCTCTAATGATCGGCAGGGGTTGCAGTGAGGCTTTTGGGTGATCCCCGGTCTTCCCTACTTTCTGACAAGTCTCACAGGTCCGGCAGTATTCTCGCACCTCAGCATGTAACCTGGGCCAGAAGAAAGCATGAGACAACCGACTCCGGGTCTTGGCTATCCCTAAATGTCCGGACAAGGGGATGACGTGAGCCAGTCGCAATAGCTCCCGTCTGTATTTCTGGGGTACAACTAGCTGTTTGTGGGGACCCTGTCGCTTCCCAGTGCCCATTCCCTCAGTGTAACGATAAAGAAACCCCCCCTCCCACTCTATTCTGTCTTCCCCCAACCCCCCTGGATCCTTGCCCGCCCTGTCCCGATAACCAGCTAAAGTTGGGTCACTCTGAGTCTCTTGTCTAATGTCAGAGGGAGAATCCCAGGACACAGGGTTGTCAAGTTGGGGTAACGTAGGAGGATTTGGTCTTACCTGGGTCCCCATAGGAGTGGAGTTGCCTTGAAGTTGGCTCTGACGTCGGGTGGTCACAGCCATGGCAGCCTCTGGGGCATATGAGGAAGTTAAATGCCCCAAATCGTTCCCCAAAAGTACTTCCGCAGGTAACTCACGTAGTAATCCCACTCGCACTTGTCGCTCCCCTGAGCCCCAATCCAAGAGAACTTGGGCGGTGGATAAATGTAGCACCTTGCCCCCTGCTACCCTGACTGCAACAGTATGACCGGTCCAGGCCGACTGGGGAATCATGTGAGGCTGGATGAGGGTAATCGTAGCCCCGGAATCGCGGAGTCCCTGGGCCGGCTGCCCATTAACCCATACTGCCTGACGATGGTGCTGTCGATTATCACCGGCAGCAGCTTGGACGGGATCAGCCTCGAAAAGTTCACCGCACTCTTCCTGAACATCTCGATGGTTGGGCTCATTCTGGAAGCAATGAACCGCTGGTCTGGATGGATGAGCATTCTCTCGGTACCTCGTGGATCGGGTAGGGCAATATCGCTGCAGATGACCGGTTTGGTTACAGATATAGCACTTAGGTCCGGTAGGAGGGTTGGGTCGGGCTGGGGGTCTAGAGGCAGACCACTGAGGTACTGAAGCTGGGTTAGAGGCTGGTAAACTTGGCCGAGATAGTGGATAGCGCTCGCTTTCACCTGACCTTCGAGAGTCCAGATATTCATCAGCCAAAGTAGCCGCTTGCTGTACAGTCCGTGGTTGCTTATCTCGCACCCAATCCCGTACTACCAGAGGGGTGTGGTTAAAGAATTGTTCTAAGAGTACTAGCTGGGTGATGTAATCTATGGTATGAGCGTGGCTTCCCTGGAACCAGCCCTTAAGGTTCTGCTGCAGACGATGTGCCCACTCCACGTATGTTATGTTGGTTTGTTTCCGGGATTCTCTAAACTTAATCCGGCTGGCTTCGGGTGTAATGGCAAATCGGGCTAGCAGAGCTTCTTTTACCCGGTCATAATCTTTAGCGTCCTGATCCTCCAGGGCCCGATACGCATCCGCCGCTCGGCCAGTTAAATTACTCGCCAGTAAGGCGACCCAATCTTGGGACAGTACTTCATGTATCTGGCATAGTCTCTCAAAGTCCTGCAGGAACGCTTCAATTTCCTCCTCTCCTTCCTTAAATAGTTTGAATGCCCGAAAGGGCAACTTACGGAAAGGCGCTGTATCTTTGGGTGTTGTCCCCAATTGCCGTATTTCCGCCATTCTCCGCTCATGTTGCCGCTCTAGTTCTCTCTCTTGTCGCTCATCCTGCTGCTGGATGTCTCTAATGGCATTCTGTATGGCGGTCTCTGATGGGTTAGCACCATATAATGCCAACCGCTCTCGAACTCGTTGCTGAAACAAGTCTTCAACTGACCGGGGTCCCGCATCACCATCCCTCTGATCCATCTTGGCTAGCTCACTGATCAGGGTGGCCTTGTTCTTTGTCCCACCGGTTCCTCCACGGCTCTCAAGTAAGTCTTCCTGCAGGCTGCATAGCTGGTCATTCACTGTGGTGGTTTGGAGTGTCCCAGTAACTGGAGAGCAAATCCCACTGCTGCCACCAATGTAACGAGCCCCTGCTCGCTCGGTTCCACTCTCCCGACACTCCTATGTCTCCCGACAGATCGCAACATCTGATGGTTCGGTCATGCGATGCTCCGGGATTCAAACTACAGCTATGTGCTGTTCGAATCCAGTTGTGATGGCTCTGAACAAACACCAGGCAGGCTGTATGTAAGTTCAAACAGGAATATGTCTTTATTGGATCAACAACACTCTTTTATACACATCAGTTTGAACACCCCGCCCCCAACAACCACTTTCCTATTGGTCAATTGTAAAGTAGACTGTAGCTTTCAATTAGGTCCTCTTCCATGCAAATTAGGACTTGAAACAGGGTCAGCAGGGATTGGTCCGATAGCTTGAATAGGAGGACTGATAAGGTGTAATGACACAGAGAAGCCCCAGAAGGTAATTAAAGTACATAAACAAATGGTCAAACACAGAACAATGCATTCCTTCCAGACCACAGAGACGTCTGGAGGGGGTTAGCCTTAAGACATTGCAGAAGACCCCCCACTGTGTAATAGAATCAAAGGAGAAATACATCAGTGTTTCAAGGTTCATGACAATGGTAAACAGGACAAATAGAGGAATCTCCCTAACCAGGGCACAGACAGCAATAAAAATGTATAGTATTTTGTTTGGAGCATATATTTTGTGTTCAGCAGGGAGCGGCCACAATTCAAACCATGTACAGGCAGGCTGATTGTGCCCAAGCTGATTGATCGATCAACTTGGGTACAACCAGCCTGTCTGATTTGTTCATGCGATTATTGCCTGCAGCTATAGCCCCTAGCAATAATTAATGTGTGTCCCCCCCAGCTGGAAGAACACAATAGCTTTGCGGGAGGGAATCATCTATCAACACAGTCAGTTTTACAGGAAAGAAAATTGCATCATCTATGGTCGGCTTTAGGGTGCAGACCCCTGGTTGCAGGAAAGAAATTTGCATGATTCCCCCATCAACACAGGCAGTGTTGACAGGGGATTTCTCTCCCACCAAGACATCCCCCCTCCCGGGAGAAGACAGTGAGTATTGCAAGCAAATCCGGTAGGCTGGTTGTACCCTAGTTGATTGATCGATCAGCGTGGTACATTCAGCTTGCCCATTAATGGTTCGAATCTCGGCCGTTTCCCTCTGAACCGACTGAGATTCGAAACGTGTATGACTGGTCTAAGTCTGGGTATACCCTAGTAAACTTTGTTAGAAATTTTTCTAATTTCTAATCATTAATGGAGTCAAATCAACATTTGTTTTCGACCGCAGTAACAAACAATTCAACAGAGCAGAATGGATTTTTTTTTTCTTGAACAAATTTATTTCTAACAGTGAATGTAGTTTAGTTTGGTAAAGTCCAATCGTTCCATAATCGAATGTTAAAAGCAAACAGAATTTTCATCAATCCGTCGAATGCACTGAGAATTTTTGTATTGATTTTTATACAAATTTTTTTTTGCATATTTTGTTTGTTTGCATACTTTTTTACTGAGTTACATTGTAAGTAAGAAGAATTTCCCTCTTACACAGTTGTCACCAGAAAGACATGTACGAAGCAGCAGTGCAATGGAGGCGAAGTACAAAACACGACAGGGTGCAAGTAACGGAGTGAGGAACTGGTTAATTAGAGGAGGGGGTAAAAGATTTGTTCTGCACTTACCAGATTGGTTGGTGGGGAGCAGGGGGGAGGAGTAGATGCCTCGTGGCAATTAGCAGGTTAGGTAGTCACATGCAGTCTGGGCAGCAAGGTGGAAGGACGTTCCCACCCGCCCGCCCGCCCTGAGAGAAGTGAGCAGAGGATGGACGTCGAAAGAATGAGGTACGGTTGGGTCCTTGGCGACATTGAGGTTATAGAGTAGTGAAAAAAGAAGGGAGCGGTTTAAAATGTGGGACCCATCACAGTTATGGAGTCCTTACCATTGTGCTGGTGTTAGTCCAGGCCTGATGGGTATTAAGTTATGGGGGTCTGCGGTCAATAGCGAGTCCCCAAGGCAAGTTTGCGGCTGGGGCAGACGCTATATAAAAGGGGCTGCAGGCTCATTAAGTTAATGGGGTCGTCAGGGACCAGCAACCATTAGCTTGGATGAGAACTGGAGATCTAAAATAGTTTTAAATGGTTAAATTATGTGAAATAGAGTTTATAGTTTGTTTTGTTTAATAAAAGGCCGTCCAGGCCATTTTCATCCAAGCAGGTGTCATGGTCTTTATTGTTAGTAATTTAAGGCATGTACATGTTTTGTTTATGGGTAGTAAGTTATCTGGCTGCCCTAGTCATGGGTGTTCCCACTGTGTATGTGTGGTCAAAATGTAAATTCATATACAGTACGTATTTGTACATTGTATTTCAATAGCCTACTCCTGTTAACCAATTGCTGATCCTATAACTTACATTTACGGCGGCAAGGCGGCTCTGCTGCGTAGGATCACGTACCTGTGTGATTATACACAGCGGGAGCTGATCTGTGGGTACTGCGGACTCGATGTCCGCCGGCACCCTCCGATCATTAGGCAGAGAGACAGAATGCCGATCTTCCTATGTAATCAAGGCAGATTGACGTTCTGTCAGTAGGGAAGGCATTGATCCTGTGTTCCTGCAAAGCAGGGACATGGGGCAATGCCTTCCCCTAGTAAAAGCATTTCTCACACAATACACAAGCACTGGCTAGGTACACAGTTAACCCTTTGATCGCCCCTGATGTTAGCCCCTTCCCAGCCAGTGTCATTAGTACAGTGACAATGTATATTTTTAGCACTGATCACTGTATTAGTGTCACTGGTCCCCAAAAAGTGTCAAAAGTGTCAGTTAGTGTCCGATTTGTCTGCCATGATATCGCAGTCCCGCTATAAGTTGCCGACTGCTGCCATTGCTAGTATAAAATAAATAAATAAAAATTCCATTAATATATCCCATAGTCTGTAGACGCTATACCATTTGCACAAACCAATTAATATATGCTTATTGAAATGTTTTTTTACCAAAAATATGTAGTCAAATACATATTGTCCTACATTGATGAAGAAATTTGATTTTTTTAAAGTTTTGAGTAACAAGATAAGACATTGTTGGGTAGCACAAAGTAGTACAAAATAAAACTGTTAAGATAAACAGTGCATAATAAAAGAAAAGTAAAATGGTGACAATAGTAAAAAAGAGGTGTAGAAAAAGTGAACTGCGCTGTGTCCTAAAAATTGCAGCAGCTCTATGGTGAGATAGACACAAAAATAAACAATAAAATAAGAGAGCTGCACTCTAACAACAAAACTAATAAGTGATAAGTTGTGACAATAATGAAAAATGTGACAATATGTGAGTCTACACTAAGGGTTGTGGAGTCCCAAGAAATAAGTCAGCAACATGAACAAATATGTCCTTCGAAATGTTGCTAATAAGCAGGGCTCAAGTCCTGCGGGAACGCATGGGAACGGAGTTCCTGTACTTTTTCCACAACAGGAACTCAGTTCCCATTAGCAGCCATGTCCTGCAAGACTTTGAAGTATGTGAGCTGTGTGGCAGGTGCTACACCAGCAGCTGCCGACACAGCTCGCAATAGTAAGTGCCGCACACCTGAGCATTCAGGCATTGTCAGTAGTAGGGCCCCATGACAGCTTCCGCTTCAATCTACCTGTCAATCACAGCTAGCTGACAGGTAGATCAGGTCCCTGCTGCTAAGAGATTGTATTTAGTCAGACCTCTCGTGATGCGCTCCTCCCCGCTGGCCCCTCCTGATTTTCTGTCTCCTCATCTTCCCCTCCCAGTCTCCTGTATACTTGCTCTGTGTGTCCCGCTGAATTCCCCCCTCCTCTATCTTCAGTGCCATATAATGAGAGAACCCAGAGGAGGAGCACAGCTATTCCGCTCACAGGACATGCAGGGAGAGAGGTGAGCTGAGGGAGGAACATCAGTTTAGAGCTGTGTGGCAGGTGCTACACCAGCAGCTGCCGACACAGCTCGCAATAGTAAGTGCCGCACACCTGAGCATTCAGGCATTGTCAGTAGGGGGCCCCATGACAGATTCCGCTTCAATCTACCTGTCAATCACAGCTAGCTGACAGGTAGATCAGGTCCCTGCTGCTAAGAGATTGTATTTAGTCAGACCTCTCGTGATGCACTCCTCCCCGCTGGCCCCTCCTGATTTTCTGTCTCCTCATCCCCCCCCCCAGTCTCCTGCATACTTGCTCTGTGTGTCCCGCTGAATCCCCCCTCCTCTATCTTCAGTGCCATATGATGAGAGAACCCAGAGGAGGAGCACAGCTATTCTGCTCACAGGACATGCAGGGAGAGAGGTGAGCTGAGGGAGGAACATCAGTTTGGGGTGGTAAGCTGAGCACAATACCTGGAAAGTTTAATGCCAGGAGGGAAGTTTGTGGAAATATGTGAAGGGTTGGAATAGCAGCGAGTGTGTGTTGGAGCCCTGCAGAGTTTGCAGCCCCCCAAGCCAACATACATCTCCTAAGCAGGAACACATCACTATCTCCCCAAGCATTATGTCCAGATAATGTGCAGTTAATTTATGACCTTTCGGTTTAACCCTGTGTTATCCAAACTCTGTTCAATGAAAAGTGTAAACTCACCACATAAACACTCTATATACAAAATAAAATTCCCCAATAAAGATCAGAACATGATGTTCACATTTGCATGGAAGCACAATTGAATGAATGCTGATTATTCAGAGAATTACCGTATTTATGTTTATTGAGGATTGTTTTTTTTTTTTTATGTACTAACAGTTAAGCTTCATACACACAATACAAAAATTGGATGAAAAATACCACTTTTGAAGCGTTCGTGCATATGAGCGTATCATTTTTTTTTTTTTTTGGTGGGCGAGTGGATCTTGGGTGGGAGTTCCCACACTTTTTTCCCCAGGACTTGACCCCTGCTAATAAGCAATATAGACAAACACCAAGTGTTTGGAGTCCGCCTCAAGCAGATGACAAATTCACACCAACATGCAAAATGTATCCACCACCACATGAAGTGCACACTTACTAGCTATCACAAGGTGGGTCGGTTGTGGCTAATACCCAGCCAGGGCTTTTGACTCCTAAAATAGCAAGCAGTGACTCCGACCAGAACAGCCTTCAAGCACCACTCGTAGGCAGATGAATATATGTTATCACAGAAGCTCAAAAGGATCCAGGGTCCTCGATTCTCATGATCACGATAACCCAAAGAAAGGAAAAAGGCTTGCCATAGGTAAAACCAGACTAGTAATTTATTTATAAAACAAAAACAGTATCACCTACATAGAAGTAACATATTTCAAGCATTGATAGTAAGCTGGTCGGCTACAATACGAACGCCCGTTCCTTTGGAACATTGAACAACGCAGTGACGTCAGTACGTTGCTCATCTGACGCATTTTGTCACAAGTCTGACGTTGTCAAAGCTAAGTATCAAAATGTAAATATAAATCCAATAAATTATCAAAAAATGCCTAAGGGTCAGATCAAGTTCACAAAACAAGTGAGGCACATGACAATAGGTTAGGAATTATCAATAAATGCGTTGACATCTACATTCAACCCATGTGGAACGTTGGATTTGATCATATAAATATAAGCCATCTCAAGCCTGGAAATGCTTCTAACTAGGGAGCTACCTCTCCAGTGGGGACTGTATTTATCTATGGTGTAAAAATAAGAGGACAAACTGTTTTGTTTCCACTAGTACTTCCATTAACTATAAGATTGAGCCCTTTATTACATAATCCTCTCTGGGGGGTAGTTTTTTTTAATTGCAATGCCCTTGTGGACTGCAATATGTGGGCAGGACAAAGCGCCCACTACAGGTTCTGCTTAATGAGCATATCAATAATATTAGAAAGGGGTTCTCTAAACATTCTGGCTCAAAGCACTATTTAGCGGTGCACAATAGGGATCCCGCCCACACTGTATTTTTGGGGATAGATAAATACAGTCCCCACTGGAGAGGTAGCTCCCTAGTTAGAAGCATTTTCAGGCTTGAGATGGCTTGGATTTATAAGATCGTATCCTACGTTCCACATGGGTTGAACGCAGATATGTTTTTAATAATTTTTTAACAACTTTTGTTTTATATTTACCGTATATGTGTTTGCAATTGCTGTTTCCAATCACCTCATTTTTTTAATTTACACTGGTTCAACTACATCCAGTTTAATTCATCTGCTTCTTCTCAATTAGGTTGTTAATATAGAGGTTCTTTGGTATTGGCAACTTTCCCCATTCAAAGATGGTGCACATTAGGTTTACTGCCTGGGGTCAGACCGAGACGGTACCTTTGTTATAAATTTCAGTGAGTCAGTATGTTGCCCGTGCTCCAGGATGATGTCAGACTTGTGACAGAACGGGTCGGGAGGAGGGAAGTGCTGACATCACCGCACTATTCAATGTTCCGAAGGAATGGGCGTTTGTATTGTAGCCGACCTGCTTACTATCCATGCTTGAAATACGTTACTTCTATGCATGTGTCAGGTGATACTGTTTTTGTTTTATAAATAAATTACTAGTCTGGTTTTACCTATGGCAAGTCTTTTTCCTTTCTTTGGGTTATCGTGATCATGAGAATCAAGGACCCTGGATCCCTTTGAGCTTCTGTGATAACATATATCCATCCGCCTACGAGTGGTGCTTGGAGGCGGTTCTGTTTGGAGTCGCTGCTTGCCATTTCAGGAGTCAAAGTCCCTGGCTGTGTATTAGCCACAAGCGACCCAGCTTGTGATAGCTAGTAAACGTGCACTTTATGTGGTGGCAGACACACTTTGCATGTTGGTGTGAATTTGTCATCTGCATGAGGAGGACACAAACACTTGGTGTTTGTCTATTGCTTATTAACAATGCTTCGAAGGACATATTTGTTCATGTTGCTGACTTATTTCTTGGGACTCAACAACCCTAAGCCCCCATACACACGGTCGGAAATTCCGACCACAAAATCCGTCGGATTTTGTCCAACAGATTTTGTCCGACGCTGGTGTTGCATACACACGGTCGGACAAAGTTGTCAGAAAATCCGATCATTCTGAACGTGGTGACGTTCGTTGCATACGACGGAACTACGTAAAGGCTAGTAGCCAATAGCTTTGGTCTCGTAATTTGATCTGAGCATGCGTGGCACTTTGTCTGTCGGAATTCTCTACACACGATCGGAAAAAGTCTGATCGGATTTTTTGTGAAAATTTGAGAGCAGGATCTCAATTTTTTTACGTCGGAAATTCAGATGGAAAAAGTCCGATGGAGCCCACACACGGGCGGATTTTCTGACAACATGGTCCGATCGGACATTTTCGGGGGCTTAGTGTTGACTCACATATTGTCACATTTTTCATTATTGTTAAAATTTGTCACGTATTCGTTTTGTTGTTAGAGCACGGCTCTCATATTTTATTGAATAGTATAGATGGTAAGGGTTTCGGTATGAACCTATAAACAGTTCACAAGTAGGTGTGACAAACTACAGTAATGTGATCGACCAAGTGCAACCTCTATAGTACCAATCAGTAAAGTTCTGTCTCTATCCAGATATCAAAGGAAAAATCTCCTGAGGTAGTTTGTCTTGAGAAAAACCTTACAATTAACTTAAAAAAAATGTAAGATATAAAAAGAGAGAAAAGAGGAAGGAGAATAGGAAACAGGGAGAGGCAAAAACAAGGAAAGAGAAAGCCCATCCCTCCAGAATCCCATCCAGCAATCGAACCGGTGTCAGTCTCAGGTATCCAAAACCTGAAGATAAGAAAGCCAGGGGGTCCATATCCTCTTAAATAATAGGGATTATTTATCCTGCAGGACACTGACTAGTTTTTCGTGTAACATGATCAAGGTGAGCTTTCACTTCAAGAAGGCTAAAGCAATCATGAAGCTTTTCCAAGAGGTTGCAATGGCTATTTTTGCTGCCAAGAACATGTAGTATATTAGAGTCTGAGTGGATCTCGGGATATTATTGACAGGTTCGTTGAGTGGCACGATCCGAGGCCTTTTGTAATGTTAACCATAGTGATCGAGTAGATTAAAGTGTTTGTAAACCCACTTCACTAAAAAAAAAAAAAAAAAAACCTACAAGACAAAGGCATAATGAGCTAGTATGCATAGCATACTAGCTCATTATGAAATACTCACCTTAGATCGAAGCCCCCACAGCAGTCCCCGTACACTGGTGCGGCCGGTGACATCGCTCCTGGAGTTATTTCCGGGTATCGCGGGCTCCGGCGATGTGATTGGCCGGAGGCGCAATGATGTCACCCCCGCGCATGCGAGCTGGAGCTGCCGGTAACGGCACATCAGCTGAAGCAATGGCCCGAATAAGCTCATGCTGATACAGGGGATATCTCCAAAAACCATGCAGGTTTATGAGATATCCAGGATAGCTCCAGGTAAGCCTTATTATAGGTTTACCTGTAGTAAAAAGTGGATTGTAAGGGTTTACAACCACTTTAAGGAGTGGATCTGTATCCAGAAACGCCAGATTTTGGGGCAGGTCCACCACACATGGAGGACAGAACCCACCTGGCCACAGCCCCTGAAACAGGAGACGAATCCAGGTACTTCAAGGCGTTCTAGTACCAAGTACCATCTCACACAAACCTTGTACCCTGCCTCGATCAGGGCAACATTCATAATGCCCTTGTGTAGGCATGCAGTCCAGGATCGCCAATCCTCCACTTCAGGGGCCAGTCTCAGGTCCCTCTCCTAAGCAATTTGATAGGGGAGTTTCAATGAAGGTGAGACAAAGAAATTAGATTTTTTACATTTTTTATTGGATATGTTTTACATATCTGCTGTGTTACACATTTCTGATCTACAAAGGTGCTCAGGGGCGGACTGACAACTCATGGGGCCCCCGGGCAATAGGAGATTATGGGGCCCCCAGGCAATCAGAGATTATGGGGCCACACAGTATACAATCACACAGTATACACATACATTTTACTGAGACTGGCAACCCTGATGGGGCCACCTAGTGGCCCGGGGCCCTCGGGAAGTGCCCGAGTGGCCGAATGGTCAGTCCGCCCCTGGAGGTGCTGAGAGGAGTGTTCAAGCAGCATATGTAGTCCATAGAAATTGAGAAGAAACTGCAAAGCATGCAGGGAATGCAGGAAGTTGTGGAAAGAGGTGGCCAGAAGACAGGCAGAACTCAGAAGATGAAAGGATATTTTTCAAGTAAGCAAATTTTGGACAGTCAAAATAACTATGGTTTGTATTGTTATTACAATTCTGATGTAATAAAATGAAAGCGTATGCTGTGACCACAGATCTCCTTTAACCTACCCAGCGAGGACACAGATTCAACTTTACAGAGGTTCTAATCTTTCCTTGTTCTATCCAAGCCAAAAATAAAATAAAAATGCTTGGGCTATTCATACACTTTAATTTGTCACTAAATCAATTTGTATTGATTCTGCTGTTGAGGGCTAATGAGACATAAATGGGAATAAAAAGAAGTAAAGGTACATAATAATAGTATTGATACGATGTTATAAATTTTGACTTTTAAGCAGTTGCCTAGTAAATACATAATCTTGCTAGTCTTTCAGGCAGGGCAGTCGTGTGATATTTACAAGTTAAACAAGTAAAGGCGACACCACGTTGTGAATTCCTTATGAAGTTGTTACATGTGGACTTTAAACTTCCTGGAAAAACCTTCAGGATGGCTCCCCCACCCCTTTCTATTGCAGTACAACCGGTCTATTGACTTGACCCTATATCCAATAAAGCTTTCTTATCCTACCATAGGTTAGGTATGTTTGCTTTCCATGAATGCTCTAATGACACAATAGGAAATTTTAGAGGTTTTGTACAGTTTTTTCACTTCTGGCCTTTCTAACCATTATCAGCTGATTGCATTCATTTTGTAAATGCGTGTATACATTTGAGTCAAACCTCAGGACAGGTTCACAACAGGACATGTGTATTGATGTGAGTTGGAGATGTGTGCAACATGCAATTAAGGTGCGCTGCATTTACATTATAAAGGATTTTTTTTTACAGATACGTGACCTTATTTTAATTGATGTGAATGGCAAAATATAGATCAGGCACCAAAATGCCATTGGCAGGACTTTTTGACAGTGTACTTCAATTCAGTGTGTTGTTTTGGGCAATCTCTATTTGAAGCAGAATTGTAAGGAGGGTATTATATTATTAATATTATTATTTAAAAAAAATAAAGTATTTAAAGGAAGTGTTAAAGAAGTTGTGAACCTAAAAGGTATGGGCTAGATGGCTGGAGGACCCATCCACTGCTGCAAATTAGGCCCCCCTGATGTATAATTACGATCCTTATCAGTAGGGATGGGCTCAGGCGTGTTCGGATCGTAGTCCCAACCCACCTGTGCAATCCTGCCAGGAATCCGTCATTGCACACTGCCAATCATAGGCAGCGTGTGTATGCGGAGCTGCTGGCTGAGAAATACCCCACTGCATATGATTGGCGGTGTGCAGTGAGGGCTTCCTGATTGCTCAGTTGGGTTGGGACTATGTTCCAAACACGTCTGAGCCCATCCCTACTTATGAGGTTACCCCACCCCACGGATATGAGAAGATGCTTTCCTTCACATCCCACAAGGCTCTGGACTAGTACATGAACCACCTTCTTAGGCAGGCAATAGACTTCTTTGAAATTCGCACAGTTCTCCCATCAACACAGACAGTGCTGACAGAGGAATCCCTCCTTCCGACACACTGTCTTCTTCCAGCAGGGGGGCGGAGCAGGCAGGGGAAGCCGTCCTTGTCGGAAGAAGACAGTGATTATTGCTAGTGGCTATAGCAGCTGCTTGCGATCCGGCAGGCTGGTTGTACCCAAGTTGATCGATCATCTTGGTACATCAGCCTGCCCATTAATGGTTCGAATCTCTGCTGGTTCCTGCTGGACTGGCCGAGATTCGAACCATGTATTTCCGGCCTTAGGTGTTAGTTGTAAGGATCTCAGTAATCTTTTTACAAGTGACCTCCCCTGAGCAGGTTGGTTCACTTGGAGTTTGTTCAACTCTTTTTTTTTTTTTTTTTCTTTTTCAACTCAAAAACCAATAAAAACTGATTTTAAAAAACAAAAGAATGTAGAAATCATAAAATAGTTTTTCAGTAGATAAATTTAAGCCTCTCATGACTGTATGCTTGTTTAAAATAAAAATAAATAAAAACCTTGCCTTTACGCCTTACTCCAGCTTCAGAAGTGGAGGGCACAGCAATGCACAAACCTGCCGGTGGACTTGTCCAATGTGGGGGCATGTACATCGTTACAGGCAATGATGATTGCCACAGAGCAATGGAACTCAATTAGACCTGGAGGGGAATTTGCCATCAGCCAAAAACAAGAGGGACGAGCTGGGGGAGCAGATGGGTACTGACTACAGAAGATACATGAGCTCTGTGTTCTTACACAGCGCGTCTGTATCTTCAGTAAACTGACCATGCTAGAATGGATCGGCTATCATCCTTAGCGTGGTCAGTTTATGGCTCTATGGCACTTTTTGCTTGGCTCCCAGGGCTTCTACAGCCACTACTCTGTATCCAGTCTATGACTCCTGAAGCATGTCCCTAGTCTCCAACTCCTATACATGTTTTCTTTGACCATCTCTTGTAGTATACCTGTAGTTTCTGACCATGTCCTCTGGAATTTCCACAGTCTCTGACCATCTCCTGTAGCATGCCCATAGTCTCTGACCATATCCTGTGCATTTCCACAGTATCTGACCATCCCCTGTAGCATGCCCGTAGTCTTTGACCATGTCCGGTGGCATTTCCGCAGTCTCTGACCATCTCCTGTAGCATGCCCGTAGTCTTTGGCCATGTCCTGTGGCATTTCTGCAGTTTATGACCATCTCCAGTAGCAGGTCTGCAATATTTTCACCATATCACATTGTGTGTCTGCTGTTTCTAACACTGAATATTCACTGAATATCATGTGTGGCCCCTTGGTGACACTTGAGGCCCCCTATATCATAATAGTTGACCACCACTGTACTACGGTATACTATAGAACACAGAGCGGCTGCATCATTATGTAATGGTAATAGTTCATTTAGGCCAACGTGGCCCCAACAAACTATTTAAAATGATACCAATACTGGAATATTTCTTTAATCTTGTTGGGTATATTTGGTAGAACCAAGTAAACCTGTTTTTCAATAGCCAATCCCGTAATGTCCTACATATCAATATGATCCCTATGCAGAATGGGGGAGGGAGAGGCAGTACCAAGAGCCTATCAGACTCTGCTGCACTGCACAGTGCTTTCAGTCTCAACATGCCTAGCAACATTATAGACTGTTTGGTCAATTCTCCTGTTTTTTAGTTTTGCACTGTAGAGTAAATCAAAGTACCCACATATGACTTGCAAACCAAAACTAATACATACAGATATAGGGTATCAAAGCCAGGATCAGTAGCACTGGAGTCCACACAAACTGTCAGTTTTTATAGTCTACAGTTTCCCCTAATACAGGTGTGAATTTTATCACCAGGAGATAATCTCCTTTAAGACAAGTGTTTTAGAACAATGTAGCTGTAAAGTGGTTGTCAGAAATGTTTTCAAATGTATTTGATGCTCATTGTTAACTTAATTTCATCAATCAGAAAGTGCTTGAAAATGTCTGGAATGCTCAGCAAGTACAGAACATGCCTTTCAGAAATGTAAAACGAGTTCAGCAGGCCATAGATGGATCGCAACTCAGCTGGTTCAGCAGCGACCAACTGAGATTTGATCCATCTACAGTAGCATGAAAAAGTATTTATACCCCTTGAAATTTTCCACATTTTGTCATGTTACAACCAAAAACATAAATGTATTTTATTGGGATTTTATGTGATTGACCAACACAAAGTGGCCCATAATTGTAAAGTGGAAGGAAAATGGTAAATGGTTTTCAAAATTTTTTGCAACTACATTTCTGAAAAGTGTGGCGTGCATTTGTATTCAGCCCCCCTGAGTCAATACTTTGTAGAACCACCTTTCTCTGCAATTACAGCTGCAAGTCTTTTTGGGGATGTCTGAATTAGCTTTCAACATCTAGAGAGTGACATTTTTGCCCATTCTTCTTCTTTGCAAAATAGCTCAAGCTCTGTCAGATTGGATGGAGAGCATCCGTGAGCAGCAATTTTCAAGCCTTGACACAGATTCCCAATTGGATTTAGGTCTGGACTTTAAATGGGCCATTCTAACACATGATTATGCTTTGATCTAAACCATTCCATTGTAGCTCTGGCTGTATGTTTAGGGTCGTTGTCCTGCTGGAAGACAAGCCTCCACCCCAGTCTCCATACTTTTGCAGACTCAGGTCACAGGTTTTCTTCTAAGATTGCCCTGTATTTGGCTCCATCCATCTTTCCATCAACTCTGACCAGCTTCCCTGTCCCTGCTGAAGAAAAGCAAAAGATGGTGTGTTCAAGGTAATGTGCAGTTAGTTTTCTGCCACACATAGCGTTTTGTTTATAGGTCAAAAAGTAAAATTTTGGTCTCATCTGACCAGAGCACCTTCTTCCACATTTTTGCTGTGTCCCCCACATGGCTTCTTGCAAACGGGACTTTTTATGGCTTTCTTTCAACAATGGTTTTCTTCTTGCCACTCTTCCATAAAGGCCAGATTTGTGGAGTGCACGACTAATAGTTGTCCTGTGGAAAGATTCTCCCACCTGAGCTGGGGATCTCTGCAGCTCTTCCAGAGTTACCATGGGCCTCTTGGCTGCTTCTCTGATGAATGCTCTCCTTGCCCGGCCTGTCAGTTTAGGTGGACGGCCATGTCTTGGTAGGTTTGCAGTTGTGCCATATTATTTCCATTTTCCAATGATGGATTAAACAGTGCTCTTTGAGATGTTCAAAGCTTGGGATTTTTTTTTTTATATCCTAACCCTGCTTTAAACTTCTCCAGAACTTTATCCCTGACCTGTCTGGTGTGTTCCTTGGCCTTCATGATGCTGTTTGCTCACTAAGGTTCTCTAACAAACCTCTAATGGCTTCACAGAACAGCTGTATCCATACCGAGAGTCCACACACGGACTCTATTTACTAATTAGGTGATGTCTGAAGGCAATTGGTTCCACTAGATTTTAGTTAGGGGTATCAGAGTAAAGGGAGCTGAATACAAATGCACGTCCCCCCTTTTAGATATTTATTTGTAAAAAAAAAAAATTAAAAAACATTTATCATTTTCCTTCCACTTTACAATTATGTGCCACTTTGTGTTGGTCTATTACATAAAATCTCAATAAAATACATTTATGTTTTTGGTTGTAACATGAAAAATGTGGAAAATTTCAAGGGGTACGAATATTTTTTCAAGGCACTGTACGGGCAGGCTGATTGTACCAAAGTCATTAATCGATTGACTTAGGTACAACCAGCATTTCGGACATTAAGCATGTGATTATTGCCAGTGGCTATGGACGCTAGCAATAATTACTGTGTTCTACCAACAGGGTGGCTCCTCGCAGCCCCCCCCCCCCCCTCTAAAAGGATAACACAATAGCTCTCTGGGAGGAATCCCCCATCAACACTGACTTTGACATCATTAGACTCCAATTGCCCTGTCTGGGATAGCACAGTGGCTAAGGTCGGCCATACATGGTTTGAATCTCAGCCAGTTTAGCAGGAACTGGCCGAGGTTCGAACCGTTGATGGGTAGGCTGATGGTACCAAGTTAAGACAATTGCTCGGCAGGAGAGATTCCTGCATCAACACTGTCGAATTTGCACCATGTATGGCCGGCCTTAGTGGTTAGCACTCTTTAGAGCACTAGGGTCCTTGGTTTGAATTCCAGTCAGGACACCATGGAGCATGGAGTTTGCATGTTCTCCCTGTGTTTGCGTGGATTTCCTCAAACACTCCAAAGACAGGCTGGTAGGTTAACTGGCTCCTATCTAAAGTTGGCCATACACAGGGTGAATTTCAGACAGTTCCTGATGGAACTCCGAAATCCTCTCGCCCAACATCCTTGGATTTAAAAATTGAAGGAGCTGGGTGAAAAATTGTCAGTCGAACAGCAATGACATCAATAAGCACCTGCTGTTTGAGTATTCTGATACCACCAGCAGCAGCTTTTTTTAGAATACAATAGCCGGCATTGCGTATGACTCCATCCTCCATCAGTGTAGTGTTGGCTGAATGAAAAAACTATCAGTGTGTGGCCAACATAAATTTTCCCTGGTATGTGTATGCATGTGGCATAGGGACCTTAATTGTAAGCTCTTTAAAGGGGACTTCCACCCAAAAGTGGAACTTCCGTTAAGGCCTCCTTCCCGGCTCCTGATTGTGAAACAGAGCTTTTGGGCCTAGTCGACCGGGAGCAGAAGCTCTCCCTCCCGAAGTCTTCTGGGACATATCACAGGTTCTAGAAGACTTCGGGGCCAGTCACAGACCGCAGCGCCACTCGCACATGCCCAGTGGGCACCCGGCTATGAAGCCATAAGCTGTCACAGCCGGGTGCCCATAGTAGAGATGCCGACGCAGCCAAGGGAGGACTCAGGGAGAACACGGCTGTGGTGAGTACACTGCTGGACCGTGGGACTGGTAAGTGGCTGTTCTTAAAAGTCATACACTTTTTTAAAAACAAACAAATGACTGGAACTCGGGTCAGCGATTCTGGCCAATCTGAAGACAATTTTTGAATTTTACTGAATATGCAGACTTATTATAAATCAGAAAATTCATTGAATTCCAGCTCATGAATCCAGATTGGCAACATTTTTGACCCGTGTGACTTTTCACAGATCGGACAATGCCGCGCCAAAGTATTCATTATAGTTGAAAAAAAACGAATTCAAAGGGAACATCAGAAGTTCAGAATTTGCACATCGTTTTGTTCATCTCTCATCTTTAACTGGCTTATCTCTTAATGTTCTGATCTGCTCGATAAAGGTAATATCTATTAATGCAAAATTTTTATATAGAAAAGATCCATCCTTGCCATATCATCAGCTAAGCTGCCATCATTGTGGACAGAAAACAGATATGCCATCAATTTTCCATGACTAAATACCTAATTTTCATGCAATGACAGACTCCTACATCTATCAACATCAATAAAAATGGATGCTGTAAATATTAATGAACCAGCCAACCAGATCTTATTGAAGTAAAAGTAAAAGCGTAATCAATGACATTTAGTTTACCAACGCCCTGTGTATCATACATAATTGCCATTTCTTGTTTCAGTAAAACACTTGTTTTCACCTTTTTTTCACCCTGTGTGTGCATCTCAGTGCTGCTGATCTCCTGCAGCTTCTTTGCAGCCACTTGTAGTCTCTACCTGAAGCCAATGTGACAAGAGGACAACAAAGGAGCACAATATCAAAACGGGAACAAAACGTTGTCCCCCTATTCCAGGAAGTGCCTGAACAAGTACTTTCTTTGCAGAACCACCAAGTACCGTATATACTCGAGTATAAGCCAAATTTTTCAGCACATTTTTTGTGCTGAAAGTGCCCCCCTCGGCTTATACTTGAGTCAAGCACTTTTCTGCAGCAGAAAATTACATTTTCCGACCCGACTTTGGGGCCACTTGGTGCTAGGAACCCCAAATTTGGTATGCCAACCCAGTGGACCTAGCACAACAACATATCCAAAGATGGGGTTCCGAAATACAGGGCCCCAAAGTCGGTCAACTGTGTCCACCTGCAGCAATGTCATTTCGGGACCCTTTGGGTCCAGGGACCCCAAATTTTGGCTACAACTAGGGGGCATTTAGGAACCCTTAACTACCAAGTTTGAAGTTCAGGGGACCTATGGCTGAAAATGGGCACAGTGAGGCATGCAAATGGGCACAGTGAGGCTGCAAATGGGCATTGTTGAACCTCTTTTTCCACTTACAGTAGCTGCGCATTTCTCACCCTAGGCTTATACTCGAGTCAATACGTTTTCCCAGTTGTTTGTGGTAAAATTAGGTGCCTCGGCTTATATTTGGGTCGGCTTATACTCGAGTATATACGGTAGTATTTTAATGTAAGCTGCAAATTTTTAAAATATTGGAAACAACTTTTTTAAATTACATTTACATGTTAAATCGTAAAGCTGAATTCAAGATGTGGGTATTTTGCATGGTTACATTGGTCCAGCTTGGATCAACGTAACTATGCATGTGCCATAAATGGCAGATCCCTGTGAAAACTAGACATGTGCGATTAGTTTTGCACGAATCGAAAATTCGTACCAATTTCCGTAAATACATACATTCGGGAGGATCCGAAATACGAATTGCTATGCTTCTGAATTCTGTACGAAATACAAAGTTTCTTTTTCGAATTTTGGATCCAAATTCCGTTACAATGGAAACGTGACTGGTGATAAATTGAAACTCATCATAACGAACATTCGTAATTGTTTTACGAAAAGCTTACGAACCTAACAGAAAATTCGTATTTCGTACGAATCCAAATTGAATTTCGGACACGAATTACAAAATATGAATTAATTTTAATATGAAACGGAACGAAACGAAACAAATTTATTGACGGCTCACATGTCTTGTGAAAACTGGAAATTGCTGTAGTAGGCTTCAGGTATCGCACAGTTGGACCATTGTACCTATGCCAAAATAGTCATACCTGGAATACAGCGGTAAAATAGTTCCAAAGTCAAATTGTTATTTTTTTGTGTTACCTAAATGCATTCCCTGCATTAGGGTAAAAATGCCCCACTACCTGTTCTACCCACCCCCATTCCTAAGAACTTATCTTACTCCTGTTTCTGTTCCAGCGCTGCCCTGTCTGCAGAACCAATCCCCTCACTTCCTGGTCTCCCAGGAGAAACGGAAGGCAGGGGGAGCCATAGGCTCTTGCTGCTGTCAGTCAAACTCCTGTGAGGAGGGAGCAGGGGCATGGCTTACCAGCTCTGTGTGTGTCTATAGACAAGCACAGCCCAGCTCTGGAGCGTGCCTGCATTGGGTGCCTCCATAGCACCCAGCTTGCTGAGGAGGCACCCAGAGGAGGGAGTAGCAGACAGACATCGCCAGCAAGGGACTGCCAGAAGATGAGGTAAGGGGTCTTTGCATGCAATATCATTGCACAGAGCAGGTAAGTATAACCTCTTTATTTTTTTTTAATGCCCCAAAAATACCCTTTATACCTTTTTTTTTTTTTTTTAAATATCACTTTAAGTTTTAACATGTTAATTGAATTTAAATTGGCCATACCTAGATTTTATCTTTAAATTGCATTTTAGTGATTGGGCTTACACCTACTTTAATAGCTGCTTAGTTGAGGTAGGCTTCACTCCTACTTTTCCTTTTCTGTGGTGTGTAAAGATCATTCCAGACTGCCATTATCTTGGAATGTTATCTCATGCTGGCAGGACCCCTCCCAACCTTTTGTTTGCATTCTTTTTCTTGCATTCCATTGTACCTTCCATGACTATTTTAACATATTCTGAACTGTAAAACACCACAAATTATGTTGGTGCAAATGGTGCTTTATATACAGTAAATGTCATACTTACCTTGCCTTGGCCCTATGAAGCTCAATGGGGCTTCTGTACAGTAAAAAAAAATATGAATAATAATAATAATAAGTGAAACTATACTCTGCTTTGAAAAAAATAAAATAAAAAATCGACTTAAGTATGTATTTTTAACTCAAAAAAAGCCCCTGCTATTGCTTTCAGGAAAGTGTACACATTCACCAGCACACCATGGATCTACAATCACCGTTGCAGAGAGATCACATTACAAAGACAAGTGCAACGTTTTAGAGTGACGCAGGACCCCTTCGCCAGGCATTCTATTGCTTTCAGTCATCTCCAAATAATTTTTTTTTTAGTTGCTGCCTTACTGTTAGGCCCCTTTCACACTGGGGCGGTTTTCAGGCGGTACAGCGCTAAAAATAGCGCCTGTATACCGCCTGAAAAAACCGCCCCATTCACTCCAGTGTGAAAGCCGGAGGGCTTTCACACTGGAGCGGTGCGCTAGCAGGACCGCAACAAAAGTCCTGCTAGCTGCATCTTTGGAGCGGTGAAGGAGCGGTGTATTTACCGCTCCTATACCGCTCCTTCCCATTGAAATCAATGGGAAACCGCGGGGATACCGCCCGCAAACCGCCGCTGCAGCGGCGCTTTGCGGAGGTTTTTAACCCTTTTGCGGCCGCTAGCGGGGGTTAAAACCACCCCGCTAGCGGCCGCATACCGCGGGTAAAACGATGGTAAAGCAGCGCTAACTATAGCGCTGCTTTACCGTCGCCGCCCCGCACCGCCCCAGTGTGAAAGGGGCCTTAGAGTTCGTTCTCCGTGTACTATGGGATTTGTAGTGTGCATGGAACAATTTACATGACCGCAGCTAACATGCACTGCTTCTTTCAAACAAGCAGCATAAGGGGGAAAGGAGAGATTTAAGGCTGGTTTCACACTGGGGCGGTGGGGGCGGTGGGGGGGGCGGCGGTAAAGCAGCGATATATATTTAGCGCTGCTTTACCTATGTTTTAGCCGCGGTATTCGGCCACTAGCGGGGTGGGTTTAACCCCCCGCTAGCAGCTGAAAAAGGGTTAAAACCCCCCACAAAGCGCTGCTGCAGCGGCGCTTTGCCGGCGGTATTGCCGCGGTATTACCGCGGTGTCCCATTGATTTCAATGGGTAGGAGCGGTATAGGAGCGGTGAATACACCGCTCCTTCACTGCTCCAAAGATGCTGCTAGCAGGACTTTTTTTTACCGTCCTTCTAGCGCACCGCTCCAGTGTGAAAGCCCTCCGGCATTCACACTGGAGTTAAAGGACCCGCTTTTTTCAGCGCTGTAGCTCCTGAAAAACGCTTCAGTGTGAAAGGGGCCTAAGAGCTCACAGAGGATGTTACAAGGAGGCAGAAAAATACAGTTAGAAACAGATTACAGGACCATTAAGAATAAGACATGTATGGATTATTTTTGGAGAATAAGGATATTGGTTAGACATTGTTAACACGGCCCTTGCAGATGTATGTTTAAGTGCACGTGTGTGAACGAGGCCTTTATGTCACTTTAAGCTAGCCATACACTGGAAGGATTTTGGTTAACCCCTTGCCGACCAGCCCCCACAGTTGTACTGCGGCAGGTTGGCTCCCCTGGGCGAAACTACATTACCTTTTGTCGGTTCACCTTTTGACCTATAGGGGGCACGTGCGGGACGCCGGAGCTACTTGCTTACTACTGAACCGATCTGCACTCTGTGTCCCTTTAAGCCACAACGGCCAGTATTCAGTGCAATGAAAATCACACTCAACCTTTTCTGCAACGCAGAGCGCCGCACTTTTTCTCAGCTGTGGGAGCCCAACTTATGATTCTGCACACAGGCCCTCTTCTTTCAGAAAATACCCCTGACCTGAGCTCATCATTGCGCATCCATTTCAGATGCTTGTATGTGACATCACATACATCACACACATCACATACATCACACACATCACATACATCATACATCACATACAATCACGTGGGCTGGATGCGAGAGGTGGATCAGCAGGATGAGTGTGCCAGGACAGGTAGATGTGTCTCATCTCTGCTTCCTTTCACCACTCTACATATCACGCATATCATGGATGAGAAGAGAGTACAGCGGTGGAACAGAAGAGCAGGAGGGTACATTGATGGGGCAGATGAGCGGGGGGGGGGGGGGGGTTCAGTGTTGTGGCAGATGAGAAGGGGGTTCAGTGGTGGGACAGAAGAGCAGGGGGTACAGCGGTGGGGCAGATGAGCAGGAGGGTACAGTGATGGGGCAGATGAGCAGGGGGGGTTCAGTGTTGGGGCAGATGAGAAGGGGGTTCAGTGGTGGGACAGAAGAGCAGGGGGGTACAGCGGTGGGGAAGATGTTAAAGGAGGTGCATTGGTGGTATTGATGAGCAGGGGGCTACAGTGGTTGGGCAGAAGAGCAGGGGGAACAGAGGTGGGACAGATGTGCAGGAAATACATAGGTGGGGCAGATGTGCAGGAGGTGCATACAGTGGTGGGGCAGATGAGAAAGGGGGTTACAGTGGTGGGGCAGATGAGAAGATAAGTTCAGTGTTAGGACAGATGAGAAGATTGTTCAGTGGTGAGACAGAAGAGCATGGGGGTACGGCGGTGGAGCAGATGTGCAGGGAGGTACAGTGGTGGGGCAGATGAGAAAGGGGAAACATTGGTGGGGCAGATGAGCAGGGGGGCTACAGTGGTGGGACAAAAGAGCAGGGTGGTACAGTGGTGGGGCAGATGAGCAGGGGGTACAGAGGTGGGACAGATCTGCAGGGTGGTACAGTGGTGAAACAGATTTGCAGGGGGGGGCAGTGATCTAAAGTGTGGAGTTTCGGTGAATTGGGGCTGATCTGAGGCGTGAGAGTGCAGGACGTTAATTTCTCACTACTACTCAAGTCGTTTACAGCATTTACTTTATAAAAAATCCTTTTCGTGATTGAGAATGTGAAGTTTACGTTTTTTGTTATAAAATCGGCACGCTCAATTTCTTTGAAAATATCTTTCGTCACACTGTGCTCAAAAGGTTGCTTACCCCTGGTTTAGATCAAAGCATATTCATGTATTAGAATGGCCCAGTCAAAGTCCAGACCTAAATCCAATTGAGAATCTGTGGCAAGACTTGAAAATTGCTGTTCACAGACCTCTTCATCCAATCTGACAGAACTTGAGCTATTTTGCAAAGAAGAATGGGCAAAAATGTCACCCTCCAGATGTGCAAAGCTGGTAGAGACATCCCCAAAAAGACTTGCATCTGTAATTGTAGCGAAAGGTGGTTCTACAAAGTATTGACTCAGGGGGGCTGAATACAAATGCACACCACACTTTTCACATATTTATTTTTAAAAAAATTGAAAACCACTTATCATTTTCCTTCCACTTCACAATTATGAGTCACTTTCTGTTGGTCTATCACATAAAATCCCAATAAAATATATTTTTGTTTTTGATTGTAACATGATAAAATATGGAAAATTTCAAGGCAGAAGAATACTTTTTCAAGGCACTGTAAGGTGCAAATTTCTTTCCTGCCATTGTCTTCTCCTGGCAGGGGATAAGCCGCTATAGCAGCTATAGCCATCAGCAGTGATCGGGTGAACAAAATACGACAGGCTGGTTGTATTGAAGTTGATCGATTCAACCCATACATGGATTGAAATTTGTCTGGTTCCTGTTGAACTAGTCAAATTGTGATTTGTCTATGGTCAGCTTAAAGCAGGCCACACATAATGCGATTTTCTTGGTTGAAGGAAAGAAAATAGCTTGATTCCCCCAACAACAAATTCAGTGTTGATGGGGGAATCCCTCCCGCTGCACTATTGTGTGCTGACAGTGGGAGGTTTCTCCACCGTCAAAGAACAATAATCATTGCCTACAGCTATAGCCACCATCAGTGATTGAACAAAAACAAAAAAACAACACAGGCTATCGTACTAAAGTCGATCAATAGATCAACTGAAATACAATCAGCCTGCCCATTGATGGATTGAGATTTGCTGGTTGCTGCTGAACCAGCTACATTTTCATCTACTGTATGTAGGACTGGCTTTAGTGTTCTGAGTTTTCTTTTTTCCTTTTTTTTTGTGTATTTGATTATTATTTGCATAGTTGCTTTAAAATGTAAATTTTTTTTCTTTTTTCAAAAAACAAGACATGGTAATGTCTACAAAATAATGAGGCTAAAGAGGAGCTGTTCACAAGAACAGGTTTGGGATAGTTGAAGAAACCCATTTGATACCCATCGCACCTTAAGGCCCCTTTCACACTGAGGCGCTTTGCAGGCACTAAAGTTCTAAAAATAGCGCCTGCAAAGCGCCTTCAAACAGCCGTTGCTGTATCTCCAGTGTGAAAGCCCGAGGGCTTTCACACTGGAGCGGGCGCTTGCAGGACGCTGAAAAATGTCCTGCAAGCCGCGTCTTTGGTGCGCTGTAGGAGCGGTGTATTTACCGCACCTAAAGCGCCCCCTCCCATTGAAAACAATGGGGCAGCGCTCCGAACCCACCCTTTTTCGGCCGCTCGCGGGGGTAAAACCGCCCCGCTAGCGGCCGAAATGCGCCGCTAAAACAACGGTAAAGCGGCGCTAAATATAGCGCCGCTTTACCGCCAGCGCACCCAGCGCCTCGGTGTTAAAATAGCCTCACACTATTGATCCCTGCATCCAGATAGCAATAGCAGAAGATTTTAACCGGCTCTCTATGGAGCTGGTCCTCATATCTCCACAACAGGTCCGGTGCATTTTGAAGAAAAACGCTGTGCGTCTTTTGGTCCATTTCAGGTGCGAATTCAGCCCAAAATTCGGACTGAAATTTGACATGAAGCAGTGAACCAGGATGCACTGGACCCCTCCTGTGAGCCGCATGCGGCTCATATGTGAACCAAGCCTTCAAAATTACTTTTACTTCTTCCCCAAAGACTGCAGTACATATTGCTAAAATATTGATATTTAGCTGTCATCTGAATTTGACCAAAATTTGGGGGAAATTAACCATTTGCAGACCACCCACCATACATTTACTGCAGCAGGGTGGCCGCTCTGCGCCAGATCATGTACCTAGTATGCGATCTGACACTTCCAGGTTTGGGGCGCGTGTGCCGCCGGTGACCCGCTCCCGCTGTGATTGAATGCAGCAGGGTGGTTGTTCTGCACCAGATCATATACCTAGTACGTGATCTGACACTTCCAGGTCTGGGGCGCGTGCGTGCGCCGCTAGCGACCTGCTTCCCCTGTATTCCACACAGCGGGAGCTCAGCAGCGTGTACTGCGGACTCGATATCTGCCGGCACCCACTGATTACACAGGGTACAGGCAGAACAACAATCTGCAAACAAGGCAGGTTGTCATTCTGTCAGAAGGGACGGCACTGATCCTGTGTTCCTGCTAAGCAGGAACATGGATTTTTGCCTTCCACCAGTCAAAGCACCTCCCCCACAGTGAGTAAGCACAACCTAGGCATACAGATAACCCTTTGATCGCCCCTGATGTTAACCCCTTCCCTGCCCTGTGTCATTAGTACAGTGACAGTGCATATTTTTAGCACTGATCCCTGTATTAGTGTCACTGGTCCCCAAAAAGTGTTGGTTAGGTGTCCGATTTGTCCGCCGCAATATCGCAGTCCCACTGTAAGTCCATGAGCCCCACTATTACTAGCAACAAAAAAAATATCCCATGGTTTGTAGACGCTATAACTTTTGTGCAAACCAATATATGCTTATTGGGTATTTTAATGATTATAGCAAAAAAAAAAATAAAACCGCAGAGGTGATCAAAAAATAAAAACCACCAAAAGAAACCTCTATTTGTGGGGAAAAAAAAGTCAAACATTGTATTTGGGTACAGCGTAGCGCGACCTCGCAATTGTCAGTTAAGGTAATGCAGTGCCGTATCGCAAAAAATGGCCTGGTCAGGAACGGGGGTAAAACCTTTCCGGAGCTCAAGTGGTTAAAAACTCTTGCTTTTTGGTCATCCCCATCAATCTCTTTCACCCCTTTTAAACACATTATAAATACAGATACTCCTCATTTAACGACTTACCTGTTTAACAACCACTCATACTTATGACCAGCTCTCCCCACCCGAACGACGCACTGTACATCATTGTATGGTACAGTACAGTACAGAATTTTTGTTTGTGTTTCAGTGGTGGCTGGTGCTCAAAATTCTTTGGGGGGGCGCAAACAAACTGTAAAAAATAAACTGTTAGTAATGCAGGACGGTAAATAGCCATTTATCAGGTGATTATGTATCATTACTGCTAGATAAAACTGTGCCCATCATATGCAGCCTCACTGTGCCCACCATATGCAGCCTTGCGGTGCCCGTCAATTGCAGCCTCACTGTGCCCGTCAATTGCAGCCTCACTGTGCACATCAATTGCAGCCTCACTGTGGCTGTCAAATGCAACCTCACTGTGCACATCAATTGAAGCCTCACTGTGCAAGTCAATTGCAGCCTCACTGTGCCCATCAATTGCAGCCTCACTGTGCCCATCAATTGCAGCCTCACTGTGCCCATCAAATGCAACCTCTCTGTGCCTGTCAATTGCAGCCTCACTGTGCACATCAATTGCAGCCTCACTGTGCCCGTCAAATGCAGCCTCACTTTGTCCATCAATTGCAGCCTCACTGTGCCCATCAATTGCAGCCTCACTGTGCCCATCAATTGCAGCCTCACTGTGCCCATCAAATGCAACCTCACTGTGCACATCAATTGCAGCCTCACTGTGCCATCAATTGCAGCCTCACTGTGCACATCAATTGCAGCCTCACTTTGCCATCAATTGCAGCCTCACTGTGCCCATCAATTGCAGCCTCACTGTGCCCATCAAATGCAGCCTCACTGTGCCCGTCAAATGCAGCCTCACTGTGCCCATCAAATGCAGCCTCACTGTGCCCGTCAAATGCAGCCTCACTGTGCTGAAACCTCACTGTGCCCATCAAATGCAACTTCCCTGTGCACATCAATTGCAGCCTCACTGTGCAAGTCAATTGCAGCCTCACTGTGCCCTTCATATGCAGACCCACATTGCCCCAGCCATCTCTTTTACCTGTTCAGCAGCTCAGTAAATTCTCTGCACTCATTTAAGGTGGTCATTGAATAGATGATTCCTTTTATTATTTAATTCCTAGTATGACCACCTTAAATGAGTACAGTACATTCTCTGCACTCATTTAAGGTGGCCATAGAATAGATGATTCCTTTTATTATTTAATTCCTAGTATGTCCACCTTAAATGAATGCAGAGAATGTACTGAGCTGCTAAACAGGTAAAAGAGATAAAAAGTAATGTGGGATGGAAAGGGTGTCAGTCAGTGATGGGAATGGTCACATCTGACACTGGAGGATGCATGGTGTGTGTGAGCGGGGGAGAGCAAACAGCAGAAAGTGGAGGAGGGGGGAGAGGGGATGATCTGTGTGATTGGGAAGGTGTACAGACTTCCATTACATGGAGAGAGGATGGAAGTAAAGTTGGAGGTGAAAGGTGTTGCTGTAGCAGGAGTCAGGACAGTGACAATAGCATAGCAGGTGCCCCTTCCTCCACCCAGTCCTGGCCCTGCATGTACTGTACCTTCTCTGTGTGTTTCCAGGGATCCCTCTGTGTGTACTGCTGGCTGCCGAGTCTGTCACAGGGAGATGGATGGAGGACATGGACTGCTGCACAGACCTGAGCCTGCCACTGTTCTTCTCCTGGTGATTCCCTCAGCACTTACTTGCTGAAGGAGTCAGGCAGTGTGTAAGCCGATTCACTCCTCCGCCAGCAGAATAGCGATTGAGAGAGCCGGTGTTCTGTCAAAAAAATGTCCACCTATCGAACAGTGTCCTGGTCGTACTGCACAGGTGCAGCGCTTGGGCAGTACGGAGGACAAGGAGATTCGGAAAATCTCCGAAGATGAACGGCACCGTGAGTCCAGGTTCAAGCCCCACCATCCAAGTGGACACAGGGCTGCACAAAGTTAGAGGGCCCCTCGCGGGCTCGCTTCGCTCGCCGCGCTTCGCTCGCCGCGCTTCGGGCACAGCCTTGCTTCGCTTGGCTCTTTTTTATTCTAACTCTATGTCCACTTGGATGGTGGGGCTTGAACCTGGACTCACGGCGCCGTTCATCTTCGGCTTTTTTCGGAATCTGCTTGTCATGCGTACTGCGCATGCGCAGTACACAGCAGACAGTATCCAATGGGGGACACTATCCGACAGGACACCGGGACTTTAAACTTACTATCGGCAAATGTGGCCAGTCTAAATCTGCATAGGAGCCGAAATAGAAAAAAATAGTCCCTACAGTCTCCCTGGCCTTCTGGATGAACTGAACCCCCCCCCCCAGCCCAGGGCCCCCCCCCCCCCTTATCAGCAGCCCTGGATAGAGCAGTGGACAGAAGGCCAGTTGATCACTTAACTGTATGCAGGCTGGGCAGCGATTGCCGTGGGCACTCCACTGTCCAATCCTGTGTTCTCTGGGCTAGGTAGCAGCAGGCGGGGAGGTGTACAGGAGTGTCTGATGGCCGGCCACTCGACTAAGAGAGGCTTAATCCTTGTGTTCCACCACCATGGGACCGGGAAAAGTTGACCAACGAGACCAGAAGTGAAGCAGTTCAGCTAAAAAGCACCGCCCTATGTCCTTCACAGCTCCGCCAATCATAAAGAATAATTGTATAGTGGGAGTGTTGGGGCGCACGGCTCTGCGCCCTGAGGTAACGCTAAAGGAAGCCAATCAAGCTTCCCAGCTGCAATCACATGATTGCAGAAATGTCATGCTTCCCATAGACACCTGTGTGTCCGGAGCCCACAGGCACTTAAAGGAACTTTTTTTTTTATCACTAGCTTTGGGGGGAGGCTGTCACTGTTGTGTTCTGTACTTGTGCTAATTAACCACTTACGGACTGCCCGTCGGCGTTATACGTCTGTATTTTGAAGAGGAGTATCGTTGTTATGGCAGCAGCTAGCTACCATAACCCCGGTATCCTTTTCTTCAGCGGGTGGTCCACTTTCAGATAAAAGTGGTCTCTGCGGCGGATTCACCACAAGATCACTTTTATCTGCAGAGGGAGATGGCACCCCCCCTCTCACCGCACTCTGGTTCCCTCCGCCACTTACTTGAGGCGATTGGGTCCTGTCACGTCTGTGTTATGGAAATGAGTGAGGGGAAGATGGCCCCCCACCCATCTCCATACCACTGCAGGGTGGAAGCGACGTCAAAACGTTACTTCCACCCATAGCTCTTAATGAGACTTTTTTATTCTTTTTATTGCATTTTAGTGTAAATATGAGATCTGAGGTCTTTTTGACGCCAGATCTCATATTTAAGAGGTCCTATCATGCTTTTTTCTATTACAAGGGATGTTTACATTCCTTGTAATAGGAATAAAAGTGATTTTTTTTTAAAAGAACAGGGTAAAAATAAAAAATAAAAGGTAAAATAAATAAGAATTTTTTATTTTATTTACACGCGCCCTGTCCCGATGAGCTCGCGTGCAGAAGCAAATGCATACGTGAGCAGTGCCCGCATATGAAAACGGTGGTTAAAACCACACATGTGAGGTATCGCTGCGATCATTAGAGCAAGAGCAATAATTATAGCCCTAGATCTCCTCTGTAACTCATGCAACCTGTAGAATTTTTTAAACATCGCCTATGGAGATTTTTAAGGGTAAAGTTTGTCGCCATTCCACGAGCGGGTGCAATTTTAAAGTGTCACATGTTGGATATCAATTTACTGTAACTCGGTGTAACATTATCTTTCACAATATAAAAAAAAAATTGGGCTAACTTTACTGTTGTCTTCTTTAATTGAATAAGTGTAAAAGTGTATTTTTTTTCCAAAAAAAAAATAGAACACACCTAGGAAACACATTTATCCCCTTGATTGCCCCCTAGTGTTAACCCCTTCCAACCCTGCCAGTGACATTTATACAGTAATCAGTGCATTTTTATAGCACTGATCACTGTATGACCACCTTAAATGAATGCAGAGAATGTACTGAGCTGCTGAACAGGTAAAAGAGATAAAAAGTAATGTGGGAGGGAAAGGGTGTCAGTCAGTGATGGGAATGGTCACATCTGACACTGGAGGATGCAGGGTGTGTGTGAGCGGGGGAGAGCAAACAGCAGAAAGTGGAGGAGGGGGAGAGGGGATGATCTGTGTGATTGGGAAGGTGTACAGACTTCCATTACATGGAGAGAGGATGGAAGTAAAGTTGGAGGTGAAAGGTGTTGCTGTAGCAGGAGTCAGGACAGTGACAATAGCATAGCAGGTGCCCCTTCCTTCACCCAGTCCTGGCCCTGCATGTACTGTACCTTCTCTGTGCGTTTCCAGGGATCCCTCTGTGTGTACTGCTGGCTGCCGAGTCTGTCACAGGGAGATGGATGGAGGACATGGACTGCTGCACAGACCTGAGCCTGCCACCGTTCTTCTCCTGCTGATTCCCTCGGCACTTACTTGCTGAAGGAGTCAGGCAGTGTGTAAGCCGATTCACTCCTCCGCCAGCAGAACAGGGATTGAGAGAGCCGGTGTTCTGTCAAAAAATGCCCGCCTATCGAATAGTGTCCGGGTCGCACTGCACAGGTGCAGCTCTTGGGCAGTACGGAGGACAAGGAGATTCTGAAAATCTCCGAAGATGAACGGCGCCTGCACCGTGAGTCCAGGTGCAAGCCCCACCATCCAAGTGGACATAGGGCAGCACAAAGTTAGAGGGCCCCTCGCGGGCTCGTTGTCTTATTCTTTAATTGAATAAGTGTAAAAGTGTATTTTTTCCCCAAAAAGATAGAACACATCTAGGGAACACATTTATCCCCTTGATTGCCCCCTAGTGTTAACCCCTTTCCTTGCCAGTGACTTTTATACAGTAATCAGTGCATTTTTATAGCACTGATCACTGTATAATTGTCAACGGTCTCAAAAATGTGTCCAATTTGTCCACCGAAATATCGCAGTCCCAATAAAAATCACAGATCACCACCATTACTAGTAAAATAATAATAATAATAATAAAAATTACATACATCTATCCCCTATTTTTTTTTTAATTCTTTTATTTGGTTGTTCATCATAACAAAAACTGTAAATTACAATTAACAGTACAACTTATATCAGTACACGCATAGTTTCTACAAATTACAGCAGGTAAGTCGTACGTCTCTATACATTATGAACTCTGCCGAATCACTTCAAATAATGGTACATCAATCATATCTGTGATTTGGGTGAATATTAGAAAGGAGGTTTGCAAGGTGATTCGTAAAAGCCTGTTGTCGCTCTGCCTAAGGAGTGAGGCCAACACTATAGGACCACCTGCTCCCTCGTGCTTGCAAACTAGTCTATTGAACAGCAAAATAGAAATTGCATGCAAAGTTATCGGCCATGTTTAAAGGCGGAGGTTAAGAGATAGCAAAAAGAAGTTGGAAAAAGGAAGAGAAAGGAAAGGGAAAAAAAAAAAAGGGAGGGGATAGGGAAGGCCATCATTGCCCCTGTGGGGGTACTGTGTCTGATCCCCTGATTGCTGATTAGATGAATAAAGCGTTTATTCGGCTTCTGAGGCTGTAGCATGAGTAATCTCTTGTATATATTCCTGTGTACCAGTGAAGTATCTCCATGGTCTCCACTTGTCGCAGAAATGTTCTTCCGTGTTGTATAGGGTGGCTGTCAGTTCTTCCATCCTGAGGATGTGATTAACTTTTATCCCCTTTTTTGTAGATTTTCTATAACTTTTGCGCAAACCAATCAATATACGCTTGTTATGATTTTTTTTACCAAACATATGTAGAAGACCACAAAAGTGAGGAAAAACGTTTTTTTGTTTTTAAAAATTGGGATATTTATTATAGCAAAAAGTAAAAGATATTGTGTTTTTTTTTGTCGCTTTTCTTTTGTTTATAGCGCAAAGCAGAGGTGATCAAATACCACCAAAGGAAACCGCTATCTGTGGGAAAAAAAGGCCAATTTTGTTTGGGTGCAGCGTCACACAACTGTGCAATTGTCATTTAAAGCGACGCAGTCGCAAAAAAATGCCCTGATCATTGAACAGCCAAATCTTCCGGAGTTGAAGTGGTTAAGTGGTTAAAACAAAGTTATTGAGCTGGAGTTTTGTGTTTAGACCTTTTTTTTTTACAATACAGTACAGTAGTTGCGAATGCTTAAAATATTAATTGCTTGTGTCTCCTCGTTGAACAACCAATTTGTTAAACTACCTGGTCGTTGGAACGGAACCTGGTCGTTAAGTGATGAGTACCTGTAATGAGTAATAATGTTCAAAAGGTAATTGGTTCCAAATGAGGGATGTCCCTGCAAAGTCAGAAGAGTTGGGAGTAAGGCTCCATGCACACTGAAGCTCAAAAAATCTTTTTCTGGACGCCAGATTGCTGGCAGAAAACGCTGGTTGAAAAACTTGCTTTTTACAGCGTTTTGTACTAGCGTTTATGAGCGTTTATTAGCATTAGCGTTTATGGGTGTTTTTAATAAAAATACACAGAGGACACTCCAAAAATCCCACAATGCATTCCAAACTCCCCCAATGCATTGAAAAAATAGAACACTGAACGCTAATTAATGTGCGTTCATTTGCGTTTATGAGCGTTTATCAGCGTTTGGCTTTTTTTGGCGGTGAAAAATGGCACTTTGAACGCAAATTTCTGGCGTTCAGAAAAAAAGCCCATAAACTCCACTGCTCATTAAAGCTAAAAAAACGTCCATGTGTGCATGGACACATAGGCTAACATAGAGTGGAGTTTATGGGCTTTTAAAAAAAAAAAAACGCCTAAACTCCAATAAACTGCAGTTTATGAGCTTCAGTGTGCATGGAGCCTTAGCCACCGGCTATGGATTACTGCCCTTTATACAGCTGCACTCGTTCCTCTTTGATCGGAATAATCCTTTCGTCATATAAAGTCAAAGTTCTATTGCAGGTTATCAGGATGTGCAGTCTGCTTCCCTCTGCTGGCTCTCTAGCATCATTGCTTCATCTGTCCCCACGTCTCGAGCACAGCAGGGAAGGGGTTATTTTTTCTTTGGGCAGAGAATCGGCTAAGTCCAAGGATCTGATTGTCCCCTTTAAGTCCATCTCAGGTTTCTCAGGGAACTTCCTGAGTGACAGATGACATCACTGGAGGTGTGACCGACTGATGATGTGGAGCTGTGGCTTTGCTGGTCGAGCAAAGAGAGGAATTTTTTTCTGTAGCACAAGGCTATGAGTGTTCTCCTCTGTACTAAGTTCAGGTCATGAATGGGGATGTCTGTGGCAGAGATACAGGCAAAGTACAAGACAAGGCAAAGTGCAGTGACAAGAAGAAGGACACACACAGAAATCAGAAGACTTCCCAAGCATGCAGAGAGGCTGTGCGCAGCAGGCTGCCCGAGGGGTGTGGAGAGCTGAATTTGAATTGCATCTGCGACAGGCTGAAAGTAAAACGATGCCCGCATGGAAATTACACAGCCACGTCTTCTCCTCTTGCTGCCGATAAATGAGGAAGCCGACGGCTCTCGATGTCTTGAGGTTGATCTCTTTTTGGTGAGTTCCAGTTCACGCCGACCCAAGGAAATTTTGAGGCAGTACGAGAATATAACGCACCCTCAGGACAGGCGGCCCCATAGAGCGACTTGAAACAAGTGTCAGATCGTGCATGCTGATTAGACTTGTTGAACCGATTTTGCATTCCCGTTGCTTTGTCTGTTTTTCAAACTTCTTCTTAAACCTGCTGGAAAAAAAAAAAAAAAAGAAGGAAAGAAAGAAATTGACTTTTTTTTGTATTGCTGCTGAATACAGAGGCATTTATGGCCACTGCTGACCGCTGTACCTGGGCACTGACGGTACACCTACGTCCTCTAATGTTTGTTCATGTTGCATTAGATAAGCAAGGATGAAAGGAGACAGTTTCATGTTTTTCCCAAAACCACGAGGATGGAGACCTTGTTGGAGGGGACGCTGGAGGGCTGTTAAGTCACAGCTTCTTGCAGCCAGTTTGATCTGCATGGTACTTTTTGTATATGCGTGTACGCAGGATTTATTGCAAAGTCCTGTGCATTTTTCCTTGCTGTGGGGAACTTCTTCCCCACCAACACAGGTGACTCTCCTAATCTGGTACGAGCCCTTCGGCAAACTGAGACGGCTTGGAGACTGCCGCGTCCTTTTCAACATCACCGGTTGTCACCTAACCACCAACAGGAGCCGTGTGCAAGAGGCTGACACCATCTTGTTCCATCACCGGGACATTGGAGACTTTGAGGACTTTCCTTTCGAAAAACGGTTACCTTCCCAGAAATGGATCTGGATGAACTTTGAATCTCCGTCACATTCCTCTTGGTTGTCCTCTCTAAGTGGAATATTCAACTGGACCATGTCCTATAGGGTAGACTCAGATATATTTGTGCCGTACGGCTATCTATTTTCCAGGAAACGCTCGAAAATAATACTCCCACGGAAGAAAAAGTTGGTGGCGTGGGTTATAAGCAACTGGAACGAGGACCACGAAAGAGTTCAGTATTACAACCAACTGAGGGAGTACATAGATATAGATATCTATGGGCACTACGGGATGGATTTGAAACAGGATAACATTGTAAAAACTGTGTCGGATTATAAATTTTATCTCGCCTTCGAGAATTCACTGCACACCGATTATATCACAGAAAAACTATGGCGGAACGCCTTCAAGTCTAGCGCGGTCCCTATTGTCATGGGCCCTAGTCGGTACAACTATGAGATGTTCATCCCACGAAACTCCTTCATCCATGTGGATGACTTCTCAAGTCCCCGCAAGCTTGCCATGTACTTGAAATTTTTGGATAAAAACATGCACATGTACCGGAGGTATTTCACGTGGAGGAAAAGGTACGATGTTCACGTGACCTCATTTTGGGACGAACATTATTGCACAGCCTGCGAAACTGTGAAGGCAGGTGGAAGTCAGCATCGAACGGTCACAGATCTCGCAGGATGGTTTGAAAGTTGACAACACTTCTGAGTAATGAGAAGCTGTGAAATTTGCATAGGTTCCATTGTTTCATAAAAAAAAGTTGCTGCCATCAGATTTAAAGCTCTATTCCACTGCATGAGAGAACATAGTCTCAAGCACAGACCAAACTACAAACACGATACAGTTCCCTAGCCAAACACATTTCTTGGCATGTTTTGCACATTGGACCCATCATGCTTGAAGAGGAACTCAAATGTTTTTTTTTTTTTTTTTTTTTTTCCGGGAAGTGGGAGAGAAATATCTCTTTTATTGATAACTGTTAAAGTAATTTAATGTCTTCAGGTTCAGTGATGCATTTTTTTTTTTCTATTTATACATTTGTGATTTATAATGGATGTGTTTTTAACTTAAGATTTTCAAAAGTAAGTTATTTTGTGGCTAAATTATTATATTTTTTTTAATGAATGAATGAATATGCCATAAAGAAAATATAACTGTTAATGTTTGCGACATTGTAACAAATTACTTGAAAGCTTTAAAGGACTACTATGCATAAATGACATCATTTTCATAACTCATTTTATGTAATAGAGATTTTAATGGGAGTCATCAACACATATGCTGAAGTCTCACAAGAGAATGATTTTTCAAATATAGTGTTGGGGAGGGGGGGGACTGACAACTCATGGGGCCCCCGGGTAATAGGAGATTATGGGGCCCCCAGGCAATCAGAGATTATGGGGCCACACAGTATACACACACACACAGTATACAATCACACAGTATACACATACATGTACACACAGTATACACAGACATGTTTCTATTGGCTGAGAAGGTACTGGAGAGGTGAGGCAGTTATAAACTTGGGATTTTTAGACCAAAAGGATGTCAGTAAGGGACATTTCAGAGACAGATGTAAAGAAAACACAAATTTTTACATACTGTCCCTGGTTTTACTGAGGCTGGCAACACTGATGGGGCCCCCTAGTGGCCCGGGGCCCTCGGGCAGTGCCCAAGTGGCCGAATAGTCAGTCCGCCCCTGGGTGTTGGAGATGTTTGGTAGCCAAGCTAGAGTAATACTAGTCTACAGCAGCCTTTCTCAACCTTTTTAATACAGAGGAACACTTGAAATGATTTTCATGTCTTGGGGAACCCCTGCTAGATTACATCTCCAGCTCACAACACATTTGCATAGTCAGTAAACTGTAAACATAATAATACATAAAAGAATAAATAATGCAAAGTACCGTATTTATCAGCGTATAACACGCACCGGCGTATAACACGCACCCCAAGTTTAGGAGGGCATTTTAAGGGAAAAAAGTTTTAGGAGGGAAGTTAAGGGAAAAAAAAAAAACTTACATTTAAGCGTCATTTGCAGCTTGCCCAGCGCCATTTGCAGCTTGCCCAGCGCCATTTGCAGCTTGCCCAGCACCATTTGCAGATTTGCCCAGCATCATTTGCAGCTTGCCCAGCGTCATTTGCAGCTTGCCCAGCGTCATTTGCAGCTTGCCCAGTGTCATTTGCAGCTTGCCCAGCATCATTTGCAGCTTGCCCAATGTCATTTGCAGCTTGCCCAGTGTCATTTGCAGCTTGCCCAGCATCATTTGCAGCTTGCCCAATGTCATTTGCAGCTTGCCCAGCGTCATTTGCAGCTTGCCCAGTGTCATTTGCAGCTTGGCAGCGTCATTTGCAGCTTCCCACATTTAAATTTCCCGCCGCCGAAAAAGACAGAGCGAGCGCCGCCGAAAAAGACTGAGCGCCAACGGAAAAAACCGAGCAGATTGTTCGGCTCCGCTCACAGTCCCTCCTCCCTGCTGTTTCGGAAGCGAGCGCAGGGAGGCGGGACTGCGAGCGGAGCCGAACAGTCGGCTCAGTCTTTTTCGGCGGCGCCCGTTTATTTTTTTACGGCGATCGCTATTTTTCGGCGCTGCTTGATTTTTTTTGTCACTTTTTTTTGGGGATCGGCGTATAACACGCACCCACGACTTTCCCCCGATTTTAAGGGGGGAAAAGTGCGTGTTATATGCCGATAAATACGGTATATAGCATATTTAACACCCACAGGCGTTTTAACACCCCCCACTCTAAGAAAAAAAATGTTTCAGTAACAATCATGAAATAGAACAACAATAATAGCTAGAAAAAAAATACGGTAAAAATTGTAGTACCCCTGACATTGGTGTTCAATTGAAAAGTGCCTTCTTTTATCGGTAGTCAGTGTAGTGGTCAGATACATTGGTGGCCAATGAGAGAAGGACCTCTGATAGTAATGGTCAGTGGGAGAAAGACACTCTTACATTGTTGACCCATGGGAAAACTGCCCCCTTCAGCACAGCTAAGAACATAATGGATAGTGGCTAGTGGGAGTTAAGAAGGGACCAGCTGAATTTCGAACCATGTATGGGCAGGATGATTGTACTCTATCGATCGACTTGGGTACAACCAGCCTGTAAGATTTTTTGGCATGCGATTACTGCTAGTGGCTCTAGCCTATAACAGTAATCATTGTGTTCCGCCAGTCAGGAAGGCTTCCTGTGCTCCCCCACCGGCAAAACGCGTTAGCGCTGCGGGAGGAACTTGCGTTGTTAGGGGAATCAGGTGATTTTCTTTCCTTCCACCACCCGTGGTGGAAGGAAAGAAAATCGAACTACCGTATTTATCGGCGTATAACACACACCCCAAGTTTAGGAGGGAAGTTTAAGGGAAAAAACTTTTAGGAGGGAAGTTTAACCACTTAAGCCCCGGACCATTTGGCTGGCCAAAGACCAAAGCACTTTTTGCGATTCGGCACTGCGTTGTTTTTAACTGACAATTGCGCGGTCGTGCGACGTGGCTCCCAAACAAAATTGACGTCCTTTTTTTCCCACAAATAGAGCTTTTTTTTTTGGTGATATTTGATCACCTCTACGGCTTTTATTTGCGCTATAAACAAAGAAATAGCGACAATTTAAAAAAAACACACATTATTTTTTTACTTTTTGCTATAATAAATATCCCCCAAAAATATTTAAAAAAACATTTTTTTTCCTCAGTTTAGGCCGATACGTATTCTTCCACATATTTTTGGTAAAAAAAAAAAAATCGCAATAAGCTTTTATTGATTGGTTTGCCCAAAAGTAATAGCGTCCACAATATAGGGGATAGTTTTATGGCAGTTTTGTGCCAAACTAATTCATGCGTTAATCTGTGTCCATAAAATCGCAGCATAAAGTCCATTCATAACTACTCCATTCTTCTGGTGCTCATTGCAGATGATAAAATAGATGATATAACAGTAAAGTGCTCATGTCCACTCTTGTGCTCCCCCTTTGGTGTATGCGCTCACCTTACAACGTGTGACCTTGCACCTAAGCTTGGTCAAAACACGGTTTTAAACCACCTCTGGGTTTATGGTCAGCATTTAGATCCTTGGATGGTTGCTTGCAGCAATATTCATATGGAAAACAGAGGAAACTGGATAGTGTATTACCATTTTTAAAGTTTTATTTAAAATTACAATATTCCCTATATTAGGGTACTCTGCTATGAGCGCACCACTCTGTATCAAGCCAAACAAATATAAAGGCGCTGTGTTGATGTGTCCTCTCCCGCTTTGAGAACACTCCACTGTCTCACAAACCGTCCTGTCCCCTCCCCAACATGTGTCGATACCGGGAAATGTTGTGTCTTCCTCAGGGGGAAAAAACGCGTTTTGACCGAGCTTAGGTGCAAGGTCACACACTCTAAGGTGAGCGCATACACCAAAGGGGGAGCACAAGAGTGGACACGAGCACTTTACTGTTATATCATCTGCACCAGAAGAATGGAGTAGTTATGAATGGACTGTATGCTGCGATTTTATGAACACAGATTAATGCACGATTTAGTTTGGCACAAGAGCACTTTAAACACGGTTCCCTTTATTTCTATATTGGTTATTGTATATTGATGCACTTTTATATAGATTTATGTAAATTACAGGTTGTCACTGCAATTATCGCAGTATTGCAATTATCGCTCAGGGTTGCAAATTTCTCTATTGCATATGAATGCTACATGTGTATATAGAGGTGTGTATACTACACAGGTTGTCATTGGAAGGATCGCATAGGATTGCAATTTTTAATTGTTCACGAGCGCAACTTATAATCGCATAAGATTGCATTATTATATTCACTAGATTTTTTTATATAGGAATAGAATATCTCACCACCACTATTTAACTGCAGCCAGTAATATTATGATTTAGTACGGTAACCGTATGATTACATTTGGATAGCACAGCATTCTATTGGTATAAAACATCTCCTGTAGCATGTCTGCACACTCTCTGACCATCTCCTGTATAATGCCTGTCTAATGTCTGCACACTCTCTGACCATTTCTTGTATCATGTCCGCACACTCTCTGACCATCTCCTGTATCATGTCCGCACACTCTCTGACCATCTCTTGTATCATGTACGCACACTCTCTGACCATTTCTTGTATCATGTCCGCACACTCTCTGACCATCTCCTGTATAATGCCTGTCTAATGTCTGCACACTCTCTGACCATTTCTTGTATCATGTCCGCACACTCTCTGACCATCTCTTGTATCATGTACGCACACTCCCTGACCATCTCTTGTATCATGTACGCACACTCTCTGACCATCTCTTGTATCATGTACGCACACTCTCTGACCATCTCCTGTATAATGCCTGTCTAATGTCTGCACACTCTCTGACCATTTCTTGTATCATGTCCGCACACTCTCTGACCATCTCCTGTATAATGCCTGTCTAATGTCTGCACACTCTCTGACCATTTCTTGTATCATGTCCGCACACTCTCTGACCATCTCCTGTATCATGTCCGCACACTCTCTGACCATCTCTTGTATCATGTACGCACACTCTCTGACCATTTCTTGTATCATGTCCGCACACTCTCTGACCATCTCCTGTATAATGCCTGTCTAATGTCTGCACACTCTCTGACCATTTCTTGTATCATGTCCGCACACTCTCTGACCATCTCTTGTATCATGTACGCACACTCCCTGACCATCTCTTGTATCATGTACGCACACTCTCTGACCATCTCTTGTATCATGTATGCACACTCTCTGACCATCTCTTGTATCATGTATGCACACTCTCTGACCATCTCTTGTATCATGTCCACACACTCTCTGACCATCTCTTGTATCATGTCCACACACTCTCTGACCATCTCTTGTATCATGTATGCACACTCTCTGACCATCTCTTGTATCATGTCCACACACTCTCTGACCATCTCTTGTATCATGTCCACACACTCTCTGACCATCTCTTGTATCATGTCCACACACTCTCTGACCATCTCTTGTATCATGTCCACACACTCTCTGACCATCTCTTGTATCATGTACGCACACTCTCTGACCATCTCTTGTATCATGTCTGCACACTCTCTGACCATCTCTTGTATCATGTACGCACACTCTCTGACCATCTCTTGTATTCCCTCCCCCCCAAATCCTCCTCTTCCAGCACAAATCCCCTCTCCTATAATTTATCCTCCCCTACAAATTTCCCCTCTTAGCACAAATCCCTTCAATCAACCCTACAAGCACAAATCCCCCTGCCCCCCCCCAAATCCCCCTAACAGAAATCCACTCTCCTATTACAAATCCCCCCTCCAAATCTCTTGTTCTAGCACAACACAACCCCCCAAAATCCCCACCGCGCTCAGGGCAGCCACCCCTCCTTCCCACCCCTTGTCCCGCACACTCTCTGACCATCTCCTGTATAATGCCTGTTTAATGTGTGCACACTCTCTGACCATTTCTTGTATCATGTCCGCACACTCTCTGACCATTTTTTGTATCATGTCCGCACACTCTCTGACCATCTCTTGTATCATGTACGCACACTCTCTGACCATCTCTTGTATCATGTCCGCACACTCTCTGACCATCTCTTGTATCATGTACGCACACTCTCTCTGACCATCTCTTGTACCCCCCCCCCCCCCCCCCCCCCCCCCCCCCCCCCCCCCCCCAAATCCTCCTCTTCCAGCACAAATCCCCTCTCCTATAATTTATCCTCCCCTACAAATTTCCCCTCTTAGCACAAATCCCTTCAATCAACCCTACAAGTACAAATCCCCCCCCCCCCCCCCCCCCCCCCCCCCCCCCCCCAAATCCCCCTAACAGAAATCCACTCTCCTATTACAAATCCCCCCTCCAAAAATTTACTGGCACAGCAACGTTTTTACTGGCATTTTATAAAAGTTACAAAATTACCATTTGTACTGCCAATTTCAGTATTTAGGCTACAAATAAGTACACTATGCAAATAGCAATGTGATTTAAGGTAGATAGTAAGGTAAAAAAAACATATTTATATTTTATTTTCGATATATTAAGGGCGGATTATTTAGTCGATCAGTTTTTGTCACCTATGTCCAACGAGAGATTTCCCCTTAATTTCTGTTCCATAACCACCACAGAAAGTGAGGTGAAATCCCTGGTCTCCAGTGGCGGAACTACCAGAGTCGCAGCAGTCAGTTCTCCCTCTCTCCTCTCTCGCACTGGATGAGAGAGGAGACAGACGATCTGCTCCATCTCCAGCCCCCCCCCCCCCACTCCCCCTCTCCTGTGTGTGCTCTGCGGGAAGTCAAGTGTGAAGCTAACTAGCTTACACTTCCCACAGAGCACACACAGGAGGGGGGTTGGAGGCAGAGCAGATCGTCTGTCTCCTCTCTCATGCTGTGCGAAAGAGGAGAGAGGGAGAACTGTCAATGATGGCTGTGAGCTGTATGAGAGACACACTCTCAGCTCAGAGACCTGCTGGGAAGGCAGGCAGCATTGATTCATGAGCACTGATAGGAGGCACTAAGGGGCACTGATAGGTGGGATTGATAAACACTGATAGGCTGCACTGATGGGTGGCACTGATAGGCAGCACTAATAGGCATTGATGAGCACTGATAGGTGACACTGATAGGCAGCATTTATGAGCACTGGTGGGCACTGATAGGCAGCATTGATGAGCACTGATAGGTGGCACTGATGGGCACTGATTGGCAGCATTGATGAGCACTAGTAGATGGCACTGATGGACATTGAGCACTGATGGGCACTGATAAACCATGATAGGTGGCATTGATGATCACTGATAAGTGGCACTGATGGACGCTGATAGGCGGCATTGATGAGCACTGATAGGTGGTGCTGATAGGCGGAATTGATGGGCACTCATAGGCAGAATTAATGGGCACTGAAATGCAGCACTCACAGGCTACATTGATGAGCACTGATAGGTGCCACTGATAGGCAGCATTAATGGGCACTGATTGACGCTGATAGGTGGCAATGATGAGCACTGATAGTTGGCACTGATGGGCACTGATAGGCGGCATTGATGAGCCTTGATAGGTGGCACTGATTGGCACCATTGATGAGCTCTGATAGGTGGCACTGATGGGCATTGAGCACTGATAGGCAGCACTGATGGGCACTGATAGACACTGATAGGTGGCATTGATGAGCACTGATAGGTGGCACCGATGGGCACTGATAGGCGGCACTGATAGCCGGAATTGATGGGCACTGATAGGCGGCATTGATGAGCACTGATAGGCGCCACTGATAGGCAGCATTGATGGACACTGATAAGTGGCACTAATAGGCTGCACTGCTGATAACCAGCGAGTCTGTTTACATGTGATCAGCTGATCACATGGTAAAGGGCTGCTGTAATTGCACTGCATACACGTCTCAGGGGGCACGCGGGAAGCAGGGTTCTGGGAGGACCTCCGTGGATGCCCTCCCAAAACTGGAAGCCTGGGGCTCAGATGGAAGGGTGGGACAGGGGGCCCATCATGGTTTCTTGCACCAGGGCCCTGAAGGTTCTAGTTACGCTTCTGCTGGTAGCCACTAGGATCACCAGAATTTATGTCCCCAATTCTAAAGACCTCCTGTTTCCATCCCTCCATTACCCCCCCCCCCCCCGGTCACCATCACACCATACCTCCTGTCTCCATCCCTCCATCACCTCATGTCACCATCTCTCCATCACCTCATGTCACCATCTCTCCATCACCTCATGTCACCATCTCTACATCACCTCCTGTCACCATCACACCATCCATTCTGCCTCCATCCCTCCTGCAACCATCACACCATCCCTCCTGCCACCTTTACACCATCCCTCCTGCCTCCATCCCTCCTGCCACCATCACACTATCCCTCCTGTCACCATCACACCATCCCTCCTGCCTCCATCCCTCTTGTCACTATCACACCGTCCCTCCTGCCTCCATGCCTCCTGCCACCATCACACCATCCCTCCTGTCACCATCACACCATCCCTCCTGCCTCCATCCCTCCTGCCACCATCACACCATCCCTCATGCCTCCATCCCTCCTGCCACCATCACACCATCCCTCCTGCCTCCATCCCTCTTGTTACCATCACACCATCCCTCCTGTCACCATCACACCATCCCTCATGCCTCTATTCCTCCTGCCACCATCACACCATCCCTGCTGCCTCCATCCCTCCTGCCACCATCACAACATCCCTCCTGCCTCCATCCCTCCTGACACCATCCCTCCTGCCAACATCACCTCCTCTATTTATTTCCTTAAGGTGTGCTTGCCTTGGGCTGGTCCGTTCGTGCTGTGGATGCCTGGGCTATCACTCTGGAGTCTGGATCGTCAGGACAGGCCTCTACGAGGGCTCCTCCATTCTGCCTGCACAGCTCGCCACCTAGTGACTGTTTTTAAATTCTGGCGCTCCAGGCGGGATGTGCCATGACATCAATTCCCCTGCCAGTCGTAGCGCGCTACCAGCCCAGCTTTTGTCAAGTCCACCCTCCGGGGCCAGGTGGCCCCGCCTGCTGGTGCCGGCCAAATACCGGATTGGATCAGGTCGCTCTGGGAGCTGCACATGCGCAGTTCCAAGCCGACCCGGTCATGGCAATTTTTTACTGCAGCTTTTGCCCTATTATGGGCATTTACGGGCAGGTAGAAAAGTGCCTTGTTTTTACGGGCTGCCCGGGCGGTTGGCAACACTGGTCCTGACCGCTGGTGTTAAGGGGTTATAGTGGTTGTAGAGGCATAAAGTTTTTCTTTTCAATATTTTATTCAAAAAAATGAATAAGTACAAAATCAAGGCATTTTGTTTTTTATGAGAAAAAGGGTGGGGCAGCGGGGTAGAACAAAAATGTATGTAATGGTTGCAGCATGCACACGGCAGCAAATTGAACAGTTTAATAGTGGTGCACTTACTGCCCTAAAGCAAAATATAGGGTTAACAGTGGCAAAGGAAAAATGCCCTTTTGTGGGTGGTGTCACTGGTAGCAAAATGTGCCCCTGTGTCGGTGGTGTCATTGGAAGGAAAAATAATGCCCCTATGTCGGTGGTGTCACTGGAAGGAAAAAATGTTGCTGCATCAGCTTCCATGGGGAAAAACTGGTACTATGTCGCCGTCAGTAAAGCCTTGTACACACGGTTCGATTGTCGTACGACCGAGCGTCTGATTTTTGTCAAAATTGCGTGTGCAGGATTTTGTCCAGCATACCAACTATCTGCAAATTGTCGTTCAACAAACACGAATGTAGTGACGTACTACGAGAGTATGAAGAGAAAGTTAATTTCTCGAACGCCACCCTTTGGGCCCCTTCTGCTAATTTCATGTTAGTAGAAGTTTGTTGAGCGTTGATTCACACTTTTTTAAGTTATTTTTATTTGCATGGCAGATAGCATCTCTAATTTAATTTCTGTTGTTTTTTTTTCCTGCAAATTGTGTAGAATGATACTTGGCTATGTGTTTGTCTTTAAATGACAGTTTGGGAGTAGGCAGTTACATTAAAAACAACACAATGGAAAATTAACAAGGGACACCAACATAGTTGTATCTTTGATCTTAAATACTCAGGGATAATGGTGTTGTGTCAACTTCCCAAAAAAATCAACCATAATATTAATATTATTTATATCACTACAAAACAAATGCCTTTTAACCACTTCAGCACAGGGCCATTTTACACCCTTCCTTACCCTTCCTATAACTTCTGCGCAAACCGATCAATAATCGCTTATTGCGATTTTTTTTACCAAAAATATGTAGAAGAATACGTATCGGCCTAAACTGAGGAAAAAAAATGTTTTTTTATATATATTTTTTGGGGATATTTATTATAGCAAAAAATAAAAAATAATGCATTTTTTTCAAAATTGTCGCTCTATTTTTGTTTATAGCGCAAAAAATAAAAACCGCAGGGGCGATTAAATACCACCAAAAGAAAGCTCTATTTGTGGGAAAAAAAGGACGTAAATTTTGTTTGGGAGCCACGTCGCACGACCGCGCAATTGTCAGTTAAAGCGACGCAGTGCCGAATCGCAAAAAGGGGCCTGGTCCTTTGGCTGCAAATTGGTCCGGTCTGAAAGTGGTTAAGGGTCAGGAAACCCTTCAAGGCTATATACAGTGCCTTGAAAAGGTATTCATACCACATTGAAATTGTCCATATTTTGTCATGTTACAATCAAAAACGCAAATGTATTTTATTGGGTTTTTATGTAATAGACCAACACAAAGTGGCACAAAATTGTGAAGTGGAAGGAAAATTATAAATGGTTTTCAACATTTTTTACAAATAAATATCTGAAAAGTGTGGCATGCATTTGTATTCAGCCCCCTTTATTCTGATATACCTAACTAAAATCTAGTGGAACCAATTGCAGCCAGAAGTCACCTAATTAGTAAATAGAGTCCATCTGTGTGTAATTTAATCTCAGTATAAATACAGCTGTTCTGTGAAGCCCTCAGAGGTTTGTTAGAGAACCTTAGTGAACAAACAGCATCAGGAAAGCCAAGGCACACACAAGACAGGTCCATACATCCATCCTTCCAGGCTGAAAAGGAACAATACAAATAGGCAAGTGTCACTGCACTGTGTAGCTTACTGTTTGTTATATTACTGGCACTCCTGTGTGGGAATCAGAGAAATCTGTTATAGGCTTCTCTGATTCACTGAAGCTTTCTATTTGCATACTGCAATATACTTGGGCTATTCTCAAATGTATGAGAGCAAAGCTCATTTGATTATAACCTATCAAGTCACTGGTTTGTGTTGAAGTGTATATCTGTAACTTCATTATTTAAAGAAACAGTGTCCCTTTTTGGTGTGTGTGTGTGGGGGGGGGGGGGGGGGGGGGTCCTAGCTTATATTAGCCTAGGGAACGGTAAACATCTCAGGGTTTGCGACAGGATAGGCTTCCGACGGCCATTTAGATAGCTAGAGGTCCGGTAGCATTGATAGCCTATAGTCAGGTTAGGGACCAAGAGATAGGGTTAGGAATAAATTCCCTGTGATCTAGAGATAGGCTAGATAGGCCTGATTTGCCTTGCAGGTGGCATGTTCCAGACTTCTTCGCCATCGGTGTGTTTGTCTGTACAAGCGTCTCCAGGAAGCCACCGCTCCACAGTATTGTCAGCATTCGTCCTCTCAAGCTGGATTGTGTTGCGGCTTGCAAGCCAACACATCAGGGGCCCCTACAACCGAACTGTGCCACAAGGACTAATTGGAGGTATTGGTGTTAAAGGCCTTTAGTTATACAGTATATCCCGATATATAGATCAGGCATGTACTGGCCATCAGGACTACCGGGAGTTTCCCAGTGGGCCGATGGCTCAGTGGGCCAGTTTTAGGGTGCTATTTGGCATGTCTGTCCCAGGTCCCGGGCACCTTGTTCCGGAATGAAACTAACACAGCCAGCCACCCTACCAGCTACATTGTACTAAGAAAAGTAAAGAAAGGGCGCAACAGCCTTGTGCATTATCCTTTGGATATATATTTACTATATATATAAAAATATATATCCAAAGGATAATGTACAAGGCTGGTGCTCCCTTTCTTTTTGACTTCTAGGGTTCCTCACCCTTGAGGACAGCAAGGCCTATGTTATTATATAGCCATTCTGGTGGTCCGTTTGTGCGCAGGAGCATTTATTCTCTGTTTATACATTGTACTAACTGGTTGCTAGGAACGCCTACTGCCTGGTGTCTAGCAACCAGTGACATCACACACACAGTGAGGCCCCAGCATTTATAGCGGAGGAGGCCCCGGGCAAAACTCCACCCACCTCCTCCTCAATCTTCTCCATTCTGGCGCCACGCCTCAGAGGGAAGGACTCGATAGTGTAATCTGAGATATCGAAGGAGCCCGATGGTCTGATCGGGCACCTGGCACTGTCACCACAGGACTCTGTTGTTCCTCTGGCTGGGAGATGGATTGGAGGAGCTCCGCCAGACTAACTTCTTCCCCTCCGGTCCTGAGATCATCTTCTGTGTGCAGAGATCGTCTGCCGACTTCTCCTCCCTGCCCGAATGGGGGACCTGGGAGAGAGGTACTATGAGGCTCATCACGGGGGTTTGGGGGTCAGAGCATTGTGAGGCAGCTGGTTACAGGGTACTCCGGTCAAGAAGCTCAGAAAGTGTGTGTGTGTGTGTGTGTCCCCGGCCCCATCTGGTCGTATAACCCCCTCACCTGGTCGTATACCCCCCTGCCTGGTCCTATACCCCCCCGGTCATAAACCCCCCACCCGGGGTAAATCTGCTGTCCCCCGGTCTGAAAAAAACCTTCTCCACCCTTAGGCCTCTTTCACACGGGGCGGATCAGTGCTGATCCGCCCCGTGGATATCCGCTTGCTCTGCGGGGATCGCCAGAGCGATCTCCGCTGAGCAGGAAGATGACAGGTCCGTCTCTCCCCTATGGGAGATCGTGTGATGATGGACCATAGAGTCCGTCGTCATCCGATCCGCAGACGGATGGAAAAATCCTTTTTTTCTCCGTCTGCAGAATCGGACCATAGCAGACACGGACGATATCGGGTGTCAGCGGATGCTCATCCGCTGACACCCGCTATCCCATAGGGATGCATGTATGTCCGTTTTTCATCCGAAAACGGAAGGATGAAAAACGGACATACGGACCGTCTGTGTGAAAGAGCCCTTATGCTCTTTAAGTGCACATGTACAGGAGGCCCACCCAGGAGAGGACATGTACCCACCCAGTGAACCCCTTCCTGAAACATCCATATATGAGGAATTAGGAGAGTACATTGGGACAGGCGCTATCGCTAGATACATTAAAGAGAGTCCCTCAGCTGACAGCCGCAGGGGGGTAGGCGTAGGGACGGCATGACATGTGCTGGACTGCACAGTCGCCGTCTTAAGAGGTTTGGCCGATTTAAGGAAAGGGGTGGGCGGAGCCACGGCACTCGTATGTGTGAGCGGCGTGTAACGCCATCAGTCGGAGAGCAGAGGAGGAAGCAATCCCCACCCACCCTCCCTGTTTTTACTGGGGTTGGGGTCAAGGTGTATCAGGGTGAAATTCTTTAGGTGGTTCTTGGGGCTTTAGAAGAGGAAGTGAGGTACAGGTTAAAAACTTGTTGTACCCATCCATGGGATGGGGGTGCTTTAATGTACTTCCAGGTTACGAGGGGTTAACCTTGAAGGGTTTAAAAAGGGTAGGTCACTGCTACAGTTGGTTATAGCCTCAGAGACAGGGGTTGCTGTCTGGAGGTCAAGAGGTAAAAAGTTGAAGTTGTTCGCAGTGACCAGTATGTTGTTATGCTACTTACCCATGACCCATTGAAAAGGCTGGGAATGTTTATAGTAATAAAAAGTTTATGGAATTTTATTAAAATATATTTTGTTAATAAAGTTTAGGCCTGATGCCCATTTACTCCAAATCTAGTCCAGTCGTTGTTAATGGGGGATGGGGTTTGGAGAGGGTATGCCAGTCATGGGGAAGGTTATATATATATATATATATATATATATATATATATATATATATATATATATATATATATATATATATATATACCACTGGGTTAAGTCCTACAGATGTCAAGACTCTTTGAGCCGGTTCACACCAGGGCGACTCAGGATCCGACTTCAGGTCGCCCCGAGACGCCCCAAGTCGTCCCAAGTCGCACTGTAATGTTTATCTATGGAGCCGTCTCAATGCACACTACTGAAGTCGCTCCGACTTCAAAAAAGGTTCCTGTACTACTTCAATCCGATTTCTAGGTGACTTGTACCCATTGATTTCAATGGAAGTCGCCTCCAAGTCTGATCTCCATCTATTTTGAAGCAACTTTACAGGAAAATAAATGTTTGTTTACTCAGGCAAACTCCACCCTCCCAGAGAGCTGATTATTCTGTGATTGGCCACAGCCAAAGTCGCCTGGCCTGGGGGCGACTTGAAGTTGTGTTGTAAATAACTCAGTCACGTTGAAGTTGCTTCCAAGTCACGTTGAAGTTGCTTCCAAGTTGCTTCCAAGTTGCCTTGCTAAGTCGCGCTGTTGTGTTGCCCCAGTGTGAACCGGCACTTTGGGTTTGATTTACTAAAACTGGAGAGTGCAAAATCTGGTGCAGCTGTGCATAGCTTCCAGGTTTTCTTGTCAAAGCTTAATTGAACAAGCTGAAGTGACAGTGCACAGCTGCACCAGATTTTGCACTCTTTAGTTTTAGTAAATCAACCCCTTTGGGTTTAAGGCCCGGTTCACACTGCTGCGGTGCGGTAGATCGCATATGATTCGCACCGCACTGCAGTTCAAATCATATGCGATCTCTGTGCGATGCGAATTCAGCCATACAGATAGTATGGCTGAATTCGCATTGCATTCGGCCCAAACTTGCACAGGACCCTTTTTTTCGGTCCGCAGCAGAATCGGATCGCATGGTGTTCTCACCATGCGATCCGATTCCTGTCCGAGTTTGCAGATCGCACTGCGATATGCGAGCTGCTATGGGGGTGTCATTAACATTTCATTGACACTCCCAGCAGCTCGCATAGGGCAGTGTGAACTGCCGGCGGGAGACATGCGGTGCGGGAACCCGCTGTAGATTCGCAGCGTTCCCGCACCGCAGCAGTGTGAACCCAGCCTTAAGCCCAGAAAGCCCAAACTCTTAGGCAATGGGACCATACAACAATGCAGCTACTCCCAACCCCTGGGATGTATTTCAGCCCTAGTCTACTACAGGTAATTTCACCTTCAGATCACCACAATGTTCTGACGCTGGAGGGCTCTACCTCTGGTCTACTCTCTACACAGCCAAATTCCTTCTACTCTTGTCGACATTCCTATTTGCTTGGTCTCTCTTACTTTATTGGTTCTTAAAGTGGTTGTAACCATTAAAAAAAAAAAACTAAGATCCTGTTCCTTTAAGGCATGCTCTATAGCACAGTGCTTGTGCTGTGTAATTTTTCTCTTCCTATCTTGTAATATACCTGGGTGATCCTGTGAGTTCCTGTGTCCCCCTGTCTGTGCTTATTATGATCACTTCATGTGGCTCCCTCATCCCGCTGCTATGCTGTGAAGTCTCTCCTCTCTCCCCCCTCGCCCCCGCCAGCATGAGATCGGCTCTCCTCCCCGCCCCTCCCGCCGCTATTCAGCTGCATAATGCAGAAAATATACATGTATCTCCTCCGTTTTATGCTGCCATTAACAACAGTGTATATGTTTTCTTAAAATGAAAAGGCTAAATACCTTATCCCACACCGCCGCTGTGCGGGTCATGTGTGCTGGCCAGCTGACATCACAGGGGAATCTCGGCCCCCTACTCTCCAGAGATGGGGGAAGATGAGCGCAGGGGGATCACGGGACCTCACAGCTGTGGTAAAAGGTATTTAGCCTTTTCATTTAAAAAAAAACACTTACACTATTGTTAAAGCGGAGGGCCACCCTAAAATAAAAAATTGCATTAACATTCTCAAAAAAATAAAACATTTGAAAAAAAAAATAATGTTTTTACTTACCAGAAACCCCTGTTGCTAGGCAGTCTTCCTAATCTGCCTCTTCCTATTCCGCGGCGCTTCCTCCTCTTTGGCGAGCAGCCCCGTTGCCTTCTGGGATATGTGTGTATCTCAGAAAACAACAGGGCCATTCACAAAGTTCCGCGCGACTCGCGCATGTGCAGTAGGAAACGGGCTGTGAAGCCGCAAGGCTCCACTGCCTGTTTCCCTTTGTTAGGATGGCGGTGCCGGAAACCGATCCGATGGACGGATTGGCCTCGGGGGGCCGACATCGCGGGCTTGCTGGACAGGTAAGTGTCCTTATTAAAAGTCAGCAGCTACAGTGTTTGTAGCTGCTGACATTTAAAAAAAAAAAATTGCGGCTGGAACATCGCTTTAATGGCAGCATGCTCCAGAGGGGATACATGTAAAATCATTTAGGCCCCTTTCACACTGGGGCGGTTTTCAGGCGGTACGGCGCTAAAAATAGCGCCTGTATACCGCCTGAAAAAACCGGCCCCATTCACTCCAGTGTGAAAGCCGGCGGGCTTTCACACTGGAGCGGTGCGCTAGCAGGACCGCAACAAAAGTCCTGCTAGCAGCATCTTTGGAGCGGTGAAGGAGCGGTGTATTCACCGCTCCTATACCGCTCCTTCCCATTGGAATCAATGGGAAACCCTTTTGCGGCCGCTAGCGGGGGTTAAAACCACCCCGCTAGCGGCCGCATACCGCGGGTAAAACGATGGTAAAGCAGCGCTAAATATAGCGCTGCTTTACCGTCGCCGCCCCGCACCGCCCCAGTGTGAAGCCAGCCTTAGTGACTTTACAAACACTTTTAGGCTGGGTTCTCATTATCTTCGCATGCGGATTACAGCAGGGGTCCGGTGCGTCTCCATTCACTGTTTCAGGTGCGATTGCAGCCCAAATTTTTGGCTGAATTCGGACCTGAAACAGACCAAAAGACAGACAGGGCTTCTGTGCAAATTCACACTGGAGCCGCAGCGGAGATATGTGAACCGGCTTCATAGAAAGCCAGTCAAAATCTCCTGTTATTGCAAATTGGATGCGTGGAATCCGCTTCAAATTCGCAATTGTGTGAACCCAGCCTAAGTAAACTCAGGTTGGCAATGACAAAATCTAAAAAAAATCCTCTATTGGCATACTGTTCTAAATGCATAGCCACAAACTCCTGTGGTCCTATGGATATCCCACCTTGTGAGTTGAAAATAAATCATATGTCTGAACCGCGGATGTCATGTAGGCACTATATGACAATATTGTGGTACCTTTATTTTAATCAACCTCTGAAATCTTAATACTGACACTAGGGCTGGTGCAAGGATTCTTGACACCCCAAGAATGGGCTCCACCCCTGAACCCATCCCCTTTGCCCGAGCATCAAGGTGACAGGAGCCGGCGCTAGAGGAAGCACACTGCTGCAGTAGAGAGCACTGATCATAGAGGCGCACAGGGGCTGCCCTGGGGTCTGGGGCACTATCCTTTTATATAGGGGGACTGGCTTATCCAAAAGCCTCCTTATTTGCCCTTCAAGACCCACTTGCCATAGTTTAAGGGCCATGTAGCATGCCTTCCAACATTTTGAGATGGGAACGAGGGACCCCTACTAGCAAACATATGTAGGCATAGGACACGCCCCCTGCCACACCCCCTTAAAGGAGAATTAACCAAAAACAAAAGGTTAAAGAGGAGGTCCACCTGAACTTTTTTTTTTAAAAGTCAGCAGCTACAAATACTGCAGCTGCTGACTTTTAATAAATAGACACTTACCTGTCCCAGGGTCCAGCGATGTCGGCAGCAGATGACGAGCGATCGCTCGTCTCTTGGCTGCCCCCGCCTCCATCCTCTGTCAGGGAATCAGGAAGTGAAGCTTGCGGCTTCACTGCCCTGTTCCCTACTGCGCATGCACGAGTCACGCTGCGTTTCTTTATTGGTCCCCGTTGTGTCCTGGGAACTGTGTTTCCCAAGACACAACGGGGCATCTTCGGGTATGGGCGGGCCAGCTTCGGCTAGCTAGTCCCGGAAGTGGGTGCAGATACCTGTATTATACAGGTATCTGCACCCCCCTCCCCCCGGAAAGGTGCCAATTGTGGCCACGGAGGGGGGGGGAATCCGATAAGCAGAAGTTCCACTTTAGGGTGGAGCTCCGCTTTAAATAAATCCACAAGTGCTTTTTTTTACCACTACTATTCCTTTATATTGGCTTTTAAAATTTACAAATGCAGCAATTTAGAGTTTAGATGAAAGGTTTTGCACTGGGAAACACTTTTTGAAAGATAAAAAGTGCATTTTATATACAACTATAGAGATCAGACCAAAATGAGGGACAGATGAGGAGGAATGAGGGACAGAGGGACATTGCTCCAAATCAGGGACAGTCCCTCCAAATCAGGGACAGTCCCTCGAAATCAGGGACAGTTGGGAGCTATGCATGTAGTACACCAAGACTGTGATTCCCAAACCTGTGGGATTCATCTTGAACTCATGGTAGTGGTGAACCAAACCTCATCCCTAGTAGGCATTAAGACAAAGCTTTGAATAAGGCCCCTTTCACACTGGGGCGGTTTTCAGGCGATATTGCGCTAAAAATAGCGCCTGCAAACCGACCCGAATCAGCTGTTGCTGTGTCTTCAGTGTGAAAGCCCGAGGGCTTTCACACTGAAGCGGTACGCTTGCAGGACACTGGAAAATGTCCTGCAAGCCGCATCTTTGGCTCGCTGTAGGAGCGGTATATTTACCGCTCCTATAGCGCCCGTTCCCATTGAAAACAATAGGGCAGCACTCCGAACCCACCCGCAAACCGCCGCTGCAGCGGCGGTTTGCGGGCGGTATTAACCCTTTTTTTTTTTTTTCGGCCGCTTGCGGGGGTAAAATCACCCCGCTAGGGGCCCGAAATGCGCCGCTAAAACGACGGTAAAGCGATGCTAAATATAGCGCCGCTTTACCACCAGCGCCCCCAACGCCCCAGTGTGAAAGTAGCCTAAATAAGCAGCGGGAAATAGGACACAGGTGGTGCTGTTGTTTCTCTTCTCTATATATTGTGGCATTCTTCTCATCTGTCTTCTGCTCATTGCCCGGGGAGCTGTTGCAATCGTTTTGAACCTATTAGAAATTGTGTTAATCCCTTGTATTCTGCATTGAATGTCGTACTCCAAATGGCTTAATCTTCTTTATTCAGAGCAGAGCAAATAAATCAGTCTCACAGATTAGACAGGGCTGTCACCAGTCTAAGGAAACACAGAGCAGTCACACTGGGGGGGATCATAGCCTTGCTTTCCCTATGCAAAATAGACTGTCTAACACCCTGCTCGCCCTTTAGCACTGCAGTTATATGCTTTGGTAGAACGCAGTCCCCTTCGTTCTGAATGACACCTCAACAAACGAGTTACAACACAGCATAACAAAATGCTGCATATACCTTTTTTTTTGGTGCATTTTGAAATGTTCGGCAGATAATTCAAATGAATATATTTTCATGCTATCACTGTAACTAAGCCCCGTCCCGGTAATTATGCTTTTTCTGCATGCAATATGATTTTGGTGTTCATTCCCAAGAGTTTTGCAACACAAAAAAAAAGCCTCACTGGTGATGTTGTTATCCATTACGTACAAGGGAAATTAACAAATTCCCTATGGACGTGGATGATTTTTACAGCTTTAGAACGTCTTATGCTGCAGAACACAGTAAGTTGAATTCAAAGCTGCAGATAACAATAATAAGTGGGTCCTTTTTTTTTGTAATACTTGTATATCTGCTGTCTTCCCCTTTCTACACTGTTTGGAAAGTGCAGATCCTGTTAAAAATCTTTCTTCCTTTTTCAGCAGTACTTTAGGGGTGGGTGGGGATACAGAACTGTGTGAGAGCTGATTGGAGGAAAGGGGAAATCCGCATCCAATTTGCACTAGTGTGAACCCAGCCTTATGCCCTGTACACACGGTCGGACATTCCAACCACAAAATCCGTCAGATTTTTTCCGATGGATTTTGTCCGAAACTTTGCACACAGTCGGACAAAGTTGTCGGAAAATCCGATCGTTCCGAACGAGGTAACGTATAAAACGTACGACGGGACTACGTAAAGGCCAGTAGCCAATAGCTTTCGTCTCCAAATTTCTTCTGAGCATGCGTGGCACATTGTGTGTCAGAATTCTCTACACACGATCAAAAAAGTCAGATCGGATTTTGTTGTGGGAAAATTTTAGATCCTGCTCTCAAATTTTTTCCGATGGAAAAAGCCCGCTAGAGCCCACACACGATCGGATTTTCCGACAACATAATCTGATCAGACTTTTTCCATCGGAATATCCGACCGTGTGTACGGGGCATAAGTGTTACAAAATCATTCATCTTGTTTGTTTGAATTTTTTATTTAAAGGATAAGTTCACCTTTGGAACAGTATACATGTTCCAAATAACAATAATTAGTGCAGCACAACTCAAATGCTGAATACTTACTTCTCTTAAAAAAACAAGTGAAAATCAATCAAATGTGCAAAATGAACTAGATGGTATAAAAATATATTGAGAATATCAACATAAAAGTCCAAATGATAATCCATTAACCACTGTGGAAATGTGAACTTCAAAATAAAATGTGGCTCGTGTCTCCACTAACCTACTGAAGAAGTCCCTGCCTTGGACATAACACGTATTGGGGGGGCTGAGCTTAGGGCGTGACATCATCCCACAGCCATCTTGGATTTTGGTTGGATGCCGGCAGCTGTCGGTTCATACACTTTGTAGCTAGCACTGGCTGTAGTGCTTTATTTGTAAGTGCAATACCTCTATTTTTTTATACATTAAAGGAGAAGTCCAGCCTGAGCTTGTTTGGCTGTGTTTCTCCTATGGAGTGCAATTGACGTCACCAAGATCAGTCCAGGCACCGCGTCATCCCAACTATGAAGTCTGGATCCGCCAAGTGCCTGGACTGATGCCTGTCTCAGCCTCTCAGCGAGCCGCTGAGAGACTGAAAAGGGCGATCCCCGCCCCTCCACAGCTCAGCACTCCAATGAGCGTGGAGGATCAGAGAGGAGAGCTGCTGATTGACAGTCAGCAGCTCTCCTCTTGGGGATCTGTGAGAACCGAGCCATCGGTTCTCAGTGTAGAGACGCCGGGGGACAGATACAGCATTGGTCCCATGCGGCATCCACCTAGGTAAGTATAAAAGGGGAAAAAAAACATACTTCTCTTTTAAATTCTTGCCAAACGGAGAACACTAGGTCTTGTGTGCTTTCTCTTTGCTCCCATATTTACACCTGTTACATCCTAGGATTCATGTGCCTATATGTGGGTGACAGTGAAGATTTACTATGTGATATCTGGAGTCACAATCCCTGAAGGGAACAATGTGTGTTATCCAGTAGCGGTCCACAAGGGGTTCAGGGATGCTACCCCCTAGCCCGCACCATCTGTATGGCCATGCACTGTGAGGGGTACCGGACCAACAGGTCTCTGCCAAGTCTGTCACCCCCTCACAGGCACATGACCACGTCCCGAGACCCCAGTTGGCAAGTTTCATGTTGTCCTCAGGGCGCAGAGCACTGTGCCCTGAGCCCTCCCACCCTACGATACCAGCAAATACCAGCGGCTTCCAGCTTCCTGGCCAATCAGGACAGGAAGACCCAGAACCCGGAAAGAAGACCAGGTCAAGACAGGAGCTGTGGCGCTGGGCACCAGGATAGCCATTACAGCTAAAGGGCTCCACCGTAGGGTGAGTGCGGACCGTGAGGGGCCTGCCTGTGCCCCCCCCCCCCCCCCAAAACCTCCAGCAGCAGGCGCCACTGGTTATGACCTTACTGGAAATGCAGGGGTCACAGCCATGAGGTGAGCAGTTTGCACGGGTGGTGGAGAAACGAGGCACATTTTATTATGAAGTCACAATTCCACAGTAGTGATTCGATTATAATTTGGACTTTTATGTATAATATATTTTTATACCATCTAGTTAATTTTGCACATTTGATTGATTTTCATGATTTTCCCTGTGAAGTGAGTATGCAGCTGCACTAATTATTGTTAGCTAGCAACTCCAGAATTCTTTGCACGTATATTTTATTTTGGTTGCGCTAATTGGGTTTATTGGATGTTACGTGTTCCACCTGTTTTTAGGTTTCAGCAGCTGCAGCCTCTCCCCCGATCCCCCCTCCTGGTAACAGTGGGCAAGGAATCCTCTCCCCGCACCCGCTGTCAAATTTGAAAACAGCATGGCTGTGCAGGGCTCCACCCACACAGCCGTATCTTTCATTCACAACTTCCTGTGAATGAATGCCTACAAGTAGTAGGTTGTGAGGCTGACGGCTTGTAGATCTTAATGAGCTGTGAGGGCACTGGTGTGCGCTCATATAGTCCTTTGATCTTCCTGTTCTCAGGTAACTGTCAGCCCGTACAAGGTGCGAGTAGACAGCTACGCTTAGAGTCTGCAGGAGCCTGAGATTGCACTCACAATAAAATAATAAATGCACATTTTTTACCTGCATAACATTTTTGAAAAGGTGAGCTTATCCTTTAAAAGCTGCTATAGGGAATGTTGACAAGCTGAATAGGGGCAGAATAGTCATTTAGGCAACTGTACTTTATTTCTAATCGCTAGTTCTTTGGATAATCAACCCCTTGGCTTTTTTTATTTTTTTATTTAGGGTCTTTTGTGTTTTATTTTGTTTTGTGGTTGATTTTAGGTCAGTGGTCACTTTTTTAATTCAATATTTTTTATTAATTTTCATAAGAAATTACAAAAATACCAGATCATTTCAAACAGGTTCTCTTTCTTGAATACATACAAACGTATCACAAAGAATTCCAAAATCCATAATGGCAAAATATAACAGCGTAAGGAGGCTCTTCGGCCATGTAAATCAGAACATACAGGCTGGGGGTAGGGCCCAGGTCATATATAAGAGTAGTACAGGCGGTCACCGGATAGTAAAGCAGGAGAGAGAAAGATAAATAAAGAGGGAAGGGAGAAAAGAGAGGCATGGAGAGCAAGGGGGACTGGGGGAGGTGGTGGCCAGGGGCGACCCATGGGGTCGTGAGCAAATCGCTACCATTACAATGGTCACTTTTAGCAGCTGTCTCATCCAAACAATTTTTGTTTCAAGGCTTCTTAAAGTGGTTCTGCACACATTTCATTTAGTAAATCTCTTTGCCTTCCAAATCAGGCAAAGAGTACTAAATGAAATGTGTTTTTTTTTTCACTTACTTTGTAATCGCTGACTTCCTGTCCTCTGTCTCTGCGGCGGTGGGGGGGTCTCTGCGTCGATCGTCGTCACGCCGCACTGTCTCCTGGGATCTGGTGTCATTGATCCCAGCAGTCAGTGCGGACATCTTCCGAAATCTCGCGAGATTTTGGGCACATCTTCCGAAATCTCGCGAGATGTCGGCAGATGTGCCGAAATCTCGCGAGATTTCGGAGAACGTGAGCTGCACTTTGCCGTTACTGCGCACGCGCGAGCTTGGCGCAGTAACGGCGGTGCATGCTGGGCCATCTGAAGTGCCTGTGGGGTTTCACATGCCCACAGGCAAGATGGCCCCCAGCAAGAATACATTTTTAAAAAATATTTTAAAGGATAAAAAACAAAAGCAATCAATTAAAAACATGGAACACGTGAGTCCCCCAATTTACCTCCTAATCCTATGCATTACAGAAAAAAAAAAAAAAACAACACACAGTGCAGAATTGCTTTAAAGAAAAAAAAAAGGAGAAAGTGGTCTTTTGTTTGAGAGGAGGCATTTTGAGATTTGCATTTTTTGGGGGGTTTATTGTTTTTTTTATGTGATACAGCAGAGAAAGAGGGCATTTTTTAAGTTGGAGGTACTCTGAGTACAGCATTTACTGTGTTCCTGGAGCTACCTTTTTGTTTGCACCATGCCACTGATTTGTTAGAAATTAAAACCAAGGTGCAAAAACAGTGTGCAGCTAAACTGCCTCATATCAGTCTCATTTATTCCACCCCCCTCAAAAAAAAAAAGATTAGGCATACACTGGTTGGGCCTATTAGCCTTATTGAAACTGTACTTCAGGACAGTTTTCCAGTAACAAGGACAAGGACAGTCTTAGCAAACTACTGACCAATTTCTATCTGCCAGTCAAAGCAAGTCTATAACTTGATGAAAAAAAATGTGTTGCTGCTAGGATTGCCACCTGTCCGGGATTCACCCGGACAGTTCAGGTTTGGAATCATGTGTCCGGGTTTTAAACTTCCTGAAACCCGAATACATTATTCAGACTGGACTATGGCTTCCCAGCAGAGTTGCTGGCTGCAGCTGTCTAAGCCGAGAGTGTCTGTTACACTCTCTTTCACACTACCCAAAGCGTAGCACTAACAATCCCCCCCCCCCTCATACACACACAGACAGGAGAGGAGAGAGGGCTCGATTTGCTCCTCTTCCTCCAGCCCCTACCCCTCTGTGTCTGCCCACACTCCAATCCCCGGCACTGTGCCTCAGAAAAGGAAAGTGGGGCCGGAAATTTGAAGTCCAGCAGCATCAGATACATCTGGCTGAGAGGTGCTGACGGCCAAGGGGTGAGTGAGCTCACCATCCATCCCTGTCTGTGACTGAAGTCTCCCCCCTTCTCTCTCCTGCTTCTGAGTGGGTACACTAAGGTAAGTCAGAGTTCTCAGAGCACCCCTTACATGAGAGTTCCCCCTTTACACCAGAAGCCAGTGTTCCCCCTTACATCAGAGTTCTCAGTGTTCCCCCTTACATCAGAGTTCTCAGTGTTCCCCCTTAAATCAGGGTTCCCAGAGCATCCCTTATGTCAGAGTCCCCAGAGTTCTCCCTTACATCAGAGTCTGCAGCGTCCCCCCTTACAGTGTAAGGGAACTCTGCGAGTTCAGATGTAAAAGGGGAACTCTGGGGACTCTGATGTAAAGGGGGACTCTTGTGATTAACTTCATATGATTAGAAATGTTATTTAATTGCAAAATATATGTATAGTTTATACCATAAAAAAGATTGCTGTGCGCCGCTAAAGTGTTCGGGTTTGACTTGAAGAAAAGGTGGCAACCCTAGTTGCTGCTAATGCCCCGTACACACTAAAATCTGCCAAATGGTCGATGTTTCACAGCAAATCGGAACCGAGGACAGAAATAATGTACGAAAATTCTCGTACAACATGCACAGTCTTTTGTATGTAATATTTCTCATACGAAAATCGTATGAAAAAAGCTACAGTGCCTTGAAAATGTATTCATATGGATACAGCACAAAATCAGCCTGCAGCACTTCCTGGCTTGTAGAGCATGTGGCTGGCCACTTTCTTTCCTTCCACTTCTTGTAAGACATCCACATACAGTGCCTTGAAAAAGTATTCATACCCCTTGACATTTTCCACATTTTGTCATGTTACAACCAAAAATTTTAATTTATTTTATTGGGATTTTATATGATAGGCCAACACAAATTGGCACATAATTTGTGAAGTGAAAGGAAAATAATAAATGGTTTTCAAATATTTTTACAAATAAATATCTGAAAAGAGTGGCGTACATTTGTATTCAGCCCCCTTTACTCTGATACCCCTAACTAAAATCTAGTGGAATTAATTGCCTTCAGAAGTCACCTAATTATTACATAGACTCCACCTGTGTGTAATTTAATCTTAGTATAAATACAGCTGTTCTGTGAAGCCCTCAAAGGTTTGTTAGAGAACCTTAGTGAACAAACAGCATCATGAAGGCCAAGGAACACACCAGACAGGTCAGGGATAAAGTTATGGAATAAAGCAGGGTTAGGTTATAAAATAAATATCCCAAGCTTTGAACATCTCACGGAGCACTGTTCAATCATCTGAAAATGGAAAGAGTATGGCACAACTGCAAACCCACCAAGACATGGCTGCCCACCTAAACTGACAGGCCGGGCAAGGAGAGAATTAATCAGAGAAGCAGCCAAGAGACCCATGGTAACTCTGGAGGAGCTGCAGAGATCCACAGCTCAGGTGGGAGAATCTGTCCACAGGACAACTATTAGTCGTGCTCTCCACAAATCTGGCCTTTATGGAAGAGCGGCAAGAAGAAAGCCATTGTTGCAAGAAAGCCAAAAAAAGGGCCGTTTGCAGTTTGCGCAAAGCCATGTAGGTCCCCAAACAGCAAACATGTGGAAGAAGGTGCTCTTGTCAGTTGAGGCCAAAATTTAACTTTTTGGCCTAAAAGCAAAAAGCTATGTGTGGTGGAAAACTAACACTGCACATCACCCTGAACAAACCATCCCCACCTTGAAACAGCCAGAGCTACAATGGAATGGTTTATATCAAAGCATATCCATGTGTACACACGATCGGAAATGCCGCCAGCAAAACTCAGATGAGAGCTTTTTGTTAGAAAATGCGACCGTGTGTATGCACCATCGGTCTTTTGCTGGCGGAATTCAAGCCAGCAAAAGACTGGGAACATGTTCTCTATTTTTTGGTCGGGGAAAAATTTCTATCAGAAAATGCGAACATCTGTATGCAATTCGGACGCACAAAAAAAACACGCATGTTCGGAAACAATTTGACGCATGCTCGGAAGCATCGAACTTCATTTTCTCGGCTTGTCGTAGTGTTGTACGTCACCGCGTTCTTGACGGTCGAAAGTTCAGAGAACTTTTGTGTGACCGTGTGTATGCAAGGCAAGCTTGAGCAGAATTCCGTCGGAAAAAACATCCAAGATTTTTCGGATGGAAATTCCGCTCGTGTGTACGCAGCATAAGGCAAGACTTAAAAATTGCTGTTCAACGACACTCTCCATCCAATCTGACAGAGCTTGAGCTATTTTGCAAAGAAGAATGGGCAACTCTACATATGCAAAGCTGGTAGAGACATCCCCAAAAAGACTTGCAGCTGTAATTGCAGTGAAAGGTGGTTCTACAAAGTATTGACTCAGGGGGGCTGACTACAAATGCACGCCACACTTTTCACATATTTATTTGTAAAAACTTTTGAAAACCATTTAGCATTTTCCTTCCACTTCACAATTATGTGCCACTATGTGTTGGTCTATCACCTAAAATCCCAATAAAATACGATTAAGTTTTTGGCTATAACGTGACAAAATGTGGAAATTTTCAAGGGGCATAAATACTTTTCCAAGGCACTGTACACATTAAGCAAAAATTGTTTGTTCTGTTCCCGTACAAGAAAAAAATTCGGAAAATTCTGAAAATTTTGTTCAGAAGGTCGGAATGTCGAAAGTTGTGTGCACAGGATCAGAAAATCGTACAATCGTTCCTCTAACTAAATAGTTTGCCCGATTTTCTTATAGTGTGTACAGGACTGCCTGACAAAATTACCTTTTTTTAGACTGATTGGGGTACTGCTGCCATATGAAAGCCAATCTAATTGTACAAAAATGATAATTCCATAGCCAGTTTTACACTGTTGTTGAATGAATGAATGAATGACTTGAATGAATGAATGACTTGTATAGCGCAACCTATGCGAACTGAATCGCCTCAGGGCGTTGTTGTTGAGCCTGTCCAGGTCTATCTTACTGTTCCCTGGCAGATTCACTCATCACTGATGCCTACACACACTTCATACTATGCATTTAGCAGTGGCAGAGGTGGACCTGGATTGCAATTCTAGGTTTCAAGGCCTCCAAAATCCCCTCTGCAGTAATTCCACTTTCAGGTTGAATGATGGCCAGAGTCATTCTGTGAGCCTAGGCCAGTGATGGCGAACCTTGGCACCCCAGATGTTTTGGAGCTACATTTCCCATGATGCTTCTGCACTCTGCAGTGTAGTTAAGCATCATGGAAAATGTAGTTCCAAAACTTCTGGGGTGCCATGGTTTGCCATCACTGGCCTAGGCTGTCAGAAATACGCGCCCCCCCCCCCCCCCCCCCCCCCTGGGGATTCATAATCTCACATCCCTAGGGCTCAGAGTACACACCATTTATGTAAGTACTATTCTGTGCAGAATGAAACACTTCCCACCCCCACCACTAGAGAGGAGAATGGGCCTGTGACATCACCAACAAGCCAGAACACCCTAAGGTATGTGTGCATGACCTAAGGTACGTATGCAATGATTTTCTATTTTTAAATTTAAGGGGGCCTCAAAGGAAGGGGGTGATACTGAAGCTGTTTTAAGCAGACAATTTTCTGTGCCTATAGGCTCCTTAAAGTCATTTGTGCCTTTCACTTTGCAATTTCATCTTACAGTGCTAGTGCATAAAGGCTGAGCTCTCTATTGCTGACAAACTTCAGACAGTAAAGTAGATTTTTACGATGAGTTTTCACAGCTGCTATCTAGGGATTGCTAAAAGAACTGGGACATGAAAGAGAGAACAATAACAGTTTACATCTCTCTATGCATTGTTACTGTTAGATGGCATAGTAGGAGGAATTACATGAGGTAATATAAATTGAATGTAAATTTGAAGTCAGAGGTTGGACATGCAAGCCAACAACTAGCATTTTCAAAAATGAATTAGTGATAGCAGCCTATTCATGTAAAGACAGATTTCCTTTAGGTTAGAATTTAATTGTTATTTTTTTTGTACGGATTATCCATAATTGTATATACTATGGAAAATTGCTGTGTGTTAATGGCTTTTTGCTTCCTCTGGTGTTTGCCTCTGCTGGTCATTAAAAAAATGAATATTTACTGGTAAATAACACTGTATGATACGTAATTTAATTCCAGCTTAATCAATATTCTTAGAACAGCGTGTCCAGGGGGAATTTGCACAGACATTCAAAACAACCTTTGTTTTAATTGAATTAATTCTGCAGACTGCTTTACGTAAAGCCTAATGATTTTCCGTGTCTTTCCATTTGGCAGTTGGGAGATGAGGTTTTTGTGTTCTGTTTAGGAGGTAAAGGTGAGGGATGAGAACGAGGTGTAGACTTGTGACTCCCCCATCAATCATTGCTTGACATCTTGCTTGGCACAGTCAACAAGAGAACGAAGGCTAGTAAATGGAAAGTGTCAGTGGCACCTATTGTTGTGAGTCCAGCCTTCTGTAAATGGCTTTGGCAGCAATAGCTGCTTCCCAGAGGATCCTGGCAAGATTGAACGGAATTGGATATAGTTCAGGTTTATTACAGATAAGTCTGCTATCGTTATTTCTCAATGGACTTTAGTGCTGCCTCATTTATCATGGAAGATTGATCATTTGAAGGCATGTAACACCTGTGTGAGGACTAGTGTGTGGTAAAGACCTTAAAAAAGAAGTATTGCCAAATTTTTTTTGGCCATACTTCTCCTATGGATCACAGGAGTGCTGTTGGTCCTGTGACCTGTTTTCAGCCAACAGTGGGCTAAAGCCTGCTGTGGCTGATGTCATTTAGCTGGTCCAGGCTCAGGAAAGATCCAGACCATATGGTCAGAATCCACCCAGATGCCTGGACCGGCACTTAGCTCAGCCTCTCAGCGATCTGCTGAGTGCCTAAACCAGAGAACCGCTGACTGACAGTCATGGATCTCTGCTCACAGCAGAGGTTTGTCAGTGCTGGGCTCAGCCCGTCCTTCTCTAAGCTGGCCGCTCAGCTGTCAACTAATTGCCAGCTCCCATCTCTCTCCACAGTTAGGCCGGCTTCACACTGGGGCGGTGCGGGGCGGCGACGGTAAAGCAGCGCTATTTTTAGCGCTGTTTTACCATCGTTTTACCCGCGGTATGCGGCCGCTAGCGGGGTGGTTTTAACCCCGCTAGCGGCCGAAAAAGGGTTAAAAACCTCCGCAAAGCGCCGCTGCAGCGGCGCTTTGCCGGCGGTATCCCTGCGGTCTCCCATTGATTTCAATGGGTAGGAGCGGTATAGGAGCGGTGAACACACCGCTCCTTCACCGCTCCAAAGATGCAGCTAGCAGGACTTTTTTTTACCGTCCTGCTAGCGCACCGCTCCAGTGTGAAAGCCCTCAGGGCTTTCACACTGGAGACACAGCAACAGCTGTTTCGGGTCGGTTTGCAGGCACTATTTTTAGCGCAATAGCGCCTGCAAACCGCCCCAGTGTGAAAGCAGCCTTACTCAGCTGCCTACTTAAGCTGTCCAGTCCAGAGGAGCTCTGTCTTCGCCTTGGTCAACATCACAGAAACGATCTCCTGCGAACCTGTTCAAGACAGTCTGTTACTGGGTGAATCACCATGGAATCAAAGAGAAAAAAACAAACAAAAAATCATTAGTATAGTATATATAATTTATTAGCACATACCCATGTAGCACCCTGATATATTTTTGGAGGCTGAGTGACAGGAGGTCAATATTAGGTAACGCATCCCATTTTAACATTAGAAAAAAAGAAGAAAGGGCAGGCAGGACTTTTAAGGTACCAGGGTACCAAGGATTGATTTATAAAAATACTAATTTTATTTAAACAATCTTTTAAAAAAGTTGCAATAAACATTTACACGGATCTCATAAAGATTCTTAAGACATATACAACCACTTCATACTCTACATGTTTCGCTCAGATGAGCTTCCTCAGGAGTTTTGTGGAAGTGTCGCATGAAGTAAAAATATACTATAAGAAAAACAACAATTGAAATTGCCATAAATAAAATCGTGAGGCATGTCAACAAGGACATTCTTGTAAATTTCATTATATTATAGTAATTAAACATTATACAAAGTTACATTGTTTATAGATGATAAACTGAGAATGGATGCCTACCAGATGCTTGTATTCACAATCACACTATTAAGCCAGGATTTATAAATTAGAAATACCTAATTTGTAATCAAAGAGAAAGGTTAAAGTTAGTATGTAGCACCCTGATGTTTAGGCAGGGTTGCTATTAAATTTATTGCCAAGCGATAGTTGCCTTGGCCAATTGTTAGGGGGTCAATTGATTTTGCCCTAATTCTGGAACTGCTGCACTTCTCTCTTCTGTCGCTAGATGGCTGGGTATCTGGTGACATTAGATAAGACAAGGACATTGCAAGCACAGATTAGGAATGAATGGGGTGTCTCAGCTAATGGGCGGGGATTTTCTTGGGTCTCTTGGCATGCTGGGAGAACCTATTTATTTGGGTGGAGTCAGGTGATCAGGTTCTGTGCCACAGGGATGGCTGTCTGGGTGAATGCGTGTTGTATTGCCCCGGGCTGCTAGGCCAGAAACCTTAGGCCCATACCAGGGAAATCTGGCTGCTAGGCTGTCTGGGAGCCTATCCAGAAGGAGGAAAGCAGCGTAGGGTTGGGACTGCAGGCTTGTAGTCCATACAGAAGTAACGGTTCCGCTTGCCGGGGGAACCAGTCGTGTATGGAGGTAGAAGGAAAGCTGTCACCACTAAGGGACATCCACCTTGCTACCGGAGACTACTGTAAGTAAACTGAGGCCAGCACCAGCCAGGGACGGTGAAGAAGTGGGAAAACTTCTCACCAGCCAGGGACGGTGAAGAAGTGGAGTGCCAAGCCAGGGACCTAACGTGTCAGCAGGGGTGAAGCTTGAAGAGTATCTGTGAATTCAAATCCAGAGACCCAGCAGGGAAGCAGGGGTGTCGCTTGAGGAAGATACTGAGTGCTACAGTGAAAGAGCTCAGGGGATCCAGTGGCTAATGGATCTGAAGTCTAGTGTGAGAGACTGGGAGCTTGTTGAGTGAAGACCCACAGTAAGTGAGGGACAAAGAGGACTGTTCAGATAGTTGAAAACCTTTACCGTTAGTAACAGCTACAAGATTGTTGCCATAGTAGACAGCAGTCCTACCTATACAGAAGTGGTGTCCGGCTGGAGGCCTTCACCTGTATAGCTGTCTACCTATAGAAGTCTCAGAGTCTGCTAATTATCTTTGCATCTGTCTAAATGGTGCCCTAGCCCTAACCCTTTCTTCCACAGTTCTGTTTAAGAGACAATAAATCTCTTTGCATCAAAAAAGTGTCTGGCGCCCACCTGTTCATCTTGCATCACACCCACCATGCCTGGTAACCCACTCTACACTGAAGGATGTCAGTTCTCCCTAACTCTGGAGGTAACTCTTAGGCCAAAAGAGGCCCGGGACTTTGCTACACCTAGTTTAGTTTAGTGCACTAGATAAAGCATATTCTGAGTATTAAAGTTGATGTGAAGTGAACAGCCTCAGATGAGACACAGAGATGAAACAAACCCTCCTACATATGTTTTACTTGTTCATCTGCAGTCTTCTCTTCCCTACATCCCTTCAAAAGGGCAGAAAAGTGTTAAAATCTCTCTTCACCTGTGAGCAGCATAGAGGAAGGGGCAGAGAGGCTGCAGTGACAGTGTGAGAGCTGATTGGAGGAAACACAGCACACACAGAGCAGAATAACTGTGTTTTCAATAGACAAACTGTCAGCTGAGCTCCTCCACCCGCACACAAAAATGTATCTCCTGTGTCAGGAAAAATTCTCAGAAGTGACTAATGCTGATAACAGAGGAAGGAAGCACCAGAGAGAAACCACACTTAGAGCTTTGGAGAGAGATATATGTGCTTTGCTCAGATTCCATGACTGAGGTTTACAACCACTTTAAATGCAAGCAGAGTATGTACAGTACATACTAGAACCAGATCAGAAACCCATGAGAGGCTACTCACATGGCTGGTACAATTGAGTTTCCTTACAGGCCCCCCAGCATCATAGTGACCTCCGCCACATCATCATGCACTGTGCCAGACATGGGTACACCCATGACTTAATGCTGCACATGCAGCTGCATTACCAACCCTGGGCCAACCCCCACCAATGTCACTCACCCCCTTAGACCCAAGAAGATGAAGGAGAAGGGGAGAGGAGATTTATGTGAGGTATTTCCATGAACATCAGAGCGAGAGCAATAATTCTAGCACCAGAACTCCTATTTAACTGTAAACTGGTACCCTGTGAGGATTTTAAAACATAGCCTATGGAGATTTTTAGGTACTGTCGTTTGTCGCCATTCCATGAGCATGCAAAATTTTAAAGCATGACATGTTTGCTATCTAGTTACTCAGCGTAACATCATCTTTATATTTTGTGCACTAAAATTTATTAAAGTGTATTTTTTCCTGAAAATTTGCATTGTATAAACCACTGCACAAATATCGTGTGACATAAAAAAAAAATTTTTCTCTAGGGCCTTTGTTTTTTAGAAAATATATAATGTTTGGGGGTTTCAAGTAATTATCTAGTAAAATAATGCAGATTTTTACATGTATGTACTATCTGACCTCAAGTTGTAAAGTGCTGTGCAAGCTGTTGACACTATATAAATCCTGTATAATGATAATAATGTACAGTATGTGAGAAGTGTCAGAATTGGCTTGGGCAGCACTGCATGCCGACCAGCCGCCACATTTCTACTGCGGCAGCATGGCTCGGCTGCGCGAATTGCCGTTATGGTACGTCGGTACCATAAACGGGCACTAGGGGGTGCCGCCGGAGGCGTGTGCGCGCGCCCCGCTTGTTCCCCAAGCCGATGCGAGTGCCAGGCGGTCTCGATCACCACTAGGCTCCCGCGATCAGTCGGGCACAAGGAGAACCGGGAGCTGTGTGTGTAAACACACAGTTTCCGGTTCTCTGAGGAGTGAACTGACAGGTCATCTGTTCATACAGAGTATGAACAGCGATCTGTTAGTTTCCCTACACAGTCCCATCCCCCCTTCAGTTAGAACACATACTAGGAACATTAACCCCGTCACTGCCCCCTAGTGTTAACACCTTCACTGCCAGTGACATTTTTACAGTAATCAATGCAATTTTAATCACACTGATCGCTGTATTAATGCCAATGGTCCCAAAAATGTGTCAAAATTGTCCGACGTGTCCGCCATAATGTCGCAGTTACAATAAAAATCGCTGATCGTCGCCATTATTAGTAAAAAAAAAAAAGAATAATAAAAATGCCATAAAACTATCCCCTATTTTTTGTAGACGCTATAACTTTTGCGCAAACCAACCAATCAATAAACGCTTATTGCAATTTTTTTGTTTTTTTTTTTCTATTTCTGGGAAAAAAAAATATGTAGAAGAATACGTATCGGCCTAAACTAAGGAAAAATGTTTTCTTATATATTTTTTTTTGGGGATATTTATTATAGCAAAAAGTAAAAAAATAATGAATTTTTTTCCAAATTGTCGCTTTTTTTTGTTTATAGCGCAAAAAAAAAAATTGATCAGGTTCTGTGCCACAGGGATGGCTGTCTGGGTGAATGCGTGTTGTATTTTTTTGTTTATAGCGCAGTGTAGGGTTGGGACTGCAGGCTTGTAGTCCATACAGAAGTAACTGTTCCGCTTGCCGGGGGAACCAGTCGTGTATGGAGGTAGAAGGAAAGCTGTCACCACTAAGGGATCAAATACCACCAAAAGAAAGCTCTATTTCTGGGAAAAAAAGGACATAAATTTTTTGTTTGGGAGCCACGCCACACCACCGTGCAATTGTCAGGGAAACTGCAGCGGCAGGTCGGCAAGCGGTTAAAACCCTGTTACTTTCTTACTATCACAACTTGTGTGGTTCTATGATGTGACTACCAAGGAGGGAAAATACAGGTGCTGTTTCGGGTAGTGATAAAATATTGGTTCATAAGAAATAAAGTATTTTTAATAGTTGAAAAAAGTACTGATTGTTTGCCTATGCACTAATTATATTTATGACTTGAATAGTTTTGATGAGAGCTTTATCATGAGATAAAATAACAAATATAGTCAAAATAACTCATACTGTAGATCTCAGTGAATTGACCCTATAGCCATGTAGTTAACGTATATTTTGGATAGTAGTCGAACTTAGGGTCCCCCTCTACTTTAGACACCTTTCACACAGAAGAACGCCCCGTGCTAGTGTTAAAGCGCCGCTGGTTTTAGTGGCGCTAGCGGGCTGGAGTGGGGGGCTTTTAACCCCAAAGAAGGGGTTAACAAGGGGTTAAAAGCACCCCGAAAAGGGCCGCTGCCGAATCACTTTGCAGGTGCTTTGGCAGCACTGCTTATTGATTTCAATGGCAGGGGCAGTTTAGGAGCGGTGTATACACCGCCCCAAAGACGCTGCTTGCAGGACTTTTATTTCTGTCCTGCAAGCGCACCCACCAGTGTGAAAGCACTCAGGCTTTCACACTGGGTAGACTTGAGAGGCGCTTTTCAGACGCTTTACAGGAGCTATTTTTAGCTCCAAAATGCCTGAAAAGCGCCTTCAATGTGAAAGGGGTCTTAAAATGAACCTGTGTCCAGGCTATACAACCTTTCTAATACCCCCTTTCCTCTCTCTGATCACAAACGTGTCCGTTTCATACTCTTTCCTGTCTCCTACCTCCTATGCCGCCAACCTGCCGCCAACAGTTACCAGCAAGAACACTCGCCACCTCAACCCTTTCCTTCTTCATTCTGCTACAGACTGCCTTTATGATACAATCGCACCACTGTCCAGCCCAGACCTGACCACTTCTGTCTACAACAAAATACTGTCATCCTCCCTGGACACACTTGCCCCTCTTTCTACGCGCAGAACCAGGCCTCGCCTGCTACAACCCTGGCTAAAAGAGGACACCGGAAGTCTCAAGAGATGCAGCCATGCTTTTGCGCAAGTGTGGCATAAAAAGAAATCACTGCAAGACTTCACCCTTTACAAATCTGCCTATTCCAAATACAACTCCTGCCTCCACACTGCTAAACAAACCTACCACATCTCTCTAATTCAAACCTCGTCAACTCTTTCTACCCTTAGTTCCTTACTTCATCCCTCACTGCCTCTACCAACCAACTTGCTTACTGCCCAGGAGTTTGCCAATCATTTCAAAAACAAAATCGACACAATTCATCATGAGATATCCAGCGCCCAGCTTCCTTCCGAAAACCAGCACACCAGGTCCAACACCACACTCAATACTTTCCTCATTCAACCCTGTCACCACTGAAGATGTTACCAAACTTCTTTCCACTGCCCACTTCACCACCTGTCCCCTATCCTCTCACAACTACTGTGACCACCTTCCTGCTCTCTCCTAAAATCTCTAACCCACATCTTCAACCTCTTTTTCTCGTCAGGCACCTTTCCCTCCCTACTCAAACATGCACTGGTTACCCCCATACTTAAAAAACGCATAATGTACCCTACCTGTTTCAATAACTTAGGATCCATCTCCCTGCTCCCAGCCTCTAAGCTTCTTAAACACCTTGTCCACAACCGTATGAGCTCCAACCTCACTAACAACAACCTTCTCGATCCCCCACAGTCCGGCCACAACATTCCACTGAAACTGCTCTACTAAAACTCACCTACGGCCTCCTAACTGATAAAACCAACAGCCAGTACTCCATACTCATACTTCTACTCCTGGACCTTTCTGCTGCCTTCAACACAGTTGACCATCCACTCCTTCTCAACCAACTCCACTCTCTTGGCCTCCATGATTCTGCTCTTTCCTGTTTCTCCTCCTACCTATCTCAGTGAACTTTCAGTGTCACATACAACACCATCTCCTCTGCTCCTCCTCCTCTTCCTCTTTCTGTTGGGATACCCCAGGGCTCTGTCCTTGGACCCCTCCTATTCTCTCTCTATACCTCTTCCCTGGGTTAGTAGATAACGTCCCATGGCTTCCAATACCACCTTTATGCTGATGACACCCAGATCTATTTCTCCACTCTTCAACTCACCCCTCAATTTCCTCATGTATCACAAACTTACTGACCGACATATAAGTATGGATATCACACCACTTCCTCAAACTCAATTTTTCTAAAACTGAGCTTGTAATATTTCCTCTTCTCCCCATGACTTTACCATTGAGATCAATGGCATAACCATTGGTCCCTCTACACACGCCAAGGTGCTTGGTGTAATCCTAGACTCTGACCTCTCCTACAGCCCCACATCCAATTACTGGCTACCTCTTGCCGTCTTGACCTCCGCAACATTTTCAGAATTCGCCCCTTTATGACTAACGACATCACAAAACAACTTATTCACAACTTATTCACTCCTTAGGTATTTCCCGCCTTAACTACTGCAACTCCCTCCTCACTGGCCTACCTTTACACAGGCTATCCCCCCTTCAGTCTATTATGAATGCTGCTGCTAGACTAATACACCTTACTAACCGATCCGTGACTGCTGCCCCTTTCTGCCAATCTCTTCACTGGCTTCCCCTACCCCAACGCATAATATTCAAAGTACTAACCACAGCATACAAGGCCATCCACAACTTTGCCCCCAGCTACATTACCAACCTCATTTGCAGATATCCCCCAAATCGTCCTCTCCGCTCTTCCTAAGACCCCCTGCTCTCTAGCTCCCTTGTCACATCCCCCTGCTCACCTCCAGAGCATCTCCCATCCTCTAGAACTCCCTGCCCCAGTATGTGTAGTCAGCCCCTACCCTGTCCGCCTATAGGCGATCTTTTATTCAGGGAAGCCTACCCCTCCTCCACCTAGAACTGTGCCTAAATCACCTCCATCAGATCATTCCCTGCAGCTATTACCTTCTATACCACCTCCCCCTGCCTTTAGATAGTAAGCTTCTGTATTGAACTGTATTGTAATTGTACTATCCTACCTCTACATTGTAAAGCGCTGCATAAACTGTAGGCACTATATAAATCCTGTATAATAATAATAATAATAAAAAAAAATTTTTTTAGGAACATCCATCTTTTAGCATGCTCAACAATAAATGTAGCACCTTGGCACACTTTGCATGATTCACTTTGTTAATCTCACTGAAATCTGTCCCTACCATGAAATGGATAATTTGTTGTATTTGCCTCCCAGTTCTCTCCCAAGTGAGCTCTTCAGGAAAACAAAGCTTCAACATAGCACCAACCAAAAGTAAGCAAAATATGTCTGCTATCACAGTGGGCGTTTTTGTTTCAGAGGCCACAGGGTAACCTAATAAAACCTCATTCGGAAAGCCAGTGATATTACATTTTCATCTGTTGCATCAGACATATCCACTATGCTCTTATTGGTCATATAACATTGTTGTTCATGATTCATTGAATGTACCCATACATGCTTGCTAAATATATGAATGTTCTTTTGTGTAAGAGATCATTCTACAAACATTAAAACATTTTTCCACCAAAATCTCATACATTTGAAAAATACAAATAACAGTGCTAGATATCCAACTGATGTTTCTAAGTTCAGAAAATGTCTGTGCTTATTGCATACGATTATTGTATTTTAGGATTCCTAAGGTTCTACGGATTGATTATTCTGGTGATGTTTTTTTAATGCCGGGCTCATATTGATTGCTCCTCTAGTTGACCGTTCAATCCAATAATTTAATCAATAGATTGCTGCAAACTATCATTCGGCCCAATAAATTTGGCTGCTTGACTTTGAATGACAACATTTTTTAAAGAGACCCTGTCATCACACTTGACTTATTGAAGTGGAACATTTTGGGCAAACTGTAAGAAAAAAAAAATTTATGCTACTAAGTGGAAACTGTAGCCACCTTTAACATAGGTATATTGCCTACTTATCCTGTTAGTAGATGTGCTATTTTTACACTAATGCCTCATACACACGATCAGACTTTCCGACAACAATACCATGGAATTTTGTCCGAAGGGTGTTGGCTCAAACTTGTCTTGCAATTACAATTACGAACGTAGTGACGTACTACGTGGTTTTAGCTCTTTAGTGCCACTCTTTGGGCTATGTCTGCTAATTTTGTGTTAGTAGAAGTCTGGTAAGTGTTGATTTGTGCTTTTCTTTTTGCATTTTTCATTCCGTGTGTAGCGCCCCCTACGTTCAGGTAGGTGCTTAGTGTGGGTTTTTGATAGTGTAGGTAGTATATAGGTAAAATTGGCCAGGGCCTTATTCTTTTTTTTTTCTTGGGCCTGGTTGTTTATTTGTGGATGGGAGTGTTAGAGTAGCAGGGGGTGTGGCCGCCTACATATGGACTCAGGGATACCTCCTCTGCTGGACAGTGGGTTGGACTGGAAAGAGAGGAAGGACTGAGGCCTGAGTGGCAGGAAACCCATGTGAGAGAATTGACCAATGGTTACATTTCTTGGTCAATGGGGGTTTCTCATATAAAAAGGGGAGGTCACATGCTCTTGGGAGGAGAGGGAGAGACAGAAAAAGAGGAAAGAAGAGAGAGGAGGGACAGGGGTTCAGAGACCCCGGAGCCTCTGGGAGGGGGTTTGAAGGCCTGGGGGTTCAGAGACCCCAGAGCCGGATAACCGGAGGAGTCCAGGTAGGCCAACGTCTGGCACCTGGAATGAAAGTCACCGTGTAGAACTTAAAGGAAAACCGGGGCGTCCCAGGCAGGGATGTGCCGGACATCAAGGAGGAGGAAGTAGGAGCTAAGCGGACGGAGGAAACTAGGAATCGACTTTCTGTGAGTAACATGGACTGTTGATTTGGAGTGAGCAAAGGGAGTGCAAACCAGTGGTGCTTTTCCATACACATGATGTGTGTCCAAGGACTACAGTATTATACACTTTCTAGGACTGACGGGGATATGTCGACAAGAGTCATGGAAATAGGCAGTGTGGCCTGTGACTTTGGAGTCTAAGTTCACAGCATTATTCAGAGTGATGCTGGTCGGTCCATATTGGCAGTGTTCAAGGCCTGAAACAATAAGAGAAAGCAGGAGGGGGTCACTAGAAGAGGCTAAAGTTTACAACATGCTACTACAACAAACAAGTACTTGTCCTTTTGGATTCAGAAATGGGGCATCTCATATATTCCATCTAGTTGCTCACTAATGTACCCCAGAATAAAGTCTTATAAAACTACCAAAGTTGTCTGGTGTCTTAAAGTTGCATGGGAAATGATGAGCGGGATTATTTGACAAAAAGGTAATGAACAACACTGCAGCTCCCAAGGGGGTAGTGCGCTACACATGCTTTTAGCTTAAAAGTCCTAAAAAAATAAAAAATAAAAAAATTGGAAAAAAACATTTTTTTTACTCACTAAATGCCTGTTGCTAGGGGGTCCCTCGTAGTCTGCCTCCTTCAGTGCCCGGGCTGGTGACATCACTTCCCCTTGGGCGCAGTCAGTCATCTGGGACACGTGACAGGTCCCAGATGACTGCGCGGCGTATCACGGCGCGCAGCGCCGCTCGTGAATGCGTAGTGGGTGCCCACAGTAAGAACGCCGCCAAGCGGAGCGGGGAAAGGGGGGACTTCGTTCCCCCGCATCGCTGGACCCTGGGACAGGTAAGTGTCCGATTATTAAAAGTCAGCAGCTGCAGTATTTGTAGCTGCTGACTTTTAACATTTTTTTTTTAAGGGGCACCCCACTTTAAGTTCTATTGGCAGATAGCATGTCTAATTTTTTTTTTTTCTTTTAATGCACAATACAAAAATTGTGGAGAATAATAATTGGCTATGTGTTTTACTTCAAATGACAGTTTGGGAGTAGACAGTTACATTTTCAAAAATACAATGTAAAATTGAGAAGGGACACCAACATACTGTAGTTGTATCTTTGATCTTATAAATTTTCGGGATAATGGTGTTGTGGTAACTTGCACAATTAAAAAAAAAACAAAAAACATAATAATATTATTCTTGATATCACTAGAAAAAAAAGCCTTTGAAAATTTGTTTGCAATAACTCCATCAGTATTACCAGCAAAGCAGCTTCATTATTATTCCATTAAAGAAGAAGAGAATTGTGCGCTGCATTTGGAGATTCCATAATTTGCCACGTCACGAATGTTAATTCTCCATTACGAACGCTAGTTTAAAAGACCAACCGCTTCTGCTTCCGAGCATGCGTGTTTGTACTTTGGACTTTTGTCTGACGGACTTGTGTACATACCATCGGAAAATCCGACAACACACATTTGTTGGTGGAAAATTTGAAGACATGCTAGCCAACATTTGTTGGCAGAAAGTCCAACAACAATTGTCCGCTGGAGCATACACACGGTTGGATTTTCTGGCAACAGCCTGACATCCAACATTTCCTGTCGGAAAATCCGATTGTGTGTATGGGGCCTTTCTTTAGAACGGAACTAAAGTGAAAAGGTCTGGCACCCGTGAGATCCCTCCCTGGTGTCGGTGTTCTGTCAAAAGAGCCAACTTTGTCAAAATCTCCAATTACGTCACTTCCGGTGACTCTGCAGCAACAGTAATTGTAGATTTTGACAACTTGGTTGTTTTCACAGAACACGTCGCGTCATGTTTTCACGTCAAACCATGACGAGTTGGCTGTTTTGACAGAACACTGGCTAAGAAGCAAAAAAGTTGTCGCCGCCTTGTTGGCTATGTTGTTGGTTACTAGCAGGCGGACTAACAATGTCCACTCATTATATCATGTGCAGTGTTGCCAACCACCCATAGATTTACAGGCAGCCCGTAGAAACAGGGCACTTTTCCGGTGCCGTAAATGTCCGTAGGAGCCAAACTGTGCCAGTAAAAATGGCTGCGACAGGCTTAGGTAGGAAATCCCCGAGACAATCTAATCATGAGCCCACCCCACACCTCCTGGCTCACCCCCGTGCCCACTGATGTCATGCCGCAAGCAAACACTGGCCTAAAATGGCAGGAGCCAAGCCAGACAGAGTCGACAAGGACAGTGCAATGGAGGCGGAGGCACCAGCAGCACCGTGAGACAAGAGATGGACAGTTCAGGGCGCTGCTGACCCAGCCAGGCCGACCCACTGGATGCACACGTAAGGCCCCCTGATAGTGCTACTGGCCAGCACTGAGCGCCACACCCTGCCCTGGCTGCAGCCCCCTGGTGAGTGAGTGTCGTGCAGCTGTGCATGCATAGTTACAAGCCAACTTGTCTTGAACTGAGTCCCACCACTAGACCCCTGGCCTGGCTGCAACATCCATCCATTGCTTGACTGGCTGCCACAGACAGGCACAGGCAGCAGGTTCCAGACAAAAATGGCAGTGATGAGGACCTAGAAATAGAACATGTTTCAAACTGCTTTTTTTCCCCTCCTCACGCTGATTACCGGCTCTGTTTACATCACATGATCAGCTGTCATTGGCTGACATTTGTGTGTAAACACACAAATCCACGTTCTGTTAGGGGTGAGGAGACTGATCTGTTGTTCCTAGTATATAGGAATAACGATCGGTCTCCTCCTCTAGTCAGTCCCATACCCCCACAGTTAGAACACACACTGAGGGAACACATTTAACCCCTTGGTCGCCAGTGTTAACCCCTTCCCTGCCAGTGACATTTACAGAGTAATCAGTGCATTTTTTTCAAAAATCTATCCCCTATTTTGTAGACGCTAACCAATCAATATATGCTTATTGCGATTTTTTTAATCAAAACTATGTGGAAGAATATATATCGGCCTAAACTGATGAAGAAATTATTTTTATTATATTATTATATTTTATTAATATTGTGTTTTTTTTTTTTTTCAAAATTGTCGCTATTCTTTTTTTTATAGCGCAAAAAGTAAAAACCGCAGAGGTGATCAAATGCCACCAAAAGTAAGCTGTATTTATGGAAAAAAAGAACATACATTTTGTTTGGGTACAACGTTGCATGACCATGCAATTGTCAGTTAAAGCGGTGCAGTGCCGTATCGCAAAAAATGGCCTGGTCAGGAAGGGGGTAAATCCTTCCGGGGCTGAAGTGGTTAATACTGCTAATCTGGTATGATCACCTACCAATGCACATATTCACCAGCACACCATGACCTTCAAATGCGGTCCAAAGCTTTTATTGCAGAGAGATCACATCACAAAAGAACAAGTGCCACGCAGGACCCCTTCGTCAGGCATGTGATCAAGATGCATACAGTGGCAACAGAAAATAAATAAACTACCACCAATCAAAACCATGAAAAAATGGTTTGATTACCTGGCTAGTAGGATTACCCATATGTTACCCATACTTGCCCTTGTTCTGGGACAAAAGGATGGAATTTTGACTTTCAACATGCAAATGCATATGCATGTTTATGCATTCAATATTTGCTCTGTAAACACAAGTTATGTATACATTTATGGATACAAGGATGATTTATTTCACCTTCTGAAGAAAGGAAAAATGGATAACATTGGTATACCAAGAAAAACTGTGAAAAATTAAAAGGATATCAATCAGGTGAGATTTATAACCAGCCATGTATACAACTCAACATGAGACCACCCGAAAGAGCATACATAAAAACTGTCAGGGAAGTTTCTAAATTTCTACCATCGAAATCTTTAATAGCAAAATCAAGTTCTTTAGTGAATATGGTATTAAGACTAAGGCCCCTTTCACACGAGGCGGACTCCGCTTGCACGGAGCCCGCCTCTGTCCGCCGGCTCAGCGGGAGATCTCTCCGTTGATCTCCGCTGAGCCGGCGGATGACAAGTCCCTCTCCGCTCACTGAGCGGGGAGGGGCTTGCGAGCGCCGCTGATCTCTATGGAGAGATCGGATGAAAACGGACAGTGTGTCCGTTTTCATCAGATCTCACCCGATCCGATCCGCTAGCGACAGATCTGGACGTAGAGCCATACGTCTGCTTTTGGCGGATCGGACCGTGTCGGTTGTCAGCGGAGATGTCTCCGCTGACATCCGACGCTCCATAGACTAACATGGAGCGCCCGTTCAGATCCGCCGTCAAAACTGACAGGCGGATCTGAACGGTCCGTCCATGTGAAAGGGGCCTAAAGAAAAATTTTGCAAATATAAGGGCACATACCAATGCCAAAGTTGTGCAAATTTGTCCAGGTGAGAAAAGAAATTCAAGATCTTCCAGATACAATTGTGAGGACAAGACAACTGGGAACTGTGAAATGAAAGAGTGATTCGTACGATTAGCTTTATATGTGGTGGCATGTTTATTCATTGGTAAAACTAAAACTAAGGCTCTCCGATCATACATGACATTAATTATGGTAGCATTATGTCCCCACTGGCGTGATATTTAAAGCAGTTGTATACCCTGCTTTCACATTTTTACTTACAAGTAAGCCTATAATAAGGCTTACCTGTAGTTAAAATTAATATCTTCTAAACCTGTACGGTTTAGGAGATTTTCACCTTGACATCAGCGGCTGCATGCGCTCTGAAGGTTCGGCAGATGCTGCCAGAAAATCAGAGCTCCTTGCCAGAAAAACAATTTTTTTTAAGTTTTTTTTAGTCTGCCTGCTCTAACCAAAATGAAAAAAAATATTGGCTTTAAATCTACTTTAAGATGTGTTTTCCTATAAAGCACAAGAAAGTGCTATGGCAGGAACAGGCCCTGTATTTGGTACATTTTCCTGTTAGTAGCAGTTATGACATAATAATGTATGTTGTACCTTACTTGATAGTTATGAACTCCATCACAGAATATTTTTAAAATATGTTATATGACACAAATTTACTATACTGCTTATGATCTGTTTCATATTTCAGCAAATATTGCATACATACTGTACTTCTAATGCCGCGTACACACGACCGGACTTTCCGGGAGAAAAGGTCCGACGGTCTTCCAGACGGAGTTCCGATGGAGTTCCAAACGAACGGACTTGCCCACACACGAACGGACCAAAGTACGTACGTTTTGAACGTGATAATGTGTGGCGGGACTAGAAAAGGAAGTTCAATAGCCAATAGCTGCTTTTGCGCCATATTTGGTCTGTCGGACCACCATACAGACAAACAGTTTTCAGGATAGGAATTGATTCCGTCGAAAAGATTTGAAACATGTTCTATTTCTAGGTCCGTCTGAATTTTTTGAAGAAAAATTATCAGATTATCCCACACACGATCGGAATATCCGACGGAATGATTCCGTCAGACCTTTTCTGCCGGAAAGTCCGGTCGTGTGTACTGCGACATAAAACACATACATAGTTGTGCATTTAAATCAGATATTTTATGCATTTTTTTAATGACATTTTAGATCCACTGCCTTGCTTTATTTTTCTTTCCAATGAATGTGTTGTGTCAAATAATTACAAGCAAAATACCTCCAGTGTTCAAAAGCACATGAACATATGTATTATCATACATAGCTGCCACATGTATGAGTTAAAAGAGAAGTATGGGATTAAAAAAAAAAGCAACATACTCAAGTCCAACGCTGCATCTGTCCTCCGCCGCCTCTAATGCGGCTTATACACACTCGGACTTTCCGGCGGGATTGTCCACCGGACCTAGTCCAGCGGACAAACCGCCGGACTTTCCAGCGGAGCTACGCCGGACTTTCCGAGCGTGTGGACTTGCCCACACACGCCCGGACTTTTCCGGCAGACAATCCGCAGGAAAAAGTCCACGGAACTTTTGGAAATGAACGGACTTGCCGACACACGATCGGAAAATCTGTTCATTTAAAACGTAACAGCAGGTAGACGGGACTAGCGAAGGCAGTGAATGCCGCCGCGCTAGCCCCGTCACCTGGCATGAATTTAAAGGGAATCCCTACGCCGAAAAAACGGCGTGGGGGTCCCCCCAAATCCATCTCAGATCTTTATCCGAGCACGCAGCCCAGCCGGCCAGAAAAGGGGTGGGGACGAGCGAGCGCCCCCCTCCTGACCCCTACCAGGCCGCGTGCCCTCAACATGGGGGGTGCCCTGGGGAAACGGGGGCCGTGCGGCCCCCCCACCCCAAAGCACCTTGTACCCATGTTGATGAGGACAAGGGCCTCTTCCCGACAACCCTGGCCGTTGGTTGTCGGGGTCTGCGGGCTTATCGGAATCCGGGAGCCCCCTTTAATAAAGGGGGCCCCCAGATCCCGGCCCCCCACCCTATATGAATGAGTATGGGGTACGCCCGCCCCCCTATGATGTCACAGTCCGGGAGGATGCTGGGACTGTGACATCATAGGGGGGCGGGGTCACCATGTGACATGAGCATGTGACCCCACCCCCTTGTCCCTATAAAAGTCACAACACCACGCGTCTCTGCCATTCCGGCCAGAGACAGCGACGAGTCAACATCGGAAGAAGAAGAAGACGACGACGACGGCGACAGCGGCAAGAACAGAAGAGACCATGGAAGACCCCCGAAGGCGGAACGAGACCCCCAGACAACGGCAGCGGTGACAAAGAAGAAAGCCGGGCTCCCCCGCTCGTGAAAGAGCTAGGTAAAAGAGCAGAAAACAGCGGAGGAGTCCGGCGAGAAAACCCCCCAAGACGGAAGGAGACCCCCGGAGCAGTGCAATAAAATATTTTAAAAAAATTGTATGTTTTTTTTTTATTTACACTTTTACACCTTAGGTGAATGGGTAGGGGTACCCCCACATCGTACCCCATATTTATTCACATAGGGTGGGGGGCCGGGATCTGGGGGCCCCCTTATTAAAGGGGGCTCCCGGATTCCGATAAGCCCCCCGCCCGCAGACCCCGACAACCAACGGCCAGGGTTGTCGGGAAGAGGCCCTTGTCCTCATCAACATGGGGACAAGGTGGTTTGGGGTGGGGGTCGCTCAGTTCTTGCTCTTCAGTGAGCGGAGACACAGTGACTGTCAGCAATAAACTGACAAGGGTTATGGCCCTCCCTTATTTTATCTAACATTTTTTTTTTAAAAAGTAGTATTTAAATGTGTAAAATGTAAAAATGTGGCGCTCACTAGCGCAAAAGATAAAATTGCCAACATTTGAAAACAAAACAGCACGATCCATAGGTCAAGTGTACAGCACATAGAGGTGGCAGCGGGCGACGTCCGTGTGGTAAGCTCCCCCCCACGAAACAGGGGGATGAGCTTACCGCACGGACGTCACCCACTGCCACCTCTATGTGCTGTACACTTGACCTACGGACCTCGTGCTGTTTTTAAATATTGGCAATTTTATCTTTTGAGCTAGTGAGCGCCACATTTTTACATTTTACACATTTAAATAAAAGATGGAGTACACTTAGAGTGTGTCCTTTTTCTTTTGGGAACGGTCCTCATATCACATATTACCACCAGTTTCTGAGGCTTTTTACTGCTGGACCTCACTGCTAGACATGAGAATCATGTGCCCAGATTTAGGCTCACTCAAGCCCTGCTGGAGGTTAACATCATCCCTGTGGGGATAAACGCGCTCCTGACCTTCTGTAAAAAGGAGGTCCACCATTTCTGGTAAGCATATTTTGGCTTATGTGGTGGAGGATATTGTCACCTATCATTGGAAGAATCTATTTCCACCTTTCCCCACGAGGGATCTTTTGTCTAGTTATTGGATTTCCCATTCATCTGGATTGGACTTTTTCCTTCTTCTTAATAATTTTTTGTGATGCACTTACCATTGTTTTACAACTGATCCTCTACTGGAAGAAACCCAAGATGCCCTCATTGTCGTACTGGAAAGGGCTTGTCAATAGGGTGATTCCGTTCTATAAAGCAACATAACTGAGCAGAGTCAAAAAAAGGGGGGAAGGGGATTGGGACTTTGAATGAAGCACGTAGGTATGAAGAATTCAGTTTATTGTATAAATTAACATACAAACGCATAATTATGAGTAAGTGTATATCCAATACAATTATAATAACTGGTACAATTCATAAAAATGTTTGTACTCGAGTCAATCTGATGGATAGTATAGGAAAGGAACAAAAAGCAAATGAGAACATTGACCTGTGGTGTGCCAGGGGTCACGTGGTCAGTATGCCTAAAAGGGGGCATACCCAAGTATGAAATGAAATGAAAAGAAAGAAAAAGAAAAAAGGGGATGGGTGGGCGGGACACGAGAGCCTCTGCCACGAGAGGAGGAGGCAAAGGAGTGCAGGCTTTATGCAGCCTGACTCCTCCTACAAATACAGGCTGACCTGCGGTCAGCCTTTACCTTTGTACTCGGAGTCAATCTGATGGATAGTATAGGAAAGGAACAAAGAGCAAATGCGAACATTGACCTGTGGTGTGCCAGGGGTCACGTGGTCAGTATGCCTAAAAGGGGGCAAAAATGACCATAGTAGGATGAAAGCTTACCAACAGAGTTGCCGTTCAATCTGCTGAAAATTGACAAACGCTTATGACACCTCCAAAGTGGCTCTGGGACGTACCCAGAGAAAACAAGACGACCTTCACCTACCCAAATGATAATGGCCGGGACCCCCTGGCGCAAAGTTACGGAAGCCGCTCCTATCCTGGATGAAATGCCAAAGTATGCTTTAGGGTCCAGAACCTGATTTATCCAAAAGGGGATGGTAATGAAGTATGCATAGAGCTGCAGAGAGGAGAGCACTAGGAAAAGGCAACCGGGGACCCCCCTGGGTATATCCGAAGTGGCACTGAGGGGCTGGTTTAAACCAACCCGGGCCCACGCCTTGCCAGGCTCCAAGAATCCTGAAGACGTGCCGCCTCCCGAATGCTGCGTCTTGTGAGCATGCGATGTAACAGGAAAGACCGGGGTGCCAAACCAGTAGATTGACCAAAAGTATGCGAGACCCTGGGCCAGAAGCGCAACTCCCCTGGCCTTAGGAACCATAAAGGTCAGATACAGCGCTGCCTTGAGCATCCCGCTGGTTCACAACGAAAAGGAGACCTGGAGAGCATGTCGGATATGTCATGAAGAATTTAACAAATGATGGGAAGTCTGCCGAGTACAGCAGGAGGGCAACTCTTCTGGATCCCTGAGGATGGCTTGAATTGGGAGCGCAAAAAATGAAGAAAGGCCTGTCGGGGTATGCCAATAACATGAAATGCTGAGTCTCCACCAGATACGCCCCGATAGTGCTGTAGGCCGATATGAGTTGGAAGAGGCCAAAAAAAAAACAACCAAATAGAAAAGCAAAATAGGAACTGGATGTCAACCATCAGGACTAAGAACCTAGACCGGAAAGCCTGCAGAACATCCCAAGCCATGTCACGAGCCTACCTGGCATACAAAACAAAGATTTATCGATCAAGGCCGATGCGTCAGCCCAAAGGAAACTTAATCCATCACAAATGCTGGAACACGAAGAGAAGGCGTGACGCCGACATCTGTGTCCGAGGCCTGGGCCTACTGATACCGGCCCAGGCACAGCGAGGGTTCCGGAATCCACTAAAGCCCCTGAGCCAGTAGAAGCTGCTGGAGCTGCAATAGGCTGACTTACCAATAGTTCCCTATTATTGCGCAACTCCTGGCCGGACAGAGCTAGGAAATTGAAGGTAGCGTGAAAATGACCCACAACTGGGTCAGGAACATAAATTGCGAGAGAAACGTGAGCTGACTGAGAACCTGTGACAGGAACGTAAGCTGTGTGAAAGAACATGACTGGACGAGTAGCGCGATCTGACGAAAACGTGAGCAGCATAAGAACCAAGGCAGCAAGAACAAAACAACCTGCAAAAGAAATGCTGGTTGCACGAGAACGTGAACTGATGAAAAACGAGAGAAAACCTGGGAGCATGAAAGAAAACCTGGGAGCACGAAAGAAAACCTGGGAGCACGAAAGAAAACCTGGGAGCACGAAAGAAAACCTGGGAACACGAAAGAAAACCTGGGAACACGAAAGAAAACCTGGGAACACGAAAGAAAACCTGGGAAAACAAGAAAAAACATGAAACGTGAGTTGGCACAGAAACAAACATGTGCATGAGAAACGTCAAGTGCATGAGAAACGTAAAGTGCATGAGAAACGTAAAGTGCATGTGAAACGTAAAGTGCATGAGAAACGTAAAGTGCATGAGAAGCATAAGTTGCCTGAGAAACGTAAGAGTTTTGTACGAAATGTGTGAGCAGCGCAAGAACAGATGAGGAGACTTTCCACCGAAACAAGCCAATTAAAAAACGATCACCTCAATCTGTCAAACCCATAGACGTGATGGGTACCCTGCAGTGGAAAGAATATGGACAACCCCGCTGTGTAAAAAACAGAGAACATGACAGACAACTAGCCCATGACATGACAATACCCCTGGTACCTGAGTACCAAGTATGAGGGTGTGGGTGCAGAAATGACAAGACCAATCAGCGCATGAATGTGAACCCAATGAGCACCCCACCCTACCGTATGCAGTAAGCGAGCCCGAGCAACCTGCAGCGCCAAGACAGGAAATAAAAACCGAACACTCGGGGCTAAGGTACCCATAGACCGTGGTGGGTAGTAGTAATGGTGAACGTGTATGTATGACGTATGGACTACAGGCGAGAAGATTGTGGGACGACAATCAATTAAAAACGAAACCTCAGCCCGTATGGATCTGTAGACGTGACAGATCCTGGATGTAAGCCCATGACATTACAATACCCCTGGTACCTGACAAGTATAAGGATGTGGGTGCAGAAATGACAAGACCAATCAGCGCATGAATGTGAACCTAAAGACCACCCAACCCTACCGTATGCAGTAAGCGAGCCCGAGCAACCTGCAGTGCCAAGACAGGAAATTAAAAACGAACACTCAGGGCTAAGGTACCCACAGACCGTGGTGGGTAGTAGTAAAGGTGTAACGGTGAACGTGCATGTATGACGTATGGACTACAGGCGAGAAGATTGTTGGACGGCAATCAATTAAAAACGAAACCTCAGCCCGTATGGATCTGTAGACGTGACAGATCCTGGATGTAAGCCCATGACATTACAATACCCCTGGTACCTGACAAGTATAAGGATGTGGGTGCAGAAATGACAAGACCAATCAGCGCATGAATGTGGACCTAAAGACCACCCCACCCTACCGTATGCAGTAAGCGAGCCCGAGCAACCTGCAGCGCCAAGACAGGAAATTAAAAACGAACACTCAGGGCTAAGGTACCCACAGACCGTGGTGGGTAGTAGTAAAGGTGTAACGGTGAACGTGCATGTATGACGTATGGACTACAGGCGAGAAGATTGTGGGCGACAATCAATTAAAAACGAAACCTCAGCCCGTATGGATCTGTAGACGTGACAGATCCTGGATGTAAGCACAAACTAACGGCAACGTAGCGAACGAAAGGTAATGACATGAAAAGGCATATGACATGAAACATGGGAAACGTGAGACAAGCAAGAAACATGAGACATGCAAGAAAACGCGAGAAACATATGAAACGTGAGAAACATACGAAACGTGAGAAACATAAGAACGTGAGAAACGTGGGAAACGTGAGACATGTAGAAAACGTGACAAAAGAGATATTTGGGGGGCACACCCTAAAAAATGCATAAAGATGGTGCTGCCATAAGACCATACAACAGAACAAACATATTACAGCGCACACATGCAAAACTGACATGGGGTACTTTGTCGCAGTAAGTGGGCTTAAGCACCATATAGCAATATGGTGTGACCAAATCCCCATATTTTTTGATAATGTTTTTTGAAAATGTCTGTCTAGGTGCTTTTAAATAGCCTTGCTGGAGGTAAATGTCAGTTTTGCATGTGTGCGCTGTAATATGTTTGTTCTGTTATGTAGAAAACGTGAGACACGCAAGAAAACGTGAGACACGCAAGAAACGTGAGACACGCAAGAAACGCGAGACACGCAAGAAACATAAGAACATGAGAAACATAAGAACGTGAGAACCATAAGAAACGTGAAACGTAGAAAACGTTAGACACGTAGAAAACGTGAGACACGCAAGAAACGTGCGACACGCGAGAAATGTAAGAAACGTGAGAAACATAAGAACGTGAGAAACATAAGAACGTGAGAAACATAAGAACATGAGAAACATAAGAAACGTGAGAAACATAAGAACATGAGAAACATGGGAAACGTACGAAACATGTGAAAACGTGAAATTGCAAGAGAAACGTCAAATTGTATGAGAAACGTAAAATTTGCATGAGAAACGTAAAATTGCATGAGAAACGTAAAATTGCATGAGAAATGTGAAATTGCATGAGAAACGTGAAATTGCATGAGAAAAACGTGAAATTGCATGAGAAACGTGACATTGCATGAGGACAATTGCATGAGAAACGTTCTAGAACCCTGCAGCCCCTGAAGAGACAATGAGATGACAGGTGATGAGCAAGTGTCATGGCAATCCCGCAGCCTGAATTAACCTCCGAAAACCCCTACTTACCATGTGACAGGGTACTAAAAGCGTGGCCCCAAACAGGTGAAACGGCAGCACACCGCGGGCCACCTTGACTGCTAACCGTACTACCACGGACACCCCCATCCGCAGCCTTGCATGAGGGGGGGGCGAATGACTGTGTGATGGCTGCACCGTCGGAGTACTGACAGGCAAAGACGCCAATGATAGTAACAGCTTGCAAAACCACCAGGATGCCCCCCCCGAGCCACCAAGCCCCTATGCGAACAGACTGCCCCCCCTCCTGAGCCACCATGCCCCCTTGTGAACGGACTGCCCCCATGGAGCTCAGAAGGGGGGGGGGAACCACCATGAGGAGCCTGGAAGGGAGGAGACCCTGCCCATGCATGCTGTAGCAACATAACCAAGGCATCCCCAGACCTCCCCACAGATACATGACCAGCCAGTGGTGACAGACCCCAAATACCAATATCACTAAGCAGCCATGGTCGTCCCTAGCCCAGCCAACTCTGACACCAGAGACCCCCAGCCCTGCAGGCAACAGGAGAGCCAGCCAGAGTGCAGCCTGACAGCATCACACCTGCGAGTGACCAACAGCTCCTAGGTAACCCCCACGTGTGCACCAGAGACAGACGCCGTAGCGGCCTCTGCCCTGAGGGTGTCAGAACTGACACTGGGAAAAACGGCTCGGCTCTGATCCCTGAATGGGGAGAGCAGCGGCATGCCTCAGAGATTGAAAATGCTGAAGCCAGACAAGCGGCATCTCCCAAAGGAGAAATCAGTAGTGACAAGCGCTATGTTTCCCATAAGCGAATTCCATTGATATACTACAGTGATCATATAAAACCAGCAGAAAGTCGATCGCTCTCACCCAGCAAATGGCAGCAGAGAGCTGAAGACACACACGGACAGCGCCGCTCAGGAGGGGGTGCCCCTCCCCGGGCACAGAGCTCACACGCCGCACTACCCAGGGGAGGGATAATTTGGGCGCACAATTTACTCCGAAATCTTTGTAGAAAATAAAAGATGACCAGTAGATGCCCGGGATTAATCCAGAAGGGGGTGGCCGTCCGCCCGTGGATCCCCCTGACCAAACCTGTATCCTGCCAGTGAAAGCGGGGGGACTCGGAGCCCCCCTTCCAGGTGCACATCTTCCTAGTGGAGACGAAAACCCGGAAGTGACGTCAGATAGGTCGCACCGGAAATGACGCTATCAGGAACAGACACGAGAGCCTCTGCCACGAGAGGAGGAGGCAAAGGAGGGCAGGCTTTATGCAGCCTGACTCCTCCTACAAATATAGGCTGACCTGCGGTCAGCCTTTACCTATATCTATATGTAGCGATACCCCCAGTTAAGAGGGCCGCAAGTTTGTTTTGGGTCCCTGAGTACAGCTCCACCAACCCCCGGCAATCTTGCTCTACCCGCTCTGGCACAGTTAATCAAGGGGTATGTATCTATGCACATATAAATATCACTTATACTCTAAGTGCAATGGACTCAAACTCACAAGCAGACTGCTGAGATAAGAATAACTGGCTTTACTTTGGTAATATGAAAAGAAATAGTAACATGCATCAAACATTTGACTTACAACACATTAGCAGGTCCCTGCAATATGCACTTAAACATGTACACATATATGTATCAGGATAGCAAAGGGGAACGGAGCGCCACATGTGCGACCATCTGCTATGCACCTCTGAGGTGCAATAAATCTAACTGCAACTATCTAATGGATCAGGCCTGATCCCTAGCAATAGAGCTCAGTCCTTGAATAAGTACAGTATTCTTCACCGGCAAGAGAACTGTAGAGGTGGTGCACATGTAGCTTTAAATGGTGTGTTTGTAATCCACAGAAAGAAACATTTGCTGCTCTGAGGTAAATTGTGCCTTGGCAGTTCAATAGGCATGGAAGTGAATGTGACAATGTATGATGAGCCTTTCAGCTCGCTCACCACTCCTGGGGTACCGTCCTCAGCTCCGGGACCTCCACTGGTGTCGTCCGGCCTCCTCCGTCACAGCCCCTGCGCTCCGGTCCTCTCTCCGACCGACCGTCTGTAGGGAAAAGTCTCCGCTCCGCTGCTGCTGACACTGAGGGGTGAGAGTCTCTCTCCGCCTGCTGCAAGGCCCAGGCTTCAGGCCTTCAGCAGTCCCGGTCCGCACAGGTGTCTCCTCACTTGCAAGTCTCTGCGTCACCAGCCCAGTCAGAAGAGGAAGAGGCGGTCTCTCCTCTTCCCTTTTATCACCTCCCCCAGAAGCCTCTCGGGCGGAAACCATCCTCCCGGGAGCCTGGGGAATTATGGGGAATGTAGTCTTCTCCCCTAAAAGGGGAACGACCCCGCTACACACTCCCCCCACTTTGAATCTTTGGTCCCCAAAGACATTGTTCAATCTACAAGCTTTCTTTGAGACAACACGTTCACATAATTCAGACAGGGGAGCTTCCCACCAATTAGCATAAGATGGGGAGCTGTCCTGTCTACAGGTCACTTCAGTGTGGGCGACCTGTCTAACTGTGCCAGAGAGTGAGCTGGGGTTGCTCTCCACCAAATGAACAGTGGATGGGTCAGGGCGTTCAGCACTTCTCCTTGCTGTGGTAACAGAGTCCTCTGAACTTTTTCCCATTTGGGGGTAAGTTAACCTCTTGGGAGGCTTCACCACTCTTCGAGATCTCTGTTCTCTTGGCACTTCTTCAGGAACACATTCTGGCAACATCACTGGTTCTGGAACATCTACTTCTTCTTCTTCTGAGTAGAGACCAGGGATATCTTCCCAGCACTCAGGCACAACACTGAATGGAACAAACTCTGTAGCTTCTGGGTTCAATGTTCTATCTTCCACATCTTCGGTAGGTGGAAGATCTATGGCGGAATTTCCTGGAGTCGAGGAAGGCCATAGCCATTCAAGTTCTCCTTTTCCTTCTTCTTCTGGTTGGGGGTCCTGTCCACCCCTAACTTGGGATGTTTGAGACCGAGTATTGGGTCTGGGGGTATCCAGAATGGAAACAGATTCAGGTAAGTCTCTCGCTGGAGGTATTCTGACTGCTTCAGTGAGTGGAAGCAAGTGATTCCTATGCCAGGTCTTCAAAGGCCCCACTCTTCCTTCTGGCTTCAACTTGTACAAAGGCAACCCTGGAAGCTTTCTACAGATGATGTATGGCTCTGATCTCCATCTATCAGCAAGCTTGTGTTTTCCAGGGATCCCTAGATTGCGTAACAGTACACGGTCCCCAGGCTGTAGGTCCTGTACTCGAACTTTCAGGTCAAAGATCCGCTTGTTTCGGGCCCCCCTCTGGTCAGAGGCCGCTTGAGCTTTCTCATAAGCTATCTTCAAACTGTGCCTCAGTCTGTCCACATATCCTTTGTGGGAGGCAGCAGAGGCATGGTCTAAGGAAATGCCGAAGGCCAAATCCACTGGCAATCTTGCTTCTCTCCCAAACATAAGTCGGTAAGGGGAAAAACCTGTCACATCACTGATTGTACAGTTGTAAGCATGTACTAAAGCTGAAATGTGTTGACTCCAATGTTGCTTCTTCTCTGTTTCTAAAGTTCCCAACATGTTCAATAGGGTCCTGTTGAACCTTTCAGGCTGGGCATCACCTTGAGGGTGATATGGTGTGGTTCTAGTCTTCTCTACCCCCAGAGAATCTAGTAGCTTCCTGATCAGGCGACTCTCAAAGTCCCTTCCTTGGTCTGAATGGATTCTCTGTGGTAGTCCATAATGAACAAAGTATTTCTCCAGAAGTACCTTAGCCACTGTAGAGGCCTTCTGGTCCTTGGTTGGGAAAGCCTGAGCATAACGGGTGAAATGGTCAGTTACCACCAGAACATTTCCCAATCCACTCAAATCTGGTTCAAGGCAGAGAAAATCAATGCATACCAGATCCATTGGGCCTTGACTTTGTAGATGGCCCATTGGGGCAGCTTGATGGGGTAAAGTCTTTCTCTGAATGCATCTTGCACAGGAATGGCAATACTCCTCCACTTCAGTCCTCATGCAGGGCCAATAAAACCGGTCTCTGACAAGTTGGAAGGTTCTCTCTGCTCCCAAGTGACCATGCTGGTCATGTAAGGCAATCAGCACAGTCTCTCGATGCTTTTCGGGGAGAAACAGCTGCCACTTATCTTCTGAGCTATCAGAGGGGCCCCTTCGGTAGACCACTCCCTGATGCACCTGTAACTTGTCCAACTCTCTCCTCAGTAGGCGAGCCTCTTTGGAAGGGTGAAGTCGAAGTCCCTCTGGACTCTTGTTTTCCAAGGCTTCCAGGACCAATTTCCCCATGGGGTCTTCCAATTGGTCACACCTTAACTCTTTCTTGGACAGCTTCGGTAGGCACTCTTCTTCTAGTTGAGTTACTCCACAGTAACACTTTGGGACTCCCACTGTGGTAACTCCTATCTCTTCGGCTCTGGATCCTCCTCTGGCTTGGAGTTCAGCCCCCTGACAAAGGGCTCGCACTCCTTCTGGTGCCACTTGGGTCCAGTCTTCCCAATCATCGACCATGACATGGGATCTTCGGGACAGGGCATCTGCATCCCTATTTCCAGCCCCTGGTCTGTCCTTGAGGCTGAAATTGAATCCAGACAACGCCGCCAACCATCTGTGTCCAGTTGCATCCAGCTTGGCGGTGGTGAATAGGTAGGCCAAGGGGTTATTATCTGTTTTTACAGTAAATTCGGCCCCATAAAGATAGTCTTTCAGTTTGTCAACTACTGCCCACTTGAGGGCTAAGAACTCCAACTTGTGGGTGGGGTAGTTCTTCTCGGAGGGGGTCAGGCTCCGGCTCACATAGGCCACTGGTCGTAGCTGGTCTTCATACTCCTGGTAGAGTACTCCACCTAGGCCCTCATGGCTGGCATCAACATGTAGCTCATATGGTCTAGTGGGGTCAGCATAGGCCAAAACTGGGGCTGTGGTGAGACTTCTCTTCAAGGTTCTGAAAGCCTCTTCACACCTTGAGTTCCATTGGTCTTGAACCGACTCACCGGGCCTCCTAGGCCCCAATCCATCTTCCTCTCCTTCTGTCTTGAGCAGTTCGTTTAGGGGTTTTGCAATGCGGGCAAACCCATCCACAAACCTGCGGTAGTAGGAGCAGAACCCCAAGAAAGACTGAAGTTCTGTAACTGTTGTGGGTCTTGGCAGTGGCGTACCTAGGGTATGGCAGCCATGGCAAGTGCCATGGGCGCTATGGGGGGGGGGGGGCGACAAAAAAGCCGGCCCGCACAAAAAATAATCTGACTCCAACCCTTCCTCTTGCGGCCGCCTCCCACACTAATCTAGTCCCCGGCGCCACGACTGGCCTGCTGGAGCACGGCGCCGGGACATTAGGGAGTGAGGAGGGACGCGACAGGTGCCCCCCATGACGGCCGATGCGTTGGTTCTGGCCAGAGTGAGCGCCCGGGTCACCTACGTAGCCATAGAGTAACTAGGGGAGGCGGAGCCTTAGGCTCCGCCTACCCTCCTCTGTGCAGCGGCTTCAGTTCCTCTTCTCGGGGGTCTCCCGGGTCTGTGTGCTAACGGTGCTGTGACCTGGTCGGTGAGGACTCTGAAGAACATGGAGTCTGGAGACCAGGAGAAGAGAGAGACACTAGAGGAAAGAAAAACAATTGGACCCCCCCCCCCCCCCCCCCCAAGCAGCAGCAGCAGCAGGTACTAGTACAGCACAGTCTTGATCATCATCATGTGCACATCATGTGTACCAGTAACCAGCGCCAAATGCAAAGCAAGGTAATCAAAGATAGTGCTCAATTTGTATTAAATAAATATGCTTAGCTATAGATATCATAAAGTGTAATAAAGTGATTTGTGCAAGTAGTACCTGCTGTTGCACAAATCACTTTTATTACACTTTATTTATAATATCTATTGCTATGCATATTTATTTAATCCATATTGAGCACGATCTTTGATTGGCTACTTGCTTCTGCTTGGGCCTGGCACACACACAATCGCACATGATGATGACTTAGACCTCTTTAACACTGAGCCGCATCAGCGGTAAAGCGGCGCTATTTTTAGCGCCGCTTTACCGTTATTTTATCAACACTATTCGCCAAAAAGGGGTTAAATCCACCCACAAAATGCCGCTGCAGCAGCGCTTTGCCGGTGGTATGGCGGCGCTGTCCCATTGTTTTTAATGGGCAGGAGCGGTGGAGGAGCGGTGTATTCACCGCTCCTCCACTGCTGCAAAGTAGCTGCTGGCAGGACTTTTTGTGACGCCCTGCCAGCGCAGCGCCCCAGTGTGAAAGCACTTGGGCTTTCTCACTGGGTTTGCAGCTGAGGCTTTTTTCAGGCGCTATGCTGGCGCTCTTTTTAGCGCTGTAGCGCCTGAAAAACGCCTCCAGTGTGAAAGGGGTCTTAAAGTCATCATGTGCGATTCTGCGTGTGTGCCAAGCAGATAGGGCCGACGCTACCACTAGGCAACCTAGGGAACCCAGCTGTACAGTGTCAGAGATGCTGGCGCAGCATTTATGGGTCCTGATGTTACCGCATTTATGGGGGCTGATGTTACCGTATTTATGGGTGCTGATGTTACCGTATTTATGGGGGCGGATGTTACCGCATTTATGGGGGCTGATGTTACCGCATTTATGGGGGCTGATGTTACCATATTTATGGGGGCTGATGTTACCGTATTTATGGGGGCTGATGTTACCGTATTTATGGGGGCTGATGTTACCGTATTTATGGGTGTTGATGTTACCGTATTTATGGGTGCTGATGTTACTGTATTTATAGGGGCTGATGTTACCGTATTTATGGGTGCTGATGTTACCGTATTTATGGGGGCTGATGTTACCGTATTTATGGGTGCTGATGTTACCGCATTTATGGGTGCTGATGTTACCGCATTTATGGGTGCTGATGTTACCGCATTTATGGGTGCTGATGTTACCGCATTTATGGGGGCTGATGTTACCGCATTTATGGGTGCTGATGTTACCGCATTTATGGGTGCTGATGTTACCGCATTTATGGGTGCTGATGTTACCGCATTTATGGGGGCTGATGTTACCGCATTTATGGGGGCTGATGTTACCGTATTTATGGGGGCTGATGTTACCGTATTTATGGGGGCTGATGTTACCGTATTTATGGGTGTTGATGTTACCGTATTTATGGGTGCTGATGTTACTGTATTTATAGGGGCTGATGTTACCGCATTTATGGGTGCTGATGTTACCGTATTTATGGGGGCTGATGTTACCGTATTTATGGGGGCTGATGTTACCGTATTTATGGGGGCTGATGTTACTGCATTTTTGGGTGCTGGTAAGGCCGCATTTATGGGTGCTGATGTTACCGCATTAGTGGGTGCTGATGTTACTGTATTTATGGGGGCTGATGTTACTCCATTTTTGGGTGCTGGTAAGGCCGCACTTATGGGTGCTGATGTTACCGCATTTATGGGTGCTGATGTTACCGCATTTATGGGTGCTGATGTTACCGTATTTATGGGTGCTGATGTTACCGCATTTATGGGGGCTGATGTTACCGTATTTATGGGTGCTGATGTTACCGTATTTATGGGTGCTGATGTTACCGTATTTATGGGGGCTGATATTACCGCATTTATGGGGGCTGATGTTACCGTATTTATGGGTGCTGATGTTACCGTATTTATGGGGGCTGATGTTACCGTATTTATGGGTGCTGATGTTACCGTATTTATGGGGGCTGATGTTACCGCATTTATGGGGGCTGATGTTACCGCATTTATGGGTGCTGATGTTACCGTATTTATGGGTGCTGATGTTACTGTATTTATAGGGGCTGATGTTATTGCATTTATGGGTGCTGATGTTGCTTCATTTATGGGTGCTGATGTTATTGCATTTATGGGTGCTGATGTTATTGCATTTATGGATGATGATGTTACTGTATTTTTGGGTGCTGGTGAGGCCGCATTTATGGGTGGAGTCGGGGTGGAGTCAGGGGGGGTGAGACAAAATGAGGTTTCGCCTAGGGTGTCAAAAATCCTCTGTCCTTGTCGCACTGCGTCCCTCTGTCCTCATCACACTGCGTCCCTCTCTGTCTGTCCCCAGTGTCCTCTCTGTCTGTTTTTTTTTTTTGTTAAGGTTATCTGAAAGATGGGTTTCAAATGTTTTGACAGGGGCGCAGTTTCAGTTCTTGCCATAGGCGCCATTTTCACTAGATACGCCTCTGGGTCTTGGCCACGAAGTAACTGCCTCCAACTTCTCAGGGTCTGTAGCCACTCCTTTTTCAGACACTATGTGTCCCAGATAGTTCACAGAAGACTGGTAGAACCGGCACTTCTCGGGAGAAAGTTTGAGTCCCTCTTCACTGAGCCTCTTCAACACTTTCTCCAATCTGGCTTCATGTTCTTCCAAAGTTTTTCCAAAAACAATGACATCGTCCAGGTACACAAGGACTTCTATGAGGTTCATGTCTCCAACTGTCCTTTCCATAAGGCGTTGAAAGGTAGCAGGAGCTCCAGATAGGCCCTGAGGCATCCTGTTGAACTCAAAGAATCCTACTGGGGTTATGAAGGCAGTCTTTTCTCTGTCTTCTGGATGCATTGGGATTTGATAGTACCCACTCTTGAGGTCCATCACACTGAACCACTTAGCTCCAGATAAACTCTGTAAGGCATCTTCTATCCTTGGCGTGGTGTACTGGTCAGGAATGGTCCTCCTGTTGAGAGTTCTGTAGTCAATGCAGAGCCTCAATGACCCATTCTTCTTCCTGACCACCACTATTGGGGAGGCATAGGGGCTTCTGGACTCCTGAATCACTCCCGTCTTCTTCAGTTCCGCAAGCTGCTCCCTCAGATCCTCCAGATCTGCTAGCGGGACTCGCCTGACTCTTTCTCTGAATGGCTTGTCCTCTTGCATGCGGATTCGATGGGTGGCACTCTTCGCACACCCCACATCAAACTCATCTTTAGAGAAAATCTTCTCCCATCTGGTCAGCTGGGCCTTGGCTCTCTCTTTCCAAGCTCCAGGTAGGTTTGGGTTTTCCATGGAGAGTTTCTTCCAAACATCTTCTCCTTTACCCGTCCCCTTCACTTCTGACCAGCCAACTGGGACAGCAGGGCTCACCTGTCCCAGAAGCATCCTGGCAGGGATCTCCACAGGCCGCTCCGTGGGGTTCCTCACACTGACAGGGACTCTTCCTCTAGCCTTCTTCAGGGCCTTCATTGAGATCACTTCTGGTATCACCTCCAGACCTGAGTGACCCTCCATTGGGTCAGATTCCAGCATTACGAAGGGGCCAGGCTGCTCCCAATTAAGTTTCACCGTGGCTCTCAGGCAGGTTACCTCTCCAGGCTGTAACACCGATCCTTCTTTTCCAAGCCTCCATACCCTGCCTATCCCCTCACTTGGGGTCTTCTGCTCTAGGACCAACCGCTGGTAGGCTGCCTTCAGCATGGGATGGATCTTGGGAGCTGAAAGATTCTCTTTCTTCACCAGGGGGTTAGAAGCCTTCTGACTAGGTCCGTGTTCGTCCCTATAATCAGGGAAGTCTTGCTGGTTCCAGGTGGACGAGGGCACACCACTGCTAGGGTGTCAAACACTTCAGTCTTCCCAGCTACGGATGGGTCAAAGGTCAACCGTATGGGTAGGTATCCATCATAGGGGAAACTCTGAGTTCCCAGTCCTCGTATCTCCAACTCCTCTATCTTCTGTATGGGCAAATGACGTAGGTGTCTATCATAAAAGTCTCTGTATAATAGGGTCACCTGTGCTCCAGTGTCCAGGAGGGCCTTCGTGTATATTCCTTCCACTTGGATGGGTACAGTAGGAGATGGGCCAACTAGCTCTTCTGGGTAGGGCCGAGTTGATGCTACCTTCTTCTGTGGACTCTTTCCTTTCTCACTTGATCTGCGCTTGATTGTTTCTTGAGCCTGGTATGCATTAATTTTCTCCCTCTTAGTGGGAGTGTGAACCCGTTGAGGGACATTGTTATCTCTCACTTTTAAGGGTTCTCGTTTAGGAGTACTGTATTTCTTCGGAGGGGTCTTGCCCCCTTTCTCTGGAGTGTACCTTGGTTGAGGATCCCTGGGTTCTTTCCGAGGGGTCTGATCTCCTCGCTTTCTCTTCCCGTTATACTTCTTGGAGCTCACTGAAGGCGATGGGCACCCGGTTGACTCCTTCACCGGGGCCCTTTGGCGTTTCCCGCCGGCTGGCGGCTATCTGTTTTCTTCCTCTTGGGACTGGAACATACAGCTGCAATATGACCAATTCCACCACAGTTAAAACAGATCATCTCTCCGTAGTCAGGTGGGGATGCTGGTGCTGAAACAGTTGGAAATAATTCCCTCCTGCTTGTTTCTTTCTTGGGACTGGGTGTCTCTTTCGCCACTAGAGATGTCAGTATCTCCATCATCTGGGACATCTGCAACTTCAGGGCATCTACTTCTGTCTCTCTTTCAGGGGTTAAGGCCGACCTGACCGTGGCCACTGGAAGTTTTGTAGACCCCATCACTTGCTTTTCCCGTTTCTCTTCCAACATGGCCTCTTCCTCTCTGACCATTCGAATGAGATCGGGGTAGTCCAGGCTCTTCCCATCCTGTCGGGTACGTAGTACTAGTGCGACAGGGTCTAGGGGTTGGGCTGCCCTCATCACCTGCTGGGCACGGGCTTCATCTACCTTCCCCGGATCTATCCCCTTCTTCAGGATAATCCTATGCAGGATCTTGTCTATACGTCCCATATACTCCGACAGCTTCTCCCCTGTCTTCTGGTAACAGTGTTCCAGTTGATAGGTAAGTTCTGTGACTTTTTCTGTCCCACCAAACACACTTTCCAGGATGTCTAGGTAGTCCTGGGCAGTGCAATCCTTCTTACTCGTCTTCAGATTGCATATGGCCTCTAAGGCAGGCCCTTTTAGGCTCTCAACAATCCTTTGCTTCTTTCTACCTTCTGGGACCTCCCATTCCTCTAAGGCCTGTGTGGCGCCATCTAACCACTCTTCAAATCCTTCTTCTCCCGAGGGTACAGGTTTTCTCCCTGAAAACATCCGGAGTTTCCTGTATCCCGACATTGGGTAATCCCCGGGGTCTCTTCTGCACTGAGTCACAATCTCCCCTAGGACAGCGCACAGTTCTGCACTAAGAGTGGTCTGTGCAGGTGCGGGACTTTCCGCGCCCTTCTGCTCTTCCTTCTTTGGGGATAGTATAGTTTTCATAGGAGAACAGTCTCCCTTGCGCGGCAGCGCATGCAGCAATTGATAGGTCTGACCATCCAATGCTCGTATGCTTTGGCTCCTGAACTGCTCTGGAGTCTCACTTCTCCATTCTACTAGGGCGTATGTATACCCGGCATCATTTCTCATATCCATTATCCGTGACCTGTGGCCTGGGGATAATGACATTATGAGCTGCTTGACTGCCTCTTCCTGCCATATCCCTGGCAGTTCAATGACTGCTGCTGCGGCTGGATCAGTGCCCCAAAAAGTGTACCACCGTCCCACTTCTATCGGGTCCATGCCGGTACCTTCTTGCGGCTTTTCCCGCTGTCTCAGGATCCCGGACGAGCCCCCACGTGTAGCGATACCCCCAGTTAAGAGGGCCGCAAGTTTGTTTTGGGTCCCTGAGTACAGCTCCACCAACCCCCGGCAATCTTGCTCTACCCGCTCTGGCACAGTTAATCAAGGGGTATGTATCTATGCACATATAAATATCACTTATACTCTAAGTGCAATGGACTCAAACTCTCAAGCAGACTGCTGAGATAAGAATAACTGGCTTTACTTTGGTAATATGAAAAGAAATAGTAACATGCATCAAACATTTGACTTACAACACATTAGCAGGTCCCTGCAATATGCACTTAAACATGTACACATATATGTATCAGGATAGCAAAGGGGAACGGAGCGCCACATGTGCGACCATCTGCTATGCACCTCTGAGGTGCAATAAATCTAACTGCAACTATATAATGGATCAGGCCTGATCCCTAGCAATAGAGCTCAGTCCTTGAATAAGTACAGTATTCTTCACCGGCAAGAGAACTGTAGAGGTGGTGCACATGTAGCTTTAAATGGTGTGTTTGTAATCCACAGAAAGAAACATTTGCTGCTCTGAGGTAAATTGTGCCTTGGCAGTTCAATAGGCATGGAAGTGAATGTGACAATGTACGATGAGCCTTTCAGCTCGCTCACCACTCCTGGGGTACCGTCCTCAGCTCCGGGACCTCCACTGGTGGCGTCCGGCCTCCTCCGTCACAGCCCCTGCGCTCCGGTCCTCTCTCCGACCGACCGTCTGTAGGGAAAAGTCTCCGCTCCGCTGCTGCTGACACTGAGGGGTGAGAGTCTCTCTCCGCCTGCTGCAAGGCCCAGGCTTCAGGCCTTCAGCAGTCCCGGTCCGCACAGGTGTCTCCTCACTTGCAAGTCTCTGCGTCACCAGCCCAGTCAGAAGAGGAAGAGGCGGTCTCTCCTCTTCCCTTTTATCATCCTCCCGGGAGCCTGGGGAATTATGGGGAATGTAGTCTTCTCCCCTAAAAGGGGAACGACCCCGCTACACATACATACAATGTAGACGGGTTGCCACATGATTATAAATGATTAATATCAAAAAATATACATACTTATCTGCAACCCTCTACGGTGTTTACTGGGATATACTGTATTGATGATGAAGGTATATCTAAAAATGTACAAACCTTTCTGCGCATAGTATTGTTCTATGCTAAGAAATCGATAACCATCCACTGGAAGTCTCAATCCTCACCCACTATAGCTTTTTGGATCACTACCATTAATCAGGCAATACCATTATATAAGTTGACGTATGAGGCCAGAGGATGCCCAAAAAAATTCCTTAAGATTTGGAGCTCTTGGGTCAGCTCCGAAAGTACCATACCACCGACTTCTTGAAAGACTAAATGAAGCCCCTTGATCATTGATTGGTTCTAATTAAGCAGAATAGACATTTGACCTTTAGGTTGTCACATATCCACTAAATGTATACCAGTTTACCAGATTATGTAATGGTTTGAGCGATGTTCGCTCCATATACAGTTTGTTTTCTGTATTATTTGTTGTGTATGAAAATAAATAAAATCCTACTTTAAAAAAAAAAAAATATATATATATATATACATACTGACAGATATCAATTGAATCATAGGGACACGGCATATAATAGCTCTATGCATTTTTTGGATTGATCCACTCTTCAGGAGCAGGCGTGTGAGTTCAATAAAATATAATAGAAGCAGTTGCTATATGGTCCGTATCTACCCAAGGAAAAAAAAAAAATCATAAAAAATAAAATAAAATAAAACCAAGTATAAAAACCCACTCTCTACCATACTTAGAAGGTTGACTATATAATAAAAGTGTGGGGACCCCCAAAGGGGGGCATCTCCATCGGGAGCTGAGGTGGTATGAGTGGCCTGCTGTTCAGCAAGAAAATCATCCAGGGGAGACAGATTTCAAGAAATTTAAGTAGTCAGAGTGACCATAAGTGGTGAGACCATCAATGAAGGACTTCTGAAAAAATATATATGTATATATATTTTATATAGTTATAGTATGACACATGCATGGTGTCCTGTGCTCGGTAAAGAACAGGGGGATTGAAGTACTAGAAAGTATTGGTGGTAGCCAAGGTGTAAGAAGTGAAAAAATATTTTATATTAAGATATAAACGCATCACCAGAAGAGGTTGATTAGAAAGGTGTAAGAAGTGAAAAGTGATAAAGCTATAAACGCATCACCAAGAAAGGTTGAATAAAACAACGGTTCATAGGGTCCTGGGATCCAAAGTGATTCATGTAGTGAACCGAAGTGAGCAATGACACACCAGGGTGAATCTGACGTCCCTGGGTGAAGCCTATAAGGGAAGGGCCATCACACGCCCACCAACCTCACATAGGCATGCATTGCAGGAGGGAGGTGTCCTTGGCCGGGCTAAGAACTGCCCGGCATCGGTGCCATTACACTTCTCCATCTAGCTGCCAGATGGTACTACTGTGGAATGGAGGGGTGGTGCCACAGCAGTGAAACCGCACCTCCAACACACAAGAGGTGACTTAGATGCATGGCGCATGAACATCCACCCACCCTAAGTAGAAGCAGAGGGTGTCCAAAGAAATTTGACAAAGTTTGGAAGATTTGGTTGGACAGCGATCTTTCTGTAGCCTAATGATTATATGGATTGCACTAATAGGGAGGAGGTTGTCTGTGTGGTGATGGATATGGCTCTGTAATTCTTGTAATAACATTGGTATTATTTAGAGATTGATTGCTGCTTAGATAGCTGTATGTAGGGATGATTGATGGCCATATTACTCTGAGAACTGTGAGATCGTTATATTAATGCCTATTCTATGATGTTGGTATAATCAAATAAATATGTCAGAGAAATAAAATTCCAAAAACATTAGCAGCGCTATAAAATTGCAGATATCTAAAATACCATCAAAATCATTTGGTATAACAATGAATAATACGATTAAATCCACTGTGAGTCAATATAATTATGATACAATAATCAATTCAAGTCCATAAAGTGCAAAATGTATTATTGTCATGTGGAATATCCAGAGACCAAGCTGTCAGCAATTCCAGTGTAGAAAAAAAGACTCCTTCACCACACCACTGCAGGACATCTACTTACCAGACCCAGCTGGTTTGTGCACTTATCAGGCTGATAAATAGTCTCCAATTCTCTGGGCGCATCCCATCTGTGTTATGCTCATTACAAGCAATGAATAAAAGAATGCCACATAGCGTAATCCTGTATCACACTATTTTATTTTTAAAAGCACATCTCACGATAAAACACTCACTATATATCCATAAAACAAGAGCGTATTCATAATCAATAAAATTTGCCACTGCAATCCCGTTCTAACCTCTCACCGCTCCTGCGGTGTTCCCGGGTAGGAGAGATACGAGACGAGTGACACTGGGGGTTGCTGCGTAGCGACGTCCTGACGTGTTTCTGTCTTTACTTTCATCAGAGGGCATATTTTTATTTTCTATGACCCCCGCCCTGCATGCTATTGTTTTGTTTTATTTTCTTCTCATGTTTTCTGTACTATGCAAAATATTAATAAAAAAGACATTTGCAATAAAAAAATTTGCAACAGGTCAATTTTTTAAGTGTAATATAGAGAAGGGTTTAACGGGCCATGCAGTGATGTGAGATTGCTGACAGATCTGCCAGACAGTAGGTGGCAGCATGTGGTGAGCAGCAAGATGGCCACCTGGCGGTTTCCATAACCAGCGTGACATCGCACTGACTCCATTCTTAAAGCGAAAGTCCGCCGAAAAATAAAATATTAAAAGCCAGCAGCTACAAATACTGCAGCTGCTGACTTTTAATATATGGACTCTTACCTGTCCAGGGAGCCCACGATGTCAGCAGCCGAAGCCGATGTGTCCGTCGGCTCTCGGCTGCTGCAGCCGCCATCCTCGGTAAGGGAATCAGAAAGTGAAGCTGTGCGGCTTCACTTCCTGGTTCCCTACTGCGCATGCGCGAGTTGTGCTGCGCGTCCTCACTGGCCCCTGCTGTGTTCTGGGACCTGTGTGTCTCTTAGAATACAGCGGGGGAGGACAGAGTAGGTGTCGGAAGTGGCGTAGGTTACCGCGAACGCCGCGGTGATCTATGCCAGGAAGTGGGAGAAAATACCTGTATTAGACAGGTATCTGCTCCCTCCTCCCCCCTGAAAGGTGCCAAATGTGACAGCGGAGGGGGGGGGGGGGATTCCAAAAAGTGTAAGTTCCATTTTTGGGTAGAACTCCACTTTAAGTATGAGTCGTATATAAGTCAGATGTTTGTAACTCAGGGACTGCCTGTATTGATAGGGCCTTCATTGCAAAAACTCTAATGCCGCGCACACACAAGCGGAATTTTTGCGACGGAAATCCGCTCAAGCTTAGCTTGCATACACACGGTCACACAAAAGTTTGCTGAACTTTCGACCATCAAGAACGCGATGACGAACAACACTACGACAAGCCGACAAAATTAAGTTCAATGCTTCCGAGCATGCGTCTAATTGTTTTCGAGCATGCGTAGGAATTTTGCGTGTCGGAATTGGTACAGACGATGGAAATTTTTACGATCAAAACTTTTTACGACCGAAAAATTGAGAACCTGCTCTCAATCTTTTGCTGGCGGGAATTTCGGCCAGCAAAAGTCCGATGGTGCATACACACGGTTGCATTTTCCGACCAAAATCTCTCATCTGTCTTTTGCTGGCCGAATTTCCGATCGTGTGTACGCAGCATTAGTATTGTCAGTCCTACCCAATTCCAAAGTTCCTACCAATCTTCAGAATTCATCACATGCACTGAGCTGAAGATAGCTCCTTCCATAAAGAGTGACATTGTCCACGTGGCACATGCACAAAAGTAAAGACTTGGACTGGCTAATTCCCTATGGGTATGGCTAGACCTGTTCCTTACCAAATGCAAAGCAATGAAGTCTGAAGAGTCGAAGAAGCTCCAGAATTGAAATGAAGGCCTCTTGAGCCCCTCCTAGGGAAAGAGAGCCTTGACTGATGGGGGCATGGCTAGGTACATGAAAGGGGAACAATTGGTTGGGACACGTGGGATGGGATGGGCCTGAGCTCAGAAAATCGTGTGCCCCAGGGAATTCTGGGTCTTTTGGAAGAGTCGCTGGAAGAGCTGCCATGGACACTGATACGCTGTTGGCCAGGGTCCACGAGCTGGCTCTCCAAGGTCAGGCGGATTGGCTTTTCTCCCTCCTTACCGCTGAGATGTCCCCCCCTCACCCCCCTCCAATGCCACCTGCGGGGCCCCCGGCTGTTAGGGACAGGAGACGCACACGTCCTCCTTCCCGCCTGAGCCCCAGTCCTTCAAGGCCTTCTTACTCCCCTAACACTCCACCTCCCCTAAAGGGAGCGGCTGTGGCCTCTGATGCCGGCTCTCCCCCCCTTGGCTGCGCGGGCGGGAACCGCGGCACTCCCCACCGCCCGCGGGTGCCGTTTACCGCCGTCCCTGGCCCCCCTCCCCGCTCCGCCTGCACTCGGGGTTGCAGGGGTCACCCGGAGCTCGTCCCGCGGCTCCAGATGCCGGGCACGTCAGCCCGGAGCTGCTGCACGGGCTGGACGTCCTCCTCCTTCCTCACGTGTCTCTGCTGGCGTGTCACTGCCAGTGTCTCTCCCTGCGCCCAGCAGGGCGGGTGATTCAAATGTGGATTCACTCCACTCTTCCTCTTCAAGGTCCGCTGTACATCCTCATCCCCCTGCACCCGGCTGGGTGGGGGATGGTAGGGATGTACATACCACTCACACCCTACAGTTAACCCCCGCCTTACCAGGTACCCCAGCACCAGGCCGGGGGGGGGGGGGCATTACAAGTATGCATAACACTCACCCCCTGCAGCTGACCCCCACCTTATTGCACCCCCCTGCACCCGGCCGGGTGGGGGATGTTATAGCTATTCATGCCGCTCACCCCATGCCACTGACCCCCTACTTCCCACATCCCCCTGCACCAGGCTGGGTGGGGGATGGCACTGCTGGTAATGACTCTAATCTCCCCGCACCTAGCCGGGCAGGGGATGGCGGACGGTCGCCTGCTCCCATCCTCTCATCACTGACCTCTGACCGTCAGCAGCCCCCTGCACCCGGCTGGGCTGGAGCTTCCTTCGGGACGCCCGCTGCCGCAGCCTCGCCCCATCATCTCCCTGCACCCGGCAGGGTGGGAGAATCCCGTTGGGGGCCTGCCGATGCGAACTTGCACCTGCCTGCTGCACGGCACCATCTCCCTGCGCCCGGCAGGGCGGGAGATGTGCACGCCACGCCGGGGTTGTGGGCTACGAGGCCTCCATCCAGGGTCTCTGGCTGCTCGAGATGCTTCTCGGCTGCCGTCCTCGGCCCCGCAGGCTCCTCAGGGTCAGGGGCCGGACCACCCCCTCTGGACCTATCCTTCCGCCAGCATCCTTCGACCTCGCCGGCCGTCAACATCCTTCAAGGCGATGGACGTCGCGGCCTCCTGCCGGCTCCTCCCACGGACGGTCCTGTACCGGGTGTCCCTCCTGTTGGTCGCCCTGCGTCTTCAGCTGCACATCCGCGGCTTAGTGAGCATGGTTGTGACTTGATTTCGGGGAGGGCCGGTGACGCTGCCGTATCGGGTCCGCCGGACGAACACATTGTCACAGTCGTGAAATCGGTCCTGTCTAGCATGGGTGTGTCAGGTCTGGCAGGTAGTTCGGCCTCTTCCACGGGTGGCGCTTTGTGGGTGGTCTCGCCCACCGGCACGCACCTGCCGGAAGACGTCAAGGACAAAATCTGGCGTCGCGAATTTATGGAGTTCCTCACCTTAGTCCCTCCCGACCGAGAGACGATCGACAAATCCCGTCGGGTTGACGTGGCGGCGCAGTGCGAAAACTCCAAGCAGCTTCCTCGGACATTCGGGAACTGGCTGCAAGGGTTCTGTGCTTACGCCGGTGTGCTTTGTGAGCGTTTTCCGGAGGTAGCTGCATCACTTTTTTGTTATCTTGATCTTATTTGGGGGGCCTACAAAGTTTATGGGGGCCAGTGTTGGTTCCACTACGACACGCAGTTCCGCCAAAAAATGTCAGCAAAGAAGGAGTTCCGCTTTGACTGCCAGGACGGCAGCCTATGGTTATTGCTTATGTGCCCCCACAGGCCGTCGTCCGTTCAGCCCCCGGACAGCGCTCCCTCCGGTGCATCAGCTGCCTCCAAAAAAGGTCTATGCTGGCTGTTTAATGAGAGCCACTGCAAGTGGTACACTGCGTGTCGTTTTAAGCACGAGTGCTCGCTTTGCGGGGGCGCTCACCCAGCCAGCCGGTGCTTCCAAAAGGAAAAACTACCTCTTTCCCGGTTGGGAGCCAAGCCGGACATTTCCGAAACGGGGCACTCCAGTGATCTTCTCGGAGATGCTTCATTGGTGCCCCCTTCATAGGGAAGCCTGGATCTTGAGGGTCGGTTTAGACCGTGGCCTTTGGTTCCCCCCCCCCTTTTTTGCTCTCCTGTGACGGTATATCCATGTCTCCAAGCCCATGCGGGTTGTGGCTATCTTTCTCCAGTCCTACAATGGCTAGTCATGTTGGTTTCTGGGGGAGGTACCAAACTCACAGCTGGAGCTATACACTGATGCGGCAGGCTCCTGTGGTTTCGGTGCCCCCCCCTCTTTTTTCCAAGGGGTGTGGTCTGCTTACTGCTGACCGGCCTCATGGGCCCGCATGTATCTTTTGAGCACCATTGAGCTGTGGGGGGTGCTTGCGCAATCGCCAGGTGGTTGTCTGGTCCGATAAGATGGGCGTGGTGCATGGGATCAATCGACAGTCTGCCAGATTCCCTCCGGTTGTGTCGTTGCTGCGTTTTTTGGTTTTAAAGTTCCTTCAGTTAAACGTTGCTTTAGAGCTCGGCATGTCCATGGAACTGTTAATGATATTTCCGACTCTCTCTACAGTTTACAGCTCGATCGTTCCCACCCCCCCCCCCCCCCCCCCCCCCCGCCCTGCGGCTTCCCTGGTAGGACTCCCCTGTCCGGCCTACTTGTGGAATCTCCTTTTCCGATGTTTGCTGGACCTCCTTTGGGCATCGCTGCCCCCTCGGTCATGGACTTCGTACTGTCGACCGGGGTTCAATTCCCCTATGGGTAGGCAGTGTTTTTGCTGTGGGACACATGTGCCCAGGTGTTGGGCGGTGAGTTTTCCATCTCGTCTCCACAGGACAGTCGAGTGGCTTCATTTTTCTTGACTTGTTTATTTACTACAACAAAAAAAAAAAAAAAAAGGGGTTCTTTCGGTTTCGCGTTTTTTGTCGGCCATGTCTGCTTCGTCCTTCTGGTTTCAGATTCTGGGGTGGGAGGACATCACAACAGCACATTCCCAATCCGTCGGGTCCTGCGGGGTGGTAGGCGTGCGACTTATCCCCGGCGTTCGGTCCCCCCCCCCCCCCTATTCTTCCCGGTGTCCTTTCCCTGTTGCCGTCCGTTTACTTTCCCCGTTCGAGACTCTTCTCTTCCAAGTGCCTTTCTCGTTGGCGTTTTGCGGGGCCTTTTGCGTCTAAAACTGGTTTAGAAATCCTCATCCTCGGCGGGCGGTGTCCAGACGGAGGACGTTGTCTTCTATGGGTGCGGCGTGTCAGTTCTGCGCATATTTGGAAAAAATAAAAAAATAAATAAATAAATAAATAAATAAAAAGGTTTTTGGCATGGGCATGAGGGTCGTTTTGAACCCTTACGGGGGCCCCTGCTGCCCTGTTTCTTTGGCCGTTGAGAATGGATGCCGTTCACCTTAATGACATTGGGTTGGACTTGTTCAACCTTGGCCTGCAGCGAAGTGTTGAACAGGTGCTGGCTGCGGTGGGGCGCTCGTCAGTTACTAACTGTCGAGCGGTTGGCGGTTTTCTTGACCTTGCCAGCAGTTAAAGTTGCTGTAATGGGCTATGCCCTTGATGGAAAATTGGAAGTAGACTGTCTGTCCAGCACTTATGGTAAGGACAGGCCCCACTTCCCTCTTTTGGTTAAGTGCTCACAGTACGACTGTGACTGGCACTGGTTAAACATGTTCACATGTTATGTGTTGGAATTTAATAAAGCTGGTTAAACATGTTCACATGTTATGTGTTGGAATTTAATAAAGCTGTGGCCTTGCCCTTTCCAACCTAATGGTTGTAAGTGTTTTATTTAATGGGGAAAAGGGCAAGGGTGGTTGGGGATTTGATCCCGTGGAGTTACGTTAATTGGGACCTAAGCCCATTGCCCCTCAGCAGTCATGCGCTGCTTTGGCCACAGAGATATTTCTTCACAATGAAAGTACCATATTTAATAGACTTTGCTAATGCAGATGCTAGAAAGCCAGAAAACTGGTATGGGTTGATTTTGAAGTTATAATTGCAACTGTTTACTATCTTGGCTTTCTATATAGAACACGGGGACTAAGATATTAGGTTTGTTACAGTCGCAATTCAATCTTTATTAGTGCCGAGCCTCTTGGTACACCTCCAAATGCCCCCTTATAACATGGCGTGACATCTGTTCCTCTGTTGAACTGGGAAGATGATCACAGCAGGTCCCAATTCTGAGAAAAGACTAGCAGACCTTTCAGCACCCACCCTTCTGTCACATCGAGTCAGGCTGTATGTGCCAAGCAGAAGCAACACGCAGGGTGATAGCAAAATTCAATTCAATAAATCATGAGCTCACTTCTACTATAGTAATTTGTCTTTCAAACTGGATTAATCATTTTAATGCTGTACTGGTTTTGAGTTATTACATAAAGCCCATCAGATTAAGAAAGCATTATTTCCAGAAAAGAATGCTGTCACTGATAATACAAGATAAATATATAGATGGAGTTACAGTATGCTAGTTGTATTCTTCTTCTTCTTCATTTTAATATTTTAATGAAATATGAGTTCTAATGCAGGAAAGGACCTTCATTGTGGTAATCTTTAGCACAGTGTTCTTAATCTATTAAACCTGGATACACTATATTAAGATACCTTTTTTTTTACTTTAAAGGGGAATTTAGCTAGGATGAAAATCACGTAGGGGCTTCCAGAATGCCAGGCTATGTGCGACTAATATTTCTTTTTTGATTATGAGCTCCAAGTGTAGCAGCATTCTGACAGTTACAAATCAGTCCCCTGTTACTGAAGGCAAGTCTTTATTTCTTGAAACTCCAGTGCTAGTTTGATGTCCACAACCCAAGGAAACAAAAATGTCTTGTCTGAGTTACGAGTCAAAAAAAAGCAGGAGCCTTTTTTCTTCCAAACGGTGAAAATTATAGCAGCTGTAAAGTTTTGTTAAAAAATATTAATTTTTTTCCATTAGAAGTCTGCCTAGATACAAGGATGTCATTCCCCCATTGCTGAATGGCTTTAATTATTCCTATTTTTTTTTTTTCAAATTGCTTACAGCCTACTATGCTATTCTTTGAACTGTCATCCAGTTAAAGCCGAAGTAAAATCATCGATTTAACGGTTTTAAAAAACAGTTACATTTCTGGCATGCTCCCAACTAAACTGACAAACCATCAAATGGCCGGTGTCTTAACCACTTCAATACAGGGCACTTTTACACCTTCCTGCCCAGACCAATTTTCAGCTTTCAGCGCTGTCACACTTTGAATGACAATTGCGCAGTCATGCTACACTGTACCCAAACAACATTTTTATCATTTTGTTCCCACAAATAGAGCTTTCTTTTGGTGGTATTTGATCACCTCTGGGATTTTAATTTTCTGCTAAACAAATTTAAAAAAGACCGAAAATTTTGAATCTTTTTAAAACATTTCTCCTTCACTGATGGGGCTGCACTGATGGGCACTGATAAGGCGGCACTGATGGGCACCGATGAGGTGGCACTGATGGGCACCAACATGCGGCACTGATGGGCACTAATATGCAGCACTGATGGGCACTGAAAGGCAGCACAGATGGGCACTGATAGGTGGCATGGATGGGCATGAATGGGCACTGATAGGTGCCACTGTAGACTAATAAATGTTACTGATGGATGCCAATTAGTGCCAAACAATAATGCTTGCCAATCAGTGATGCCTATTGTGGGCACTGATTGGCATCCATTGTGGGCACTGATTGGCATCCCTGGTGGTCTAGGGTGGCATACCTTGTGGTGACATCCCTGTTGGTCCTAGTGGCATCCCTGGTGGTCCAGTGTGGGCATCCTCGGGGGGGCTGCGCTGATAATCAATCAGCACAGACCCCCCCATCAGAGGAGCAACCGTTCGGCTCTCCTCTAATCGTGTCTTACAGATGCGAGTGAGGAAAAGCCGATCACTGGCTCTTCCTGTTTACACTGTGATCAGCCATGATTGAACACGGCTGATCACGTGGTAAAGAGTCTCCGTCAGAGATTCTTTACCTAGATCGGTATTGAGGGGTGTCAGACTGACACCCCGCAACAACGATCGCCGCAGTGGCTTGATATCCTGCCGGACGTCATATATATCAAAAAGCTTTTCTTCCAGAAGTTCATTTGTCAGACACTGATGTTGGACGAATTGGCCTGGCTTGCAGTCTTCGCTTTAATTCAACCCTATCGGGTTGAGGTTCAGACTAGTTCCTTTACCCCAAACTCGCTTATCCACACTATATTGCCAAAAGTATTCAGCCATTCCTCCACTCATTTGGTGGAGGGGGGATTATGGTGTGGGGTTGTTTTTCAGGGGTTGGGCTTCGCCCCTTAGTTCCAGTGAAGGGAACTCTTAAGGCGTTAGCATACCAAGGCAATTTGGACAATTTCATGCTTCCAACTTTCTGGGAACAGTTTGGGGATTGCCCCTTCCTGTTTCAGCATGACGCACCGGTACACAAAGCAGGTCCATAAAAACATAGACATAGATGAGCGAGTTTGGAATGACTGGCCTGAACAGCGGTCCCCAACCTTTTTGCTTTTTGGCATCGGGGACCGGCTGCCTGGAAGAAAATTGTGCCAAGGACCGGGGGGGGGGGGGGGGGGTCATGCGGGGGGTAAACGATATTTTTTGCGGGCAATGGCTGGTGTTAGAGCTTCAATCATCACAGCACCATACTTGATATGATGTCAGGGTGATTGAAGTGCATTATTTCTATTGCATTGTAGTAATAATAATAAATTAAATAGTTAAACTCACTATAATGCAGAATCCGTGGGAGCTCTGAGCGTGTCACTTGCCATGTCACCTTCCACCAGATGCGGAATGTCACTTGCCACGCTGCCTGCCACGTTTCCTGTCACCAGATGTGGGATGTCACTTGCCACGCTGCCTGCCATCACTGCATTGGTGGCAGCACTGGTCCATTTAGCACAGTGGTGGTTTCCAAATGTGCCTTTGCCTCGCCCCATTCAGAATAGCAGCAGTAGTTCTGGCTGTAGAATGGAGAGGAAATGGAGGTTGTCATTGCTCATTCTGAAAATGGCAGGTGCCTGGCTGCCATGTTGGTCTGAACCCCCCATGTAGATCTGAAGCTGTGCCATCAGTGGCTACACGCTGCTCCCAGGCACAGAGGATCAGACCCCAGGGACAGCCATGCACCATGCATTTTCAGGGTGATCACTGACAGATATCCAGCAAGCACTGTGAGTGAAGCACCCCTTGTTGTATGTCAGCCAGACCATGTAAGTCCCAGCACACCCCACCTGTACTCCCACACACAGCTCACCTGTTACTGATAACGTCACATCTCTGTGGGATCGCCCCTCTGGATGTAGCAGGGTGTCTCCCTCCTCGTACTGCAGCCGGTCTCACCTGGCAGAGAGAGGATCTGGGACTCCTTTGGCTGTCAGTCTCTGGCTCTGCCCTTGGCCATTCCTGATTAGCTGTCCAGGGGAAGGGGAGGGGGGGATCTGCGCCTCTGAACAAAGAGAGCTCTATGCTCAGTTTTCTCACAGCGAGAAGCTGCAGGAGAGCAGTGATGCGGGGCGGGCAGTGAGAGATGATGTCATCTCTCTGCTCCCCGCTGCACCTCTGACACTGAGGCTGACAGAACACCGGCTGTGAGGATGGAAGAGCGGTGATGCGGGGGGTTGAAGAGAGAGGTCATCTCTGCTTCCCCAGCTGCTCGCTTCTTCCATCCACCCAGCTCTCTCATGCCGGCTCTTTAATGCCGCCCGCCCGACTCTTTCATTCCACTTTCATTCCACCCGCCCAGGTGTCTCACACCCGCGGCCTGGCTGCAGAAAGGCCACGGCCTGGGGTTGACGACCCTTGTTCTAGAAGAATGGTCAAACATTCCCATAGACACACTCCTAAACCTTTTGGACAGCCTTCCCAGAAGAGGTGGGCCAACTCAATATTGAACCCTACGGACTAAGACTGGGATGCCATTAAAGTTCATGTGCGTGTAAAGGCAGGCGGCCCAATACTTTTGACAATATAGTGTATGTACTCCCATACCATACCCCCAGTTATGCAGACCATGAAGAATTAATAAGAAAAAAAAAAGATTAATTAAACCCACAAGAGATTTTTCACCACTGGTTTTCCTTTATAATGCTTTTTCTTAATAACAAATGCAATCATTTAGTGGTAAGAATAAATGTTTACTTATGTACAAGACTTTTGTTAGTTAAAGCATTTTTAAACCCAAAAGCAAACATTTATTATATTGCAGATTATCAAGTCTGTTGTTTTTCTAAAGAAGCTGCACTGGAGATGTATCTGTTACAGGGATGAGACAAACCATCCTAAATGGAACAAAATGTTTGCTGTAACTGCTTATAACATATTAGCTGGAGTTTGGCTTCAGTTACCAGTTAGTATACCTAAATCTGTTCATCCAACACTCCCCACCCCCAGACTGACAATGCTGATGTCTGCTGTGCCCCCTGTGCTCATTCATCCAGAGTTAGGTCATTCTAACACAAGGGGTATGTTAGTGGCTAGATCATCAGGTGAAAGAGGAAAAAGCCTAAAAAAATAAAACAAATACAGCCACCACATCTAATGATTTGTAAGTTACAATATATAAAAAAAAATGGATTTAGAGTTTTAGTACCACTTTAAATAGTGCATTTTGTTATAGATGTAGTGCTTCTCCTGTAGGAGCCACATGTGGAGGGGATGTTGCTTTTATTTTTTGGAGAACTTGGATAGGGATGAGGGAAGTGGTGGGATACTCCAAGATAAGAAGTATGTATAACTGAGGACTTAGGTAAGGCTGACCGCATAAAGCCTGCCCTCCTTTGCCTCCTCCCCCCATGGTCGTAGGCTTTCGTGTGACGTCATCTCCCGGTCCTTGCTAGTCAGTCGGCTGTTTTCGGTGGCGCCCGCTTCTCCCGGTGTTCCGACCGGGGACGAGGGGGTTTCGGCCACCTGACATCTCCTCTGGCTCCACTAGGGGGCCGCTTCTCCCGCCCACCCGATTTTCTTCCGGTGTCCCGCCGTGGGAGGGGTGGGGATCCGGCCGCCTGTCGGCCCCTCTTACCCCACAAGGGAGCCGCTTCTCCCAGTGTCCTGCCAGGGGAGGGGGGGATTCGGCCGCCTGACATCTCCTCTGGCTCCACAAGGGAGCAGCTTCTCCCGCCACCCGCTTCTCCCAGTGTCCCGTCGGGGGAGGGGGGGATTCGGCCGCCTGACATCTCCTCTGGCTCCACGAGGGAGCCGCTTCTCCTGCCGCCCGCTTCTCCCAGTGTCCCGTCGGGGGAGGGGGGGATTCGGCCGCATGACATCTCCTCTGGCTCCACGAGGGAGTCGCTTCTCCCGGTGTCCCGCCGGGGGAGGGGGGATTCGGCCGCCTGACATCTCCTCTGACCCCACGAGGGAGCCGCTTCTCCTGCTGCCCGCTTCTCCCGGTGTTCCGCCGGGAGAGGGGGGGGTACGTCTGCCTGATGGCTCCTCTGTCCATCAGATTTATATATATACATTTATATATATATATATATATCCTATATTTGGTGGCCACAGTCAGTCGCATCTTCCAGGGCTGAGATGGTAACATATTCCTTGGGTGATTGTGGTATTCAGGTCTGTCACCACTGGCTGGTCATGTACCTGTGGGGAGGTCCGGGGATGCCTTGGTTATGTTGCAGCAGCAGCTGCGGAATGCATGGGCAGGGTTTCCTCCTTCCATGCTCCTCGGGGTGGTATCTTATGTATCAAGCAGAAGTAAGGTATGTGTCTCTGAGGTGGGTGCAGCCTCTTTGGCTGTTTTTTCAAGGTTATTTTACGTGCTCAGGCAATTTTACGGTTTCTCAGGCAATTTTACGGTTTCTCGTGCAATTTACAGTTTCTCATGCAATTTACGGTTTCTCATGCAATTTTTCGCTTCTCATGTCAATTCACGTTTTTCCCATGTTGTCTTACGTTTCTCACATTTCCCATGTTTCTTACATGTCACATGTTTCTTACGTATCCCATGTTTCCCACGTTTCTCACGTTTTCCAATATTTCTCACGTTTTCCCATATTTCTCACGTTTTCCCATGTTTCTCACGTTTTCCCATGTTTCTTACGTATCCCATGTTTCTTACGTATCCCATGTTTCTCACGTATCCCATGTTTCTCACGTATCCCATGTTTCTCACGTATCCCATGTTTCTCATGTTTCTCACGTTCCCCACGTTTCTCACGTTCCCCACGTTTCTCACATTTCCCACGTTTCTAACGTTTCCCATGTTTCTCACGTTTCCCATGTTTCTTGCATATTCTCACGTATCCCATGTTTATAACTTTTTCTCATGTTTCTTGCGTGTTCTCACGTTTCCCATGTTTCTTGTGTGTTCTCACGTTTCCCATGTTTCTTGCGTTTCATGTCATAAGCCTTTACATGTAATTGCCTTTCATGTGCGGCATTTCCGTTAGCTAGTGCTTACATCCAGGATCTGTCACGTCTACAGATCCATACGGGCTGAGGTTTCGTTTTTAATTGATTGTCGTCCCACAATCTTCTCGCCTGTAGTCCATACGTCATACGTGCACTTTCACCATTACACCTTTACTACTACCCACCATGGTCTGTGGGTACCTTAGCCCTGAGTGTTCGTTTTTAATTTCCTGTCTTGGTGCTGCAGGTTGCTCGGGCTCGCTTACTGCATACAGTGGGGTGGTGTCGTCATTCGGTTCACATTCAGGCGCTATTGGTCTTGTCATTTCTGCACCCTCATCCTTAAGCCCCATAAACACGGTCGGATTTTCCCATGGATTTTCCCATGGATTCTGTCCGTGTGTAGGCACCATCGGACACCATCGGACAGTTTCCATCGGATTGTCCGACGGACAAAGTCCTATCTCCTGCTGGATAGATTTTTCGACAACAAAGTCCGATCACACCAAATCCGATCGTGTGTATCGAATTCCTGACGGACAAAGTGCCACGCATGCTCAGATCACATTACAAGACCAAAGCTATTGGCTACTAGCCTCTACGTAGTCCCGTCGTACGCAACAAACGTCACCACGTTCAGAATGATCGGATTTTCCGACAACTTTGTCTGACCGTGTGTACGCAAAACCAACATCAGACAAAGTACGACGGACATGATCCGACGGACCTGGTCCTCGGATAATCCGCGCGTGTGTATGGAGCTTTATACTTGTCAGGTACCAGGGGTATTGTTATGTCATGGGCTGGTGGTCTGTTATGTTCTCTGGTCATTTTTTACATAGCTGGGTTGTCTATGTTCTTCCACTGCAGGTTACCCATCACGTCTATGGGTTTAACAGATTGAGGTGATCGTTTTTCTCGTTTTCCCAGGTTTTCTCTCGTTGTTCATCGGTTCAGGTTCTCGTGCAACCGGCGTTTCTTAAGCAGGTTGCGTTTTTCTTGCAGCCTCGGTTCTTGTGCTGCTCAAGTTTCCATCAGATCGCGCTACTCATGTTCTCGTTCAGCCACGTTCCTTCACGCAGCTTACTTTCCTGTCACATGTTTCTCAGTCTGCTCACGTTTCTCTCGCAATTTATGTTCCTGACCCAGTTGTGTGTCATTTTCACGCTACCTTCAATTTCCTAGCTCTGTTCGGCCAGGAGTTGCGCTATAGTATGGAAATATTGGTAAGTCAGCCTGTTGCAGCTCCAGCAGCTTCTACTGGCTCAGGGGCTTTAGTGGATTCCGGAACCCTCTCGGTACCTAGGCCGGTATCAGTAGGCCCAGGTCTCGGACACAGATGCCGGCGTCACGCCTTCTCTTCGGTTTCTAGCATTTGTGGTGGATTAGGTTCCCATTGGGCTGACGCAACAGCCTTGATCGATAAAATCTTTGTTTTGTATTCCAGGAAGGCTCATGACACAGCTTGGGGTGTTTTCCAGGCTTTCCGGTCAAGGTTTCTTAGTCCCGATGGTGGAAATCCAGTTCCTATTCTGCTTTTCGTTTTTTTTTTTTTGCCTCTTCCAACTCGTATCGGCCTACAGCACTATCGGGGCGCATCTGGTGGAGACTCAGCATTGCATGTTGTTGGAATACCTTGATAGGCCTTTCTTAATTTTCGGCACACTCTATTTTAAGTCATCCTCAGGGATCCAGAAGAGTTGCCCTCCTGCGGTGCTCAGCAGACTTCCCATCGTGGGTTAAATTCTTTATGACATATCCGACATGCTCTCCAGGTCTCCTTTTCGTTGTGAACCAGCTTGATGCTCAAGGCAGTGCTTTATCTGACCTTTTATGGTTCCTAAGGCCAGGGGAGTGGCGCTTCTGGCCCAGAGTCTCGCATTCTTTTGGCCAATCAACTGGTTTAGCACCCCGGTCTTTTCTGTTACATCTGCATGCTCGCAAGACGCAGCATTCGGGAGGCAGCACTGTCATCAGGTTCTTGGAGCCTGGCAAGGCGTGGGCCCGGTGTTGGTTTTAAACCTGCCCGTCAGGGCCACATCTGATAACCCAGGGGGGTCCCCGGTTGCCTTTTCCTAGTGCTCCCCTCTCCGCAGCTCAATGCGTACTTCATGCATAACCCTTTTGGATAATCAGGTTCTGGACCCTAAAGCATACTTTGGCTATTTCATTCAGGATAGGAGCGGCTTCCGTGACTTTGCGCCAGGGGGTCCTGGCAGTATCATTTGTTTGAGTAGGTGGAGGTCGTCTTGTTTTCCTCTGGGTACGTCCCAGAGCCACTTTGGAGGTGTCATAAGCATTTGTCAATTTCGGCAGATTGAACGGCAATTCTGTTTGTGAGCTTTCATCCTACTGTGATTATTTTTGCCTCCTTTTAGGCATACTGACCACGTGACCCCTGGCACACCTCAGGTCAATGTTCTCATTTGCTCTTTGTTCCTTTCCTATACTATCCACAGATTGACTCTGAGTACAAAGGTAAGGCTGACCGCAGGTCAGCCTGTATTTGTAGGAGGAGTCAGGCTGCATAAAGCCTGCCCTCCTTTGCCTCCTCCCCCCATGGTCGTAGGCTTTCGTGTCCCACCCACCCATTCCCTTTTCTTTTTTCTTTCATTTCATTTCATACTTGGGTATGCCCCCTTTTAGGCATACTGACCACGTGACCCCTGGCATACCTCAGGTCAATGTTCTCATTTGCTCTTTGTTCCTTTCCTATACTATCCACAGATTGACTCTCAGTACAAAATCTTTCTTTTTGGTTAAATAGTAGTAGATTTAGTAGAGCAAAATCACTTTTCTTTAGTGGACAATATCCGGACATTAGCCTGGGTCCCCTTCCACTCCTGAGGAAGTCACGTAACTGTGAGGATATGTGTGAAGTGAGTGGAGCCAGGTGACGCAGCCGAAACCGGAAGTGACGCGGGAGCCTGCGAGCCCTGCTTCTGTCAGTTTTAGGAGTTTGAAGGCTTTTACTGTAATGTAAATGACTAAGTTTTCTTAGAATCTAAGATTTATTACCCCAGCTGTAGGGGACTGCGTAATTTGACCTAGTAAGAGAGGTCATAAATAAAGGTGAATGCATAGTTTGGAATCTGGTTGGGAATCACTGAAGCGCCAACACCTTCATTTGGCTCCTATTGCTATGGAGTCACATAATTAATGCAAGCACTAGCCCCTGCCATCTGGATCACATTGTTGAGAACCACTAAATGAACTGCACTTCATGGTTATAAATGTTTAACCACTTGCCGCCCACCCACCATCAAATGACGGAGGGGCGGTGCTGCTCTCGTTCTGGGATGACATATGACGTTGGCCCAGAACCGCCACTCTCATATGCCCATGGGGGGTGCGCATCGTGGTGTTTGCTGCTGCTGCGTTGTGTTGCTAGGACACGGCGCGACCCTGATCTCTGTAAAGAGCCATGGCCACGGCTCTTTAACTATGTGATCGGCTGTGTCAAATCACAGCCAGTCACATGTAAACACGGAGATGCCGGTAATCGGCACTCCTCGCCTCACACTGACAGAGTGTGTGGCGAAGAGAGCCGATCAGCAGCATCTCCTTGCAGGGGGACATCTACACATGTAATCAGGGTACTGATCATCAGTGCCCTGATTACAATATAACACCAGAAGTGACAGAAATCAGTGCAAGCAGTCAGTGCCCACCAGTGCCAACAATCAGTGCCCACCAGTGCCAGCAATCAGTGCCCACAAGTGCCACCGATCACTGCTAATTAGTGATGCAGGTCAGTGCTGGCTATCAGTGCTGCCCATCAATGCTGCCCATCAGTGCCACCCATCAATCCCACCTATCAGTACCCATCAGTGTCCATCAGTGCCCCCTATCAGTTCTCATCTGTGCCACATATCAGTGCCACCTATTAGTGCCCATAAGTGCGGCATATTAGTGCCTCCTCCTCAGTGCCACCTAATCAGTGCCCATAAGTGCCTCCTCATTAGTGCCCATCAGTACAGCCTATCAGTGCCGCCTCATCAGTGCACATCAGTGAAGGTGAAAAATTACTTATTTACAAAATTTACTGACAAACGAAGAAACCTTTTTATTTTTTCAACCTTTCCGGTCATTTTTTATTTATTTTTTGGTAAAAAAAAAAAAAAAAAACATCAGTGATTAAATACCACCAAAAGAAAGCTCTATTTGTGTGAAGAAAATGATTAGAATTTCACATAGTTACAGTGTAGCATGACCACGCAATTGTCATTCAAAATGTGACAGCAATGAAAGCTGAAAAATGGCCTGGGCAGGGAGTGTAATGTCCCGTACACACGGTCGGAAATTCCGACGGATTTTGTCCAGGACTGGTGTTGCATACACACGGTCGGACAAAGTTGTCGGAAAATCCGATCATTCTGAACGTGGTGACGTTCGTTGCGTACGACTAATTTGATCTGAGCATGCGTGGCACTTTGTCCGTTGCATACACACGGTCGGACAAAGTTGTCGGAAAATCCGATCATTCTGAACGTGGTGACGTTCGTTGCGCACGACTAATTTGATCTGAGCATGCGTGGCACTTTGTCCGTTGGAATTCTCTACACACGATCGAAAAAAGTCTGATCGGATTTTGTTGTCGGAAAATTTGAGAGAAGGATCTCAAATTTTTTACCGTCGAAAATTCCGATGGAAAAAGTCCGATGGAGCCCACACACGGTCGGATTTTCCAACAACATGGTCCGATCGGACATTGTGTTGCGTTTGTTAAAATATGATTTTTTTAAACATCAGACCTAACATTACATGGGAGAAATTACAAGTTTAGTTGATCAGATTCTCTGGTTTGAGTAGAATTCTCAAACAAATGCTGTTTTCATACAATGGTGTTAGATAACAAATTGACAGTTGAAGAGACTATTGTCTCGTCAGCTACAGTAAACATGCAACCAACAGTCCATTGTCTTTTTAAAACAGTTTGAGAGGGTGTCTCAACCTGAAAAGAATGACTGTTAATCGGTTGTTATGGAAACAAGTGTATAAACATTAAACTTTGGTCAACAAACTGGCATATAAAATGGGGTAGAGACACAGAGGGGGGACCGGAACACATCATGCTGTAACATCAGGACACACATCATCTTGCTGTAAGATCAGAAGAAGCCACTCATGATGATAGAAGGAAGCAACCTGGTCTCCAAGAAGAAATATTGCCAACGCAGATCATGAACATACAGTAACAGAAGTTAAGTAACCCTTTAAATGTATTTGTACTGTTAGACTTTAGGCTGTTCTATTTTCTAGGCATTTTGCTTGTTATAGATATCTGTCAGTCTTGTATTGTATTCCTAAGATTGTAATAGTTTTGTACAGCAGCTTTGTATAGTAAAAAGCACATTTATACACTGCAGAAGTCTCATCTTCCTTGTTATACCACAGAGTAACCTTGCTAGATAGACGCAAGCGATACATTTGGGGGCTCGCCCGGGATATACATTTGGGGGCTCGGCCGTGACTGTGCTATAGTTCAATTGAAGCAGAGCTGTTTTTTCTGTAGTGTGTAGCTTGTGCTAGGTAAAATGCTGCGTAAGCTGTTTGGGAAAAGCAAGGCTGTAGAGGGTTCTGGTGACCAGAAGGAAGTGTGCAGCTTACCTATCTGGGCCAGAGACAATGAGTGGGAGCCTCTTGCTAAAGAATTTGTGAAGTATGCTTCTCCCTTGAAGCTGACTTGGGGTGATAAAGTCTCAGATCATTTTGTAGATTTTAGCCTTAAGGGGTTGGATTTAAGTAAAAAAGAGAAGAGAACGGTGTCCAAATTCGGATGGTATTTTCTTCACGCATTTTACATCGAATCACATAGAAGGGAGAAGGCAGAGGCAGAAGTTAAGGTATTAAAAGACCAGCTAGCAGTTGCTTCAGAGTGTGTACGTTCAACTGCTAGTCGGGCTGATGATTTGCAAGAGCGGTGTGCAGCCCTCATGACCAAATCAATTAATGCCTTAAGGAAAAGGAAGGGCCGTAAACCTGTTAGTAAAGCCAGGGTACGTGCTATTGTCACATCCCAAAATTGGGACTGTGAGGATGTGCTCTCCTCAAATGATAGTGAGGATGAGGAGATAGAGTTTGATGTTTCGCATGATGATCTGCTAGTGCGAAAGAAAAAGTATGCCAGACCTCTCATTACTAAGCATAGGAAACGGCAACATGATAGAGAGGATGTGGCAGATGGGGAGGTGCATTATCGCAACCCCAGAGATGTTGAATTTGAAGAAGTACGGGAGTTTACACAAACTGAACTCCATGAGCTGGCAAAACAATACAAACAAAGGTCTGGGGAGCCTCTAGTGAGTTGGCTCCTACGCTTATGGGATGAAGGAGCAGACAGTGTTGTTTTGTCAGGTAAGGAAGCAGTGACTATGGGAGTGTTACCCCATGATCCACAATTGCGTCAGGCAATGCGAAAAGCCCAAGAGTTTAGCGTGAATTTTTCACTGTTAGACCTCGTTAGAGATGGAATAGTCTGAGTATACACTAGTCCTACTGACCTGGAAAATACCTACTCCTGGAGATCAATAGCAGAGGGTATTTCCAGGTTACGTGAGATGGGTTGTATAACCGGATTAAATACGTTTCCAGAATGGATGGGTCCAGATATGGAACCCTTTACGTCTGCTCTGCGCTCTAAGCTGATGAAGTCTGCACCATTTAATCTCAGGGCTCCCTCATAAATCCATGTCACTATCTACACTGACAGCTGGGCGGTTTTTAAAGGACTGACAACTTGGATGCCCACGTGGAAGTCCAATGAATGGATGATTCATGGAAAGGTGGTGTGGGGAGGCAAGGAAGTCTGGGACTACATCTGGAAGGAAGCTCACTCGCGCACCATAAATGTGGGGCATGTTGATGCACATGTACCCCTAGTCCCAGACTTTGAGAACTATAACAGAGTTGCAGATGAAATCGCCAAAGTGAAGGCAGTTGTGCCAATTGATCCTGTCTTGATGAACTTGGCCAACTGGGCCCACAAGCAATCTGGACATTTGGGGCAGAAAGCAACATATGAATGGGCACAGCAGAGAGGCTTGCCTATATCCATGGACATGATAAAGACTGTAATAGGGAACTGTACAGTGTGTGGAGAAGTGCGACAATGGCCATTACAAAAGTACTCCACCGGGTCGATTAAGAGGGGTGAGAGGCCTGCAGAGATATGGCAGATTGACTTCATCGGTCCCCTGCCCCGGGGAAACAATGGACTGAGATATTGTTGCACTGCAGTGGACACCTATTCAGGACTTATGCTTGTTCATTCTTGCTAACGTGCAGATCAAGCCACAACGCTTTAACTGCTACAGAAACTTGTCGTTGCTTATGGTTGTCCCAAGCAAGTCCAAAGTGATAACGGCTCACACTTCACCGGATCAACAGTACAGCAGTGGGCCAAAGATTCTGGAGTGTACTGGTTGTGCCACATCCCATACCATCCACAGGCAGCTGGTTTGATTGAAAGATACAACGGGCTATTGAAGGACCAGATACGCAAACTTACACCCACACATACACTAAGGGGGTGGGATCGGGTCCTCACACACGCAGTCATGTTGTTAAATTCTAGGCCAATAGCCAAAAGCACACCATATGAGAGGATGGTAGGGGCTGGGGCACAGATTCCACAGCTGGAGTGCAGAGTTCAGTATTTATGTAAGGTTCCTGAAAAAACAGGGCTTAACAGATACCATGTTACTGCTTCCCATGACATAGAAACCAAGAGTGACGTATCTGAAGCTGAAGCCTATCTAGGAATGAGAGGGAATCTGGCAGGAAGGTTTGAAGTTATATTTGCATTGGCAGATGAGCTTCAAGACAGTGGCTGGGACTCTGACTGGTTAGTTGATACTTCTCAGCAAGAGTGGAAAGTGAGGCTACATAACATAAAACCTTCCAAAATAAAAAGCAGTGATCTTCTGGGAAATATCAGTATATTTCCTCTCCTCCCTATTGATGTTCTTTGGGAGGGTCAGAAGTGGGTACAGGCAGGGGGCAAAGTGTTAGTCAGATATCCAGGCAAGAAGCCATTTAGAGGAGAGATCGTAGCTGAAGGGCCTGGATCTACTGTTTATGTATTATTAGAGGGAACAGATAATCCGCTTTGTTTTCCACTCCACAGGCTGTCTCCGATTTGATCCATAGGAAGACCAGAGAAAAGTGATTACAAGATGGAAAGAATGAGGGAAGATCGCAAGAGCTGTGGAGAGCAAGGCCTTTGATGTATTACAAGCCTGGACTTGTTTCTACAGAACTTTATGGACTGCAGACATAGTACAGTCCCTAGGATGGACTTTCTAATGAACCTTTTTTTTTTAAAGTTAAAAGACTGAAACATCTTCTCAATGACAGAAATTGGAGGGGTTGCATTCAAGGAAAATTAATGTTTAGAATGAGTTTTATTAGTAATGATATGGAGTCTGAAAGAAAAAAAAATCTAGGGCGGAATGTGTTGCGTTTGTTAAAATATGATTTTTTAAACATCAGACCTAACATTACATGGGAGAAATTACAAGTTTAGTTGATCAGATTCTCTGGTTTGAGTAGAATTCTCAAACAAATGCTGTTTTCATACAATGGTGTTAGATAACAAATTGACAGTTGAAGAGACTATTGTCTCGTCAGCTACAGTAAACATGCAACCAACAGTCCATTGTCTTTTTAAAACAGTTTGAGAGGGTGTCTCAACCTGAAAAGAATGACTGTTAATCGGTTGTTATGGAAACAAGTGTATAAACATTAAACTTTGGTCAACAAACTGGCATATAAAATGGGGTAGAGACACAGAGGGGGGACCGGAACACATCATGCTGTAACATCAGGACACACATCATCTTGCTGTAAGATCAGAAGAAGCCACTCATGATGATAGAAGGAAGCAACCTGGTCTCCAAGAAGAAATATTGCCAATGCAGATCATGAACATACAGTAACAGAAGTTAAGTAACCCTTTAAATGTATTTGTACTGTTAGACTTTAGGCTGTTCTATTTTCCAGGTATTTTGCTTGCTTATAGATATCTGTCAGTCTTGTATTGTATTCCTAAGATTGTAATAGTTTTGTACAGCAGCTTTGTATAGTAAAAAGCACATTTATACACTGCAGAAGTCTCATCTTCCTTGTTATACCACAGAGTAACCTTGCTAGATAGACGCAAGCGATACAGACATTTTCCGGCGGAATTTCCGACCTTGTGTACGGGGCATTTGTGCCCGGTATTTTTAATGACTTTTTTGAAGGCCTATACCTATACTATATTTGTTTGCACTGAAAATGTTGTTTGGAGGAAGTTATATACTGTATGTAAAAGCACTCTAATGAAATCTTATGCAAGTCAGGGTATAAAGTTTATATGCTGATGGTATAATATATACAGCACAGAGGGTTTATGCGCAGCAACAGTTACACTTTTTATAACTAGGCACCAGAGGGGTAGCTAGAGCACAAGGTCCCCTTTTTTTAGTAATGTCTGTACTCACAAGGCCCAAGGACAGATGGATGCCTCCTTACAATCTTCCAAGTGATGCCCTCCAGTGATCCCAGATAGATCTCTGGCAGACAGCTCCCCTCAGTCAGCTTCTTCTAGGAACCCAGGTCTCTGCATTCCACTCACCTCGACCACAGGGTTTTACCATGCTTTAACTTTACGTATGAACGAGCCCTAAGGGTGCCACTGCCAAGTTCAACTAAGGGCTCGTTCATAAGTGCAGAAGGCATTGCTGCTCCCCTGAAAAGTGATCCGAGTGTGTTTGACAGGAGGTGAGGAGGCCTCTGAACTGAACCCACGATTGCCATGAAATGCACGTGATTGCGACAAGGTAGTGCAGCAATTAGAGATTTAAATCAGGTGTGAGGAGGTGACACTGTGCCCGGTGAGCTTTGAATTCTCCTAAGTTGTTCAGGTAGGTCTCTACCTCTTTAAGGTTACCTACCCCTGCTTTACATAGTTTGTTTGGGCGGGCTTGGCAGGTGTTCGCCCCGCCGAACGACCTGCAATGCACCGCGAGCTGCATGGTACATTCTGAGCCCTTGTTGGGCAAAGCTTTGCTAAATCAGGGTGCAGTGAATAGCTGATTGTTAAGGAGCGGGCCGGAAAGCCTGATGCAGCTTTCTTAAAGCGTCCTGTAAAGCGTCCTGTAAAGGTAAAAGTTTTTTCACCTTAATGCATTCTATGCATTAAGGTGAAAAAACATCCGAGAATGCCGGCCCCCCCATCCCCCCGTTTTACTTACCTGACCCCTCGAAAGTCCAACGCTCCCCCCCACATCCTCTTCGCCGCTCACCCTGGCCGTTGATTGGCTAGAGTAGATGGATTGAAGGCAGCGCAGCCATTTACTCGCGCTGCTGTCAATCACATCCAATGACGCGACGCGCCAGGGGGAGGGGCCGAGTGATACAGTGAGTGGCTACGGCCTTCAGCTGTATCACGGGAGTGCACCTGCAAGCACTCCACACTATGCGAGGGAGCTCGCATGAAGTTGTTGGAGTCCTTGCGGGGGGAGCCGAGACAGCCGCGAGGGACCCCGGAAGACCAGGTTCGGGCCCACTCTGTGCAAAACAAGCTGCACAGTAAGCTTCCCGCTGACAGCTAAATAAAAAAAAAATTCAAATAAAAAACAGCGTGGGATCCCCCCAAAATCCATACCAGACCCTTATCCGAGCATGCAGCCTGACAGGCCACATGCCCTCAACATGGGGGGGGGGGGGGGGTGAGTGCTTTGGAGCAGGGGGGCTCTGCCTACCCTGGGCTGTGGCTGTGGGGGTCGGCGGGCAGGGGGCTTATCAGAATCTGGTAGCCCCCTTTAACATGTGGGCCCCCGGATCCCGCCCCCCCATGTGAATGAGTATGGGGTACAGAGTACACCTACCCATTCACCAAAACAAAAAAAAAGTGTCAAAAAGTTATAAAAACACAGAGACAGTGTTGTGAGGCATACTAGCACATTATGAAACTGCCTTTTTAGGTTTAAAAAAACAAAAACAAAAAAAACACTCAGCGGTTTACTACTGCTTTAAAGTGCACTAGTTTATTGAAAATGCTGTTTTTCCTGACATTTTTTAAATGCGTTTAGGCGTTTAGCTGCGTTAGGGGATTTATTCATTTCATTGGCCGGAGTTTTAAATGATTCTGGCTACTGAAATAAATAAACGCTCAAGCCTAGCACTTTTAGCATTGTTTTGCCGTATTTGCGTTTCTTATTCCCAAATGCTCCTCTCTTGAATGCTATTCTTCTGCAGTAAGGAGAAGGAGCTTTGACTGCCTCTAAATGCTGCTCCTAAACTCCTCTTAGGCTCTGTTCACATCTTGGCATTGCTATTTTACAGGCATTTTTTGGGGCGTTTTTGAGCGACGTTTTTTTTTTCTTACGGTGACAACGCTCACATGTGAACAGGGGCCATTGAAATGAATGGGATTTGTCTTGTTGGGCATTTTTGGAGCTGAGGCGTAGAGCAGAAAATCGCCCAAAAATGCCAAGGTGTGAACGGAGCCTAAAAAACCTATGGGGTTTATTTACTAAAGGCAAATCCACTTTGCACTACAAGTGGTTGGAAGTGAAGTCACTGTAGATCTGAGGGGAAGATCTGAAATGAGGGGAAGCTCTGCTGATTTTATCATCCAATCATGTACAAGCAAAAATGCTGTTTTTCATTTTCCTTGCATGTCCCCCTTAAATCTACAGTGACTGCACTTCCAAGTGCACTTGCAGTGCATTTGTAGTGAACTGATTTGTCTTTAGTATGTAGCACCCTGTAGTTTAGGCAGGGAGCTCCTCATATATTTACTTGCAAGGAGTAGTTATCCTGGTTGATTGATAGAGATCTATTGATTTATCCATAAGTGTGGCCTTGTTGCACTTTTCTCTTCTACCACTAGGTGGCCTGGTACTTGGTGGTACTAGATATGAGAAGGGGAACCCAAGGTCAGGTTATGGGTATGTGGGGTATCTCAGCCAATGGGCAGGGGTTTTCTTGAATCCCTTGGCCTCCTGGGAGTCAGGTGATCAGTGTTCTGTGCCACCTGGATGGCTGTCTGGGTGGACGTGTATCGTATTGCCCGGGCTGCAAGCCAGAGATGGGGCCTATCCCGGGCACATCTGGCTCCTAGGCTGTCTGAGGGCCTATCCAGAAGCAAGAGAACAGCGCAGGCTTGGGAATGCGGCTTGCAGTCCAACCAAAAGTGATGGTTCTGTCGGCCGGAGAATCTGTCCTGGTCGGAGGTAGAGGGGAAGCTGTCGCCAGTAAGGGACTATCCGACTTATTACCAGGGACCACAGTGAGTAACTGAAGCAAGTATCGGTGCAGTATTCTCACCAACCGGGGATGGTGAAGAATCAGGAATCTTCAGTGGGAATCAAGCCAGGGACCCAGCCAGTGGAGGTGACGCTTGCAGAGCAGCCTTGTGTGTCAAGCTAGGGACCGAGCGGGCCAGCGTGGGTGAAGCCTGAGAGGTATCTAGAGTGCCAAGCCAGGGACCCTGCAGAGAGGCGGGGGTGACGCTTGAGGAAGATACCACCGTGACGATTGAAGGAGCTCAAGGGATTCAGTGACAGTGAATCAGAGGGTCTAATGAGAGACTGGGAGCTCAGTGCATGGAAGAACTACAAGGAGAAGTTGTAGTGAAGCTGAAAGGATTGTTACGCTTTGTGTTAGGAACTGTAAAGCCCCATACACACGGTCGGACAATCCGCGGACCAGGTCCGTCGGATCATGTCCGTCGTACTTTGTCCGATGTTGGTTTTGCGTACACACGGTCGGACAAAGTTGTCGGAAAATCCGATCATTCTGAACGTGGTGACGTTTGTTGCCTACGACGGGACAACGTAGAGGCTAGTAGCCAATAGCTTTGGTCTTGTAATGTGATCTGAGCATGCGTAGCACTTTGTCCGGTCGGACAACCGTACACACGATCGGGTTTGGTGTGATCGGACCGGGTTGACGGCAAATCTTTCCAGCAGGAGATAAGACTTTGTCCGTCGGACAAACCGACGAACACTGTCCGATGGTGCATACACAGGGTCTGATTTTTCAACAACATTGTCCGATCGGACAGAATCCATGAAAAAGTCCGACCGTGTGTATGGGGCTTTAGACTGTTGCCATAGGAGACAGTGTTCTGTCTCAAGGACATATAGCTAAACCTTCTTGTCCCATAAACTTCATATACCATATTTCTTTGATCTAAGTTTTATTAGAACAAGCCAGGTGAAACTACAAAATAACAGAAATAAACCTCAATAAGTACAATATTGCATACATTACAGCATACATTACAGAAACAACGATCTACAATATAGAATGAGATAGTAAAAACTTACTTTTTAAGTTCTCTAAGGGGTGATGGCGATAGATTGAGAATTACATGTCTTGCTTCCTGAGTATCTTCTCAAAGAATGGTCGCTGCTTCACTTCCTGTGAAGATTCTACCCAGAATTCCCTGCTTACTAACAACTTCCTTAACTACACATAGTAAATCAAACAAACAGAACAACTGCAGTAATACCAAAAAAGAACACTAGATGAAGCCTGCACTCCAAATATGATTGTCTTATGTAAATTACAATTATTACATGTAATTTTAACAACACAGGTACAGATAATCAGCATAGACATCTGGTGGACAGAACAGACAGCATTCCTGCATGTGTAGATGTGGCTTCTTGCTGGAGGCCTTTCCCTGCACGGCTGTTTTCCTATTGTAAGTCTTGGAGTCTGCTAATTGAATTTGCAACTACTTAAGGCTGTCCTGGCCCTAACCCTCTTTCCCCCCAAAATACAAAAAGGACTGTTAAGAGAAATAAAACCTCTTTTACACCCAAGAAGTATCTGGCATCTAATGACTTTCACCATCTTTGCACTCACTATGCCTCACAACCCACTACATACAGAAGAATGTCAGCTATCTCTGGCTCTGGAGGTTCTCATTGGACCAAAGGAGGCCTGGGACCTTGCTACAAGTAAATAAACCCCATGTGTGTATGGACACTAGGCTTTTATTGAGGTGCATAAAACTCCAAATGCCCCAAAAATGTCAGTTTAGAAGCACCAGTGTACATGAGGCCTCAGGAAAATTCAAATTGCATACTCAGTGAAAGTACATTTCACTTGCCCTTTTAAACTAAGCCCTTTTTTTCTCCTTGCCAAACCACAAAAGAAGAATGAAAGCAAGATGTAACAATGCGGTATAATTATATAACCAGGTGATACCCCAACAAAGTACACAGTCCCTGGAGGTGGGAGGTCAGCAATACTCACAGACAAATGCAGCTATTCAACAGGCTGTAATCCACACCACAGGTAGCTATGTGCTTAGAAAACCCTGACTTTAATTCAGAATAGAATCTGTCTGTCGCGCTCCTTTCAAAGGTGACTTGCCTTTTTTTGTTTTTGATGTTACACTGAGGTCAACTATTGTACCTTTTTACATTTTTTTTTTTTTTTTTGTTATTTGACTGATCAAGTTATTTTATATAAGAGGTTACTGTGACAGTCGTCTGTTAAAACCGAGACAAGTGAGACACGCAGATTTCCTTTTCAAGTATGTTCACCGGTTTGTTACAGAACCCATAATTAAGGGTTAACTCCAGTTTCATGAAAAAAAATATAACAAATAAAAAAAAAACGAATATAGCGTATAAAATTGTTACACAAGCCATATTGTAATTTAACTGCTTCAATACTGGACAGTTTTACCCCCTTCCTGCCCAGGACCATTTTCAGCATTCAGCGCTGTCACACTGAATTACATTTGTACGATCATGCAACACTGTACTCATATGACATTTTTTTCACACAAATAGAGCTTTCTTTTGGTGGTATTTAACTACTTCAATACCAGGCACTTACACCCCCTTCCTGCCCAAGCCAATTTTCAGCTTTCATCGCTGTTTAAATGACAATTGCGCGGTCATGCTACACTGTACCCAAACAGAATTTTTATCATTTTGTTCCCACATAAAGAGCTTTCTTTTGGTGTTATTTGATCACCTCTGCATTTTTAATTTTTTGCTAACAAATCAAAAATTTGGAAAATAAGTATGGTTTCTCCTTCACTGATGGGCACTGATAAGGCGGCACTGACGAGGCACCAATGAGGTGGCACTGACGGGCACTGATAGGCGGCACTGATGGGCACTGGTAGGCGGCACAGATGGGTGGCACTAATATGCAGCACTGATGGGCATTGATAGGCGGCACTGATGGGAACTCATGGGTGGTACTGGTGGGCACTGATGCGCGACACTGATGGGCACTGAAAGGCTGCACTGATGGGTACTTATGGGTAGCACTGATAGGCGGCACTGCTGGGCACTTATATGTGGCACTGATAGATGTCATTAATAGGTATCACTGATGGCACTGGCAGGCATTGGGGATGGGCACTGATTGGCATTTTCCTGGTGGTCTAGGGTGGCATACCTGGTGGTCCAGTGTGGTGGCCATCCCTGGTGGTCCTGGCGGCATCCTCGTAGTCCTGGGTGGGCATCCAAGGGGGGGCTGCACTGATAAACAATCAGCACAGACCCCCCCTGTTGGGAGAGGAGCCGCTCGGCTCTCCTTTATCGCGTCTGTCAGACGCAAGTGAGGAAAAGCTGATCAACAGCTCTTCCTGTTTACATTGTGATCACCCGTGATTGGACATGGCTGATCACGTGGTAAAGAGCCTCCGTCAGAGGCTCTTTACCGAGATTGGTGTAGCGGTGTGTCAGACTGACACACCACACCACGGATCGCCGCGATGCACGCCCCAACGGGTGTGAGAGAGCAGCCGCTCTGGAGGGCCGTCATATGACGGCCAGTGGGCAGGAAGAGGTTAATCACCACTGGGTTGCTTTATTTTTTTTCTAAATAAACAAAAAAAATCATTTAATAAAAATTGGAAAAAAAACAGCATTTCTTTTCGTTTCTATTATAAAATTTTGCAAATAAATAATCTTTCTTCACAAATTTAGGCCAAAATGTGATCTGCTTAATTTCTAAGTGAAAATAACCCAAATCAGTATATATTATGTAGCTTGCAGGAAAGCTACAGAGAAGACAAACTATGGTATATACAATATATTTGAAAATCAATCAATCCTAATGTACTGACTAAATAAGCCTGTATGCCTGTGCATACATCAATAAATGAACATGTGCATAAATAATGTTCAGACGGACAAAAACCTCATATCATGCCCCGTACACACGATTGGAAATTCCCCCAGCAAAAGTTCGATGTGAGCTTTTGGTCGGAAATTCCGACCGTGTGTATGCTCCATCGGACTTTTGCTGGCAGAATTCCAGCCAGCAAAAGATTGAGAGCAGGTTCTCTGATTTTCGGTTGGAAAAAGTTTTGATTGTCTGTAGCAATTCCGACGCGCAAAAGTCCTACGCATGCTCGGAAACAATTTGATGCATGCTCAGAAGCATTGAACTTTATTTTCTCGGCTCGTGTAGTTCAGAGAACTTTTGTGAGATCGTGTGTATGGAAGCCAAGCTTGAGCGGAATTCCATCGGAAAAACCATCCAAGTTTGTGTGTACGCGGCATAAATGTACACAAAAAAAACATTAGTGAAAGACCATCCAAAATAAATTGAATCTGTAATATAACTCATCTGTGTCCAATAACTTATCTTCTATATAAAGTGGGCACAATTTATTTCGGCACACTGTCATGGGCACACTGAAATCTAATGCGGAGGTAAAGAACTGGGTTAAGCTGGTTTTTCCTAGGTTTACTCCCCCTTTAGTTAATTTGGGCACACCTGTGGACAGGTACATTGTGGTCAATGGTGTGCAGGAGTTTTTGCCAGAGACCTGAGGGCCTCAGTATATAAGGGGGCTCTGGCAGATTGTTGGCCTTTTGGCTGGACGGAGTGAGCATAAGGAGCTAACCAACCACCCCTGCCCATCGCAAGCAATATTATGAGGTTCGTCACTTCTGTATCAAAGGAGGACTTTATCAGTATTGGATGTTACGTTTTGCTTGAGTTATTATGGCTAAACATTGTCAGTTTTGTTATATGCTAATATAATTGTATTATTATGTTATTTTCTAAATGGTCTGAATATTTTAAAACCAGTAAAAGCCATGGCTAATTTACACCAATTTTGTGTTCTGTGTCCTTTTATCATATATGTATTGTATGGTTGTATTTGGAGTTATCTTTGTGTCATTTGTGCAGAGTGCAACCGCATGGGCTAGCAAATGATTTGTCTAATGCCGCGTACACATGGTCGGAATTCTCGTCGGAAAAAGCTCTGATGGTTTTCCCGTCGGAATTCCGACGGAATTTCGCTCAAACTGTCTTGCCTACACACGGTCACACCAAATTCCGACGGTCAATAACACCACGCCTTAAAAAACGTTCGACTGCACTATAAAAGGGAAGTTTAATGCTTCTGAGCATGCGTCAAATTGTTTCCGAGCATGTGTCGGATTTTTGCGTGTCGGAATTGCATACACACGATCGGAAAATCTGATAGAAAGGTTTTCCGTCGGAAAAATTAAGAACAGGTTTTCAATCCAAAGTCCGTCGGAAATTCCGACAGAAAAAGACGGAAAATCCGATGAAAAGCTCCCATCGGACTGTTTCCATCGGAAATTCTGACCGTGTGTACGCGGCATAACACTTTCTGCGCAAATTAGTGTGACATAAAATATTGCAACGATTTTGCATTTGCACTTACTAAGGAGCTTTTTATTATTATTACGGATTGTGTGGGTACATTTACCCTTTTCGTTATTGTTTGTGCAAAAAAATTTTTTTGCTGCAAGCCTGGGACTTGTAGTGCACCAGCGTTTATTTTTTATTTTTATTGATTGATGTTGCTTTATTTTAGTGCTGCTTATCATTCTTACAGTGATTTAGTTTAAATCACCTTTATAGTCACTCTGCAGCCAATTATTTCTCGGATCTATATGCACATTTACTTTTACCTTTGCACTTCCAGAACCATTATTGGTTCTTTATCTTTCACATTTTGCACGTCGCACTGTGCACTTTAGTTTTCATTGAATGTATTGGTCTATAGAAGACTTTGTTCTATTGATTTTAGACCATTCACCACAATCTTATTGGATTTCCATTATTTCATTACCATCATCGATTTTCATGATTTTATTCTAGCACGCTTATTTTCAAGCACGTATATTTTATACTCAAGATTTTATTATTTCAGCACGCTGACCTTCAGCACGTTCAGATTATTATTCACATTTTATTCACATTTTATACCCACATTTTATTACTACTAAGGAATTATATGTATTTATATATTTATTTATTTATGTGGTATATTATTTGTTAAAGGTCACCCATCTTTTGGATATTGGAAGAATTTAGATTATTTATTTAGGGGTTAGCGCCACATACCCCCCATTATAATTGCAACGATTGCCGTTTTATTCTCTACTGTCTCTGCTAAAAATATATATTTAATGTTTGGGGGTTCTAAGTTATTTTCTATAAAATACAGATTTTAACTTGTAAGCAACAAGTGTCAGAAAAAGGCTTAGGCATGAAGGGGTCAATAAAAATCTCTTAAAGCAGATGACTTTGCTCTGCAACTTCCTTACGACTTGATCCAACTTTGGATGCTATTTAGGAGCCTGTATAAGGGCTGAAATTGCACCCAAGTCGGACCAAAGTAGTGCAGGAACCTTTTCTAAAGTTGAAGCGACTTGTGTACACATGGGCCGAATATTGACCAAAATCAGCCGTTACAGTAGAAACTGGCAACATTTTGGCCCATGTTTACAGGTGTTTGTCCAACAGACGACCAGCTTCTGTCAAATGCTGGAAAGCTAGCAGCAGATCTGCATCCGATCAGCACTGGCAGCCAATGGCTGTGAGCGCTGACTGGTGTGTTCTGGCGCATGCGTGCGTGGGGTGATCCCCCTATTAGAACACAATATCACAGTAGGGAAATTGCTATACTAACATGGCATAGTTAGTACAGAGACCTCCTCAGTTTTTTCATTCAGCCGGGTTAAATGAAAAAAAAAATTACGATTGCGGAAGCATTCATGTTTTTACCTCTAATGCCGTGTACACACGATCGGAAATTCCACCTGCAAAAGTCCGATGAGAGCTTTTGGTCGGAAAATGCGACCGTGTGCTCCACCAGACTTTTGCTGGCGGAATTCCAGCCAGCAAAAGATTGAGAGCAGGTTCTCAATTTTTTGCGGTCGGAAAAAGTTTTGATCGGAAATTCCGATCGTCTGTACTAATTCCGACGCGCAAAATTCCTACGCATGCTCGGAAACAATTTGACGCATGCTCGGAAGCATTGAACTTCATTTTCTCGGCTCGTCGTAGTGTTGTATGTCACCGCGTTCTTGACGGTCGAAAGTTCAGCAAACTTTTGTGTGACCGTGTGTATGCAAGCCAAGCTTCAGCGGAATTCTGTCGGAAAAACCATCCAAGATTTTCCAATGGAAAATCCGCTCGTGTGTACACAGCATAAGAGTGAGGTGTGAACTTATTCTTGAATGTAAAAAAAGGTGAACTTATCCTTAAATGTACATGTTTATGCACTAATCTGTAAGAAAAATAGGTAATGGTTTATGCTGAATGTCTGCACCGTTAAGTTAATTGTGGTACTAAATACAATCAGGGAGATTTCAGTTGCGGTAAATGTATAGAAACGATTGTCTCCAAAAGCACTCTTTGTTTATGAACAACTAAATGCATTCACTTATTGTAGTGTCCATTATGAAAATGCCTCTAAAACCCAACTCCAGAAAAAAATAGCTGTTAGGCCCCTTTCACACTGGGGTGGTTTGCAGGCGCTATTGCGCTAAGAATAGCGCCTGCAAACCGACCCGAAATAGCTGTTGCTGTGTCTTCAGTGTGAAAGCCAGAGGGCTTTCACACTGAAGCGGTGCGCTTGCAGGACGCTGGAAAATGTCCTGCAAGCCGCATCTTTGGCTCGCTGTAGGAGCAGTATATTTACCGCTCCTGTAGCGCCCGTTCCCATTGGAAACAATGGGGCAGCGCTCCGAACCCGCCCGCAAAACGCAGCTGCAGCGGCGGTTTGCGGGCGGTATTGACCCTTTTTCGGCCGCTCGCGGGGGGTAAAACCACCCCGCTAGCGGCCGAAATGCGCCGCTAAAACGCCGGTAAAGCGGCGCTAAATATAGCGCCGCTTTACTGCCAGCGCCCCCACCGCTCCAGTGTGAAAGTAGCCTAATGATCAGGGCTTGTTTACACTCGCTTCAAAACAGGACGTTTGACCAGTGCAGCGCCATACGGGGCGCAGGGGCGCCGCCCCCCCATCCATATGTCCTGACCTCTAATCTCCATGCAGGGCGCCGGACGCATGGATTCCAATGGGGTTCTTTTTTTGAAGCATGTGATTGGAGCCAGAGGCTCTAATAGGCTTCAAAAAAGGGTGGGCTCGAGAAGCGGGTCATTTACCAAAAAAATATACCACCAGCTGCCACTGCGTTTGACACGTGTCCTGTTCACATTGTTGTGTTTGCTTTGCTTCGCTTTGCTTCAAAAGTGATACTCTCGCTTTCATCTTGCTTCAGTGCTTCTCCAAAGCCCCTATACAAGTCTATTAGAGCGCTCCTTAACCGTACCTGCAGCGGTACAAGTGCTTTCATTCAACGTTAGCTTTGGTTTTATTACACAATTATTACATTATTATCACTTCTCCTTTTGAACAAATAGAAAACCATGTTGAAGCGGCAAATGATTTAACCTCTTGCTGACCGCTCCACGTATATATACTGCGGGGCGGCAGCTCTTCTGCGCAAAATCACGTACAGGTACGTGATTTCATGCTTCCAGGTCTGCGGTACGCACATGTCCCGCTGACGACCAGCTCCCCTTGTGATTGGACACAGCGGGAGCCAATCAGTTGGTCCAACAGACCCAGTGTCTGCCAGGACCTGCCATTCATTCCCGAGAGAGGCAGAACTGCGGTCTGCCTATATAAACAAGGCAGATCGCTGTTCTGTGACAAGGGAAGACAGAGATCCTGGATCTCTGTCATCCCACAGTTATAGCATCCCATCCCCCACACAGTTAGAAGGCACTCCCTAGGAACACATTTAACCCTTTGATCGCCCCTGATGTTAACCCCTTTCCTGCCAGTGTCATTAGTTCATTAACAGTGCATATTTTTTAACACTGATCACTGTATTAGTGTCACTGGTCCACAAAAAAGTGTCAAAAGTGTCTGATTTGTCCGCCGCAATGTTGCAGTCCCGCTATAAGTCGCTGATCACCACCATTACTAGTAAAAAAAATGTTTACATTTAAAAACCACCACGAACTTGACTCCATCAGGGACCTCGCACGTCTGCTGTTATAAGAACAGTTTAAAAAAACTTGGACCGCAAAGTCTGTGTTTTTTTTCCGCAGCATTCCAGGATTGGATTGAGGAGAATAAATCTATAAATATATGGGTAGTAGATGAAAAAGGTAAGCACGCACTACATCCCAGTTAAACAATTATTGCAAGATTCTGGAAGTAAGGGATTTTTTTTTGGTGCATGTAAAGACTAGGGATGAGCCGAACACCCCCTGATTCGGTTCGCAGCAGAACATGCGAACACCGTTAAAGTCTATGGGACACAAACGTGAAAAATCAAAAGTGCTAATTTTAAAGGCTTATATGCAAGTTATTGTCATAAAAAGTGTTTGGGGACCCGGGTCCTGCCCCAGGGGACATGTATCAATGCAAAAAAAAGTTTTAAAAACTACAGTTTTTTCGTTAGCAGTGAAACAATAAAAATGAAATATTCCTTTAAATATCGTGCCTGGGGGGTGTCCTTAGTATGCCTGTAAAGTGGCGCATTTCTCCCATGTTTAGAACAATACCACAGCAAAATTACATTTCTAAAGGAAGTGTCATTTAAAACTACATGTGGCTGTAATGTATTGTCGGGTCCTGGCAATATAGATGAAAATCATTGAAAAAAACGGCAACCAAATAAAAAAAAAAATGGCGTGGGGGTCCCCCAGGCACTATATACTCTGAACAGCAATATATATACTATACGCCCTGCCCTATATAATCTGCAGAAAATTGGGCCTTAGGTGTTGGTGGTACCAGTACACTGTAAGCCCTCACAGTAATGCCCCGTACACACGGTCGGATATTCCGACCACAAAATCCGTCTGATTTTTTCCGACGGATTTTGTCCGACACTGGTGTTGCATACACACGGTCGGACAAAGTTGTCGGAAAATCCGATCATTCTGAACGTGGTGACGTTCGTTGTGTACGACGGAACTACGTAGAGGCTAGTAGCCAATAGCTTTGGTCTCGTAATTTGATCTGAGCATGCCTGGCACTTTGTCCGTCGGAACTCTCTACACACGATCGGAAAAAGTTAGATCGGATTTTGTTGTCGAATAATTTGAGAAGCAGGATCTCAAATTTTTTCCGTCGAAAAATTCCGATGGAAAAAGTCCGATGGAGCCCACACACGGTCGGATTTTCCAACAACATGGTCCGATCAGACATTTTCCCGGCGGAATTTCCTACCGTGTGTACGGGGCATTTGTGCCCGGTATTTTTAATGACTTTTTTGGAGCCCACACACGGTCGGATTTTCCGACCGTGTGTACGGGGCATTACTCTTGGTGAGCACAGGAACGGCTGTGAAATACTATATCAAAAATTGTAATTACATGCCCCTGTTAAACAGGGGCAGAAAAATTGTGTCTTTGGTGGTGGTAATACCAGAACACTGTAAGCCCTCACAGTTAATCTTGTTGGGCGCAGGAACGGGCCCTGCTGTGAAATATTATATCAAGAATCGTAATTACATGTCCCTGTTAAACAGGGGCAGAAAAATTAGGCCTTTGGTGGTGGTGCCACAACTCTGTAAGCCCTCCCAGTTACTCTTGTTGAGCGCAGGAACCGGCCCTGCTGTGAAATATTATATCAAGAACTGTAATTACATGTCAGTGACCTCATCCTCCCCTCCCTCCACATCACTGGAACAAACTTGACAGTATGTTGCAGCTGGGGAACATGACTGCCAGTTTCTTGACCTTCTGTGGCACCCCTTCTCTCTAGGCTCACGTTACTCCCTTTCTCAACCTGGGAACCAACATCGGAGCCTTCAAATCGATGCGCATCCTCCAGCAGCATGTCCCCCACACTGTGGTCGAATAATTCTGGGGACTCCTCCGTGCATGATGGTGGAGCTACGGAAGGAGTGACTGTGGACAAGGAGCCGGTGGAATAGGCTGCTTTGGAAGGCAAACTACTCTGAGCCTCAGTGACAGAGGATGAGGATGGCTTTGTTATCCACTCCACCAACTCGTCTGCATGTTCTGGCTCAATAACACTGCCAGCAGCAGAAAAAAAGGACAAGCGTGCCTCACGATCACCTGCAGAGGATGCGCCATGTCCAAGACCACCACTGTTGACTGTAGACACAGAGGCTGCTTGCCCTCTTTTAGTGGCCTGTCAGCATCTGCCTCTCCTTGGTGGCCTTCCAGGCATGATGTATAATTTGTTTTGCAACACCACACTACATTGTATTAGATACTGTGTACACCACCAGAAGTGTAGTAGAAACTGTTAGACATGTGCATTAGTTTTTGTCCGAATGCATTTTCGTCCGAATTTCGGGTATTTTCATTATCGCTTTAACAAACGATAATGAACGTGCAGAATCCGAAAACCGAAAGATGCGACATAAACAAATGCTTTATTTTCATTTTGTCACCAGTTCGATATAGATAGGAGATTCGACATGGCGCTGACAATAGCTATCTGTGTCCATCGAACCTGTGGTCAAATGTGCCTAACCTTAGCTCTATTAGTTCAAGATTATTCTACATAGAGAGAAAACATTTGACATAGAGAGAAAACATTCGACTGGAAATGTAAGATTGCGGCGTCGTACTGTTTAGCTGCTCCGTCAAATCTTCTTAGAACATTCGACAGACACCATAAGCCTTCAATGACTGATTCAACCTTAATTATTTCGGATTTTCGGACTAATGCATTTTTTAACGAAACAAAATAAATAAAAACAAGTAGTAATAGTAACTAAATAAATGTATATTTTTGGACAAAAACAAAATTCCGAAACAAAATATTTCAGTGTGCACATGTCTAGAAAGTGTACACACTGTATTAGATACCGTATAAACCGCCTGCACTGTATTAGCAACTGTACTATGGCTGCACTGTATTTTATACTGTGTACACCACCAGAAGTGTAGTAGACACTGTACTAGATACTGTGTACACCGCCTGAAGTGTATTAGAAACCGTACACCACAGAATGCACTGTAGATATAGGCTACACTGGATGCGGAATATATATATATATATATATATATATATATATATATATACACAAGACTGTGTGTGTGTGTATATATATATATATATATATATATATATATATATATATATATATACACACACACACACACACACAAGACTGTGTGTATATATACATATATATATATATATATATATATATATATATATGACACCGCCTGAAGTGTAGGCTACAGTGGATGCGGAGTATATATATGAAGTATACACTGCCTGAAGTGTATTAGAAAAAGTACAGCACAGAATGCACTGTAGATATATATTAATACACTGCCTGCACCTGCATATATATATATATACACACAGTATATACTAGACTGATGACTGTATGTATATATATATCAAATACACTGCCACTAACTGAATAACCTGCCTGCTTAATCTAACTCAAGCTATCTTCCTGTCCACACCAACAACACTACACAGGGCTGCCGTGTAAGATGCCTTATATAGTGTGGGGTGTAGACTTAGTCCCCCTGAGCCATGATTTGCAGAGGGCGCTGAGATTGGCCAAAGCATGCAGGTCAGGTGCATGCTTTGGCCAATCATCATACAGCAATGCACTGCGATCTCGCAGTGCATTATGGGGCTTCCCGCGGCGCTCGAATTTCCCACGAACGCCCCATAATGTTTGATCCTCGGTGAACGGCCAAACACCCGATGTTCGAGTCGAACTTAAGTTCGACCCAAACATCAAGCTCATCCCTAGTAAAGACAATATCAAAACTTTTCATGTATCACATGTAATAAAAAATCCAACATGATAAATACAATGCTACATATTTCATAGTCACTTTTATATCATGATTTCATAGCAGTGTTTCGCTCTGATGGGCTTCCTTCAGAGATTGCCGATTAATGAAGTTCAGACCAACCATTCATGCGGACTTCTTTAGATCAAAAGATCACACAGTAAAAAACAATGTTATTGCAAATAAGACGGAACCCCTGGTTAGTACCAAGTGAAGAGTTATCTAGTGGCCGCAGGAGGTATAAATGGACTTCAGGGAGGGCGCCAAGCTGCTCCTAATGAGTCTGCTCCACCATCATGAAACAGTAATCCAATGGAGCAGAAAACATAGGCACATTGCATGGCTCCATTTGATTTGGAGGGGAAAGAAACGAGGCCACAAGCCTCTGGGACTTTTTAAACGGTATCGTAAAACTTTATAATAGTAATAAGTAATGGCGATGTAAAGAAAATATAATGTTTTTATTTCCACAAAATTAGGACATGTAAAGAAAAGGACTGTGAAGCCTTCTATATAGGCAAAACAAAACGTCCTTTTGTCCACCGCATCAGGGACCATGTTTCCCTGGTGCGGGGGAAAAAATGGAAACACCTATCAGTCGTCATATGGGGCTTTTTCACAATTTTGACGATCAAAAAATGATTTTTTTTGCACTAGAACATGTACCCCCTGGAGAAAGGGGTGGCAACTATGATCGTACCTTATTACAACGGGAGGCACGCTGGATTTTTGATCTCAAAGCAACGACATTTCCTGGGTTAAATGATGCCCTTAGTTTTAAATCTTTTCTTTAATTAGCAAATGAGGTTTCTGGCCCCCCTTCTCTATCTTCCTATCTTTCCTTTTGTGTTGCCAAATTATGTTAATGCATACTCTCTCTCTTATATTACGTAAACCTTATATTGATGTATCAATGTCAAAAACAATCGATCGGATAAGGGGCAAGCGGGTCTACCAGCATTATTGCTTTGGACTATATTGCTTTGGACTATATTTAAAATCTACTTAATATGATTTATTGCATATATAATAAATGTATCTCATTAATGCATTACAGTTACCCTGTATTGGCCTAACAAAAGTCAGATTTGCTTGTACGGGCGCCCGGGGCTGTTTCGGGGTGCTTGGGTGTTAATCAATCACCCTTGACCTTTGAACCGCCCCTCTGGCCCGTTCGGGGCTACACATCCCCGGCCCTCTTTTAAGTTCCCATTGAACAGTGTGAGGTAACGGGACTTGATCCCGCCTACTCCCTGTTGTGGGTAACTGTCCATCTCTTCCCTGTTTGCAGGGTAAGGGCATAGGACTTTCCAAGATGGCCGCGGTGCTCCGCTGATGTGGTGCGCCGATGATGCTATGCGCCGGCGATGTGGCTCGTCGCCCGCACATGCGCATTCCACCAGTCAGGATGTCTATTTCCTGACGGCGCCGTTAATGCGCCCGCGACTCGGCGGTGATGTCAGACGCCGCCGAGCCGAAGAGGCACTATTTAAGGCAGTTGCCCCCTGTCATTACTTCTTGTCAGGAGCCTACACGAGGAGGAATTTGGTTGTTATACTGTCCTTCCCTCCGCGCTGAGCCTTCATGCTTATCAATACCACTACTGGGTAAGGTTATCCACAAGTGCTTCTTGGATCTCAATGCACCTAATTGGAGTATTGATTCAGTTTGTCACTCTATGCGGTTATTATTCCTTTGCTTACCTTAGGACCTTTTTATCGTTACCTCAGATATCTTTACCCAATTTGGAAGCTGCAATGTAACTGTGCGCTGCCTATTCCTCAATGAATGTTGCTATCAGCCACTAAGTGAAGTGTACAATTCATTTATTTAATTTCCAACCAAACAACATGTAAGGGTATTTTGTCTACTTATTTTTTCAGTGGATATCATTACCCCTTTGGGATTACTCTGTAGCCCTATATTATATGCTATAAATTTTCTCATTATTACCCCTTAGTGTTCCTCTCTGCAAGCAATCAGACTAATGGCTTTCCGGGTTAACTGTTTAATGCCCAAACCTGCTTTTAAATTGACATATTGTATGTCCACCTTTATCCGTGAAGATCGAGCATATGTGGTGAGACCTGTTTGCTTACCTGTCTGATCGTTTGTTTCTATGCCCCATGTTTTGTAGAATACTTGAATATTTGTTTAATCTAATTTGCTTGTTTTGTTGATGTATATACCAAGCCGACTTGTCCAATAATCTGGCTATGTACACTAAATTTGTACTTTTAAAGGATGTTTTCTTATGCTATTTTGTTATTTCAGCATACTAAAGAGCTATACCTTTGAATCTCCTGAAGAAACTCTAACGAGTGAAACATGTCGAGTATGGTAGCGCTTTATATAATTTTGTCTGAATAACACATATGTCTAAACCAATAAAACAGCGCTGGCAAACAGAATTGTGATCAAATAATGAAAAAATTCCCACAAAATTGACTTGCATCAAAAATTGTGTATGATAAAACTATTATATATGTGACCAAAATAATTAGATGAGTGACATAATAAAAAATGACCATAAAACTAATTCCATGTGTATCAAATTAGTGATAGACCACAAACAAATATGTGATGAGAAATAAAAAAATGTGAATGTGTCCAGTAATTAACCCAAAAAACCAAGACCAAAGTACATATGAGCTCCTCCTTGGAATGGACTCACCGGACCAGTAGACAAACAGCAAAGCAGAGGGCAGAACAGCATGTGTGGTGCCACATGTGATAAACTTTTTAATCTCATAAGACTTTCCAGTGGCAAAAGAACTGAACTGCAAGGTTTTTCTTTTCCTGAACTTGGATGTTCTACACATCATGCATCTCCCACAGCTGTAGAAACCTACCCGGTCTAAAAAGGTAAACAATTTTTTTGGGGGGTTCACAACATTATGTGCCAATTGCAATCTTAGGGTGGGAGGCTTGGTGTAAATAAAATTAGGCCGACTAGGTAGTACAGATTTTAGCTCCTTATCTTCCATCAGAAGAGGCCAGTGTTTTTTTATGATTTTCTCCAATTCTTTATACTGGCGATTATATCCAGTTAGAAAGGATATGCCAAAATCTTGATGCTTTTTGGGTTTCTTCCTGAATAGATCATCTCTGTTCATTTCTCCAATATCCTCTTTGATCCGCTTTAGATCTTCCAGATCATATCCTTTATCCTGAAACCGCTCTAGGATCATGTTCGCCTGTGAATTATAATCTTCTATCTTGTTACAGTTTCTCCTGACCCTGAGCATTTGGCTTTTACCGGTCCAACACCCCCAAGAAAATTACTGTGCCCTGTGTGCATACATCGCTCCCTGGATCCTCTGGCCTGTTTTTCTCCAGCTTTGCTTTTTATGCCTGCTTGCCGTATCACAGCTTGTCTGCATATCTGCCCTCTGCTTTGCTGATTGTCTACTGGTCCGGTGAGTCCATTCCAAGGAGGAGCTCATATGTACTTTGGTCTTGGTTTTTTGGGTTAATTACTGGACACATTCACATTTTTTTATTTCTCATCACATATTTGTTTGTGGTCTATCACTAATTTGATACACATGGAATTAGTTTTATGGTCATTTTTTATTATGTCACTCATCTAATTATTTTGGTCACATATATAATAGTTTTATCATACACAATTTTTGATGCAAGTCAATTTTGTGGGAATTTTTTCATTATTTGATCACAATTCTGTTTGCCAGCGCTGTTTTATTGGTTTAAGCATATTTGAAAGTTTTAGCACTTTTTGTACCAGCAGCTGCACATCTTTTGTTTCTTTTTCACGTTCATATTGTACACGTTTTTCCCAGCGCCGTTTTTTTTGTCTATATATTAACACATATGTCTGTATTCGTGGATATATTATTATTGTCCTTTTCCTTACATGTCCTAATTTTGTGGAAATAAAAACATTATATTTTATTTACATCGCCATTCCTTATTACTATTATAAAGTTTTACGATACCGTTTAAAAAGTCCCAGAGGCTTGTGGCCTCGTTTCTTTCCCCTCCAAATCAAATATTTCATATTGGGATGTTGGTATGTTGGTATCTTTAGTTTGACTACTCCATTTTGCATTTCATTATATTGCATGGCTCCAGCCAACGAGGATATTTCTACAGCATCTAGTAAACCATGATGGAATGACCACACTCCCCTCCATTCCTTTATTTTTCCCCCTCCTTTTCTATGCCCCTCCCCTTAACTGCTTAGTTTTCCACCTTATTTTCCAATTTGTGACACCAGTCATAGGGTTAAAGTACGACCTCCTTGCCAGCAAGCGAACCTGTCATCTGACTAGTCGTACCTAGTACTTTGTCTCTTGAGGAGGGCGACATCTGACAAGCCTGACAGAGCCATTTCCTTCATCGGGTACCCGCTAGATGCTCTGAGATGGTGGTGGTACTCTGGGCGCTTTATGTCTTCCTCAATCGTAAGCCATATGTTTATATAACACCTCCAGTGTATATACTTTAACAATGTTGGAAGAACTGATTCCTAATATCTCTGTATTCCTACTATCTGTTAAACTTGTTACTTTTGTATGCAAAATTCTGAATAAAATAAGATTGAACTAAAAAGCAGTTAGTGACGTTATCCTATGAAAACATGTTCCAGCAAAAATAAGAGTGCACTATTTCATCCTGCACCGAAACCCATCTGGCTGAAAGGCGGTATAAGGGGTGAGATATGCTCTTCCCTAGGAAAATATGATTTGCACTTGAGCTGCATCTTGTGATTTGTTATGTGCATGGAAATGAGATTGTTCCGTAGCAGCATCTGCTTCACACAACGGCTCTGCGCAGTCTGATTAAATTGTGCTTATGCTCACAGCGACATAGGCTCTTCCCTTGAAATTCGTATCGCCTGCTGGCGTTTATTTGCATTGCTCGCCACACGTGAATGGGCAGGACTTTTTTTTCCCCCCTCTGTTAGTAAAATATGTACTCCAGCTGCCTGTTTATTGTGTATGTGTTAGAAAAAACCCACAACATTGTGTACGGAATGAAATAGAGTGCGGAGCTATGCTATGTGCTCTGGAAATGTAAAGATGAACCTGGTTGTTTTACTAAAGGCTGCGTGAGCTGATTATAAAGGCCTGCTGATGAAGAACTAAGCAGGCAGAGTCTATCAAAGCAATGTATAGTGCTGTGCAAGCAGGGCCAAGCTTGTAAAAGACTTAGAAAACCATACGGGGACTTCATGTCACGTGACATTGGTCTCTCCATCAAGGCTTTCTCTTACCTTCACCTAGCTGCAGCTTTCCTGTTTGGTCTAAAGAGACAATGGGAACAGTTCTGTAAGAACTTTTCTTTAGAAAACTTTTGAAATTGGAGGTTGTACATGATTGAAATATGAATCAGTTGCCCTAAGGGTGTAGATACAGTCATTTTGTTAACAAAATGTTTGCATCTGAATCTGCTTCCTTATCTAACACAACATTTGCTGCTGGAAACATTTCGATCTTCTTCAGGCTTATTGCTTGGGGGTAATATCTGACACACATTTTAACTTTAAAAAACACCATCTGTCTTTAACCACTTCAATACCAGACACTTAGACACCTTCCCACCCAAGCCAATTTTCAGCTTTCAGCACTGTCGCAATTTGAATGACAATTGCGTGGTCATACAACACTGTACACAAACACATTTTTTATCATTTTGTTCCAACAAATAGAGCTTTCTTTTAGTGGTATTTGATCACCTCTGCGATTTTTATTTTTTGCGCAACAAACAAAAATAGACCGAAAATTTTGCAAAAAAACACGTTTTTCTTTGTCACTGTTAATTTCTTTTGTAAATAAGTGCGTTTTCTTCTTCAATGACGGGCACTGATATGGCTGCACTGATGGGCACTGTTAAGCGGCACTGATGGGCACCGATGAGGTGGCACTGATGGGTACTGATTATGGGCAATGATAGGCGGCACTGATGGGCACTGATAGGTGGCACTGATGGGCACTGATAGGTGACATTGATAGGCACTCATAGGCGGCACTGATGGGCACTCATAGGCGGCACTGACGGGTACTTATGGGTGGCACTGATAGGTGGCATGGATGGGCACTGATAGGTGGCACTGATAGATGCTGATGGATGGCACTGATGACACTGATGGGTGGCATTGCTGGGCATCCCTGTTTTATAACATAAATATGATGTGCCAATCAGTGCCCATTTGTGGGCACTGATTGGCATATTTTGTGCATTTTTTTTAACATGTGGATGGCCATGGGGGATGTACCTGGCCATCCACATGCTGGGGGCTTCCCTGGTGGTCCTGGGGGCTTCCCTGGTGGTCTAGTGTGGGCATCTGAGGGGGGGCTGCGCTGATAAACAATCAGCACAGACCCCCCCTGTCAGGAGAGCCGCCGATCGGCTCTCCTCTACTCGCGTCTGTCAGACGCGAGTGAGGAAAAGCCGATCAACGGCTCTTCCTGTGTACATCGTGATCAGCCATGATTGGACACGGCTGATCACATGGTAAAGAGCCTCCGCCGGAAGCTCTTTACCGAGATCAGTGTAGCGGTGTGTCAGACTGACACACCGCTCCACCGATCGCTGCGATGCGCGCCCCCACGGGCGCGCGGCGGCTGTTATCCTGAAGAACGTCATATGACGTCCAGTCAGGGTAACAGAACCACTTCCCGGACGTCAATATGCTATTGACCGTGCGGGAAGTGGTTAAAGTGGTTGTAACCCTCAGAACAAAAAATATAAACAAAGCATATCCCTCTATAGTGTGCCCTTGTCTCAATTAAGAACACTAATGCCCTGTACACACGATAGGATTTTCCGATGGAAAATGTGTGCAAAATGTGTGATAGGACCTTGTTGTCGAAAATTCCGTGTGTAGGCTCCACCACACATTTTCCATAGGAATTTCCATCACACAAAATTTGAGATCTGGTTTGGAAATTCCGATCGTGTGTACACAATTTGGATGCACAAAGTGTCACGCATGCTCGGAATCAAGCAGAAGAGCAGCAGTGGCTATTGAACTTAATTTTTCTCAGCTCGTCGTATGTGTTGTACGTCACCGCGTTCTTGACGTTTGGAATTTCCGACCAACTTTGTGTGACTGTGTGTATGCAAGACAAGTTTGAGCCAACATCCGTCGGAAAAAATCCCATGGATTTTGTTGTCGGAAAATCCTATCGTGTGTACAGGGCATTAGTGTAATTTCTTTCTGCTGCTTCGTTTCTCTGCTTTCAGCATGAATCACTTCTGACAAGTTTTCCTGACACCAAGAGAAAAATGGTGACAGGGGAGGAAGCTCCAGCTGATTGACATCCTCAGATCTGTTCCTGTGTGCTTTGTGAAGGTGTCAGGAGTGTCTAGCGCTAGGGTTGCCACCTCATCCCTTTAAAACCGAACACATATTAATTACACAGGTTCACAGGCACTTTAACCACTTCAGCTCCGGAAGGATTTACCCCCCCCCCCCTTCCTGACCAGGCCCTTTTTTGCGATCCGGCACTGCGTCGCTTTAACTGACAATTGCGTGGTCGTGCGATGTTGTACCCTAACAAAATTTACATACTTTTTTTCCCACAAATAGAGCTTTCTTTTGGTGGTATTTGATCATTTCTGCGGTTTTTTTTTGCGCTATAAACAAAAAAAGAGCAAACATTTCGAAAAAAAAGCTATATTTTTTTACTTTTTGCTATAATAAATATCCCCAAAAATATATAAAAAAATAATTTCTTCCTCAGTTTAGGCCGATATGTATTCTTCTACATATTTTTGGTAAAAAAAAAAAAAATTGCAATAAGCATATATTGATTGGTTTGCGCAAAAGTTATCGCGTCTACAAAATAGGGGATAGATTTATGACATTTTTATTATAAATTATTTTTTTTATTAGTAATGGCAGCAATCTGCAATTTTTATTGTGACTGCGACAGATCGGACACTTTTGACAATATTTTGGGACCATTGGCATTTATACAGCGACCAGTGCTATAAAAATGCACTGATTACTGTGTAAATGTCACTGGCATGAATGAAGGGAAGAAACTGGCAGGGAAGGGGTTAAACACATAGCTCCCAACTGTCCCTGATTTCGAGGGACTGTCCCTGATTTTGCGGAATGTCCCTCTGTCCCTCTTTCCTCTCCACTTGTCCCTCATTTTGGTCTGATCTATATAGTTGGATATAAATTGTACTTTTTATATATTCCATGATATCTCAGGTCTAAAAGTTAACATAAATAAATGCTCTGCCTTACCGATCAATTATCCCCAACATGAACAAGACCAACTTAGGGGAAATTTCCCATTTATATGGAGCCCTAATTCACTTAAATATTTAGGAATTTGGATAACACCCTCATACAAAACACTATATAGAACCAACTACATTCCTCTTTTCTCTCATATCTCCACTCTCCTTAGTACATGGTCTAATTTCCACATTTCATTCCTTGGTAGGATATGTGCTTTTAAAATGACCATTCTCCCCAAACTCTTATATTACTTCCGAGCACTCCCAGTAAACATCTCTAAATCCAAACTTACTTCTCTTCAGAGAGAAATAAACAAATTTATATGGGCAGGGAAAAAGCCTAGATGTATCTACACTCATATGCACAGATCTCAAACACTAGGGGGACTCGGCCTCCCCAACATCTGGTTATACTTTCTATCAGCTAGATTAATGCATATTTCCCAATGGTTCTCACCCACGCTGAATATCCCTTGGAAAAAATTTGAAACTCTCTCTATTGCTCCACTGGATCTTCACAGTATTCTATGGAGCAAAATCAATATATACAATAAACTCATAAAATCTAATACCTTGATAGCCCACCTCTACCAACTATGGCTCAAAATAAGAAGCCCATTCAGACTATCCCCGGGCTTTTCAATCCTCACCTCTTTCCTAGGCGATCCTAGATTCTCGATAGCTCATAATAACGCAGCTCAGTTCTCACATTGGACCTCTAGGGGTCTGACGTCTCTAAACTCTCTTTTGACTGATGGTGAATTTACCCCATTTATATTACTCCGCGCAAGGTGGGATATTCCTCCTTCAGAGTCACAAAAGTACCTACACGTCCAAAAGTATTTCTCAGACTATTTCCCTCCCTCTCCCTATCCCCACGCTACAGTATTTGAGAAGATATGTATCTCCTCTGCAGAAGAAAGAGGCCTCATATCTAAAATCTATAATTATCTTAATGGTTTAGACATACCAGACAAATCTGGCCCAATGCTCCACTGGGAAACAGATCTAGCCTGCACTTTCTCCCCGGAAGACTGGCTAGATATGACTAACAACCTACGAAAAAGCAATAAAGCTATAGCCTTTAGGGAAACCCCCACCAAAATCTTCTCAAGATGGTACCTGACCCCCGCTAAACTCAACACATTTTTCCCCTCAATTTCACCGAATTGTTTTAGGGGATGTCAGACACCAGGTACCGTCCTCCACATATTCTGGAGCTGCCAACACCTAGAGAATATCTGGATCAAAGCAATAGACAGAATAGAAAACTCTTCTAAACAAAAAATTGTTCCCACACCCCAAAATTGTCTGTTATACGCAAATATACCAGATATCCCTTCCCCATGTATGAGACTCTTTCACTCTCTATGTAGCTCCATTCAATGGATGATCGCCTTTAACTGGAAGTCAGACAATCTTCCATGGTCTCAAGTGCTCTCCAGAATGAAGAATGTAAGACTTTCCGAAAGAATATACCACACGTTACATGACTCAATGAATATATATTATCAAAAATGGTCATACTGGAACATACCTGATTCATAATTCCACATTTTTTCCTATAATTGAGATGGCATCTATATCTATGTTTTATTTCTTTCTCAGAAAAAAATCTCAGGTTTTTGATGATGTGAAAACATACCACAAGGAGAATAAAATCTAGAACTTTCTTTCTAGATGTCACATTGAATTACTAACATGCTGTACATTGTATTGTCATAATAATTCAAAATCACTGTCTTTATTCATATGTTCATTTATTATATTCAGATTGTAATTGTTTGTATACATTTGATCTTCCAAATACAACTTTTGTAAACAAAAAAATAAATTGCACTTTTTATCTTTCAAAAAGTGTTTCCCAGTGCTAAACCTTTCATCTGATTTCTATATTGCTGCATCTGTAAATTTCAATACTATTATACCACTATAAAGGAATAGTAGTGGTAAAAAAAAACCCTGGTGGGTTTACTAATCTTTTTTTTAGGTTAATGTTACTTTTAAGGGGGCGTGGCAGGGGGTGTGACCTATGCCTACATGCTTTTGCTAGGTGTCCCTCATTCCCATCTCAAAAAGTTGGGAGGTATGTAAACACTAGGGGGCGATCAAGGGGTTAAGTATGTTCCCCAGATGTGTAGGGGGGGGGGTGGGCTCACTAGAACATGACAGAGATCACTGCTCCCGATCACAGGGAGCAGTAGATCCCTGTCATGTTGCTAGGCAGAACAGGGAAATGCCTTGTTTACTAAGGCATCTCCCTGTTCTTACTCTCCATGCCACGATCGCGGCCCACTGTCCGACATCGAGTCCGCGTGACCCATGGGCACGCTCCAGCGGCGTGCACATTGCCGGCGCGTACGTGCCTGCTAGCCGGCGTATATCGGTGTGAGGCGGTCGGCAAGTGGTGAAACTTAATGGAATGCCACAAGCTGCTGCTTTCTGTGGGGGCACCCAACAGGAGGGAGGGGCCAGGAGCACTGAAGAGGCACCCAAGAAGAGGAGGATCTGGGCTGCTCTGTGCAAAACCATTACATAAAAACACACTTTATCACACTAGTATCACTTTAATACCAATTAAACCAAAATGAAAAAAAATACTGCTTCTGCCCAGATAAACGGCTGATGAACACATATAAAACAAAAAAAAAAAGGAAAAGGTGAAGGCACATAGAAACCATCTGGCATGTAAAACGCAAATGTCATGTAATAAAGGATATACTGTTTCATGTGAGGGTGTGGTGATTACCTTTGCTACTGACAAGCGGTGCGCTGCGGCTTACTATCACCGCAGATCTCAGCGGTCAGATATCATTTTTGTTCACTGGATGTCTCTATTATCCTCTCCCTGCTGGCCACAGGAGAAGGGAAAAAAGAGGTCACTCCACTCAGATGGCCCCTCCGGGGTTTAAAGGCACAGTCTTTTCATGTAAGTGGATGTATGTTTAATTAAAAGGTGCTTTTTATCTATTACTGATGAGGGAGGTGCATCTCTTGCTAATTCTGGCACAGAGATCAAGGCACAATCTGCACAGGAACAAGATGTAACATCAGAGACCTCTGAGAATATAAATGAATGTGATTGATTGGACTGAGGACTTTCCAAATAGAAGTATTTCAGTTATTCATCACCGCAAGACAAGTTGTTGGTTGGGTGGTATATGCCAGTTGTCTGCGCTTTTACCTTTTCTTTTTCTTCTTTTTTTTTTCATTTCACAAGTATTCATTCTTCTTGCTTTGCAGGGGGCATTGCTGTTTCGCATTTAAAAAATTGTGATTGTAAAGCAATTTTATTTTTTAATTAAGGGAAAAGTGCAGCCAAAGCTTGTTTGGCTGTACTTCCACTGTGGATCGCAGGAGTGCAGTTCGTTCTGCATTCCTGTGACCCGTTTTCAGCAGACAGCGGGCTGAAGCCTGATGTTGGCTTAGGTCACTGGGCTGGTCCAGGCAAGATCACGACAATGAAGTTGGGATCCGCCCACATGCCTGTACTGGCACCCAGCAAGCCGATAAGGCTGGCTGCTTCTGCCCCCGCCACAACCCGGTGCTCCAGTGAGCGATGGGGGGGGGGATGGGTGGAGAGCGGCGACTGACAATCATCAGCTCTCTGCTCACGAATCTCTGAGAACTGAGTGATTGGCAGTGTTTGATCGCTCGGCAGGGCACAGATGCAACATCAGACCAATGCTGCAAGTTTTTGTTAACACATAGTGTTTGTATTGGTCCAGCAACGCACCAACACCTTTGCAGCCATTGTGCAATCTGCTGGGCGTTTGGTGTGCTCCTGTACCTTTAAGAAGGGGTGGCTCCCCTTCAGTCCACCTGCCCTCATCTACCCATTAGAATGCATGTGCCTCTACTGTGGGGACACTCTTAGTTTAGTGTTAGGACCACAGATATCAGGGTGCCTTGACGAGGCTCTGTGGCTTACGCATGCGTTTGCAAATGCGTGCGGTTTAAACCCCTGTTTTTAACGCATACTGTTAGACAGGTTAATTTGGTTTTCTGCGAGCTGGTGGTAAGTAGGCTTGGTTTTTCCCTGGGCATTCCCCAGGTTTTGTTGTTTTCAATGCTGCATCCACCTAGGTAAGTATGAATTTGCAAAAAAAAAAACAACCCATACTTCTCTTTAACCACTTGCCATATACGTCAGCAGAATGGCACGGCTGGGCAAATGGGTGTACAGGTATGTCCCTTTGAATTTGGCGCCGTGTGGTCACGTGCATGCCACCGGCGGCGCACGCGTGCGACCATGCCGGGAGCTCTGTGAGTCGGACTCGGTCGCCACAGGGATACCCGCGATTGTCTCACAGAGCTGAAGAACGGGGAGATGCTAATGTAAACAAGCATCTCCCCGTTCTGCCTAGTGACACTGTCACTGATCATAGCTCCCTGTGATCGGGAGCTATGATCAGTGATGTGTCACACATAGCCACACCCCCTAACAGTTAGAATCTCTCCCCAGGACACACTTAATCCCTCCCTAGCCCCCTAGTGGTTAACCCCTTCACCGCCAGTGTAATTTTTACAGTAATCAGTGCAATTTTATAGCACTGATCGCTGTAAAAATGACAATGGTCCCAAAACTGTGTCAAAAATGTCCAATGTGTCCGCCATAATGTTGCAGTTACAATAAAAATCGCTGATCGCCGCCATTACTAGTAAAAAAAAAAAAAATTATTAATAAAAAATGCCATTAAACGAACCCCTATTTTGTACAAACCAATCAATAAATGCTTATTGCGATTTTTTTTGTACCAAAAATATGTAGAAGAATACGTATTGGTCTAAACTGACCAAAATGTTTTTTTATATATTTTTGGGGGATATTTATTACAGCAAAAAGTAAAAAATAATGCCTTTCTTTCAAAATTGACGCTCTATTTTTGTTTATAGCGCAAAAAATAAAAACTGCAGAGTTGATCAAATACCACCAAACACTCTATTTGCGGGAAAAAAAGAACGTCAATTTTGTTTGGGAGCCACGTCGCATGACCGCGCAATTGTCACTTAAAGCGACGCAGTGCCGAATCACAAAAAGTGCTCTGGTCTTTGGCCAGCAAAATGGTCCGGGGCTTATGTGGTTAAAAAACAAAACAAAAAAACATATATTCAACATGACACTGCTGCGCCTACCTCATTGACAACGAATGCATCCAAGTATATTATATACCACCACTATGTGAACCTAAACTATAAGCATAAAATTGTGTGCTCCAACTCTGTGACGTGGACAATAGGCTTAAAAAAAATAAAATAAACTGTGAATATTCTGTCAATATACAAATTCACTATATTACCAAAAGTATTGAGACACCTGCCTTTACACGCACATGAAATTTGTGAATTTGAAACATGAAATAAAGTGATTGTAAAGTCTGTTTTCTTTTTAGTTGCAGCTCAGTGCAGCTTGCTATGGGGGCACCTGAGCTGAGCCACAGCTCCATGTGTCCATTCAGACACGGAGCCGCGGCCTGGAACCCGCCCCCTTTTTCTCATCATTGGCGGGCCGACTTTAACTTTGCATTCTCAGCCAATGAGGAGGGGAGTCCCGGACGGCCGAGACATTCCTGCAACATCGCTAAATTTAGAGGGATCTCAGGTAAGCATTAAGGGGACTGCTGCACAAAGAAGGCTTTGTATCTTAATGTATAGAATGCATTAAGATAAAAAAACCTTCTGCCTTTACAATCACTTTAAAGTGGAGGTCCGCCAAATTTTTTTTTTTTTTAAAGTCAGCAGCTACAAATACTGCAGCTGCTGACTTTAAAAATATGGACACTCGCCTGCGATGTCGGCACCCGAAGCTGATCTGTCCCTCGGCTGTCGGGTGCTGCAGCCGCCATCTTCGTTGCGGCTTCACTTCCTGGTTCCCTACTGCGCATGCGCGACTCGCGCTGCGCTATCCCACTGGTCCCTGCTGTCTTCTGGGACCTGTGTGTCTCCCAGAAGACAGCGGGAGGGGGGGGGGGCAGAGAAGGTGCCAAAAGTGGCGTAGATACCCGCGGGTGGCTTGGGTATCTATCCCCGGAAGTGGGAGCAAAATACCTGTATTAGACAGGTATCTACTCCCCCCTCTCCCCTGAAAGGTGCCAAATGTGACACCGGAGAGGGGGAGGGTCCGGAAAAGCGGAAGTTCCATTTTTATGTGGAACTCCGCTTTAATGGCATCCCAGTCTTAGTCTGTAGTATTCAATATTGAGTTGGCTCACCCTTTGCAGCTATAACAGCTACAACTCTTCTGGGAAGGCTGTCCACAAGGTTTAGGAGTGTGTCTATGGGAATGTTTGACCATTCTTTCAGAAGAGCATTTGTGAGGTCAGACACTGATGTTGGACGAGAAGGCCTGGCTCACAGTCTCGGCTCTAATTCATCCCAAAAGTGTTCTGAGGTTGAGGTCAGGACTCTTTGCAGGCCAGTCAAGTTCCTCCACCCCAAACTTGCTCATCCATATCTTTATGGACCTTGCTTTGTGCACTGGTGCGCAGTCATGTTAGAACAGGAAGGGGTCATCCCCAAACTGTTCCCACAAAATTGAGAGCATGAAATTGTCCATAATGTCTTGATATGCTGACGCCTTAAGAGTTCCCTTCACTAGAACTAAGAGGCTAAGCCCAACCCCTGAAAAACAACCCCACACCATAATCCCCTTTCCACCAAATGATTTGGACCAGTGCACAAAGCAAGGTCCATAAAGACATGGATGAGCAAGTTTGGGGTGGAGGAACTTGACTGGCCTGCACAGAATCCTGACCTCAACCCAATAGAACACCTTTGGGATGAATTAGAGTGGAGGCAGAAGCCAGGTTTTCTCATCCACATCAGTGCCTGACCTCACAAATGCGCTTCTGGAAGAATGGTCAGACATTCCCATAGACACACTCCTAAACTTTTTTGACAGCCTTCCCAGAAGAATTGAAGCTGTTATAGCTGCAAAGGGTGGGCCAACTCAATATTGAACCCTACAGACTAAGACTGGGATGCCAATAAAGTTCATGTGCGTGTAAAGGCAGGTGTCTCAATACTCATGGTAATATAGTATATCACAATATACACTTGACTTGTACCAATACATATATATGTATAAATGTCCCCTTATTGTGTGTGTACAGGTCCTTCTCAAAAAATTAGCATATTGTGATAAAGTTCATTATTTTCTGTAATGTACTGATAAACATTAGACTTTCATATATTTTAGATTCATTACACACAACTGAAGTAGTTCAAGCCTTTTCTTGTTTTAATATTGATGATTTTGGCATACAGCTCATGAAAACCCAAAATCCCTATCTCCAAAAATTAGCATATCATGAAAAGGTTCTCTAAACGAGCTATTAACCTAATCATCTGAATCAACTAATTAACTCTAAACACCTGCAAAAGATTCCTGAGGCTTTTAAAAACTCCCAGCCTGGTTCATTACTCAAAACCGCAATCATGGGTAAGACTGCCGACCTGACTGCTGTCCAGAAGGCCATCATTGACACCCTCAAGCAAGAGGGTAAGACACAGAAAGAAATTTCTGAACGAATAGGCTGTTCCCAGAGTGCTGTATCAAGGCACCTCAGTGGGAAGTCTGTGGGAAGGAAAAAGTGTGGCAGAAAACGCTGCACAACGAGAAGAGGTGACCGGACCCTGAGGAAGATTGTGGAGAAGGACCGATTCCAGACCTTGGAGGACCTGCGGAAGCAGTGGACTGAGTCTGGAGTAGAAACATCCAGAGCCACCGTGAACAGGCGTGTGCAGGAAATGGGCTACAGGTGCCGCATTCCCCAGGTCAAGCCACTTTTGAACCAGAAACAGCGGCAGAAGCGCCTGACCTGGGCTACAGAGAAGCAGCACTGGACTGTTGCTCAGTGGTCCAAAGTACTTTTTTCGGATGAAAGCAAATTTTACATGTCATTCGGAAATCAAGGTGCCAGAGTCTGGAGGAAGACTGGGGAGAGGGAAATGCCAAAATGCCTGAAGTCCAGTGTCAAGTACCCACAGTCAGTGATGGTCTGGGGTGCCATGTCAGCTGCTGGTGTTGGTCCACTGTGTTTTATCAAGGGCAGGGTCAATGCAGCTAGCTATCAGGAGATTTTGGAGCACTTCATGCTTCCATCTGCTGAAAAGCTTTATGGAGATGAAGATTTCATTTTTCAGCACGACCTGGCACCTGCTCACAGTGCCAAAACCACTGGTAAATGGTTTACTGACCATTTGTATTACTGTGCTCAATTGGCCTGCCAACTCTCCTGACCTGAACCCCATAGAGAATCTGTGGGATATTGGGAAGAGAAAGTTGAGAGACGCAAGACCCAACACTCTGGATGAGCCTAAGGCCGCTATCGAAGCATCCTGGGCCTCCATAACACCTCAGCAGTGCCACAGGCTGATTGCCTCCATGCCACTCCGCATTGAAGCAGTCATTTCTGCAAAAGGATTCCCGACCAAGTATTGAGTGCATAACTGAACATAATTATTTAAAGGTTTACTTTTTTTGTATTAAAAACACTTTTCTTTTATTGGTCGGATGAAATATGCTAATTTTTTGAGATAGGAATTTGGGGTTTTCATGAGCTGTATGCCAAAATCATCAATATTAAAAAAAGAAAAGGCTTGAAGTACTTCAGTTGTGTGTAATGAATCTAAAATATATGAAAGTCTAATGTTTATCAGTACATTACAGAAAATAATGAACTTTATCACAATATGCTAATTTTTTGAGAAGGACCTGTATATATATATATATATATATATATATATATATATATATATATATATATATAATGATAAAAGAAAGGAGGAGAAACAGCTACTGAAAAGTTTTTATCTTAAAGCAGTGTTCTGCCCCCCCTGTGCTCATACCTTGCAGCTGCGAGATCTTATGGAAGTGGGGACAGGGTACCTGTCAAAAACAGGTACCCACACCCCCCTGAAAGGTTCCAAATGTGGCACTGGGGGGGGGGGAGGGGGGGGGTCACATAAGCGGAAGTTCCACTCTTGGGTGGAACTCTGCTTTAATGCATAGAATGCATTAATGTAAAAAAAACTAATGACTTTAGAACCACTTTAAGAGACCAATTTATAAAGCATTGGCACCACCTTACACCGCTGCTTGGATATATATATATATATATATATATATATATATATATATAGTGTTGCATGACGGAGTAATTGTCATTCAAAGTGTGAGAGCACCGAAAGCTGAAAATTGGTCTGGGCAGGAAGGGTGTTTTAGTACCCAGTAAGCAAGTGGTTAAAGCCCAGAGTACATGAGTCCTAAGGGCTGTGTGTGTCTTTTATAGGTTTTAGAGGTTAGCACTATTCAGAAAAGTGTTGTCTGCAATAAATCTCATTGAGTATCAGGTAACTAGAAACATGATATCTTTTAAATATTAAAGTATAACTAAAAGCAAAGTTTTTTTTTTTTTTTAGTTTGTGGATAGAGTGGAGAGGGATTAGAAAACCTGCCATGCTTTTATTGCTGTCTGTGCCCCCATTAGGGAGATTCACCCTCTCTATTTGTCCTGTTTACCATTATCACCAAGAGTGAAAGTTATGCCGCGTACAGACGAGCGGAATTTCCGTTGGAAAAATCTTGGATGGTTTTTCCGATGGAATTTCGCTCAAGCTTGGCTTGCATACACACAGTCACACAAAACTTGTACTTTCGACCGTCAAGAATGCGGTGACGTACAACACTACGACGAGCCGAGAAAATTAAGTTCAATGCTTCCGAGCGTGCGTCTAATTGTTTCCGAGCATGCGTAGGAATTTTGCACGTCGGAATTACTACAGACGATCGGAATTTCCGATCTAAACTTTTTCGACCGAAAAATTGAGAACCTGCTCTCAATCTTTTGCTGGCTGGGATTCCGCCAGCAAAAGTCCGGTGGAGAATACACACGGTCGCATTTTCCGACCAAAAGCTCTCATCGGACTTTTGCTGGCCGAATTTCCGATTGTGTGTACGCGGCATAAGGGTGCTTTCACACCGAGGTGTCGGCGGTTTTACCGTAGTTTTTGCAGAGGGTTTCGGCCGCTAGCGATTCGCTTTTAACACCCTCTAGCAGCCGAAAAAGGGTTAAAACCACCCACAAAGCGCCGCTGCAGCGACGCTTCGCCGGCGGCGCTGCCCATTTATTTGAATGGACAGAAGCGGTTTAGGAGTGGTTTATACACCACTCCAAAGATGCGGCTTGCAGGAGTTTTTTTAACATCCTGCCAGCGTATCGCTCCAGTTTGAAACTGAGACTGCAGGGGAGCCGTTTTTCAGGCGCTTAAAGTGGTTGTAAACCCTTACAAACCACTTGGACCTACAGGTAAGCCTAGATTAAGGCTTACCTGTAGGTCAAAGAAATATCTCCTAAACCTACACGGTGCGCATGCGCGGGAGTGATGTCATTGCAGCGTCGTCGAATGACAGCGACGGAGCCGCGAGACTTACCAAGAAGATGGAGGCGCCGTACATAAGGGGACAGCGGTGACTTCGCTGGCTCCTGTGTCAGGTAAGTGACACATAATGGACTACTATGTGATGCATAGTAGTCCATTATGTTTTACCTTTGCAGGGAAACAAAGAGGAAGTAAACCCATTAGGGTTTAATTCCTCTTTAACAGGCGCTATTTTTAGCCCAAAAGCGCCTGAAAAAAACGCCTCCAGTGTGAAAGGGGTCTAACAGAAAATGCCACATTTTGGGTTGTCAGCAGAACCGGAACAGATGGGATAATCTTCCACTGAGGACACTAGATCTGGTGACCTGCAAAAAACTGACGGGGGGTATAACCCTCTCTTACGTATCCAAAATTAAAATGAAATAAAATAATATGTTTAGCCTTAACTATTTACTATAGTTAATATAGAGAATAAAACTATTTCATTCTATATATTAAATATATTATATGGTAAATATGTTATGCTTTATTCTATGTATTAACTATATATATATATATATATATATATATATATATATATATATATATATATATATATATACACAGGGGGTCCCTGAGTTAGGACTGCCCGCCTGTTCTTAACTCGGAAATGTTCGTAAGTCGGCCGCGCATGCGCAGACCGACGATTACGGACATTTCCGATGTCCCGTCGAATGCCGTTCTGCGCATGCGCGGCAAATTACGGACATTTCCGATGTTTGCCGTCATTTTCCGAGGCTCCGCATGGCTGACGCATGCGCAGAACGGCCGAAGGACAGCGGAAAATGGCGGAGGGTCCCCTCAGCGCCCGGTTCGTAAGTAGGGGATGTTCGTAGGTCGGGCGTTCGTAAGTCGGGGACCCCCTGTATAATGAAATATTTTAGAATAAATATATAATATAGTTAATACATAGAATAAAATAATATATTTAGCCTAAAATATTTTATATATAGAATAAAATAATATAGTTAGCATAACATATTTACCATATAATATATTAAATATAAAGAATACAATTATATATTTAGCCTAAAATGTGTAATATATAATATATAGAATACAGAAATGATTTCGCGCTAATAAACACCAAACACTAAAAAGCCACTAAATCCTAAAAATGTGTATGAGTATAAATACATATAGTGCACCAAGGACTAAATATGTGTACAATTACTACAACATTAAAAGTCATAAAAGGTAATAGTGAATGGACATAATAAAGTGCTCTATGTGCTGTTGACCAAAAATAAAGTGTCAGAGATATATGAATGAGCATATAATGATAACAGCTCTTGGTGGGTTCCAACAAATATAATTAAATATAATAAAAATCCAGGAGGTAAATGGTGAAACCATTGACCAAAATAGTCTCTCAATGTAAAGTGAGTATGGCAATGGTGATGATGGTTTTCAATCTCCAGAGTGGCGGATAATGGGTGTATGGATCGAGTGTTAGCCTTAAACGTGCTCTCTAGCCTCTCACCTGAAACAGAACATTCATGGGCATCAACAAGGCACGCGGGTATAATCCAAATCCTCTGTATCCATCCACTGACTCCACTTTCATAATATGGGGGCTTTCCTATGAATATTTCAATAGCTTCATATATCCAAGATGGCGGCCGTGATCCCACAGAAAAAACTCGCCAGACCAAGGAGGGGGTGAAGTAAAATAAAGAAGCCCAATAGTGAAGTACGTCTCAGAAAAACATTTTAATAGCCAAAAATAAAAACCCTTACATTAAGATTGCAGTGTATCAGCATAAAATGGCGATCTAGCGCCAGTCTCACAGTACTTCCGGTATCGTCGTCCGGCCACTCCCGGGACTTGGGCTTCTTTATTTTACTTCACCCCCTCCTTGGTCTGGCGAGTTTTTTCTGTGGGATCACGGCCGCCATCTTGGATATAGGAAGCTGGTGAAATATTCATAGGAAAGCCCCCATATTATGAAAGTGGAGTCAGTGGATGGATACAGAGGATTTGGATTATACCCGCGTGCCTTGTTGATGCCCATGAATGTTCTGTTTCAGGTGAGAGGCTAGAGAGCACGTTTAAGGCTAACACTCGATCCATACACCCATTATCCCCCACTCTGGAGATTGAAAACCATCATCACCATTGCCATACTCACTTTACATTGAGAGACTATTTTGGTCAATGGTTTCACCATTTACCTCCTGGATTTTTATTATATTTAATTATATTTGTTGGAACCCACCAAGAGCTGTTATCATTATATGCTCATATATATATCTCTGACACTTTATTTTTGGTCAACAGCACATAGAGCACTTTATTATGTCCATTCACTATTACCTTTTATGACTTTTAATGTTGTAGTAATTGTACACATATTTAGTCCTTGGTGCACTATATGTATTTATACTCATACACATTTTTAGGATTTAGTGGCTTTTTAGTGTTTGGTGTTTATTAGCGCGAAATCATTTCTGTATTTTATATTCTTTGTGGGATTGTGTTTTACCATTAGATTTTGCTGCTTTTTTAAGAAATTATTTTCTATACATAACACCTGTAGCTGCTATATAGCATCTACGTTTTTACACACCGTTTTACACGTTTATTCACATTTATATTTATTTTATTATTGATTGGATTCACTGGGTTGGTGCAAAGTATCTAGTTTACTAACAGCGCGAAGGTCACCCATACCAATATAATATATAGAATAAAATAATATGTTTAGCCTTAACTATTTACTATAGTTAATATAGAGAATAAGACTATTTCATTCTATATATTAAATATATTAAATGGTAAATATGTTATGCTAATTATATTATTTTATTCTATATAGTCAATATTTTAGGCTAAATATATTATTTTATTCTATGTATTAACTATATTATATATATATATATATTTATGAAATATTTTAGACTAAATATATAAAATAGTTAATACATAGAATAAAATAATATAATTAGCCTATAAAATGTAATATATAGAATAAAATACTATAGTTAGCATAACATATTTACCATATAATATATTCAACATAAAGAATAAAAATATACACTTAGCCTAAAATGTGTAATATATAAGATATAGAATAAAATAGGATGTTTAGCCTTAACTATTTACTATAGTTAATATAGAGAATAAAACTATTTCAATCTATATATTAAATATATTATATGGTAAATATGTTATGCTAACTATATTATTATATATATTAAATATTTTAGGCTAAATATAGTTATTCTATGTATTAACTATAATATATATATATATATATATATATATATATATGAAATATTTAAGACTAAATATATAATATAGTCAATACATGGAATAAAATAATATATTTAGCCTAAAATATTTAATATATAGAATAAAATAATATAGTTAGCATAACATATTTACCATATAATATATTCAATATAAAGAATCAAATGCTATATTTAGCCTAAAATGTCTATATATAATATAATAATATATAGAATAAAATAATATGTTTCGCCTTAACTATTTACTATAGTCAATATAGAGAATAAGAATATTTAATTCTATATATTATATAGTAAACATTTTATATTAAATATATGATGTTATGCTAAATATATGATCTTATTCTATATATTAAATATGACATATTTTATACTGAATATATTGTTTTATTCTATTAGCTATACAGTATATGTGATACCAAATCATGTTATTTTATAGATCAGAGATATAGTAAATAGTTTACATTAGGGATATAACACGGGATCTTCGGGCACCACGTGACCCTCTAGTTAGGCGGCGCCCTTACTTAGACAAGCGGGTGGGTGTGGTCGCGTTTTTGGCGCGGAGCTCGGGGGCGGAGTTGGGCGTGGCGTTGGTTTTCCTTGCTGCGTGGTGAGCGGAGATCTCCTCATCCCGGGACCGGAGAGCGGAGAGGACGGTGAGTGTGGGGGTTGGGGGGTGGAGGGTGATCAGTAGGGCCCCCTGTAGTGTGTATGGCTGTGTGTAGCTCATATCATTGATGTCCTGGCTGTCACCTCTATGAGGGGTGTGGTGGGTGTGGTGTCACCTCTCTGTCTCCTGTCAGCGAATCTTCTCTATTTGTTTGTTTTGACTTTTAATAAAGTATAAACAGAGACAGAAGAAAGGACACCAAACCAGAATGTGTTCCCACACCGACCAATCAGATTGTGTCTATTTTTGGAGAAATGGGCGGGGTGTGTGTGGTGATGAGGCCCGCCCCTCGGTCAGGTGATGTTGGGTGTGGTGAGATGGGATTGTGGCTCCTCACACACTCCATCATTCTGTATTTTATAATCCGACTCATCAGGCCCGACTCACACAGAAATAGAAAACGGGCGTGTCTTTAACGCGCGTCCAGCGCACATCAAATGTTCGTAGGGGGCGTTTGGGAAGCATTTATAACGCACCAAACAATGCCCTTTAACCACGTACAGACCGGAAGATTTACCCCCCTTCATGACCAGGCCATTCTTTTGTGATTCGGCACTGCGTCGCATTAACCGACAATTGCGCAGTCGTGCGACGTTGCACCCAATCAATATTGACGTCCTTTTTCCCCACAAATAGAGCTTTCTTTTGATTGTATCTGATCGCCTCTTCGGTTTTTATTTTTTGCGCTATAAACAAAAAAAAAACAAAAATTTTTATAAATAACCGTTTGCAGCCTTGCCCAGTGTCGTTTGCAGCCTTGCCCAGTGTCGTTTGCAGCCTTGCCCAGTGTCGTTTGCAGCCTTGCCCAGTGTCGTTTGCAGCTTTCCCAGCGCCGTTTTCAGCCTTGCCCACGTTTAAATTTCGCGCCGCCAAGATAGACAGAGCCTGTGTACTCGTTTGTACTCGTCTCGGCTGGTCTCGCAGTCCCGCCCAGACTGCGAGCGGAGCCAAGCTGAGTACACAGTACAGTCGGCTCGGTCTTTTTCGGCTCTTTCATCGGTGCTCTGTCTTTTTTGGCGGCGCTCGTTATTTTTTCGGCACCGCTCGCTATTCTTCGGCTCACAGACAGTGGGGATCAGTGTATAACACACACCCACGATTTCCCCCCGATTTTAAGGGGGAAAAAGTGCGTGTTATACGCTGATAAATACGGTAAATAAATATAGTATCATGACATCTGTGATGCTGCGTTGATGATACATTTTGAAAGAAGCTGGACACCAGCAGTACAAAGGTGGAGGAGGCCATGTTGGTACACCCTACACTGCTCAGCGCTAAACCTTTAGCCTTTCAAAATTGAACATCCAAACAGCATCCCGGATATCAATATACTATATTTGTTTATATACTTTTATTGCTAAAATTACTCTGAAACTCAAGACGTAGCTGGGTGTAGTAAGATGTCCGCATGGGTTTTCTATCAGATTACTGCTACCCGTCAGATCATCAAGTGTGTGCAACGCTTAGCACCTTGGAACGCATGTTGGAACGCATAACGCATGCACGGTAAGTCATTTTTGGTTGGAACGTCACTTCCTGATGTGTAGCGGTAATCTGATAGACCACCGGGACCCCTGTGGGTATAAGGTGAAAGTGATGTCAGCTTGGGGGGGGCGGACCTCCTCTACATCTCCTCCAGCCCTGTGAGCACCTCCAGTGACCTGTCCATGCAGGCTTTATGTACTGTAAGTTCTAACATTTTTTAAACTGCCCACTAGATGGCACTTTCCCCTTTCTATACACACACACAGAGGAGCAGTGGGGGAAATTGCATGCAATTCGGACAGGAATCACACCGCATTCCTGTTCAAATTGCATGCGATTCTTTGCAGTGTGATTTGCGCCCATCCATTTTGTATTTGCGCCCATCCATTTTGTATTTGCGCTCCCATCCATTTTGACGCAAATCGCACCACAACGTATTGGTTTCGGTATTGCGAGCATTTGGGCGAGTACTGATACTTGCGCAAATGCTTCGTATCAGCACCGACACTGGTATAGGCACATTTTCTCAGCATCAGTATCTTGAGCAAGTGTGCACAAGGCCTTAAACATGCAAAGAAATATGAACACCCATACGCATGAAAATTTTGACAAAAAAAAAAAAAAGTATTTTCTTCGTCTTTGTTATAAAATGTTGCAAATAAGTAATTTTTCTTCTTCACTGATGTGCGGTGATGAGGTTGCACTGATTGGTACTGATATTGCGCCACTGATGGGCACTGATGAGGCGGCACTAATTGGTACTGATAAGGCGGTACTGATTGGTACTGATGAGGAGGCACTGATTGGTACTGATGAGGAGGTACTGATGAGGCAGCACTTATTGGTACTGATGAGGAGGCACTGATTGGTACTGATGAGGAGGTGCAACTGATTAGTACTGATGAGGCGGTACTGATGAGGAGGCACTGATTGGTACTGGTGAGGAGGTGCCAGTGATTGGTACCGATGAGGAGGCACTGATTGGTACTGGTGAGGAGGTGCCAGTGATTGGTACTGATGAGGAGGCACTGATTGGTACTAATGAGGAGGTGCCACTGATTGGGACTGATGAGGAGGCACTGATTGGTACTGGTGAGGAGGTGCCAGTGATTGGTACTGATGAGGAGGCACTGATTGGTACTAATGAGGAGGTGCCACTGATTGGTACTGATGAGGAGGCACTGATTGGTACTGGTGAGGAGGTGCCAGTGATTGGTCCTGATGAGGAGGCACTGATTGGTACTGGTGAGGAGGTGCCAGTGATTGGTACTGATGAGGAGGCACTGATTGGTACTAATGAGGAGGTGCCACTGATTGGGACTGATGAGGAGACGCCAGTGATTGGTACTGATGAGGTGCCACGGATTGGTACCGATGAGGTGCCACGGATTGGTACTGATGAGGCACCACTGATGGGTACTGATGAGGAGGCACTGGTGTGAATGCACTGATAAAGTGTAAATATCCCCTGTCACAGGATAGCCCGCTTTTTTGGAGGGCTGTAGTTTGATTGCAGTATTGTTTTTATTTGGTTGATCGTTTTAGGTGTTTGTAAAGGCATAAAATTATTAATTTTGCACACAATAAGCCCTTTTCAGTACAGTAAAATGGGCAGAATGCTAAATGGAAGTTTCTGGAGTCAGAGCAGTGCATAGTGGATACAAATGGATTTCTATAGGTCCTCCACTTTTTTTAGCTTTGTTGTCCCCACTAGTTATAGTCACTAGTTAGTCACGCTCTTGATTTATTTTAGTAACTATTGTTGCCAAGATAGAAAGTTATGGGGAACCTAAAATTTTAGATTGTCCCACCAGAAAAAGAGGTGAAGGTCTGGCAGCCGTCTCAGAGGGGAATTTTCCTCACTTTGTAGAGATTTTCTCTCACTTCCTGCTGTGTCTCCAGGACAGGAAGTGACTAGAAATCTCCTCAGTGCAACACAGAGGCTAGAATAATCTTGCTGGAGTTAATCTTTCCATACTGAATCAAAAAAAACAAAAACAAAACAAAACAAAACAAAAAAAAACACTTTTAACTGCGCATATGTGTGTATATATATATATATGTTAGTTAAAAAAATTATACATATATATATATCATTTTTAAATGAACAAAAAGCTTATCTGCTCTGTGCAATGGTTTTGCACAGAGTAGCACGATCTTCTTTTTGAGTCCCCCGTTGGCGGTCCTGTCTCCTCCCCTTACTATGGGGGGTACTCAAGCATGCTGCTGTGAATGGCCATTCACACACAGAGCACAGCTTGGCCCCGCCCCCGCTTTCACCTAGTTGGCTCACTGACTGTGGTTGACAACAGCAGGAGCCAATGAGAGAGACCTGGGAGAGCCACTGCTTTCATACACATCTTTAGATCGATATGGGGGCTCAGGTAAATATTGGGGGGGGGGGGTGCACCTGGAAGTTTTTTTTTTTTTTTTACCTTATTGCATTCTGCCTTTAGAACCAGCCTGTATTTCCACCTTTCTCAACTAGGAGAACAAAAAAAAATAATAATTCATGGGATACCTCCTATAACACATCCCAGAATGCTTTGGGACAATGTAGGACACAGCATCATAATGGGGCATCACTGGGGACCAGCTGCTAGGACCTGAAAGGCAGCTGACTCCCGATGACTTCAGCAAAGAAGGGGGTAGCATTGGATTTGGGTGGAGTAGTGCAGGACAGCGCTGGATTTGCTGGGTGGGTATGTTATTTGAGCACAACCCAGTAGACAAGGTAAGACCGCGGGTGAGCGGGAATTGTTAACAATCTTTTTTTTCTCTGTTAAAGCATGACTGGTGTTGGAACAAGGTATAATACTGTTTACTTTTGTGATGAATAGTTGTGTTTGGTGTTTGTTAGCGGTGTCATTACTGCCCGGGTCTCACATATCGCTTGTCATTTCCATTGATTTGGCACATTGGATTTCCAATTAGAAAAACATTTATGGCGTTTATTCTTACTTGAATCTGAATAATATTTCTACTTTAGATCCATAAAATGACAAATATACCTGAAGGAATGGAAATTCACACTTTTTCCTTTGATGACTTCATAGAATGTAAAATGAACACGGCGAGTTGTCGCACCTTTTTGATTTTATAACTGCCGTCTTCTGTGGGTGTGCAGAGTTCAGATAAAACTGTTCAGCGGGATGAAAATAAACGCAACTTTGATTTATTGTAGTAGTGAAATTGTCATTGCAATTTATCCTTGTAGTAAGTACATCATGAAACGGTGGAACTACATCGTTAAATCAGAGCACCGCCGATAGACTTTAAAACTGTCACGGCCTGATAAGGTGGGTGCAGGGGGTGTAAGAAGGGAAAAAAAATGTACAAGCTCAACAGTAAAATAATTATGGTGACACTAAACAAAACAGGCGTGTGACAGAGTCAGTAATTGACTTGCATAAAATGAATTTTAAAAGAAGTAAATGAAAGCAGGGTGATTAATGAAATAGAAGAGGGTTGTCTTCGACTTCCTCCAGGGAATGGAAGCGTACCACTATACCCACCATGTACAACACTTTCATCATTTGAAAAGTGTTATGATACTTTTTATTTTTTTGGGTGTAGGATAAGTTTTGGACTTATTTTAAAGTGGAACTTAAGTCAGAAAATGAAGTCCTGCTAGATCTCTTCAGGCTGGCCCCTTTTGCAGGTATACAAAACATTTAAAAATAAAGTGCTTATACTGTGTTAAATCCAGTAATACACGGTCTTACCCGTCTCTGCACATACAGTACATACATACATACATACATTTTTTTGTGCTGAAAGTGCCCCCCTTGGCTTATACTTGAGTCAAGCACTTTTCTGCAGCAGAGAATGACATTTTCTAACCCGATTTTGGGGCACCCTATCCCGGGGACACTTGGTGTTAGTATGCAAACCCAGTGGAACCAACAGTGGAACCAACACTACAACATATCCAAATTTGGGGTTCCTAGCACTAAGTGGCCCCGAGATACGGGGCCCCAAAGGCGGTTTGGAAAATGTCATTCTCTGCTGCAGAAAAGTGCTTGACATTTTCCAAACCGACTTTGGGGTCCCGTAGCTCGGGCCACTTAGTGCTAGGAACCCCAAATTTGGTGTGCAAATTCAGTGGGACCAACACTACAACACAGTGGCCCCGAGATACAGGGCCCCAAAGTCTGTCAACCATGTCCATCTGCAGCAGTGTGATTTCAGGACCCTTTGGCTGCAGCTAGGGGACATCTAGGAACACTTAACTACCAAGTTTGAAGTTCAGGGGACCTATGACTGCAAATGGGCACAGTGAGGCATGCAAATGGGCACAGTGAGAGGTTGCAAACTGGCATTGTTGACCCTCTTTTCCACTTACAGTAGCTGCGCATTTCTCACCCTAGGCTTATACTTGAGTCAATACGTTTTCCCATTTTTTTGTGGTAAAATTAGGTGCCTCGGCTTATATTCGGGTCGGCTTATACTTGAGTATATACGGTAGTTGCTCTCCATTTTTAGGCACTACCAAGTTTGTAGAGGCCTATCTGCTGACAGCCTTAAAGTGGAATTAAACCCACCTATCCTTTACAGCCAAGGACGTTGCTTCTGTTTGATCTGCAACTGCCATAGTGCTGCACATGTGATCAGTTATGACACCAGCCATTTGACAGTTTGGTTGAGGACACAAGCGAATGTGACAGTTAGCAATCCCGGCATTCCAAGAATGTAACTGTTTTTTGAAACCGTTAAATCCATGGGTTTAGTTACACTTTATGATTTACTGCTGTTCAGGAACTCTGGTCTTCAGCAAAATGGCAGCCTCCAGCAAGAAGAAACAGGAGCAGTGCTGGAGGCAATTTACAGCACACTCATTTTGGTGGCATAATTATTACCTCCTTGGCACTGAGCGCATGCAAATATGCAGTTTCTCTGTGGGCGGGCCGTGGCCACATATTTGGGTCATATATAGCGCCAATAGAGCTGTGCCTAGAGTGCACGCCCTGCGCGCTCCCGGAACAGTTACCGGCGGCTAACAAAAAGCTGTTCACATCTTGCAGATCGGGACTGGAGCTGGAGGACTACAAGTTTGAGACCCCTGCCTTAAAGTGATTGTAAGGGTTAATTTTTTCTTTTTTTATAAATAAACATATACTTACCTCCACTGTGCAGCTCGTTTTGCACAGAGTGGCCCAGATCTTTGTCTTCTGGGGTCCCCCCGACGGCTCTAGCGGCTCCTCCCCACATCAGATAACTCCCTAGGAGAAGCGCTCTCCCGGGGGGTTACCTTGCGGGCATTTCCAAGCCCAGCATTTGCGTCCATAGACGCCGAATGCATGACTCGGCCCCGCCCCCGCATCATTGGATTTGATTGACAGCAGCGGGAACCAATGGCTGCGCTGCTATCGATCTATCCAGTCAAGAGCCGAGAACCCCGGGCAGAAAGACAGCGCGTCCCCACCGGGTCAAGTTTCAGGGCTTAGGTAAGTAAAACGGGGGGGGGGGGGGGCTTTGGGGGCGGGTCACTGCCAGGTATTTTTTCACCTCAAAGAGAAAGTAAACTCTCTTAAAAAAAACAAGAAAAAAAAAAACCCTGCAAGAAAAAGGCATGCATAGCATACCAGCTCATTATGTATTACTTACCTCAGATCGAAGCCCCCGCAGCGGTCCTCGTTTCCCCCTCCGGCCGCCGACATGTTGTCCCGGAGTTACTTCTGGGTATTGCGGCTCCGGCGCTGTGATTGGCCGGAGCCGCCATGACGTCACTCCCACACATGCGCGTGGGAGCCGCCAGTAATGGCACGGAGACTGCAGCAATGGCACATAGGTGCCATTGCTTCAGTTTTTCCCAGTGCGCATGTGCCGATGACATCGACACATGCAGGGGACGGGATATCTCCTAAACCGTGCAGGTTTAGGAGGTATCCTGGGTAGCTACAGGTAAGCCTTAATATAGGCTTACCTGTAGCATAAGGTTGTAAAATAGGGTTTACAACCACTTTAATGCATAGGATGCATTAAGGTGAAAAAACATGAAGCTTTAGGAGCAATGTGGAATGTATGTTCCTTGCTAAAGAACATTATTTTTTATCACTTTTTTTATGGGTAAAGTTGCGCTTTAAGTATATCGCTAGCCAAAACTAGCAAGGGGAGAGGTACAGCGCAGTGTACCTGCATTTTTTTTTTGTGGGTTACGTACAGCGCAGTGTACCTGCATTTTTTTTTTGTGGGTTACCTGCAGTTTCCCATAGACTTCTATTAGACCCACGTTTTTGGTGTGTTTTCTGAAAGCGCACAAAAGTTTCAGCATTTCATTTTTTGTGTTCTTTCAGAAATGCATCAAAAAAGCACAATCTAATAGAAATCTCTTGGAACCCTCTGTAAGCTACGTGAAAACCGCTGGTACATTGTGCTGAACCTGTGCTGCTGCCACACTGTGAACACACTGCAGTGCAGCATTTTGAGACCGTCCTTAGACTGCTCATACACGGCGTAAATTAAGCAGGAACTTGCTGAAATTTAAGCCAAGGGTGACCCTGTCTGCACCCTTCTGCCCTGAAAATCTGAAAATTTAATGAAACCGGGCAAAAAATTGTTGTCAAACTGTGACTGCACCAATCAGATACATCTACAGTTTGGATATTCTGGCAGGTGCAGGTGCAGGCTGTCAGAAGACAGTAACTGGCTGGATAGATTCTTCCATCTACTCTGTTTAGTGCAGATTTGGAAATGTATGTCTTCCTCTTGTTTAGCCGAATGGGAGAAATCTCAAAGTGTATGGCCAGCCTTGGACAGTTGGCACTAGAACACTGTCCCCACTGAAAGATTCCTTCTCACTTTTTGTTTGACAACTTAAAGTGATTGCAAAGTCTTGTTTTCTTTTTAAAATAACAAACATGTCATACTTACCTCCTCTGTGCAGTTGGTTTTGCACAGAGCAGCCCGATCCTCCTCTTTTCGGGTCCCTTTATGCTGCTCCTGGCCCCTCCCCCCTATCGAGTGCCCCCACAGTCCTCATCTTCCTATGGGGGCACTGGAGCCGAGTCAGAGCTCTGTGTATCCATTCAGACATGGAGACCTGTCCCTGCCCCCTCTCTCTTCTGATTGGCTGACTGACTTTGATTGCTGCGGGAGTCAATGGCACCGCTACTGTGTGCCAACCAATCTGGAGGAGTGTCCCGGGTGGCTAAGAGACTTGTGGACATCACTGGAGAGAGATGGGGTCAGGTAAGTAATTGGGGGGTGCTGGGGAGGCTGCTACACAAAGAAGATTTTTTATGTTAGTGCATAGAATGCATTAGGATAAAAAACCTTCTGCCTTTACAACTCCTTTACAACTTTTTGAATTTTTAGACAGTTTTTCTCCCTGGATCAGTGGTCACCAGAGCTAATAGAGACAGTGAATCTCCCCAACAAGGACACAGACAGCAATAAGGCTCTGTTCACAGATCTACAGCCAAGAGCTGTGGTGCAGTGAGCTGTGATAAAATGCAGACATGCTGCATGTTATTGCAGTGCACATGGAGGTACCACATGGTACTGCATAGCAGTGCAATGCATCACGCTGCTGTGTAGTGACATGAGTAGTGACACAAAAAAATTAAAAAAAAAGTAATGTGTGTGTAACGCTGGAATGTGCATCACACTGCCCCTTACCACTGGCTCACTGCAGCCAAAATGGACAGCTGGAAGGCTTGGAGATACGGAACTGTCAAAGGTACACAAATTCAGCAGAATGCTTTTTATATATAAAAAAAATGTTTATTTATTAGAAAAACATAGATTTAAAAACAGAAAGGAGAATAAAGAATTTGTGCAGATCACAGTATTCCCTACAGTTCTAGGCCTATACATACAACCTATAATGAACACAAAAAGAGATACTACAGTTGAGTGCACAAATTGTTTTCGTCCAAATTTTTCAACATGTTTCGCCGGTGTGGCTTCTTCAGGAAAAGGATGTAAGACGTGTATTTTGGACAGTAGAAGTGTATTTCACTCTGGATATGTATATAGAAACAGACAACAAAAGAATTAGTATAATGCGTCTCTCTAAGTTATTGTTAGTATCTTGAATTTAATTTGTTGGATGAGTGGCAGCCAATGAAGGGATTGGCAGAGAGGGGTAACGGACACAGAGCAGTTTATAAGGTGGATGAGTCTGGTAGCAGCATTCATGATGGACTGAAGGGGGGGATAGTTTATTTAAAGGTAAGCCAACGAGGAGGGAATGCAGTAATCGAGGCGAAGGATGAGGATGACCAGGTAGTGGATTAGACATATTTGTTATTTTAATAAAAAAAAGCATTTACAATCACGTAAATGTACAGTGCCAGATGAAAGCAATCTGGAGAGTTTAGGAGAATCAAATACACCTGAACTTCCTCTGCTGGGGTCCTTTGCCGGCGCTGTCCACTCCTCCTCTTTGAGTGCCCCCATAGCAAACCACTTGTTATGGGGGCACTCATATGGGTTTGCTCCCAAGAAAGTTTGTGTGCGTCCTCCTTCCTCACAGGATTTGATTGACAGAAGTGAGAGCCAATGGCTCCTGCTGTTGTCCCTGTGCTTGTTAGAGAAAAGGAGGTAAGTATTTAAGGGGATCTGTGGGGGCTGATTATGGAAGGTTTTTTAATCTTAATCTTTTTTGCTAGAAAATTACTTAGAACCCCCAAACATTATACATTTTTTTTCCTAACACCCTAGAGAATAAAATGGCTGTCATTGCAATACTTTCTGTCACACTGTATTTGCGCAGCGGTCTTACAAGCGGTCTTACAAGCGCACATTTTTTTGAAAAAATACACTTTTTTGAATTAGAAAATAAGACAACAGTAAAGTTAGCCCATTTGTTTTTATATTGTGAAAGATATTGTTACGTCGAGTAAATTGATACCCAACATGTCACGCTTCAAAATTCGTGGAATGGCGACAAACTTTTACCCTTAAAAATCTCCATAGGCGATGTTTAAAAAGTTCTACAGGTTGCAAGTTTTGAGTTACAGAGGAGGTCTACAGCTATAATTATTGTTCTTGCACGATTGCGACAATACCTCACATGTGTGGTTTGAACACCGTTTTCATATGCGGGCGCTACTCACTTATGCGTTCGCTTCTGCGCGCGAGCTCGGTGGGACGGGCATGTTTAAAAAAAAATGTCTTATTTATTTTACCTTTTTATTTTTACACTGTTTTTAAAAAAAAAAAAAATAAAAAATGATGTCACTTTTATTCCTATTACAAGGAATGTAAATATCCCTTTTAATAGAAATAAGCATGACAGGACCTCTTAAATATGAGATCTGGGGTCAAAAAGTCCTCAGATCTCATATTTACACTAAAATGCAATAAAAAAAAAAAAATTGTCATTAAAAAATTAAATAAAAAATGAATGGCCCTTTAAGAGCTATGGGCGGAAGTGACGTTATGACGTTGATCCGCCCTGCATTGTTATGGAGATGGGTGGGGGCCATCTTGCCCTAACTCGTCTCCAAGCCCAACAAGGGTGAAGATCTGATCGTCCTGCCGCTGACGGCTCCGGTAAGCAGCGGAGGGCACCGGAGTGTGGTGGGAGGGGGGCCCCTCTTCCGCCACCAATAAAAGTGATCTTGTGGCAAAACCACTGCAGAGACCACTATTATCAGAAACCGGACCGCCGGCTGAACAAGAGGATACCAGGGTTATGGCAGCTAGTAGCTGCCATAACAACTATACCCCCCTTCAAAATCAGGATGTATATCGGTGTGCGGCGGTCCGGAAGTGGTTAATGTCGGGAATACATTAAGGTAAAACACCTCATGTGTTTTTATAACAAAATTATGTATTTTGCTTTCCATGAATGTTGAATATTGTTAAGTATTCTGTATAAGCTCAGAATTACATTGGTTGAATGGGCAGAGCAGTGAAAACAAATAAACAATACTTAGTACTGAGGGCTTAATATGATTTGGACAATCAATGCTTTGTTGATAACAAGCCAAGTACTTCTGTATTTTGAGTTGTTTGCTTTTCAGGTACTATGAAAGGAAATATTTGTTTTAGATTTCATTCAAAAGGAATATATCTTCTATACAATAGGTTGGATAGTGCCCAAAAGGCTTGAGCCACTGGAGCAGACATTTACCTGCTTATTGTAATTATTATTATACACGATTTATATAGCGCCAACAGTTTACGCAGTGCTTTACAATGTAGAGGGGGGACAGCACAATTACAGTACAGTTCAATACAGAAGGGACAGAAGGGCCCTGATTGTAGAGCATACATTCTAAAGGAAGGGGGTGGTGGTATAAAGCTAATAGATGCAGGGAATGATTTGATGGGGGTGGCTCGGGGACAGTTGTTAGGTGGGTGTGGTATAGGCTTCCCTGAATAAGTGAGTTTTCAGGGATCTCCTAAAGGTGGACAGGTTAAGGGCTGATCGGATATACCGGGGCAGGGAGTTCCAGAGGATGGGAGAGGCTCTGGAGAAATCCTGAAGGTGAGCATGAGTGGAGGTAACAAGGGAGCTAGAGATCAGGAGGTTCTGGGAGGAGCGGAGGGGACGATTTGGGCGAAATCTGCAGATGAGGTTGGTGATGTTGTGGATGGCCTTGTATATTGTTATGATTAGCATTTTGAATTTTACACGGTGGGGTAGGGGAAGCCAGTGAAGGGATTGGCAGAGAGGGGCAGTAGTCACGGATCGATTAGTAAGGTTTATTAGTCTAGTAGCAGCATTCATAATAGACTGAAGGGGGGGATAGCCTGCATAAGGCCCATGTGTATGGGGCTTTAACCACCTGCTTACTGGGCACTTAAACCACCCTCCTGCCCAGACCAATTTTCAGCTTTCGGCACTGACGCAATTTGAATAACAATTGCGCGGTCATACAACACTGTACCCAAATGAAATTTTTACAATTTTTTTCCCACATATAGAGCTTTCTTTTGGTGGTATTCAATCACAGCTGGGGTTTTTATTTTTTGTTAAACAAACAAAAAAGGATGGAAAATTTTGAAAAAAATATAAAAAATCATGTCTAATAGTTTGCTATACAATTTTGCAAACAGGTAATTTTTCTGCTTCATTGATATGCGCTGATGAGGCGGCACTGGTGGACACTGATAGGCACAGTTAAGGCGGCACTGATAAGCACAGATAAGGTGGCACTGATGGGGACAGATAAGTCGGTACTGATGGGCACAGATAAGGTGGCACTGATGGGCACTGATAAGGTGGCACTGATGGGCACTGGTAGGTGGCACTGATGTGCAGCGCTGTTCTTGAGGCACTGATTGTGGGCACTGACAGGTGGCACTCTGGTCACTGACAGATGGCACTGGTCACTGACAGATGGCACTGTGGGCACTGACAGGTGGCACTGTGGGCACTGGTCAATAGACGTCGTCCCAGCAATGCAGGTCTTTGCTGTAGCCGTCATTCAGCTATAGCGTGGATCTCAAGTGGTTAACCACTAGCTGACCGCCAGCTGTACATAGACTGCGGCTCTATTAGAATAATTGCGCACCTGTACGTGATTTTGTCAAGGCGGATTGGAGTACAGTACAGTACAGGGCACACGTCTCTCCCCTCTCTTCTCTGTCATCTCTTTACTGGTTGCTAACCAAACTGGAGCCTCACGGAGTGGGTGGAGTTATATGGGAACACAAGAGGGCGGACCAAGCAATGCTTAGCACTGTCCAATCAACTGCAGGTAACAGAATACAACTCATGGCCTATGAAGCGATTCCTGTGTCCTGTGCTCCAAGATACAGAATTTACAGCTATTTCAATAAAAGCCTTATTATACAGAAAGTGCAAAAATCATGTTTTTTTACAAAATAGTATTGTCAAAATAAAGCTTGTTTGTCCTGAAAGACGATATATGTATTACTTTATATAACTGGGAAAACGTATGCGCTGCCACAATCAAAATTACAATTGTAGAAAGACCGTTCTCCTAATACTCAGTTGCTGAAAAACCCCCTGGTGTGTTCATCCACCTGAGAAATGATACAGTGTTGTGTTGCGCTGCTGAAAAAAAAAAACACTTTCCTCCTAACCAATAATACATGTACTCACAAAAGCATATAGTATTAACAGGTGCTCATATATTACAACAATCCAACAATCATTAATGTCACTAAATCCCATGTAATTGTGCCTAGAAAGTGTCCGATTACATATACATAAAACCTAAATTAATTAGTGCTAATTTAAATGTCATGAACAAATTGCCCAAAAGATATTAAATGACAGTCCCAGTAAATTGTGTTGTCTTCACCAATTAGTATCTACAGTAATTCTTTCATCACCACATACACAATTGTTCCCAAACTCCATAGCGCAGGGCTCGACAAAACCCAGTCGCCAGGTCGCCATGGCGACTGGAAATTGCGTCCTGGCGCCTGGGTTACACTGCAGCAATGGACGGGATTCCTCCGATGTGCCCCCCCCCTTCCGCCGAGGGTGAATCAGTCGAAAATAGAGGCCGCGGCTTTGTGGCCTGCTGGAGCAAATACATGCTCCTTTTGTGCGAACCAGCGCCATCTGGTGGGCGCTGCTGCGATGAGCGCGGCTTGCTTCCAGTGGAGGAACTCGGCAGCGGCGGCCGCCGATTGGCTGTTACCGGCCGCGCTGCACTCTGGGATTTGTAGTCCGGAGCGCAGCATGTCAGGGGACAGATGGAGCTGTCTTTGGCCAGACGAGGGGACGGAACGGAGCCGGGAGCGCTCCGCTGGTAGTGAGTGAATTGCATTATTAGGCTGTACTGGTGGGCACTGTAATGGTGGGCACTGAACTGTAGTGGCGGGCACTGATGGGATGCGCTGGCAGGCACTGATGTGATGGCTGGCAGGCACTGATGTGATGGCTGGCAGGAACTGATGTGATGGCTGGCAGGCACTGATGTGATGCGCTGGCAGGCACTGATGTGATGCGCTGGCAGTCACTGATGGGATGCGCTGGCGGGCACTGATGGGATGCGCTGGCGGGCACTGATGTGATGCGCTGGCGGGCACTGATGGGATGCGCTGGCTGGCACTGATGGGATGCGCTGGCTGGCACTGATGGGATGCGCTGGCTGGCACTGATGGGGTTGCACTGACAGGCTGCACTGGTGGGCACTAATGGATACTGATATCCTGCACTGGTGGGCTGCACCGGTGGGCACTGACAGGCTGAACTGGTGGGCACTAATGAGGGGACACTGATAGGCTGCACCCCACCTCTCCACCCTAGATTTTCTTAGATAAGGGAAAAAGAAAATATATCGCCCCCCCCATTTCTAAATATCGGCATCGGCCAGAGAAAAAAAAACCATATTGGTCGACCTCTACCTATCAGTGCCCATCAGCGCCGCCAATGACTTATTTGCAAAATCGTCTAACAAAATTGTATTTATTTTTGTCTTCTTTTACTTGCCACCAGCGTGAGCAATTCTTATTTACGATTACGATTTAAAAAACTGGCTCCTAACTTTTTTAGCTGGCTCCTAGATTCTAAGCAAATTTGTCAAGCCCTGCCATAGCGCATTATTTAGAAATTTACAGCTATCTTGATACTGAACCCGAAATCCCAGTGCTTCAAATACTTGTCCAACAGTGAACCACCACCGTGATGTGAACTGGATGTGTCCTCGCCTCATTTAAAGGCCTGTAGGTAAGTATAGGTCACATTGTGCCTCCCCTTTCTTAGGGAATATAATGGAAGTCTCATGGATCTCTCAGGACTCGCTATGCCCTATTGGTAAATCGGAGATGATGATTGGAAAATCAATTGTTGCCTGAAACAGAGCCAAAGACACACAGGACCCTTTTCCAATGCGGACCGTGCCCGCCCCGGAGCTGTGTGAACCACTGAGAGCCAGTCAATCTACTGTCATGTGAATTGGATACGAAGAAACCCGCATCCAAATTGCATCAGTGTGAACCCAGCCTAAAGTGGTATTAAAACCAAAAATAGATTGTAGCTTACCAATTAGTAGATGTGATGGCTGCATTCGATTTTTTTTTTTTTTGTCCTCTGTTTTCAACTGGTGATCTGGTCAGCAACACACCTCCTGTATAATGCCCCGTACACGCGGTCGGAAATTCCGACGGAAAATGTCCGATCGGACCATGTTGTCGGAAAATCCGACCGTGTGTGGGCTCCATCGATCTTTTTCCGTCGGAATTTCCGACCAACAAAGTTTGAGAGCAGGATCTCAAATTTTTTCCGACAACAAAATCCGATCGAACTTTTTCCGATCGTGTGTTGAGAATTCTGACGGACAAAGTGCCATGCATGGTCAGATCAAATGACGAGACCAAAGCTATTGGCTACTAGCCTCTACGTAGTTCCATCGTACGCAACGAACGTCACCACGTTCCGAATGATCGGATTTTCCGACAACTTTGTCCGACCGTGTGTATGCAACACCAGTGTCGGACAAAATCCGTCATAAAAAATCCGATGGATTTTGTGGTCGGAATTTCAGATTGTGTGTACGGGGGCTTAGAGTGCTCCCACTTTGGATGAAGAATCAACAGAGACATCTTTGGACAGCAGCATTGTCCGTCTGGGGGGAGAGTAGTGTTAGATGTACTAGCAGATTAAGATACACTAACAAATTGAAGCCAAACGCCAGTTAACACTTTTAGGCAGTTACAACAATTTTGTTACTTTTGTGATAAAGGTTTGACATGCATGAATAAAAGCTGATCATTGTAAGCACCCTTGTCAGTATTAAATGGTTTGTCTCAGCCCTTTAACTTCTACATCTGTAGGACAGCTTGTACTGTTGAAAAAAAAAAAACAAAAAAAACAGACTTACTGGCAGGCAGGATCACTAGAGGAAATAAGCTGCAAATTAATAAATGTTTGCTCTAATTCGTTCACCGTCAAATGGCGGGGGGCGGTGCGGCTCTCGTTCTGGGACGATGTCATATGACGTCGTCCCAGAACGTCCACACTCTCGCACCCACCGGGACGCGCAGTGCGGTGATCGTGTCAGCGCTGTGTTGCTAGGACATGGCATGACCCCGATCTCTGTAAAGAGCCACGGCTCTTTAACCATGTGATCGGCTGTTTCCAATCACAGCTGGTCACATGTAAACATGGAAATGCCGGTAATCGGCGCTTATCGCCTCACACTGACAGAGAGTGTGGCGAGGAGAGCCGATCAGCGGCATCTCCTCACAGGGGACATCCAGACATGTAATCAGGGCACTGATCATCAGTGCCCTGATTCCAATAAAGTGCCAGCAATCAGTGCCCACCAGTGCCAGCAGTCAGTGCCCATTAGTGATGCCAGTCAGTGCTTTCTATCAGTGCTGCCTATCAGTGCTGCCCATCAATGCCCATCTCTGCTGCCCATCAGTGCCGCCTATCCGTGCCACCTATCAGTTCCCATACGTGTGGCATATTAGTGCCTCCTCATCAGTGCCCATCAGTGCTGCCTCATCAGCGCACATCACTGAAGGAGAAAAATTTACTTATTTAACAAATTTGCTGGCAGAAACTAAGGAAAAACTTTTTTTTTTTTTTTCAAAATTTCTATTCTCCCCAGCAGTGATTAAATACCACCAAAATAAAGCTCTATTTGTGTGAATAAAAATTTCACATGGTTACAGTGTAGCATGACCGTACATTTGTCATTCAAAGTGTGAGAGCGGTATTGAGGTGGGTAATCTGTAGGTTTATAGAAGAATGTAAAGATAGCTTTGGTCCATAAGTATAAAGGTTTGAGAGCTTAACTGGTTAAATAATACATATGATTCTTTTTAAAGACAGTAATTAGCTAAGAGCTCAGTTAGTTGCCATTTTGTTTTGAAAAACTGCATAACAAAGAGCTAAATGACACATATTCTTTATATAGATGACAAAGAGACAATCGGCGTTGATATGATTGTGTGCGGCTGTGTTTATAATTGGGATATATTTTCTAAAGTGCAAATAGGCAATTAAAAAGCATCACAGCTAGCAAAGTGCCATACAAAATGATATTCAACAGTATCTATCCTCTGATTTGAGATCTGGAAAAGTAGCCATTTACAGAGGGACATAATCATGTTTGTTTCTATCAGAATTATAATAATTCTTAAATTATTAGTTTGGTATTAAAAGAATAAATAAATGGGTCAGGTGGCGCCCGCGGGTTTTAAACCCCCTGAAGGATTGCAGAAGGAATTCTGTAGCTTGCCAAGGAAGTACCCGCCGAGGTATTTGCTTACCTGGCAGCAGCCCTTTTGTCAGATCTCAGAGACATTACAGCACATGACGGGTGCGGGCAGCGCTTTACTATCACAAGACAAGTGTATTGATTTGCTTTTCTGATACTGTGAAAGGAAATATAATTGTCTAAGGGCCGTCTGCTCTCATGCAGCAAAATTATTGTATTTTTCTGCATGAAAATACATATCCAGTAGAATAGCCAATTGTTTTTATTGGGCTGGTTCATGTCTCTGCACAGTAGTTTAGTGTGAGAAGGGTAAGAGAAACGATATGAGTCCATTCACACCTATTCATGTGTGTTACCGTGTATGGGACCTTGTGAGGCTGCCTTAGATTTAATTCAAAACAATAATTAACTTGTATACAAGAGGGTAGATTGTACCTAGATGGCTCAATCTACCAGTGTGGGCTATCACCAATTTGTTGTAAAGGAGTTGTGTGATGAACCTGCTGAGCTATTTGCCAACCGGCATACCCACCTGCTGTGTCTGCATATGGCATGCGATTCTCGTATCCCTTTATGCTGTCTATACTGTTTAAGATTGACCTGTAGCCTTGAGTTATGGAATATTCAGTATATACTTTTCACTAGAAAGAAAGTAGGTAGGGCACTTATGATGCGTATACTGCTCTCTTGTGACTGTTTTACAACAAATCTGCTGGCGACTCACAAAATTTCCTCTTTCAACTATTTTACTTCCACTGGTCTGTGGCATATGTCAGCAGCAGTGTGGGGGTTTGCAGCCACTGTCACACCTGTGGAGTCCCCTACCTGTAGGAACCTGGAAGTGACATGTGTAACATCACTTTAACCACTTAAGGACCACCCTTAAGTCAGGGCTTCACAAATTTGCTTGGAATCTAGGAGCCAGCTAAAAAAGTTAGGAGCCAGGTTTTTTTTTTTTTAAACGACCGACAAAGCTTCATTTTTAATATAAAAATTAACCAAATCTTAAATTTACACAGACAACTAGAACGAATGTGACTGCTTTTATTTCCTGCCTTGCAGGGACACAAGACCGCTATATCCCCGCTAAGGGTCCCATCAGGTCCACCTGAAAAACTGAGAGGCGAACCTGATCAGACAGCCCGTGTGAAAGGGGCGTATGAAAGCGGTGTTCAAACCACACATGTGAGGTATCGCCGCGATCGGTAAAGCGAAAGCAATCATTTTAGCCCTAGACCTCCTCTGTAACTTAAAACAGGCAACCTGTAAAAAATTTTAAACGTCGCCTATGGAGATTTTAAAGGTTAAAAGTTTGTCGCCATTCCACGAGCGGGCACAATTTTGAAGCGTGACATGTTGGGTATCAATTTACTCGGAGTAACATTATCTTTCACAGTATAAAAAGAATTGGGCTAACTTTACTGTTGTCTTATGCTCCGTACACACGGTCGGAAATTCCGACGGAAAATGTCCGATCGGACCATGTTGTCAGAAAATCCGCCCGTGTGTGGGCTCCATCGGACTTTCCGACGGAAAAAATTTGAGATCCTGCTCTCAAATATTCCGACAACAAAATCCGATCGGACTTTTTCCGATCGTGTGTAGAGAATTCTGACGGACAAAGTGCCATGCCTGCTCAGATCAAATTATGAGACCAAAGCTATTGGCTACTAGCCTCTATGTAGTTCCGTCGTACGCAACGAACGTCACCACGTTCAGAATGATCGGATTTTCCGACAACTTTGTCCGACCGTGTGTATGCAACACCAGTGTCGAACAAAATCCGTTGGAAAAAATCAGACGGATTTTGTGGTCGGAATTTCCGACCGTGTGTACGGGGCATTATCTTTTAATTTAAAAAAGTATTTTTTCCCAAAAAAGTGCGATTGTAAGTCCGCTGCGCAAATATGGTGTGACAGAAAGTATTGCAAGGACTGCCATTTTATTCTCTAGGGTGTTAGAATAAAAAATATATATGATGTTTGGGGGTTCTAAGTAAAGGGAAGGAGATGGGTGGGCAGTGAAAATACCAATGGCCACCACAAGAGGGCGTCAGATTCCAGAAGGAACCCTAGGAGTGCAGAAGGCCGCAAAGCCACGGCCTCAATTACCGGCCAACGGGGCTGCGCATGGAGACAGGATGTCCTAGCTGTGCCGCCCCGGTTGCCCGGTCGCTAATTCTAGTCACAAATGCGACCTGGCGCCCAGGGTTCGTCGAGCCCTGGCTTAAGTGCAAAATCACGTACCTGTACGTGAATTCTGTTGTCGGCTCTGGGTCACGCGTGCACTTCGGACGATTGTTTGCTGGAGAGGCAGAGCGGCGGTCTGCCAATGTAAACAAGGCAGACCGCTGTTCTGTCAGGGAGGAAGAGAAAGATCTTGTGTTCCTGGCTTCCCTGCTCCGCCAACAATATCATCCTATCAGTAGGGCAGAGAGCTGGAGGAGGTGGAGATCTGCACAGAGAATGGGAGTCTTTAATATTAACACGTGGGTAATGACGCGCTTGTTAAAGTGATATTAACCACTTCATATGATGTCCGCAGATGGGATCTCCCATCCTGGGCGGGTGTCATATGATGTCCTAGGCTTTCCGGCGGTATATGGGGCACGCACTAGGAGTCGATGCGCGTGCCCAGCGGCCGCGATGTCCGCACGCGCAATTACAGAGCAGAAACATGGATCTGTGTGTGTAAACACACAGATTCACATCCTGTCAGGGAAGAGGAGACAGATCCTGTGTTCCTAGTATATAGGACTACCGATCGTTCTCCTCCCCTAGTCAGTCACATCCCCCACAGTTAGAATCACTCCCTAGGTAACACATTTAACCCCTTAATCGCCCCCTAGTGTTAACTCCTTCCCTGCCAGTGACATTTATACAGTAATCAGTGCATATTTATAGCACTGATCGTGTGTCAATGGTCCCAAAATATTGTCAAAAATGTCCGATCTGTCCGCCGCAATGTCAGTCACAATAAAAATCGCAGATCACCGCCATTACTAGTAAAAAAAAAAAAAATTTATAATAAAAATGCCATAGCTCAATAACCTATTTTGTAGACGCTATAACTTTTGTGCAAACCAATCAATATACGCTTATTGCAATTTTTTTTTTTAACCAAAAATATGTAGGAGAATACATATCGGCCTAAACTGGGGACATTTTTTTTTTTTTAAATTTGGATATTTATAGCACAAAGTAAAAAATATTGTGTTTTTTTCAAACTTGGCGCTCTTTTTTGTTTATAGCGCAAAAAATAAAAACCAGAGGTGATCAAATACCACCAAAAGAAAGCTCTATTTGGGGGAAAAAATTTATTTAGATAGGTTCAGTGTTGCATGACTGCGCAATTGTCATTCAAAATGGTACAGCGCTGAAATATGAAAATTTTTAATAAACATGTTATACTTACCTGCTCTGTACAGTGGTTTTGCGCAGAGCTGCCCAGATCCTCCTCTTTTCGGGTCCCTCGCTGGCCCTCCTGGCATCTCCCACCTGCCGAGTGCCCCCACAGCAAGCAGCTTGCTATGGGGGGGGGGGGGGGGGGGACCTGAGTCCTTTCAAGTGTTTGTTATGGCACTTACAGTATAAAAGACTATGCCAGACCCGCTTTACAGCTCCGATGGATGTCTTCAGCAGAAGGGGCTGTGTTCTCCCTCTGACATCAGCCAGGGAGATCACGCTCGTCTCCTCCGCAGAAGCCATTCATCAGAGCTGTAAAGCGACCGCGAGTCACGTGACCGCCCTGCAGACAGCTGAAATTTGGTATTTAGAAAACAACTTACACAGTGTTCTATGCCAGCCTCTAATAGAGGGGCTGGCAATGACAAATTTAAGTTTTTATGTTTACAATAATAGAGGTGGGGAGGGGGGGGGGGCTGGGCCGGAGACAGAGAGGGAGATGACAGGCAGGAAGGAGGGGGTGGGGGGAGAGAGAGGAGAGCAGGGCAGCGTATGACGGAGGGACGCACTTTGACCATGGTGATCAGGGCGGTGCAGCCCCTGGTTATCGTTGTCAGTATAGAGGGCAAACAGGAAGTGGCAGATTCAGTTTTTTTTTTTACAGTTTAGAGGGGGGCAGATTACACAGAACAAGCACTGTGCTGTATAATCTGCGTTAAGGGACCATAATCTATATTTTTGTGCGGTTAACAAACACTTTCACTTCAGTGTGAGAAAACATGGCTTTCTATGGAGGCCATTCTCACTTATCCGTTCCAAACGTGATGTGATTGGTGCAATGCGGTGCGTTTTAGAGCCCCATAGACTTGAATGGGAACCGCATTCAAATTGCATAGGTGATCAAATGCAATGCGATTTGAGTGTTTTTAGAACTATTTCCTGTATTTGTGAGGTCCTTTCCAGACAGAGGGGAGAGATTTTGGCCAGAAGAAAAATCACAGCTGAGTCCAATCGCATCAGAATTGCACCACAACTGGTCCTTGAAATCGCACTTGAAAAGCATAGAAATTGCACAGCAACAGTGTGAACCTTACTATTATAATTTGCCCTCCTTCAGGGATTTTAGACTTAGATACAAATTGCTGTAAAATAAATGAGTTAGTAGTTCCATAGAAAATAACTATGATTTTGTTAGTAGAGAAATTTTTTACAAGAATAAAAACAAAAAAAAAAAAGGAAAAGAAAAACAAAAGATCAGCAGTGTGACACTCGGCTCTCAAACAAGCCCTGGAACGCAATCTAACCGCCTAACACAAGTTATTCACCTTTCTATTCCAGCCCCAACCCTTCTCCAGTCTGCCCGAAGTGGAAAGATTTTTCTGCTGTACTTTAAATTATTATTTTTTTTTAAAAGTACCGTATATACTTGAGTATATGTCGACCCGAATATAAGCCGAGGCACCTAACTTTACCACAAAAAAACTGGGAAAACTTATTGACTTGAGTAGAAGCCTAGGGTGAGAAATGCGCAGCTACTGTAAGGCTGCTTTCACACCTGAGCGGTGCGGGGCGGCGACGGTAAAGCAGCGCTATATTTAGCGCTGCTTACCATCGCTTTACCCGCGGTATGCGGCCGCTAGCGGGGTGGTTTTAACCCCCGCTAGCGGCCGCAAAAGGGTTAAAAACCTCCGCAAACCGCCGCTGCAGCGGCGGTTTGCGGGCGGTATCCCCGCGGTTTCCCATTGATTTCAATGGGAACGAGCGGTATAGGAGCGGTAAATACACCGCTCCTTCACCGCTCCAAAGATGCAGCTAGCAGGACTTTTTTTACCGTCCTGCTAGCGCACCGCTCCAGTGTGAAAGCCCGCCGGCTTTCACACTGGAGTGAATGGGGCTGGTTTTTTCAGGCGGTGTACAGGCGCTATTTTTAGCGCTGTACCGCCTGAAAACCGCCCCAGTGTGAAAGGGGCCTAAGTGGAAAAGAGGGTCAACAATGCCCATTTGCAGCCTCACTGTGCCTATTTGCAGCCATAGGTCCCCCGAACTTCAAACCCTGTAGTTAAGGGTTCCTAGATGTCCCCTAGCTGCAGCCGAAATGTGGCGTCTCTGGACCCAAAGTGTCCCGAAATAACATTACTGCAGATGGACACAGTTGACTGAATTTGGGGCCCTGTATCTCTGGGTCACTTGGTGCTAGGAACCCCAAATTTGGATTTGCACAATTTGGGGTTCCTAGCACCAAGTGGCCCCGAGATACGGGGCCCCAAAGTCAGGTCGCAAAATGTCATTCTCTGCTGCATAAAAGTGATTGACTCCAGTATAAGCCGAGGGGGGTATTTTCATGACAAAAAAATGTGCTGAAAAGCTCGGCTTATACTCGAGTATATGCGGTATTTGGCTTGCTTGAAACTTTGTTAGTTGTCTTGTGCTGCTTTGAAAACTTTCATAACAAAGAGATGTCAGGTATCTTTTATAGCTGACAAAGAGATATGACAGCTGTATCTGTAATGGGTATATAGTGCCTCCAATGTTAAACTAGGCAATTTAAAAAATGACATTACTGAAGAATGCCGTACAATGAAAAAAACTATAATTTAAGAGTTTTATATTTCTCATCAGGAAAATCAGGTATTTACAGTGAGATATAATAATTATGTTTGTCTTGCAAACAATGAGGTCTCCAACCTTGAATTATTTCAGCAGATTTTCCGGTTGTATTCTCAGTGAAGTAAAAAGCGGAGCTATTTGCTGACCTGAGTAACGCTTTACTTTGAAGAAATAAGTATACAGTAATTTGTAGAAGCAATGCGAAGGCTTCATTAGGTCAATCTGGGAGGCTGTTGGAATGGGCTCTGCACACCAAATTGTTTAGACTGGCATTTATAAGCTGAAGTAAAAATGCCCATGAGCAATTGGATTAAAAGTCCGTATGCCCTGCTATAGATGTAAGAAAATAAAATTATTGAATAAGAAAAAAAAAAAAAACAAGAAAAGTGTACGTATTGTAAGTGTGAATAGCCACAAAACCTACAGAGCTTTGCTTGCATAGTTTCATGTGCATAATAATAATTTACTTCTGGTGCAGATATTAAAGTGGTTGTAAAACCTTACAAACCACTTTTACCTACAGGTAAGCCTACATTAAGGCCAATAAATATCTCCTAAACCTACATGGTTTAGGAGATATTTATAAAAGAAAAGGCACCGCTATCTACGGCGAATGCGCCGTAGACAGCGGCACGCAGGCGCACTGAGCATGCCGAGATCACGGCGATATGCCGCTCTCGTGCGCATGTGCGGGAGTGACGTCATCGCCGCTCCAGCGAATGACAGCGCTGGATCGGCAAGACCCGGAAGTCACTCCGGGTTTGATGGCGGCGGCGGAGGTCGTGGACGAGGGTCGCTTCGGGGGCTTCGTTCTCAGGTAAGTTATTCATAATGAGCTAGTATGCTATGCATACTAACTCATTATGCCTTTACCTTGCAGGTTCCGTTTTTTTTTTTTAAATAGGCTTTACTTCCTCATTAAGGGATCATTCACGCTATCGCAACACAGGTTAACAAGACTGGCATATGTTCTGTGAGGTGCCATGCAGAATGCTTAATATAAATACACTATAACGGCACCTCATCAGACAGGTGTTAATACTCTGTGCGTTGTGCTGTGTTGCATTGCCAAAAATAGTGTAGGTCTTTTTTCTTTACACACAAGTCCATTTAAAATTAAAGAGGTTCTAAAGGCAGAAGTTATTTTATTTTTTTTAACTTTTAACGCATTCTATGCATAACCACTTCGCATCCAGGCAAATTCTGACATTTCTCTCCTCCAATGTAAAATTCATAATTTTTTTTCTAGAAAATTATATAGAACCCCCAAACATTATATATGTATTTTTAGCAAAGACCCTAGAGAATACAATGGCAAGTGTTGTTTTTCGAACGCGTTTTTTTTCAGAAAAAAAAACAGTTTCATGCTTTAAAAAAAAAACAAAACAGTAAAGTTAGCCCAATTTTTTTTCCATAATGTGAAAGATGAAGATATGCCGAGTAAATAGATACCCAACATGTCACGCTTCAAAATTGCACGCGCTTGTGGAATGGCGCCAGACGTTGGTATTTAAAAATCCCCATAGGCGAAGCGTTCAAATTTTTTACTGGTTACATATTTTGAGTTACAGAGGATTTCTAGGGCTAGAATTATTGCTCTCGCTCTAACGTTCGTGGCGATACCTCACATGTGTGGTTTGAACACCGTTTTCATATGTGGGCGGGACTTACGTATGTGTTCACTTCTGCGTACGAGCTCACGGGGACAGGGCGCTTTACATATTTATTTATTTTTTATTGTTAATTTTATTTTTATTTTTTTAGTTTGACACTTTAAAAAAAAATAAAAAATGTGATTACTTTTATTCCTATTACAAGGAATGTAAACATCCCTTGTTTAGGAAAATGGCACGATCGGACCTATTTACAGTGAGATATGGGGTCAATAAGACCCCACATCTCCACCTCTAGGGAAGCCTAAAATAAATAAAAAAACGATCACGGCTTCCCAGCCGAGGCGCCGCCGTTATTTGAATGCAGAGGCCGGGCGTGATGTCATAACATCGCGCCGGCCTCCGAACGATCATAGAGACTCCGGCGACCATCTGGTCCGCCAGAAATCTCTATGATCACCATCTGGGGGGCGGCGGATCCTGTGTCTGACTCACCGATGGAAGCAGTGAGTCGGTAGAAGCACCGGAGGGCGGCGGGAGGGGGGGGGCGTCCCCTCCCGCCGCCCATAAGAACGGTCAAGCGGCGTAAACTCCAGGCAGGTAATACTGTGGTTGGGATTCAAACCAATGACCCCAGTGCTGCTAAGCAGAAGTGCTAACTACTTAGGCACAGTGCTAGATTTCTATTTTATTTTATTTTTTTAGAAAACGTTTTACTGTAGACCATAAATATTTGTTAAAAGATTGAAATGGAAACCTAGGACTGCTGAGACAAGTGTGTAAATGAAAAACGTTTATCCTTTACCAGCTTGATCTGTAGGTACTTGTTAGGATCAGATCCAGAGTTATTTTGAAATAAAGTTTGTAGAATTGGATTTCACCCATTATTCAAGAAATATACTTTGACACCTCCAGGTTCCAGAGAAGACAAAATAAGATTTCCTAGCCAGTGTCATCAACCACCTGCCATAAGTTTATGGCTATCAGACATATAAATTATACAGTATATACTGTTAGGCATTGATGTCCTGTGTTATAAATGAACATGCACTGTGAAATTGGACAGATTGTTTCATATTTGTTTCTGAAGTTATATTAATGACAGATCAGGTGATACCAAGGACTGCATTTGGATGAAGTAACAGACGATTCTTGTGAAATGCTGTCCCTACTGTTTCTCTGTTATTTAAATTCAGCCTCTTCTTTTTACAGAGAAATGTCTGAACCTCCAGCTAAGAGAAAGTTGGTTGAGAATGGAAGTAGCTCTGCTGCTGGGTCATCCAGACAGGTAAGATTGCAGCACATTTGTTCTATGGATGTTGAAGGAAAAACCACACTAATGCCCTGTACACACAGTCGGAAAATCCGACCACAAAATCCATCGGATTTTTTCTGACGGATTTTGTCCGACACTGGTGTTGCATACACACGGTCGGACAAAGTTGTCGGAAAATCCGATCATTCTGAACGTGGTGACATTTGTTGCCTACGACGGGACTACGTAGAGGCTAGTAGCCAATAGCTTTGGTCTTGTAATGTGATCTGAGCATGCGTGGCACTTTGTCCGTCGGAATTCGATACACACGATCAGAAAATGTCCGATAGGACTTTGTTGTCGGAAAATTTGAGAGCAGGAGATAAAACTTTGTCCGTCGGAAAATCCGACGGAAAAAGTCCGATGGAGCCTACACACGGTCGGAATTTCCGACAACATTGTCCGATAGGACATTTTCCGTCGGAAAATCCGACCGTGTGTATGGGGCATAAGAATTACCCCTTTGTAGAAAAATGTATACGTAACAACTTGTTTATAACAGAAAACATATAGCATTACCTGAGATAAAGAAATAAATAATTCAAGATCACCTCATACATCAAACTGCTAAGTATTGCTAGGAATTTAAATTCATATCTTATGCCAGTTATCCTTTCCTGGACATCATAGCTGAGTAGAACTGAACTAGAGGAACATTTAAAAAACACCATTGGATTTTGAAAAGTAGACATTTGAAGTGGGATATAGATATTTTAGGGCAATTCAAAGTATGGTGTGTGCAAATAATCTGCAGGCTTCATTAGGCGAAATAGGAGTGACTGTCAGGCTCGGTTCACACTGGTGCACTGTCCGACATCGCATGTGATTCGCACCACACTGCAGTGCAAATCACATGCGATGTCTGTGCGATGCAAACTCAGCCATAAAGATTGTATGGCTTAACTTGCATCACATTTGGACAAACTCGCACAGGACCCTTTACTTAGTCCACACCACAATTGGATTGCATGATTGTGAACACCCAATGCGATCCAATTCCTGTCCAAATTGACAGTTCGCACTGCGATATGCGAACTGATTTGGGGGTGTCATTAACTTTCTATTGACACTCCCAGCAGTTTGCATATGGCAGTGTGAACTGCCTGCGAGTCTGGTGTGATGCGGGGAACCCGCAGTGGATTTGCAGGGTTCTCGCATCGCACCAAAAGTCCTATGGAGAATACACACGGTCAGAAATTCCAACCAAAAGCTCACATCAGACTTTTGCTGGCGGAAAATCCGATCGTGTGTACGGGGCATTAGACTGGACTCTGGACTAGCAATTGCAAGGTAACGTTGCCAAATGCCCATGTTACCGAGGTCAAGATCTTTTTTTTTTCTTTTTTTTTTTTAACAAAAGGTTTTTATTGCACAATTGATATATACAATTGGTACAAGAGCATTTACAGGTTAATACATCTGTTACATGTGAAAAATCACATGTGAGTTCTATCACAGATACGTGGTGAAGTCCAAGTTTAAACCATAATATATACAAGGACATATCTATCAGGGTCCGAGTGGTGGGACTCGCATAGTAATAAGGACGTGTGGTAACTACAAACAGTGAGGAGCCCGGTTGGGGGTCATCATAGTGTTTATGTACATCTTTCCGGATCCTGTAGCCAACTATCACAAATTTTATTGTACTTGGTTGGGCATCTCAGGTTTATATACAAGAATTTTTTATAGGGGAGGGAGTTATTTACATCTGCCTTCCAGTCAGAAAAGTTAGGTGGCTGCAGTCTCATCCATTGTCTTGCAATGATCTTCCTGGCTGAGAATAAAGTTTTATGTAAGAATATTTTCGTGAATTTATAAATTTCAGGGTCAGGGAATATCCCCAACAGACATTGTTTCGGGTCCATGGTGAGTGGGGATCCCATCGTGTCATGTAGGAAATCCACAATTTGCCTGTAATGATGGGCATGCCCAAATTAAGTGAAAAAATTTACCCATTTACTGATGACACAATAGACAGTTGGTGGACTGCCCCCTCCGATATCTAGCGAGGTATGAGGGGTGAGGTTTGCCCGATGGAGGATATAGATCTGATGTAATCTATCCAAGAGTTTGGGAGAGATAATTTTAATGCCATCTAAAGCTTCACTCCATTCTTCATCTTCCAATGCTCCCACCTCTCTCTCCCAACGGGGTTTAATGTCTTAAGCTATTTTAGTGGATGTGGGAGTTATAAGCATGTTGTAAAGGGTGGATATCAGTTTTTGAGGGTCTGTACCTTTAACTATAGCCATGACTGCATTGGAAGTGGGCTGAGGAGGAGAATGAGGTAACTGGGAGTGCATGGCATGACGGATCTGCAAGAATCTGAAGAACATACTATTGGAGAGCATGAATTTGCTACGAAGGGCATTGAAGGCCTTCAGACCTTCATCAGAGAGTAGGTGATGTAAATAGTAGATCCCTCTCGTGCCCCAGATCTCTGTGTTGGGAATCTGTAGAAATTCAGATAAAGTTTGTTGTGCCATATGGGAGTGAAATCGTTATATTGAGGTATCCCGAGTTTAACCATAGCTAGGTCCCAGATGCGCCTATCGTGGTATAATAGGGTCTTGCTATCTCCCTCCGAGCCAGCTCTCCCTGAGCTCACCGCCACTGCACAGAGAGGATCCGAGATCCGTTGCGCCCATTGTGGGCACAGAAGAAAACTGGACCAATCCCTGTCCATTTTGTCTATGTGATACAGTTAAGATAGCTGGGAGGTAATGTAATAGAGATTAAAATCTGGAAGGGCAGTTCCCCGGAGATCATTGGGATTCTTAAGTGTCCGCCATGCCAGCTTGTGTCTATTGGGTCCCCAAACAAATGGCTTGAGGAGAGCCTTGAGGGATTAAAAGTATTTTAGGGGTACATAAATCGCGGTATGCCATAAGATGTATAGTATTTTAGGTAATAATACAATTTTTATGAGGTTAATACGTCCCCATACTCCCAGGGGTAGGCATGTCCAGGTTTGCATTTTAGATTTAACAAGGGCAAAGAGGTGCTCTATGTTAAGAGATATGTAATCGGCCGGGGACCGAGACGTGTATATATACCTAAATATTTAATATGGCTTGCTCGTTGTAGTGGGAGTTGGGCTTGTATCCTGCATGGCAGAAAACTATCAATGGGTAGGATTTGGGATTTTGCCCAATTAATCTTAAGACCAGAGAAGGACCCAAACCGCTCAATCGTCTGCAGTGCGATTTGTAAGGAGGGACCTGGGTCAGCCAAGTATAACAATGTGTCATCTGCATACATACTGATTTTCTCTGTTAATGTCTCAAGGCGTAAGCCATGGATCTCTGGATTTTCTTGAATAAAGATGGCAAGGGGTTCTGCCGCTAGGGCGTATAACAGCAGGGATAACGGACAACCTTGTCTCGTTCCTCAAGTAAGGCTGAACACTGAAGAAGGCTAGCCATTGGCTACCACTTTGGCAGTTGGGTCTTGATATTGTAATTTGATCCAGTTGATGAATTTCGACCCAAATTTATAACTCAAGGCATTTCCAAAGGTATCTCAACTCCACTGAATCAAATGCTTTTGCTGTATCTAGGGTTTGCTGTATATAGCATTTAAAAATGCTAACGGATCTCTTTCTTTCTATTTAACAATGGCTATATAATAACTGTCTTTTACCCAAGGATATAGTAGCAAGTAGGTGCAGAACTGTCAGCTTCATATTTCATCTAGCATTGTGTTTCTCTATCAGCAACATATGTATCTCCATCAGCAAATAACCCAATCTCTGACCATCTCTGGCAGTATGTCTGCAGTCTCTGACCCTCTCCTGTAGAATGTCTGCATTCTCTGACCCTCTCTTGTATCAATTCTACAGTCTCTGACCATTTCCTGTAGAATGTCTGCAGTCTCTGACCCTCTCCTGTATCATGTCTGCAGTCTCTGACCATCTCCTGTATCATGTCTGCAGTCTCTAAACATCTCTTGTATCATGTCTGCAGTCTCTAAACATCTCCTGTATCATGTCTGCAGTCTCTGACCCTCTCTTGTATCATGTCTGCAGTCTCTGACCCTCTCTTGTATCATGTCTGCATTCTCTGACAATCTCCTGTAGAATGTCTGCATTCTTTGACCCTCTCTTGTATCATGTCTGCAGTCTCTGACACTCTCCTATAGTATGTCTACAGTCTCTGACCATCTCCTGTAGTATTTAGGGGGTGAGCCTGGAGCTCCTCTTTATGTTGTCGCCTTTGAAAACGTCCTATGATGAAACACGTAAGGCGTGCTGACGTCAATTCCGGTACGGTAATTAGAGGCCTGGAACGCAGTTGAAGCGCACGCTGCGAACTGGCCCTAATCCCTCCGTTTTCTCTTGAATAGTCTAAGTGTGTGGTAGTACTAGGTGTCATCCTGAGGGAGAACCTGGACTTTTACTGTTTTTTATTTTTTATATTTTGTCATTTGCTTGGTTTATAAATAAAAAAACATTTGATACTACACATGAGATCTCCTATCTCGTCCTTGTGAGGTATACACCTCAAGCCACCTGCTGGATGTCATGGCATGTCATTTACTAGTAAAAAAAAAAAAAAAGAATAATAATAAAAATGCTATAAATCTATCCCCTATTTTGTAGATGCTATAACTTTTGCGCAAACCAATCAATATACGCTTATTGCGATTTTTTTTTTTTTTTTTAAATTGGGTTATTATAGCAAAAAGTAAAAAATATTGTGTTTTCTTCAAACTTGTCACTCTTTTGTTTATAGCGCAAGATATAAAAAACGCAGAGGTGATCAAATACCACCAAAAGAAAGCTCTATTTGTGGGGGAAAAAATGGGTTTCAGGGTAGAGTGTTGCATGACCGTGCAATTGTCATTCAATGTGCAACAGCGCTGAAAATTGGCCTGGGCAGGAAGGGGGTGAAAATGCCCTGTATTGAAGTGGTTAAGAAGAGATAAAATAAAAAAAAAATGAGTTCTTCTGAATGCTTTATTTTTTTTTATGAAAACCAATCTTATTGAATCGTTGATAATCAAATCGAATCGTGAGACCAGTAAAGTAGCACACCTCTAATTGGCATATCAGTTTTTTGTCTAATGTCGAGGAGTAATAATCTAAGCTCTCTGCTGGGAATCTTGCCCCCCCGGTTGTATGTGTGTCCTGAGTCTGTGGGGTATATTGTGCAGGTCTCCTACACCTGCGGTGTAGTTTTTGCCTCCTGCTGCTTGTGGGTGGGGGATGTTCTAAGGCTCCCCTAATGGCCAGCGTATTATTTCAGGCCCACTCGTGGGTGTCCATACCATGTGTTTAGACTGTTCACTAATTTAGGCTGCTGCTTGCCGGCTGAGCCCGCCATTTTAACTTGGGGCATGTGCCCTTTCGTTGCATCACTTCTGCTCATGCTCTGTTTTGCTGGGGGCAAATGTGAGGGGCTGGCACCCTTTCCCTACATGGGCAGAGTTGTGATGGGCGGGCACTGCCCTATGATGTTACACCCAGCAATGGTATTTAGATTTAGGGGGTCTGCACCCGCCATTTTGTCTAAGGGCATTCACACTTGCAATGACGTCACTTTCACTCTCATTAAGCAGGGGGTGGAGGTGTAATTATCCAGCACTCTTCCCTGTTTGGGCTGAGCTACGATTGGCGGAAGCTGTTTGATGATGTCACACCCGTTTGCCCATTCCTACAGCATGGTTTAACCAACAGTTGGAGATGGGGATCTCTGTCATCCGGTAGGCTTCAGCACTGCTGCGATCTCATGGGTATTGTGAGTTGGTGGGCCAGCCTTATTGTGTTTGTGGATGCTTCTTGGTTTCCCCTGGGGGAGAAGTTGGGCTGGAGGTTCCTTCTGGGTAGGTATAGGGATTAGGTTTCCCTAACGTAGCCATGCAAGTTTTTAGCTGGGGTTTGTATGTGGCCCCTCCTCATTCCTATCAGATACTGTTTTAAACAGATATTTTTATAAGTGGAGTTCGACCCCAAAAAAAATGTAATGTGCTTAACCGCTTAAGGACCGCCTCCTGTACATTTACGTCAGCAGAATGGCACGGCTGGGCAGAATCACGTGGGTCGCGCTCGCGACTCGGTCCTGAGCTCCGTGACCGCGGCCGTGGGACCAGTGGACCCGATCGCCGCTGGTGTCCCGCAATCGGGTCACAGAGCTGAATAACGGGAAGAGGTCTGTGTAAACAAACCTCTCCCCATGCTTCCTACACCGCCTGTCACTGATCGGCTGTTCCCTGTCATCTGGAAAGCCGATCAGTGACGTCAGACGTAAAGCCACGCCCCTACTTTAAAAAAACACACGTCACAGACTTAACCCCTCCCCGCCCCCTAGTGGTTAACTCCTTCACTGCCAGTGTCATTTACATAGGAATCAGTGCATTTAAATAGCACTGATTTCTGTATAAATGACAATGGTCCCAAAAATGTGTCAAAAATGTCCGATGTGTCCGCCATAATGTCGCAGTCACAATAAAAATCGCTGATCGCCGCCATTACTAGTAAAAAAAAAAAAAAAATATTAATAAAAATGCTATAAAACTATCCCCAATTTTGTAAACGCTATAACTTTTGCGCAAACCAATCAATAATCGCTAATTGGAATTTTTTTTTTTACCAAAAACATGTAGAAGAATACGTATCGGCCTAAACTGAGGAAAAAATATGTTTTTTTATATATTTTTTGGGGATATTTATTAGCAAAAAGTAAAAAATATTGCATTTTTACCGTATAATGCCTGTTGCTATGTGGTCCCTCGTAGTCTGCCTCCTTCAGCACCTGGGTTCCTGACGTCAATTGCCTCAGTGCAGGAAGGGAGAGCTCCTCTCCGCCCTCCCTCTTGTCAATCATCTGGGACACGTGACAGGTCCCAGATGATTGCACGGCCAGTCACGGTGAGCGGTGCGGCTCGCACATGCACAGCCGGGTGCCCGCGGTTAAAATGCCGGCGCCACTGAGCGGAGGGGGAGACGAGCGGGGCTTCGTTCCCCCGCATCGCTGGACCGTGGGACAGGTAAGTGTCCGATTATTAAAAGTCAGCAGCTGCAGTATTTGTAGCTGCTGACTTTTAATTTTTTTTTTTTAAGGGGAACTTTAAGTTTTCCATTTTTATCTCCCATTATTAGGAACATTTCCCTTTTGGTGCAGTTTTCTCCTCTATTAAAATACTTTTGTTTAATTTGATATTAAGTTTAGTATTTAGTATTAGTTTAGTATTTAATATTTTCAGAACTGAATTGATTTTTAATACAGTTGACTTGGATACACAGTGCTCAATTATTTTTAAAGGTATGAATCTCCTGTCTGATTTTGGTGAAGGTGGTCAACGGGCATGCCTTCTGTTTCTTCCTTTAGGAATCCAAAGAATATTTTTAAAGAAGTAATCACATTTGCCACATTTCTGGGCCATGAAGGGTCCCATTCATCAAGGCAACTGGGTCAGCAGTCTAAAGCCCCATACACACGGTCGGATTTTCCGATGGATTCTGTCCTATCGGACATTGTTGTCGGAAATTCAGACCTTGTGTAGGCACCATTAGACAGTTTCCATCGGATTGTCCGACGGACAAGGTTCTATCTCCTGCTCTATAAATTTTCTGACAACAAAGTCCGATCACACCAATTCCGATCGTGTGTAGCGTAGTCCGACGGACAAAGTGCTACGCATGCTCAGATCACATTACAAGACCAAAGCTATTGGCTACTAGCCTCTACGTAGTCCCGTCGTACGCAACAAACGTCACCACGTTCAGAATGATCGGATTTTCCGTCAACTTTGTCCGACCGTGTGTATGCAATACCAGTGTCGGACAAAATCCGTCGGACCAAATCCAATGGATTTGGTGGTCGGATTTTCCGACCGTGTGTATGGGGCTTTAGTTTAGTTTTGTAGAATGGATATAGCCTTTTCTTTTCTGCAGTTATGGTTTTAACTTAATTACATGATCTGAGGAAAGCCTTTTCTCCAAACAGAAGGTGGATCTAAAAATAGACACCCCGTACTAAAACGCCCCTCTTAGAGGATTAAAGTACCTCTTTTAAAACCTTTAGCACTCATTTTGTTCAAAGGAGCACTGGTGACTGGGAATTTCAAGGCTAACTGGAATGGGAAGCAGTCAACACAAGAAATTGATAATTTATCTCTGTGGAAAACACCGTTTTATTTGGGGCCATGCATTGGCTATCTTAGTAGAGCTGAAATTGTGGACTTTTTTTTTTTTCAAGTGGTAGTCGACTGACGTGCTGATTCTTGGCTTCAATACATTGTAAATCTCTGGCAATCAAAGGCCATCTCTGTCACAGGTAAAAAACAAACGTGACCCTTTTTCTCATGCAACATTTGTATTTAACTGCAGTTTTACCGTGGCAGAAAGGCACGGCTGGTGCGAAAAGACACTAATTTGTCGCTTCGCCTTTTGGCCACTAGGGGCACCCGCGATCGCTCGTGATAGAGCGAGAACCGGGATCTGTGTGTGTAAACACCCAAATCCCGGGTTCTTTCAGGGGAGAGGAGACAGATCGTGTGTTCATACAAAGTATCAACAACAATCTCTCCCTTACCCTAGTCAGTCCCATCCCCCCTACAGTTAGAACACACCTAGGGAACACAATTAATCCCTGCCAGTGACATTTGTACAGTAATCAGTGCATTTTTATAGCACTGATCGCTGTATGATTGTCAATGGTCCCAAAAATGTGTCAAAAGTGTCCAACTTGTCCACCGCAATATCTCAGTCCTGATATAAATCACAGATCGCCGCCATTACTAGTAAAAAAAAAAAAAATGCCATAAATCTATCACCTATTTTGTAGACGCTATAACTTTTGCGCAAACCAATCAATATACGCTTATTGTAATTTTATTATTTTTTTTTACCAAAAATATGTAGAAGAATACATATCGGCCTAGACTGAGGAAAAAAATTGTTTTTGTTTTTTTAAATTTTGTATTTTTTATTATAGCAAAAAGTAAAAGATATTGGGGGAGATTTACTAAGAAGAAGGCACTGCACCAGTTCATACATTAATTGGTGCACCGGAAAAACCATTAATTGAACGTGCGAACCGGAGCACATTGAAGCGCAAATAACGATAATAAATACCAGCGTATGTAAACTGCAACTGGCGCTAGGGTGCAGTTTTCTCATTGATAATAGCGCACGCCCAATACAATTGGTTAATTTCATCTTGTTAGGCAAGTAGTAGGTGCTCAGTTAATTAACCCTTTTGATGCCAATCTTATTCCTAACACTTCTAATATATCTTTGAAATGTGTTTTTTTCCTTTTTTTTTACCCAAATCTATCAATACATTACAAAGAACAGAGAAGTGTTTATAAACCCAATTACAATTTTCAGATCTTGATCTTTAACGGTGGCCATACACTGCAATCAGTTAGATCTTAAATAAATTAGATTTAGTGCAAGAGCCTGATTGATCTCCTATATTTTTAATTAATTGTTCAAGTGCGTCTTTCTATTACCTATTTTGCCTAAATATCGAGTTGTACAAAGAATGGCCAATCAGATTGCATAGTGCATGCCCATCTTAAGTGCCAGATTTTCAATGTAGATGTGCCATGACCCACTTGTATTTTCCTAACGATATTTCTTGGGCATTATACAAGGCACATGAAAAAACGCCTTTATTCAAGACATGCTAGAGTGATCAGGAATCATCAAACTACGGCTCTCCAGCTGTTGCAGAACTACACATCCTATGAGGCATTGTAAAACTCTGACATTCACAGACATGACTAGGCATGATGGGAATTGTAGTTCCTGAACAACTGGAGGGCCGTAGTTTGAAGACCCCTGTGCTAGACCAATTTTATGCCTCTAGAATTGGGAGTGTGGCATCTACCCAACTTCTCTCTGCTGGTGGACACAAGAACCTACATCTATAGATATATCTATATACATACACACACACACACTGAAGCAGGAAGCAATATACATTGGCCTGTAAGTGAATCTGTACACAGGAAGTAGGTGTGTGTTTTGAGGCCAAATCATTTAGACATACACACATGACCCACACAAACATCACCCCATGTAAAAATAAATCAAAAGTTATCTTAATTTGCAAATAAGGATCATCTCTTCCTTAGAGAACAGTAAGCGGCCTGATGGTGGGAAGAAATTAGTAGCCGTACAAGCAACTTCCTGGAGGGGCGTGACGTCATTCCTGTGTGCTGGCCACCGCTTCCAGGAACCAGATATGCACCACGGGTACATACCTCCATGCACACAGCAGTTGCGCATCTAGCTGCAGGAACCCATTTTTTATAGAAATTAATAGTTATGCAGATTTCCAGGACTGGACTAACAAATGTTTATAGTGAAAGGCAACTGGTGTTTTCTATTAACCGCTTCCCGACCGGTGCACGCCGATGTACGTCGGCAGAATGGCACGGACAGGCATAAGGGCGTATATATAAGTCCCTTTTTAAATGCCGCTGTGCCAACGGGAGCGCGCAGGGAGCGGCGCGCTCCCACGCCGGTCGGGACCCCCGTGAGGCCGGTCGCGGGTCCCGCGGACTCGATCGCCCTGGGGACACCCGCAATCGTCTCACGGGAAGGCTGAACGGGGAGATGCGGAAATAAACAGCATCTCCCCGTTCTGCCTAGCAACTAGTGATGCCGATCTCTGCTCCCTGTGATTGGAGCAGAGATCAGCATTCACTAGCTGACAGCCACGCCCACCCCCACAGTAAGAAACACACTCTTAGGCATACTTAACCCCTACACTGCCACCTAGTGGTTAACCCCTTCACTGCTCAGTGTCATTTATACAGGAATCAATGCATTTAAATAGCATTGATTGCTGTATAAATGACAATGGTCCCAAAAATGTGTCAAAAATGTCCGATGTGTCCGCCATAATGTCGCAGTCACAATAAAAATCGCTGATCGCCGCCATTACTACTAAAAAAAAAAAATTATTAATAAAAATGCTATAAAACTATCCCCTATCTTGTAAACGCTATAACTTCTGCACAAACCAATCAATAATCGCTTATTGCGATTTTTTTTTTTACCAAAAATATGTAGAAGAATACGTATCGGCCTAAACTGAGGAAAAAAAATGTTTTTTTTTTTACTAAATTTTTGGGGGATATTTATTATAGCAAAAAATAAAAAAGAATGCGTTTTTTTTCAAAATTGTCGCTCTTTTTTGTTTATAGCGCAAAAAATAAAAACTGCAGGGGCAATCAAATACCACCAAAAGAAAGCTCTATTTGTGGGAAAAAAGGGACGTCAATTTTGTTTGGGAACCACGTCGCACGACCGCGCAATTGTCAGTTAAAGCGACGCAGTGCCGAATCGCAAAAAGGGGCCTGGTCCTTTGGCTGCAAATTGGTCCGGGGCTGAAAGTGGTTAAACAAGGTCTAAATGGGCCATTGACACTCATCACAGTTCAACTTAGGAATGTGTCTTTGCAAAGTTAAACTAAATGAAATCCTTTCTTATTTTTGCTTGGGGATAGAGTGCAGAGGGATTAGAAGTCTTGCCAGTGTTTGGGGATGTCTGCACCCCTGATAGGGAGAACAGACCTCCCAAATTTTGCCATATTCTCTTTCAAATTGATTCACGTCCTGTCACATAGCCAAATAGGAAGTGAGGGTAAAACCCTACCAATGTCTTTCCTTGGGGACACACAGGTCAATCTAAATAGTTTCACCATTAGGTAAATTGCACTCTAGAAGTGTTCAAAACATAACTTTTATTAATATGGTGAGAAAAATGGTGATGCCATCTGGAGATAACAATGTGAGAAGGGCACAGTTCTAAAAATGGCTAAACAGTGTGTATTTTAACCAGATAAGAAATAGAGAATAAAGGAATGAAAACATAAAACTAACATAACTTAAATTAAATAATAAAAATACAAAAAAAAAAATAAAATGTGTGTGTGTGTGTATATATATATATATATATATATATATATATATATATATATATATATATATATATATATATATATATATATATATATATAATATATATAAACTCAAGAACCTAAAATTATTGTCATGGGAGGAAAAAATAATACTCTGAAAAATATGTGTGTATATCATTTGCAGTGCTATTGGCAGCGTGTTTTCAACGATATAATCCTCACCACTTGTTGCTTTCTTTTCCATCCATGGTGTTCAAGTGAATGTTTGTTTTTTGCACCAGATGCATTGTTAAAATATTTTTACTTAGATACAGCTTGGACCAATATTACTATGTTTATACCATACACTCCACTTTCTGATTCACAATGTGAAGATAGGAGGTCAGCTGCTCGGCACGGGTGCCTCTCAGAGGATGCTTTGCATTTTCTGAATGATTGGAAAGCGTTCTCTGATTGCATGAGGGTGACAAGTGGTCAGCCTCCTGTGTTCACAATGCATCGGGCCGGCTGCTCAACATGGGGCCGGAAGCCAGTGGAGATCACTGAAATAGCAGGGTTATGATTTGTACAGCTCTCAGGTATAATTTATATATACATAGTTACATTTATTTATTCTTTGGTTCTCAAGAAAGGGGTACTGCCCTCAAAATGCATATGCCAGTTGGATTCAGGTGATGTCCCCCCAAGCTTAGGGGTATGCAGAGTGTACAGGTCATCTGTGTTACTTTGATGTGCGGCATTAGTTATATCATTTGTGAGTAGATTTATTACATTTTTTTTTTATAATAAATGGTTATTGGGATTATGTGCTAGGCTTTTTTTTCAATACACATAGTTACACTGGGCCAAGCTGGACCAATTTAACTTTGTAAAAATATACCATGCCTGTAATTGTAATTGTTTTTAATAGGGTAGGTGAAGATGGTGGCAGTGGATCCTGGGGATGTGCACTCTTTTTTTCCAATAACATTTCTGCCTTAGTTCATGGAAAATGGAGGGTGGAAGTTCTATAACTTTTTTTAGTTTTGGATAGAAATGCTAAAGGTTAGAACCCCTGTTAAATTTACATTGCTCTGTCCCCACTGCATATGCTTCCTCTTCCTATTTTGTCCTGCAGTCTGTGCCCTTCTGATAGGAAATAGGGAAATATTTCCCCATCAGTAACACCGCAATGAAAACCAAAATAGTTTTTAGTCTTTCCCTGCTCCATCCAGAACAAATGTCTAACAAGTTTTGGGTGTAACCAAGCTTTGAGGTATAGACAACATCCTAACTCTGGCACATAGGACATTCTATACTAACAGTGGACTTTTTTCAGTGGATTATTGATACTGCATACTGTATATTGCTTTTTATATTTATTGTTTCTGCTGCATTTAATTTCTTGCAATTTTTTTTTAGAGCTTTTCTGGAGATGATGATAGCTACAGTGGATCTACCATTAGTAAGTGTCATACATTTATTTTCTTTATTACAGCAGTGAGTATAAACCATTGATGAAAATTACCAGTTGTATCTTTTAATTTGTCAGAATTCTACATTAACCTCTTTCTAACCGGCTCACATAAGAGTATGGCAGCAAAGATGCTCTCCTGCATTGGATCGCATGTCTAACACTCTGGGCTGTGCTGTGATTAGTGACAGCTCAGACCGATCAGCAGATCCCGGCCAATTATTGCCAGCCAGGGCCCACTGATTGGCGAAGTGTATGACATGACAGAGCTCTGTGACAGTGTACAACACATAGCTCTAGCCTGTCAGCGGGAATGTGCCCTTCTTTTGTTTCCCTGCAAAGTAGGAACTAAAAACCGGCGCATCTCTTAGTAAAAACAGCACACAGTGAATGCGCCAAGCACTGTTAAGCACATATTTAAAGAGGAAGTAAACCCTGATGGGATTTACTTCCTTTTTTTCCCTCTGCAAAGTAAAAGTATAATGCATCACATACTAGCACATTATGTGACACTTACCTGCAAATGAAGCCCACGCTGTCCCCGCTGCGGGCTACATCCATGTTTGCCCTTCTTCTATCCGGAGCCGTGGACTCCGACTCTGTGACTGGCTGGAGTCGCGTGACGTCACTCCTGCATGCCAGCACTCGCTAGTCAACAAACTACACGGGCGGCCGTTTCTTTTCAGCACATGTGCCGATTACATCATTGGCGCAGTGTACAGCAAATATCCCCTAAACCGTACACGTTTAGAAGATATTTTCAGTACCTGTAGGTAAGCCATGTTATAGGCTTACCTATAGGTACAACTTCCCAATGGAGGTTTAGAATCCTGTTTAACCCCTTGATTGTCCTAGATGTTAACCCCTTCCCAGCCAGTGTCATTAGTACAGTGAAGGTTTTTAGCATTGATCACTGTATTAGTGTCACTGGTTCTCACAAAGTGTCAAAAGAATCAGTTAGTGTCAGATTGTCCCCTGCAATATCACAGTCCCGCTACAAGTCGCTGATCTCTGCCATTACTAGCATAAATAAATAAAAAAATAGCTCCAGTATATATACCATAGTTTGTAGATGCTATAAAACGGGGCTCCAAACTCTAAACAAAGGGCCAGTTTACTTTACTTCAGACTTTAGGAGTGCAAGACTGTGGTCAGTGTTGGTAGAAAATGCCCTGAAGTCAGTGGGTATAGACAATAGCTCAGGTTTGGTGGTCAGTGTGAAATGACATGGCAACTGTGCCTAGTATGTAGCGAAATCGTGCCCTATCATGGGTATTAGAAGGAGGAATAGGGATCCAATGTTGGTGCCAGTAGGAAGAATGGTGCCCAATTGTTTATATCAGTGGAAGGAATAGTACCCTATTTTCAGTATCCGTAGAAGGAATAGTGCCCCATCGTTGCTGTCAGTGGGAAGAATGGTTCTCCATCGTTGGTGTCAGTGGGAGGAATGGAGCCTCAGCAATGGTGTCAGTGGGAGGACTAGTGCCCCACTGTTGATGTCGATGTAAGAAATGGTGCCTCATCAATGGTGTCAGCGTGAGAAATAGTTGGCCCGTGAGCTGCAGTTTGGCAGATCACTGCTATAAACCACACAAACCAATCAATATATGCTTACTGGCTTTTTTTTACCTAAAATATGTAGCAGAATACATATTTTCCTAAATTTATGAAGAAATTCGATTTTTTTTCATTTTTTCTTCAATTGGATACGTTTTTATAGCAGAAAGTAAAAATATATATTTTTTTCCCCCAAAATTGTAATTTTGTTTTTATTTATAGTGCAAACAAATAGAAAATCCAGCGGTTATCAAATACCACCAAATAAAGAAAAAACTATTTGTGTGCAAAAATGATATAAATGTATTTGGGTACAGTGCTTCATGACCGCGCAATTGTCAGTTAAAATAACGCGCGGGGGGGGGGGATTTACCATCAAAGCTGTTACTGGCTGCCCCTGTTCATTGTGTGTTTCTGTGTGCCTCCTGACTTTTTGCTGCAGGGACTGTGCCCATCCTAGGTGTTAACCCCTTCCCAGCCAGTGTCAGTACAGTGACTGTGAATATTTTTAGCACTAATCACTGTATTAGTGTCACTGGTTCCCAAGTGTCAAAAGTATCAGTTAGTATGAGATTGTCCCCAGCAATATATGGCAGTCCCGCCTACAAGTCGTTGATCACCGCCATTACTAGTATAACACCCAGTGCCACTTGTGCTGTCCACTCGCACTGGCTCATCTACTCTTACTGACCTACCTGCCTACCCGCTCTTGCTGATTTTTTTCACTGCACGAGTGCTTTCTGCATTTCGTACTGGGGGTTCAGCAGTTTTAGTTTGTGGCTCAACCCTTCAGACTGTCCAAGTTTCCATTGAACTTCACAAAGGTAATTGCTCTGCTTCACGCATAAAATTCACTGTATGGGCTATCTTGGCAACCTTCTGACCATTGTTTGGCCCAGTCCTTGATGGTCCGAATCCAGAAGACAGTAGAAATTTTACAGAGCTTTGGATGGCTGCCTTAACTTTCAAAAGTCTGTTGGAGCTGACTCAGCGCCAGCAGTATCTGGTCTGATCCTGGGCATGGACCAGGTCAGGATGTTCTCCCTTAGTAGAATTTTCCTGCCCCAAGTACAGACCCTTCATTTTAGGAGACGTTCCTCTATGAGCTTCTGCATGAGGGTCCTTGACTTATTATGGGCCTCCTTCGAGGAGCCGGATTATTGACTCTCTCTCATTATCTGTCCATGCACTTGTCGCACAGGGCTCGGTCCCCCCTCATTGTGGTGGATATCCAACACTACGCTGGGTCTGTGGAAAGCCAGTTCTCACCATTGATGGCAGCCTATCAAGCTAGGGGAGGGATCCTGGGGACAGTCACAGTAAAAGACTTGGTTGTCGAGGGACATTCAAATTCTAATCAGTGTCCTGGAACTGAAAGTAATTTGCCTGTCTCTTCTACACTGGGCCACTCAGCTTCGGGAGTGTCTGACAAGAGTTAATTCTGACAATGCCACAGTGGTGGCTGTGACGGATCCTATACTCAAGGTGTCCGCCATAAATGCTTCCTAAGTCCTGGAACATGCGTCCAATGGATCTGGCTATAGGAACCCCCAAGAACTAGACAACACCAGTCTTGGAGTACATCAGGAATCACTTTTATTTGACATGTCACACACATATATACAGCCGGATGACTAAAATCTAACCTAATTAGCATGAGCTAATAATTGACCCAGACTAGTTGACTGAGAGAAGACTTTTCAGGGTAAGACTTTAAGGCTCCTAGCTCATTGAATGACTATTCAATAGACATTACCATATTACCATAAACATCAACACAGGGTTAATTAGCACAACAACATTGTGGAATATTCTTACAAGCCAGACTAAACTCATTTACACAACAGACAGGTGGCTGGAGTTGATGACATTAGCATCTGACAGCTTGTGTCCCAACAGTGTGATCCAGTCTGTTGCTGATATGGCATATACATATCCAGAGTCTATGTCTCTTGGGGGTCCAGCATGGACCTGAATCCAAGTAAAACCAGCTCAGCGGTCCCCAGGCATACAGCTCACAAACAGCACCGTTCCCCCAAATGCCCATAATCACAAGGCAAGAGGCTCGCATTCCGTCCCCTCCAACAGCCTCTGTCACGGCTAGGTCTGTCACATTTCTCCCCTTTCGGCAGGAGACTAACACAGGAGGAGACCCCAGACGGGTCGACTCTGAAGTTAGTCCATAGTTCCAGTCCTCTAATGCCTGTACCCACACAGTACCCCAAACAAATTGTTTCAAACAGAGCACTACTCACCCAGCCAACCTCTGCCTCTCTCATAGAACATACCCGCTGCTGGGGGGAAGTGTGGAATGGTCCTTCCCCCTGGAGTCCCTTTAGCCGCAGGAGAGAAGACAGGGTGGCTGGGGCTCAGTCCGTCATGCTGTTGGGCATCTGGGCCTACTGCCCAGCATCTCTGGGGTATACAGGTGGAGACTGAAGTCCCATCCACCTTTACAGGAAATCTGTCCTGTGTTAGTTGTGGGCAGAGGCCAGCAGCTCTCTGTTCCGTTGCCAGAAGTTCAGCTGGGCATATGAGCTTCCCTACATCATCTGCTCCAGCTAACTGTTGGGGAGAGAGGCCGACTGCCCCAGCTCCCTGGAACTCTGCAGCTGTTACCGGTGCTGGGCAGAGGTTGGTAGCACTCTGCCCGGTTGCCAGCACTTCTGCTGGTTTTCTGTTAGTGGAGACCACAGGCCCATCCACCGACACCAGATCAAACTGCAATTGTGAGGTGATGACTGCATTCTCTCCTTGGATCCGTATCTGCAACTCGTGATGGACTGCCACCTCCTCACCCTGAGCCTCCAGAATTGCTGTAGGTGTGGGGCAGAGGTCTTGGACTCTCTGTCCGGTTGCCAGCACTTCTGCTGGGGGTTTGCTAGGTGGTTCCTCCTCTACAGAAACGTCCATTAAATCCCCAGTCTCTGGAATTGCTAAAGTGTGGGACAGAGGTCTTGGACCCTCTGTTCAGTTACCGGATCTTCAGCTGGAGAAGTTTGTTGTAACTTCATAGATGCTGCTTGCAGAAAATCACATGTCCCTGTCAGTGTTGTGGGAGAAAGGCCGACTACCTCTTCTTAAGAAGGCCGAAGCCACTGTTGGTGCTGGGCAGAAGTTAGCAGAGCTCTGCCCAATTGTCAGCACTTCCGCTTTGGGGACGACAATCTCCGGAGTTTCCACTGCTGATTCTCTGGCATGCTGCTGAACGTGTTCTAGCAGTTTCCTGTATGCCCTTTCCAGATGCTGTTCCTTCCTTAACAAATGGTCCAGATCAGGTTTAAGCTCTGAGACCCCTGCAAGACCGAGCATAGCCTCTCTATATTCTCGCAGGTCCTCAAGGGTAGGTTCCCCTTCATCGGCAAACACAAAACGATCTGTAAGGCTCTCCCACAGCAATCCAGGGCCTCCAAAGTCATATCCCTCTGGAGAGCATTCTGTTGTCTCCCCTAAATATCCCTGCTCTGCGTGCCATTGCAGAGACGATAATGATTGTCCAGCTCTATCTCTATCTCAGTACGTGCTCTTTACAACAAATTCCTTACAAAGAAAGTAACAATGAAAGAGGTTGTGGAACCCAGCAAGTAATATGAAAATGGGCAAGTAATGATCGGCATACCTAATGAGATGACGGTAGAAGCTTTACACATATTGCGGCAGACCGCCACTTCTTCAGGAAAACTCTCATCTCAGTGCAGAATGTTGGTGGGGATAAATCTTACTGAAAAAAATTGTGAAAATGCCTAACAAAGCATCTACTGGAGAACAAACCTTAACAAATCATACAAATAAGTGACAGAAGAAAGATTCAGTTGTTGCAGCGCACTGTTTGTTCTGATCAGATATCGGTTGAATAGCGCTCTCTTACTCTCTGGTAGTTGTGGGACAAAATTTAGATGCAACTCATCTGTGGTTTGACCCCCCTGATTTTGCAATATAAAGGCAATGATCACTGGCAAGTTTTCTCATACATTATTGTTCTTGTCCCTAATGTAATGTGTTTTATTTATGTTCAGTGTTGGAAGAGTGATTTAACAGGGGAGCAGAGGCAGCCGGCTTCCATCTTAGAAGTAATCAGTTTGCTATTTTGTGACATGAGTTATATATTGGAGCTGTCAAAAATGTCTCTCTGAGATGGACGATAGCTGTTTTTTGTGTTATATTTTTTTTTTTCTCTGTGTCATTTGGAAGCTCAAACTTAAGAGTAAGCAGCTTCTGAAAGCACATAATATACCCGATGGTCTTCGCTCAATAAATTGTGGATCTACACCTCATTTAGCATGCTGTTCAGTATGCAAAAGACAAGAAGTGGTGTTGTAAGAAGTAGCTTAAAGTGCAAAATACAAAGTGTGTGATACAGAAAACGAACAAAGAGATGCAACTATATTGGTTGTTGAGAAATCTCATGTTTCTTGTCTATATGTCAGACATCTGCTGAAAAGTGAGTGGGATCATGCAGAGCCGATTGCCCTTCAGTGTTCTGTCACGACAGGCCTGCAAGAGACCGTGAGAGAGGCATACAGCACATTTGCACTTCACAATTAGAGGAACTTACTGCTGAATTGCCAGTACAAATGAATTCTCTGCACACAGCATAGCAGTCAGTGGCTGGACGAGGCTGTCTTGTCATGTGATCAATGCGGAATACCACTAAAACAATTTTTTATTGCAGTGTTTCCCAAAAGTGGTGATGTTTTGTTACCGATTTCGATTTTTACAGTCATAAATATTTCTACAAACACATTAGTATATGAAAAGCTAAAAAAAAATTTTTTTCAAAGAAGTCAGTGGAAACAGAAATTAGCCTGTAATTGCTTCACAAATCTATTTGACTATTTAAAGTGGAGTTCCAGCTATTTTTTTTTTTTTTTTTTAAACACCCCTGCGATGTTAGCAAGTAATACAATACATTATGGAATAGTTAAAGTGATACTAAAGTCCTTTTTTATGTTATACTTACCTGCTCTGTGTAATGGTTTTGCACAGAGCAGCCCCGATCCTCCTCTTCTCGGGTCCCACTTCGGTGCTCCTGGCCCCTCCCTCCTGCTGAGTCCCCCCACAGCAAGCAGCTTGCTATGGGGACACCCGAGCTGAGCCACAGCTCCCTGTATCCAGTCACAAAGCCCTGTCCTGACCCCACCCCTTTCTCTCCTCATTGGCTCACTGATTTTGATTGACAGCAGCATTAGCCAATGGCGCCGGGCTGCTGTCTCAGCCAATGAGGGGAGTCCCTGATAGCCAAGTCTCTCGTGCAACATCGCTGAATCTAGATGGACTTCAGGTAAGTATTAGTGGGGCTTAGGGGTCTGCTGTACACAGAAGGCTTTTTATCTTAATGCAAAGAAAGCATTAAGATAGAAAAAAAAAAAAAACATCTGCCTTTACAACCACTTTAATACTAGTAAGTTTTCTAATTTACTCTGCTCAGCGAGCGCGCTACCATTTTCAGTATGGGCATCTGAAGCCCACTTGTTGTTCCTTCCGGGATGCGGTGCTGCTGGTTTCCCAACATGCACCTGCCGATCTTGCACATTGTGTTGCAGGTTGCCTGGCATTGCATCATTTTCGGTTTGGAAATATCATGCTACAAGCAGAAGATCCAAGGTAAAGTGGAAGATGAATCTTATGCTTGCCAAATAAAGTAAAGGACTTTAGAAAAAAAAAAAAATGATGAGTAATTTACATGCGATCATGAACCTGGAGGGAAAATGTTAAAAAGTGGGTGTAAGTCCCCTTTAAATATATTGGTGTAAAACCTTGTGAGCTGCTATGTAATAAACTCTGTAAGGTAAGTATAGTAAATCGCCCACACCTATCACAATCTCATATGTGTCAAAAAATATATGTCTTAACCAACTGGTGCCACGCTTCACAATATTGCCAAATAAAATTTGACAGTCCTCTGATAAATTCCTCAATTACATATTATAAATACACTGGTATAAACATTACATGATATCATATCCCCCTGAGAAAGCCACGTGAGCCTTTGGTGTGAGTGTATCTCTGGAGTTTTTTTAAAAGAGAAGTATGGGTATTTATTTTTTTGCCCATTCATACTTGCCTAAGTGGATGCAGCATCAGTCTGATGCTGCATCTATCCCCCAGCGCCTCTGCACTGAGAACCGAGGGATCGAGCACCGCTGATGGCTCAGTTCTCACAGCTCCCCGAGCGGAGAGTTGCTGACTGTCAATCAGCAGCGCTCCTCTCTGCTCCTCATTGCTCACTGGAGCGCCGAGCTGTGGAGTGGCGGTGATCGGCCATCTCAGGCTCTCAGCGGCTCGCCGAGAGGCTAAGACAAGCATCAGTCCAGGTACCTGGTGGATCCAGACTTTATTGTCGCAATGATGCAGTGCCTACACTGATTTCCGTGACATCAGCAGAGAGAAAATCGCTACTGTAAATATTACAGTCACAGTTCTACAGTAAAAAAAATTAACCCCTTACAGTAGTGATTATCTGCTTTTTTGTACTATAAAGGGCTCATTTTAGTTTTTTTTAACCCCCTTATGTTACTAAACGTCTTAGACCTGGTTCACATCTCTGTGTTTTTTGGTGCTTTTTGCAGAAACGCACTACAGTTCATTTAACATGGTTTCCTATGGGACACGTTCACATCTGTGCTTTTTTCAGCCACTGCGTATTTGGAAAGGGTCAGGGACTTTTTTTTTAATGCAAAACTGTGCTTTTTTGGTTCAATATACTTCAATGGAGAAGCTGCAGAAAAGCATGTAATGCGTTTTTGCAGCAATTTGTGTTTTTTAATTTGCCCAACAACAAATTGGCCAAAAAACAGTATGTCTCTTCCAATAGTACAGTGGTGTGAAAAAGTGTTTGCCCCCTTCCTCATTTCCTGTTCCTTTGCATGTTTGTCACACTTAAGTGTTTCGGAACATCAAACCAATTTAAACAATAGTCAAGGACAACACAAGTAAACACAAAATGCAATTTGTAAATGAAGGTGTTTATTATTAAAGGTGAAAAAAAATCCAAACCATCATTGCCCTGTGTGAAAAAGTGATTGCCCCTAAACCTAATAACTGGTTGGGCCACCCTTAGCAGCAACAACTGCAACCAAGCGTTTGCGATAACGTGCAATGAGGCTTTTACAGCGTCCTGGAGGAATTTTGGCCCACTCATCTTTGCAGAATTGTCCTAATTCAGTTACATTAGAGGGTTTTCGAGCATGAACGGCCTTTTTAAGGTCATACCACAACATCTCAATAGGATTCAGGTCAGGACTTTGGCTAGGCCACTCCAAAGTCTTCATTTTGTTTTTCTTCAGCCATTCGGTGGTGGACTTGCTGGTGTGTTTAGGATCATTGTCCTGCTGCAGAACCCAAGTTCGTTTCAGCTTGAGTACACGAACAGATGGTCGGACATTCTCCTTCAGGATCTCTTGGTAGACAGCAGAATTCATAGTTCCTTTTATCACGGCAAGTCTTCCAGGTCCTGAAGCAGCAAAACAGCCCCAGACCATCACACTACCACCACCATATTTTACTGTTGGTATAATGTTCTTTTTCTGAAATGCAGTGTTCCTTCTACGCCAGATATACTTGGACACACACCTTCCAAAGAGTTCCACTTTTGTCTCATCGGTCCACAGAATGTTGTCCCAAAAGTCTTGGGGATCATCAAGATGTGTTGTGGAGAAATTGAGACGAGCTTTGATGTTCTTTTTGCTCAGCAGTGGTTTTCTCCTTGGAACTCTGCCATGCAGGCCATTTTTGCCCAGTCTTTTCCTGATGGTGGAGGCATGAACGCTGACCTTAACTGAGGCAAGTGAGGCCTGCAGTTCCTTGGACGTTGTTGTGGGGTGTTTTGTGACCTCTTGGATGAGTCGTCGCTGCGCTCTTGGGGTAATTATGGGCGGCCGGCCACTCCTGGGAAGGTTCACCACTGTTCCATGTCTTCGCCATTTGTGGATAATGGCTCTCACTGTGGTTCGCTGGATTCCCAAAGCTTTGAAAATGGCTTTATAACCCTTTCCAGACTGATAGATCTCAATTACTTTCTTTCTCAATTTGTTCCTGAATTTCTTTGGGTCTCGGCATGATGTGTAGCTTTTAAGGATCTTCTGGTGGACCTTACTGTGTCAAGCAGCTCCTATTTAAGTGATGCCTTGATTGTGAACAGGTGTGGCAATAATCAGGCCTGGGTGTGGCTAGAGAAATTGAACTCAGGTGTGGACAACCACAGTTATAGTATGTTTTAACAAGGGGGGCAATCACTTTTTCACACAGGGCCATGATGGTTTGGATTTTTTTTCACCTTTAATAATAAACACCTTCATTTACAAATTGCATTTTGTGTTTACTTGTGTTGTCCTTAACTATTGTTTAAATTGGTTTGATGTTCCGAAACACTTAAGTGTGACAAACATGCAAAGGAACAGGAAATGAGGAAGGGGGCAAACACTTTTTCACACCACTGTATATACAGTATATCTCCTCTAATAGCGTATATACAGTATATCGCTTCTGTCTGTTATTCTCAGAGTGGATTCGATATTTTGCTCCCCAACCATGGTTGGTTGCTTATATTTACCACTGCATAGAGATACAGTATTTAAGAATAGATTGCCTTTTTTTTTAAACTTTACATATTAACTAAATTATACACAACAAGGTTTTAACCGATTAATCGATTAATCTAAACAATAATCGGCCAACTAATCGATTATGAAAATAATCGTTAGCTGCAGCCCTAAGGCCCCTTTCACACTGGGGCGTTTTTCATGCGGTGCAGCGCTAAAAATAGCGCCTGTTCACCGCATGAAAAAATCCGGCCCCTTTAACTCCAGTGTGAAAGCCGGCGGGCTTTCACACTGGAGCGGTGCGCTAGCAGGATGAAAAAAAAAGTCCTGCTAGCAGCATCTTTGGAGCGGGATAGGAGCGGTGTGTTCACCGCTCCTATACCGCTCCTTCCCATTGAAAAGAATGGGAGACCGCGGTAAAACCGCGGCAATACCGCCGCAAAGCGCCGCTACGGCGGCGCTCTGCGGGGGGTGTTTAACCCTTTTTCGGCCGCTCGCGGGGGGTAAAACCGCACCGCGAGCGGCCGAAAACCGCGGTAAAAACGACGGTAAAGCAGCGCTAAATATAGCGCTGCTTTACCGTCACCGCGGCTCCCCGCCCCAGTGTGAAAGGGGCCTAATTGTCACCTACCCATAGTGTCTGTTATTTTTTATTTATTAAAATTATGATGAAATCCAGATGTGATGTGACTAACATTTTTATATTTTTTTTTACTGTTTAGTCTTTTATTTTTTCTGATACTTACTTTAGGTCTGATGGCCTGTCCTTCCGAACAATACTAAAACCCCCCAGCCAGATCTAGCTTTCTTTCCTGATTTTTTATCTTCTGCTATAGACCGTATTGTTAGGATTACAACTGAATCTATTTTTTTTAAATATCTTTTACAGCTTCTAGTCATCTACTGCATAGCTTGAGAAAGACGTGTTCTTACCTTCAAAGCTTTGCACTCGAACTCCTCGCCATTTACTTCCCCATATGTGCCTGCAAATTTATTGATCCTCGAAGATTCTTCCTCTCAGTGCCATTTACTGTAGTTGCTTGTTCATGCTATAAAATATTCTCATTGGCCTAACCCAAGAACCTCTGTTCTATACTCACTTCAGAACTTTGGCATATGAAACTTTAAATTCCTGAGTCAGCTGAAATCCACTCATAGTAATCTAGCTTATTTTTAAAACTGATTTCCATGTTTCCTAGTCACTTGAAATAGTGAATTTGGACCAAGCTGGTCCAAATGCACTATTTCCTTCACTAAGTTCTGCACTGGCTCTAAGCAGTGTATGTACTGCATGTAACTTTAGCTACACAAAGTACACAGTGCTGGGTTATGGCTGTGTGACAGTTTTCCCCCTCACATCGGGAACAATATAGGCGCTCAGCCATTCATAGGCAGCATTGTATTCTGTGAATGAATACAAAGCTTCCTCTGATTGGCCAAGTCGGATATTGTGACGTCATCAGTTTGCCCCTCTGCCTCAGCCAATCAAAGGAAGCTTTGCATTAATTCACAGAATACAAAGCTGCCTATGAATGGCTGAGTGACACTCAGACCGACTCTATTGTTCTGGGTGTGAGATAGGAAGTCTGTCTCACAGCTGGGACCTGGCACTGTGTACTGTATTTAGCTGAAGTTACATGCAGTAAATACATTGCTTAGTCAGTCTAGCACTTAGTTAAGGAAATAGATTGTTTGGACCAGCTTGGGCCAAACTAACCATTTAAACTGACAGGAAACATGGAAATGAGCTTTACAGTGACTGGAAACAAAAATATCAGCTTTAACCACCTCCCGCCCTCCGTATAGACAAATAACGGTGGCAGGGTGGCTCTCTCGTTCTGGGAGGACGTCATATGACGTTGTCCCACTCTCGCCGGTGTACAGGGACACAGCGCATCCCCGATCTCGGTAAAGAGCCGATGACGAGGCTCTTTACCCATGTGATCAGCTGTGTTCAATCGCAGCTGATCACATGTAAACAAGGGAATGCCGGATATCTGCTTCCTCTCCTCAAACAACGGTGTGTGAGGAGAGGAGAGCTGATCAGCAGCATTTTCTCACAGGGGAGACCTGCACAGATAATAAGTGCCCTGATTATCAGTGCAGGCCCAACAGTGCCCATCAGTGATGCCAGTCAGTGCTGCCTTTCAGTGCCCCCCATCAGTACCGCCTATCCGCTCCCATAAGTGCCACCTATCGGTGCCCATCAGTGCTGCAAATTAGTGTCCTTAATTGCTGCCTCATCAGTGCTGCCTCATCAGTGCACATCATTGAAGGAGACAAATTACTTATTTACAAAATGTTATAACAGAAACTAAGAAAAAAGGTTTTCGTTTTTTTAAAAAATGTCAATCTTTTTTTTTTTTTTTGCAATAAATAAAAAAAACATTGGTGATTAAATACCACCAAAAAATACGCACGTTTAGGAGATATTTCCACTACCTATAGGTAAGCCTTATTCTAGGCTTACCTATAGGTAAAAGTACTAAAAACCACTGATTAAACACAGCGGGAGCTGATCTGCAGGTACTGTGGACGCGATTTCCGCTGGCATCCGCCAATCGCGAGGAAAGACACAGAACAGTGATCTGTCCATGTGAACAAGGCAGATCGCCGTTCTGACAGGACAGGAGGGAAGGGATGGAATTTTTGTCCCTGCAAAGCGGGAAAGAAATTCAATTTCCCCCCCTAGTAAAAGCACCACACACAGTTCACTAGAAACACAGTTAACCCTCTGATTGCCCCTGATGTTTAAAGGGGTTGTAAACCCGCGTGTTTTTTCACCCTAATGCATCCTATGCATTAAGGTGTAAAAACTTCTGACAGTGACCGGTCCCCCCAGCCTCCCAGTTTTACTCACCTGAGCCCCTTTCGTTCCCTCGGCAGAGACATGCTCACCTTCTCTGCCTGGGGTTCTCGGCTCTTGATGGGATAGATTGATAGCTGCACAACCATTGGCTCCCGCTGCTGTCAATCAAATCCAATGATGCGGGCCCTGGGGGGGGCGGGGCTGAGTCCTGCATTCGGCAACCCCCCTGGGAGAGCTCTTCTCCTAAGGAGTTATACGATGCTGGGAGAAGCTGATAGCGCAGCTGGGGGACCCCAGAAGAGGATGATCTTGGGCCACTCTGTGCAAAACGAACTGCACAGTGGAGGTAAGTATGATTTTTAAATAAAAAACATAAGGGTTTACAATCACTTTAACTCCTTCCCAGCCAGTGTTATCAGTACATTGACATTGCATATTTTTAGCAATTATCACTGTATTGGTGTCACTGGTTTCCAAAAAGTGTCAGTGTCAGAATATCTGCTACAAGTCGCTGATTGCTGCCATTACTAGTAAAAAATATAATTAAATAAATAAAAATATCCCATAGTTTGTAGACGCTTGCAAATTCTTTTTACCAAAAATATGTAACAGAATAAATACTGGCCTAAATTTATGAAGATATTTTCAAATTTCAATTTATTTTTTATTGGATATGTTTTTATAGCAGAAAGTTAAAAAAAAAAAAAAAAAAGTTTTAATTTTTTTTGTTTATAGCGCAAAAGAAGAAAAAAAAAAAAAAAAAAAACACAGAGGTGATCAAATACCACGAAAATAGAGATTTATTTGTTGGAAAAAAAGGAAATCAATTTTATTTGTGCACAGCGTCGCATTACAACGCAATTGTCAATGTAAGGCCGGGGGGGGGGGGGGATCTTCCTAAGGTCAAGTAGTTAATAGGCTGTGGGATTCGGCCCTTGGGTTGGACCCCAAAATACTCATGTTTCGGTCGTCATACTAAACAGTTTTTTTTTGCTACATTTTAGGCCCACTAAAAGAGAGATTGTTTTAAAATAGAGGTCGCCCTACCCCCCTACTATGGCATCTTGGTGTGCAGTTATTGATAAAGATTTACCACTATATAAGTTACCTTCCCGAGTAGGAACTTCTCCAGGAAGTTTGATAAGATATGGTCCACCTGGATAGACTCTTGGGGATCAGGTCGATTTACTTATCCGATCCAGGAATTTATTTGTACTGCCGAGCGACTGCTTACTTGAATAGTGTGACATTTATCTTTGTGCGACTTTTTCCGTCTCATCCCATTCACATCCCATACTTCGTGTCTTCTCCTTCCTATTCCTCCATCACCCCGTCACACACACACACTTTTCCCTCCTCTATTTTCTCTCCTCTTTGGGAACATCCTGATACCAACATACATACCCCCATATATTCTTCCTTGTATATTACTTCACCAGCCTTTATTTCACTTGCTTTTAAATATGCCTTCCTATAGTTTTGTGTCTCAGCTTATGCTTTGAATGTATGAATGTGCTGAGCTAATTGGGTATTGCACTCTCCAAAAAGGTTTTGTACAGATCTGAGATGGTCTTCACCTGTACTTTCTATGTTGACCATTGTATGACAATATGTGGCATTTCTTCTATCTGACTGCTTTTCTCCCTCAAGAAATCACCTACAACTACAGTTCAAATAGTTGTACAAATAGAATCTACGTTATGCTTCTCTAGACCCTCTCCATCCTTACGGTTGCCACATCTCACTTTTACAGTGCCTGAGAATTACAACTCCTGTAGATAAAAATGCAAAAGCAGCACTTGTACAAGTAAGTGAGAGCGACAAATAACAGCTTCATCCTGGACTCTCACCATGAGAAAACTGACACATAAATATAGATGATGTTTATTATTTTGAAGAACATTTCAGAAAGAAATGGATTTTACCTTCACGGGATCACTGTATCTTACTGTACCATGGGTTGAAGTATCTGGAGGGTGACAAATTTTGGCATTTTCAATATATTTTCACAGATCTTGTTAACGTCCCTGACCTGTGCTCAGTATTTTATTCCTGCTTCTTCCGTGTAACTTCAGAGTCACACATTCTATGAAGGCAATATCTTTTTTCCTCTAAAAGGACCAGCATACATATGAAAAATATATACCAAATCATTGCTGTAAATAATTATTTTCCTGTAAATGCCAGTGTATGTTAGCTTATGTGTCTATGCACACATAGGCGGTTACAGATGTTTAGGGGTAGAAATACGAACTTACCAAAATTGTGCTCAGGAGAAGAGCGTTTGGGCAGAAGAAACGCCCGACTCGTCTAAACGCTAGGTGCGTTTAGCGTTTGAGTGTTGATTCAGTCTAATGGTCAGGATAAACTAATATTCTGGCCAATGAAATAAATGAACGCCCAATACTTGACACGCTTGAACGTGTCTAAGTGCGCTTTAACACGTTTGAAAAATGCGGCTTTAGGTGCCTTTTTAATGCTGTTTTTCTCCTGTCAGAAAAGAGCCCACCCCCGACATCACGCTGAATTCTGACAGCTGGTCTCTGCATTCAGTTACATATAGTGTAATTGAAACTGACAAATCGGCTCAGTGTGAAACCTGCCAGTTCAAACCAGTGCCACCCAGTGCCAACTGTCAGTGCCAACCAATGCCACCTGTCAGTGCCAACCAATGCCACCTGCCAGTGCCACCTGCCAGTGCCAACTGTGAGTGCCAACCAGTGCCAACTGCCAGTGCCAACCAATGCCACCTGCCAGTGCCAACTGCCAGTGCCACCTGCCAGTGCCACCCAGTGCCAACCAATGCCACCTGCCAGTGCCAACCAATGCCACCTATCAGTGCCACCTGCCATTGCCAATCGCCAGTGCAAATCAGTGCCACCTGCCAGTGCCAACCAATGCCACCTGCCAGTGCCAATCAGTGCCACCTGCCAGTGCCAATCAGTGCCACCTGCCAGTGTGACCTACCAGTTGCAACCGCCAGTGCCAATCAGTGGCACCTGCCCAAAAAAAAAAAACGGCTTAAAATATCGGCCGCAAAAATCGGCATCATATATCGGCCATCGGCTGGCCGGCCGGACTTCTAAATATCAGCATCGGCCAGAGAAAAACCCATATCGGTTGACCTCTAGTATACATGCCACTGTTGAGGACACCTGCTCAGTAGAATTTCATTTTTCGTTGCATTTGAGGAGTAGGGATGAGATCAGGCGTGTTTGGACATGCGCTATCCTGTCAGGAATCTGTTAAAGCAGACAGCCAATCATTGGTGGCACAGGAAGTGGAGAATACCACCGCCATGTATGATTGGCTGCCCACTTTCACAGCTGCCTGGTGGGATAGCTCACAAACTCGTGTCCGAAAACGACTGAGCTCATCCCTGTTGAGGTGGTGCGAATCCTGTGTTTAAAGGAACGGCATCTTTCTCTCTCTGATTTTTGTATGTAGTTCAAGCAATCCATCTACACTTTAATGCAGGCATTCTTCTCACAACATCTCCTCCCTGGGTCATATTCTCTCCTAGGTTTTCTCAAAAAGAATGCAGTAGACAAGGTCTGTCAGGGTATGTTAAGGAAGCTCTGTGCCACATATATCATATCTCCTCCACGCCTTAGTGTTGCCACAAGCTATGCCATGTAGCTTGCACAGAAGGTTACAAATGTTCTTCATCTCTACAGTTTAATGTTTGAGAAGCTCCTGATCTTGTTTTTATTGTCTGTATGAAATTGACCTCTGGACATTTCTGCTATATTGGCTTTTCTCCCCTGACAGCAATCCAGCCAGGTAATAAACTGAGCAGAAAGGAGCTGTACACCATTTATATAAAATGGTGTTTAGATGGACAAGGGGCTTGCTGTAGTCTCCATCAGATTCAGTTGCCCTTAGCAATTAGTTTCTAACTTTTACTAAAAAAAAAACAGAGTAGAAATGTTTGTTTCAGGAATAACTTGAAAAGTTATTTCTATCATTATATTCAGGGCTAGGCAGAGCCCTGGAGCCTTTCACTAATGACATCACCTCAAACTTTCTCTTTCCTCCTCAAATTCGTCTTTTTTCATAAAAAAGAAACTATCATTTTAATGGTAGGTTTATTTTAGAAGTGAGAGACAGAATAACCACAAATATCCAGAAAAATGCATTTCAAAAAAGTTATACATTGATTTGCATTTTTTTTTTTTAAATCAGAATAAAGTTTAACAACTTTTAACAGTACAATAAACAATGTACATTCCGAAGTATTACATTTATACAATACCTTCACAGAATACAAAGTAGAATAATGTTATTGTACATAGCCAAAGCAGGTTTATAAAACAGATTGAACCTGAGATGTCATTAGTTGTTATATCTCAGTGTATGCATCCCCAGATATGGTTTAGGAAGACATTCTCATCATATCTCTTCCCCAGTACTTTAAATTAAACTCACTCCAAGGGTGAGGACACAACTGAGCGGTTGAGTTCCCATGTTAAGTCAATAACCTATCAAGAATTAGGTCTAATGGAGCCAAGCCAGGGGTAGCTAGCCAGCATCCCCAGATCTTATTGAACCGAGTCACGCTTCCTGTATGCTGATATATCAAGCGTTCATATCTCAAAAGTTAATACCATATTGGCTAACCACATCTCTAAAGTTGGAGAGGTTTGAGAGATCCAATGTTGCGAGATCAGCTTTCGAGCTTGGAATAGTGATCTGGACACTGCCTCTCTGACATATTTGTCCATTATAACCTCATCCAGTATACCCAATAAGCACGGTTTAGGGTCAAGAGAGACGGTTACTTGAAAAGCATTGTTGATGGTGTTTACTATGCCATTCCAAAAGTGGTGCAAATTTGGGCACCGCCAAAGGAGATGCATCAAGTCCCCATTATCTCCCTTGCATCTCGCACACAATGGGTCTGGGTGGAGTCCAAGAGCAAACAATTTAAGTGGGGTACGACGAACCCTCAATAATACATATAGTTGGGACAGTCTTTGGGTTACATTTAAAGAACAGCCATGGACCAATTCCAGGGCCTCCGACCACTGATCCCCATCTATATCACCCACATCCTCCACCAATTTTTTCCTAGCCGTGTTGGGAAAATTCTCTGGCAGCAGCATCGCATAGCACCTGGAGATGAACCCTTTAGTGGATGTGAATTGCTGCATCATATTGAAGAGGAGTGGGAGATAGCCTCGCGTTCTCTAAGGATGCTTGCGCTTTAATGACGTGCTGCAATTGAAGGTAGGGAAAGTAAATAAATTTTGTTTGACAAACCATATCTGGCTTGCATCTGGGCGAATGGGAGCAACCTTCCATTGCTTAATATGTGACAGAGGTTAGTAACACCATATGCACGCCATCGGGCTGCACACTACAGCTTTGCCAGATCCAAGTAAGTATTGTTATTCCAGATGGGGCCGTGACTAGTGAATCCTGACACTCTTTGTAGTTGTTTTGCTTTGAACCAAATCTTATGTAGTAACCTATATGTGGGGTACCTTTTGCTAGGCTTTAAGTTTTTCACCTGAATGAGTTCTATACATTAAGGTAAAAAAACTTTTTTAGTGCTGCACCCCCCCCCCCCCCCCCCCCCATTTTACTTACCTGGACGCTGTCATCCTCTGTCCAGGAACGAGCACACCATCTGTAACTGGTGTCTCGTGTCCCGATTGGATAGATTGATAGCGGTGCAGCCATTGGCTCCCACTGCTGTCAATCAAATCCAATAACGTGGCGCCCAGGGGGCGGGGCTGAGTCCTGCATTCTGTGTGAATGGACTAGGGCTGAAACAACTAATCGATTATGAAATTAATCGATTACTATTTTCATAATCGATTAATCGGCCAGAACATAAGGGGGTTAAAAAAACTAAAAGTAGCCCTTTATGGTACAAAAGGAGCAAATAATCTCTACTGTAAATATTACTTTCCCCGTTGCACAGTAAAAAAACGAACCCCTTACTGTAGCGATTATTTGCTCTTTTTGTACTATGAAGGGCTATTTTTTTTTTTTTTTTTTTTTTAAACTTCATTGTGTTACTAAATGTCTTAGGTCTGGTTCCCACCTTTGTGTTTTTTGGTGCTTTTTGCAGAAACACACTACAGTTCACATGCTTACTATACTATACTATGCTTTTCTCAGCTGCTGCGCATTTGAAAAAGGTCCTTGACACTTTCCAACGCAAAACAGTGCTGGAGAATGGAGAAGCTGCAGAGAAGCATGTAGTGCGTTTTTGCAGAACTTTGTGTTTTTTTAATCTGCCCAACAACAAATTGGCACAAAAAAAAAACAAATAACGCAAATCACAGCAAAATCGCGTGTGCAAAAAGCAATGCATAAACTGATCAAAAGCAAACTGCATCGGTGTGTACCGAGCCTTATGCTGGCCACATGGATCAATTTTCAGATGAGAATAATCATGTGAAAAAATCTTTGTACATTCGCTGAATGAAGAATGTTTGAAATTTTCACTTGCTTTTAACATTCTGTTTTAAAATGCATGTACTTAAAATGTCTGAAAATTCCTTTGAGGTTTTCTATTATTTCTAAATTTTCCCGTCACTGTGGTTGAAAACAAACGTTGATTTGACCCCACTAACAATTAGAAAATTGAACGAAGTTCTTAAAATTACCTTTTTTTTTTTTTTTTTGAAGGAAGACATTGTTTTTGTATGGCCAGCATATAATATTACAGTTCTGTTTGAAAATCTGCAAAACAGTCTAACTTTTTTTTCTTTAAATAAATAATTTGATCTGATCAATCTCTAATAGTATATACAGTATTTCCCTTCTGTCTGTTAGAGGGGATTAAAGATTTTACTCCCTAACCATACAGTTGGTTATTTATATTTACCACTGCGTATAGAGATATTTAGCAATAAATTTGCCTTTTTTTTAAATTTACATATTAACTTTTTTTTTTTCTATTCTTTTTGGGGTGGGTGAATGCTAGAAGGAAGATTATGTATCTGGAATAAAATGTATGTATAACTTGTACTGTTATGAAAAGAATAAAAAAAAGTACTGAATCAAAGAAAGAAAAAAAAGAAAAATTATACACCACACTTTTTTTTTTTCTATTTTTTTTTTAAGGTTATTAATCGATTAATCAAAACAATAATCGGCTAACTAAGGCCCCTTTCACACTGAAACATTTTTCAGGAGCTACAGTGCTAAAAATAGCACCTGTATAGCTCCTGAAAAAAGCGGGTCCTTTAACTCCAGTGTGAAAGCCAGAGGGCTTTCACACTGTAGCGGTGCGCTAGCAGGACGGTAAAAAAAAAAAAAATCAATGGGACACCGCGGGGATACCGCAGTAATACCGCCGGCCAAGAGTTTGATGTGGCGGTGCTTTTCGGGGGGTTTTAACCCTTTTTCGGCCGCTAGCGGGGGTTAAAACCACCCTGCTAGCGGCCAAATACCGCGGCTAAAACGACGGTAAAGCAGCGCTAAATATGTGTGTGAAACCGGCCTAATCGATTAGATTAGAAAACAGTCGTTAGTTGCAGACCTAGAATGGACACAGGTGCATGACTTGGGAGCGTACCTGCATGGGTGTCCACCAAGGAGAGCGCTTCTTCAATGTGGACACTTGATGCGGGGAGGAGCCACCAGCGCCGCCATGGGACCCCAGAAGAGGAGGTTTTGGGCAAAATTAACTGCACAGTGGAGGTAAGTATAACATGTTTGTTATAAAAAAAAAAAAAAACCTTTAAGAAGAGCTGGGCCCCAAGGGCTTCCGGGAGAGTCTGAGCCTCCACACAGTTTAACGCCACGGCTAATGTGGAATCTGTGTGTTTCTCCCTCAGCCAATACACCATTCATGCTGTTCAGCAGCTGCTGCAGCTGGGCTGCCAGATAGTACATTCAGGGGTCTGGGAAAGCTAGGCCCCCATTATCCCTGGACCCCTGGAGTTGCTGCAGCCTGACTCTAGCAGGACCTGATTTCCATAGTATCAAGCAAAATATGAACTTTACCACTTAAAAAATATTTTAAGGGGTATAACCACAGGTGTATTGTGGAGTAAATAAAGCAGCTGGGGCATTAAGGTAAGTTTTGCAAAATTAGCTCTACCCGCCACTGACGGCAGTAGTTTAGACCACAATTATCCCTTAACCGTGACAGCAGGGGAAATATGTTCAAACTGCAATAGTCCACAATCTCAGCCGAGATTATGATTCCCAAATATCTGAACTTCCCCAGTATAGGCAGTGGGCAGAAAGAAGATAATTGGGGGTCAAGAGCTCCATCCAGTGGCAACAGGGTTGACTATGTCCATTACCAGCTGCAGAGAGGGGCCGTGTTTCCCATTAAAAGCAGCATGTCGTCTTCATGCAGCATGATCTTTTCATGGAGTGCACTATATTTAAAACCCTCAACCAGAGAGTTGGTCCTAATTTTAGCCGCCAGGGGTTTTATTGCAAGGGCAAATAGGAGGGGGGAGATAGGGCACCCCTGCCTATTACCTCTACCCAGTGAAAATGCCTGTTAGGTCTTGTCACCCTCTTGGATAGCAGCCTGGGGATTATGATACAATAAACAGACCCATGCAGTGAATTTTTCTCCGAAGCCAAATCTTTCCAGCACCACTCCACGCTATCAAACGCTTTGTTTGCATCCAGCGACAAAAGTGCTCTCGCCCCTGCGTTATCAGCTGGTGTTTGGATATATATATAAAGTCGTCTGAGGTTGACAGCAGTGGATTTTTTAGGCATGAAGCCAGCTTGGTCTGCATGAACGATATCAACAATTACTTTGTTAAGCCTCCAAGCCAGTACTTAAGCCAACATTTTTATGTCAGCTTGTAACAAGGAAATAGGTCTAAAGGAATTAGGCTCCGTAACTGGCTTCAAAACCAAAATAATACTAGCCCTGTTCATGGAAGGCGTTAACCGTCCATGCTCATGGGCCCCGTTGAATACTTTCAACAGCTTAGCTAAATACATCAGCGTATTGTTGGAATACCTCCATTGGCAGCCCATCATCCCAAGGTGCTCTGTGAATGTCTGATAGGGTGGATATATTGTGTAATAGTGAGAGTCCCTGTCTCTGGGAAAATGGGGTTAATAAGGAAACAGAGTTTGCATGTCAGGTGACTGCAAGGCTACAGAGCAATTATTTTGAGAGGAGAAATCTGGCAGCTTTCCCCGGATTTTACTGTCTTCAGATGGGGCTCTCTAGTTTGGAGATTCCTCAGAGTCTTGGGTGGGATGGAATCTCCAACCCTGTGTCCAGGTCTTATGGATAGCCAGCGGGTTGTGTGCCCAGGTGCACACAGCCAAAAAAACAAGGGGCTGGTGAGAGCAGAGAGTAGAAGGATGGTGGAGTGTGAGCAGTTTGCTGCTGCTGTGTGAAGACAGTACTGTGTCTGTAGAGTGGTCATCCTTGTGAGAGACTGTAGCCCGTGTAAGGGGGATTCTTTGCCCAAGGACTGGGAAAGGCTGGCCAGCCTTGAGAGTCGGGAAGACTACGGAAGCCAGTGAGTCCAGGGGGCTGGAAAGAATCGATAAGTCTGTTGGGAGCAAGCAGAGGAACTGCTGACGACAGAGCCAGGTGGCTTGGTATGTTTTCATTTATGAGTGCTGAATGAAGTTAAACCCCTGCGCGGGATTCCTGGATGGACTTTTGTTTTGTTTTTTCCTTTAATAAACGTAGGCTACCAGGTCCTTAACTATAAATGCCTGTCTGATGTGGACTCACTGCACAAAAAATGCATCTATCCACTTGAGCTAAACACCCCAATGTCACAATTGATAGACTATAAATAACTTGATAGGGCCTCTGGGGTATAGGAGACCTTAGAGGCATAGAGATCCAAGTAGAATTTCACTAGTTCTGCCATAACCATTTCTGGGGAATTGGCATAGCCCCCTGTAGGAAGCTTTAGGGCACCAATCATCGGAGCCACTGGGCATATATTAAAGGGGTTGTAAAGGTCAATTTTTTTTCACCATAATGCATTCTATGCATTAAGGTGAAAAAACATCTTACTATACCGGCTCCCCCAGACCCCCCGTTTTTACTTACCTGACCCCTCGAAAGTCCTGCGCTCGCCCCCGATGTCCTCTTCGCCGCTCACCCTGGCTGTTGATTGGCTAGAGTGGATGGATTTAAAGCAGCGCAGCCATTGGCTCACGCTGCTGTCAATCACATCAATGATGCAGCGCGCCGGGGGCGGGGCCGAGTGATACAGGGAGCGGCTATAGCCGCCGGCTGTATCACGGGAGCGCGCCCGCAAGTACTCCACACCATGCGAGGGAGCTCGCATGAAGGTGAGCAGTACTTGCAGAGAGGAGCCGAGACAGCCGCCGAGGGACCCCAGAAGACCAGGTTCGGGGCCACTCTGTGCAAAACGAGCTGCACAGTGGAGGTAAGTATAACATGTTTGTTATTTAAAAAAAAAAAAAAAAAATCTCCTTTACAATCCCTTTAACTATCTTCATAAAAGGTTACCTTGGAATAAAAACTATATTTTTCGGGTTTGGAGTTAATCAGTTGTGTCAGGGCATCCTGTGCAGTGAGCCAAGCTAACCTGGCCTCATCTGTGGGTTGTGAACTATACGCCGTCTCCCTTTCCTGGACATGCTGAGTGAGAAATTTTTTGTGCTTTTTAGATTCTGTCTTTATATTATTATCGGGGCTATGAAGACTCCACGTATATAGCATTCAAAAGTGTGCCACATCCCATGATTAATAGAGAGAAAGAGAACCTTTGGGGTGGGATTTTATAGGCATTACCAAAAGACAATTACCAAAATTACCAAAAGACAATAAAAATTAAGAATCATTTTTATTATTTTGTAGAAAAATTCATGAAATATTGAACAAAGTCATGGACATTTAAGAATCAAGATATGCAATTTGACGATACAAAAATCCTATACCCAATGCATTTCGGAGATGAGTGTTGTCTCCTTCATCAGGGACAACAGGAAATATATAATATCTTGTTCAATTGCACATACATGAGATCATCCATATTCATTTTAAAAGAAAAACACTGACATGGAATCATCTGACCGTCCTGCCCACATTATAACGGCTTGAAGTGAATCTCTGTAATAGAGGTATCTCCAGCCCAGAGTGTAGTGATATAATATATAGTTCGTAGATGATTTGTAGTTATTAATAAGTATTGTTCCCGCAGCAAACCCAATTCTTCCAGAGAGAGTTTATTGGCTTCCAACACAGAACAGTCTCGTAATAGATGACAAAATCCAACAGGGTATAATCATGACAGTGTTAGTAACTTTCTAGAGCCCCATGAAACCATGTGACTTTTGGTGCCTTTATAAGAACACACACTTCTAAACAGATTGAATGTCCTGTTATATCCCCCACACACACTGAATGGCTGAGCAATTTGATTGGCCGTTTCCATTAAATGCTTTGATCTGCTCCTGTCATTCAGAGTGACAGGAGATCACCCCAAGCTGTGAACAGTTGTAGTCATAAACTGCCCTAATCTGCATTCTTGCATATTAACATTAACAAATCCCCTTTGATATGTGTGACTACTGATTAGATTAAGAGATGCCACCTGAACATCCTTTTAAAGTGTAGAATAGACTTGAATCCCCAATCTATATTCTTGCATATTAACCTCCCTGGCAGTATGATTCTGGCTGGAATTTTGTGCTGAAAGCGGTACAATTATTTTGCATGGAAATTTGGCGTTTTTATATTGTAGGCATGCAATTCTTATGAATAACTCACTTAAATCTGTCCGAACCAGAGTCTAGTAGACATCCCGGGTATGATAAAGTTTGAAACACAAAATCATAAATTATAATATAATAAAAATATATATAAAAATGATTCAATAATGTAATCAAATCAAAAACACTGAAATTTGCTCAGTTGCAGAATAGTCGCTGTCATTAAATTTATTGTTTGATGATAAATTGTGATTCAAATTTTTTATCGGTGTTTTCTAGCTGGTCTAAAACCACTTTTGACATAAAGGGACACTTTTTGGTTGCTATGGACAATCTCCAGTTTCCAGGCAGAAAAAAAATCTTTTTATTATATAAAATGACATGCAGGGCACTGGGCAGACCACTAGGGACAAAGGGGATGTGTATATTTTGTATACAGTACTGTAATCTGTAAGATTACAGTACTGTATGTGTGTTGTGTTTTTAAACTTTTTTGAATTTGGCACCGATCTCCGCTCCCGTGCGTCAGAACGTCGCAGGGAACGGAGATCAGCGGCACTCTGCACTGTGTGAATCGAGCGAGCGGACGGCTCGCTCACACAGCGGGGAGACATCGCAGGATCCAGGAGAAAAGGTAAGTAACTTCCCCCCCTGTATCCTGCAATGCAGCCCGAGTCTGGCTCGGGGTTACCGCTCCTGGCAGAAAAAAACTGAACCCGAGCCAGACTCGGGAACACCGCCAAGGAGGTTAACATCAACATAGCCCAGAATCATTATCTGTTCCCCTTTGATATGTGGAGTAATTCTTGTTTGGCCACTTCCCCTTTGATATGTGTAATTAGGTTAACAGATAACAATATGGCCTGCCTAGAATGAACTTGTCTTAGAATGCCTAAATAAAATGCCTATATGAAATACATAAAAAACACTACATATATCTAATATATATATATTAGATATAACATACTACATATACCCCCACTTGGGTCGTTCTAACTACTAGAACTGACCCATGAATCAAGCAACAAACATATCATTACGATTTGAGGTACTGGATGCTTTACAATGGCTCATATAAAATATAAAGTTGAAACTGGTTACATCTCTCTTCACCAGCCTCTAAAATATCCCCATGAAACAGTCATTAGATAATATAGCTTTAGACCATGACTGGAAAAGGATTCGGTAAACATCCGTGGCCCATATAGCTGTTAGGCCTTATTATATCACATCAAGATCCTAAATATTGCACAAAAACGAGCTGATGTCACAGTCCATTCTTCGATCTGACTTCATCACATCTCTCACTGAAAGTAAACTTGGTATGCTCTGGGAGCTCTGATCCACATAAATCCAGGATTCTCATCTCCAGGTTCAGGGTTTTCATTTTTAAAGATGCTTTTGCACAAACACCAGCAAATCCTGAAATTCTACTTCCATCTTTATAGTAAGAAGAACCATCAATGTACCAGCACTCACTTTCAAGTTCAAAAGGTTTGGATACGGCAGAAAAAACTGTGCTGCAAACTATGTCCTTGCACTTGACATTCATGAGTCCATCTTGCAAGCATTTTTCAATTCACATCTTCCTATTTGAGCAATGATGACCCGTTGTGTACCTGTCAAGTACCTGAATTCGTTGATTGCCAGCCACAATTTGCTTTTTTTTTTTTCAGTCCATAATTCCACCTAAATGGTATACCAATCTATAATCCATATATCCATATAATCCATATATAATCCCCCACTTTCAGATAGAATCAGCTTGACATCAGTGTTTATCAGATCTTCTATCCAGACAAAGCAGCAGTGGAAAATCTTGCCAGTAAAGTTAGGTCTTTTTCATCCATATATGTCATAGCCTTTAGCATATTATCAACAACTGATTCAACAAAGTTTCAAATCATGACTGGAGTGATGAATTTCACTCACCCCTCTTATAAATTTAGGAAAACCACCCAACATACTATAATTTATGCTATGCCAAGCCATTGTGCAGCATCTCACCTTAGATGTCAAATCTATTGATCAATATGCAATATGTAATATGTATAGCTGTTATGAAAATTTATTTAGGTTTAAATGTTTTGCTCTGGTTTTAAGATAAAGTTCAAGAAATAAAACATAATAAAATAAAAAAAAATGGGAAAGGGTGAAAAATAAAAAATAGGGAAAAGTCCATTGACAAGAAAAAAAAATAAAAAATGAATGTTCAAAAAAAAAGGGTCCATTGCTAGATGAATAAAAATGGGAAAGGGTGAAAAAAAATAGGGAAAAGTCCATTGACAAGAAAAAAAAAATGAATGTTCAAAAAAAAAAAAAAAAAAGGGTCCATTGCTTGATGAATATTGAGAGAGTCCATGATATTGTCCATTCAGCGCCTCCCCCACTAGCCAGCAATTTTCAGACTGTCCTTCTGCTATTCACATGCAGTATCTCCAATATATCTGAAAGACAAAAAAACTCTCCAACAAAACTAATTAGCAAGGTCCTTAAACATTGTTTGAAGTTAAAACAAAGGACTTTTCTACACGTATACAGTTTGAAACTAATCCACCCCGACTGCTAGAGAAGTGTCATTTGCATTCAAAAACAGATCTGGAGAATGTACATCTGCATTTATGACACCCGGGTTTCTGTTCAGCTGCTCCAACAATGTGTAATGTTCTATTTTCATCTTATCATACTCAATCTTTAGGTGGTCATATTTCTGTTTTAACTGAGATAACGGTAACCAGGTCTTAGACATTTTCTTATTATTATTATTTTGGTCAGCTCTGTTTTTCATATTAATATCACCTATATTTGACCTGGTGTCTGCTCTTTGATTGTTATCATAAGACATTATCTTTTGACCTTTATGTTCAGTATTTTCCCTAAACAGTGTGGCTAAATCAATTTTGACAGCCTGCTCACTTGACTTTCTCCATAAATGGTCTGCTCTCAACAATACATCTTTTAAATCATGAGGATTTGGGGTAACTAGTAAAATATTTTGTTTGATATCTTCATGCAAAGCATCTAAAAATATACATCTATGTATCAAGCCACCCCACTCAAATGCAAGATTATTACCGACCAATAATTCCATAATAGTTGCTATCCTGTGTGACAATTCATAGGGAGATTCACTTTGCATTTGTTTGATCTTCCCATGAATAGTAACATCAGAACGTACACCATACAAAACACATAATAATTCCAGTAATATGTCCCTTGTCCTCAGAGGCTGAGTACAGATTTGTTTAATTCTCATCCAAAGACTACTTCCTATAGAATGTTGTATAACTCGTTCTAAATCAGATAGGTTGAGATTGTACATATCTCTGACATTCTGCAAGTCACAAAACCATTTTAAAATCTGTTTAAATCATGGCAGGGAATCATTCCTATTTCTTTAAAAATTGCAGCTAATTATTTTGGTTTCAAAGGCTTCATTACAAGCTGAACTTCACCTGCATTATTATTATTGTTATAAACTGTGGTGGTCACAGTGGGTGCAGCTGGCAATGAATTATCAGATTTAATATGAGGTTCTGTTTCATTTGATAGAATGTTTGTATTTTTCTGCAGATTGCTGAATCCAAGATTCGATGCATATCTGCATTCCTGAGATCTCTTCTCTAATTCCATAATTCTTAATTTCAATCTCTAATTTTCCTCTGATAATTCATGACAACGTTTAGATTTCTCAAGCAACGCACCCCCAATGGTAACTGCATGCAATTTTAAATTTACAGTCTCACTTTCTGATTGGTTTTGTAACCTCTGACAAACCTTGTTGCTATTATCAACTGCACTCTGTAACTGGGTAATTTCCTCAACCTTATCTTTCAAAGAACTTTTCATTGTTAACCAGCAAGATAACAAGCCCTGTACAATACAACTTTTTCTTTTACTTTCTGAAATTTTGCTTACATTTTTCTGGAATTTCATAAGGACCGCCATGACGCTTAATACATTTTAATACCCACCTGTTAACTTTATCAGAACTGACACTAGCTTCACACTGAGTAAGCATTTTGACTATATTATTAATAATTTTAAAAAAAGGAAATATTTTACTCACCGCATTAGTTACTCCTTCAGCTTCCAGCTCAGGTCTTCTGGTACACGATGCAGTCCTTTTTTTTATTGTTTCCAGTCTCCAGAGAATAATTCTGGGGTTCTAAACTTGTTTGATTTTGTAAATCAGACTCTCTTATGTCACAACCAGACATTAGAGTCACAGCACAGGTCTTGGGTCTCCATCAGACTTCTGTCCACCTCACAGGATTGTTATCACCACCGACTTCTGTTACTAAGTCCTTGAACGGCACCAATGTAGTGATATCGTAGATGGTATGTAGTTATTAAGTATTGTTCCCGCAGCAAACCCAATTCTTCCAGAGAGAGTTTATTGGCTTCCAAAACAGAACAGTCTCGTAATAGATGACAAAATCCAACAGGGTATAATCATGACAGTGTTAGTAACTTTCTAGAGCCCCATGAAACCATGTGACTTTTGGTGCCTTCATAAGAACACACACTTCTAAACAGATTGAATGTCCTGTTATATCCCTCACACACACTGAATGGCTGAGCAATTTGATTGGCCGTTTCCATTAAATGCTTTGATCTGCTCCTGTCATTCAGAGTGACAGGAGATCACCCCAAGCTGTGAACAGCTGTAGTCATAAACTGCCCTAATCTTGCATATTAACATTAACAAGTCCCCTTTGATATGTGTGACTACTGATTAGATTAAGAGATGCCACCTGAACACCCTTTTGAAGTGTAGAATAGACTTGAATCCCCAATCTATATTCTTGCATATTAACATCAACATAGCCCAGAATCATTATCTGTTCCCCTTTGATATGTGGAGTAATTCTTGTTTGGCCACTTACCCTTTGATATGTGTAATTAGGTTAACAGATAACAATATGGCCTGCCTAGAATGAACTTGTCTTAGAATGCCTAAATAAAATGCCTATATGAAATAGATAAAAAACACTACATATATCTAATATATATATATATATATATATATATATATATATATATATATATAATTAGATATAGCATACTACACAGAGCATGTAATGAAAAAATATATATAAGGACTATGCCCCAAATCAATAGAGAGGGGCTTGTCCCTAATTATGGCGAGGCCACATGTACTGGGAATCCTAAAAACCTAAAACACCGGCAGCCAGGCTTGGAAGGACAGAAAGTTTAGGAGATGCTGTAGAGTGAATAAGATAAATCACTATTATATTGAAGGATGTGAATGTGTTCAATTTCCCGTCAGCATCTCCGGATGCGCCCCCCCTGGTCACCATGCCTGTGATGCCTGAGTATTTATACATATATTGAGGTCAGGCGCACCGCCCACCGATAAGGGACAGCTGTGTGCGGCCGGAAATCATACAGGACTCCATAAAGGCCCTCTGAGTCGTGACTTAGGGGGCCTTTATGGAATCCTGTATGATTTCCAGCCACATACAGCTGTCCCTTATCGGTGGGCGGTGCGCCTGACCTCAATATATGTATAAATACTCAGGCATCACAGGGATACAGTAACCAAGACTGTAATGTTAATTTTAATAACACGTCACAGAAAGCAACCTCATGGCTAACAGAATCAGAAATAGACTTGAAAAACTTAACATAAATAAGTCACCGGGACCAGAGAGCTTACACTCGAGTGTCTTTAAGGAAATCAGCCAGGTGATAGCCAAACCATTGTTCCTTATATTTGTGAACAGTTTACTGACTGGAATGGTACCAGCTGATTGGAGAAAAGCCAACATGGCACCAATATTTAAAAAAGAGCTATATATCCCTGGTAACTACAGACCAGTCAGCCTAACATCAATAGTCTGTATGTAAGCTATTGGAGGGAATGATAAGGGACTATATCCACATTTTAGTAATGAAAACTGTATCATTAGCAATAATCAGCATTGATTCATGAAGAATTGTTCTTGCCAAACCAATCTATTAACCTATGAAGAAATGTTCTGCCAAGGAAGGCCTGTGGATGTGGTGTATCTGGATTTTGGAAAGGCATTTGATACAGTTCCCCAAAAACGTTTACTGTACAAACTAAGATATGTCGGCATGGACCATAGGGTGAGTACCTGGTTTGAAAACTGGCTACAGGGGTGAGTTCAAAGGGTGGTGATAAATGGCAAGTACTCTGAATTGTCTGGTGCAAAAAGCGGGTCCCCCAAGGATCTGTCTTGGAATCAATCCTATTCATAAAAGATCTGGAGGATGGGATAAACAGCTCAATCTCGGTATTTGCGGACGATACTAAGCCAAGCAGGGCAATAACTTCTACACAGGATGTGGAAACCTTACAAGAAGACCGGAACAAAAAAATGGGGTGGGCAACTACATGACAAATGAGGTTTAATGTTTAAAATCGTAAGGTAATGCATTTGGGTGCCAAAAATATGAATGCAAGTTACCGGCTAGGGGGAGAACCTCTGGGGGAATCTAGAATGGAAAAGTACCTGGGGGTCCTAGTAGATGACAGGCTCAGCAATGGCATGCAATGCCAAGCTGCTGCAAGCAAAGCCAACAGAATATTGGCATGCATTATACCCGCTCTACAAGACTCTGCTCCAGCCACTTCTTGAGTGTGCCATCCAGGTCTGGGCACCAGTCCTCAGGTGGGATGTGCTGGAGCTGGAGAGAGTCCAGAGAAGGGCAACAAAGCTAAATAAGGGACTGGAGGATCTTAGCTACGAGGAAAGAACTACAAGCATTGAACTTATTTTCTCTGGAGAGGAGACGCTTAAGAGGGGATATGATATGAATGTACAAATACGGTACTGGTGACCCTAGTATAGTGAAAAAACTTTTCAGTGAAAGGGAATTTAAAAAAGACACAAAGCCACTCACTAAAATTAGAAGAGAAGCGGTTTAACCTTAAACTGCATAGAGGGTTTTGTTCTGTTATGTAATCCTTACAAAAAATTAAGCAATTATTTATCGGGTTATAACACGCGCCAGCGTATAACACACACCCCAAGTTTAGGAGGGAATTTTAAGGAAAAAAACCTTTAGGAGGGAAGTTTAAGGAAAAAAACTTACATTTAAATGCCCATCCATGCAGCCTTGTCAGTGTCCATCTGCAGCCTTGTCAGTGTCATTTGCAGCCTTGTCAGTCATTTGCAGCCCTGTCAGTGTCAGCTTGCCGTTTAAAAATGGCGCCGCCGAGATACAGAGCGGATGTCCTGTGTATCTCGGTAGCTCTCGCCCGTTCTCTGTGGCTTTCGGCTATTTTCGCCAACTTTCGGCCACTCTCGGCGGCTTTCGACCGCACTCGGCCGTTCTCGGCCGAGAGCGCCCGAAACCGCCAATCCGCTGGTACCATTCCAGTCGGCGGGGGATCGGCGTATAACACGCACCCACGATTTTCCCCTGATTTTAAGGAAAAAGTGTGTGTTATATGCCGATAAATACGGTAGTTTTCTAATTTGCTCTTTTTAACTGCATTTTTGTAAAAAGATATTCAAGCATGCCACAGTGAGCTCAGAAAATGTACTATTACTGTTCTGGTATTTGACATACATTGAGCTGTTTTTTAATGGCTATAATTTGTGTCACTGAAGGAAGGCTAAAGATATTGATTAATATTATACCTGACTTTTCTTTTTACTTTCATGTTATAAATAGCTATGAGTTTCAGTCAGTACTCTGGACTGGAGTCTGGGCCTGTTTTTCAACTGGAATTTCAATTGTTTGGTTTGTAGCATGAGCTCCAGAGCTGTTCAGAGTTAAAGTGTTACTAAACCCACAACAGTAAAATCAATCTGTATATGCAGTAAAGCATGCTGGTTATACTCACTGTGGAACCTAAAGGGTTAATTCTCTGCATTGTGTAAAAAGTCTGTTTGATCCTGTCTTCTCTGATCCTCCCCTTCTTAGACAGTCCCCATTTTTTTCTCCTGATAGTACAGCGCCCTAGGGACACCTTGCAGATGCTGAGTTAGGTGTGTATTGCTAGAGAGTTATTTTTTTGAGAAAGTGCATGTGATTAGCTCAGGGTTAATCAGCGGGTTCAGGGGTCATGCATTTTCAATGGACAGTCAGAGGATAATGAAAACTCCTCCTACAAGCTTTAACCAGACACTGATAGAAGTCACAAGACTGCTATATACTGCTGATGAGAAAAGGTATTTAGCAGTTTATATTTACTAAACTAATTGCATTTCCATGTTCTGTGTATTGTGGGAGACCAGATATAGTGAATGCAGGGTCCTGGGGTTAGTAACACATAGGCCTCATGTACACTGCTGCTGGTAAACGGACATTTAGGATCAGTTGGGAGTTTTTTTCAACTGCTCCTGAACTCTCCTCTATGTTATCTTATCAGTACATGTACACAGGGTCGTTTCTAGGCAGTTGAGTTGAGAGGCATTTTTTGGAACACAAAAAAATGCGTTCAGAAGCTGAGTTTACAGGCAGTTCAGGCGCCAAGCGCTTCTGAACGCGGTAACTCATGTTTAGCCACGTTTTGTTTACAGACATTTTTCTTTTTTGGTGGTTTTTAAAACGCTTCTAAACGCAAATGCCGCAAAACGCTGCTAAACGCGGAATGTAAACGTGGCAAAACTGACATTTTAAATGTGGGTTACTATCTGTAAAGTTAAATCGTTCAGGAGAGGTTGTAAAAAACGTCCCGTGTACATAAAGCCTTAGAAGCAAAGCTAAACCCATAACTTTTTCGAAAAAACAGTTACATTCAAGGCATGCTGTGAATTAGGGCTGAAACAACTAATCGATTATGAAATTAATCGATTATTATTTTCATAATCGATAATCGGCCAGTAACATAATGGGGTTAAAAAAAAAAATGAGCCCTTTATAGTACAAAAAGAGCAAATAATCGCTGCTGTAAATATTACTTTCACAGTTCTACAGTAAAAAAAAAATTAACCCTTACAGTAGTGATTATCTGCTTTTTTTTGTACTATAAAGGGCTAATTTTAGTTTTTTTAACCCCCCATTATGTTACTAAACGTCTCAGGCCTGGTTCACATCTATGTGTTTTTTGGTGCTTTTTGCACAAACGCTCTACAGTTCATTTACATGGTTTCCTATGGGACACGTTCACATCTATGCTTTTTCAGCCGCTGCCGTTTGGAAAGAGTCTGGACTTTTTTTTAACGCATAACAGTGCTTTTTTGGTTAAATACACTTCAACAGAGAAGCTGCAGAAAAGCATGTAATGCGTTTTTGCAGCAATTTGTGTTTTTTAATCTGCCCAACAACTAATTGGCAAAAAAAAGTATATCTCTTCTGTCTGTTATTCTCAGAGTGGATTAAATATTTTGCTCCCTAACCATATAGTTGGTTATTTACATTTACCACTGCATATAGATATTTAAGAATAAATTGCCTTTCTTTTTTTAAACTTTACATATTATCTAAATTATACACCATACTTTTTTTTTTTTTAAAGTTATTAACTGATTAATCGATTATTCAAAAAAATAATCGGCCAACTAATCGATTATGAAAATAATCGTTAATTGCAGCCCTAATAGAACGTGCACTTTGCAAGTGCATTTGACCCAGAGATTAGTAAATGAGATGAAGCTCTGCTGACTTCTATCATCCAACCATATGCAAGCAAAAATATTTTTAGATTATTTTCTTTGCATGTGATTGGGTATTCTTTGCAATCTGAAGGTTCATCTCATTTACTAAGCTCTGTAGCAACTGCACTTGTAAAGTGCATAGTCTGCTTGCCTTTAGTAAAACCACCCCAATGATGGGATCTCGTTTGGTTGTAAAGGTTTGGAAGGTTTTGTCAGGAAAATCTCCTGGTCACCTTAGATCAATCAAGACTCCCGGTCCATAGCAAGGAAGAAGCTTTATTCATAGCTATAGATACATATGGGTGAAATCCTTACATGCATAGATTCAAGCGAGGAGTCACACCCGGTGACCACAGGCTCAGCCTTTAATAGTAGTGAAAAGAGGAAGTTACAGGAGTCATAATTCTCTAGGTGTATGCTGGGAGTTTATTGGACTTAAAGTGGTTGTAAACCCTTTACAACCACTTTATTCTACGGGCAAGCCTATATTTAGGCTTACCTGTAGCTACACTGGATATCTCCTAAACCTGCACGGTTTAGGAGATATCCCTGTATTTATACGTGCCGACGTCATTGGCACATGCGCACTTAAGCAAACTGAAGCAATGGCACGTATGTTGTACTGTGTCATTACCGGCGGCTCCGGTCAATCACAGCGCCAGATCCGCGATGCCCGGAAGTAACCCACCCCCCCACCAGGAGAGATGTCGGCCACCTGAGCAGTGAACGAGGACCGCTGCGGGGGCTTCGATCTCAGGTAATTGATAATGAGCTAGTATGCTATACTAGCTCATTATGCCTTTGTCTTGCAGGTTTTTCTTGCAGGTTTTTCTTCTTTTTTTTTTTGGGACCTTTTTTTTAAGGTTTTACAACCACTTTAACCTTACAATCTTAGAATATTACCATATATGGTTATAAGAAAGAAAAACAATGCTTGGGTGAGTGCAGAATATAATCGCCATCTTGCAATACTTCTTAAAGTAGAGGGCCACCCTAAAAAAAGAAATGGCATAAAAATACTCCTAAAAATTAAAAAAATATTTTTTTTCACTTACCTGTAATGCCTGTTGCTATGCAGATTGTCCTAATCTGCCACTTCCTACACCACGTGATCTTCAGTCTTCTCCTCCTCGCGTTGTCTTCTGGGGAAGGTGGCGCAGTGTGTTCTGGGAACTGTGTGACTTGCACATGCGCAGTAGGAAACAGGCAGTGAAGCTGTAAGGCTCCACTGCCTGTTTCCCTTACTTAGAATGGCGGCTCCGTGCCGCCTATCAGTGCCCATCCGTGCCACCTATCAGTGCCCATCTGTGCCGCCTATCAGTGCCCATCCATGCTCATCTGTGCCACCTATCCATGCCCATCCGTGCTGCCTATCTATGTCAATCCGTGCCACCTACCAGTGCCAATTTGTGTCACCTATCAGTGCATATCCGTGTCGCCCATCAGTGCCACCTATCAGTGCCCATCAGTGCTGCCTATCAGTGCCACATATCAGTGCCCATCAATGCCACCTTATCAGTGCCATTTCGTTGGTGCCACCTCATCGGTGCCCATCAGTGCTGCTTTATCAGTGCCCGTCAGTGCAGCCCCATCAGTGCCCATCAGTGAAGGAAAAAACGTACTTATTTACAAAGTTTTGAAACTGAAAAAAAAAAAAAACATTTTTATTTATTTGTTTAGCAGAAAATAAAAACCCCAGAGCTGATCAAATACCACCAAAAGGAAGCTGTATTTGTGGGAACAAAATGATAAAAATGTAGTTTGGGTAGAGTGTAGCATGACCGCGCAATTGTCATTCAAAGTGCGATAGCGCTGAAAGGAAGTTGTTTAAGTGCCCAGTATTGAAGTGGTTAAGACATTTCAAACACACAGCATAAGCATAGTTAGAATTACTTGCCAAAACGCATTCTGCTACTTTTCCCGAGTATGGCGATAACTAATGTGTCATAGTTTTTTATAGCCTAGCTATATAGGGAGGCTCAAACTTCAAAAAACACCTTCAGGCGTTCCAGTGGTATACACATTATACATGTCATTTCCTAAATAGCTTTCACATTTTTGGAGGCCCTGGAGCACCATGAGGCATTGTGAGTCCTTTGAAGACTTAATTATTTTGCCTTTTTTGGAAAATGCAGAAGAAAAATACAAATACAAATGTGTTTTTTTACTTTTTTTAAGTTGTCAATTGATAAAATATTTCTAACATACAGCATATTCATACTTAGAAATGGACCCCATAACACATCCTGCTACTCCTTCTAAGCATGACTAGACCACATTTGTGAGACGTTTTCACAGCCTAACCATATAGAGAAGCTGAAAATCCAAGGAGCATCATTTAGCTTTCTAGGGGCATGAATTACGCTTCTAATTTCCTGGCTACCTGTGACATTTTTGGAGACCCTGGAGCACCAGGACAGTAGAAAAAGTCCCATTTGACCATATTTTTGGAGAGTAAATGCCTAAAGGTATTTTTTTAAAAGGCATTGGGGAATCTTCTTTTTTTTTTTTTTTTACGCAAGTTTTTGAAAAATACGGAGAGAAGTGAAAATTCTTTCTTTTTTTTTTGCAAAGCTGACAAACCGCCTGTCAAATGCTCTCTGCAGAGCAATCTGCACATGTGAATGACTACTTTTAGTAACACCGGTGTGGCAGTGATTAGAGACACTGTGACTAGTGTGGCTGTGATCATTGACACTGGGATTGGTGAGGCAGTGATCAGGGACACTGACTGGTGTGGGAGTGAGTAAGGACACTGTTACTGGTGCAGTGGTAATTAGGAATACTGACTGGTGCGGCGGTTAACAGAGACGCTGATTGTCAGCACTGGTCGGGTGATATTGTACTGCTGTGTCACTAGAGCTGTGCAGTGTCACTATAGTGACAATGTACTGCCCTGGGGGCGGTGATCAGATTTTTATTTTTTGTTTATACCGGGATTTCTGACATAGTCATGACAATCACTTTCCTTCCACCATTCAGTTGCATTCAAGCAAGCATTGTTTACTACTGTGATCGGTCATAGCGATCTCATGGTACAGGACCAATTTCATTGCCCTATATGAAGGGATTGTTGTGACCAATCACATCGATCACAGTAGTAAACAATGGCTGCATGCATGAAAACCTTTGTTTACAATTACTATTGTGAATCATAGCGATTACTTGGTACAGGGCCAATGACATTGTCTCTGCACTTTTGATCTGTGACCCTCTGTGTTTGAGGAATGCAGTGATCAGAGATCAGCGGCTACAGTTAGGCCCCTTTCACACTGGGGCGGGAGCGGCGGCGACGGTAAAACAGCGCTATATTTAGCGCTGCTTTACCGTCGTTTTAGCCGTGGTATTCGGCCGCTAGCGGTGCGGTTTTAACCCCCGCTAGCGGCCGAAAAAGGGTTAAAACCCTTTTTGCTGCGCTTTGCGGCGGTATTGCCGCGGTATTACCGCGGTGTCCCATTGATTTCAATGGGTAGGAGCGGTATAGGAGCGGTGAATACACCGCTCCTTCACCGCTCCAAAGATGCTGCTAGCAGGATTTTTTTGACTGTCCTGCTAGCGCACCGCTCCAGTGTAAAAGCCCTCCGGCTTTCACACTGGAGTGAATGGGGCCGGATTTTTTCAGCCGCTGTACAGGCGCTATTTTTAATGCTGTAGCGCCTGAAAAATGCCCCAGTGTTAAAGGGGCCTTAGAGGACATACAGAACGTCCTTCCAGAATGGCGCTTGTCCCATCAGTCAGTTTACAGTGGCCAGGCAGGAAGCGGTGAAATGAGAAACTTGGGGTGTATTTGAAAAGAAAACTGGGGATGTTTCTTCTGTAACTGTAGCTGATAGAAGAAAAAGTGTAGATGTGTGCCTCTTCTGCATTAAAGGAGACCTCCAGCCTAAGCTCATTTGGCTGCACTTCTCCTATGGATCACAGGAGTGCAATTTGTTTTGCACTCCTGTGACCCGTTTCCAGCAGAGAGTGGACTGAACATCAGTTCACGGAGTCTGGATCCGCTAGCTACCTGGACTGACACCTGTCTCAGCCTCTCAGCGAGCCACGAGAGCCTAAGACAACCCACTCTGCCCCCTCCACAGCCCATCGCTTCAGAGAGCAAGGAAGGAGAAGAGCAGAGAGCTGTGACTGACAGTCTGCAGCTCTCTGCTCACAGAGCTCTGAAAACCGAGTGATCGGCGGTGTACGATCGCTCGGTTCTCAGTGTCGGTTCTCAGTGTGAAGGGGCCGAGGGACAGATGTATCGGACCCATGCTGCATCCACCTGGGTAAGTATTAATAAGAAAAAAAATGCTTTACTTCTTTTAACTGTACTAATCTTTGTTTCTTTTTCAGGTCAGCTGTCAGCAGGTGATCGCAGAACTGTGCTGGCCGAGAGAGGCCGGCGACTTTCCCGCAACCTGCAGGATTTGGAGGTCCACACTCGACAGACCATGGCCCATGTGATCGATCGTAAAACAGGTAAAGATAATGTTTCATGTCATTTGGACTTGTTTGAAATTTGTTTTTCTTGCACCGGTTTAAATACTCTTTTAAAATTGAGTTATGAATGAATGCTGTATATCTTTTGTTGGGAAACTTGCAGTCTCTGCTTGTGTCTTGTCCTGACACAGAGTCTTCCATTCTTCTGCACTCTCAAAATGTATTTAATTTCAAGAATGAAAAGTAAAATAAATATAAATATATTGCAACTTGTCATTCCTTAGATGTAAGAGACACATTTGTTTTCTTATTCATACTTTTTTTTTTACTTTATTTTCACCTGGTGATCCTGCCTGCTTTGAACTAGAAATCCTTCCTCCTGTCCTCACCTCCATAACCCAAGGAGGTCTGTAGTCCAAGAAAGAGAAATTGGCAGTGTAGATAGCATTGCTTGGGATTTCAATATACAGCAACAGGTATTTTTTTGTACTTGCAGCATTTTTGAAAGACAAACATGGGGCAAAGTGCATAAATTGCTGTGAAAGGGTGCCAGGCAAGAGAAGAGCAACGTAATTCATAGGGTAGGGAAGAAACTACAGTACCAAGTAGGTAACCAGTTATATGATACCAAGAAGCGTCAGATACCAGCGGCACATGTAGCTCTTCAAGATGGAAAATGTTTGACTCACTGCCAAAAGGCATCAGACATTTTGGCTTGCTGGGCGCCTGGGTGCCTGCAATTTAACTGTTTAAATCTATTCAAGTTTTGTTTAGTCTCTAACTGCAGAAAATCCGATTGCTTGCTACAGCATATCACAAAAGTGAGTACACCCCTCACATTTTTGTAAATATTTTATTATATCTTTTCATGTGACAACACTGAAAAAATTACACTTTGCTACAATGTAAAGTAGTGAGTGTACAGCTTGTATAACAGTGTAAATTTGCTGTCTAAACTGCTGGCAGCAAAAGTGAGTACACCCCTAAGGGAAAATGTCCAAATTGGGCCCAATTAGCCATTAGTGACTCATTAGTTTTTTGAAGTTGTTGGCTAGAGGGATAATCCCAAAATAATCACTGTGTATATGGTACCATCATCCCAAAATTGTTAAGAATATCAAGAAAGTTTGGAGATACAGGACTATCAAAGGTACACAGATTTAGAGAAATATTTTTTGTATTATAAAAAATATATTTATTTAGAAAAGACATGATATTTAAACCAAAGAACAAAAAATGACAAATTTGTGCATAACATGGTATTCACTATGGTTCAAGGTCTCTACATACAACCTCTCATGAACAAATAGAAATATACTACAGCTGAATGCACAAAATGTTCTCGTCCATTTATTCGACATGTTTTGCCGGTGTGGCTTCTTCAGGAAAGGGACGTAAAGTATATATTTGAAAGGATAGAAATATGGTTCGTTCTGGATATGTATATAGAGACAAATAATGAAAAAATTAGTATGATATACTGTACAAATTGGAAGGTCGGGTACCGGCCTGAAGTTATGGGAGGAGCCCGGAGGGTATTTAAGCAGCCCAAAGGCCGCCGGTCTTTGTCGGTTTCCTGTGCGAGATATCTGATACGTCAGACATCTAGGACCGACTCGTTCGAGACAAGCGCTGTTGGTGCCGGTTCGTGAGCTCCGTTTCGTCTGTCCTCCTCCTTTTGTTGCAGTCCCGCGTTCCGTGTTCGTAAGTCGTGTTGTCCCTTCGTGTCGCACTCGTGTCGCCGAGTCGCAGTTCCGTACAAAGAGTCTGGTTCGGCTGTCGCAGGTAGGGCTTCGGCTCCCATGTTTTACGTTCTCATGCACTGCTTATCATGTCACTAAACTGTGGTCTGCGTAGCTCACGAACCACGCACCGCTTGTCTCGAAAACCTAAACAGTCACACACACGTTTTTGATTGTACACGATCGGGAGCCACCTAGCGGCACGCACATTCAGGGCCGCCCGCCATGACACTCCGACCGATGCCGCATCCGGCACTCAAGGGTTCCCCTTACGCGGTCGGGTTACGTAGTCTTTGAATCGTTCAAACATGGCTCATGCACGGGTGCCGTTCGCACTCACACGCATCGTTCATGTCCTGTCATATTATTCAAATCGGTTATGCCAGCAAGCGTGCCGAATCGCTATTTGCATTCCGAATCGCTGTTGGCATGTTAATTGTACGAATCACTTCGACCGTGTCGAAACATTTCATGTATTAGCATGGCAATCATTTCGTCATTTCAAACATGGCTAACGTATCAGCCCATTCGGTCATGCTAAGTCATTTCGCATCAGTTAAACAGGGCGTTCATGCCATCATTTCGATCCTGGCCGCACTATGATTCAAGTCATGTCGCACTTAGGCACGGATTTGTCTCGGGGTACCCAGGTTACGGCCGTATTACCATACATGTTTCAGAGATTGGCCCACAGCCCGTACGGATGCGGGCTCGAGTCCAGTCTTTGGCATGATATCGGTCATTGGCCACGTATCGGTCTGAATCCGGTCGCATCCGGGATGCATCGATTCGCACTAATTCACCTGGCCGCTCGGCCTCCTTTCTATACATGCTCCAGAGATTAGATTCGGTTACAAGTTGCTCGGTTTGTTGTAATCTAGTCTTTGTCATGGTTTCATTTCGGTCACCATACCTCTGGGTAGGTCCGGTCGCACCCATAGATGCTCCGATCGGGGCGATCCAGACGCACGACTACCCGGCCTCATTTCGATACATGCGCCAAGGGCGGAATCGCATCACAGGTTGCGTGCATTCTTGATTCTTGCCCCTGTCATGGTATGTCATTTCTGTCACCTTACCACGCCCGGCATGAATGCAGTCACTTCCCCGCACTAATTCGTGTCGGCGTGCCCTAGGTCGGCCTCATTTCAATACATGCGCCAGGGACGGAATCGCAAGGAAAAAAAAAAAGAGAAAAAGAGAGACTTTGATTCTTGTCCTTGTCATGTTATATCATTTCTATGTCACCTTACCACGCCCCGGCGTTAATTGGTCACCTCCCTGTACGAATTCGCGCCGGCGTGCCCTAGGCCGGCCGCATTTCTATAAAAAAAAAAAGGGGGTTCAGTCACTAGACAGTGGCATGATGATCGAGGTCGCTGGCACACGAGTGCTTGCGTTCCAAATGCATACTATAGCACTTGGAGTCGGACCCGGTGGCAGCTGGATGTCACAGTTCGGCCCCAGCGTACCCAGGCAGTTGGCTTCATTTCACGGTTGCCTCATTTCTGTACGTGCTCCAGAGTCCGGCTCACAGTCACCCCCATACGGTACAACCGGGCCGGGCCCTGTCACGGGAAGTTCATTTCAGTTAAGGCAACATGTCGTGTCAGTCATTCGTGTTGTTATCTGTCATTTGATTCCACAGCTGTCTCGGCAGTCGACTTAAGTCACTATCGCCTGTTATCATCTACATTGGGTTCCGTCGCTCTGGACGGCAGCAGTTTCAGGCTCTTAAATAGGTACTTTCTCTCACACTCTCTCAGGTCAGTCGGATTCAGTAGGTCCACCTGCACCAGCTTGATCAGGGTTCCAGCAGGTAAAAAAAAAAACGCAGGGGCGTGGGGGGGGCTCCTGCTTTCTCATGGCAGGTACGTATACCGTAGGTGACACGTCCAAACTCATTTCTTGTCACCTCTTTATAGGCCCAGCCTGCAGACACGTGACCAGTCAACTAAGTAACGGGTCTTGGCAGCCGCCATGTCATCAGTCGGCAGCGATGACCTCACCACCCCGCTATCTCCGGCGTCAGCCTCCGAGGCTGGCAGTGTCCAGTCTCTTAGGGCATGGACAATTCCCAGGCTGTCCGCCGAGCTGAGGCGCAGAGGGATACCCTTCTCGTTCGCGGCCAGGAAGGCGGAGCTATTCAGGCTCCTCTTCCCACCACCGGCCGCAGCAGGCTCCAGCAGCCAGCAGGCGTCTCTGGAGTCTATTTCAGCCGCCGTTGCTCAGCTACACACCCTCGTGTCTTCCCTGTCTTCCTCGATCATTGAGGTCCAGGACAGGGTGTCACGTCTAGAGGTCAGCCCGGCCGCCACGGTTCCGGACCCTGCGGTGGTCCCAGCCATCAGTGCACCGGCTGCGGGTAGTGAGCTTGCCACGACTACCGTCCACCCTTCCCACCTGGTGCCACCCAGCGTAAGGAAGGACATTTTAGAGGGCAGAGACGTTAACCTGGCCTCACTCATGATCTCGGTCCATGACTTGGCCGAGAACAAGGCCTACACCTGGGGGGACGTCTCGGTGGTTTTGAAAGCAAAGGATCCGAGGCTCAACAGAAAGCTCACGGTGCCCGAGTTCACGCTCGCTTTCGGCATGTTCAGGGACGTGCTGTGCTCAGCCTCCCCTGGCAGGCGGGAGGAACTGGACCTCTACCTCCATTTGGTCGTAGACCTGGGCCACAAATACGGTGGCTCAGCGTTCTACGATTATCATCGGTCCTTCTCGGCCAAAGCCGCGGGCAGATTCTTACAGTTCCATTTGACAACGGACTGGAGCGTAGTGGACACGGAGTTGTTCTGCCGCCACTTTGCGGGTCTACGCTCCCCGCTATGTGCTGTCTGTCAGTCAGCGTCCCACACCACGGTCTGGTGTGCCAACATAGCCTCTGTCCATCCGATAACTAGCACGGCCTCTACCAGCACGAGCCAGGCTCAGCAGGCCCCAGGCGCAAGGGCAGAAGGTGGACAAGTTGGGACGTCCGGTGCGGATGGTTGGGGGAGCCGCCATTTGCAACAACTTCAACTACGGCTCCTGCAATTTCAGCCAGTGCCGGCTCTTGCACGTTTGCACCCTATGCCAGAGGGCGCACCCCAGGGTCCTGTGTGAGGTCAAGCAGAAGAAACCGTGACTAAGCTGGGTCAATGTCCTTTGGCTCGATGTTTACTTGACCTCACACCCCACTCCGTCACTCGCCAGCTACCTCATCCGAGGTTTCACCGATGGGTTTCATACCGGGCTCATCACCCTGCCCCACTCCACCCACGAATGTCCGAACCTGCGCTCAGCAGCAACAGATGAGCCAGCGATTGACGTCCTTCTGCAGACGGAGTCGGATCGGGACTTTATGATAGGCCCGTTCAGTCAGTCTCCCTTTAGTATCTGGAGGGTTAGCCCTATCGGGCTTGTACAGGGAAAATTTTCAAATAAAAAACGTCTGGTGTATGATCTGTCAGCGCCTCATTCTTCCGTCGTTCCCAGTCTCAACTCGCTCATCCCCTCCGAGGAGTTCTCACTGAAGTACGCTTCGGTAGACATGGCTATCCAGGCCATTCTCAGGACGGGGGTGGGTGCTTGGCTCTCGAAGGCGGACATATCCGACGCCTTCAAGCTGCTGCCCATACATCCTTCCCTGTGGTGCTGGCATTTCATCAAGTGGAGGGAGTGATATTATTTCGCGACCAAATTGACCTTCGGGTCTAAGAGTAGTACTTGGTTGTTTGACAAGTTCGCGGAGACCCTGGCGTGGATCCTTCTCCACGAGGCACAGTGCCATGAGGTCATCCATTATTTGGATGACTTCCTTCTGATAGAACCACCCGGGGCTCCCCCAGGGGACCTTGGAAAGTTGAGGACGGTTTTCGACAATCTGAACGTCCCCATAGCGGAACACAAGGTTGACGGCCCGGCGCACAAGATCACGTTCTTGGGCATCGACCTTGACACGCTTGCCATGCAGGCCAGCCTTCCCGCAGATAAGTTGGACCGTATCAGGACGGTTCTGCGAGAGTTCACCCGGGTGGGGGGATGTACTCAGAAGCAACTTCAGTCTCTCCTCGGGATGCTGAATTTCGCTATGAGGATCATCCCCCAGGGCCGCTCCTTCGTGTCCCGGTTGCTGGTCTTCCTGTCCTACACTCAGGACCCAGACCAGGTCATCAGGCTGGATTCAGCAGCCAGGGCAGATCTGGCCATGTGGGAACACTTTCTTAGTAATTGGAACGGTGTGTCCCTGTTCATCCCAGTAGTGTCCACGCAGTCACCTCAGGTGGTGACCGATGCGGCGGCATCCACATGATGCGCCGCCATTTTTGGCCATTTGTGGTTCGCCGCCCCTTGGCCTCCTCAGGCACTAGCCACACCGGGCTTCACTACCACGTCAGCCCTCTTTGAGCTGTTCCCCATCGTAGCAGCCGCTCTCCTATGGGGTCACCATTGGTCTGGACAGACTGTGGCTTTCACGACAGACAATCAAGCCACAGCCGAGATCATCAGCAAGGGCAGGTCTAAATCCAGGCCCGTCATGTCCTTCCTCCGCAGACTGGTCCAGCTATCCCTACAACATCAGTTCAATGTTTACTGCTCATTCATTCCAGGGAAGTTTAACTCAGCAGCGGACGCACTCTCCCGTTTTAACTTTATTTCTTTCTTTGAACAGATGCCAGGAGCCTACCATCTTTCAGCCACTATCCCGGATTGGTCACAACTGACCTTGGACTAGCCCCACATCTACACTCAGCTACTAACATCATCAACGCTTCGCTCGCCCGCAACACCCGTCGGGCCTACCGGACGGCCTGGAGGGCGTTTAATAAGTTCCTGCCCCATCGCCCTCGTGAATCTTCCAGCGTCAAGCAGGTTCTGGCGTTTATCGCTTATTGTCATTCTCACCTAGCACTGTCACACAGCACGATACGCCAGTACGTGGCCAGGGTGCAGCACTACTTGTCACTTCAAGACCCCGCGAGGCCTTCGGTGTTCTGCCACGCAGTGAGGGCTCTACTGCGTGGAGTTCAGAAGCACCAGCCGCCAGTCAGCCCGAAGCGGCTGCCTATCACTGGGGAGATCTTTAAGGGGATGTCTGACATCCTGGATAGGTCCCCTTTCGGTCTCCTCCTCAGCACCGTCCTGCAGGCTGCGATACACATGGCGTTTTATGGGTTTCTATGGCCCAGCGAGTTCACTCGCAGCCACCCAGCCGGTCCAGTCTTGCATAGAAGTAATCTCTGCCGCCACCAGGATCACTACGTCCTTCACTTGGCGACGTCTAAAACTCAGCAGCGAGGTTCCGGAGTAGATATTCACCTGTACAGGACTCACAACAACTGGTGCCCAGTTGCCGTGTTAAACCGCTTGACGGCACTGCTATCCGACCGCCCAGGGTCCAGTCCGCTTTTACCCTTTCCAGTAAAACCCCTCGACTCGTCGCAGTTCGTGGAACATGTCCGGGTCCTTCTCGGCAATCTTCAGTTGGACCCCAGCCAGTACTCCGGGCATTCATTCCGGATCGGGGCGGCCACGACGGCCTCAAGACAGGGGGTTCCGGACCATGTGATCAAGAAACTGGGTCGGTGGAAATCGGCCTGCTTCTCTCGCTACATACCTAACCCACAGTTAGAGATGGCTCAGGCCTTTGCTCGACTTACTCAGTGACATTTACCTTTAATAAATAATTATCCCCTACCTGAAGGTTTTTGCCCCCTTATTTTGGTGTACCATACGGTAGACCAAGGCACACTTTCAGGTCTATTTCATGTTGGTAAGTTTTGTGTTGTTCCTATGTGTCATCGTTACTCATGTCGTCCGTAGGGCTCTAGACCATAAATTGGAAGGCCGGGTACCGGCCTGAAGTTATGGGAGGAGCCCGGAGGGTATTTAAGCAGCCCAAAGGCCGCCGGTCTTTGTCGGTTTCCTGTGCGAGATACCCACCCACCCTCCCCTTCTAAAAAGCCTCTTCCAAGTATTCTTACCCCAGACTGAATACTCACTTCACATTATTCCATAACTACTTCTTATCATTCCTCATCTAGGGTATGCCCCCTTATTTTGGTGTACCATACGGTAGACCAAGGCACACTTTCAGGTCTATTTCATGTTGGTAAGTTTTGTGTTGTTCCTATGTGTCATCGTTACTCATGTCGTCCGTAGGGCTCTAGACCATAACTATAGTTCATGCAAGTACATGACCATATATCTCTCACATTTAACAGACATTTCCCCATTGGAACCCACAAAACACATGCGTCCTCCTACCTCCAAGAATAGAGGACATGAGTATTGGCACGTTCCAGTAAAGAAAGATCCCCCCAGGGGGCCTCATCGGGGCAGCATCCAAAGTTGAACCACATATATTGCTAGGTGCCCATAGAGAGGGATTCAATTTCTGAAATTCCTTTCCTCTACATATATATAATTAACCTGCAATGATGTTAAACATTCATATGAATATGTGCTATACTAGGTACACTGAAAGTAGGAATGCAATTCAGCACAGGCTTTGAAAAAAATCCTGAATTGCACCTACGTCACAGCCAGAGTAAATCTTTAAATAATTCAGGGAGCTCGAGTATGCGTTTGTAGGAAAGACACGCGTCTATCTGTCAGTAAGTTTCATAGCAGAAGCTGCATATAATCTAAAAGATAAATAACATTGGAAAAAGCCCCAATGTATAAGTTACATTTTATAATCAAGTGTCAGGTTATGGGAGTAAACTAGATTTTACTATAGAATTAGCACCATTTATTCTTTTTTAGATTCCTACCTTAAGAGGTCTGTAAAAAAAGAGTCTCACTGGTTTCCACAAAAGCCAAATATGGACCAACAGGCCAACCAGACCAATCAGCGTGGTGGGAATGAGGTCCAAATCCAAACAAATTTAAAGAGGAGGTCCACCTGAAATTTTTTTTTTAAAAGTCAGCAGCTACAAATACTGCAGCTGCTGACTTTTAATAAATAGACACTTACCTGTTCCAGGTTCCAGCGATGTCGGCAGAAGATGACGAGCGATCGCTCGTCTCTCGGCTGCCCCCGCCGCCATCCTCTGTCAGGGAATCAGGAAGTGAAGCTTGCGGCTTCACTGCCCGGTTCCCTACTGCGCATGCGCGAGTCGCGCTGCGCGTCTTTATTGGTCCCCGTTGTGTCCTGGGAACTGTGTTTCCCAAGACACAACGGGGCATCTTCGGATATGGGTGGGCCAGCTTCGGCTAGCTAGTATCCGGAAGTGGGTGCAGATACCTGTATTATACAGGTATCTCCACCCCCCTCCCCCCTGAAAGGGGCCAATTGTGGCACCGGATGGGGGGAGGAATCCGATAAGCAGAAGTTAGGGTGGAGCTCCGCTTTAAGGATATACAATAAGCATGGAGAATCTATAGGAAGTACAATGTCCCATTGATGGCAGAGTAGATCCTTTGATTTTACCTCATAGGGGATATCCTGACGCTTCTCGAGCTCCCAGATCCTCTCAGCCTGACCTCCGTCTGGCTGAGTTTAAATATCCCTCCCCGTGGCGCCAAAAGCGTGGCGTGTGACGCCGCGCTGACGTCACACGGACGTTATGCGGAAGCCCGCGAAAATACAGACTGATATACAGGAACCGGAAGTGACCAAAAACATCCGGTATACTGACACAAGAAATGCAGAGCATACTTCCCCTGCTGACACTCCATAACGTGCCAGTGATGGAATAGGTCTATTGTAAAGAATGTTACTATGGTGTCGGTACTCACACCTTGTAAGGTTGGGTTCCAGGGCGGGTCTCCAGAGCGGGCATTAGTGACTAATTAGTGTTACAAGGTCTCAGTTGTGAATGGGGAGCAGGTCTGTTAAATTTGGTGTTATCGCTCGGTCTCATACTGGTCACTGGAAGTTCAACATGGCACCTTGTGGCAAATAACTCTAAGGATTTGAAAAAAAGAATTGTTGCTCTACATAAAGATGGCCTAGGCTATAAGAAGATTGCCAAGACCCTGAAACTGAGCTGCAGCACGGACTCAGAACAGGTCTCGCCATGGTCGACCAAAGAAGTGGAGTGCATATGCTCAGTGTCATATTCAGAGGCTTTGTGTGGAAAATAGACGTATGAGTGCTGCCAGCATTGCTGCAGCTTTGACTAAGTACCAGTGAGGGTGTGAAACGTGTCAGCTACAGCTGTTTATTGTACTTCTTGTGCTGTATGGACTGTCTTTTATACCTAAAAAAGGGTGATTGCATTGGGATTGCGGCTATCTGGACTTTCTTTACTACTTGAGCATTTCTGTAGAGGTTGAAGGGGTTGGGGTCAGCCTGTCATTGCTTAGACCATACGCTGCACACTGCATCAAATTGGTCTGCATGGCTGTCATCCCAGAAGGAAGCCTCTTCTAAAGATGATGCACAAGAAAGCATGCAAATAGTTTGCTGAAGACAAGCAGACTAAGGACATGGATTTCTCCTGGAACCATGTCCTGTGGTCTGAGACCAAGATAAACTAATTTGGTTCAAATGGTGTTAGGCGTGTGTGGCGGCAACCAGGTGAGGAGTACAAAGACAAGTGTGTTTTGCCTACAGTCAAGCATGGTGGTGGGAGTGTCATGGTCTGGGGCTGCATGAATGCTGGCAGCACTGGGGAGCTACATATCTTTGAGGGAACCATGAATGCCAACATGTACTGTGACATACTGAAGCAGAGCATGATCCCCTCCCTTTAGAGACTGGGCCACAGGGCAGTATTCCAACATGATAACGACCCCAAACACACCTTCATGGCGACCACTGCCTTGCTAAGGAAGCTGAGGGTAAAGGTGATGGACTGGCCAAGCATGTCTCCAGACCTAAACCCTATTTAGCATCTGTGGGGTATCCTCAAATGGAAGGTGGAGGAGCGCAAGGTCTCTAACATCCACCAGCCCTGTGATGTCGTCATGGAGGAGTGCAAGAGGACTTCAGTGGCAATCTGTAAAGCTCTGGTGAACTCCATGCTAAGATGGTTAAGGCAGTGCTGGAAAATAAGGGTGGCCACACAAAATATTGACACTTTGGGCCCAATTTGGACATTTTCACTTAGGGGTGTACTCACGTTTGTACACTCACTACTTTACATTGTAGCAAAGTGTAATTTCTTTAGTGTTATCACATGAAAATATATAATAAAATATTTACAAAAATGTGAGGGGTGTACTCACTTTTGTGAGATACTGTATATAAAATGAAAACACTTAAATATGCTGCACAATAATAAAAAAAAAAGCATGGCAGTGGCCGACGCGTGAGGTAAGGCTCGATTCACACTGCTGCGTCTTGGGATCTGAATTGTGAACCCCCAAGTCGCATTATATGTGAAATCCCATGTTAGTCAATTAGAGCGGTCTTAAAGCTGACCTTTAGTCTTAGTAAATCTTCTGCCCTTGTTTTAATTTTGGACAGTAAATTTTTTTTTCCTGCCAGTAAATACCTTATACAGCCCACTTCCTGTTTATTGTCTGGTGATATCATGCACAGCTCTCTCTCTAACTCTCAGGAAAGTTTGCCAAGAAGGGAGGGAGGGGGGGTGAGTCATAAGAGGGCCAATGAGAGTCGCAGAGCTGGAGATGTGCCTCTGTGTGTCTGTGCAAATCCTGGAAGTGAACAGGCAGCAGCTTCAGCTGCCCACAGTTAAAATGGTAGCAGCCAAACTCGGTGGAGGGAGATTTCTGCAGCATATTTGGCGAGTACAGAATCACAGTATATATAAATAATATGCAAAGTGGTTGGAGGGAATCTTCAGAATGGCAAAGATGTTTTTATTACAAATTATTTGAGCAGAATTCAGTTCCTCTTTAATTAGCACTGCTGAAGTCGCTCCGACTTTAGAAAAGGTTCCTACTACTTTGACAAGACTTCAATGCCATAGAGTGTAAAAGTGATTTCAAAGTCACATCAAAGTCTGACTCCAAAGTTGCACTGAAAATTACGTGACTTTAGAGACTGCTTAGTATGAACCGAGCCTCAGATATTCTTTTCGAACATTATCTGCACCTTTTTTTTTTTCTATTGGCGAAACGCTAATAACCCTATTTTTCAGCCGATAATTTTTGCCACTAATGTGTCGGTGCACAGTCCATATTCCCATCACACACGCTCTTGGAATAAGTCAGCCCTTCATCACGCATGTGACGAAAAAAAAACGTTTGGGCGAAATTGATGATCGTTGGTGTGCTGAAGAATATCTACATATATCAGTGCATCCCTAGAATAGACACACTTGTAGTGATCTAATATATACAACACTCTCCTCTACAGTGTAGCTGTCATTTGGCTAAAGCGCGGACGGGAAGGAGGTAACATAATGTGCTAGTATGCGATGCATAAAGTGAAAGTAAATACTAAATAGATAAAAGCTACACTGCTGTAAGCACTGAAAGGTTTAACCGAAAACCCCAGAGTAAAAATAGATAGTGAAAAAAAAATGAGGTGAACTAAATTCATAAACTGTAAAGTGACAATGTGATATATATATTAAACAACCATAACTGGGCTGATAGCAAATAGTGTAACAATGTGCATATGTGCAAGTGATAAATATAAAATGGAGCAAAAAAGTATTTAGTCAGCCACCAATTGTGCAAGTTCTCCCACTTAAAAAGATGAGAGAGGCCTGTAATTGTCATCATAGGTATACCTCAACTATGAGAGACAAAATGTGGAAACAATCATCTCAATACTTAGTTATATATCCTTTGTTGGCAGGTCAAACATTTTCTGTGAGTCTTCACAAGGTTGTCACACACTGTTGCTGGTATGTTGGCCCATTCCTCCATGCAGATCTACTCTAGAGCAGTGATGTTTCGGGGCTGTCGCTGGGCAACGCGGACTTTCAACTCCCTCCAAAGGTTTTCTATGGGGTTGAGATCTGGAGACTGGCTAGGCCACTCCAGGACCTTGAAATGCTTCTTACGAAGCCACTCCTTCGTTGCCTGGGCGGTGTGTTTGGGATCATTTTCATGCTGAAAGACCCAGCCACGTTTCATCTTCAATGCCCTTGCTGATGGGAGGAGGTTTGCACTCAAATGGCCCCATTCATTCTTTCATATACACAGATCAGTCGTCCTGTTCCCTTTGCAGAGAAACAGCCTCAAAACATGATGTTGCCACCCCCATGCTTCACAGTAGGTATGGTGTTCTTTGGTTGCAACTCAGCATTCTCTCTCCTCCAAACACGACGAGTTGTGTTTCTACTAAACAGTTCTACTTTGGTTTCATCTGACCATATGACATTCTCCCAATCCTCTTCTGGATCATCCAAATGCTCTCTAGCAAACCTCAGACGGGCCCGGACACGTACTGGCTTAAGCAGGAGGACACGTCTGGCACTGCAGGATCTGAGTCCCTGGCGGCGTAGTGTGTTACTGATGGTAGCCTTTGTTATGTTGGTCCTAGCTCTCTGCAGGTCATTAACTAGGTCCCCCCGTGTGGTTCTGGGATTTTTGCTCATCGTTCTTGTGATAATTTTGACCCCACGGGGTGAGATCTTGCGTGGAGCCCCAGATCGAGGGAGTTATCAGTGGTCTTGTATGTCTTCTATTTTCTAATTTTGCTCCCACAGTTGATTTCTTTGCACCAAGCTGCTTGCCTATTGCAGATTCAGTCTTCCCAGCCTGGTGCAGGTCTCCAACTTTGTTTCTAGTGTCCTTCGACAGCTCTTTGGTCTTCACCATAGTGGAGTTTGGAGTGTGACTGTTTGAGGTTGTGGACAGGTGTCTTTTATACTGATAAAAAGTTCAAACAGGTGCCATTAATACAGGTAATGAGTGGAGGACAGAGGAGCCTCTTAAAGAAGAAGATACAGGTCTGTGAGAGCCAGAAATATTTCTTGTTTGTAGGTGACCAAATACTTATTTTCCACCATAATTTTCAAATAAATTCTTTAAAAAATCAGACAATGTGATTGTCTGGATTTGTTTCCACATTTTGTCTCTCATAGTTGAGGTATACCTATGATGGCAATTACAGGCCTCTCTCATCTTTTTAAGTGGGAGAACTTGCACAATTGGTGGCTGACTAAATCCTTTTTTGCCCCACTGTATCTATAGTATCAGGTTCCTCAGAACAATGCTCTAATAGGAAAAAAAACTAAAAATGTCCTTATCTTCTTAGTGAAAGAATAAATAACATTAAATAACATAAAATATCTAATAGAATGTCCTTTTCTTCTATCTAGTGAATAATAAGAAAATGTGCAAAATTAGTGAAAATCCTTTTTCTGTGCCAAGAGTCTATATAAAGTGCAGAGAGTGACTTCTTATATTCAGTGCAATACGTAGTGTTTAGGTGTCCCCTTACCTTACGGCTGTAAGGTAACAGCATATAAGTGTGTCTTTGAGGGCAACGGATATGTTCCCTATGTGTCCAGGTGTCCACTGACCACTAAATTTGGCGCTTTAAGTATGGTGGTGTGTGTCCGTTTTTGGAAGCCAACAGCACTCTGCCAGGCGTGGCCAATTCAGCGTGACCTCAGTGGGTGGGTGTTGAGGGTAAAAAGGGAAGAAGAGGAGGGGATGCTCGATAGTGTAGTAGGTTAAAAAATAGATTTATTAAACGACTAGAGTACTCACATTTCTTTACATGCAAAATACAAAAACAAACAAGAACAGCGAGTTCGCCGACGTCACTTCCAGTGCCTGTGCGTCCTGACGCGTGTTTGTCGCGGTCACGTGACTTCATCAGGGGATGCATACTAGCACTTTATGCCTTTAACTTGCAGGGTAAAAAAATTTAAAGTCCAGCTGTTTACAACCACTTTAAAGGCTGTACAAAAAAGATAAGCTGGAGGCCAGCAATAATACAAGAGTTGAGGGACCGCTGCCATGGAAAGTAAAGATACAGTAGTACTGATACACAAGTTGATAAAATCTAGGTAACAAAGTGATTTTAAAGGTTCGTGTTTTTTTTTTTTTTTTTAAATGTGTTATACTTACCTGCTTTGCGCAAGGGTTTTGCAGAGAGCATCCCCATTCCCCTTCTTCTGGGGTGTCCCGGCAGCGCTCCTGGCCCCTCCTCTTCATTGGTGGCCCCCACGGAGAGCCGCTTTCCATGGGGGTACCCGTGCGGACAAGCTCACGAGTCCCACTGCTGCATTCATTGAGACAGATAGCAGGACTCGGCCCTGCCCCCCGCTCTCGTGTCACTGGATTTGATTGACAGCCATTGGCTCCCGCTGCTATCAATATATCCAATGAGGATTAAACGAGCGCAAGAGCTGCTTGCGCATGCGCAGTGCTTTCATTGATCTCACGCAATTCTAAACGTACTTGCAGGCACAGCAGGCTTTCTCTGAAAAAGTTACTTTCTCATTCTATTTTGGGCATATTTGTTACTTCGGCAGTTGTTACTAAACTTCCTCACATCACCCCACAATATTGACACCTCGATCTTCTGGTAATATTGAATTGAAGATGCCGTGCGCCATGTCCATAGTGGCGCACAGATTGCATTCTCCCGTGCGCAAAGATCGCTATAGTAAGTGGGGGATTCACGCTCTGTTTTCATGAATATGAAAATGTGCATTGCGCCTTGCCGTGCGCCTCTACTGATGGCACACGACTTTCGTAAGTCAGCCCCAGAGTGTCTCAGGAGTAAAGATGGGCAGAGGTTCACCAATCTGTGAAAAGCTGCAAAATTGTTAAACAATTTCATAATAATGTTCCTGTGCGTAAAATTGCAAAGACTTTAAATGTATTTATAAAAATATTTATCACCTACCGTACATAATATCATCAAAAGGTTAAGAGAATCTGGAGAAATCTCTGTGCCCAAGGGAGAAGGCTGAAACACAATATTAGATGCCGTGTTCTTTGGGCCCTAAGATGGCACTGCACCAAAACAGGCATTTTTCTGTGATGGACATCACTGCATGGGCTCAGGAATACTTCCAAAAATCACTGCCTGTGAACACAGTTCATCGTGCCATCCAGAAATGCGAGGTAATGCTCTATGATGCAAAGAAGAAGCCATATCTGACCATTATCTGGAAATGCCACCTTTTTCTCTGGGCCAAAGCTCATTTAAAATCATCTGTTGCAAAATGGAAAACTGTTCAGTGGTCAGATGAATGGAACTTTGACATTTTCGTTTGGTAACTGTAGGTGCCGTGTCCTCCAGACTAAAGAGGGACCTTTCCGGCTTGTTATCAGCCCTCAGTTCAAAAGTCTGCATCTCTGATGGTATGGGAGTGCATTACTGCTGAAACATATATCCAGGTTTTAGAGCAGCAGATGCTACCATCCAGATGACAACTTTTTCAGAGAAGGCCCTGCATATTTCAGCAGGACAATGCTAAACCGCATACTACATCTATGACAACAGCATGGCTTGATATTAGAATAGTCCGGGAGCTTAACTAGCCTGTTTGCAGTCCAGACCTTTCATCAGTTAAAAATATTTGGTGCATCTTGAGACGAAAAATACGACAAAGACCCAGGACTGTTGAGCATTTATAATTCTATATCAGGCAAGAATGAGACAACATTCCTGTCCCAAAACTGGTGTCCTTAGTTCCAGACATTTAGAGAGTGTTGTTAAAAGAAAAGAGGATGCTACACCACAGTAGACCTGGCCCTATTAACTTTTTTGAGATATGTTGTTGCCACCAATTAAAAAATTACCTTATTTTTTTCCTAAAATTGTAATTGTGAATAAAATATGGGTTTTAGATTTGGAAATCATTGCATTCTATTTTTAGATTATAGATGTAGATTTTACACAGCGTCCCAACTTGTTTGACATTGGGGTTGTAATGATATATTCTTGAATAGTAAATAAGCATTAATATAAGCCAGGGATCTGCAATTAGCGGACCTCCAGCTGTTGCAAAACTACAAGTCCCATCATGCCTTTGCCTCTGGGTGTCATGCTTGTGGCTGTCAGAGCCTTGCTAAGCCTCATGGGACTTGTAGTTCTACAACAGCTGGAGGTCCGCTAAGAGATGGTCAGAGATGGCAGACATGATACAAGAGATCAATGCAGCCTTACCAGTGTCCATCAAATGCAGCTTACCAGTGCCTGTGGATGCAACCTTGCCAGTGCCTGTGGATACAGCCTCGCCAGTGCCTTTGGTATGCAGCCTTGCCATTGTCCAGATCAGAGCGTTGATCTTCCGCTGTGTCACGGAGCTGTATTTGAATTGCCCGGGCCGCAGTAACAATGTCCCCCCTCGTGTGATCACCCAGCACTGAGTAAATTTCTCGGCATTGGATCAGTGTGCCGTCTATTACAGGAAGCGGGACATTGTTACTGCAGCCCGGGAAATTCAGCTCTGTGACACACAGAGATCGTGGCTCTGTGAGAGGGAGGAGGGAGGGGAGGACACTGAGCCACCAGGATGACACCCCCACAATGGGTGTCATCCGGGGCAGACTCTGCCCCCTTTTCGGCTCCATTATCTGCACCTTTTTTTCTTTTGGCCCGATGCTGAAAACACTGTTTTCGGACGATTTTGGCGGCCAAAATTTCGATGCACCACTAAAAGGGAAAGTGTCAAAATAAAAAGTAAAAAAAAAAAAACTTAATGTGCCCCATCTCTCCGAGCTCTCCCGCAGAAGCGGATGCATACATAAATTGCGCCTGCATATGTAAACAGTGTTTAAACCACACATGTGAGGTATTGCTGTGATCGTTAAAGCGAGAGCAATCATTCTAGCACAATACCTCCTCTGTATCTCTAAACAGGTAGCCTGTAAAGAATTTAAAGTGTTGCCTATGGAAATTTTTAAGTAACGTAGTTCCTTGCCATTCCACGAGTGTGTGCAATTTTAAAGTATGACATGTAGTTAAAACAATTGGGCTAACTTTACTGTTTTTTTAAAAGTGTATTTTTTCCCCAAACAATTGCGTTTTAAAAGACCGCTGTGCAAATACAGTGTTACATAAAATATTGCAAAGACCGCCATTTTATTCTCTAGGGTCTAAAAATATTTATATAATATTTGGGGGTTATAAGTAATTTTCTAGCAAAAAAATACATTTAAATAAATAAACAACAAATGCCAGAAAGGCTTGGTCTTCAAGTGGTTAAATGAACGTAATTACCTGATCATTTATGATTCCAAATGCAACTTTTGGTATCCTATGAAGATTTAGGTGTGACAGCTGTTACCCATGTCTGCGGATAGAATGGAAGCTGTAATGTTATAAAATGTTTAATGTCTGACCATCTCTGTACTTTTCACTTCATTGTTACATTATCCTTTTGATAACTTCTCTTTTTCTAACGTGTAAAGTTTTGGGTTCAGGTTTTGCTGTTCGATGACCCACTTTGTAGTTGTACTGACAAATGCAGTGTAATCTTGTTATTAAAGATAGTTCTAATATCAGTTTTGCAGACACTGGAAGTCTCTTTCCATTACTTTTAATTGTCCCCAGCATGTGATAAAAGTGCGGCTGAACTCTGCTGACTCGTAATTTTCAAAGATTTTACTATATGGCATTCCTGGAAATGACTTCAGACAGATACTGAAACACAGTAAACACAAAGGGGCCATTTATAAAGCAAAAACTGGATGTTTTTGCAGCTTTTTTGGTGCCGTTATATATTTCTTAGTGTATTTTTGTACTGTACAATTTATAATGGCAGGTTCAGCATTTTTGTTAACAGCAAAGGTTATTGTAGACTGTGATGATGATCAAGCGTGTAGAAACAATGCCACCACCAAAGAGTTGTTTTCAAACGCTTTGTGTATAAACATGCACAGTCAGGTCTCCTGAGGATTGTATGTTTATGCAATGGTGGCAGGAATGGAAGTATACAAGAGACATCTTAACTGCTGGCTTATCTTGGAAGGTGTATCCTGAAAGTAATAACATTAGGGGAAACATGCAGCGGATCCATGTGAGTGCATCAGTGGTTAGCGTGCTCTCATAAAAAGGCATTTTAACGAACTACTAATAAACAGGATGAGCATTATCTTAGCCTGCTTTCACACTGGAGAGGTGGGGGCGCTGGCGGTAAAGCGGCGCTATATTTACCGGCGTTTTAGCGGCGCATTTCGGCCGCTAGCGGGGTGGTTTTACCCCCCCGCGAGCTGCCGAAAAAGGGTCAATACCGCCCGCAAACCGCCGCTGCAGTGGCGTTTTGCGGGCAGGTTCGGCGCGCTCCAGTGTGAAAGCAGCCTTAGTGTGCAAACAAATGCAGGTTTGGTGACATGTCTAGTGTCTCTAAAACATATATGTATGAAAGTACCTCAATGCTGTGTTTATCATTTTATCAGGAACAAGTGGATCTCCAGTTAAGCTTCTATCAAACTTATTTGCGCTGGGATTTCCCAAAGAGTGGCAGTTATATCAATACCATGTGGATTACAAGCCTTCCATTGCCTCAATTAGAATGAAAGTGGCTTTGCTCTATACTCATAAAGAAGTTATCGGTGAGGGCCGTGCATTCGATGGAGCCATGCTTTACCTGTCCCATAAGCTCCAAGATAAGGTAATGGATTCTGATCACTAGCGTTCTTTCTTTTTCCCCATGTATGTACAAACACGTATACATGAAAAAAATGGTTCATAAGGAGAATTTACTCTTTTTGTTTTAGGTATATTTTGATATGAAACTACAAACTCCACCAAAAACGTAAAACCTTTTTTTTCCTAGAAAAGAGTTAAAGTATAATTTCAGCCAGATTTTTTTGGGGGACAATCGTCATTTTCACCTTTTCCTCTACTAATTAATGTAAGGCCCCTTTCACATGATCGGCCTGCTTGGATCCGCTTGTCCGTTTTTCAGGTGGATCTGAGCGGGCCACCCATTGACTTCTATGGGCAGGTGGATGTCAGCGTAAATGTGTCCGTTGACACCCGCCTGCAATCCAAGATCCGCTCAAAACAGACGGATGGCGATACGCTCGCCATCCGTCCAGTGGATCAGATTGGAATGAAAATGGACAGGCTGTCTGTTTTCATCCGATCTCCCCATAGAGAACAGCGGGACTCTGAGAGGTCCGTCCCTGCACAGTGAGCGGCGATGAACCTGTCAGATACCTGCTCAGCGGGGATCAATGGATCGAGTCCATCCAACAGATCTGCTCTGTGTGAACCAAGCCTAAGGTTGAGAGATTATCCTTACACAGTCACAGTAAGAACAGTTTTACCAGACAGAAGGTGAAGGAAAATCTTTATATTAGTAAAGAGCTGACATGGTTTTTGGCCTTCCCATACCCTAAAAAAACAAAATTTGGCTGAATATTTAAAAAAAATAAAATAAATTTGGCTGAATTTTTTAACCACTTCAGCCCTGGAAGGATTTACCCCCTTAAGGACCAGGCCATTTTTTGCAAAACGGCTCTGCAACGCTTTAACTGACAATTGCGCAGTTGTGTGTTGCTGCACCCAAACAAAATCGAGATCCTTTTTCCCCCCACAAATAGAGCTTTCTTTTGGGGGTATTTGATCACCTCTGTGGTTTTTATTTTTTGCGCTATAAACAAAAAAAGACTGACAATTTTGAAAAAAATATATATATATATATATTTTTTTTTACTTTATGCTCTAATACATATCTAAAAAAAAATATTAAAAAACAAATGTATCCCTCAGTTTAGGCCAATATGTATTCTGCTACACATTTTTCTTAAAAAAAATGGCAATAAGCATATATTGATTGGTTTGCCCAAAAGTTAGACCGTCTACAAGATAGGGGATGGATTTATGGACTTTTATTTTAATTTTTTTATGTTTTTACTGGTAATGGCGGTGATCTGCAATTTTTAGCGGGACTGCGACACAAATCTGACCCCAAGTTACCCCAGGGGGCGATCAAGGGGTTAGCTGTGTTCCCTGGGTGTGTTCTAACTGTGCGGGGGATGGACTCACTGGAACAACACAGACAGAGATCGCTGTTCCTGATCACTAGGAACAGCAGATCTCCATGTTGTGTAGTCAGAATGGGGATCCGCCTTGTTTACATAGGCAGACCTCCGTGTGGAGCGATTGTGGGTGACGTGCGGTCGCCGAGTCCGCCAGACCCGCACGAGCGATCCTGCAGTATCTATTACACAAAACAAAGTACAGCTTTATCGTTTTACGCAATGGAGCCGACCTGGCACAGTATATGTACTGTGGCTGGTCGGCAAGTGGTTAAACTATTTTCAATACCTTGATTTTCTTTGCTGATTTAAATTGATCACAGTTTAATCAGAAATATGATTGTTTGTAATATTACATTATAAAATCCCATACATTTTTTCAGATACTATGGCATGTATCAAAATTGTTGGATTACATTATGAATTCTATCTTCATGACACATTACAGGAGACATGCAATTTATTCATAGACCCTAGGTTATAGGGTTGTGTGACCACTTCAGAGTATTGTAGTCTTTGTTTTCATTTTTCTTTTATTTTATTTTCAAATTCTTCAATCAACTCCTTACTGTCTTCTAATGCCACAAATGGAAGCAGTGCATCCGGATTGGCTTAACCTCTGTAAACCTCGAGAGCGGCGCCCGGTCCCCACACTGTAGGAATGGCCTGTAATGTTGCTTTTGTTACTGGATCCTGCATGGGCGTTTACCTTGCAATGTGCGTAGTAAGCTGCAGGGTGATATACAAGACACATTTGTCTGTGTTGTGTGTTTCCCTTCCCTGTGCACCTTACTGCAGACCAGTTATAAATTGAGGTGGTTGCTATCGCTTTTGTATAGCTTGTTCACTGGATTTGACATGGAGACATTGCCTCCAGCCGCCATTGTGCTCTTGCCAGTGTCCCTGTGCCTTTTAAGGAGGAGTGGGCTTCCTCCAGGTAAACCGGCCCTTAATTTATCCTCTGCTAAATATGCTCCAACTCGGAGACTCACAAAAATATAGAGTTAAGACCGCAGTACACAGAGGAGGCTTGAAGTAGACATTGCAACTTTCACATATATTTGCAAATGTAAATTGGTAGACAAGGTCCATTAGATATATTTGCAGGCTAACTGGTAAGTGTGCTGGGAAATTATGGTCTGTTTTTATATGGTACTATACCGGGCCGGGGCCATTGTCCATCCCTATGGAACCCAGTCAACAAAGACCCATTTGGGGGTAGGCTCACCTAGAAGGGTGAAGCCTAGTCTTTACAGCCCAGAGTCAGGGACATGTAAGACATGGTCACCATGTATACTTCTGACCGTGACTGTTAAAGACCGTATCGATAGTTGAATTGCATTCTCTACAGTGTACAAATTTGCTGCTAAAGCTCAACCACTCAGAGAGCTTATTCTAAGGTGGATGAACAGGTGAGATATCACACCACAGGTCACACATTTTACTGCTTTGTCCCCTTACAGCTTCTTTATGGTACTAAGATGCCTTTTCCCTCCCTTTCGCCAAGAGGCTACAGGTTGGTCTACACAGAGTTGCTACAATCTCCTTGTGGACACCCTTACCCTATATTCCTCACCTTACTATGAGAGTACCCCTACCCCAAAAAGGAGTACTGTATATACTCAAGTATAAGCCGAGTTTTTCAGCACATTTTTTATGCTGACCCCCCCCCCCCCCCCCGGCTTATAAAGTCCAGAAAATGGAGCCGCAAAAGGGGTGGGGCGTCTAGCTGGGTGCCGCATGTATCATCCCGGCGCGCCCCTGTCAGTTCCCCCTCCCTCCTCCTCTTCTCAAAAGTGTCATGTGCAGTCTCCCCAGTGCCTGGTAGCGTGATCTAATGCTGTGTGTCAGAGATCTGAATCGCCGTGCAGCCACTATAACAATGTCCCGCCTCCTAGACCGCCTCTTGTGATAGACGGCACACTGATCCAATGCTAGGAATCATTGTGCCGTGTGTCATAGGAGGCGGGACATGGTTACAGCGGCTGATTCAGATCCAGCTCTGACACACAGCGTAACATCGCATTACCGGGCACTGGTAGGCTGTACCTGATGAGCACTGGTAGGCTGTACCTGATGGGCACTGGTAGGCTGTACATGATGGGCACTGGCAGGCTGCATTTCATGGGCACTGGTAGAATGTATATTATGAGCCCTAACATAGGCTGCTCTATACAAACAGTCATGTCATCACATTCTGGAATATCATCAGCCTGCGTTAGGCCTCAAACTATACAAGTCTTTTTTTTTTTATCCTGTTAGAAATGGATCCCAATACTTCTAATCCTGGACCAAAACAAAAACGCAGGTCATACCAAGCTGCTTTCAAAGTTAAGGTTGTGTCAAGAGCAGAAGAAATCAATAACAGTATTGCAAGTAGGGAATTTTGTGTTGACGAAAAACAAGTGAGGGAGTGGTGGAAAATGAAAGCTGACTTGGGAAAGATTCCAAAGGCAAAAAAATCTTGACGTGGTTTAACGACTTCATATGGGGCTCTAGAGACCGAATTGCATAAATGGGTTATGGAGGGTCGTCAAAATGATTACTGTGTAACACACATGGGGATTCGCTTACATGCCCTTCAAATGGCTAAAGATGATAAATTAAAAGCACCAGGCACTGAACATTTTGTTGCATCAGCAGGATGGTGTACCCGCTTCATGAATAGGTTTGTTGCCCAATGTAAGAACAAAGATTTCACAGAAGTTGCCAAAAGACCTTTATGAAAGAGTGATGTCATTCCATTCTTTCATCATAAAACAAAGAAGGATCCATAACTATGACCTGGGAGATATTGGAAATATGGATGAAACACCTATGAGCTTTGATCTTCCAAGCAACAGAACTTTGTGACAAAACTATTTTTCTCAGAACCACAGGAAATGAAAAAATAAATACAGTCGTTCTGTCATGTTTGGCTAATGGAACTAAGCTGCGGCCTGTCATTATTTTTAAAAGAAAGACCTTGCCTAAAAAGGTAAAATTCCCACCGCGAATAACAGTGCGCGCACATATTAAAGGCTGGATAGATGAAGATGGAACAAAAAAATGGCTGGAAGAAATTTGGAATGGACGACCAGGAGCAGCCTTAAAGAAAAAAAACATCAAAAAACATCATTGCTAGTTTGGGATATGTTCAGAGCCCACACATCTGATAAAGTCTTCTCAAGTTATTTTCGCCGTTATTCCAGGTGGGCTTACATCTGTATTGCAGCCCCTAGATGTGTGTTTAAATAAACCTTTCAAAGATCGTATGCGAAAGATGTGGCATGAATGGATGTCATCTGGTCAAGCCTGACTGACCAAAGTTGGAAATCTGATGAAGCCCGACATAGGATTGATAGCAAAGTGGGTTTGTGATGCATGGGAAGAGAATCCAGAGGACATGGTGCAACGCTCCTTCAAGAAATGTGGCATTAGTAATGTTATGGATGGCAGTGAAGACAGCGCTTTGTCTGAGAACGACAGCAGTGATGGTGATGACTGCGAACTCAGTGATGATGACAATGTCTATGCTGATAACCTCACACCAGCTAATGCTGAAGCTCTATTGGACATACAGATAATGAGGAGGAATCCATTTTTTTTTAGGATTTTAACTCTTGTGTTTTAGCTTGGTTGCTGATTGAGCTAAGGTTTTTGTACTTTTAAAGTTATTGTTGATACCATATTGTTTTTATTGACCCTCTTTTCCACTTACAGAGCTAATTTACAGTTTTTCTTTGAAATAAATATTCAAAAACATTTAATCTGCTGATGCCTCAATTAATGTAATTTTATTGGTATCTATTTTTCTTTTTGAAATTTACCAGTAGCTGCTGCATTTCCCACCCTAGGCTTATACTCGAGTCAATAAGTTTCCCCAGTTTTTTTATGGTAAAATTAGGTGCCTCGGCTTATCTTCGGGTCGGCCTATACTCAAGTATATACCCTCTCAAGTAGCTATGGCAGTGACCAGGCAAAAGGAAGCCATTGCAAAATCGCAGCTAAACATCGGCTCTGCCGAAGGCAGGCACAACAACTCTCAATCTCAGAGCAATGATGTGCCCCGTGCACTGTAGCAAGAACACCAGAATTCAAACAACAATCTTTTATCCTGATTCTAGCTCTATTTCAGGCATTCAAACAAGTGGCCTATTTGACAAAAGTAGAATTTTGCGCATCTGTGTCACAGTTCTTTATTACAGCCGTCTCTGTTGAAGGCTCAAAAACGCAACACATCTCCTACTCACATTTCTCGGATTCCGACATGTGTGCCCTAGATTAGGCAGACACAGAAGGGAATGAAGAGGACATAGAGGCAATATTAAAGGAAGCTGTGTAAGATTTTTCTTCCCCCAGATTGCCGTTATTGAAGAGGGAGCTTCACGTAACATGCGTGCTAACATTTAAAAAAAGCACTGTGCCGTCCAAGTCTCCTCCATATTGACCTTCCCCTTGGGTGCCTAGAAGCCTGCAACATCTTTAAAATCATTCCCTGTTGTCCAGTGACGATTTGATCACTCCAGACAGGATTTTCAGGCCCCCCAACCCAAAAATCATTGCCAACTCAATCCATTGGAAAAATAATTTGCAAAAATTGTCAATTTCTCTGGTTGATCCTGCTGTCTCAGAAAGTTTGAGACACTCCTAAAGGCTCTCTTTACTCTTGCAGACCCATCCCTGCCATCACCTCTCTCTCTCCAGTTAGCTGTAGTTGTCAAACTGCAGCTAACTTGACTTGACAGCATGCCCCTGTTTCTCAAGATCATACCTTAACAGAGCAATTACAGAAACTACCTACCTGGCTTTAAAGTGGTTGTAAACCCTGGGAAAAAAAACCCTGCAAGACAAAGGCATAATGAACTAGTATTCATAGCATACTAGCTCATTATGATTTGCTTACCCGAGAACGAAGCCTCCGCAGCCATCCTCGTCTCCCCCTCCGGCCGGCGACATCTCTCCCGGGGGTTACTTCCAGGTATTGCGGCTCTGGCACTGTGATTGGCCGGAGCCGCGATGGCGTCACTCCCGCACATGTGCGCGGGAGCCGCCGGTAGCGGCACACAGACTGAAGCAACAGCACATGTGTGCCATTGCTTCAGTTTACACCAGTGAATGAATGAATGAATGAATAACTTGTATAGCGCTACAATGCGAACTGAATCGCCTCAAGGCGCTGTATTGGTGCTTAGTTGTCGAGCTTCTAGAAGAGGTAGGTCTTGAGTTTCTTCCTGAAGGCCTGATGGTTTTCTTCCATGCGGATGTCGGTTGGTAGAGCGTTCCATAGCCGTGGTCCTTGGACAGCGAATCTCCGTTCCCCCTTTGATTTGTAGGGGGATTTAGGAATGAGGAGGAGATTTTGATTAGCAGATCGAAGACTGCGATTGGGTATTTAGTGTTTTATTTTCTCAAGAAGGTATTGAGGAGCGTCTCCATGTGTGCATTTGTGGGTGAGGCAGAGGGTCTTGAATGTGACCCGATTCTTTACGGTTAGCCAATGTAGGTTTCTCAGGGAAGGGGAGATGGATTCCCAGGGTTTTTTCCCTGTTATCAGTCTTGTCGCTGTATTTTGGATAAGTTGTAAGCGCGCAAGTTGATATTGGGGTAATCCTATGTAAAGGGAGTTTGCGTAGTCAAGTAGAGAATTAATGACTGTTCCAACTACCACTGCTTTGTCCTCCTTTGGAATGAAGGGGATGAGTCTGCGTAGCAGGCGGAGCAGATGGTGGTAACCACTGACTACTGCTCCTATTTGGGCATCCATTGACATTTCTGAGTCAAAAATGACTCTGAGACTCTTGGCCTTGGTCCTAGGAGCGATGGTCTGTCCAAAAATGGTGGGTGGTGTCCAAGGGATCTTGGTTCGGGGATTTTGATTTGCATGTAGAATAAGAAGTTCTGTTTTCGATTCGTTAAGTTTGAGGGAGCTAGTGGTCATCCAGTCGTCTATCATAGTGAGGCATTTTTCTAATGGCTGATGGTGGTCTTTTTGTCCGGTGATACGAAAATATAATTGCGCGTCGTCAGCGTATGAGTGGAAGCAGATGTCTGATCTTCTGATGATTTTGAGGAGTGGGCGGATGTATATGTTGAAGAGCACTGGCGACATGTGCCGATGTCATCGGCACATGCAGGGGACAGGGGATATCTCATAAACCATGCAGGTTTAGGAGATATCCTGGGTAGCTACAGATAAGCCTTGTGACGGATCCTGTACTCAAGGTGTCCGCCGTAAATGCTTCCTAAGTCCTGGAACATGAGTCCAATGAATCTGGTTATAGGAACCCCCAAGAATTAGACAACACTAGTTCTTGGAGTACATCAGGAATTAACTTTTATTTGACATGTCCCACACATATATACAGCCAGATGACTCACACCTAACCAAATTAGCATGAGCTAATTATCTTAATCAACACTGGACTCCTTTATTCAATTGCAGGGTTAATTAGCACACACAACAATAGGTGAAACACTCCTACAAGCCAGACTATACTCATTTACACAACAGACAGGCTGTCTGGAGTTCATGACATTAGCATCTCTTGCTAATATGCCAAATACACATACAGAGTCTGTGTCGTGGGGGCCAGCATGGACCCGAATCCAAGCAACGCCAGCCCAGGGGTCCCCAGGCATGCAGCCCAAAGAGCACCGTTCCCCCAAATGCCAGGGCCCATAATCGCAAGGCAATAGGCTCGCATTCAGTCCCCTCCAACAGCCCCTGTCCCGGCCAGGTCTGTCACAAGCCTTATTCTAGGCTTACCTGTAGCATAAAGTTCTTGTAAAGAGTTTACAACCACTTTAATCTTCATGCACAGAATCCAGTGGCTAAAAGCCTGGACCTCTGAAGCTACCTGTAAAAAGAGCCTCACATATGGAGAGGCACTTGACCATTTCATCATAGTTGTCACAACAAGGAAGGTTTTACTTCCACAGTGGGAAAACCTCAAAACTCCCCTTTTCAGAAGCCTCTACTTTCTCAATATGCAGAGCACCTAACTGCTGTACCCAAGCTTCAACTTCAAAACTTAAGTTCAGGCTTTCTTTTAGCACAAGTCCTGGGCTGCAAAGCCCCAAATCTTTAAGGAAGCCCTCTTCCCAGTAAAAGCATTACTCTCACTCCTAAGAGTGGGGGACTTCTGTTACAGTTTGCCTCTCTCTGGGGTCCAGATGTCCCAGACCTATGGGTACAGTCCGTGGTTTCAAAGGAGTATGAAATAGGGTTTAAAAATCTACTCCCTCACCACTTTCCTCTCTTAAGTCAGCCAAAAACTGCCCAAGGACAATCAGATTTGCAAAATGGTATGCACTATCTCTACTAGTCTTGCCAGCACCTCCACAAGACAGGTTCAAAGGATTTTATTCAAACTTGTTCATGGTATCAAAGCCCAATGAGGTATTTATTCTATTCTAGTTGTAAAATCTCTCCACAAATTTCTTCACATTCCAAAATTTTGCATGGAGTCTGCAAGGTTGTTTTTTTCCGCTCTGAGACAAGGAGAATACATGGCATCTGTAGACATCCGAGATGCCTATCTGCATGTTCCTATTTACGGACCTCAGAAAATCACTTCCAGTTTGTTGCACTACATGATGCTCTTTGTCTCAGCCTACCCATGGTCCTGTCCAGCCAAACAAGGATTTACCTACCCCTATTCGCTATTAAGCTCAACCCCTGCAATAGGAAAGTCTTTAACAACAGATACCATTCTTGGGCGAGTGTTCCAGTCTCCCATATACATGATCACGAGGGGAAATCAAGCCCCCTATCAGCATCTTGGAGCTCAGAGTAGTCCGGTTGACCCTACAACACAGGACCCCTCTGCTGTGAGGACACCCACTTAGGGTGCAGTCAGACAGTGCTGTGGCTGTGGGTCACATCAACCATCAAGGGGGTACCAGGAGTCTTGCAGCCTTCAAGAAAGAAAACTAGATACTCTCAAGGATGAAATCTCTTTGTCCAGCGGGCTCTGTTGTCTACATTTCAGGAGTGGAAAACTGGAAAGTGGATTACCTCAGTTGACTGGGTCAAGGGGATAGATACTGTATCTTCTATCTGATATATCAGAAATGGGGAACTCAGGATGTTGACATCCTAGCTTCCAGATTTAACTACACACTAACTCTGTAGCCAAGACCGAGGATCCTCTAGTGCTAACCTTGCATGCCTTGATATTTCCCTAGTCTCTGTTCATGCTAATCTACTCTTTCCCCCCCCAGTTCAAATTCCAGGGGTGATTCTCATTGCACCAAAACTGTCACAGAAGATCCTTGTACACAAATATATTCAGACTTCTAGCAGATGACCTCTTCCCAGCAGGTCAGATCTGCTATCTCCACTCCCTCTATTCCATTCTGCTTCTCAGTCATTGACTTTAACGGCACAACTATGGAGGCCCAGGTCTTAAAAGATAGTGGGGTCTCCTGAGTGTGGGAGTCCTACCTTGCTAAAAGCAAGAAAAGCCACCTTTAAGAAGATTTACTATTGTACGTGGAAATCCTACATGGTTTGGCCTGGTGTGAACAAAGACTCTTAAATTCCAGAGATTACTCTGTGTCTCGCTATCTGACCTTCTTGCAATCAGGGCTTGACCAGAATTGGGCCTTGAGCACTCTTAAAGGACAGGTTCCAGCCTTGTCCATTCTCTTTCAAAGGCCCCTGGCTTCGATCTTCCTTGTAAAAGCGTTTCTTCAAGGTGTATCTGGCAATAAGCACCCCTTGCGGCATCCTTTGCTTTCTTGGGATATCAACTTGATTCACTCTGGCCTGCAGAAAGCACCCTTTCAACTCACCAGGGATATTCCCCTAGTGCAGGGGTGAGCAACCTGTGGCTCATCAGCTGTTGTGGAACTAACTATATGCCCCATTAGACATTGCAAGACTGCCATCTATGTGCATGACTCTACATGTCCCATGAGGCATTGCAAGACTGACAGTTACATTATGAGTCCCAGAAAACCGAGGCATGATGGGACTTGTAGTTCTGTACCAGGATATCTTCTACAAAGTAGCATTTATGGTTGCTATTTGGTCTTACGCTAAAGACCATCCTTTTTTGATAGTGTGGTATCAGTCTTCCACTTCAATGAGGACATAGTCCTACCATCCCTGTGCCCTGCTCTATGGATTCCAAAAGAAATCTCATCATTGGCTGAATGTAGTCAGAGACATTAGATTCTACCTCAAGGGTACAATTTAGATCAGACAGATGAATTCCCTATTTTCCTGTCCTCGGGACCTCACAAGGGACACTCTGCTTCTAAGTCCACTATTGCAAGATGAAAGATAAATTTGATCGCTAGAGCTTACATTCTCAAGCACAAATCTCCTCCTGCTCTTTTACCAGATCGATGGGAGTTTCCTGCGCATTTCGGCAGCTGGCCTCTGTAACCTAGCTTGTAAAGGCAGGTCCTCTTTTCAAGCTTTTTAAAAATCCTACTAGGTGAATGACCCATCTTCTGTTGGTGCAGCATTCGGCCACAAGGTTGTTTTAGCAGTAATATGAAATTAGGTATTTATGACCCTTGTTGTTGAACAAGGTTCTGTTTGCTTAGTTGTCATTTATTGCTTATGGAGACTGTAGAGTATATGTATTCTTCGCCTGTGACCTGTACTGTAACATTAAGATAACAGAGTTTTAACTTGCCTGTAAAAAAAATAGGAAATAGGCCACCCTCCTGTCGATTCCCTGGTTAATTTGCATGGCTTGTTACAAAACTGAGTATTCATGACGTGGAGTTGGGTTATAAGGGTGCCAGTGTAAGCAATCACTTGATGGTACAAACCTACACCCCAAGGTCTTTACTTTTCCTGTGTCCTGTACTGTACTGTACTCCAGGATATTTCAATGTCAAAATTCCTTTTTCTTTTTTTTTTTATTTGGATTTCTGAGGGAGTAGAGCCACTGTTCTTATGGCTGTCTGTGTCCACATTAAGATTCAATCTCTCAGATTGTCTTGAACACCAGTGTCATCAGAAATGAAAACTTGTGTAAAACCAAATTATTGAATTGCCACCAGAATAGGACAGAGAGTAAATCATCCAATGGGGATACTTGTTCCTGTAACAACAGAAGGTATTACCTTCACATTGCAAAGATGTTGGCTCACTTCCCCATTTGAGTGAACAGGAAGTGAAGAGAAATCTCCCAAATGGGACATAGATGGGAAATAGTGACAGCTGTTTAAACGTTGCCCCGCTCTATCCAAAATTAGGTATTGCGTTAAGCTAAAAAGTAGTGAATGCTTATTTTTACAGTGCCGTTTATAGGTGGCACTGGCTGTGCCCAGTAATGGCTGTGAACTGAGCAGATTCAAGGGGTTCTATGCCATGTGTTTGCTGTGATGACCAATCACAAGTATTGTCAATTTACTTTGCCAGCTTTTTGTTTGCCTTGTCCCAGCATTTTGAGATGTGTTGCTGTCATCATTTTCATTTTTTCCTAAAATGGTACATTTTCTAATTTCAACCCCTTGGACCCCTTTAAGGGGTTTAGGATGCTGGGAGGCGGAGCAGGATTTATTATCATGTGACTGTCATGATTGGCTGCCACAGCGGTCACATGATCGGAAAGCTTTCCATTAGTCAGTAGCTGTGCACGGTGCGCACTCTCGGCAAAGCTGTTTTTGCAAGGTGCATGTAAATATGCGGCCGCTCTGTGCCAAGGCCCACCTGCTAAGAACCTGCATATTTATATACAGACGCCAAGAGGTTAAAAATCTGATATTTTTTCTATTTTCTATCATCAGACAGTGTGCTTCAGGTAAAAAGGGTCACAGGAGTGCAGAACAAGCTGTGATCCACATGAGAAGTACAGCCAAACCAGTGTTGGTTGTTCTTCTCCTTTTTAAGGTGTGTATTAAAATATAATTGCTCCAAAGTTTAGACTATAACATTTGTGAATGTAGAGGGTAATCAACCCAAAGTGCAATGGTTAAAAGTAATACAAAGAGAAAGAGACTCAAAATCTAGCCAAGGGAGCAATGAATATAGATGTACCAAAGAAAAAATATCCACCCAAAGCAGAACCCAAAACCAGTGACAGGGTTATATTGAAAAGTGGAAACACCAACAGCCTGCATTGCAAAAAATAATCAACATAAACTTATATATACTGTAGGGGCTATAATCCTATGTGATTCTAAACAGGTCTCCAATTAAAAGGAGCCACCTCCCATCTACCCCCTGTACTTATCCCAAAGGGACTACCCCAGGTCCTTCCCAACGCCATGTAAATGCTTCCCACAAAGGGGAGGGAGGCACTGTCTCTGAATTTGATGTCAACAGCCATAGGGCAAAATTGGCACCAAGAGAGCATCGCCAGAAGTCGCAGAACGATGCATTACACGTGATAATGCCACGTGTTAGCTGACGTCACACACTAGGCGCAAAGTATGGCGCCATGTATACCCAGATGCTGATCCCAGTAACCGCGCTTTCCGCTGCTTGTAAAAGTGATCGGTGGCTGTTTAGCTGCTTGGATCACTTATACAAAAAAAGTAGGGCTGTTACTGATTAAAATTTTCGTGTTTTCATGCCCGAGTCGCGCTGCGCGCCCCTATTGGTCCTCGCTGTGTCCTGGGAACTGTGTTTCCCAAGACACAACGGGGCAGCTCCAGATAAGGGGTGGGGCAGCTCCGGATAGGGGCGGGGCAGCTATCCGGAAGTGGGTGCAGATACCTGTATTATACAGGTATCTGCACCCCCCTCCCCCCTGAAAGGTGCCAATTGTGGCACCGGAGGGGGGGAGGAATCCGATAAGCGGAAGTTCCACTTTAGGGTGGAACTTCGCTTTAACTTCACAGTTCACACAAATACGTTTTAAATTCAAACTGTAGCACTGAAGTAAGTAATTTTTTTCCCCACAGTAGCGTGACAATCCCTCCACCTCCGGTCTAACTAATCACTCTCACCTTATGGCATGGACCCCTGTGCAGGTGTCAAAAGGGTTAACAGGGACCATAAACTTCTCTCACGTCTCCTTAGATCTCAGCAAGGATGCCAGGTCATGGGTAGAAAGAAAAGATCTAAGTGCTCACCGCTTAAGTATAAGATTACATTTTTGTGTTCAAACACAAACTACTCACATAAAGATGATAAAAACACAGCATGTAAAGCCGACAACCATGTTAGTTCCATAGGGCAGCAGCGGGTGACGTTATGCGTAGCTCCTCCACCGTACGCGCTACGTTCAATCAGAACTTCAACGTCACCAGACTCCTCCCCCTTCCCTTCGTTAGCAGATGGAGGCACTTGGGGAAGGGGGGAGGAGTCTGGTGACGTCGATGTCCGTGACGTCACCGGATCTCCGACGGAACTCCCTGAAGACCTGGAAGCCGGCGGAGAGGTGAGTACCGATCAAAAGAATTTTGATTGATCAAAAAAATTATCGATTAATCAAGGAATTAATCTTTAATTTCCAAAGCCCTAAAAAAAAAGGCATCCAGATATTACCGCTTTATCCCGAGGAAGTACTCATGCGTACGCCGGTCAGAAAGTGGCTAAAAAATATTAAGTGCATCACAAAACACATGCGGTTCTTTGGTGTGGTGCAGTGAGGATATGTTGTGTTACTGCATTGGAGTGCTGTTAAAAATGAATGCCACCACAGTCTTTTTTGGACATTATTGAAAAACATACTAAAAAAAACTTGTTTTATCATGTATACCTTTTTTTTTTTATAATCTTTATTTTACAAACATTTTTTACATTTTAGACAACATTCACATTCCATAATTTATCCTCTTAATGTATTTGGATTACATTTTATCTTCACAATATAATCAAATTGTATAACTGTCTCTAACCTCAATTTCATTATGTCATATGTGATCCTATATGTAATCCTAATCTTTTTATTTTAATTTACACACCTCACCAGTCGCTCACACAACCCAGACAATCTCCTCTTACACACATACCCCCCTCCTAACCCAAGAGAGAAAAAAAATAAAATAATAAAGCCCCCCCCCCTATTTTTCCCTCATCTCTAATTGGGCCCCACCTCTAACTCATATTAGGTTTAATAAAGATGTTGAAGTTCTAAACTCTTCCCACATTTGCCAAGCTGTTACTATCGGCTCCTTTAATCCTTTTTCCATTATCATCCTCTCCTCGAGGGACTGCATCTCGCTCACCTCTCACACCCATTCCTCTACAGAGCGCTCTATATTCTTCCTCCACTTTCTGGCTATAATAGTCCATGCTGCGGTTAGAAAATATTTTAAAATACCTTTTTTTATATTTTTCAGTGATCCTTGGATCATTGACAGGACTGATATCATGTATACTTTTAATCAAATTGTATTGATAAATGTAAATCAATAAGCCTCATTCTTCTGTAGCCCCCCTATATTTCAGGCTTGCACTAAGCCTAGGTTCACAATATGTTGGTTTCCAGCAGACTATGTTTGCACAGGCACAGCCCCCTATTCATTTGAATGGGCTGCTATACCTACAGAAAACGCAGGGAAAAAGGTTCCTGCGTTTCCAAAAATGGAGCTGCTGGGAAACCACATTTTGCTGTGTGTTTCTTAGTACAGGAAATCGCACTGAGGTTTTCAGTACATGGGGGTGCCATTAAGATTAATGGCACCCCCACACATCTGCTAAACATTTTTGGTATGGGAAGGTGTGTGAGGACACTTAAGCCACGTACACACGATCAGATTTTCCGACAGGAATTGTGTGATGACAGGCTGTTGGCGGAAAATCTGATCATTTGTACGCTCCATCAGACAATTGTTGTCGGATTTTCCATGGACAAATGTTGGATGGCATGCTTTAAAATTTTCCACGGTCAAATGTCTGTTGTCTGAGAGTGTGTACACAAGTCCGTCGGACAAAAGTCCAAAGTACAAACACGCATGCTCAGAAGCAAGGATGAGCCAGAATCGGTCGGTCTTGTAAACTAGCGTTTGTAATGGAGAATTAACATTCATGACGTGGCAAATTATGAAATCTCGAAATGCAGCGCACAATTCTCTTCTTCTTTTTTTTTTTTTGTAAATTGTTTTTATTGAATTTTAAATAACACAGAACAAAACAGCCTATTGGGCATACCCAGAATCAAATCACTACTATAGAACTAAACTAGCAGAGAAGAAAGAAAAACAAAACAAAAAAAAATCAAAAACATCATACTAAAGCCATTGTACGCTCAACCACCTATGCAGGATATGCAGAACCATCTTGTACTTTCATCTATACCCTACGAAGCTTTCGGTAGATACTCATAGGATGAAGTGCATAATAGTCATTCACCGTCTACTTAGTCTTACTCCCGCTCCCCCTCCTCCCCACAGAACATTGACTCAGGAGCCTAGGAACATTTGGGGTGATCAGAAATGCCACCTATGCTGTTCCTGATACTTACTAGAGTGTTACTAATCCTCATTTGAATCGGCATTAGTGGACTGGGATTCGGTCCAGATATACCATATTTTGTGAAATTTTTTCTCACACCCACGTGACAGGTAAGTAGCTTTGTATAGTGGTAGTGCCGTATTTACTAACCTCTTCCAGAAATTTATGGTGGGAGCGGCTGAGGCCTTCCATCTGAGTACTATAGATTTACGGGCATAGTAAAGCAATAGTCCCAGCAGGGTTCTAATCGCCCGGCTTGGGGCCATTGGTTCGACCAGTCCCAGCAGACATATCTCTACGGACAATGGCACAGGAATGGTGGTGACAGTCAAAATAAAATTGGTTATCTCAACCCAAAAAACTTCAATCTTAGGACAACTCCAGAAAATATGAATGAAGTCCGCTAAGGGCGAACTGCATCTCCAGCAGGAGTCGGACACAGATGGGTAAATTCTATGTAGACGTACAGGCGTGTAGTATACTTCATGTAGTGTTTTAAATTGCACTAACCTATCCCTAGCTGATACTAACTGTGAAAAAGGATACTCCCACATTTCTTCAAAATCCTCTGTGTCTAGTGTAGGGAAATCTACCTCCCACCTTGCTCTAAGGTTTTCCAGCCCCGTGTGGACATTAGGGAGTAACGCTTTGTATATGGTGGATAAGGGCTTAGATAGAACTTCATCTCTGAGTAGAGTTTCTATAGTTGAGGTGTAGAAGGCTACAGGAGCATTGTGAAATTGGGTATTAAAAGCGTGTCTAAGCTGTAGGAATCTAAACAGGTGTGAGTTAGGTAGATTAAATTGTTGTTTTATCATGTCAAACGTCTGTAATTTCCCCTCAAGACAGATCTGATTTATATATTTGATGCCCCTGCTAGCCCACACCCCGGGGTCGGGAATGGATCCGAATTCTGGTAATTTTGGATTGAACCAAAGAGGGTTGTGTGGTGAAATGTGTTCAGAGGGTATGGGGCGCAATAAATTTGCCACTGACCATGCCCGTAAGACCGCTTTCATTGACGGAGTAAGAGGGAAGGGAGCCCTGGGACCCCGGTAGAGTAGATTCTGTAGCGCCTCATAAGACCCCAATCGGGCTGCTTCCAGGACCACCGCCGCATTGGACTCATCCGAGACCAGCCAGTTGTGGGCATGGGATAATAGAGCCGCTATAAAATAGGAGTGGAGGTCAGGGCAAGCTAAGCCTCCCTCTCCCCAAGGTCTCTGCAGGACCGTCAACCTAAATCTCGGTTGACTGGCTCCCCAGAGAAAAGATACTAGGATAGTGTTAATCATACAAAATATCTTTTTGGGGATCCAGACAGGTGCGTGTCTGAGAACGTAAAGAAAGCCAGGTAAAAGCTTCATCTTAAATAAATTGATCCTCCCAATTAAAGAGAGGGGGAGATTTGCCCACGCCTTCAGTCTTGTCTTCATTCTATGGATCAGTGGTTCCAGATTAAGAGTGTGATAGTCAGAGGTAGAGGCGGATATGTGAATACCTAAATATTTGATTTTGTCTGTCCATAATAAGGGTAGGTTGGGATCTGCTACGTCTCTTGCTGCTCTATCTATCGGTAAGATTTGAGATTTATCCCAATTTACCTTGAGTCCCGAATAGCTAGTGAAGTTGGAAAGAATGTTTAGAGTCTCATGAAGAGACTGGGCAGGGTCACTCAAGAAAAGGATGAGATCATCTGCGTATTAAGCAACTTTCTCATGTATGGATCCCACCTGTATTCCTCTGACCCTGTCCGTCTGTCTGAGGGCCGAGGCAAGGGGTTCCATCACCAATGCAAAAAGAGCTGGTGACAGCGGACAACCCTGCCTCGTACCTCTTCCAAATTCTCTTCTTCTTTAATGGGATAATAATGAAGCTGCTTTGCTGGTGATACTGATGGAGTTATTGCAAACAAATTTTCATAGGCTTTTTTTTTTCTAGTGATATCAAGAATAATATTATTATGTTTTTATTTTTGGGCAAGTTACCACAACACCATTATCCCGTAGTTTTTAAGATCAAAGATACAACTATGCTGGTGTCCCTTGTTAATTTTACATTGTATTTTTACATTGTATTTTTTTGCCTACTTCCAAACTGTCATTTGAAGTAAAACACATAGCCAAGTATTATTCTACACAATTTTTTTATTGTGCATTAGAAAAAGAAAATAAATAAAATTAGACATGCTATCTGCTAAAAAGTGCATTCTATTCATCCAAAAATATAGAAAATATAACAAATCAAATCATTATTATTCAACTTAAAAATAAAATAAAAAGCCTCATGCATGTGTCCTGCTTCTTATAATAGGGGGTCAGCAATGCCAAGAGTTAATGAAAGCAGGGGTCCCTCATCCAGAGATAATTCTGAAAATCATATGGATTATTCTCCTGGAGCTCCAACAGCAAAGGCATATGACATAATTGGTCACGATTAATAAAGCAACCAATTTTTGGTCCAAGAACTCCTACTCCTCCTGTTCCTGGACTGGACTTGGGTCAAAGCAATAATTCCAAGGCCAATAATAAATAACACGTTATCTCCTCCGATTCCGCAAACATGGCTGGTTGGCGAACGGGTATTCAGAAACTAACTAAAAAGTGCGAACTTAAAAGCGCAAACTGAAAATCGCAAATCAACACTCACCAAACTTCTACTAACACGAAATTAGCAGAAGGAGCCCAAAGGGTGGCGCTAAAGAGCTGAAAAACCACATAGTACGTCACTATGTTCGTGTTTGTTGGCCGACAGTTCCTTGCCGTTTGTATGCGAGACAAAATCCAGGCACACGCTTTCGGACAAAAGTCTGAGGTTTTGTCTGTGGAAAATCTGATTGTGTGTATAAGGCTTAAGTCAAGCCCAACTACAGTGCACAAATGCAGACTATGGGGTTGATTTACTAAAGGTAAATAGACTGTGCACTTTGCAAAGTGCAGTTGCTCCAGAGCTTAGTAAATGAGGGGAAGCTTCACTTTACAAAGAATACCCAATCACATGCAATTAAAATTTAAAAAAAGCATGTGATTGGATGATGGAAGTCAGCAGAGCTTCTGCTCATTCACTAAGCTCTGGAGCAATTGCACTTGCAGAATGCACAGTCTATTTGCCTTTAGTAAATCCACCCCTGTGTCTTCACTGTGTCATACTGATAGGAGAGGAGCAAAGCGAGCAGCAGAGGGGTGATGCCTTATGGGGTGGTGCTGCTCTTTCTTTGTCCAGTCAGCAGTCTGTGGGTTTGTTATTGGCCAAGCTTTGCTGTTGTGGAGGTAGAGAACCTGGCTGTGTTATGTGGCAGATATGCTTTAATTATGAGATTGCAATGAGAGAATTAGCAATCCTATGACAGGTATAGTTTCAGATACAGTATATGTAGTTGACCAGGGCATTCAGTTGCCTGCCTGGAGTTCAGCTTTACACAGTGTGCCATTAACAGAACCGACCATCCTGATATATCTTGAAGAGATACAAAATCAGTCTTAAATGAAGCTCCTGCTGATCCAGCATTGACTCCTGTTACTCGGCACGTACTTTCCCATGTGTTCCTTCTCCTGGTAACTATCTCTCTTATAAGTGCTTGGCAACTATCTGCATTGCCCTTCTTTTCCTGCCATGACTTACAATAAAGAATTCGGGTCATCAGTATGTTGTTTTGATGGTTTCCAGAAACAGTAGTGTTCAAGATAGAGGTAGCAGTGCACAATTAGAATACTTTGCTTTTGTAGCACTGTATTGATCTTTTTATTATGAATATACTGTAAAGTTAAAACTAAAAATCATTTCTGCTGTTATGCTCCACAGGGGTTTTCTCTGTTGTTGTACTAAGATAGCTTGCTAGATGAATAAAAATGATCAGCCAAAAAGGTAAAGATATACAATTCATTTTGTACAGCAGCATAGATTCTAGTAAAATACATGATTGTGTTATGCCAGTGTTTTATTGTTTGAAGATCACCTGACACAGCTGCTCCATTTTGTTTGCCTATAAGCCTTCCCTGATTGAAAATAGATTTTAGAGTAAATGCCAATCTTAACCACTTGCTACCCAGGCCAGTTCTGACACTTCGCTCCTACATGTAAAAATCATCATTTTTATCTCACACAATATTTGTGCAGTTATTTTTGATGCATTAAAAAAAATAAATGAAACAGTAAAGTTAGCCCAATTTTTTTGCATAATGTGAAATAGGATGTTACGCTGAGTAAATAGATACCCAACATGTCAAGCTTTGAAATTGCGCACACTCGTGGAATGGCGCCAAACTTCGGTATATAAAAAGCCCAATGCTTTAAATTTTTTTTTACAGGTTACCAGTTTAGAGTAATGCTATCTGGCCCACCGTATTCTCTATGGTAAACTTCCATCATGTCAGTTTGAAGAGAGACAGTACACACGATCGGAAATGCCGCCAGCAAAAGACTGATGTGAGCTTTTGGTTGGAAAATGTGATCGTGTGTATTCTCCATTGGACTTTTGCTGGCGGCATTTCCAACAGCAAAAGATTGAGAGCAGGTTCTCAATTTTTCGGTCATTCCGATCGTCTGTAACAATTCCAATGTGCAAAATTCCTACGCATGTTTGGAAACAATTCGACGCATGCTCGGAATCATTGAACTTAATTTTCTCGGCTCATCGTAGTGTTGTATGTCACCGTGTTCTTGACGGTCGAAAGTTCTGAGAACTTTTGTGTGACCGTGTGTATGCAAGACAATGTAAACATCCCTTGTAATAGGAATAGTGCGTGACAGGTCCTCTTTGCAGTGAGATCTGAGGTCAATAAGTACCCAGATCTCGGATCTAGGCTGGGAAGCCTGAAAAAGAAAAACGATTCTGACTTCCCAGCCGAGGCGGTGGAATTTTTTCAAATGCAGAGGCCCAGCGTGAAGTCATACCATCGCGCCCAGCCTCCGAACGATCATCTTCCGGGGCTATCTGGCCCGCCGTATTCTCTATGGTAAACTTCCGCCATGTAAGTTTAAAGAGAGACAGTGTACGATCCTCTTTCAGGTGCTCAGGCTCAATGTGTTCTTGCAAATCACAGCACAAACAAGTAAAAGGATTGAGCTGGGGTTCTGTCAAAATGTGTCCGGCTATCATATAGTGTCTGCCCCATACTGCGCAGGCGCCGCGCTTGCGCAGTAGGGAGGAGAAAGCCATTCGGAAAATATCGGAAGATGAACGGCGCCTGCGCCGTGAGTCGAGGTGCAAGCCCCACCATCCAAGTGGACATAGGGCTACACAAACTTAGAGGGCCCCTTGCGGGCTCGCTTCGCTCGCCACGCTTCGCTCGCCACGCTTTGGGCAGGGCCTCGATGCGCTCTGCTCTTTTTTATTCTTACTCTATGTCCACTTGGATGGTGGGGCTTGAACCTGGACTCACGGCACAGGCGCCGTTCCTCTTTAGCTATTTTCAGAATCTGCCTGTCATGTGTACTGCGCATGCACAGTACACAGCGGACACTATCCGATGGGGGACACAATCCGACAGGACACCGGCAACTCTGTAGTCCATATAGCGATTTTAATGGTTGGTTACATGAAGTGACATGCAAAGCAGCTGACGTGTTTCGGCAACAGCCTTAGTCGTAGCATGTTAAACATAAAAATGACAATTAATTTATACTCATATAAGCTCCATCCCAAAACTCAATTTGCATGGTAAATTGAAGCAATTAACTGGGCAATTAAGAGGTTAATAACAAGATGCCAAAATGCAGGAAAAGGACTGAGACAAAAGATATACATCACCTGACATGTTTCAAAAGATTTATAGGCACAGTGGGATACTATACATGATCACCCTACTCACTAGGGCAAGAAAAAAAATGTAATTCAAAAGTGTATTTTTTTGGAAAAAAAGTGCGCTTATAAGACCACGGCGCAAATACGGTGTGACAGAAAGTATTGCAACGACCGCCATTTTATTCCCTAGGGTGTTAGAACCCCCAAACATTATATATATTTTTTTCTAAGTCATTTTTTTAGCAAAAAAAATGATTTTAACTTGTAAACACCAAATCTCAGAAAGTGGCTAATCCCAGTTGGGGAATTTATTAGGGCCAGGAGGAACTGCTCCACCTTGGACAGCTTCTATGATGAGTGTTAAAATATTTCTAAACTTCTTAAAAATCGTGGCTACCAACAGTGGCATCTAGATATTGCCATTGCCTTTGAAATAGAGACGATTTTATATCCAAGAGAAGTAAATCCAAGATTAAATATATGGGAGGCAATGGCGATCGCCCTGTAACATTTGGAACTACCTTCTCCAAAGAATACAATCAAATTAGACAAATAATTAATACATATCTCTCTGTTCTGAATGCAGATGGTGATTTGGTGAAGGTTTTGATCAGTGGCTGTAGTTTTTCCTGCCGCCAGGCATGTACCCTGGGCAATTTACTGCCCCCCAGTTTATACAGGTCAGCCTTACCTCCCAAAACCTGGCTCAGTCCCACAGGCTCAGACAACTGTGGCCTGAACACCGGCAGATACTGCAAGCATAATACTAATCATAAGTCCATTACTTCATATCACAACGGCAAAACATTTCCCATTAAGGATTTTATTAATTGCAGTTCAAAATATGTGATATATGTAATTGATTGCAGCCTCTGCAGGTTACAGTATGTAGGATGCACTACAAGATCTCTGCGCTTTATAATGGTGCCGCCTCAAGCAATATATAAAAAAGATGTCTACCGTATCAAAACATTGATAAATTAAACAAGCGGCACGTGGAGGGGATACACACAGAAGACTTCTAGAACAGGAAGTGAGACGGATCCTTTCTCTGGGGACACGGATCCCCACTGGAATGAATTACAGATGGGATGTGGATTTATTCCTTAAATAATGCAATCCAATTCCCTCTTTCCCTTTAGACATTATTGCTCTCTATCTTAGTTCTCTCATTTCTAGTCTTCCCTAACTACCTATTATTACTTTTGACCCTGGTTGTTACATGTTGTATGAGGTCCTTTGTTTTTCCTGTCTTATACATAGTGGTTTACCATGATGCCAAATGGATCCTCACACATGGGCTACATGCACCAGCAATACTGAAAACATTTTATATATTTTGTTTTTCTTGCCCGTGTGAGTAGGGTGAGCATGTATAGTATCCCACTGTGCTTTTAAATCTTTTTAAACATCTCAGGTGATGTATATCTTTTGTCTCAGTCCTTTTCCTGCATTTTGGCATCTTGATATTAACATCTTGCCCAGTTAATTGCTTCAATTTACCATGCAAATTTAGTTTTGGGATGGAGTTTATATGAGTATAAATGAATTGCCATTTTTATGTTTAACATGCTATGATTAAGGCTGTTGCTGAAACACGTCAGCTGTTTTGCATGTCACTTCATGTAACCAACCATTAAAATCGCTATATGGACTACAGAGTTGGACATACGTATGTTGGCTAGCAGGTTTTCAAATTTTCCACAGGCAAATGTGTGTTGTCAGATTTTTTTCGATTGTGTGTACTCAAGTCCGTCGAACAAAAGTCCAAATTACAAACACACATGCTTGGAAGCAGAAGCGGTCGGTCTTGTAAACTAGCGTTCGTAATGGAGAATTAACATTTGTGACGCGGCAAATTATGAAATCTCCAAATGCAGCGCACAATTCTCTTCTTCTTTAATGGGATAATAATGAAGCTGCTTTGCTGGTGATACTGATGGAGTTATTGCAAACTAATTCTCAAAGGCTTTTTTTTTCTAGTGATAAGAATAATATTATTATGTTTTTTTTTTTTTTTTTTTATTTGTGCAAGTTACCACAACACCATTATCCCGTAGTTTATAAGATCAAAGATACAACTATGTTGGTGTCCCTTGACATTTTTACATTGTATTTTTTAAAATGTAACTGCCGACTCCCAAACTGTCATTTGAAGTGAAACACATAGCCAAGTATTATTCTACAATGTTTTTATTGTGCATTAATAAATAAATAAATAGACATGCTATCTGCCAATATAACTTAAAGTGGTGTTTCCACCAAAAAAAAAAAAAAGCTTAAAAATTATAAAAAAAAAAAAAAAATTGGAAAAAAAAAATGCACTCACCTCTAAATGCCTGTTGCTAGGGGGTCCCTCGTAGTCTCCTTTAGTGCCCGGGCACTGACATCACTTTCCCTTGGGGCCGCACAGTCATCTGGGACCTGTCACGTGTCCCAGATGACTGCGCAGCGTATCACAGCGCCGCTCGCGCATGTGCAGTGGTTGCCCGGCTGTGAAGCCACAGCCGGGTGCCCACAGTAAGAATGCCGGCGCCGCGAGCGGAGCGGGGAACGAGGGGGGGCTTCGTTCCCCCGCATCGCTGGACCCTGGGACAGGTAAGTGTCCGATTATTCAAAGTCAGCAGCTGCAGTATTTGTAGCTGCTGACTTTTACATTTTTTTTTTTTTCAGGGGACACCCCACTTTAACCAAAAAGTGCATTCTGTGCATCCAAAAATATTGAAAATATACCAAATCGAATTATTATTCAACCAAAAATATAATGTCAAAGCAATAATAAATAACACGTTTTCTCCTGCGATTCTGCAACATGTCTGGTTGATGAACGGCTGTTCAGAAATGAACTGAAAAGCACAAAAAGAAAAGCGCGAATCAACACTCACCAAACTTCTACTAACACGAAATTAGCAAAAGGGTGGCGCCAAAGAGCTGAAAAACGATGTAGTATGTCTAGTACGTCACTACGTTCGTAATTGTTGGCCAACATTTGTGTGGCCGTGTGTATGCAAGACAAGTTTGAGCCAACGCCCTTCGGACAAAAGTCCGATCGTGTGTATGAAGCATTATTCCAAAATTCATTCAACTCATTATTTTCCTCAAAATTCTACAAACAATACCCCATAATGACAATGTGAAAGAAGTTTGTTTGAAATCTTTGCAAATGTATTAAAAATAGAAAACAAAAAAAATCCCATGTACATAAATAGTCACAGCCTCAGCTCAATACTTTGTTGAAGCACCTTTGGCACCAATTACAGCCTCAAGTCTTTTTTAGTATGATGCTACAAGCTTGGCACACCTATTTTTAGGCAGTTTTTTTACATTCTTCTTTGCAGGACCTCTCAGGCTCCATCAGGTTGGATGGGGAGCGTCGGTGTACAGCCATTTTCAGATCTCTCCAGAGATGTTCAAGCAGGTCCAAGTCTGGGTTCTGGCTGGGCCACTCAAGGACATTCACAGAGTTGTCCCGTAGCCAGTGGTGTACCAAGTGGGGGTCGGGCCGCCCCAGGTGCCACACACTGGGGGGGGGGGGGGTGTCCAGCCGGCGCCCCCCCATGACTGAAGCGGTGTCACTGGGTTCAGGCAACGGCGCAGTGACAGGGCAGGTTAGAGAACGGAGAGGCGAGCTGTAAAAGTGCACAGGGGGTGCCCTGGCCACTACCAGGATGACGCCCAGAGCTGGTCGCCGGATTCACAGAGCAAAGTAGGGCAAGCAAAACACTCTCCTTCTGTACCGCAGGGCAGAGAGAGACAGTGAGCCGCACTGAGTAGAGAACTGCTGTTTGATTTTGTATGATGGTTCTAGGGTTGACTGTAGTGTCTTTCGAGGCTGTGCCTTATGCCTAGTTATACTCCAGGCCTCTGCAGATTAACATTCTTATTGCATTTATCAAGCAATTCGATTAGCATATGTGTCTGCCTGCAAGAACCAGACTTTTCTTTATAATTTATAATGTAGCCCTGGAGTCTGGGAGGCCATTCTCTATCTGTGACGAGAAGATTCTCTTAACGGATGCAAGCATGCTGGGCTGCCGGGAACTCTCAGGCCCTTGATGGTCCAAGGGCTTTTGGAGGGCCTTCAGAATATGAACTCTTCTTTGGCTCTCCAAATGGTTTTTTATATATATAAAAACTATGTATATGTATATATAAACTGATACATTCTGTTGGAGAGATTGTGCTGTGAAAAACATCAGACTGGCTGCATTATCAGATGAAAGTAGAAGAAAACTTAAAAAAGAAAACGAATGCAGCCATCACATCTAGGAATTGGTAAGCTGTTTAATACTGCTGTAATGTTGGCAGTTCATGAAAAGGGTGGGCAGGAAACATTTTAAAGGATGACTACACATTTATTTATGCCAGATAGGGGGCAAAAAGCCTGGAGCTGGTTCTAAAATGTCAAGGTGTGATTTGATGGTTTTACTTTTGTGGTTTTATTTTTAGCATGCGTAATTGTCCTATCACTAACACAAATAAGTCCATTGAGCCCTGGTTCACATTGGTACAATTTGACAAATCGCATGTCAGATCGGCGGCAATTGCTGGAAATGGCACCGATTTCTTAAAGTAGTTTCTGTACTATTTTTTGCAATTTCTGGCTGCGATTTACATTGACATCTTTGCAGAAACCAACACAGATGTCTCTGAAAGCACGGCCGAAATCGGGATTGACATGCGGGAGTTAAATCGCACGGCTTCATTCCCGCAGCTCAGTGTGAACCTGTGCAAAAAAAGTTTCAAAGCAGTCTGGGACATTTTTAGCAGTTAACATACTGTATATTGATGTACTTACAGTCTCATCTGTTTAGGTACCCTTTATGCAGGCAGAAAAACAATGAACATTTAGCCTGCAGCAATCAGTGGTTGATTTCATTCTATTTATTAATAAAATAAAAAAACGAAGCTAAGGGTTTTGGGCATGCTGCGGTTATTACTCCTATCTGTATGTGGTTGTGTTTTGTCTTTTTTGGACTTGTGAATTTATTACTAATGTAGATAAATCATTATTAGGTTACAGAACTCACCAGTACAACAAAACATGGAGAAGATGTGAAGATAACACTGACACTGACAAGTGTTCTGCCAGCAGGGTCCCCAACCTGCATCCAGTTCTTTGGGGTCCTTTTCAAGAGGTAAGTGCTCCATGAATTTATGCCTAAAATTCTCTCTACATGCCTGGCTCTAATCCCCAGTTCATCCTCAGTGTGTATGTGTGTACACTTGTGCTTATGCCACTACCCTTCCCAACAAACCTGTACATTGTGTTTGATATAAAAATACATCTAAAACGTTTTTTCATTTATCCATACCCCACGCTGATGGCAGCAACCGTGTAAGAAATGTTCACATCGTTGCGGCTCCTATTGTAAAGAGACCCCTTATGCAGTTTAGGATTGAACCCCTTCTTGTCCATTTTCATTGTGTGGCCTTGTGTTTTCTTTAGAGACTTTAGGTCAAATAGTTTCCCCCCAATGATATAGTCGCCATTTAAAGATTTGTATATTGTGATCAAATCCCCTCTTAAAGTTTTACTAAACCCAGGACCCTGCATTCACTATATCTGGTCTCCCACAATACACAGAGCATAGAAATGCAATCATTTAATCATAAATATAAACTGCTAAATACCTTTTCTCATCAGCAGTATAGAGCAGTCTTGTGACTACTATCAGTTCCTGGTAAAGCTTGTAGGAGGAGTTTTCAAACTGCACTGGCTGTCCTATCAGGATTCAGGACCACTGACCCCCTGTCTGGACAGTGCTGATTGGGCATGTGCTGATCACATGCACTCTCCCCAAAAAAACAAAAAAAAAAAACTCCAGCAATACATACCAAACTGATGATGTGCAGCCGGACTCCAGTAACTGTTTTATCTGGACATGTTCTGGAGGCAGTGGAGAAGAGGAGGATCTGTGCATACAGGATCACACAACCTTTTTACACAATGCAGAGAATTGACCCCTTAGGTTCCACAGTGAGTATAACAAGCATGATTTTAGGGCTGCAACTAACGATTATTTTCATAATCGATTAGTTGGCCGATTATTGTTTAGATTAATCGATTAATCGGTTAATAACCTTAAAAAAAGTGTGGTATATAATTTAGTTAATATGTAAAGTTTAAAAAAAAGGCAATTTATTCTTAAATATCTCTATGCAGTGGTAAATATAAACAATCAACTATATGGTTAGGGAGCAAAATATCAAATCCACTCCGAGAATAACAGACAGATATACTGTATACACTATTAGAGGAGATATACTATATATACTATTAGAGGAGATATACGGTATATACTATTAGAGGAGATATACTGTATATACTATTAGAAGAGACATACTGTTTTTTGGCCAGTTTGTTGGGCAGATTAAAAAACACAAATTGCTGCAAAAACACATTACATGCTTTTCTGCAGCTTCTCCATTGAAGTATATTGAACCAAAAAAAACACTGCTTTGCATTAAAAAAAAGTCCCTGACCCTTTCCAAATACGCAGCAGCTGAAAAAAGCCTCGATGTGAACTTGTCCCATAGGAAACCATGTAAATGAACTGTAGTGCGTTTCTGCAAAAAGCACCAAAAAACACATAGGTGTGAACCAGGCCTGAGACGTTTAGTAACATAATGGGGTTAAAAAAAACTAAAATTAGCTCTTTATAGTACAAAAAAAGCAGATAATCACTACTGGAAGGGGTTCATTTTTTTACTGTAGAACTGTGAAAGTAATATTTACAGTAGCGATTATTTGCTCTTTTATTTTATTTTTAACCCCATTATATTACTGGCCGATTAATCGATTATGAAAATAGTAATCGATTAATTTCATAATCGATTAGTTGTTTCAGCCCTACATGATTTACTGCATATAAAGACTGATTTTACTGTTGTGGGTTTTGTAACACTTTAAAGCGGACTTTCAGTCATTTTTCCACCTTTCCTTATAAATATTCTGCCCTTGTTGTTTTAACTTTGGATAGTAAAACATTTTTTTTTCTGCCAGTAAAAAAAAAATTCCTTATACAGCCCACTTCCTGTTTCTTGTCGTTAGCCTAGGCTTATGACTTCATGCACAGCTCTCTCACTTTCGTGAGTGTTTGCCAGGAAGGGAGAGGGAATGAGTCATAAGAGGGCCAATGAGAGCTGCAGAGCTGGAGGTGTGCCTCTGTGTGTCTGTTTAAATCCAGGAAGTGAACAGGCAGCAGCTTCAGCTGCCCACAGTTAAAATGGTTGCAGCCAGACTCAGTGGAGGGAGATTTCTGTAACATATTTGGCAAGTACAGAATCACAGTATATATAGTATAAGTAATACTATAAGTAATAAGTAACAGTATAAGTAATATGCAAAGTGGTCGGAGGGAAGCTTCAGAATGGCAAAGATGTTTTTATTACAAATTATGTGAGCAGACTGCAGTCCCTCTTTAAGGTCTGTGTGTGCCTTGGGACATTTTCGACTGGTTTATTCAGTAGGGCAATAATTGCATCTTTAATAATATTAACCGACGTAAAGGAAGGAGTGGTACTCTACTACTTCTATCGGCGACTCTTTGGAAGACCCCACAGGTCATCAGTTTAGAGGCAACCGTGAATAATAGACCAAGAATTATTGCTCTCACTTATTGCGATATGTAATGTGTAGTGCAGTGAACATTTTCATATGCGGGAGGGGGGGGGGGGGGTGGTTAGGGGGGGGGGGTTTAAGGTTCTTGGGTGTAACTTTAATGTTTTACACTTTTTTTTTTTCATCACATAGGGGATATTTTTTGGTGACAAGTTTTCTTTAATGAGAATGAGATATCATTGGTACAGAAGACCACTGATGTCTCCCCTGCCCTTCAATTAAATTTAAGATGTGGGGAACTGGGGAAAATGACACCACGTCCCAGAAGTGACGCTCACTTTGAAGTCATTAACGGAAAGAGAAGATTAGTGAAATGATGTTCACTGATCTTCTTCCTCTCTACTTGGTGCAAGCAACTATGCAGATCCCAGGTCTGCTGATAGGTGCTCGGAGCCCAAAAACCATGGCGGGGGGGGGGGGGGTGCACAAGGGGGGGGGGGATACTCGGCAATTACCAGGGTGTGTGGTGTGCACAGCCACTTCCATCTGACAGTCGACTTGTGCGATATACACACCCGTGTGTAAAACCTTGTGTGTGTGTGTGTGTGTGTGTGTGTGTGTGTGTGTGTGTGTGTGTAATCCCCCCTCTACCAACAATGTACTGTACTACATACTTTGATGACAGTAAAAGGGTTAACAGCCAGTAAAGGGCTTTCCGAAAAAAAAAAAAAAAAAGATCTGGGCAGCTCTAGTGCTCTAGTTCCCTGATCCATCCTACAACTAATTACTGTAGAAGCGATGTGTATTCTGTTACTTCCAGGGTCAAAGCTGTCATTCATTGGCTTGTGTAACCGAGGATGTAGCTGTTCAAGCACGAGCTGTGCTTGAATGGATGCATTAGAGGGCCAGAGAAACACTGGAGGTCTAAAAGATCCCCAGTGTCTCCATAAAGATCACCTGTCACCTGCTCATGCTATCACATAGGAGGCTTGTTATCCCCCTTACAATAGCGATAAAGTTGAACTAAAGGAAATAACAAATTTTAAAATGTAGAAAAAAACAAAAACAAATTATATAAAATAAATAAAAATAAAATATTTATATATACCTTCACGCTTGTACGCACCCCATATAGGGATGCAACATAGGGCAAGGACATGTAAGTAAGCATCAAAGGGCGCTACACATGTGGTATTATCCTGAAGTGAGAGCAATACTTCTAGGATCAGAATTGTTTCTTAACTCTAAATTGATAACCTGCACTGCTTTTAAAGTAACGTCTATAGAACATTTTGACACGTTTGTTTCTATGCAATAAAACCTTATATTTTGCCAAAAAATGGGTTTAATATTGTATTTGTTTGCACTAAAATAAATTTTACAGTTTTTTTTCCCTGAAAGTATACGTTTAATAAATAGCTTTGCAAATGTCGTGCAATATTAAAAATAGCAAGTACCACCATTTTATTCTCCAAGGTCTCTGCTTTCAGAAAATATATGTTTTTGCAGAGTTTACAGTAATTTCTAGCAAAAAAATACAGGTTTTAATATGTGTGCAAACATTTAAAAAAATCGCCCTAGTAGGCAAGTGGATATAGAATATGTGCACTTTATCCACTTGCCGACCGCAATTCGTATATATATGTTGTGCTTTACCGGGATTATGGCTGAAGATATCAGCCATAACCCCGGTACTGTTTTTTTCTAGAAGCGGCTTATGAAACCTGTCCTAGTGGTTTATGAGCCACTGAAATAGTTTCCGAAGTGGTGGGAGGGGATGGCGTCGGTTCTCAGCTTACCGTTTACGCCGGTTCACCTGAGAAACAATCCGACGATGCGGCCGGCTACTCCCATAGGTGATCAAAGGGTCAACACTCTTTGATCGACTCTAGGGCCTTGGAGGACCGGAGTGACTGTCACTTCCACACCAGGCTGTAAGAACATTTTTTATTTTTTTTTTAAAGCAAAAAAAAAATAATGAAATGGATAGTGTAAAACTAAAAAGTAAAATAAATAATAATAAAAAAAATGTTTAAACGCCCCCAACCCTCGTGCTCGCATGCAGAAGCGAATGCATACGCAAGTCGTGCACGCCTATGTAAACGGTATTCGAACCACACATGAGGTATCGCCGCAAACCTTAGAGCGAGAGCAATAATTCCAGCGCTAGACCTCCTCTGTAACTCCAAATGAGTAAACTGTTAAGACGTTTAACCACTTCAGCCCCGGGCCAATTTGCAGCCAAAGAACCAGGCCCCTTTTTGCGATTTGGCACTGCGTGGCTTTAACTGACAATTGCGCGGTCGTGCGACGTGGCTCCCAAACAAAATTGGTGTCCTTTTTTTCCCACAAATAGAGCTTTCTTTTGGTGGTATTTGATCGCCCCTGCGGTTTTTATTTTTTACTATAATAAATATCCCCAAAAAATATCTAAAAAAAAAATGTTTTCCTCAGTTTAGGCCGATACGTATTCTTCTACATATTTTTGGTAAAAAAAAAATCGCAATTAGCGATTATTGATTGGTTTGCGCAAAAGTTATAGCGTTTACAAAATAGGGGATAGTTTTATGCATTTTTATTAATATTTTTTTTTTACTAGTAATGGCGGCGATCAGCGATTTTTTTTATTGTGACTGCGACATTATGGCGGACACATCGGACATTTTTGACACATTTTTGGGACCATTGTCATTTATATAGAAATCAGTGCTATTTAAATGCACTGATTCCTATGTAAATGACAGTGGCAGTGAAGGAGTTAACCACTAGGAGGCGGGGAGGAGTTAGTGTGACGTGTGTGTGTGTTTTTTTACAGTAGGGGAGCGTGGCTGACGTCTGACGTCACTGATCAGCTTTCCCAAGGACAGGGAACAGCCGATCAGTGACAGGCAGTGTAGGAAGCACAGGGAGAGGTTTGTTTACACAGACCTCTCCTCGTTCTTCAGCTCTGTGACCCGATCGCGGGACACCAGTGGCGATCGGGTCCGCTGGTCCCGCGGCCGGGGTCACGGAGGTCACAGAGCTCCGTGCCATTCTGCCCACGTAAATGTGCAGGAGGCAGTCGGGAAGCGGTTAAAACGTCGCCTATGGAGATTTTTAAGTATCGTAGTTTGTCGCCATACCACGAGTGTGCACAATTTTAAAAAGGGACATGTTAGCTATCTTTTTACTCTGCATAATATCATCTTGCATATTATACAAAGAAATGGGGGTAACTATTGTGTGGGTGTTTTTTCATTTTTTATCCATTAACCACTTCAGCTCCGGAAGGTTTACCCCCCTTCATGACCAGGCCATTTTTTGGGATTCGGCACTGCGTTACTTTAACTGACAATTGCGTGGTCGTGTACCCATATAAAATTGATGTCCTTTTTTCCCCACAAATAGAGATTTCTTTTGGTGGTATTTGATCACCTCTTCGGTTTTTATTTTTTGCGCTATAGACAAAATTAGGCAGACAAAAAAAAAAAAAAAAAAAAAAGAAGAAATAAATATACATTTTATTCTTTCTGCTATAAAAGACACCCAATAAAAAAAAATGAAAACATCAAATTTCTTCATCAGTTCATATGTATTCTGCTACATATTTTTGGTAAAGAAAATCCCAATAAACGTATATTGATTGGTTTGCGCAAAAGTTATGGCGTCTACAAACTATGGGCTATTTTTACTAGTAATGGCGCTGATCAGCGATTTTTAGCAGAACTGGGCCATTGCGGCAGACAAATTTGACACTAAGTGACACTTTTTGGACCAGTGACACCAATATAGTGATCAGTGCTAAAAAATATGCTGTACTAATGACACTGGCAGGGAAGTGGTTCACATCAGGGGCGATCAAAGGGTGTTGCATGTGAGTGTTTTCTAACTGTGTGGGGGGTGGTTGTATTGTTAGAAGACAGATCCGTGGTCTTGCTTAGCAGAAACACAAGATCTCTGTCTTCCCCTCTGACAGAACGGCAATCTGCTTTGTTTACATAGGCAGACCACTGTTCTGCCTATGTCGGGAACGATCAACAGGTCCCAGCGGAAATTTGGTCTGCCGGACCCGCTGATTGGCTCTCGCTGTGTCCAATCACAGCGGGAGCTGGTCGCCAGCAGCGCGCATACATCCCCCCCCCCGAACCAGGAAGAGGAAATGATGTACAGGTACGTGGTTTCGCCCGTAGGAACCTCCGCCCCACTGTATATGTATGCATTGTGGTCGGCAAGTGGTTAAAGGGTATTTATTTGCGAAAATACTGTGTGACATAAAAAGGCAAGATGGTTAAAACAAAATGCAGTTAACTTTTTGGCCCCTTCCCCATATCTAATCTAACTCAGTGCTTGATCTAACAAACACTAGAGGCCGTGACCTTGATAAATGTAATTATGCATCTGGAGATCTGAAGTGCTCTTATCCTTTAATGCTGCAGACAGAATCCTGTAATTGGAAGAAAGGCTGGTCCTATCACTTTGAAAAGTCACATCACTGAGATGTCGTCTCCCTCCTCTCCTCATTTTTTTTTCTTACAATTATAAAGAAGCCATCCACCTGCTTTAGAGTCCCAAACCAAGTGGAGCGCAATGCATGTTTGTAACGCACATCGCTGGACTTTAGAAATGTGCAATGTTTTTTTTTAACGCAGCATAATGACCACTGTAATGCCCCGTACACACGGCCAGAAATTCCGATGGAAAATGTCCGATCGGACCATGTTGTCGGAAAATCCGACTGTGTGGGCTCCATCTGACAATTTCCGACGGAAAAAATTTGAGATCCTGCTCTCAAATTTTCCGACAACAAAAATCCGATCTGACTTTTTCCGATCGTGTGTAGAGAATTCCGACGGACAAAGTGCCACGCATGCTCAGATCAAATTAGGAGACCAAACCTATTGGCTAATAGCCTCTACGTAGTTCCGTCGTACGCAACGAACGTCACCACGTTCAAAATGATCGGATTTTACGACAACTTTGTCCGACCGTGTGTATGCAACACCAGTGTCGGACAAAATTCGTCGGAAAAAATCTGACGGATTTTGTGGTCGGAATTTCCGACCGTGTGTACGGGGCATAAGACCACTGTAATTAAGGACCTAAATGTACCTATCAGGTATGTTTGAGATCTGCTATCCTATCCTGCTTCTTATGCTCTGTACAATTGATAGGATTTTCCGATGGAAAATGTGTGATAGGACCTTGTTGTCGGAAATTTCCAACCATGTGTAGGCTCCATCACACATTTTCCATAGGAATTTCTGTCACACAAAATTTGAGATCTGGTTCTCATATTTTCCCACAACAAAATCCGTTGTAAATCCCGATCGTGTGTACACAATTCCGACGCACAATGCCACGCATGCTCGGAATCAAGCAGAAGAGCAGCACTGGCTATTGAACTTAATTTTTCTCGGCTCGTCTTACGTGTTGTACGTCACCGGGTTCTTGACGTTCGGAATTTATGACCAACTTTGTGCAACAGTGTGTACTATGCAAGTTTGAGCCAACATCCGTCGGAATTAAAATCCATTGATTTTGTTGTCGGAATGTCCGATCGTGTGTACAGGAAATTACACTGTTTTACTTCCTCTTCCTTCCTCAGCTCATCCCCCACAGCTATTACCTTTTGTATCAATTGACCATTCCTTTTTAAATTGTACTCTCTAACGAGCAGGGCCCTCTGATTCCTCTTGTACCAAATTGTAATGTAACTGTAATGTCTGTCTTTATTTTGTGCAAACTGTTGGCGCTATATAAAACCTGCATAATAATAATAATCTGCGCTTGGCGCTCCTACATTTTAACTATCATTCTAGCTTTTGGTAGACACTAGGGAAGGAAACCATCTGACATCTTTGATGGACTCTGTGCTTGAGTTCCCATACACATACAGTAGGTAGCACAACCAGAATGAGCAGATGTTTGATTTTGCATTCATGCCTAAGTAAGTAGTCCATAATCCCACCACTGTTCAGTAGTCTGCTTTACTCTAGACCTCATAGAGCACACCTACCCCTCAGTTGGTGTGACCTTTTTACACCAGTATATGGTTCAGCTTCCCCCAATACCCCAGATATTTCTCCCCTCTAAATACCTCTCCCGCAGTTGGATGCATCCACTACTGTCTACCCCTGCCACCAAAACTCATGGTCCCAGGTCTGATCACCTGACCTTTCCCTGGGTCTGAGGGTTAGAGAACTTGCTGAAATGTAAGTACAGATACTCTTTGTTTAAAGACTTACCTGTTTAACAACCACTCGGACTTATGACCAACTCTCTCCACCCTATACATTGTATTGTACAGTGTAGAAGTTTGTGTTCTGTACTTATGCAAATTTAACCACTTCCCGCCCGGTCAATAGCATATTGACGTCCGGGAAGTGGTTCTGTTATCCTGACTGGGCGTCATATGATGTCCTTCAGCATAACATGCCGCCGCGCGCCTGTGGGGGCGTGCATCACGGCGATCGGATGGAGCGGTGTGTCAGTCTGACACACCGCTACACTGGCGGAGGCTCTTTACCACGTGATCAGCCATGTCCAATCACGGCTGATCACGATGTCAACAGGAAAAGCCGGTGATCGGCTTTTCCACACTCGCGCCTGACAGGCGCGAGTAGAGGAGAGCCGATCGACAGCTCTCCTGACAGGGGGGTCTGCGCTGATTGTTTATCAGCGCAGCCCCCCCCCCCCCCCCTCAGATGCCCACACTGGACCACCAGGGACTCCACTAGGACCACCAGGGAAGTGGGCAACGTGGATGGCCAGGTATGTACCCCCTGGCCTTCCACATGTGCAAATGATGCCCAATCCATGCCACCTAGCCATGCCACCCATAAGTACCCATCAGTGCCACCCATAAGTGCCCATCAGTACCGCCTATGAGTGCCCATCAGTGCTGCATACCAGTGCCCATCATCAGTGAACGTCAGTGCCACCTCATCAGTACCACCTCATCGGTCCCACCAGTGCCCGTCAGTGCAGCCATATCAGTGCCCGAAGAAAAAGAAGAAAACGTACTTATTTACAAATAATTTTAACAGAAACAAAGAAAAACTTGTTTTTTTTCAAAATTTTCTGTCTTTTTTTATTTGTTGCGCAAAAAATAAAAATTGCAGAGGTGATCAAATACCACCAAAATAAAGCTCTATTTGTGGGAACAAAATGATAAAAATTCTGTTTGGGTACAGTGTTGTATGACCGCGCAATTGTCATTCAAAGTGCGACAGCGCTGAAAGCTGAAAATTGGTCCGGGCAGGAAGGTGTCCAAGTGCCCAGTATTGAAGTGGTTAAACAGCGTTATTGAGCTAGAGTTTTGTGTTTAGACCTTTTTTTTCACAATACAGTACTTTATAATAGACATGTGCACACTGAAATATTTTGTTTCGGAATTTCATTTTCGTCCGAAAAAATTATTTATTTAGTTACTCCCGAAATTAGTTTTTATTTATTTTGTTTAGTTAAAAAATGCATTCGTCCGAAAATCCGAAATAATTAAGGTCGAATCTGTCATTGAAAGCTTATGGTGTCTGTCGAATGTTCTAAGAAGATTCGACAGAGCAGCTAAACTGATTCTACATAGAGAGAAAAGATTCGACATTATAGAGACAATAGCAAAAAAGGTTGAATGTGCCTAACCTTAGCTCTATTAGTCCAAGATTATTCGACATAGAGAGAAAATATTCGACATGAAGATTCGAAGAAGCAGTCACCGCAATCGTACATTTCCGGTCGAATGCTCCGCCTACAAGCTATAGTAGAATTCTAATGTTGTATGACATTAGTAATAATTATATTTATTAATTATTATTACTAGTCAACCAACATTAGAATTCTTCTATAGCCTATGGGCAGAGCATTTGACTATAAATGTCCGCTCGCTGCGACTGCTTCGTCGAATCTTCATGTCAAATCTTTTCTCTCTATGTCGAATAATCTTGGACTAATAGAGCTAAGGTTAGGCACAATCGACCACAGGTTTGATGGACACAGATCACTATTGTCAGCGTCATTTAGAATCTCCTATCTACATTGAACTATTGTCGCAACGAGAAAGGAAAATAAAGCATTTGTTTATGTTGGATCTTTCGGTTTTCGGATTCTGCACGTTCGTTATCGTTTGTTAAAATGATATCGAAAATACCCTAAATTCAGACGAAAATGAACATGTCTACTTTATAATAGTTAAGAATGCTTAAAATATTTATTACTTGTGGCTCCTCTAACGACCAATTAATTTAACTACCTGGTCATTGGAACGGAAGCTGGTTGTTATGTGAGGAGAGACTGTATTGGGTTTATTTCTTCGTATTTACAAACAGAAGGAATTTCTAAGTACTGGGTAATAACAAGGAATAACTCATATATATTTTTTTTTCTTTTCTAGGATCTTTAGAAGCCTTAACATGTACCAAGTGGGACGCAATTACTACAGTCCTTCCAATCCAGTGGCAATTCCTCAGCACAAGTACTACATTAATAATTACTACAATTATCACAGTTCTTTGCATATTAAGAGCAAAAATCAGGCAATGTGTATAAATTAAACCAAGCTTAATGTTGCATTTCAGGCTGATAGCTTAATACAAAGTAGAAATATACCTATATGCTCACAGCCTTTGATGATGAACAGTGAAGTGGCAACACCACAATGGTTGTTTCTCTCCTGTCACCCTGTTCCTTGACATCACATGCTTGTATGCAGAGCACTTCATTGGCCTCAAGTGCTGCCCTTACCTCTCCCAATGTGGGTTCTAATGTAGAGAGGATTACAAGAGGCTAATGAAGTCACATTCAGATATTTGGACTAGTTGAACTTGAAAAACTTTTTATTTTTAATTTAGTTTTTTTGAAAAGGAAATACATAATTGTACTTTTTTTTATATCTACCTGTCTATAGTCTAGCTTTAAGCCCTGGTTCACAATAATGCTACTTCACTTGAAGTAGCATGATATTAATTTAAAGGTTGAATATAATACAATTTTATATATAAAAATATAAATATATATATTAAAAACTGTGATTTTCGGTTTCGGTTTTCGGCTAAGGGCATCCTGCATTTCCGGTACCAACATTTCCATTCAGTGCACACCTAATTTCACGCCATGCAGGGTTTATATATCTCAGTCGTACAGTACAGACTGAGTATTTATAGGGGTTATAGGCTCTTACCTTCAGGTGACTTTTCACTGGCAGAGCTTTTGAGGACAGACCCTCCTGAGCACCTGGACCACCCTCTAAGGCACGCGGAACGGGAATTCACAATGTCCAATCCTGAATGCAGCAGAAGACCCAATGTACCTGAGTTATTGAATTATTCATTATGTGCCCCGTAATGTACTCTAATGCCATGTACACATGAGCGGAAATTCTGCCAGCAAAAGTTCGATGAGAGCTTTTGGTCGGATATTGCGACAGTGTGTATGCTCCATCGGACTTTTGCTGGCAGAATTCCAGCCAGCAAAATATTGAGAGCATGTTCTCTATTTTTCGGTCTGAAAAAGTTCCTATCTGAAAATGAGATCGTCTGTATGCAATTCGGATGCACGAAAAATCCTGCATGCTCGAAAACAATTCAACGTATGCTCAGAAGCATTGAACTTCATTTTACTCGGCTCGTCGTAGTGTTGTACGTCACCGCGTTCTTGACGGTCGAAAGTTCAGAGAACTTTAGTGTGACCGTGTGTATGCAAGACAAGCTTGAGCGGAATTCCCTCGGAAAAACAATACAAGATTTTTCCAACTGAAATTCCACTCGCATGTACGGGGCATTAGAAAAATTATTTTACAGTAAGCCAAAGATGCATTTTTTTCTTATATGTACATGCATGGATGTGCCCATGTTCTAACTTGGTACTTTTGGAATGTTTGAAAAAAAAAAAAATAAAAAATAAATAAACGTATAAGCCAGAATTCTTCTTTAGTGATTGTTTGGTCTTTGTTCAAGGCAAACATAGATAAATTGCTGAAAGCTCTCTTAGAAAAACATTCTTTATACATTAAAAATGAATGGTGAAGTATAACAATTTCTTAATACTGTATAAAGAGAGAACTTTCATGTTTGATTTTCTGCGGACTGGACTGTGTAGAAACCTAATGCCTGACATGTGCAAAAGTAAGTACACCCAATGTAAATTCTTAATATTTTAACATATTTGAAAATGCAAACATGAGGTCTTGATTCAGATAATGGCTACAGATAAAGGTGATTTTTTGAACATAACAAAGTTATGAGTTCCGGCCTGGGTGAAAAAAATTCAAAGGCAGTAGCTACAAATACTGTAGCTGCTAACTTTTAATATACGGACACTTACCTGTCCAGGGAGCCCACGATGTTGGCACCCAAAGCCCACCCCTCCATTGCCTCCTGGTGGAGGCACCGGCATCCTAACTGAGGGAAACAGGAAGTGAAGCTTTGCGTGAGTCGCACTGCACTTTCTGAATGGTCCTGCTGTCTTTTGGGAGGAGGAGGGGTGGAAGTTTCGTAGATCGCCGCACAAAGATGGTGCGATTTTATCAGGTATGCGCTCCCACCAAAAGGTGCCAAATGTAGCAGGGGAGGGTGCGAACAAGCAGAGCCTCCACTTTTGGGTGAAACTCCACTTTAACAGGAAAAGCTGAATGCGCCACTTAAAATCTATAAAATTAGAATCAGGTATTCCAGACTAGGTGCCCAGGATGTGCTTGATTTGATGCCCAGGGTGTAGTTAATTTTGCACCATTACATCTATTGATATTTTTGGTAAATACATATTTGAAAAGCCAGGTTTTTCTTGTGTTCCTATTCCGGTATATAACCTTTATCTCTAGGCATTGTCTGAATAAATACTAGATGTTTGTCTGTGTAAATATGTTGAAAAAGTCAACATTTACTGCTGGGTGTAGGGGTGCGCTTAAAGAGTAACTCCACTTTTATTGAAAAAAAAAAAAAAAAAAAAAAAATTCCTTCTAGGTGAACAATGTACATTGCAAGGATTTTATCAAACTTCGTTGCAGATTCCTGCCTGATTCTACTCTGAAGATAAAACTGTTTGTTGTGCAAAGAACCAAATATGAAACTTTTTTTGCAGCTGATGCCTAAAATTGTGTATCTTTAGGCAGAATTCTGGGTAAATCAGTGAGCCAATCACACAAGCAGGAAACTACATTTCTGGGGAAGTTCTGTACATTGACTGTTCAGAAAAGCCCCAGGTTGCCGCATTGCATTTTACATAAAATTACAGTAGCTGCAGTTTGAAAAGGAAAGATAATTTTTAATAACATCCGAATAAAATATAACTTGTAACAGTTACATATGATATTTTATTTGCTATTTTATTTTTCTCATGAAAGTGAAGTTACTCTTTAATTTCTCACATGAATGTAGCTCACCTGCAATCTGCTATAATGACTTTAAAGAGGAAGAACTTAGCATGGGTTTTATTTGTTGCCATAATGCAGGACAGAATGGGGTTGCTTTACTAAAACTGGTAGTTTGAAAATAATACTTGGAAGCTGATTAAATCAGATTCTAACTTTACATCGCAATTTACAGCCAATGGTTGCTATGCAGCAGATTTTTATTCTCCAGCTGCTCTAGCGTTGCACCCATGTTGTTTTTCAAAAGAGACTTTTTCTGGTTTGTCGTCCTCATTGTCTTTTTTTATTTCTGTCATCAGGCTGATGCTGTGGCCTGGATTTTCAATATCCATCATGCATCTGGAAAATCAGTTAACTCTGAGTGCAGATATCAGCCACAAAGTCCTGCGTGATGAAACTGTCCTGAATTTCATGAATGACCTTTACTCAAAGGTACCGGAAGAAAGGTTCACCGAGGCCTGCGAAAAAGAGTTCCTGGGGATGGTTGTGTTAACCAGGTACTGAATATTGGATTTTGGGAATTGTTCATTTCACAGTGCAAGGCCTTTTCCCCCACACTGAATAGTGACCATATTTATGTAACGATTTTATGCTGTCTTTGCGCACTGTTCTGTAGGTTCACCTGTTAACCACTTGCCGCCTACCATATAGCAAATTGACGGGTGCAAAGTGGTTCTGATATCCTGGTGGACGTCATATGACGTGATCAAGATAACAAGTCGTTGCGCGGCCCCCGGGGGGGGGGGGGCATTGCAGCGATTATAGTTGCGGCGTGTCACTCTGACACACCGCAACTCCAAGAACAAATAGATTTGGTGCCCGGATCTACCTAATTTAGTTATAGTTAATACATATTAATTTAGTTAATCAGCAGCTTAATTCTAAACTGAAATCAGTCAGAAACAGTGACTCCCCCGGTCTTGAAGCATATCAGAACAAACAGGGAGAAGACAATCAAAATAATTCCCCCAAGAAGAACGGCGGGAGACCTGTTGCTTAATTATATAATACATTTTAATAGTAGAAAAAAATATATGAAACCACTTAAAAAATTTCTATAGCGAAGAGAGATCACATAGGCAAACCACAGACAATTAAAAAAGACAGCGTTGTCTATTTAAAAAGGGGAAGTGCAGCTGCACATACACTTTCACACACCTCACCACACTATATCCACAGGCACTCCAATGGTTACAACCTTAAAGCGGTTCTGCACACAATAATTTTTTTTTTTTCTTCTCCTGTTTAAAAGTATTTTAAGTAAAACGTTAAGCTCACCTTTTCTGTGTCTGTCTTGTATCCATGTCCGTTTTGTCCCGAAATCTGCACTTTGAAAATAAAAACAGCTTAATTTCCATTTTGCTTGTGGGCATTTGAAGCCCACAAGCAATCACTTCCTTGTTCCCATTCCAGGCCTTGCTGGTTCCCACGCATGCGCACTGACAACAGCGCCGAGCAGCGTAAAAACCACTATGTTGCCATAACAACGGGTGGCGTCCGTGAAATCACGCAAGATTTTGCGTCGGCTGCCCGCCCTGACTCCTGGGGTGAATGACACCAGATCCCAGGAGACAGTATGGCAATCAAAGGAAGTGATGCGGATCCCCGCACAAACCCCGCCCACACCCGCAGAGACGGAGGAATGGGTGCATAGACCGGCAGCAATTACAAGGTAAAAATGTAGCACTCTTTGCCAGATTTGGAAGGCAATGAGATTTAGGCAAAAAAGTGTGTGCAGAACCGCTTTAATCAAGCAATTATGCAAAGGGGCATATGACTTTGAACCATATGTGGGTGGTGTACACGTGCGATCAAACAGAGCTGAGTAGAGAATTTATCATTTAGCAAAACCTAGAATAGCGTAGTAATGCATTGTTTTAAACTCATTGAACAGTTCCACAGATAGCAGTTCATAGGTTAGCTTTGTTTCACAGATCAGTCTGGCAGCACAGTGTGATATTCATTAAGCACATAAGCACATAGGAATCAGGCATTAGTAAGCGTATTGGTATATCCTTAGTTCAGCGAAGTACAGTGGATAAAGCAGGGGAAGCAAAGCAGGAGCAGAGCAAAAGCAGAACGTCACATGTAATTTAAGACTGTATTCATTGCGTTCTTATGTCAGTCTTTGACATCGAAGCCGCCACGCCCACAATGCCACATGTTGGTTTGCGCAGCCGAGCTGCCTTGCCTCAGTATATATACGGAAGGCTGTCAGCAAGTGGTTAAATAGGCTATCCCGCCTGCAGTCTGTCATGAATGCTGCTGCCCGACTCATCCACCTTTAAAAAACGCTCAGTGTCTGCTACCCCTCTCTGCCAATCCCTCCATTGGCTTCTGCACACCCAACTAATTAAATTCAAAATACTAACAATAACTTACAAAGCCATCCACAACTCTGCCCCCAGCTGTATAATAATAATAGTACAGTAGTACTCTTATCTTAAGTCCACATGGTGGCACACTGCACAATATAGCCTGATGTGGAGGAAGTGGTGATGCTGGCTGTCATCCAACCTGGCAAACTGGTAACATCTAGTGGAGAGGACTTTCTGCTGGTGATATAACCGTGCCAGATTGAAGGTGAGTATTAAAACAAATGCGTTTTTTTATTTAGAAAAGTTTTGGGCTGCTTTTTTTTTTTTTAGTCTGAAACAGTTTTACCTACTTTACACTATTTTGCATAAGTACAACTATAGTAGTTGATGTAAAGCTTTGGCGAAATAGAAACAAACATTTCCTAGTGCCTCAGATAGGTAATGGCACAGCTGAAAGGACCAGAAATCCCTCCTCCCTTTTTTGTTATATGAAGGCAACCTTTGACGGCAGGTTTTCAGCATTATAATGACTAGCACTAGGCAATTCTGGTCTCTGGACCTGTAGCCAGTTATTTTTTTTTTTTTTCACTGCACTGAAAGATCGAATGTTTCCTACAAAAGATCTGTTATCTGTCAACTCACATCTATACCATGCAGCCGAAAGTTTTCCTCTTTTAAAAACTGGTTTGGAGAACAGATGGGATTAAAGATGTTGAAAAAATAAGTGCTCATATCGCAAACTATATTATCTATTAATATATCATAATATTATCTTAATCATACAATAGAGGACACAGGCTGAGTATAAATAGACCCTGGTTTATAGGCTTGTACCTTCTAGTTACAAAAGCAAGCTTTTGTGGACGCACTGCCTGAGAGTCGGTCAGTTTGTTGGTAGTGTCTTAGGTTGATGTACCTTTTACCTTGTGGAGAAATGACTCTTATCTTTACTACCTTATTATATTATCTTCGGATTCTTCAACGCTTCATTGTCTTTTAATACAATGGAAGCAGTGCATCCGGATTGGTTCCACACTTGGTAAAACCCCGGGAGCCATATCCATACTAGAGGTAGCCCGATATGGGGTTTTCTCTGTGGCTGATATTTTAAGCCAATTGTTATTTTTTTAGCAGGTGGCACTGGTTGCCACTGATTGGCACTGGCAGGTGGCACTGATTAGCACTGGCAGGTGGCACTGGTTGGCACTGATTGGCACTGGCAGGTGTCACTGATTGGCACTGGCAGGTGACATTGGTTGGCATTGGCAGGTGGCACTGGCAGGTGGCATTGATTGGCACTGGCAGGTGTCACTGTTTGGCACTGGCGATTGGCACTGACAGGTGGCACTGGTTGGCACTGGCAGGTGGCACTGGCAGCTGGCACTGGTTGACACTGGCAGGTCGCACTGGCAGGTTTCACACTGAGCCGATTTGTCAGGTTCAGTTACACTATCAGTAACTGAATGCAGAGACCAGCTGTCAAAATTCAGCGTGATGTTGGAGGTGGACGGGGCCCTGCAACTATCAAACACCAGCCAATGATTGGGCTACTTAAGAAAGTGGGCGGGGCCACATACACGTCGCGACCTGCCCAGATCCCATCCCATTGGCTGGTGTTTGATAGCTGCTGGGTCCTGCCCACCCTGGGTCCCGCCCAACCCCGACATCACGCTGAATTCTGACATCTCCTCTCTCTGCATTCAGTTGCAAATCAGTTTCACACACTGAGCACAGAGCCACTCAGTGTGTGAAACTGTCAGTGGAGTGTGGGGAAGGGAGGTAATCGGTCGAATTTGCACAAAATGTGCACAAAAAAATCGGCCGATGACGATTACTTAAAGGCCAAATATCGGCCGATATATCGATATACCAAGTGTGGAACCAATCCGGTCCAATTCAGTCATCACACAATTCCCGTCGTAAAATCCGATTATGTGTACGAAGCTTTACTGGCCAGATCATGAGATCCCAAAAAAAAAGCCAAAAAAAGGAAACTAATGCAACCTTCACATCTAAGAATTGGTAAGCTGCAATATAATAAATGTTTGCTTTTGGATTTAATACTAATCACCCAGAAAATGTTTTAAAAGTACATTCATTCTTTGAACTTGTATGGACATTTTTAAATTAATTTTACTGACATTCACTTTTCTTTAGGTACAACAATAAAACTTATAGAGTTGATGACATTGATTGGAACACCAAGCCATCAGACGCATTCCGAAAGAAGGACGGCAGTGAGATTACTTATGTGGACTATTATAAACAGGTACACAATACTCATGTTTAGGAGCTTTAGTGTACATGACGCATAATTCATAATAAATGCTTGAGGTGGGCAGGGGTCCTCCTAATCATACTAATCAGTCACCTAATCATACTAATCAGTCACATGTGGAGGAATTCATAAAATATGACCTGTGGCTAATTATCTTCAGCGGCATGTCATGTCTAAGGAGGTTATGAGGAAATAATAATAATAAAAAAAAAGAAAAATCTACCACGATGCTGTTGTAATCCCATGATAAATCTGAATTTACTACCATGAAACTGTCTGCATAGAGAGTACATTAAAGGAGAAGTATAGACAAAGCTTGTATGGCTGTACTTCTCCTATTGATCACAGGAGTGCAGTTCGATTTCCACTCCTGTGACCCATTTTTAGCAGAGAGCGGGCTGAAGTCTGCTCTCTGCTGACGTCATGGATTTCAGTCCAGGCACTGACGTCATCCCGACCACGAAGTCGGGATCTGCCACGGGCATGGACTGACACGCGTGTCAGCCTCTCCGCGAGCTGCTGAGAGCCTGAGACACCCATTCCGGCCCCTCCACAGCCCAGTGCTTCAATGAGCGGGGAGTGAGCAGAGAGCGGTGACTGACAGTCAGCAGTTCTCTGCTCACGGAGCTGGGAAAAATGAGCGAACGGCAGTGTTCGATCGCTTGGTTCTCAGTGTAGAGGTGAACCGATGCTACATCCAACGAGGTTAGTATGAATCTCAAAAAAAAAATTCCTTTACTTCTATTTTATCCACTTCCCGCCCGACGGAGGTTCAGTTATGTCGTCCAGCAGGATAAGCCGCGATCACATGCCCTAGGGGGTGCCCAGCAATTGGTGGTGTGTCAGTCTGACACACCGCATCACCGATCTCGGTAAAGGGCCTCTTGTCCAATCACGGCTGATCACCATGTAAACAGGAAGAGACGTTTATCATCTTTTCCTTACTCGCGTCTGTCAGACACGAGTAGAGCTGATAAGCAGCTCTCCTGATGGGGGGGGTCTGTGCTGATTGTTTATCAGCGAAGCGCCCCCCCCCCATGCGGATGCCCGCTCCGGACCACCAGGATGCCGCCAGGACCACCAGGGATGGCCACCACATAGGACCACCAGGTATGCCACCCTAGACCACCAGGGATATGCCCAGGGCTTTTTTTCAGCAGGAACGCAGTTCCGGCACCTCCAGCACTGACTGTATGTAATGGTAAGGGGTGCTGGGGTGTGCTGCATGGTCTATTGATGCTGGTTGCTGGGGGATCTATTCTAGATGGAGGGGATCTATTTTTGCAGGTGGGGTCTATTGTTGCTGGTAGGGAGCTATTGTTGCTGGGGCTGGGTCTTATATTACTTGGGGGTCAGTTATTCCTGGGAGAGATCTACTTTTGAGGGATGGGTCTATTGTTGCTGGCTGCTGGAGTCTATTGATGCTGGCTGTGGGAAGATCTTTTGTTGCTGCTGGGGGCATTCTGTTTCAGGTGGTCCATTGTTGTTGGGGTGGGGGGGGGGGCTATTTTTACTGGCTACAGTGGACCTATTTTACTGCTTTTTCTGTTATCATTAACACATTCCATACAAATTACTGATCAGCACAAAATACTTGGTTCTGTATTCTCTAAAAGGGCAGTATGGGAGGTGTCTAGGGGGTGGAACCAAGAAACGGTGCTCGGAGGTGGGTAGGGGCAGAGAAAAGGAGGAGTTCTTGCACCTTTTCTCTGAGAAAAAAGCCCTGGATATGCCAATCAGTGCCCATTAAAAATGCCTGCCACATTGATTGCTTTGCGCAAAAGCTATAGCGTCTACAAACTATGGAAAAGATTTATGGCATTTTTATTTAAATTTTTTTACTAGTAATGTCTTTGATCTGCGATTTATAGCAGTACTGCGACATTGCAGCAGACAGATTGGACACCTTTGACACATTTTTGGGACCATTGACATTTATACAGCGATCGGTGCTATAAAAATGCACTGATTACTGTGTAAATGTCACTGGCAGGGAAGGGGTTAACACTAGGGGTAATCAAGGGGTTAAATGTGTTCCCTAGTTAGTGTTTCTAACTGTTGGGGGGGGGGTGGGACTGACTGGGGGAGGAACAGGTCATTGTTCCTACTTACTAGGAACAAATGATCTGTCTCCTCTCCCCTGACAGAACAGGGATTTGTGTGCTTACACACACAAATCCCTGTTCTAGCTCTCGTTCCCGCAATAGCGGGTGGCTTGCGGCTATTGTGCCCGCCGGCCACAAGCATCAGGTCCCCCACCGTGCAAGTGGTTAAAAGAGAAGTATTTTTTTTATATTCATACTTACCTAGGTGGATGCAGCATCAGACCGATGCCGCAGGTGTCCCCCAGCATCTCTGCACTGAGAACCGAGCCACTAAACACCGCTGATGGCTCGGTTCTCTCACCTCCCCGAGTGGAGAAATGCTGCCTGTCAGCATCTCTCCTGCTCTGATCCTCCGCGCTCATTGAAGCACTGAGCTGTGGAGGGGCGGGAGCAGCCGTCTCAGCAGATCGCGGAGACTGCCATCAGTCAAGGCAGCTGGCGGATCCAGACTTCGGAAGTCGGGATGACACGCTGCCTCGACTAATAGCAGTGATGTCACCGAAGAGCGGACTTCAGACCACTCTCTGCTGAAAACGGGTCACAGGAGTGCAAAACAAATTGCCCTCCTGTGACCCAGAGGAGAAGCCCAACCTAAAAAGCTCAGGCTGGACTTCTCCTTTAATTGAGTTATTCATTACGTGGTGGTCTATTTATAAATGTTTTCACATAGGATTCATACATCTCTCACCCACACATTTCTAATTGTATTCAATTTGAAAAATGTGTGAATCTGGGGTGAAGGTAGTGTTAAAACAGCCAGGGAACTAAAGGAAAGGACAGCAATGACACCATACAAATTTTATTTTTTGCAGGGGCTGTAAACTGCTGTGAAGTATAATGGTAGAATATACGTACGTGAAATAATCTGAATGTATTGGGCTTTGTCTTCTTTCTTTCCAGCAATACAATCTAGAGCTGACTGATTTATTCCAACCCATGCTGGTCAGTACCATGAAAGTGAAGAAGGATGCAACTGATGCTCCCCGCGCTGTGCACCTGATTCCAGAACTGTGCTACCTCACTGGTATCGACCATCATTAGATTAAATGTATTGCTCTTGTTTCCAGGCTGCAGAGGGTAGAAAAGAAAGGGGAACTTTTAAGTGGATACCAAGGTCACTGTAAACTTATTTTGGGCTGGGTGATTGTTGACAAGTTTAATCTTATGCTGACCTTTTTATCACTTCAGGACTTTCTTTTGGAGTGTTTGGTTTCCTCAATGCTGCAGCTAATTTATGTCTTCAAGTTTAGACCAATCAAGGATTATTTTATTGGTCTAATACACTGTTTTCTATATCAAAAAGACTTAAAGCAGTAATAAACCAAAACGTTAAACATATTATATTGCAGATTATCAGTTTTTAGATGTGACTGCTGCATTTTCTTTTTTAGGCTTTCTTTCTTTTATTTTCATCTGGTGATCCAGCCAGTAGTAGGTCTGTTGTTTTTAAAAAGACCAAGCTCTCTTGCAGACTGTATCATTTTATAGGGTTGACAAAACCATTTAACACAGGCACGGGTGCTTACAATTACATAGTTACATAGTTAGCCTGGTTGAAAAAAAGACACAAGTTCATCTAGTTCAACCAATTAAAGGGGGGGAAAAAAATTAATACAATCCTATATACAGAATCCTATACCCACAGTTGATCCCAGAGGAAGGCAAAAAATAACAGCAAAGCATGATCCAATTTGCTCCAGCGGGGGGGGGGGGGGGGTTTGATCCTTCCTGATCCCCCCAAGAGGCAATGATCAGCTGTTATTTATTTATGTAAAACTTCTATGCCAAAAGGATTTTTTTTTTATGGAACTGAATTTAATGTGTGAGCTAGTTTGGCTTCCACTTGTTAATGTATTTAAATCTGCTAGTACATAATATACTACCTCCTGAGACTGGCAATGTTACTGTCTTTTGTTCCCCCTGTTCTCCTTCATTCAGAGTGGGAAGCACTCTAATGCCGCGTACACACGGTCAGATTTTCCGATGGCAAATGTGCGATCGGAGCTTGTTGTCGTAAATTCCGACCGTGTGTAGGCTCCATCGGACAGTTTCCATTGGAAATTTTCATTGCACAAAATTTGAGATCTGGTTCTCAAATTTTCCGACAACAAAACCTGTTCTCGTAAATTCCGATCGTGTGTAGACAATTCCGACGCACAAAGTGCTACGCATGTTCAGAATCAAGCAGAAGAGCAGCACTGGCTATTGATCTTCATTATTCTCAGGCTCATCATACGTGTTGTACGTCACCATGTTCTTCAGGTTCGCAATTTCCGACCAACTTTACCAACTTTGTGTGGCCGTGTGTATGCAAGACAAGTTTGAGCCGAAAAAACATGGGATTTTGTTGTCGGAATGTCCGATTGTGTGTACACGGCATTATACAGGAAGTTTGGTACTAGCCAGATAACCAGGTAAAAAGAAAAGGAAACAAAGCCGAAAAAAGAAAACAAATACAGTCACCATATCTAATAATTGGTAAGTTGAAATATATTACATTTTTGGTTTTGGGTTTAATATGGTTTAAATATATTGTTTGATCTAAAGGAAGTTAAAACAGCAATGGTCTTTTCAGGGGGGCAGAAGCGGAAACTCCAGAAGATCTTGTCTTTGAAATCCTGTCGAGTTATCTGTAGATGGCATATTGAACCTACCAGCATGCACTCAGTGTTGAAATAATAATCAGTTGGTGCTGTACAAAAACATTTAACACTGAACTCCAGGAATGATATGTATTACGTACTTACGTACATCCAGATTGGCAGAGTGTATGTATGCATTTCTCATCATGTATTTCCTGCTCGTGAAGGTTAAAATCACTGTAGTAGTGCTACTACAGTGATAGCCGCAATTTTGCTTGTCCTGTTTGGGTTCTGTGCGAGCGACTTCTGTACACCTAATACAGGGTCACTCGCCTGGCACTACCACCATTAATAGAACACCTTGTATTTTTTTCCCCCAATGAATACAAGGCGTTTTCTGATTGGATGAGGTATAGAGGAGGACAGTGACGTCACCCTCACACAAAACCCCAGCAGGACCCAGAAGATCATGGCTGCTGCTAAAGTGATGCAGTACAGATGATTCCTGGAGAACAGATTTAACTGTGAAAAGAGAATCTGTTGTAAGAACTATATACAATGTTTGTTTTACTAGTAAACAATACAATGAGCAACCCATTGCATTACTGTCACTGAGCGTTATGGGTTTTCTGTGAAGAGTGTAGTAAACCATGATTTTAGTTTTAAGTAAAAAAAAAAAAAAAAAAAATAATTATCGTAGTTGGTTTTTAAACTTTTGATGTATATAGAGAATTAATCTGGAACTTCTTACAAATAGCTAAAGCAGTAAATTGTCAAATGCATCCAGAAAACTTTACAACTGTTCTAAAGTCAGAAATTCTGTTCAGTTCACATTAATCATTGACTTGTATGGGATTATTCAGAATGTGATGGCAGCATCCTACAGACCAAGGGGAGTGGGCACTGACAGATTCCCGGCAGTGAAGAGAGCAGGAAAGTGTAGAGTGAGGAGAGGAAAGAGATCTGAGAGAAATAGATGGAGACATTAATGGTGCTGAGGGGTAATGTAATCAGTGTGATTAAATGTCTTCCAAGCATAAATAATATTACAGTGGGTAGGACTAGAAAATTTTCAATAAATTAAAATTGCTAAAAATATACATTCCCACAATACAAGATTATTGGAAACAAGCTGTTCTAAAGTTTTACTAAACCCACAACAGTAAAATCAGTCTGTATATGCAGTAAAGCATGCTTGTTCTACTCTTATAATCAAAATTGGTGCTGCCTTCCTGAAGAAACAGTGTTAGTATCCCTTTAAATCTTCATAAACATCATACAATTAAAACAGTGTCCTAAAAGTTAAATCAAAATCGACTTGATATAAACGGTGATCATTCAGTTCTTAAAATGGTTGTAAACCCATTACAACCACTTTAACCTACAGGTAAGCCTAGATTAAGGCTTACCTGTAGGTGCAAGAATGATCTCCCAAACCTAAAGAGTTGGTATACCACAACGAAACGCGTCAGGATTATATAGATGCATGATGTCCATACAGATTATTTTATGTCTCTTATTTTGTTTTACTCCAGACTTTTTAACATCATTCAGCCCTTCCAGTGGCCCATGTTGTGCAGGACTTGCTTTTACTTCATGTTATGCCTATTACTAGTGTCAGGAATGGTGCTATTACCTGGATCGCCTGCTGGTGTCACTGTTTCCTTTGGCATCAAAGGGTGCAGTTCTGGTGGCCACCAGCAGGGGTCTCCCAGCCGATGGACATTGTCAGGAATGGTGTTATTACCTGGATCGCCTGGTGGTGTCACTACTTCCTTCAACATCAAAGGGTGCAGTTCTGGTGGCCACCAGCGGGGGTCTCCCAGCAGATGGACATGCCAGGAATCAGGCTACACCTGTTGTGGATTTGCTGGGTATATAAGCCTGTCCTTCACTGAGGTTCAGTGCTTCAGTATTCCTTTCTGTAGCCCTGTCTTGCCTGTCTGAAACCTGATCCTGGACCTGAAACCTGTACCTGAAACCTGTACCTGTAACCTGACCCGTTATCTGCTTCCTGCCCTGTCCTGGATGTTGTCCCCCTTACCTGGTTCCTGAGACCCGTCCCCTGTCTCCTGCCTTGATGTTCCCTTGCTTCCTGTTTCCCCCTTGGTCTCTCCTCCCTGCCTTGTATATATATATATATATATGTTCCATTTCCTTGAAGTGTATAGTTAGTTAGTTAGATTAGGGCTTGGGGGTTTGCAGTGTTATTTGTGTTCTTGCTTGTTTGTGGTTGCTGTGTTTATGTGTGTCTTTATTATTAATAAATATATCTTTATCACTACCTTTTGGAGCCTGATTCCTTTAGTGCAGCCCATCGATCTGTTCACTTGTGTTGGATGCCTGTGTTTAGGCTCCATCCCTAACAGAATACTGAAGCCATACTAACAGATCGGCTGCACTTGGGAATTGGGTCTGGACACTTGCTTTTGTCAAGGAAGATGCAGCTGGAAGATATTTTGTATCTTTCACTCCTGGCATTGGAAGAAAGAGATCTTTGTTATCAGACTTTGGGTGGCTATACTAGGGAGCAACTACTGGAGTGCAACCGTATAGCCCATGCTTTTGTTGATCAGGGCCATTTTCTTTTTGAGGACGTGCAGCCCCTGATCCAGATTTGTGCCGAGCTGGCCCTGCCCTGTATTCCTGAGGGCCGTGATGATTTCACTCCCCCTTTTGATATGAATCAGGTTGTATCCCTAGTATGGCTTTTTGAAGATGATCCCGACGACTTTTTTGAGCACTACTCTGGCTGTTCCCCACAGGTGATTTCTGAATGCATTGTGTCTGCGCAGTCTTTTGTTAGACAGGGAAACTTGAATTCACAATTTGTACAACCCATACTTTCAGCATGGTCTGGCATGATGCAATTAGCCCCAGCCAAACAAACCACTTCTGCCATCAGACACCAGCCTACCCAAATGTATGTTTCCCCATCACCCATACCAAACCCAGTTGCCACCCAGTATACACTGCTCCCAACCAAATATTCATATCCGGTCTCTTCTCCCTGTACCTATCCTGCATTTAACCCCCCTGCCTCTTCTCAGCTGCCTACAAATCCACAAATGTATGTTTCCCCATCACCCATGCCAAACTCAGTTGCCACCCAGTATACATTGCTCCCAACCAAATATTCATATCCGGTCTCCTCTCCCTGTACCTATCCTGCATACAACTCCCCTACCTCTTCTCTGCCAAATCCCAACACTCCTTTCCTGTCTGCTGCACCCCCAACCTACAAAGCTTCAGCGACCAAGTCAAAGAAAAAACAAAAGTTCTTCCCGACCAAAACGATCCTGCCAGTAACCCAATCTGCCTCCACACCCACTAATCTGTCCCAGCCTGAAGCGCCAGAGTTCCAGCCGGAGGTGCCAGCAATCCAGCCTGAAGAGCCAGTACTAGCCTTCCAGCCTGATGTCCTGGTGCCAGCCCTCCAGCCTGATGTTCCAGCCTTCCAGCCTGATGTCCTAGCCTTCCAGCCTGATGTCCCAGCCTTCCAGTCTGATGTCCTGGTGCCAGCCCTCCAGCCTGACGTTCCAGCCTTCCAGTCTGGTGTCCTAGCCTTCCAGCCTGATGTCCCAGCCTTCCAGTCTGATGTTCCGATGCCAGCCTTCCAGCCTGATGTTCCAGCCCTCAAGCCTGATGTCCCAGCCTTCCAGTCTGATGTCCTGGTGCCGGCCTTCCAGCCTGATGTCTCAGCTTCCCAGTCTGATGTCCTGCTGCCAGTTTTCCAGTCTGATGACCCGCTGCCAGTTTTCCAGTCTGATGACCCGCTGCCAGTTTTCCAGTCTGATGACCCGCTGCCAGTTTTCCAGTCTGATGACCCGCTGCCAGTTTTCCAGTCTGATGACCCGCTGCCAGTTTTCCAGTCTGATGACCCGCTGCCAGTTTTCCAGTCTGATCCGCTGCCAGTTTTCCAGTCTGATGACCCGCTGCCAGTTTTCCAATCTGATGACCCGCTGCCAGTTTTCCAGTCTGCTGACCCGCTGCCAGCCCTCCATTTTGATGTGCCCGCTGCCCAGCTTGATGTGCCCGTGTCTGCTGCCCAGCTTGATGTGCCTGTGCCCGCTGCCCAGCTTGATGTGCCCGTGCCCGCTGCCCAGCTTGATGTGCCTGTGCCCGCTGCCCAGCTTGATGTGCCCGTGCCCGCTGCCCAGCTTGATGTGCCCGCTGCCCAGCTTGATGTGCCCGCTGCCCAGCTTGATGTGCCCGCTGCCCAGCTTGATGTGCCCGCTGCCCAGCTTGATGTGCCCGTGCCCGCTGCCCAGCTTGATGTGCCCGTGCCTGCTGCCAAGCCTGATGTGCCCGTGCCTGCTGCCAAGCCTGATGTGCCCGCGCCTGCTGCCCAGCCTGATGAGCCACTGTCTGCTGCCCAGCCTGAGGTGTTCCTGTCTGCTGCCCAGCCTGAGGTGTTCCTGTCTGCTGCCCAGCCTGATGAGTTCCTGTCTGCTGCCCAGCCTGATGAGTTCCTGTCTGCTGCCCAGCCTGATGAGTTCCTGTCTGCTGCCCAGCCTGATGAGTTCCTGTCTGCTGCCCAGCCTGATGAGTTCCTGTCTGCTGCCCAGCCTGATGAGTTCCTGTCTGCTGCCCAGCCTGATGAGTTCCTGTCTGCTGCCCAGCCTGATGAGTTCCTGTCTGCTGCCCAGCCTGATGAGTTCCTGTCTGCTGCCCAGCCTGATGAGTTCCTGTCTGCTGCCCAGCCTGATGAGTTCCTGTCTGCTGCCCAGCCTGATGAGTTCCTGTCTGCTGCCCAGCCTGATGAGTTCCTGTCTGCTGCCCAGCCTGATGAGTTCCTGTCTGCTGCCCAGCCTGATGAGTTCCTGTCTGCTGCCCAGCCTGATGAGTTCCTGTCTGCTGCCCAGCCTGATGAGTTCCTGTCTGCTGCCCAGCCTGATGAGTTCCTGTCTGCTGCCCAGCCTGATGAGTTCCTGTCTGCTGCCCAGCCTGATGAGTTCCTGTCTGCTGCCCAGCCTGATGAGTTCCTGTCTGCTGCCCAGCCTGATGAGTTCCTGTCTGCTGCCCAGCCTGATGAGTTCCTGTCTGCTGCCCAGCCTGATGAGTTCCTGTCCGCTGCCCAGCCTGATGACCCGAAGCTCGCTGCCCAGCCTGATGACCTGGTGCCCGCTGCCCAGCCTGATGACCCGGAGCCTGCTGCCCTGTCTGTTTTTATTTCCAGATCTAAACTTCCAGACCCTGGTGGTGGGGTACATGTCCCATTGTCGGACTCGGGTGGCACGCCTCCTAGTAGGTTAAGAGACTCTGGCCAGAGAGCGCAAGGAGGTCTGCCGTCACAGAGAAGACTTTTTGGGACTCTTCCACTTTTACATGCACTGCCAGATCTAGGGCAGAATGGAGTGTCCAGAGGCCACTCCTTAGGGGGGGGGAACTGTCAGGAATGGTGCTATTACCTGGATCGCCTGCTGGTGTCACTGTTTCCTTTGGCATCAAAGGGTGCAGTTCTGGTGGCCACCAGCAGGGGTCTCCCAGCCGATGGACATTGTCAGGAATGGTGTTATTACCTGGATCGCCTGGTGGTGTCACTACTTCCTTCAACATCAAAGGGTGCAGTTCTGGTGGCCACCAGCGGGGGTCTCCCAGCAGATGGACATGCCAGGAATCAGGCTACACCTGTTGTGGATTTGCTGGGTATATAAGCCTGTCCTTCACTGAGGTTCAGTGCTTCAGTATTCCTTTCTGTAGCCCTGTCTTGCCTGTCTGAAACCTGATCCTGGACCTGAAACCTGTACCTGTAACCTGACCCGTTATCTGCTTCCTGCCCTGTCCTGGATGTTGTCCCCCTTACCTGGTTCCTGAGACCCGTCCCCTGTCTCCTGCCTTGATGTTCCCTTGCTTCCTGTTTCCCCCTTGGTCTCTCCTCCCTGCCTTGTATATATATATATATATATGTTCCATTTCCTTGAAGTGTATAGTTAGTTAGTTAGATTAGGGCTTGGGGGTTTGCAGTGTTATTTGTGTTCTTGCTTGTTTGTGGTTGCTGTGTTTATGTGTGTCTTTATTATTAATAAATATATCTTTATCACTACCTTTTGGAGCCTGATTCCTTTAGTGCAGCCCATCGATCTGTTCACTTGTGTTGGATGCCTGTGTTTAGGCTCCATCCCTAACAACTAGGGTGTTAATATTTATATGCAGTTTTCAGCATACCCTGCGTGTATGCAATTCTGTAAATGCACTTTGTGACATTCAATATGTTATATATGATTTTACATGGTATAATAAAATGTTCTTTGCCAAGACTGCTTTTGGTATACATCTCTCACTCCAATTCCCCCTTTTTTGTTGGAACCTATAAAAGCAACACTGTTTTATATCCTACTTGTTTACTTTATACAGTGATTGGCCTCATTTAAAGTGCTGCTGACCGCTTTTCCTTTTCTTTGTCAAAAATTTGGGATGGAGGTCAATTACTTTTGGCGCCCTGGACCACATCATTCTTTATCGCAATTTTTTTTTTCTTATTTGTTTTATTTTTTATTTTGACACTGTCCCTTTAAAAAAAATGTTTGGGTCACTTATTCCTAAAACAATGAATGTAAACATCCCTTGTAATAGAATAAAAATCATGACAGGACCTCTTAAATGTAAGATCAGGGGTCAAAAAGGCCTCCGATCTCAAATTTACACTAAAATGCAATAAAAAAATGAAAGGTAATTTTTTTACTTTTTTTTTTTGCAAAAAAATAAATAAAAAATTCCCCTTTAAGACCATTGAATATGCTGCAGAGACTACTTTTATCTGAAAGAGGACTGCCCGCCGATGAAGAGGATACCGGCGTTATGGCAGCTATCTGTCCTCTTCAAACAGCTGACTTAATATTTTGAAATAAAACCATGTTTACCATGGTGTAGCATCCCCTTTTTTTTGGCAACACTCTGTAAACGTCTGGAGACTGAGGAGATCAGTTGCTGGAGTTTTGGGAGCGGAATGATGCCCCATTCTTGCCTGATACTGCTCAACGATTCTGAATCTTCTTTGTTGTATTTTTAATTTCAAGATGTAGCAAATATTTTCAATTGGTGAAAGATCTAGGCTGCGGGCAGGCCAGCTAAGCTCCCAGACTCTTCTACTACAAAGTCATGCTGCTGTCACAGATGTAGTACATGGTTTAACATGGTCTTGCTGAAATTTTCAAGGCCTTCCCGTGAAAAATATGTTGTTTGGATGAGAGCATATGCTGCTCTTGAACCTTAATTTATCTTTCAGTAGTGATGGTGCCTTTCCAGATGTGAAAGCTGAAGGCTGCAGGTAAAATTTTGATTCATCAAATCGCAGAACAGTGTTCCACTTTGCAACACACCAATTTAAATGAGCTTTGGAACAAAGAATATGGCGGTGTTTCCAGATCATGTTCAGATGGCTTTTTCTTTGCATGATAGAGCTTTACTTTGCATTTTTAGATGGCACAGAGAACTGTGTTCCTCGACAGTGAGCCCGTGATGTCGCCCCCCCAAAGCCGATCCGTCCATCGGATCGAGTGCTGGTGCGGCCATCCTAACTAAGGGAAACAGGCAGTGGAGCCTTGCGGCTTCACTGCCCGTTTCCTGCTGCACTCAGATTTTTTACGGGTTGGTGAATCACTGCCCATCTTTACTTCTGAGACACTCAGGGACTACTAAATCAGGGTGTACAAACTGCAGCCCATGGGCCGCATGTGGCCCAGTACAGTTATGAATGCAGCCCATCACAAAATCATAAACTTTCTTAACTACTTCCCTACTGGGCAAATTCTCACCATTCTCTCCTACATGTAAAAATAATAATTTTTTTGCTAGAAAATTACTTAAAATCCCCAAACATTTTACATTTTTTAAGCAGAGGCCCTAGAGAATAAAATGCTAAGTTTTACATTTTTTATGCCACACTGTATTTGTACAGCGTTTTTTCAAATGCAAATGGCTTTTAGTGCACACAAACACAATATAATACCCAATTGTTTGGTAAAATAAAAAAGATGGTGTCACACCGTATAAAAAAATAACTAACATGTCACGCATTTGTTATGGGAATATTTCTGGTTGTGACTCTAAAAACAAAACTTAACTGCAATTGCAGGAAAAGATTCACAGGACGCAATTACTGTCTTTATAAATGTCCGTTCTGACAAAATGTATTATTACATGTTATTTCATACATAGATAAAAAAGGGGTGGTGGTGTGAGATATTATTAAAAGAACTAGCAAATAGAACAATTGCAAAAGTAAAACCTTTAGAGGGGAGGGGGGAGTAGAGACAGAGAGAGCTTCTAGCAGAAGTTGTGTCTGTTTGTTAAGTGAAGGTTACAGAACACATAGTTACATAGTAAGTCAGGTTGAAAAAAGTCCATCCAATTCAACCACAAAAAACAAAAAAACAATCCCATATACACAATCCTTTACCCAAAGTTGATCCAGAGGAAGGCGACAAACCAGAGCAAAGCATAATCCAATTTGCTACAGCAGGGGAGAAAATTCATTCCTGATCCCCCCGAAAGGCAATCGGATTTTCCCTGGATCAACTTTACCTATAAATGTTAGTACCCAGTTATATTATGTACATTTAGGAAAGAATCCAGGCCTTTTTTAAAGCAATCGACTGAGGTTGCCAGAAGTCCATTAAGTACAACCTATGTGTGTGATTATATGTCAGTATTACATTGCATATCCCTGTAGGTGCTTATGTAATAGTTTTTTTGAAACTGTCGATGCCTCCCCGCTGAAACCACGGCCTGTGGAAGGGAATTCCACATCCTTGCTGCTCTTGCAGTAAAGAACCCTCTACACAGTTTAAGGTTAAACCTCTTCTAATTTTAATGAGTGGCCATGTGTCTTATTAAACTCCCTTCCACGAAAAAACTTGACCCTTTGCTAGCCTTTTGCTGGCCCTTGGAGTACTATTCCTGCCAATGATATGAGGCAATATTCCTCCTACTGACACCAACAATGGGGCACTGTATCTTCCAGTGATACCGATGAGATAATATTACTCCCAATAATACCAATGATGGGGCATTACTCCTCCTCCTATTGTCCTACTGACCACAAACACTGAGGCCATGTTTACTCTCACTGATGCTGGGCCTGAGACATTTTCCACTGGCCACAATCCAGTCCCCCTAAAGTCTGATGGACAGTAAGCTGGCCTTTGCTTCAAAATTTTGGCGACCCCTGCTTGTCCTCTGTGATGACCTTAAAATGAATAACTCAACACTAAGTTCACTATATGGACCACTTATGTATTTATACATGTTGATCATATCCCCCCTTAATCTCATTCTGAGCTCCTCCATGCCTCTTATCAGTATGGTTGCCCTTCTCTGCACTTTTTCCAGTTCCTCGATATCCTTTTTTGTGAACTAGTGAATTGCATATTCCAGATGAGGTCTTACTATTGTTTTGTACAGGGGCAAAATGATATCTCTCTCTCTGGAGTCCATACCTCTCTTAATACAAGAAAGGACTTTGCTCGCTTTGGAAACTGCAGCTTGGCATTGCATGCTATTATTGAGCTTATGATCTACCAAAACCCCCAGATCCTTCTCCACTATGGATTGTATTACAGTTATTACAGTTGTACTCCCCCTAGTATGTATGATGCATGCATATTCTTAGCCCCCAAGTGCATAACACATTTCAACATTGTGAACAAAATGGAGTCTCTTGTGCTTAAATGAACAATACAGTGAAAGTCCATGTCACTTTAAAAGTGTGTACGAATGTAGAATGGTGCCAAACTACGATACCTAAAAATCTCCAGACGACACTTTAAAAGCCTCTATAGGTTACCAGTTTAGAGTTACACATGAGGTCTGATGCTAGAATTATTGATCTTGCTATAACATCTATAACGTTTGCGATGATACCTCACATATGTGGTGCGAACGCCTTTTACATATGCGTGCTCAAACTATATATGCGTTTGCCTTTGGTAACTGGGGGTTGTGCTTGGGGCTGCATATAGGGGCACTTTAAAAATTTCTATTTTTTAAATGATTTATTTTATAAATATTTTTATTTTTACACTGTCTCTTTAACCGCCCTACGTATAGTAAAATGGCAGCAGAGCAGGACGGTTCTCGTTCTGGTCCGACGTCATATGATGTCGCTCAGTCTAACCGCGATCGCAGGGGCACGCTGTGTCTCTGGGACACGACGCGACCACCAATCTCGATAAAGAGCCATGGCTCTTTACCCATGTGATCAGCTGTGTCCAATCACAGCTGATCACATGTAAACAAGGAAGTGATGTTTATCGGCTCTCCTCGCTTCACACTAACCGAGCCAATTAGCGGCATCTCCTCACAGGGGAGACATGTATAGTTTAATCAGGGAAATTTTGTATGCTCTATGTAGTGTCCTTATTATCAGTGCAGCCCTAACAGTACCCATCAATGATGCCACTCTGTGCCCATCTGTGATGCCAACCTGTACCCATCAGTGACACCAGTCAGTGCCCACCGATGATGCCAATTTGTGCACATTAGTGAGGCCAATCTGTGCCCATCAGTAATGCCAATCAGTTCTGCCTTTCAGTGCCACCTATCATTGCCCATAAGTGCCGCCTAGCAGTGGCACCTATCAGTGCTGCAAATTAGTGTGTCCTCATCAGTGCAACTCATCAGTGCAGCCACATCAGCAAAAGAGAAAAAATACTTATTTTTTTACAAAATGTTCTGACAGAAACTTTTTTTTCTCAAAATTTTCTATCAATAATTTAAAAAAACAGCGGTGATTACCACCAAAAGAAGGCTTTATTTGTGGGAATAAAATTATAAAAAAATCATTTGGGTATAGCATTGCATGACTGCGCAATTGTTATTCAAAGTTTGACAGCAATGAATGCTGAAAATTGGCCTGGATAGGAAGGGGGTAAAACAGCCCGGTATTGAGGTGGTTAAAAAAAATTACTTTTTGATCACTTTTATTGCTATTACAAAGAAGGTAAACACATTGTGTTAAAAATAAGCAGTGACAGGTATTATTTACTGAGAGATCTGGGGTCTATTAGGTGTGCACCATTACCGCCACTTGTAAAAGCAATCCAGTGACTATTTAGCTGCTAGGATTGCTTTTACTTTACAAAGGATCATTGGCTTGAAGAGCAAAATTAGAACTAAAAGTATCTGATGAGCACCTTGAGAATTCATTGAGAGTTGCTACTCCATCCATCGAACCAGATATTGATGCGTTTGTTTATCAAAAGGTATAACCCTTTGTAAAAAGAAGTTAGAAACAATATGGGAAAGGTGGGCTGAGTATACTAAAACTACCAGTAATAAAGGTTTTTACAGGTGAAGCAAAAATCTTAATTTTCAAAAGCTACAGTTTACATGGTGTAACTTTGAAGTTTTTATTTATCTCAGATAAAACAAGCCTACCGTATTTTCCGGCGTATAAGACGACCTTTTACACTTAAAAAAACTGGCCAAAAAGCAGGGGTCGTCTTATACGCCGGGTCAGCCCCTCGGATGCCTGCTGGGTGTTCGGTAATACTGTATGTAGCTTCGGCTACATACAGTATCTACCGCTGAGCCAATCCCAGTGAGCGATGTATTCAAATGAATACAGAGCCTGCTCGGATTGGAGTAACAACCTCTGCCAATCCGAGCAGGCTACTCTGTAGCCTGCTCGGATTGGCTTTGAGAGTCAGAGAGGCGCGGGCTGATGATGTTACAGCCTCTGCCAATCCAAGCAGGCTTTGTATTCATTAATAGAATACATCGCTCGCCGTGATTGGCTCCAGCAAAAGCAGGAAGAAGGATATGGCGCCCGCTCCAGCTCCAGCAAGAAGGAAGAAAAATGAAGCCTTCGAAGCCTCGGAAGGGGGGTCGTCTTATACGGTAAGTACAGGAAAGAAATGCTTAAAAAACTGTAAGATTAGGGGGTCGTCTTATATGCCCCGCCGCCTTATACACCGGCAAATACGGTATGTCTTTATATTGCCAAGTTCAAAATAGTGGATTTAATTTAAAGTGGATGTAAACCCACTCTCATCCTTTCTAAATCACTGAAATATTGGTTATCTATAAGGATATGCATGCCTCCTACATGTATACTTATCTGTCAAATGTCTCCCCTCTGTCTGCTATGAGACCTGAAAAACTCAGTGGGTGGAGTCGTGATGTCAGTAGACTCCCTGCCCACCTCTACACTCCCCTTATCAACATGCATTTTTTCCTGTGTATTACTTACACTGAACTTCTGCTATGATTACTAACATCCAGTCAAAACCCAGAAAAGTCCCCACATGACTTCAGCATGCCAAATCATGCTGAGGTGTGGAACAGCCAATCCTTGCAGAGCTGCTGAAGAAAGGAGTTGGGGGTGGGAATAAAAAAATAATGCATGTCTTAGGCTAGTGCACGAGATATGTCAATCACAGCAAGGGGGAAGAACGGACAAAGTTTTCACAGTTTGTCCGTTTTATTTCACTGAAAAAAGATATGAGGATTGCTCAGAGCTGGATTAACTCGTTATAGCAAGACTGGGCTCAGTTGATCTGAAATCCCATACTCTATATTGTGCCAAACAAAAAAAAATATATATTTTTCGGGTTTACATCCACTTTAAGGACCAGTGAAATTTTCCATTCTTGAGAGTCTTGGTCTTCATTATAGAGTGTAGCAAGACATAATTTTCTTGACAGAACTTCAGTATGTCTTTGCCAGTCAAGCTCCCTAAAACACTTCTACTGGCACAGGACTACCGGGCTGTGATTCAAACTAATGAATGGTTTATTGTGCATCTCTTTAATGCATAGAAGATGTTGACACACTGCACAGCCAGAAGGTTTGTGTCATTAAATATTTAGCTAACACTCATAAAATAGACACTGCATACATGCCAGCAATGCTGTCAGTCGCCCACTCAACATCAAGACTAATTTTGTCAGTCTATTATAAGTAGGTTGTACTTTGATAATTAAATGATTGGGTGCCAAGCAGTGTCTGATATGTTTTTCCTTTATTTGGTTGCACAGTTTTGGGTGGGTGCCAGCTAATACAATCTACTGCCGACATACCAAAAGAAAAAAAAAAGTTACTATATATGCATTATTGAAAATGCACAATTTAAATGGACATGTTAAATGCATATTTGACATTAGTAGAGCATATAAATGCGTTGCCAGTTCAGATAAAAAATAAAATAAAAAATATTGTTTTAAAGTGGAAACACATACCTTAGTGCGTCAATACTGTATGTCAGTGGAACCCTAATGCCCCATACACACGGTCGGAAATTCTGACCACAAAATCCATCGGAATCCGACGGATTTTGTCCGACACTGGTGTTGCATACACACAGTCGGACATGGTTGTCGGAAAATCTGATCATTCTGAACGTGGTGACGTTCGTTGTGTATGACGGGACTACGTAGAGGCTAGTAGCTAATAGCTTTGATCTTTTAATGTGATCTGAGAATGCGTGGCACTTTGTCCGTCGGAATTCGCTACACACGATCGGAAAAAGTCCGATAGGACTTCGTTGTCGGAAAATTTGAGAGCAGGATCTCAAACTTTTTCCGTCGGAAATTCAGACGGAAAAAGTCCGATGGAGCCCCCACACACGGTCGGAATGTCCGACAACATGGTCCGATAGGACATTTTCCGTCGGAAAATCTGACCGTGTGTATGGGCCATTACACCTTCTTTGATAGTAAGAAATGAAAGCTAAACACTCCTTAGAGGACCAGTGCAGGTTTTCCCAATTCATTAGGTACACTGGCATTCTCTCTTTGCGTTGGTCAAGCAGACAGCAGTGACAACCCATCGATGTTCCAGTTCATACAGAACTCTGCACTTCATGTCAGGCTATTCTGTTTGGGGATTCCTTGCAGAGGTATTGGGACCAGAGGTGCATAGTTTCTCCTGTCTCCCTCTCTGAAGATTTACTTTTTGTGAGTGACTAGCAGGCTTTGTACTATCTTAACCACTTCAGCCCCGGACCAATTGTCAGCTTAAGGACCAGAGGTCTTTTTTCAATTTCGCACTGCACTACTTTAACTGGTAATTGTGCGGTCATGCAATTTTGTAACGAAACGAAATTTGCGTCCTTTTCTTCCCACAAATAGAGCTTTCTTTTGATGGTATTTGATTGCCTCTGTGATTTTTTTTTTTTGCGATATAAACGGAAAAAGAGCGAAAATTTTGAAAAAAAAAAAAGAGATTTTCTACTTTTTGTTATAAAAAAAATCTAATAAACTCAATTTTAGTCAAACATTTGGGCCAAAATGTATTCAGCCACATGTCTTTAGTAAAAAAAATGCCAATAAGCGTATATTTATTGGTTTGCGCAAAAGTTATAGCGTCTACAAACTAGAGTACATTTTCTGGAATTTACACCGCTTTTAATTTATGACTGCCTATTTCATTTCTTGAGGTGCTAAAATGGCAGAGAAGTACAAAACCCCCCCAAATGACCCCATTTTGGAAAGTAGACACCCCAAGCTATTTGCTGAGAGGCATGTTGAGCCCATTGAATATTTTTTTTTTTAGTCCCAAGTGATTGAATAAAGACAAAAATAAAAAATAATTTTTTTTTTCTTCAAAAAGTTGTCACTAAATGATATATTGCTCACACATGCCATAGTTATATGTGGAATTGCACCCCAAAATACATTTTGCTGCTTCTCCTGAGTATGGGGATACCACATGTGTGGGACTTTTTGGGAGCCTAGCCGCGTACGGGGCCCCGAAACCCAAGCACCGCCTTCAGGATTTCTAAGGGTGCAAATTTTTGATTTCACTCCTCACTACCTATCACAGTTTCGAAGGCCATAAAATGCCAAAATAGCACAAAACCCCCCCAAATGACCCCATTTTGGAAAGTAGACACCCCAAGCTATTTGTTGAGAGGCATGGTGAGTATTTTACAGCTCTCATTTGTTTTTGAAAATGAAGAAAGTAAAGAAAAAAATTTTTTTTTTTCTTTTTTTCAATTTTCAAAACTTTGTGACAAAAAGCGACATCTGCAAAATACTCACAATACCTCTCAGCAAATAGCTTGGGGTGTCTACTTTCCAAAATGGGGTCATTTTGGGGGGTTTTATGCCATCTGGGCATTCCATGGCCTCCGAAACTGTGATTGGCAGTGAGAAGTGAAATAAAAAAATTACTCCCTTAGAAAGCCTGAAGGCGGTGCTTGGTTTTTGGGGTTCCGTACGCAGCTAGGCTCCCAAAAAGTCCCACACATGTGGTATCCCCGTACTCAGGAGAAGCAACAGAATGTATTTTGGGGTGTATTTCCACATATGCCCATGACATGTTTGAGCAATATATCATTTAGTGACAACTTTTTGTAAAAAAAATATATATATATTTTTTTTTTTTCATTATTCAATCTCTTGGGACAAAAAAAAAAAATATTTAATGGGCTCAACATTGCTCTCAGCAAATAGCTTGGGGTGTCTACTTTCCAAAATGGGGTCATTTGGGGGGGTTTGAACTGTCCTGGCATTTTATGCACAACATTTAGAAGCCTATGTCATACGTCACCCACTCTTCTAACCACTTGAAGACAAAGCCCTTTCTGACACTTTTTGTTTACATGAAAACATATTTTTTTTTTGCAAGAAAATTACGTTGAACCCCCAAACACTATATATATTGTTAAAGCAAAGGCCCTACAGATTAAAATGGTGGGTGTTGCATTTTTTTTTTCCACACAGTATTTGCGCAGCGATTTTTCAAACGCATTTTTTGTGGAAAAAATACACTTTTTTTTATTTTAATGCACTAAAACACACTATATTGCTCAAATTTTTGATGAAATAAAAAATATGATCTTAGGCCGAGTACATGGATACCAAACACGACATGCTTTAAAATTGCGCACAAACACGCAGTGGCGACAAACTACATACATTTTTAAAAGCCTTTAAAAGCCTTTACATGATACCACATTAGATTCACGGAGGAGGTCTACTGCTAAAATTACTGCCCTCGATCTGACCTTCGCGGTGATACCTCACATGCATGCTGCAATTGCTGTTTACATATGACGCCAGACCAACGCTTGTGTACGCCTTTGCGCAAGAGAAGGGGGGGCAGGGGTGCTTTTTTTTTTTTTTTTTAGTTTTTTTTTTTATTTATTTAGCTTTTTTATTCTATTTTTAAACTGTTCCTTCCATTTTTTTTCTTTGTTATGATTTTTATTGTTATCTCAGGGAATGTAAATATCCCCTATGATAGCAATAGGCAGTGACAGGTACTCTTTTTTTGAAAAAATTGGGGTCTATTAGACCCTAGATCTTTCCTCTGCCCTCAAAGCATCTGACCACACCAAGATTGGTGTGATAAAATGCTTTCCCAATTTCCCAATGGCGCGGTTTATATCCGGGAGGGGGGACATTCCCTCCTACTGCTTGTAAAAGCAGTCTAGAGGCTAATTACCCGCTAGAATTGCTTTTACATGAAAGCCGATCACTGGCTGAAAAGAATGATACCAAGATGATACCTAAACCTGCAGGCATCATTCTGGTATAACCATTCAAAGTCCAGCAACATACTGGACATATATTGTAATCTTTTTTTTTTTCATGCAGCCTCTTGGCTGAACGAAAAAAAGAGATTGATTGGTGGGTATGCCCACCATTAGAATACCTCCCTTCATCCACCCACTTCTAATGATGGGCATACATGCACCATTTATATATGCCGATGCATGGGGGCATCCTCCCGCAAAAGTTATGCCGTGTACACACGGTCGGAATTTCGACCGTATGTACGTGGCATTAGGAGCCAATCGCTCCTCCCCGCCCCCTGCTGCCCCCATGCTTCGGCATATATGCTCTTTTTTTTAACTGTGGTGGTGAAATCACCTCCTACAGCGTTGGAGTCGCGGCTTTATGTATCGTGGGAGCAAACGCTGTTGCTGTCAAGATAAATAAATCCGCGCTGCAACTGAATGGCGCACCTGAAAACAAAAAAATGCTTAACACTAAAACACAGTAAACAAAATTACATACCTGAAAAGCAAGCATGATAAAACATGATAAAACATAATAAAACATTGCAGAATAGAATGGAGTAAAAAAAGAGCAACAATAGAGAGAGAGAGAGAACAATAAAACGACAACTATTTTTGTTTTTTTTATTTTTTTGAGATTCACAGGTAAAAAAGCTCCTGACTGTTAGCGACTGAATCAAAACGCTACCACAAAAAAAATGTTAGCGATCGCAGGGATCAGGCCTGACTCTGCGAACACTGCAGTTATGTGTGCTTAGTGTTTTGTAAGTGACAGTGATCGATCGATACTGCACTTGGGTGGGCTGGGCTGGGCTGGGCGGAGGGGGGAAAACGCAGGTGCTAGCAGGTATCTGGGCTGATCCCGCTAACAATGCGTTTTTTTGGAACCCTAAACTGCTGGGACGCTAGTATAGATCTGATCAGATCAGATATTGATCTGTTCAGATACTATACCACTAAGGGAGGTGTATGCTTTGCGCGTGGGTGTTTGCGGTACTGGCACTAACCTGGGGCGACGCAGACCTTATTTGACCCTAAAACCTAATTGATATCACCCGCCGGGCGATCAGGGGGTTAAACCGTTATTGGGTAATAAATGGCGGGTGCCCTGACAGTATAAAAAACAAGCTAACTAACCAGCGTCACCCGTAACAGTAATACAAAAAAAAACTGGTTACCTAGCGACACTAATGCAGGGATCAGAAAAACGATCGCTTAGTGACACTGGCAAAAGGGGGTGAAAGGGTTAACTAGGGGCAATCAGGGGGTTAAACCTTTATTAGGTAATATATGGGGGTACCTGACGCTATATAAAAACCTGACGGGGAACCTAAATAACGAAATAACTAACTGGCTAACCAGCGTCACCAGTGACATTTTATACGGTGATCACTGGTGAAAGGGTTAACTCTAGGGGCAATCAGGGGGTTAAAACCTTTATTTAGGTTGTAATATGGGGGTACCTGACCTATAAACCTATTTATGAACCTATATAAACATGGCGGTTAACCTAAAAAAAAACTGGTTACCTAGCGACACTAATGCAGCGATCAGAAAAACGATCGCTTAGTGACACTGGCAAAAGGGGGTGAAAGGGTTAACTAGGGGCAATCAGGGGGTTAAACCTTTATTAGGTAATATATGGGGGTACCTGACGCTATATAAAAACCTGACGGGGAACCTAAATAACGAAATAACTAACTGGCTAACCAGCGTCACCAGTGACAGTTATACGGTGATTACTGGTGAAAGGGTTAACTCTAGGGGCAATCAAGGGGTTAAAACCTTTATTTAGGTTGTAATATGGGGGTACCTGACCTATAAAACTATTTATGAACCTATATAAAACATGGCGGTTAAAATAAAAAAAAAATGGTTACCTAGCGACACAATGCAGCGATCAGAAAAACGATCGCTTAGTGACACTGGCAAAAGGGGGTGAAGGGTTAACTAGGGGCAATCAGGGGGTTAAACCTTTATTAGGGGGGGTAGGGGGCTACCTAGGACCTAAAACTAACTGCCCTGACAGTTATTACAGTCACACTGACACTAAATGCAGTGATCAGTAAATAAATGATCACTGCAATTAGTGACACTGTGACTGGGGGGGGAGGGGGTGATCTGGGGGGTGATCAGGGGGTGACAGGGGGGTGTTTTGTGTGCCTAACTGTACTGGTGTCAGTGTAGTGTTGTGCACTAACCTTAACATGTTCGCCGCTCGGCGTCTCCGGTCACATAGACCGGCGCACCGAGCGTGACATCACTTCCGCCTTCCTGTCTATACAATAGACAGGAAGGGGAAGCTTTTCATTCGCCAGGAGCGATCGCGAGGGGGTGGCCAGAAACCACTGGCCGTCCCCTCGTCCCGGATCGCTCCTGAAGCGATGCCGACCGTCCCCGCCGGCGGAGGGGGGTCCGATCGGACCCCCCAACCGCCTAAAGAATGGCACGTACAGGTACGTGGTTCTGCCTGTACGTGCCATTCTGCCGACGTATATCTACATGGGGCGGTCGGCAAGTGGTTAAAGAGGTGTTCCGGCCTCCCCCTCAAAAAATGTAAGTCAGCAGCTACACATACTGTACCTGCTGACTTTTAATATTAGAACACTTACCTGTCCTTGAATCCAGCGATGTCAGCATCCCAGCTGATGTTTCCATCGGCTGTCGAGTGCTACCGACACCATTACCACTAAGGTAATCCAGCAGTGATGCCTTGCGACTTCACAGCCCGGTCCCTACTGAGCGTTGTGCTCTCTTACTGGCAGCAGGAGAAGGAGGGGGCCAGACTTTTCACGTACCTCGCCGCACGGAAGTGAGGACAGGGTATCTGTCAAATATAGGTACCCCCCCCCCCCCCGAAGGGTGCCAAATGTGGCACCGGAGGGGGGGAGGAATCAGATAAGCGGAAGTTCCACTTTTGGATGGGACTCCGCTTTAAGGATTTAATTTCCCTGAGGCTGTGTGTGTAAACTGACTATAGGTGAGGCTGTTTCTCACTGGCCTTTTCTAAAGGGGATCCAGATCTTTCTCTTTATTATGGACTGACTGAAAGGGAAAATGTGTGCACGCTTTTTTAAGCAACCAGGCATTACTTCTTCCTTAAAGGATAATTTATTTTCTGAATTCCAGGTCCCCTATGTACCAATATACAATTAATGTACTTCTTTTTCAGAAATAAGAAAGCTTTCTATTTATCTTGCATGCCCCTTACCTCTGTCCAGCTGGCTGTAAAAAAATACTTCTCCATTACTTCCTGGATAGACCTTGTGGCGTGACACAGGAAGGAGTTTACCAGCTGACCTCATTAGCACACACCCTGCATTTGCCCTTTCCAGCAGATCACTACCACCCACTTCATCAGGTGCAGGTTTGCCTAATGCAATCAGTGAATACCGTTCTCTCTAAATACACAGCTATAGATCATCCATTTGGCAGAGAGTGCAGGAGCTGAGTGATTAGATAACAGCCAATGTGGATAGTGCTGTAATATTGAAAACCGAAGTATGTCCTGAGTTCTGTAAAGCTCACTATACACTATAGAATCTGTTAGCTGCATGTATAGCTGAAAAAAATCACCATGTGCCATCAAAAAAACACACATAAGCAGAGAGTCATTCTGATGGCCTGTGGCTCTGTCAGAATCGGACTTTTGCTACATTGATTGGACTCATAGACCAGGCAGAACCTCGATAGGTACTTTTCATTGTTATTTTCATTTATTTTTCTATTGCTTTTGAAGTCTGTGTTTGTAATACAATTTTTGGAAAATATTTAACTTGCACCATTTCTATTATTTATTACAGGCATTTGTATAGTGCTGACAATTTACTTTAGAGCTTTCCATACTGTACATTAACATCAGCTCCTGTCTTCAAAGAGCTTACAGTCCAAGGTCCTTAAAGTGGACCTTCAGTCATTTTTTCAACTTTCCATCTATAAATCTTCTGCCCTTGTTTTAACGTTTGCTGTTTGGTAAAAAAGCCTAGGCTTATGACATCATGCACTGCTCTCTTTCTCACTCTTGTGAGAGTTTTCTAGGAAGGGAGGGGGGTGAGTCATAAGAGGGTCAATGAGAGCTGAAGGGCTGGAGGTGTGTGTCTGTGTAAATCCAGGAAGTTAACAGGCAGCAGCTTCAGCTGCCCACAGTTAAAATGGTTGCAGCCAGACTTAGTGGAGGGAGATTTCTGCAGCATATTTGGCAAGTACAGAATCACAGTATATATAAAATAATATGCAAAGTGGTTGGAGGGAAGTTTCAGAATGGCAAAGATGTTTTTATTATAAATTATGTGAGCCGATTGCAGTTCCTCTTTAACACACACACACACACCAATTTACACAGGAACCTCCAGTTAACCTAGCAACACGTCTTTAGAGTGTATGAGGAAAATGAAGTACGTGGAGAAAGCCCTCACAAGCACAGAGAGAACATGCAAACTTGATGCAGATTAAATCCTAGACAGGACACCAGTGCTGCAAGGTAGAAGTGTTTCATTAAATTAAATGTAAGAATCGTTAAGCTGCATCTCTAAATGCTTTATACCAGAACTTAAAGTGGTTGTAAACCCAATTTATGAAATTTGACCTAGACACATATATCTGTAGTGTTTACTTAGCTCTCTCCAAAGCTCTAAGTGCCGTTTCCTTGTGCTGCATTGTTCCTCTGTTATCAGCGACTTATCGGACAAGTTCTCCAACACACGCGATAACAGCAGCTGAAAATTTGTGTTAGGGAGGATGCTGGGAGATAGGTTAGCAGAGAGCTGGTCTATTCACAGTACAACTCTGCATGTTCCTTCGTTCCTCTGCCTATGTGGAGTGGGAGGGGGGGGGGGTGCCTTTCCTCCAATCAGCTCACACAGTGTAAGTCCAGACTCCACATCCATCTCTGTGCTGCTGAAACAAGAAGAAAGAATTGTAACATGATCTGCACTTTATAAAGAGTGTAAAAAGGGAAAGACAGCAGATATACATCTAAAACTTATGTAGGGAGATTTGTTTCATCTCTGTGTATCATCTGAGGCTGCTCACTTCACTGGGTATAGGAGAGGTTTACATTCACTTTAAAGAATCCCTGTCTCTTTGAAGAGCAGTACTATATTTTAAACTGTGTTTCATTTGTGCCTGGAATGGCAGTAGGTGTTGAATACTTTTCCGTAAAGATCAGAATTGTTACTAGATACAGTGAGCGGTACGTGTTTCTGTTATAACATGTGGTGACAGCTATTTTTATTTGTGTATGTAATGGGTTAACTGCAGAGTTAACCGACTCCAGTGACAATCACTCTGAATCTTTTCGCTTTAGATTATCATCCTGCAAGCTGGAAAGTCTCTGTGCAGGGTGAGGCTGGAAGTGCCCTCATCACAGACTCGGTGTAGGATGATGAGGAGAAAACCCCACCAATTGAATTTTTTTTTCTCAAAAGTTTCACCAAAACAGGAGGAATCTGTTTCTTTTCTAATTCAGATTTTAAAATGAACGTCCACCATTTTTTCAATTAATTTATCTGCAAAGAATGGAAACATCCGGGTAAACAATTATTTGCCTTTAATTTAATAAAAAAATGAAAAATGTATTTAATAAAAAGAGAGAGCATCTCTCGCTACATTAAATAATATACCGGCCGGTACAAATAAAGCGTTCAACCACACTTCCGGGGTGAAGAGATGATCTCTCTTTTTTAAACTTTTTGGAATAAAATCGTTGGATCTTACACTATGTGGAGCTTCCTTTCTTTCGAGTGGGATATCCGTGAATAGTGAAAGTGAGAGGACAGGAGGGAGCACTCACAGGACCGCTGTGTACCGAATTTACTGCAGTTCAAAGGCCCTGGCAGTGTAATCAGTCACAGGCGCTGCTGACCTTTTTTTACAGGTCTGACAATCTGGTAAGCATGCATTTTGCTTTGGTGACAGCGACACGTGGTGATAACAACACATGGGATTTTGAATGCGTGGACTGCACCTATGAACCTTGACTGGGATTTAGGAGTGTGACCTTTCTATCCTTTCACTACCCTGGTCCTGCATCTGTCTCTTTTCCACTGCATAAGACTGTATCATATTGGATATCCATTTATTGATTTTTCAGTTGTTCTAGCAAGGACTCTAATGTTGCAAATATATATATGTTGGTATGTCTATGAAGGTTATGCAGTCTCAAATGTTATGCGCGACTCTGTTTTTTTAAATTTATGCTTTTAATGTGATATCACACATGAGAGTTGCTGCTTATTATTCTCATATAATCTTTTCCCTCATCAATTTAATTTTTTATAAACGCGGTTCTTCCCCCCTACAAACATTCCTGCATATGATATATAATTAACTGCTGCTATACCTTCTCAGTAATATGGATATATTTGAGTACATGGCTACCTATGTAGTTAACACAGTTGGCGTCTGAGATTTCCACTAATAACGTAAGTGATATTAGTGGTTTGTTCATGAGATTAAAAAATCTAACCACTTCAGAGATACACACCCTGTGGGAAATAGCTTTTTTAGAATTATATATCCAGGGGACTATGGAAAAGACACAAATTGGTGGGTCTTGATGAGGAAATCAAACAAATAAGGGAGAAATTAATTCCCTTTAAAGGGAGTGATGAATATAGAGAATGTTCGGTAAATTTACACAAGCACCTTGAGAAAGAAGAAAAAGAACAAATACATTTTTTAACAGAGACACAGGAGACTATCAAACAGGTTAAGTGACAGAAAAAACTTGCCATTGAACAACAGGAAAAGGAAAACCAAATGAACAGAGAGAACACCCAGAGTAGTAATAGTATGGATACCTTGAGTGGAGAAACTTCTAATTCCCAACGTACCCCTAAAAAACGGTCAAATTTTCTTATAGGTCACCTATAAGGGGAAGTAACCCACCAAGGACTAACTATCAGGCAAATCCCCGTATAGACCCCCTTTTAGAAGACAGAGGGAGGAGGAGGAAATCATAATGATAATGGGTACCAAGAGAGACAGGGATATCCACCTACACAACCTCAGTATACTAGACCCCAAGTTTCTCAATATAATGTTCGGACCCAAAATAGATTTTTTCCCTTACATAATAGGGAGGGACCTGGGTATCATTACGAACCCAGTAATAGTTACAACAATGATTGGGGCTACCAGGGAATGGATCGGAGTATGCCGAGGGACACTGATTTGGGGAACACTAGAGGAAATCATGACCCACCATACCCAAATGATTATAGGGAACAGAATGGTTGGGGTTTTCCCCGACCCCACCCAAGGGGTAAAAAAAAGACCTATAGAACAAAAAGAGGAGCTGGGGGGGGGGGGGGGGGGGGAGGGGGATACAGTCAAAAAAAGAGACAAATGTAAAAGGAGATGGAATTTATAACTTGAACACACTTTTAAATGCTGAGATTAAAATTTTAGACAAGGGTTTGAACAAATTTCAAACCTATATGGATATTCACAAGTATGTCCGGAAGGTAAACATCAAGCGTTACCTTCTCTCAAACCATATCAAAGGGAATAGGGCGACCACGGATGGGGTACGCCACTCAAATCTATCGAAAGCCTCTCTGTTCAATCCTCCAGGAAGACTCCCTTAAAGTGTTTTGGGATGTGGTGCTAAGGGATTTGGACACAATTAAGATACAAAATACAATGTGTAGGTCTCCCTGTCAGCTAATATATGTTCCATTTCTGTAACATAATCCCTTTTGTCCAGTATGACAATCCCACCCCCGGGTCAAACGTTCGCCGTTTAGGAGATATTTCACTTGTAGTGCGCCGATGATGTAATCGGCGCATGCACTGTGAAGAAACGGACCTCCGTGACGTTTCTTCCCCCAGCGCGTGCCGTTATTGATGGCACCCACGTGCATGCATGGGAGTGACGTCACGCAGCTGCGGCCATTTATAGAGCTGGAGTCCACGGCCCCCAGAAGGAATAGGGGCAAAGATGGACGCGGCCTGCACAGGGGACAGCAATGGATTTGTTTGCATGTAAGTGTCACAGTATGTGATGCATACTAGCCCATTATGCTTTTAATTTGCAGGGAGCAAAAGACTAAGTAAACCCATCAGGGATTACTTCCTCTTTAAGGCCTATTGAGGGACACCCCCTTAAAGTGTTACTAAACCCAGGACCCTGTATTCACTGTATCTGGTCTCCCAAAGTACACAGAACATGAAAATGCATTTTTTTAAAGTTATTATAAACTGCTAAATACCTTTTCTCATTAGCAGTTAGTTACGTTTTGTGACTTCTATCAGTGTCCGACCTGGTTTAAGCTTGTAGGAGGAGTTTTCATTCTCCTCTGACTGTCCTATGAGGCAGCATGCCCCCTGACCCTCTGGACAGTGCTGACTGGCCCTGTGCTGTTCACATGCACTCTGCTAAAAAATAAAATAAACCTCTCTAGCGATACACACCAAACTGAGCATGTGCAGAGTGCATCCTAGGGCTCTGTTCTATTAGGATATTGATTGGGGACTGTGGAGGAAGGGGAGGATCAGAGAAGACAGATTTTTACACAGTGCAGAGGTTTAACCCCTCAGGATCCGCAATGAGTATAACAAGCATGCTTTACTGCATATACTGATTGATTTCACTGTTGTGGGTTGATGCACTTAAAAGCCTATTCTCTCTATGTGCTTGCTTCAACATGAACAGGTGTGCCTGGGGGAGGGGTGTCTCTGGTTATACATTCACATGGGCTGGTCTTCAATTTACTATAAACATAGTATATATTTTTTCCTGTAGATGGCAGTGTAACATTTGTTTTCTTACTACCAAGCTATGTCCCCCCCAGTAGACTGCAAGATAAGGATTTGAATGTGAGTTCAAAAGTCATCAGCATTACATGCATACATTTTGCATTGAATATGTGGCAAGAGACTGTAGTGCCACCCATTCTGTAAGGCCTGCTTTATCTGGCTGTAAAAAAAAGTTATCTAATTTTTAATTTTGGTAAATTGGGTGGACCTTCTGACATTAGCAAAGTTGAAAAGAAAGTCCTAGATAGAATAGATTGCTGTTCTTTTTAGCCCTTGAGAAAGTGAAACTTGCTGAAACTTGCTGAAAGTCATTACAAGTGAGCAATGGTAGTAATTGTGTCCTGTCTCTGTTTTACTACTAGGACTGTCAAACCGCGCCCTTACTGACTTCCGTCTGATGAAGGACCTGGCCATGGAGACTCATGTAAATCCAGAACGCAGGCAGCAGAGATTGCAGAGCCTGGCGAATAACATTGAAGGGTAATCCATTTCATAGGCTGCAAGTCTTGTTCCCAATACATGAGTTCCATAAGAAATGACTGTGAATTGGATTGTATCAAGACTGTGCCAGGAAAAATTACATTCATTTCCCAGTAATGCTGCAATGCCTAACCACTTCAGCTTCGGTTGGTTTTTTACCCCTTCATGACCAGGCCATGTTTTGCTATTTAGCGCCCTCACTACATTAACTGGTAATTGCATGGTCATGCAACGCTGTACCCAAATTAAATTTATATTTATTTTTTTCCACACAAATAAAGCTTTCTTTTGGTGGTACTTGATCACCACTGGGTTTTTAATTTTTTTATTATATAAATGGAAGAAAAGGTGAAAAAAAAAATATATATATATATATATATATATATATATATATATATATATATTTTTTTTTTACTTGCTGCTATAAAACATATCCAATATAAAAAAAATGATCTCTTTATAAATTTAGGCCACAATCTACAGTTGTGCTGATAAGTTTACATACCCTTGCAGAATTTGTTTCTTGCTAATTTTTCAGAGAATATGAATAACACAAAGACTTTTCTTTCACTCATGGTTAGTGTTTGGCTGAAGCCATTTATTATCAATCAGCTGTGTTTACTCTTTTTAAATCATAATGACAACAGAAACTACCCAAATGACCCTGATCATAAGTTTACATACCCTGGTGATTTTGGCCTGATAACATGCACACAAGTTGAAACAAAGGGGTTTGAATGGCTATTAAAGGAACCATCCTCACTTGTGATCTGTTTGCTTGTAATTGGTGTGTGTGTATAAAAGGTCAATGAGTTTCTGGACTCCTGACAGATCCTTGCATCTTTCATCCAGTGCTGCACTGACGTTTCTAGATTATGAGTCATGGGGGAAAGCAAAAGAATTGTCAAAGGATCTGCAGGAAAAGGTAGTTGAACTGTATAAAACAAGAAAAGAGATATAAAAAGATACCCAAGGAATTGGGAATGCCAATCAGTAGTGTTCAAACTCTAATCAAGAAGTGGAAAATTAGGGGTTCTGTTGAAAGCAAACCACGGTCAGGTAGACCAAATAAAATTTCAGTGTCAACTGCCAGGAAAATTGGGATGCAAAGAAAAACCCACAAATAACTTCAGGTGGAATACAGGACTCTGAAAACATGTGGTGTGGCCGTTTCAAGACGCACAATAAGGAGGCACTTGAAGAAAGATGGGCTGCATGGTCGAGTGGCCAGAAGAAAGCCATTACTACGCAAATGCCACAAAGTATCCCACTTACAATACGCCAAACAGCACAGAGACAAGCCTCAAACCTTCTAGAACAAAATCATTTGGAGTGATGAGACCAAAATTGAGCTTTTTGGCCACAACCATAAACACTACATTTGGAGAGGAGTCAACAAGGCCTATGATGAAAGGTACACCATTCCTACTGTGATCCACGGAGGTGGATCGCTGATGTTTTGGGGATGTGTGAGCTACAAAGGCACAGGAAATTTGGTCAAAATTGATGGCAAGATGAATGCAGTATGTTATCAAAAAATACTGGAGGAACATTTGCATTCATCAGCCAGGAAGCTGCGCATGGGACGTACTTGGACATTCTAACATGACAATGATCCAAAACACAAGGCCAAGTCGACCTGTCATTGGCTACAGCAGAATAAAGTGAAGGTTCTGGAGTGGCCGTCTCACTCTTCTGACCTCAATATCATTGAGCCACTCTGGGGAGATCTCAAACGTGCAGTTCATGCAAGACAGCCCAAGCATTTCCAGGAACTGGAGGCTTTTTGCCAAGAGGAATGGGCAGCTTTACCATCTGAGAAGATAGAGAGCCTCATCCACTAATACTAAAAAAGACTTCAAGCTGTCTTTGACGTTAAAGGGGGCAATACACTGTATGAAAGTGGTTGTATAGTCTTTTTTTTTACTTCTACCTACAGGTGAGCCTATAATAAGGATAATAAAAAAATATTATATAATGTCCAGTGTATCTCCTTTTGTAACTTTGTTGTGAAAAATACCTTATTTACTGCACCGCTGGGTGCTGGGCGCTCACCAGACCTGCCGGAGATCTTCTCTCCTCCCGTCTGATGTCAGTGCTTGGAGCGGGGAAGAAGAGCTCCGGTGGGTCACGTGAGTAAATAAGGTATTTTCCACAATAAAGTTACAAAAGGAGACACACTGCATATTATATAATCTTTTGACAAAACAGGTTACATCATTTTACAAGGACTTTAACCAAGGTTTATTTTGGGGATTACAGAATGTCATAATGCTTACTCCTGTACTGAAACAGGGAGAGGGGGAGAGAAGACAGGGGACACAGGAACTTTAAAAAAAAAACATTTTATTGTTTTATTCCAGGTTTTTTTTAAGAACATAGAGAGGTAAATGACATAGCACAAGCACTGTGCTGGCTATCATGCTTTAAAGCAGGGGCCTCCGAACTATGGCCCTCCGGTTTCAGGAACTACAATTGCCATCATGCCTAGTCATGTCTGTGAATGTCAGAGTTTTACAATGCCTCATAGGACGTGTAGTTCTGCAACAGCTGGAGGGCCGCAGATCACAATATATATATTTTTTTTTTTTTAGGGTTACAACCACTAAGATCGTCACAATGACATGACTGTATTTGATTAAATGTAGATTATTGTACATACCGTAAATAAATAAGACATCCCCTGTAAATAAGCCTAATGTGTTTTTTGTAGCCAAAATTAATATAAGACCTTGTCTTATTTTCAGGAAAACACGGGTAGTAAAAAGTTAAAATCCCACAGGTGATTTAATACTGTTAGAAGAAAATGTAATAGTATAACATTTATTTTGGTACAGTTTTGCATGACTTGATTGACATTTAACCTCCCTGGTGCTATGATTATGTCAGATTTTTGTGTCTCAAAGCGGTACATTGTTTTGCATGAAATTTGGCATTTTATATTGTAGGCCTGTAATTCTTAGGAATAACACACTTTCCATATATAAACGAGTATAAGGCGAGTTTTTCAGCAAATTTTTTTTGTGCTGAAAACGCCCCCCTCGGCTTATACTCGAGTCAAGCACAGAGAATGACATTTTCCGACCCGACTTTGGGGCCACGTATCTCGGGGCCACTTGGTGATAGAAACACCAAATTTGGATATGTTGTAGTGATAGTTCTGGGTTTGCATGCCAAATTTGGGGTTCCTAGCACTAAGTGGCCCCGAGATACGGGCCACAAATTCAGGTCGGAAAATGTCATTCTCTGCTGCAGAAAAGTGCTTAACATTTTCCGACCCGACTTTGGGGCCCAGTATCTCGGGGCCACTTGGTGATAGGAACACCAAATTTGGATATGTTGTAGTGATGGGTTTGCATGCCGAATTTGGGGTTCCTAGCATCAAGTAGCATCAATTGGCCCCCAAAATAAGGGGACCCAAAGTCGGTCAACTGTGTCCATCTGCAGCAATGCCAATTTTTGGCTGCAGCTAGGGGGTATTTAGGAACCCTTAACTACCAAGTTTGAAGTTTGGGGGACCTATGGCTGCAAATGGGCACAGTGAGGCTGCAAATGGGCACAGTGAGGCTGCAAATGGGCATTGTTGACCCTCTTTTTCCACTTACAGTAGCTGCGCATTTCTCACCCTAGGCTTATACTCGAGTCAATGAGTTTTCCCATTTTCTTGTGGTAAAATTAGGTGCCTCGGCTTATATTCGGGTCGGCTTATACTCGAGTATATACAGTAAATCTGTCCAAAAAATCTAGTAGACATCCCAGGTATGATAAAGTTTGAAACACAAAATCATAAATTATAATATAATAACTATAAATAATTATCAAATATAATAATAAAAAAATGTATTCAATAATGTAATCAAATCAAAAAACACAGATATTTGCTCAGTTGCAGAATTGTCGATGTCGTTACTTTCAGTGTTTGATGTCGAATTTCCCAAGAATCACTATTGCTCAATTCTGCAAATTATTCTTATTTACTATCGCTGTTTTCTAGCTAGTCAAAAAACACTTTTGACGTAAAGGGACTCCTTTTGGATGCCATGGACATTCTCAAGTTTCCAGGCAGAAAGAACGGTATATATAATATGAAACTGCATGCAGGGCATTGGACAAAGCATTAGAGACAAAAGGATGTGAAAGGATTTAATACGGTAATGTAATCTTACAGATTACAGTGTACTGTATGTGTTCTGTATTTTCCTTCTTTTGAATTTGCCGAAGGGCTCTGCTCCCGTGGGTTGCGACATTCGCAGGAAACGGAGCCCGGAACAGTAATACATTGGGCGGAGGTTCCGGCTGAGGACACATCGGGAGAACATCGCAGGATCTTGGGGACAAGGTAAGTAACTTTTAAAAAATCTACAATTTATGTTGTTGCACCATTTCTTTATTTTTTGAAGGTAAGTAACTTTGCCTGGATACTGCAATGCAATCCCGAGGGGTTACCACTTTTGGTAATGAAAATTCACCCCGAGCCACACTTGGGATTACCGCCAGGGAGGTTAAACTATCAGCGCTATAAGCTGAAAAATGGTCTGGACTGGAAAGGGGTGAAACCATTTTTCTTTTAAATGGTTAACAAATAAAATAGAACTGACCCAAAGCCATTATATAGTAGTTAGCCTTTAACAATCTTAATAAAGGAATGTGCCTAATCAATAAGTTTACCTGATTTATTATTCTGGTTTTGATGTGTTTCACTATTTGTCTGATGATTTGAAAAATATGCCCAATGCACTTTGAAAACCATTTCTAAGCTGGCATTGGGACAGTATTTTTTTTTTTTAATGAAATCTGAAGGTCCAATTTCACAATATATTCCTATACGTTGGTGCTGGCAGTAAGGAAACCAAACTGGTGAATGTCTTCTTATATTTTCCACAGATGTCCGGCAGCAAGTTCCGAACTGACAAAGTGGGGAATGCGATTGGAGAAGCAAATTTCACTCACTGGTCGTGTGATTCCCCCAGAGAGGATTTGTATGAAAGACAATGTAGTAAGTGTCTAGTCTAAAGATGGTGTACAGCCTATGGTAGAAATTAGTGGCCGTTGTAAATTAAAATGGGTATTTATTCAAGGAATGGAATAGGATTTACCTTTACTGAGCTATTCGGTCTGCTTTTTCTCCTTTCACTGTCTAGATACAGGCTGGGGGAAGGGCAAGACCTGTAAGTGCTCTGCCAGACAGGGTTTTTGTTGTGTGCCAGATGTGTTTACTGTAAATCTTCTAAATGGTAAAACTGGATGGACCGGAATACAGATCTTTTGGCAAGAAAAACAGCACTAATTGAAGAATTTCATATGTTTATTTAACTCTCTGCACTGATAGGCTGTCATAGCTGATGGTTACCAGAACTGGGCTAAAGGTGGAGTCTGTATCAAATTGGCCATTATTATTTATTGCCTGATTCAGGAAAGGACCTGTCTTCAGTTCAGTTTTGGTACCTGTTGCTTAGAACCTAATACCAGTGCAATAGGAAATAAACACTACACTGGCTCCTTGCAGATCCAAGGTTTTTGCACAGTGAAGCCCAACTCCAGGCAAAAGCTTTTTTAAACAACCCCACACCATAATCCCCCCTCCACCAAATGATTTGGAAATCATTTGGTAGATGGGGGATTATGGTGTGGGGTTGTTTTTCAGTAGTTGGGCTTGGCTCCTTAGTTCCAGTGAAGGGAACTCTTAAGGCGTCAGCTCCCAACGTTCATGCTTCCAACTTTGTAGGAACAGTTTGGGGATGGCCCCTTCCTGTTCAAACATGACTGCACACCAGTACACAAAGCAAGGTCCATAAAGGCATGGATGAGCGAGTTTGGGGTGGAAGAACTTGACTGGCCTGCACAGAGTCCTGACCTCAATCCGATAGAACACCTTTGGGATGAATTAGAGAGCGGATACTGCGAGCCAGGCCTTCTTGTCCACATCAGTGCCTGGCCTCACAAATGCGCTTCTATTATAATGGTCAAACATTCCCATAGACACACTCCTAAACCTTGTGGAAAGCCTTTCCAGAAGAGTTGAAGCTGTTATAGCTGCAAATGTGGGCCAACTCAGTATTGAATCAATGGACTAAGACTGGGATACCAATAAAGTTCATGTGCGTGTCCCAATACTTTTAATAATATAGTGTACATTACTATAGGACTTTAAGGCTACAAATGAAGCACTGAAAAGCAGTGAAAAGCACAATGTGCAGATAGGAAGGTTAAGAATGTCTTTACATTTTGGATCAGCTGGGGAAGGGATTAAATCCCTGTCATGTTTTTACCATGGACTGTAACTTCATTGGAAAAATTGTGTTTGTCTATTGTTGGGACTCTGATGAGGATCAGATTACATTTTATGGCAGAAAGTCTTTTATTTCCAAGGGGTTCACATACTTTTACTTGTCATTGTATGGACTTTACAGATACGTCAAAATTACTCTTTCTCTTTACCATGTAGTTATATTTTCATTAATACTGTGTAAGACATTTTTTTTCTCTCCTGTCAGTGTCAACCTATGTCAGCCGCTGACTGGGGCCGTGATACTCGGGATTCAAGGATGATCACTGCAGAACCCCTGAACAACTGGCTGCTGCTTTTCAGCCGTCGCAGTGAAGACGCAGTTGAGAACTTGGTCTACAACCTGCAGAAGGTTGGCAGAGGAATGGGCTTCTGTATAGAACAACCCAAAATGTAAGGATTTTTTATTTCTGTATATAAAGTAGATTACACCAGAAAATATTCTTAAATTCAGTGCCAACTAGAAATGTGCAGTGCAATCCACCAAAAGAAGATAGATGCCCGAGGATGTGAAAGGTGCTGCCTGTAGTATTTCAGATACTGACCCAACAGCACCAGTTCAGCACAGTTCCAGTTTACTGGTCTTGTTTAAAAAGCACCATTTCAGTTGACTGACATCATTTAAGCTTTTGACATGTCTAATAGCAAAACTGTTACTTTTTTAATAGATCACTAATTGTGGAACTCTTCCCATATCCCCAAATTCCAGTGTGTGTATTTGTATAGTACATATATATTTTCTATACCGTGAACCTATTAACTGTTTTGAATATATAAGAGAACAATGTGTGCCTTTTAATTCCTTCAAATAGTTTTGGTGCAGTTGGAGATTCCGTAATCACAAACTCTAGGCCTTAAAGTGATTCCACAGGCAATTGTTTATCTTAAAATTAAAAAGAAGTTGTACTTACCTGCTTTGTGCAACAATATTGAGAATATATTCTCATCGCTTCTTCTGGAGGGCCCCCTGATAGCATTGTCCGCTCCTCAGAGTGCCTTCTCAGGAAGCCAGCTGCTAAGGTGGCACCCATGCATGGACACTCCCTATCCAGCTTGTGTGTATCCAAAGACATAGACTGACAGCAGCAGGAGCCTATGACTGCTGGCTGTTTCTCCTGTGTGACCAGGAAGAGAGGGCATTGGTGCTGCAGCTGGCGGATTGGTGAGACGAGACAGATGAGTGTCAGGGAGGGGAGAGCAGGTAGTTGAAAAATTTTTCCCCTAATGCAGGGAATGCATTAAAGGGGTGTTCCGGGAAAAAAAAAATTAAAAGCCAGCAGCTACACATACTGCAGCTGCTGGCTTTTAATACATGGACACTTACCTGTCCTGCTGTCCTTCGATGTCGGCACCGCAGCTGATGTCTCCATCAGCTGTCGGGTGCTGCCACCGCCATTGCGGGTAAGGTAACCCGGCAGTGTAGCCTTTCGGCTTCACACCGGGAACCCTACTGCGCATGCGCAAGGCCCCGCTCCTCTCTCCTATTAGCCCGGCCGCCGAGGGAGCCCTGCGGTGACGTCACGGCGCGATCATGCCACGGCGTACTTCCGGAAGTGGGAAAGGATACCTGTCTTTGACAAGTATCCTGTCCCCCCTCCCCCCGAAAGGTACCAATTGTGACACCAGAAGGGGGGAAGGAATCCGATGAGCGGAAGTTCCACTTTAGGGTGAAGCTCCGCTTAAAGGTAAAAAAATGTTTTGACTTTAGAACCACTTTAAAGGATAAGTTCACCTTTGTGGAAAAAATTATAAATGCACATATTTGTGCAGGCAAATAATGTGTATCATTTTTTTTGCACAGTAACCTGCAGAGCATTGCTCCCGTGATCGGCGAATTGCGGGTGCAATGTCTGTCCCCTTGCAGACTCTTCCTACAGCTCTGAGCCCGAACTTCTGGACTTTGCAAAAGCATTTGATATGCTTCCCTATAAGTGCTTCATCTACAAACTGAGGACTGAGGGCATGGACCATAAGGTTTATTCTTTGGTTAAAAAAACTGGTTACAGGGGCGTGTCCATAGGGTGGTGATAAATAACGTGTACTCAGACTGGTCTGGAGCGGTAAGTGGTAGCTGCACGATTAATCGTAAAGAATCGTTATCGCGATTCTTTCCCTGTTGCGCTCTTGAAAAAAGTGTTTCATGATTCTTGCTATGCAATGAATTCTCTCTGCTCTTTTGAAGACGACAGACTTCAAAAGGAATGAAGAGAAAAACTGGGCAGTCTACCAAGAATCAGGCATTCTTTAGCAGTTGAGCCCCTAAAAAAAACAAATTTTTTAAAAGTCAGCAGCTACAAATACTGCAGCTGCTGACTTTCTTACTGTGGGCACCCGGCTGTGGCTTCACAGCTGGGCACCCACTGCGCATGCGCGATCGGCACTGAAGGTGGCAGACTACGAGGGAACCCCCAGGCAACAGGCATTTAGAGGTGAGTAAAAAAAAATTGTTTTTACAATTATTTATTTATTTATTTTTTTATGATTTTTAAGCAATTTTTTTTTTGGGTGGAAACACCACTTTAAGTATAAACATTGTAACAATTTGTCAATGAAATAGACTTGTGTGTAAGTGAGGAAAGTTTAACCACTAAACCTTTTTCTGACATTTGTTGGTTTCAAGTTAAAATCTTTTTTTTAATGGAGCAGCTGTTTTAGGGTGGTTTGCAGTCGCTATTTTTAACGCTATAGTGCCTGCAAAAAGCCCCCAGTGTGAAAGGGGTCTAATGGTTGGACTATAGCAGTCCAGTGACTTCTATAGTGTTTACGTCTGACCAGTTGCCAGTTCTGTAAATCAGTGTCTAAAGCTAGATACTACAGGAGTGAAGATGGTTTGGGCATCGTAATAGACATTGTCACTTTTCCAATTCAGGGCAAGATGACAGTGTTTGTATAAAGACCCCCCATCCCCCCCCCCCCCACCCCCACACACACTCCACTCCAAACCCATGGTACTAAATTTCCCAGTGCTCCTAAACTGCTCCATCTTTGGCCTTGGCTGATAAGAATATCTTGTGCCTTCTATATGGTGGAGCATGTGACCTCCTCCTATGTAACGGTACTATATTACAAGCTTGATCAGACATATCACCCCCTGCCACACTTCATTTACACCAATCCATTTCTGCCTCTGGACACCAACTTTCTAAAAACATCTTCATCTCCTTAACCCACAGGAACCAGAGCTGCAATTCAGTACACTTTACTTCCAATCCTATATCAGTACACTGCCTCGCATCCGTCTGTTCTCGCTCACACTAGCAGTACAGTCCCTGTATTCAGTCATCTGAAGTCTCTCTCCACAGCCCATGGCAAACCTCCTGTCACTTCTACCTTGTTCTGACAGCTTCTTGCTGCTTTTCCAGCATTTCCACCAACAGAACAACTTGATCAGGGCCCCGCAATCACCTGCAGGACGCCAGTGTCCAAAACTAAAAAGAAACTGAAGTTTTTCTCAACCCAGACAATCCTGTCACTTTCTACTCCTGCCTCAACCATTGTTGAGCAAGATCCTCTGCCAGTTCCAGTGTGAATACAGTTGGACCAGGTTCCTGTTTCAGACCAGAATACTACAACTCCAGCTTCCAACCAGTGTGATTCATCATCAGCATCCATCAAACTAGTATTATCACCATACAAATGAAAGCAAAATTAGGTGGGAATTTGCGTGTACCTTGCAGGGTCTAATAAATAGGCATACCAAACAACTTAAAAAGTAAACAAATCTTTATTTTCCATCTAACAAATAGTTGAATTAAAAAGATTCAAAGTGCAATTGGTTAAAACCACTGTTACTGTTGAAATGTCCAGGACGTGCTGGTCCTGACTGACGAGTCAAAGAAGGTGGCCTACGCATTTCGCTGGAAATCCCGCTTCATCAGGGCCTTAAATTGAAGCACAAATTTGTACATGCACTGTAATAATATATAAGCATATTATTTAGAGCCGGTTCACACTGGGGTGACTCGTCAGGCGACTTAGCCACCTGACAAGTCGTGTCCCGTTCTGTACTATGGAACCGTACTAATAGGAGCCACTCAAGTCGCTCCGACTTAGAAAAAGGTTCCTGTACTACTTTTGGGGCGACCTCAGGCAACTGGCATTGACTTCTATACAGAAATCATTTTGCAAGCCGCCGCTGAAGTCGGATGCAGGTCGCCTGAGGCAGTCGCGCTGCAAGTCGTGTTGCCTCAGTGTGAACCGACCCTAAGGCCCCTTTCACACTGGGGCGGTTTTCAGGCGGTACAGCGCTAAAAATAGCGCCTGTACACCGCCTGAAAAAACCGGCCCCATTCACTCCAGTGTGAAAGCCGGAGGGCTTTCACACTGGAGCGGTGCGCTAGCAGGACCGCAACAAAAGTCCTGCTAGCAGCATCTTTGGAGCGGTGAAGGAGCGGTGTATTTACCGCTCCTATACCGCTCCTTCCCATTGAAATCAATGGGAAACCGCGGGGATACCGCCCGCAAACCGCCGCTGCAGCGGTGCTTTGCGGAGGTTTTTAACCCTTTTGCGGCCGCTAGCGGGGGTTAAAACCACCCCACTAGCGGCCGCATACCGCGGGTAAAATGATGGTAAAGCAGCGCTAAATATAGCGCTGCTTTACCGTCGCCGCCGCACCGCCCCAGTGTGAAAGCAGCCTAAGAGATACAAAAAAGTAAACATCAACAAATATTTTTATTCCCAAAAAGACTAAAAACTTTAAACATACTGAGTCACATTATTTTAAATTTCTTATACTAGTACCCTAACAGAGCCTGTTGTATGCATCATGGCATACCATGGGTGAGAGGGGTAAACAAGGAGGACAAGTTTACTATACCAAAATATATACGTGTCAATTCTATTAACATACCTAAATTAAAAGGCATATTTGGGGAACATACAGAAAAATCTGTTGATTCATCTGTGTAGTTTTAATCAGCCGGTCTGGTGGAGGTAAAGCCTGGGGAGCCCGTGGGGATGAACTCTGTATCCTCCCAGAGAAAAGAGACAGATTCCTATACAGTTGTGCTCATAAGTTTACATACCCTGGCAGAATTTATCATTTCTTGGCCATTTTTCAGAGAATATGAATGATAAAACAAAAACTTTTCTTGATGGTTCTTGTTTGGCTGAAACCAATTATTATCAATCTGTTTACCGTATATACTCGAGTATAGGCCGACCCGAATATAAGCCGAGGCACCTAATTTTACCACAAAAAAATTAAAAAACTTATTGACTTCAGTATAAGCCTAGGGTGAGAAATGCACAGCTACTTTAAGTGGAAAAGAGGGTCAACAATGCCCATTTGCAGCATCACTGTGCCCATTTGCATGCCTCACTGTGCCCATTTGCAGCCATAGGTCCCCCAAACTTCAAACTTGGTAGTTGAGGGTTCCTAGATGCCCCCTAGCTGAAGCCAAAGGGTCCTGAAATAACATTGCTGCAGATGGACACAGTTGACTGATTTTGGGGCCCTGTATCTTGGGGCCACTTGGTGCTAGGAACCCCAAATTTGGTATGCAAACTCAGTCGAACGTGAGATACGTGGCCCCAAATTCGGTTCGGAAAATGTCAAGCACTTTTCTGCAGCAGAGAATGACATTTTCCGAACCGAGTTGGGGCCACGTATCTCGGGGCCACTTGGTAATAGGAACCCCATATTTGGATGTAGTGTTGGGTCCACTGGGTTGGCACACCAAATGTGGGGATTCTAGCACCAAGAGGCCCCGATATACGGGGCCCCAAAGTCAGGTCGGAAAATGTAATTTTCTGCTGCAGAAAAGTGCTTGACTCGATTATAAGCCAAGGGGGACACTTTCAGCACAATAACATGTGCTGAAAAACTCGGCTTATACTCAAGTATATATCATAATGACATTAGAAACTACCCAAATGACCCTGATCAAAAGTTTACATACCCTGGTGATTTTGGCTTGATAACATGCACACAAGTTTTGCGCTATAAACCAAAGAAGAGCGACAATTTTGAAAAAAACACAATATATTTAACTTTTTGCTATAATATCCCACATTTTTTATCAAAAAAAAAAAAAAAAAGTTTTTTTTTCCTCAGTTTAGGTCGATATGTACTCTTCTACATATTTTTGGTAAAAAAAAAAAAAATCGCAATAAGGGTATATTGATTGGTTTCCGCAAAAGTTATAGTGTCTACAAAATAGGGGCTAGATTTATGGCATTTTTATTATTATTATTATTATTTTTTTTACTAGTAATGGCGGGACTGTGAGATTATGGCGGACACATCGGACCCTTTTGACACATTTTTGAAACCATTGACAATTATACAGCGATCAGTGCTATAAAAATGCACTGATTACTGTGTAAATGTCACTGGCAGGGAAGGGTTTAACCCTAGGGGGCGATCAAGGGGTTAACTGTGTTCCCTACCTCTAACTGTGGGGGGATGGGACTGTTTCTCGTTCTGTCACAAGCTCGGCGGTCATCGCGCCAACACCAGGCACCCGATTCGGGGTCGGGCACATGCTGCGGGCGCCCGCCCCCAGTGGCCAAAAGGCAAAGCAACATAAGATAACGTTGTTTCGCCCCCGCCGTGCCATTCTGTCACAGTTAAACTGCGGCGGCTGGTTGGCAAGCGGTTAATATATGTTTCTCAAAAACGTTATTTTATTTTTTATAAATATAATCTATATTTTATTTTTATCTTTACATTTTCTCCAGAGTTTTTTTTTTTAGAACATTTTATGTTTTTAGTGCATTTAATGTGATGTTGATCCCCTGGCTCCCACAGCCATGGACTCTTGTGCTCTTCTATTTAAGCTGCATCCGAGTGTGCAGCATTAGGTCAGTAGAAGGAGCTGTGAGCTCCGAGCACATAGCCTGCATTCCTCAATTCCAGCCCCAAATTGCATCCCTTCGGTGACTTCATTTTTGCCCGTGCATCCCATGCTGGTTTGGCGTCATACTTCCTGGACTCACAGGGGCCGCTGTGCCTCAAACTATCTCCTTCCAGCAAAGTGGATGATACCGGTGGAGCCTGCAGGACGGTGTGTCTACAGGGACAACTCTTTTCGCAGTAGCCTCAAACAAAGAGCCACCACCTGGGTGTCCTCTGGTGGGCGCCATACCTGGAGGTTTTCTCCAAAGAGCTGAAGATGATGCTGAAGTCTGTATCGAGATATGAGCTGTCTGGGGGGGTCGGTCACTTCACATTTGGTGACGGTTGTGGTTGAAGACGTGAAGTGCTCTGGAGCATCTGCTGGACCTTTACTGGGATTACTGGTGACCGGTGCCGAGCTCGGGGGGTTGGGGGATACAGTTTCTGTGGTCCTGATGGGTTCCACTCTCTGGTGTGAGGTGACAGACGTTCCCGCCTATTTTCTGTCTTTCTGCCTCCTTAACAGAAGTCGCCATGTCACCATTACATGCGGCATTGTCAGCTTCCACCTGCGTTTTCATTTTCCACAGAACCTTCCCTGGGTGAGAATGTTTTGTGCACAGGGTTATTATGGTGTGTGGTTGTTTTTTCAGGGGTTGGGTTTGGCCCTTTAGTGCCACTGAAGTAAACTCTTAAGACGTCTGCATACTGAGAAATTTCGGAGAATTTCATGCTCCCAGCTTTGTGGGAACAGTTTGGGGATGGCCCCTCCCTTTTCCAACATGACTGCGCACCAGTGCACAAAGCAAGGTCCATAAAGACATGGATGAGCGAGTTTGGGGTGGAGGAACTTGACTGGCCTGCACAGAGTCCTGACCTCAACCCGTTAGAACATCTTTGGGATGAATTAGAGCGGAGACTGTGAGCCAGGCCTTCTCCTCCAACATCAGTGCCTGACCTTACAAATGTGCTTCTGGAAGAATGGTCAAACATTCTCATAGACACACTCCTAAACCTTGTGGAAAGCCTTTCTAGAAGAGTTGAAGCTGTTATAGCTGCAAAGGGTGGGCCAACTCAATATTGAACTACGAACTAAGACTGGGATGCCATTAAAGTTCATGTGCGTGTAAAGGCAGGCATCCCAATACTTTTGGTAATATAGTCTGTATGTATGTGTATATACTGTGTGTGTATGTGTGTGTATATATATATATATATTTTTTTTTTTCTTATATATATATATATATATATATATATATATATATATATATATTGCTTTGAATAAATAAAAACAGTGTGGGTGAGTATAAGGTTTTTTATTTTTCATTTTAAATTCTTCAGATAGTGTCGACGCACTTGCAGATCCTCCAATCAATCATATACTGTAGGCCTTGAGTGATTTTAATCTGGTTTAAAGCGGGATTCCACCCTAAAGTGGAACTCCGCTTTTCGGAACCCCCCCCCCCCCCCTCCGGTGTCACATTTGGCACCTTTCAGGGGGGAGGGGGTGCAGATACCTGTCTAAGACAGGTATCTGCACCCACTTCCGGGCATAAACTCCCACGGGAGTTTACGCAGCTTCCTGTCCCGGCACGCTGTCTGCCGGGACACACACGTGTCCCGGCAGACAGCGCTGAAGATTCTCATTGCGCCGCGCAACTCGCGCATGCGCAGTAGGGAATCGGGAAGTGAAGCCACTTCCTGATTCCCTCACCGAGAATGGCGCCGGCTACAGCAGAGAGCCGAGCGATCGATCGGCCTCTGCTGCCGACACCGCTGGACCCTGGAACAGGTAAGTGTCCATTTTTTAAAAGTCAGAAGCTGCGGTATTTGTAGCTGCTGGCTTTATAAAAAAAAAAAATTTCAGTACAGTCCCGCTTTAAGCTCGTCGTACAAAGTCAGCATTGCCTCCTTTCTATTCCTTTTTCAATGGTTCTTTGTTGCGTTCTCATCTTCAGTGGTTCCGTGATATCTCTTCCCCCTATTAGTTGTTCTTTGTTGGAAAATCTCTGTGCAGCTAGCCTGAGTATTTAGCAGCGCCTCTGTGGGATAGGTATCCGTGCACCACATTGTCCCATTCACACAGATCCTGACTGACTCGTAGGATTAGCTATTAGACAAAGGCTGCAAGTTAAATCCTCAGTCACTTGGGAAGATCTTATGATGTTTCTTGCATCTGTTGCCGTGTTTCCGCTCTATCCTTTTCATGTGAAGAAATAAACTGAAACATCGGGGATTAACAGCATTTCTTGTTTGCATATGTATCACTTGTTTGCATAGTCTTCTTTTTAACCACTTCAGCCCCGGAAGGATTTACCCCCTTCCTGACTGAGTTTTTTTTGCAATTTGTCACTGTGCGAACTGGTAATTGTGGGGGTCGTGCAATTGTGTACCCAAATGAAATTTGCAACCTTTTTTTTCCACACAAATTAAGCTTTCTTTTGGTGGTATTTGATCACGATTTTTATTTTTTGCAATATAAACGAAGAAATACTGAAAATTTTGAAAACAAATGATATTTTCTACTTTTTGCTTTAAAAAAAAGAAACTCAATTTTAGTCATACATTTATGCCAAAAAGCATTCAGCCACATGTCTCGGGGAAAAAAAAATATTCAATAAGCTTATATTTATTGGTTTGCGCAAAAGTTATAGCATCTACAAACTAGGGTTCATTTTCTGGAATTTACGCAGCTTTTAGTTTATGACTGCCTAGCTCATTTCTTGAAGTGCTAAAATGGCAGGGCAGTACAACCCCCCCCCCCCCAAATGACCCCATTTTGGAAAGTAGACACCCCAAGGAATTTGCTGAGATGCTTTTTGAGCACATTGAATGTTTTTTTGTCATAAGTGATTGAAAAATGAAAAAAAAAAAAAAGATTTTACACAAAGTTGTCACTGAAATTATATATTGCTCAAATGTGCCATAGTTATATGTGGAATTGCACACCAAAATACATTCAGCTGCTTTTCCTGAGTACGGGGATACCACATGTGTAGGACTTTTTGTCTAGCTGCTTACAGGACCCCAAAAACCAATCACCGCCTTCAGGATTTCTAAGGGTGTAAATTTTTGATTTCACTCCTCACTACCTATCACTGTTTTGGAGGCCCTGAAATGCCAAAATATGTCTTCATTTTCCAAACAAATGAGAGCTGCAAAATACTCAACATGCCTCTTGGCAAGTACCTTGGGGTCTCTACTTTGTAAAATTGTGTCATTTGGGGGGGGGGGGGGGGGGGGGGGGGTGGGGGGGGGGGCGGGGGGGGGTTGTGCTATCTGAACATTTCAGGGTTTCCGAAACTGTGATAGGTAGTGAGGAGTGAAATCACCATTTTACGCCATTAGAAAGTATGAAAGTGGTGCTTGGTTTATCGGGGTCCTGTACGTGGCTAGGCTCCCAAAAAGTCCTACACATGTGATATCCCCGTACTCTGGGGGAGCAGCAGAATGTATTTTGGGGTGTAATTTCACATATGCCCATGGCATGTTTAAGCAATATATCATTTAGTGACAACTTTGTGAAAAAAAATTTCATAAAATATTGTAATTTTCCCGACACTTGTGGCAAAATATAAAATATTCCATGGACTCAACATGCCTATCAGCAAATAGCTTGGGGTGTCTACTTTACTTTGACATGTCCTGGTATTTTATGTACAACATTAGAAGCTTATGCCACACATCACCCACTTTTCTAACCACTTGAAGACATATCCCTTTCTGACACTTTTTGTTTCCATGGAAAAATATATATTTTTTTTTGCTAGAAAATTACTCTCAACCCCCAAACATTATATATATATATATATATATATATATATATATATATATAATTTTTTTTCCCCAAAGCAAAGGCCCTACAGATTAAAATGGTGGGTGTTGCAAATATTGTTTTTCACACAGTATTTGCGCAGCGATTTTTCAAATGCAATTCATTTGGAAAAAAAAACACTTTTTTGAATGCACTAAAACACACATTACCCAAATGTTTGATAAAATATAAAAGATGATCTTATGCCGAGTACATAGATACCAAACACAACATGCTTTAAAATTGTGTACAACTATGCATGGGCGACAAACTACATACATTTTTAAAATCCTTTACAGGTTACCACTTTAGATTTACAGAGGAGGTCTACTGCTAAAATTACTGCCCTCAATGTGACGTTTGCGGTGATACCTCACATGCATGGTGCAATTGCTGTTTACATATGACACGATGCGGACGCTTGTGTTCGCCTTTGCGAGCGAGCATGGGTGGGGACGGGTGTTTTTTTTTTTAATTTATTATTATTTATTTTGCTTTTTTAATTTTATTTTTACACTGTTCCTTTCATTTATTTAATTTTTTTTATAGCAATAAGTAATGACAGGTACTCTTAAAAAAAAAAAAAAAAAATCTATTAGACCCTAGATCTCTCCTCTGCCCTCAAACCATCTGACCACACCAAGATCGGTGTGATAAGATGCTTTACCAATTTCCAAATTGTGCTGTTTATATCCGGCGAAACTGGCGTAGCTTCTGGTTTCTTAGGCCATAGAGATGATTGAAGCCATTCTGATATTCTATCAGCTCTATGGTCAGCTGGCGGAGCCACCGGCTGCATTATCATGTTGCCCAGTAGGACAGGAGAGCCCGAGAAAACCACAGAAGATGATGGGAGGGGGGCGTTCCCTTCCACTGCTTGTAAAAGCAGTCTAGTAGTTAATTAGCCACTAGTATTGCTTTTACATGAAAGCCAACCGCTGGCTGAAAGGAACAATGCCAAGATGATACCTAAACCTGCAGGCATCATTCTGGTATAACCACTCAAAGTCCAGCAACATACCAGTATGTTGCAGGTCCTTATTGGGCATATATTATAATGTTCTTTTTTTTCATGCAGCTTGTGGGCTGAACGAAAAAAATGTATTGATCAGTGGGTATGCCCACCTTTAGAATACCGCCCTTTATCCACCCACTTCTAATAATGGGCATACAGGCACCATTTTTTTTTTTTTACTGTGGTGGTGAAATCACCTCCTACAGCGCTGGAGTTGCTGATTTACTTATTGTGAGAGCCAATGCTGTTGCTGTCAAGATACATAAATCAGTGCTGCAGCTGATTGGCGTACCTGAAAAGCAAACAATTGTAACAATAAAACATTAACTCAATAAAACCACAAAAATCTGTGACAAAAAATAAAAAGTTAAAAATATTTGCCGAAGCCTGTAGGCAATCCGCCCCTAATGTTTGGGGCAAATCGCTCCTCCATCTCTGCCCCTATGCTTTGGCATATATGCTCTTTTTTTTTTTTTAAACTGTGATGCTGAAATTACCTCCTACAGTGCTGGAGTCGTTGATTTACGTATCGTGAGAGCAAACGCTGTTGCTGTCAAGATAAATCAATCAGTGCTGCAGTTGAATGGCGTACCTGAAAAGAAAATAATGGTTAACAATAAAACACAGTAAACAGTAAAGTATAAAATAATTACATACCTGAAAAGCAAACATGATAAAACATAATAAACAAGTAAATAGAGACAGAACAATAGAGAGAGAGAGCAGGTTCGGGTCTCTCAAAATGCGATGGTATCTTTGGAGACCCTGTGAAAGTGTACCCTAGACTGTGCCGTGCTGTACCCTACGCATACTCCACTAGTGTGTGGTAGCATTCAAAACATTCACAGATGCAAAGACCAGGATAGTCAGGACAGGAGGGACAATAATAGCGAGTGTCACGCTTGCTACAGACACAACATCTTCTGGGTGATCGTTGGGTAGGGCTACCAGGGAGGACATACGGAAAATGCCTCCCATGCAGCTGGCTCACTGCATGTGCATTGGGAAGGTGGGGCACAGCACCGTCTGGAAACAGAAGGGCTGTGATGATCTCTTCCTGGAATTTGAAGGATCCAGTTCATCCTGAAGCTTTGTATAGCACCTAAGTGTTCAGCAGAGCCAATTGGAATAAGTATATAGACACTTTTTTATACCAGCGTCTGGCCTTACGGGCAATTAAGTACGGCGCCATCAACTGGTCGTTGAGGTCCACCCCTCCCATGTTAAGGTTGTATTCGTGGACACAGACGGGTTTCTCCACAACTCCAGTCGCCGTAGGGATTTGGACTGTCATATCTGCGTGAAGGGAGGACAGAACAAAAACCTTTCGTGAATCCCTCCACTTCACTGCAAGCAAATTATTACTTCTCAAGCAGATTCTCTCCCCCAGCCTAAGACGGGAATTTTTTAAGCCGCTGGTGTTAGCCCTGGCAATTAAATTGCACGGTGTAAATGTGTCAGGATAATCTACAAGTGAGCGCTGCACGCCGATTGCCTGTGCGCATGCGCGGCGGAACGGCACTCCGGCGCATGCACACTCGCGGCTCAGCGCTCCGACGCACGCACATGCGCACTGGCGCACGCCTGAGCGTCCCTGGGCGTCATAGCATCACGTGACCACTCACACCGCCCATTTAAGGAAGTGCCTGATACCAGTCCAGCGCTGGCTTGTCTTCAGCTTCCTGCCAAAGCTCTGTTCCTGCTTCCTGTTTGATCTGATTGCCTGTTTTTGACCCGGATTTCACCTTTTGACCTTGCTGCCTTCTCCTGCCCTTGACCCTTGGACTGTGTACTGGACTTACCTGCTTGATTGCCTTTGGCCCTTTGAACCTCTGCTTGTGACCCGGATTTGCCTCTGTCTCCTGCCCTGTGATCTCTGCTTGTGACCCCGGACCTGTCTACCTTCAGCCCAGTACCTGCACCCGTGTTTTGGACTCTTCAGTATCTTCCTGATCCAGAAATTGGCTCCTGCTCCAGTTTCCATCCCCTGGTTGGGTAGCCTGTGCCTCTTTGTGCCATTCACCCCCTGTCTCACCTCCAGGGGGCGGACTGCGCTCAGTTGCAAGGGTGAACCACTCTCTGCATTTCGGCCTCGGTAAGTACTCTCCTGATAAAATGCGCCAATTCCATGATCAAACAAGTGACTAAAAAGTGGCATGCCCGTGTAATAATTGTCCAAGTACAAGTGGTACCCCTTTCCGAATAAGGGTGACACCAAGTCCCACACAATCTTACCAGCGCTCCATATGTAGTTTGGTTAGTTCTCCGGCTCCACGTGACTATCTTTTCCCTTGTGAACCATAAAACTATATGTATAGCCTGTTGCCCTGTCACAGAGACTATACATCCTGACCCCATATCTGGCAGGCTTGCTGGGAAGATACTGTTTGAATGACAAGTGGCCAGAAAACTTAATCAGGGACTCATCAATGCAGACAACTTGATCGGGAGTAAACAAGGCTGCAAACTGTTGGCTGAAGTGGTATACGAGTGGCTGAATTTTGTGTAGCCGATCGTATTTAGGGTCACCCCGAGGACGACAGAGTTCATTGTCATTGAAGTGCATAAATCGCAAGATCTGCTCGTATCTAGGCCTGGTTATGGAGGCAGAGAACCCGGGCATATGGTGAATTGGGTCAGTGGACCAATATGACCGCAACTCAGAAAGGTCTTAAATTCGGAGACTGTGATAGGTCTCCAATCGCTGGCAAAGGTCAACTGGGGATTAGCGGCGATTAATTTACCAGCATACAAATTGCTTTGGTCCACAATAGATCTATAGAGATCTTCCGTGAAAAACAGCAAATAAAAATCAAGTGACGTGAAATCAACTGTTTCCACCTGAATTCCGGGTTGGCCAGTGGATAGGGGAAGTACGGGAGCTGCAGAAGTGGTGGGCTCCCCAATTAAGATTGGCAAATGCAGCAGGAATGGCACTATGGGCTAGAAGGGCCTGTGTTTGTTTTCTTGGTGGCTGCGGGACACTACGTGGGCTAGCCACCTCACCAGCTTGAACTGCACTTATAGGACTCGCCACATCACCACGTGATACTGCAGTGCTGGTTTGACTACGACCAGGGTGTACTTGGCTGCTAATTGACATGATCAAAAAATATGTAATAGTGTCCCACTTTCCTTCTGACAGCGCTAACATCAGAGGTATCTGGCAAATATCTATGAAAAAGGGCAGGGGTTCGATACCATTGAGAAGGAATCTTAAAGTTTGTTTCCTGTATTTTTGTACATACTGAAGATTCAAAAATAGAGTGTATTATAAGGTTCTATCTAGATCCAACTCCTACTTTCGAAAAAACGGTAGCTGGAAATCCCCCTGAGGAACAGTCAACAGGGCATACATCCTCGAGATTGTATGAGAGAGAAGTCCTCTCTCAATACGGTTTTCTTTGAACTGAAATACATTTCAGTTATAGCTATCAGAGGTATTTAAAGAGTATAAGATATGTCTAAGCTGGGCCGCTTGCCAAAAGTCCAATTGAAAAGGGCTGTTAACACCTGGAATGTGGGCCAATTTCCTGATGTCATAAAGTGAGACACCTGATATATCCCCTGTTTTATCAGAACTTCAAAAGTTCCCTGGCATAGGCCCAGGGCAAATTGTGGGTTCCCCAGAATGAGGAATAATGTGGATTCCATTGATGATAGTCTACCCCTGGAAAAAAGCCCAGAGCATTGACGCAGTGTTTGTCCAATCAATGGATGTTTTTTAATATAGGGTAAAGGGTCCCTATAACACCAAGGTGCTCTATGTAGCAAAACATTGCTCTGTGCCTGCTCCAGGTTCGGCCAGATTTTTAAGTCTCCATGTCGGCACCAGTCAATCAAACGTCCTAGATGGACTGCCTGATAATATTTGTGCATATCAGGTACCGCCAGTCCACCATATTGTTTGGAGAGGGTCAACAGAAATCTATTAATCCCCGTTTTTTTGTGTGCCCAAATAAATTCAGTGAATAATGTATGTATCTGCTTGAAATACTGTAAAGATATGTTGATAGGTAGAGCCTGAAGCAAGTACAGAAACTTTGTTAGAATATTCATTTTTTTTTATGCTACACCTCCCAAACCAGGAATGGAACCCCCTATGCCATTTCTCCAAAACTATTTACTATGTCTGCACTTTACATAAGAGTGGTGGAAAGTTGAGCTCAAATGTACGTGTAAGGTCTACTGGGATTATAGTCTCCAGGTATTTCAATGCCTGATCCGTCCATTTAAATTTATAGCTAGATTTTAATGATTTTATCAGAGTATTAGGGACAGCTATTCCCATTGCCTCTGACTTGGTAAAGTTAATCTTAATATATGATAAAAATCCATATTTCTGTTTCCTGAAAGAGATTGGGGAGGGATATCATCGGGTTTATTAGTGAAAAAAGCATATCATCTGCGTATGCTGAGATCTTATGTTGGGCTCTGCCTACTTTCATTCCATGAATATCTGAACTTGCCCTAATCTTACATAGGAAAGGTTTCAACGAAAGCGCAATGGTAACCATGAATGAGTGGGATAGAACTCCGTTTACCTTAACCTGTGCGGATGGAAAAGTATATATACTTCTAATCCATCGTAACATATTGTCTCCCTACCCCACATGTTGTAGTACCGAAAATATAAACTTCAAATTTACTCTGTCAAAGGCTTTCTCTGCATCTGTTCCTGTAAACACACATGGGGTCTTAGATGTTTTAGCTAAGTGAATTCAATTCAAAGCCTTTATAGTGTTGTCCCGTGCCTCCCTCCCCGGGACAAACCCCACCTGGTCCAAATGTATCAAGGAGGGCAGATATTCTTGCCTGCGCGTCGCAATAATTTTATTGATAAGTTTCAAATATGTGTTTAAGAGAGAGTTTGGCCTAGAACTCCCGCATTGTGTGTGGTCTTTACCTTCTTTCTGTATTACGGTAATATGGGCTTTCAAAGTCTCTTATGAAAATAAGTGGTTTAATCGCCCAATCCATTAAACATTTTTAGGAGGTAAGGTCCCAGAGTAGACATTAGTTGTTTATAGTAGTACACAGTGAAGCCACCTGGGCCTGCTTTACCAGGCTTTGATGAGTCCACTGTTATCTGTAATTCCTCTAAAGTAATAGGTAAATCCAATTCTTCCTGTACCATGCTTGTTAAGCCAGGCATACCAGATGATATTAGATATTCAATTATTGTCGACTGATCAGGCGAATCCCGTTGCAGATTATAGAGTGAAGAATAAAAATCTGCAAATTTCTGGGTTATTTGTTTAGGCAAGGTGAGTTTTCTTCCCTCCGCCCCCATAATCACTGGAACATAGGTCATTGATTGTTGCTCCTGTAGTGCTCAAGCCAATAGTTTGCAACATTTATTTCCAGATTTGTAAAGTTCCTATCTGTATGGATTTTTGAGCTTTATAAAGCAGCAAATCCATGACCTGTCTACGTGCCATCAAAAGATCTTTTTCTACCTCTGACGAAGAGGTATGTTTATGAATAGTTTCTAATCTATGTATTTATGCTAATATAGATGTCAACTTTGCCTCTCGTTCATGTTTAATCCTAGCCCCATGTTTAATCAGAACACCCAAATCACTGTTTATGAGCCTCCCATATACCCCCGGGGGCTTATTCCGTTGTATTATTGGTCTGAAACAACCATGCCACCTCCCTTCTAACGTCCTCCATAACCTCCTGATCCTGTAAAAGACTTGTTAAGTTGCCACGTTATCGTATTTTAAGCCATTGGCTCCAGCTGCTGTCAGTCACATCCAATGGGGGCAGGGCCAAGTCATACATTCGGCGGCTATGGATGACGAATGCTGGACTCGGGAGCGCGCCCGCAAGGTAGCCCCCTTTGGGACGCGCTTCCCTTGGGGCAGTGATGGCAAACCTTGGCACCCCAGATGTTTTGGAACTACATTTCCCATGATGCTCAACTACACTTCCGAGTGCATGAGCATTATGGAAAATGTAGTTCCAAAACATCTGGGGTGCCAAGGTTCGCCATCACTGCCCTAGGGGGTTATCTGATGCGGGGAGTAGCCCGCGAGAGCTGCCGTGGGACCCCAGAAGCTGCAGGTTCAGGGCCACTCTGTGCAAAACGAGCTGCACATTGGAGGTAAGTATGATGTTTTTTATTTTAGATTTAAAAAAAACGAACTCTTACAATCACTTTAAGGACCGAGCCTCTTTCTGAGATTTGGTGTTTACAAGTTAAAAAATGTTTTTTATTTTTTGCTAGAAAATTACTTAGAACCCCCAAAAATGTCTTAACACCCTAGAGCATAAAATGGCGGTTATTGCAATACTTTCTGTCACACAGTATTTGCGCAGCGGTCATACAAGCGCACTTTTTTGGGAAAAAATATACTTTTTTGAGTTAAAAAATAAGACAACAGTAACGTTTTTTTTATATTGTGAAAGATAATGTTATGCTATGCTATGAGTAAATTGATACCCAACGTGTCAAGCTTCAAAATTGCGTTCCAAGTTCTTGGAATGGCGACAAACTTTTACCTACCCTTAAAAATCTCCATAGGCGATGTTTAAACAATTCTAGAGGTTGCATGTTTAGACTTACAGAGGATCTCAGGGCTAGAATTATTGCTCTCGCTCTACCGAACGTGGGTGCTGCTCACGTATGCGTTCGCTTCTGCACGCGAGCTTGGCGGGACGTGTCACGTTTAAAAAAAATATTTTTTGACTTATTTACCTTTTATTTTAATTTTTTTACACCGTTCTTTAAAAAAAAAAAATTGTGTCACTTTTATTCCTATTAAAACGAATGTAAACATCCCTTGTAATAGAAAAAAAGCATGACAGGACCTCTTAAGGCTCCATACACACTGGATGTTAAAAAACTTTATAAAAACGCCAGTAGCTTTGCAGTGAGTCTTTCAAAGTTTTTTTTAAAGTTTTTGCAATAGCGTTTATTAGTGTTTTTTTAGCGTGTTTTATTTTTTATTTTTTCAAGGCGTCAGAAAAACTACTCCTGAACGTGATTTTATGGTGTTCAGAAAACAGACCATAAACTCCACTGCTGATAAACATCGAAAAATGTCCATGTGTGCATGGACACATAGGATAACATAGAGGGTAGTTTATGGGCTGTTAAAAAAAACGCCCAAACTCCCAAACATGGCTGTTTATGAGCTTCAGTGTGCATGGAGCCTAAATATGAGATCTGGGGTCAAAAAGACCTCAGATCTCATATTTATACTAAAATGAAATTAAAAAAAATGGCCCTTTAAGAGCTATGGGCGGAAGTGAGGTTTTGAGGTCGCTTCCGCCCTGCAGTGGTATGGAGATGGGTGGGGGCCATCTTCCCCTCATCTCCATGCCAAGCCAGGGACAGGACCTCTTCCGCTGCCGATAAAAGTGATCTCGCAGCGAATCCACCGTAGAGACCACTTTTATCTTGAAGCGGACCGCCCGCTGAAGAAGAGGATACCGGGGTTATGGCAGCTAGCTGCTGCCATAACAACGGTATTCCTCTTCAAAGTAGCGACGTAAAATTACGGCGGGCGGTCCGCAAGTGGTAAAAAATGGCATAAAGCGTGTCAAAGTAGAATACAAAAATATACAACTGTTAGCATGCAGAAGACATTATCAGTAATATTCTATATAGATTTCTTTAAATAACTATCAACAATTTGTGTAATGTCTAAATAGTACTCACTAAATATTTTTACAGCAGTTTTCTGTCTCTCTGTTTTCATGAAAGTTAACATTTCAGGGTTTCCAATGATTCTACCCATCTACCGTGTTTCCCCGAAAGTAAGACAGTGTCTTACTTTCTTTTTATCCCTAAAAGCCCCACTATGTCTTACTTTCGGGGTATGTCTTATATTGGGAAAAAATTGTCGAATTATGGGGCACATAGCACATTATGGGGCAGATAGCACATCAGGGCACATCATGGGGCACATAGCAGATCAGGGCACATTATGGCACATTATGGGGCACATAGCACATCAGGGCACATTATGGGGGACACAGCACATCTGGGCACATTAGGGGGCACATAGCACATCTGGGCAACTTATGGGGCATGGGGCACATTAGGGCATCAGGGCATGGGGCACATTAGGGCATCAGGGCATGGGGCACATTAGGGCATCAGGGCATGGGGCACATTAGGGCATCAGGGCATGGGGCACATTACAGGGCACATCTGGGGATCTTACTTGCGAGCATGCAGAGTAGCGCAGGAAGCGTCTATCTGTCATATGTTTTCTCTCATGTCACGCTGCTCGCTCCCTGGCGGCCCCTCCTCTCTTCTCGTCTATCCCAGATGATGTCTCAAGCCAATGGGGATTGACGAGAAGAGAGGAGGGGCCGCCGGGGAGCGAGCAGCGCTGAGTGACATGAGAGACAACGTATGACAGTAGACGCTTCCTGCGCTACTCTGCATTCATCTCATTCGGGTCTGGCGGCGGCTCTGGTCTCTGCAGGCAAATCCCCCGTGTTTCCCCGATAGTAAGACATACGTCTTACTTTCGGGGTACGGCTTACATTAACTGTCCCCTCTGACACTCCCGATACGTCTTACTATCAGGGGTGTCTTACTATCGGGGAAACACGGTAGACAAAATTTTCACTGTTGAGGTTCATAGGTCATTATATATAGAGGAATGGCTGCATTAGTTAGGTTTTTGCAAGCACCCCAATACATATTGATTCAGCTCATATCCACTACATTGCTATTAACTTCCTTGCATAAAAGAACATTAATTGGAAAAAATATTTTGGTTAAAATGATTTACTTTGTCAGCCTCTGTCATTTTTAGAAGAAAAAATGGGATATGTAATGTGCTCCTCTTGCAGAAGTTCTACTGAAATTACTAGTTGACTGTCATGCTGATTTTGATACTTTCTTGGTTGCTGACATAGAATAATTATGCAGATCAAGAGTTTAGACTTCACTTATTGCATGCCTGCTCCAGGTCTTTGACACAGAAGACACTAAAACCATCAGTCAGGCTGGTAACATTTTTAGAAGGATGGCAGTCCATGTACTATTCATTCTGTTGGCAGGTGTGCTGAGAGACAACCAAATAATAATTTTTTGCATTTTTCTACTGGAGGCTAAAGAATTAAGAATATGATTGGTTAGTAAGGGGCATACAGAAAGCTTTTCACAGAGGATATATTGTAATGCACCAGGATTAGTCTTCTTGTACACTGGCACCAGCAAAAATGTACCCATTCGTTGAATGCGCTGAATATGCATACGGGTGCGGTGGTAGGGAGAGTGAAGCACGTGTAAGTGTAGTGATGGTGGGTGAATAAATGCTCATCAATGCAGTGGCAGGGAGTGATTATGTGTGTGATAGATGTAGCTATGGTGGTTAAGAAAGGCAACATTGGTTCATTGATGGGGAGTGAAGACGTGCACATCAGTGGTGCAGTGGCAGAGAATTAATAGCATGTGAATGCAATGATGTGTTGCGGCAGAACTGGGCAGTAAATTAGTGCTTGTCAATAAAAAGGTGGAAGTGTGCATTTTCGATGGAGTGCGAGTCAGGGCATTGGCAATAATTGTATGTTGGTGCAGTCCTGGGAAGTGGTTGTTGGTGAAACAACAAAAAGTGAACAAGTGAGCATTAGTACAGAGGTGATGAATGTCAAAGTGTGCAATGTCGACAAGTTCAGAAGCAAGTGGCTGTAAGTCCTGGTACAGTGGAGGTGCGCAGGGTTGTGGGCCACCTGCAGTCCTTCTGACCTTTTGGACTATCACAGTGTGGCATAATCCAGACGGGCTTCCTGCCTGTCATTAACCTGGAATTATTAGAGTTTTTTTATAACAGAAGAGATTCTGTGCAAAGATGGAATTGCCTGGGACTTAGTAACATGTTGCACCTGGATACAGTGTAACTTATTACTAAAGGCAAACTTATCCTTTAAATCTTCAGGTTATACTACAGCCAGGATGATTGTATACTAGCACACTCTAGGCCAGTCCAGGGTATAACTCTAGGCCAGCCCAGGATGTAACTCATCCTACTATCAGCCTGTTTCAATTTTAACATCTTCTCTTCTGGCTTGCTGCTGTAAAGACTAACCTATGGCATTTTTTTTTTTTTTTTTCAATTAAGACTCTTCTCTACACCAGCCTTTTTCAAACAGGTGCCTTCTGGGTTCTTCATGGGTGCCTTGGCAAAATGCCTATAAATTACCCACAAATTGTAAACAAGCCAGTGAGTGGATCAAGTCTTTCTTTTTGCTACACAAAGCCACAGGTTTTATTGTGCAGCATTACAACCTTGTGCACTGCGCAGGCATCCTAACAAACAATAATGTAATTGGTTGATAAGGATGCTGTCAGATGCCATCATCCTTGTTTGCCCCTCCCTTTCCTCTTTCCATTAGCACTAGGGTCATGTTTATTTAGTGAGGGAGAGAAATGCTGGAATGCTAGTCGGAAGCAGTGTGCAAATGTGTATTAGCTTTGTAAGCTTAAATCACTTGTAATGTGGGGTATCCTATGTATGTGGATATTGCTGCATTATGTAAAGCTACCTTTTCAGCCTGACTATTGGACTGTACCGCATCTGGACCCTGCTTGACTGGATGTTGCAGAGCTAGCCTGAGAATGACCTTCGGGCACTGGGTTTTGTATGGGAGACTTTCCAGGCTTTCTGCAATTGCCTCTGACATCTGCAGCCCCAAGTCATGTTGTCTTTTAAAGTCTGAGTCTCTCATCCTTTTTAGCAAAAGGTGGGTTACATCAATAATGGTTGGGTCTTCTGCCCTCTTGACTAAGGTATTTACCAGTCATGCAAGACTTTTTGACCATAATTACCCAGTTGTTTGCTGACTGATCGCAAAAGCCACAAATGCTCTCCCACGCAGGAAGCAGATTATATATCTGATTCACCTGTTCCTTTGGCAACTTCTGTGTCATTGTCTGCAGAAACTCCACTTCTGAGTTTTTCAAATTGACTGATGAATTTACCCTGGAGGAATCACAATCCACAGCAATTACTCCCAAATTAACCAAGACCATTTCTTTTAATCACATCGACTTTATCAAATTAGCTCTACCTATTATCATTAAAGGCAACTTACTTCAAATTTTCCCCTTTTGTTTAAACCGCTTAAGCAATGGGTCTACATTTCTCTCCACATATGCTTTTACTTGTAATGTAACTTGTACACCCAAATATTTAAATGTAGAAACTACCGCTATTTGAGAGGCTGAAATTGACAGGTTAGTCATCAGGGGGTCCACTGGTAAAAGAACAGATTTATCTTAGTTTATTGTAAAACCTGAGAAATAACTATTTATTGATTAAAGACATTACTGCTTTTAAAGATGATGCAGTGTCTCTCTCCCAAAAATAAAACTGTATGGTCAGCATATTAACCACTTCCCATCCGGAGGCCGTCATATGACGGCCTCCACTTTGCGGGGGTATATTTGAATGATGCCTGTAGCTACAGACATCATTCAGATATTGCCGTTTTCATCCGGCGATTCCCTGCACCATAAGAACGATCATAGCGGCTGTTCTGTCGCTTGATCGTTCTTATGGGCGGCGGGAGGGGACGCCCCCCCGCTGCCCTCCGGTGCTTCTACCGACTCATCGCTTCCATCGGGGAGTCGGTCACAGGATCCGCCGCCCCCCGGATGATGACTATAGAGATTTCCGGCGGACCAGATGGTCGCCGGAGTCTCTATGATCGTTTGGAGGCCGGGCTCGATGTTATGACGTCACGCCCGGCCTCTGCATTCAAATAACGGCGCCGCCTCCACTGGGAAGCGGTGATCTTTTTTAATTTTTTTTTTTTATTTTAGCCTTCCCAGCCTAGAGGTGAGATGTAGGGTCTTATTGACCCCATATCTCACTGTTAATAGGTCCGATCATGTAATATTCCTAAGGGATGTTTACATTCCTTGTAAAAGGAATAAAAGTAATCAATTTTTTTTTTTTTTTTTTTAAACTGTCAAACTCAAAAAATAATAGTCAAATTAACAATAATAAAAAAAAAAAAAAAAAATTTTTTAAAGCGCCCCTGTTCCCGTGAGCTCGTACGCAGAAGTGAACGCATACGTAAGCCCCGCCCACATATGAAAACGGTGTTCAAACCACACATGTGAGGTATCGCCGCGAACGTTAGAGCGAGAGCAATAATTCTAGCCCTAGACCTCCTCTGTAACTCAAAACATGTAACCAGTAAAAAATGTTAAAGCGTCGCCTATGGGGATTTTTAAATACCAAAGTTTGGCGCCATTCCACGAGCGCGTGCAATTTTGAAGCGTGACATGTTGGATATCTATTTACTCAGCGTATCTTCATCTTTCACATTATGCAAAAAAATTGGCTAACTTTACTGTTTTGTTTTTTTTAAAGCATGAAATTGTTTTTTTTTTCTGAAAAAAACGTGTTCGAAAAATTGCTGCGCAAATACCGTGCAAGATAAAAAGTTGCAACGAGCGTCATTGTATTCTCTAGGGTCTTTGCTAAAAAAAAACATATATATAATGTTTGGGGGTTCTATGTAATTTTCGAGCAAAAAAATTATGAATTTTACATGTAGGAGAGAAATGTCAGAATTGGCCTGGATGCGAAGTGGTTAAGCAATCTTGTCCTCTCCCAGAGATCCACGAAATCCAATAATATTTGATGATTGATGGACAGAAGCAGCCAAAGGTTCAAGGGCTAAACAAAAAGTAAAGGTGATAGTGGACATCCCTGTCTTGTTTCACGTTGCAGTGAAAAGGGCTCCGTTACCTATCCATTTACCTGTACCCGTGCCACCGGGGCAGCATAAAGGAGTTGTATCCAGTTTATAAAGTATGGACCAAAAAAAAATCTTTCTAAGCAATGGCATAAAAAATTCTATACTGTCAAAAGCTTTAGCTGCGTCTAGCGACAATATATTACCCAGATTTTTTGAGGGGACCTGCATATTAAGGAATAATTCTGTCGGACATTGCGATCATGTGTGGGCTTCATCAGACTTTTTCTTTCTAAAATTCTGACAGACCTAGAAATAGAACATTTTTCAAATCTTTCCACCAGAACCAGTTCCTATCGAGAAAACCGCTCGTCTGTATGCTGTTCCGACGGACCAAAAACAACGCAAGGGCAGCTATTGGCTACTGGCTATTGAACTTCCTTTTTCTAGTCCCCTCGTACGTCATCGCATTCTAAACGATCAGACTTTGGTATGATCGTGTGTAGGTGTGTGTAGGTGTGTAAGTCTGTTTCGGTGGAACAACGTCGAAAAGTCCTTTGGAGTTCAGTCCGACGAGAAGTCTGCTCGTGTGTACGCGCATTAATGAGTTGTTAATTAATTCTCCATCCATTGTTATGTAGTAATTGATATAAAAATACTCTCGATTCCAGTGAAAGGTTTGTTTTGCTCCACTCAGAATAAAATGCTCAAATAATGCTCCATCCAAAAACCCAAACTTCAGTGCTCAAATGTACAAACACCCCTCTGGGCAGATGAAACTCACCAAAGGAGATGGACCTTCAGATAAAGGTCAAAAAGCGCTCAGTTTGTCATAAGTAATGATACCACTCCTTACTCCTTCACAGATCTAAGAATACTCGACTGGAAAACAATATATTTAACACTCACATTTGTTGGTGCCATAAGGATTGGCAAAAAAATATAGGCATCTCTGTAGGGAAATGCTGCTGCTCTGCTTGGTAAGTATCGGAGCCAGCATGCATTCCACAAGTTTCCGGTTAGAGTCAGTGTAGAACCTGTACCTCCAGACATTATTCAGCATTCCATCTTAGGTGTATTTCTCCATGCTTATTATGACCAGGAGGATGAAAGAGGTCCTGACTTCTTTCATCTATAAAGCCACAGCAAGACAAACAGATACTGTGGCTTGCCTTAAACGCTTTGCCGCACCCCTGCTAAAGACAGCTTGAACAAAGCTGCTGAGGACCTGGTGATGGTGATTGAGCGGCATCCAGTTGCTTTCCTTTCAGTGTCTGATTGAAGTGAACGTTCACAGGGCTCTAAGGCCTTGGGATTAGCGGAGGAGGCAGATGGGGCTCCCCAATTGCTACTTACTCCTGAGCCTACACCATCTGATGTTCTGGCAACAGTAAATAAGGGCAACTCTTCTCTTAAAGGCTAAGTTTACCTTTGTTCACTTTTTTTTCCTTCTAAATTCCAGCTCCCTATGTGCCAATATAGCACTAATGTACCTTTTTTGCAAAAATAAAACCGCTTTCCATTTATTCTACCCATGCTTACCTCACTGACTTTATGGGTGTTTTAAAGCACTGCTGAATAACGTCTGCCTTACTTCATGAACAGACTTTATGTCATGACACAGGAAGTACATTAATGCTATATTGAATCACATTTAGTAAAAAAAAAGAAAAAAAGTTGAACAAAGGTGAACTTATCTTTTAAACATCTTTTAAACATCAAACCCAATTGAATGGCACTAAAGAGGACCTATCCTTCCTCCACCATGATATACAAAAAAGTCAGAGAAAGATCCAGTGCATTGGAGAGCAGGGTTGGTGTTCTGGAAGATACAATGGCACCTGTACGGAGGGACAGCATTCTCCAGCAGGGCTGTTGGAGCTACCAAGTTGGACGACTTGGAGAATCGTGTTAAATGCAGCAATGTGCTGTTTGTGGGAATAACCAAGAAAGCAAAGGATAATAACCCCATACAATACACAGAAAGCTAGCTGTCTAATACCTTTGTAAAAGACACAGTGTAACCAATATTTTAGTTTACAGGAATCTTTCTGTGTAAACAAGCTAAAATGGATACGCACAGTAGATATATTTTTTTACACGCACTGATAATGTACCTTGTGCAAATGTGAATGTGTATGTACCATCAGCGTATACTCCTGATGTACTTAAAGCGGGACTGTACTGAAATTTTTTTTTTTAAAAGCCAGCAGCTACAAATACGGCAGCTGCTGACTTTTAAAAAACGAACACTTACCTGTTCCAGGGTCCAGCGGTGTCGGCAGCAGAGGCCAATCGATCGCTCGGCTCTCTGCTGTAGCCGGCGCCATTCTCGTTAAGGGAATTAGGAAGTGGCTTCACTTCCCGATTCCCTACTGCGCATGAGCGAGTCGCGCGGCGCAATGAGAATCTTCAGCGCTGTCTGCCGGGACACGGTGCCGGGACACGGTGGGAGTTTATGCCGGAAGTGGGTGCAGATACCTGTCCACTTTAGGGTGGAATCCCGCTTTAATTGCTTTATTTATTTACTCTGGGCGGGCAAAAACGAATTGCCTACACTATTATTGGGTGACTTTAACAGGGCCATGTTTCCTTTGGTAGATAGATTTTCTACTTGCACTACCCCAGGACCCTTGCAAGACTCCATTTTAGATAAATTGGCAATGGAATTGGGCATCATAGATGGCTTTGTCGTCCTACTAAAGCTCAATTCTCAAACTTCTCTAAAACCTACATGACCTAGGATTGATCTGACCTTTAGAAATAGGTTTTTGGCCTCCACGTTATCGTACTGTATGTTGCTGCCTAGAAGTCTTCCCAGCTACTCCCCTTTACTGATCCTGACTGTCTTGGGTAATCAATCGAAGCCAGGAGGTTGAAAATGTAACCCTTTCTGACTTACTCTTTTCCCTGAAACAGATCCTTTACTGCCCAGGCTGGAAGAGTTTATTTTGATCAATCGGGATTCTGCTGCAATTGGGACGCTTTTTATTATGCTTTAGTAAGAGATCTCATTAACCACTTCAATACCAGGCACTTTCGCCCCTTCCTGCCGAGGACAATTTTCAGCTTTCAGCGCTATCACACTTTGAATGACAATTGCGCGGTCATACAACACTGTACCCAAACTAAATTTTTATCATTTTCTTCCCACAAATAGAGTTTTCTTTTGGTGGTATTTTATCACCACGGGGGTTTTTATTTTTTTGCTAAACAAACTAAAAAAGACCAACGTTTTTGAAAAAAAATAGTTTTCTTTGTTTCTGTTATAACATTTTGATTTTTTCCTTCACTGACGGTCACCGATGAGGCTGCACTAATGGGCACTGATGAGTGGGCACTGATAGTCGACACTGATAGGCTACACTGATGGGCACCGATAGGCTACATTGATGGGCACTAATAGGCAGCACTGATGGGCACTGATAGGTGACACTGATAATCACTGGATAGGCAGCAATGTTGAGCAGCTACTGGCAGGCATTACTGATTGGCATCTGAAGGGGACTGACAGGCATTACTGATGGGGCACAGAAAAGTGTTCTTGATGGGGCACAGACTGGCAGCTGATGGGGTCTGTACTGATAATCAATTTTCTAACGAAACCACCGCCCAGTCGTCATTCTGCTAAAGGCTGGAGCAGGAAGTGGTTAAAGAAATATCCAGTGTTAACTCTCATCAGTCTCCCAAGCAGAACAGTAATATGTCTTTTATCTTAGTCCCCTGGGGGTGCCCAACTTGCAGCCTAGGGGTCACATGCAACCCTTTACAGACAGTAGTTTGTTTTGCCTTACCTAGGTATGTTTGCTCAGGCCAGTGGCGGTAAAACGTTCTTTAAACTGGATTCTAGTAAATGGCTTATTTTATTTCTTTCCAAACTATCCTACTTTGTTTTGTGCTAGTCATCCTTTCTCCCTTTTTTTGCCCGCTAATATTTTAAAATTGACCTTGCTGAGAGAAAAATAAAATGTTGCACCAATATTTAAGGGGGCTGTTGGGAGCACAAATGTGCCAGCTTTGATTTCTAAAAGGGATGTAATGACTGTGATCTCTACCAGTCTCATGTAATGCGTCTCAAGGAAAATTCAAAGTATCTGTCAGTTTATCATGAATCTTCTGTAATGTAGTTAATCTGTTGGTAAAAGCAGGAATTGGAGCTGAAATGGGGAGATCAGGAGTAAAAACAAACCTATACCTAGTATTTAAGAAGCAAGGGCTTTGGGAAGTGGAGCTATGTTTAGGATTGTTATGAGCAAAGTCTGCCATATAATGATGGCCCCCAGTCATTCTGAATGTACTGCTCTAAAGTTTGATTGGTCCTCTAGGTCTGACCATTTAGAAGATAAAAAGCAGAAGAGATTAACTGTTACACCTAAAACTGAGCAAAGGCTTTTCAAAATTTCGAAGTAAACTGTACACCTCTGTCAAACACCACATCATCAGGATTTCCATGTAGTTTATAGACTTCTCAAACTATCAACTCTGCAGTTTGTTACCCTCATAGCAGGCATTAAATGAGCTGTCCCCTGTAGCTATAATAAATATCCCCAAAAATATATAAAAAAAAATATTTTTTTTATTTTTTAGGATGTAGCTTGAAGTGTCCATCTTCCTTCCGGGTATCGCTGCTCCGGCGCTGTGAGTGGCCGGAGCAGCTATGATGTCACTCCGGGGCATGTGCGTGGGAGCTGTAAGTAACGGCATGTTTGCCTTCACTTGCGGCATGCCCAGTGCGCCTGCGCCATTGTCTACGGTGCGCATGCACCGTAGACAGCGGTGCCCTATTTTTGTAAAATATCTCCTTACAGGTATAGGTTAAGGAGATATTTCTGGAACCTACAGGTAAGCCTTAATCTAGGCTTACCTGTAGGTCAAAGTGGTCTGTAAGGGTTTACAACCACTTTAAACGTGAGTGTATTTTAAGAAGCTTCCCTGGGATTCCCTGGACGAAGTCTTGATGACGAAATGCATCAGGACGTGACGTATCACACCCAACCAGAAGTAACGATACCTGCGCAAGGAGCTGGTGGTTGGGTGAGATGCAATTTGGTTGTTTAATTGGCTACTAGGTGCTGCTCGTTAATAGCGAGGGGGTGATTGCACCTCAAGGCTTTTGTACATTTCATAACATGTGAGTTTGATGAGAGACGTGTGCAGTTTAATAAAGGTGGTTTTACATATTATACTATCGGAAATCTCCTTTGTCTTTTCCTCTATGGATTCTCATTGTGGGTTGGTGGAATACATCCTGGAGATTTCCATGGTTGGAAATAATTAACCGTATGATTATAAACGCAAGCTGCCAAGCATGAGAATGCGAGGCAAATTGATCTGGTGAGTGCAAATCTGTTGGGAAAGAGGAGACACAAGGTGTGGTGTGAGGACTGCATGTAATTAGTGAAGAGTTTCACAACAACACAAATGTTTTATGGAAGTTTAATTGGACTTTTGTATGTACTTTATTTATAACACCTACCATATTTTTTGTGCCACTTCACATTATACACAGGGTGATCTTGTGTTTTATGTTCAACTTCATTTTAGATGTCTTTTACATGTTTTGTCATGTTATTTGCATTCTCGGTGTAATAATTGCTTCACATATAATAAATTTTTAACGATATAGCTTGACGGCGCCGCTATTTAACTATTTAGTACTGGTGAGTTTATTGTGATATTGAATATATTTAAAGAGGCATTTAATTTTATTAAATTTATTTTTCTGTAGCACAGAGGTAGAATTGTAGTTTAATAGGTAAGGGGTCCCAATTCTTTGGAGATTTTGTTATATCTGTTCGATAAGTGCAAAACAAACCTGTTGATCATGTCAAAAATCTTGTGTGGTGAGTCCTGTGTCCACTGCCTCTTTTGCACTCTTATTAGTTTTGTTAGATTTTTTATTTTTTTTGCAGACCAACACAATGCTACACCTCCTAGTGGCTTTTTCACATGTGCACCTTCTCTTTCCATCTGCAGGGGATCTGTCCGTTGATCCCCTGCTGAGTCGAAGCAGAGCGGGGCAGATGACAGGTCCGTGTCCACTCAGTTAAGAGCGAGCACAGACTATATTGGTGGTTGGCAGTAAAGGGACTCCGCTGTCTGTTTACACCCAGCTGCCTTCAATCCAGTTCACCCAAACAAGAGGATGCAGTCCTCCATATTTTGGGGGGGCAGATTGGACCCGGTGGTAGGCGGGTGCAAACAGACAAATGTCTGTTTACACCCGCTGAACCATAGGAGTGCATGGACATTCCAACCAGATCCTCCTGTAAAGTTGGCAGGCAGACATGATCGGATCGCCCATGTGAAAGGACCCTTAAACACTGTATAGTAAGTGAATGTTGTCAGCCTAGGACAGAAAGTGTGTTAGTGGAAGGATCACCAGGTGAACAAAAAAAAAGGAGATGTAGGCATTATGTCAAAGGACTGGTAATTTGGAGTATATTAAATTTTTGTTCTTGGTTTTACATACTTTTTTCTGTGTTCTTCGAGCTGTTATGTTTTATTCTTATAACTTTTAGCTTTATTTTGTCTTGTAGAGTAAAAGTAGATGAAAGCACAGCTGCCTTTACGCGTGCTCTGCAACAACTTGTGAATCGAGATCTTCAAATGGTATGTGTTATATTATGAGATATTCAAGCTAATGGTCAGCACTTCCCAAAATTGACATTGGTTTATGGACAGATTCTGTTGGACTTTTCATTGTCTGCTCATATATTTTTAGTATTCCCGTTCACGTTTGAGTTTGCGTCGGGTAACAACAACCTGGAACCAGCATGGTTTCTGATCATGTAATCACTATGAAAGCCAAACATATTCCCCAAAAATAAATGCGCAGTGTGCCAGCTCAGCTGTCTTTATACTTTGCACATCCAGCAGACTATAGCTGTTAAAATGATATACCAACTGAAAAATATAGGTACATTAAGCCAAAAATACATAGAGAACATAACGTTGAACCCTATTGAAGTCTATGAGGGGTGAATTTTGGTCATTTTATTTCTGGCCTCTTCAAGGCCAGCTTGCAAGCCTTTTGTTAAGGCTGCAATTCACACCTGAGTGTTTTCAGCTTGTAAAAAGCTCATAAAAGGCTCATCTCTAAAGTTCTAAAACAAGCAAAATCCCATTCATTTAAATGGCCCCTGTTCACATCTGAGCGTTCTGTCACCTGAAGCAAAACACCTGAAGCTCAAAAAAGTACACAAGCTTCTTTTTAAGCAGAATACATGTGTTTCACAGATTTTAACATTGGTGACCTTTGGACCTTAAAAACGCCTGTATAAAAACTGCAAAAACGCCTGAAAACAATACGCTCGGGTGTGAATGCAGCCTTAAGGGCACGAATAACTGGGCACTACCATGGGGTACATGTACTAATGCGAAAATCGTTTTTTAAAGAATATCTTTCAGCAGATTGAGGGACTTTTAGCCTAGGGTCACACTGCATGGTTATTGAAAGGAACAATATCGCGCTGAACTTAGGTAAATGACTGAAAAAACGGGTGTGACCCCTAAGCAGCTACATAAAAATGTGACGAAAATTCTATCAATAGTGGGAATGGAAATGTAGCGCTAAACCTGAAACAATACACTGAAAAGTGCCGAAAAATTTGTGCCTCAAACCGACAAAAATAGATGACAGAGTGACTGTCTAGTGTAAAAAACAAAAACAAAAACACATCTAACATAAGTGCATATAGGCAATGAACCATACATGCATATGATTAGTGCCTGTAAAGAATATAGTGAAATAAATGGGAATGTCCACCATGTAAGAAACACTTCAAATGAATAAATGTCCCAATATGATGAACAGGTGTAAATCTCAATAACGAGTGAGCACCAACAAAGAATAACTTGGACTGGATCCTCTTTCAGTATTCAGATCAATAAGGGAAAATGGATGTATGCTTACCAAAGCAAGTGGACTCCCTGTCAGCGACAGGAAAGTCAAACAAGCCTGTAGTATCCGGACACCGATGGATGGAACATCACTGGCACGAACCGATGTAATCCGTGGACTTCTCACTAGGAGATGGTGGAGCGGGTCTTCCAGAGCCCAAGATGGAAACGGGTACACGGCTGCAAACACAGGACCACGAGCTCCAATCGGTCAGACCAAACAGCAGGCAGGATATGAGAACTGATGGCCAAAGACCACTAGGATGGGGTCAAGGCTCTCATATGGTGTTTGTCAAACAGCATGTGGAGAGAGAAGAAAGGAGGGGAACTCCAATAGTGCAGATCAGCATGGAAGGTTTTATTGAAAGAAAACCACCAATACAAAAAATAAATAAAATAATAAAAGTGATCACGATTAAGGTTTAAAAGCAGTATGGGGATAGGTGAAACCTCGCCCTACGCGTTTCGTCTTAGACAGACTTCAACTGGGGCATCTACCTGTTCCCCCACACTGCAGACATATATATAGATATTTCATAAAATGACAACCAATCATCAAATGCCCATAGTTAGTGTTCTAAAAATATTGATTGGTTCTAAAAGCATCATGTGACAGGAAGTGGGGATGAGAATAGGTTGTGTGGCCAATCAACTATCAGACCGGACCGGAAGAACCAAGTGTATGGTGGAAACCACCCACATGTTCCATCTATTCCCATGAAGCTCCTCCCAGACACATGGTGGGTTTGGCGCCAAAATCTCTCACCCAATAAATTTTTAGACCAATCAGATCTGGTGTTCCTCGAGCCTTCATTGTCATAGTGAAATCGGATTGGCCCACTTTATTGGACGCCAGTTTATCGTCCTGTCCATTGGGTGAGAGATTTTGGCGCCAAACCCACCATGTGTCTGGGAGGAGCTTCATGTGAATAGATGGAACATGTGGGTGGTTTCCACCATACACTTGGTTCTTCCGGTCCGGTCTGATAGTTGATTGGCCACACAACCTATTCTCATCCCCACTTCCTGTCACATGATGCTTTTAGAACCAATCAATATTTTTAGAACACTAACTATGGGCATTTGATGATTGGTTGTCATTTTATGAAATATCTATATATATGTCTGCAGTGTGGGGGAACAGGTAGATGCCCCAGTTGAAGTCTGTCTAAGACGAAACGCGTAGGGCGAGGTTTCACCTATCCCCATACTGCTTTTAAACCTTAATCGTGATCACTTTTATTATTTTATTTATTTTTTGTATTGGTGGTTTTCTTTCAATAAAACCTTCCATGCTGATCTGCACTATTGAAGTTCCCCTCCTTTCTTCTCTCTCCACATGCTGTTTGACAAACACCATATGAGAGCCTTGACCCCATCCTAGTGGTCTTTGGCCATCAGTTCTCATATCCTGCCTGCTGTTTGGTCTGACCGATTGGAGCTCGTGGTCCTGTGTTTGCAGCCGTGTACCCGTTTCCATCTTGGGCTCTGGAAGACCCGCTCCACCATCTCCTAGTGAGAAGTCCACGGATTACATCGGTTCGTGCCAGTGATGTTCCATCCATCGGTGTCCGGATACTACAGGCTTGTTTGACTTTCCTGTCGCTGACAGGGAGTCCACTTGCTTTGGTAAGCATACATCCATTTTCCCTTATTGATCTGAATACTGAAAGAGGATCCAGTCCAAGTTATTCTTTGTTGGTGCTCACTCGTTATTGAGATTTACACCTGTTCATCATATTGGGACATTTATTCATTTGAAGTGTTTCTTACATGGTGGACATTCCCATTTATTTCACTATATTCTTTACAGGCACTAATCATATGCATGTATGGTTCATTGCCTATATGCACTTATGTTAGATGTGTTTTTGTTTTTGTTTTTTACACTAGACAGTCACTCTGTCATCTATTTTTGTCGGTTTGAGGCATAAATTTTTCGGCACTTTTCAGTGTATTGTTTCAGGTTTAGCGCTACATTTCCATTCCCACACTGCATGGTTCACATGCATCGCTCCTCTCCCGCAGACAGTTCACACTGCCTTCTGTGAACCGCTGCAGGTGTCATTACATTATTAATGACACCCCCAGATCGGTTCACAGACCGCAGTGCGAACTGTGAACTCGCACAGGAATCAGATCGCATAGGTGAGAACACCCATGCGATCCGATTTTTGCGTGGGGGGAAAAAAGTCCCTGCACTTTTTTTTCTGCGAATCTAATGCGAGTTCAGCCATACAACTGTAGGAATGAACTCGCATTTCACAGACGTTGCATGTGATCGGCCGTGCAGATGCGAATCACATGCGATGTCTGTGATCGCAGTAGTGTGAACCTGGGCTAAAAGTGATTTAAAATGGCTTCATTAAAAATGCTTGAGACATGCCTAAAACTTGTGACGCTGTGCACCAGTACAATGTTCTACTTTAAAGCGGAAGTAAACCCGCTGACATTTTTTTTTTATTTTATATACACCTGTAAGGGAAAAGGCATAATGAGCTAGTATGCACCGCATACTAGCTCATTATGAAATACTTACCTTAGAACGAGGCATCGGTAACTTACCTGGTCCACGCCGAGGTCGCTGACATGTTGCCTCGGCGTGTCTTCCGGGTATCGCGACTCCAGCGCTGTGAGTGGCTGGAGCCGCGATGTCGTCACTCCCGCGCATGCGCACAGGAGACTTCATCCCGGCAGGGTTCGGATTCTGCCGGCCTTTCAGCCGAGAATCCCCCGTGCGCATGCGCCGTTGCAGTCAGCGGCGCATTGCACGGGGAATATCTCCTAAACCGTACAGGTTTAGGAGATATTTTTTTTACCTACAGGTAAGCCTCATTATAGGCTTGCCTGTAGGTAAAAGTCAAAATTTAGACTTTACAACCACTTTAAAAGTGGCAAATAAAAACAATGCTCCTAAATGATAGGAGCATCCTTCAGTTTGTAAATAAAGTGGCCGGTGAATTCCAGGTCAAGACCATATTTGGTGAATAACAACGCACAATTTTGGATTCAGATCCCCCTTGCTGTGACAGGGCACTCCTACATCTTTCAAGTGAGAGGATGTTTGTTGGCTTTCGCAACCACTTGTGGGTTATCCCTTATCGTCTTGTTCAAAAAATCTAATCTCCGAGGGATACAGGTTGGTGATATGCTTGCCTTCACCTCACCCGTTCTGCAGTCTTCCCCACTACAACTAGGGAATCTGTGGGCTGCACAGATTTCTTGAACTTCTTCCTTCGGTTTCAGAAGTTCAACATGGAATTGGCCAGGTTTGTTAAACCTCTCTCCATCAGGGGGATCTGCTAGGGGCTCCCAGGATGCCTGTTTGCTCATCCTTACCTTTCCCTCACACCACAGCCTCTGGCAGGTGAGCATCACTTTTAGTTTCTTCTTCTTCTCTTTGGCCTGTCCATGGCACTTCAGTTCTTAACAAAGTGCTGTGCTCTGTCCAGGTTTAGCTTTGCTCTCAGGATGTCCACACTGTGCTAAAGTATTGTACTTTCCAGGCACTGGCTGCCAACATGGAAAAGACAGAGCTTCAAGTTGATCATCAGCTTCCAGAAGTTTTCATTAGATCTGCTTTTCTGCTGGTGATTGCCTTTGCTTTGGGACTTTCAGTTCACATTTTTTGAAGTAGGTATTTAGCACACTTTATAGCACTACTTTTTCAGTGCTGATTTCAGTCCTCACACATATGCCATTTCAAGGAAGATGTCTATTTGGTGGGGGTTGACTATTTCATAAAAGAGGTCACAGATGAGAAGGTTTTGCTTCCTTAACCACTTTCAGACCGGACCATTTTGCTGGCTTAAAACCCAGAGCACTTTTTGCGTTTCTGCACTGGCGCTTTAACCACTTCAGCCCCGGACCAATTGGCAGCCAAAGGACCGATTTGCGATTCGGCACTGCGTCGCTTTAACTGACAATTGCGCGGTCGTGCGACGTGGCTCCAAAACAAAATTGGCGTCCTTTTTTTCCCCCCACAAATAGAGCTTTCTTTTGGTGGTATTTGATCGCCCCTGCGGTTTTTATTTTTTGCGATATAAACAAAAATAGAGTGACAATTTTGAAAACAATGCAATATTTTTTTGCTTTTTGCTATAATGAATATCCCCAAAAAATATATAAAAAAGCATTTTTTTTCCTCAGTTTAGGCCGATACGTATTCTTCTACATATTTTTGGTAAAAAAAAAAAAAAATCGCAATTAGCGATTATTGATTGGTTTGCGCAAAAGTTATAGCGTTTACAAAATAGGGGATAGTTTTATAGCATTTTTATTAATATTTTTTTTTTTACTAGTAATGGCGGCGATCAGCGATTTTTATTGTGACTGCGACATTATGGCGGACACATCGGACATTTTTGACACATTTTTGGGACATTTGTCATTTATACAGAAATCAGTGCTATTTAAATAGCACTGATTCCTATGTAAATGACAGTTGTAGTGAAAGAGTTAACCACTAGGGGGCGGGGAGGAGTCAGTGTGACGTGTTGTGTTTTTTTTCACAGTAGGGGGCGTGGCTGTACGTCTGACGTCATTGATCGGCGTTCCCGATGACAGGGAACAGCCGATCACTGACAGTCAGTGTAGGAAGCGCGGGGAGAGGTTTGTTTACACAAACCTCTCCCCTTTCCTCAGCTCCGTAACCCGATCGCGGGACACCAGCGGCGATCGGGTCCGCTGGTCCCCGCGGCCGGGGTCACGGAGCTCCCGACCGGGTCGCGAGCGCGCCGCTGGCGGCGCATGCACGACCCACAGGCAGGCACATGCACGATCACGTACAGGTACGTGATTTTGCCTGCCCGTGCCATTTTGCCGACGTATATCGGCGTTAGGCGGTCGGGAAGTGGTTAACTGACAATTGTGCGGTTGTGCGACGTGGCTCCCAAACAAGATTGACGTCCTTTTTTCCCCCACAAATAGAGCTTTCTATTGGTGATATTTGATCACCCCTGTAGTTTTTATTTTTTGCGCTATAAACAAAAAAAGAGCATTTTGCTATAATAAATATCCCCAAAAAATATATAAAAAAATTTATTTTTCCTCAGTTTAGGCCAATACGTATTCTACATAATTTTGGTAAAATAAATTGCGATTATTGATTGGTTTGCGCAAAAGTTATAGCGTTTACAAAATAGGGGATAGTTTTATGGCATTTTTGATAATGATTTTTTTTTTTTTACTAGTAATGGCGGCAATCAGCAATTAATATTGTGACTGCGCCATAATGGCGGACACATCGGACATTTTTGATACATTTTTGGGACCACTGTCATTTATACAGCAATCAGTGCTATACAAATGCACTGATTCCTGTGTAAATGACACTGGCAGTATGGGGGTTAACCAGGGGGTGGCAGTGTAGGGGTAAAGTGAGTCCTAGGGGCATGTTGCTAACTGTGGGGGGCGTGGCTGTGTTTTACAGATCACTGATCTCTGCTCCAATCACAGGGAGCAGAGATCAGTGTCACTTTTCAATGTTTACATTGGCATCTCCCCGTTCTTCCTCCCCGTGAGACAATCGCGGGTATCCACGGGACCCGCGATCGGACTCACGGGGGTCCCGACCGGCGCGCGCGCCGGCACGGCGACAAATTCAAAGGGACGTACCTGTACGCCCTTATGCCTGTCTGTGCCGTTCTGCCGACGAACATCGTCGTGCGCCGGTCGGGAAGCTGTTATAAAAAGGTGCTAAGAACCCCTTTCTTGGGGGCTCCTAGCTACTTTAAATGTAGAGCACCTTTATGTTCTTCCCAGGCCTCATTTTTAACATTTCCATCCTTTTCAGCACAAAGTTTGCCCCCCCCCCCCCAAAATACCAAGCTTTCCCCAAAGCGTTCAAGGGATTCTATACAAACTTGATCACAGTGCCATAGCCCGGTGGAGGTATCCATCCTGGACTTAACATCCCTCAACACATTCCATCACAAAGTTTCAAATGGAATAAACAAGGGGAACATGGCATCTGTAGTTATCTAAAATGCATATCTACATGTCCCCATTTACCCACCTCGTCAGTGGTTTCTACTCTTAGCAGTGGCTTATGACCACTTAAAAATTTTTTTGCATTCATTTTTGCCTGTCCTCTACTCAAAGGGTGTCCACAAATATCTTGGCATTCTTTCTTGCCTTTCTCAGAACTCAATGTATCCAGATGACAGTCTGTCTAGATGACCTTCCCCTGAAGGATTATTCTCCCTTACAAGTCTCGGCAAATGTCCAGAAGACAGTTTAGCTCCTTCAGGTCTTTGACAGGGGTAATCAACTTCAAAATTTCTGCTCTCCAGCCTTTCATGCACCTAGAGTATCGAGGTCTGGTGGTGGATACTTCAAAGGCAAAGGTCTTTCTTCCAGAAAATAAAGTTATTTCTCTAAGGCCCCCATACACACTATTAGATTGTCTGCAGATTTTTGTCTTCAGATTTACCAAAAACATATAATATGAGGTCAAACCTTAAGTGTTTCAATTTGTATGCAATCAGGCAGGCCCTTGCACTTCATGGTTTTGGTAAATCTGAAGACAAAAATCTGCAGAATATCTAATAGTGTGTATGGAGTCTAAGAGCACATGCTCCACAGCTGAGATCTAAAAGAAATTCCACATTAGAGATTTTCCATGAGAGTCCTGGGTTTCATATTTGCCTCCTTCGAGGCAGTACCTTTCACCCGGTTCCATTCAAGAACTCTCCAGCTAAACATTCAAATTTTAACTCTAAACAGTGTAAACATCCTTTCTTCCCTACAATTGGAAAGTTGTTAGAACAGATGCAAATCTGTTGGGTTGGGGAGGAGTATTCCATTCCTAGACAGTTCAACTCAGAGTTGTCAGTCCCTCCAGGACTTGAGCCCTCTTCTAAAGAGATACTCAATTCGGGTACAGTCTGACAATGCCACTACAGTAGCCTATTTTAACCACCATGGGGGACACAAGGAGTCTGACTACCTTGAAGGACGCAAACCATATCCTCTCATGTACAGAAAAGTACTGTCCAATGATTTCTGCAGTCCACATCCCAGGTGTGGGCAACTGGCGGGTGGATTATCTCTGCTGCCAGCGCTTGGGTCCAGGGGGAATGGTCTCTTCATCCAAATATGTTCAATCTGATGTCAAAAATGGGAGACTCCGGATGTAGATATTCTAGCCTCCAAATACAACACCAAACTACCTCTGTTTATATCCGGAACCAGAGATCTTCTAGCTCTGGCCTTGGATGCCCTAGTTATCCCCTAGTTTCAGTTCAGGCTACTGTGCCTTTCCTCCACTGAGCATTCTGTCTCTCCTGCGCAACAAAATGCAACAAGAGAGGTAGACAGTGATTCTTCTGGCACCAAACTGACCCAGAAGAACTTGGTCCTCAAACAAATTCAGACCTCTTGCAAATATTCCCTGGCCTCTTCCAAACAGGTCAGATCTGCTATCTCAAGGCCCTTTATTCCACCCAGCTTCACATTCTCAGTTTTTACCAGCACGACTTTTGAAACACAGGTCCTAATGGATAAAGGGGTTTCTGAGTCTGAATCCTACCTTGGTAAAAGAAGGAAAAGCTTCTTCCAGGAAGGTTTATATTTTTTTCACCTGATGTGAGCACAGTCATTTTAATCCCTCTCATTATGGCCTTCCTACAGACAGGTCTTAACCAGAATCTATCACCCTAAAGGGGCAAGTTTCAGATTTAGTGATCTTTTTCCAAAGGCCTTTGGCTTCTAATTTTCTTATAAAAAAGCTTTATTCAAGGTGTTTCTCACCAGGCCCCTTTTGCAGAACCTTGTGCTTCACTGGGACCTTAACTTTGTTCTATTTGCCCTGCAGAAATTACCCATTAAACCCATCAAGAATATCGCCTTAGAGATTCTTGCCAGCAAAGTAGCCTTTCTGGTGCCCATTACATTTGTCAGACGTGTCTCTGAACTAGCGGCTCTTTCCTGTGAAGTGTCCTTCTTTATACTTCAAAATAACAAGATTATATTACTCCATATATCAATGGTGAGCAGCTGCAGCCCCTCCAGTTACAAGCATGACCCCCACGACCACAGCCCGTGGGTTGTTCGGAAGATGCCCTTGTCCCCATCAACATAGGGACAAGGTGCTATGTGGTGGGGGCTCTTCTTTTACCTTCTGAGAATACCAAAGACCTACTCTCTGAAAAGCCTGCTTTGCCTTTCGAAACCTGACATTGCGGCCACCTTGCCTACCTGCCCTCGTTCCCACACCTTTTTTCTACTTTTTCTCCCCACCACTAAAACATCTATCCTTTACGCCATTCCCTCTTTTTAAAATACCAATACCTATCCCCTACCGAATAAAAAATATTAAAGAACCCCTTACACATTTTACGATTGAACCTCTTCTTGTATTACGTCATTGTGTGGCTGTGTCTTCTTCAGAGACCTTGGATTAAACATTTTTCTCCCAATGATAGTCTCCATTTAAAGATTCGTATTTTGCAATCATATCCCCTTTTAAGCATCTCTTCTCCAAGGAGAAGTTTAATTTTTGAAGCCGTGTCTCATAACTTGGGTCCTTCAGCCCCCTTATTAGTTTTGTTGACTCTCTCCAGTTAATGGACATCCCTCCTGAAGATTGATGGCCGATCTAAACTGCATTCTCAAGATGTAGCCAAACCAGAGCCATGTAAATCAAGACTCCGGCTGTCGAGCTTGGCAACGTCCTGTAACCCAACTGAGTTTCATCATAATCGGGCGTCATCAGCTGCGTGGCCATGTATACAAGAGTTGCTATATATATATGGCAACTCTTGTATACATGGCCATGCCCCTGATGCCAGCTGGCCATCACACTGGATGGAAATATTGAACGTTTTTATTAGATTAAAATGCTCTTTTTAGTGTGTTGTTTGTGAGTATTCTGGCCTTTGCTGTACTCTTAATAAATGTACTTGTCAGTAATACTGCTGAATTACGTTTTTTAATACATATTTACATGATGTCCTGATGTGATGAGAGTCTGTCTAAAGAGGATCCTATTGGTGTTCATGCAATCTATGTCCCCATGTGTATGGTGAAGGATTTTCAAGTGTGTTTGACTGCTTTTGATTAAGTAGTCCACTCATTGGGGTAAGAGTCAGTGTGAACCTTTCCTTCTTGGTGACGGATTCTTCCCAGCACTTTCCTTTGTGTGGACCTACACCTATTGGACTGTTTTTATTGAGATATGTTTTCTCAACATTAGGACTTTTTATTAATTCTTAGCGCTGCACTTTGTGATTTATGTTATTTTGTCTTCTTGCCAGGAGATTTGTGTCAACTGCTGTGTTGCTATTATTAACGCTATCATTTATTAGCGCGGATATTTTTGTTTTTTATTTCTTAGATGCACATAAAGGCTTGTGAAAACTGCAGCTTTTACCGCACTTTTTTTTAAATATGCTTTTCTCCTGTAAGGAGAAAAGGCTTCAAAAGGAGCACAGTGTGCATTAAAGGGGTTGTATACCCTCAATTACAACTTGTACCATTCAGGAGATATTTCTTGTACCTACAGGTAAGCCTTAATCTAGGCTTACCTGTAGGTACAAGAAATATCTCCTGAACCTGCACGGTTTAGGAGATATTTGCACAGAACGTTTTACGGTTTTGCTGTGATTGGCCGGAGCGGCGATACCCGGAAGAGAGATGGCTGCGGCTGGAGGGGGAGAAGAAGACGGCGTCGGGGGCCCCGATCTAAGGTAAGTGATGCATAATGAGCTTGTATGCTAGTCATACTAGCTCATTATGACTTTGTCTTGCAGGTAGTTTAAAAAAAAAAAAAAAATTTAAAACGGGTATACAACCGCTTTAACAGTTTAGTGGCACCACATACATAAAATTTAAATTATACATTTCCTGTGAGATAAGATTATCTTCATACTGTAGAATACATATCAAGGTAGGTTTCCAGAATAGCAACTGACAGATTTGGGACATGTCATTTTTGCATGCTACACAGACTGCAGCTTTGCCATTTTCAGGCGTCTGTTAGACATGACTTGCAAATGAGTGATTTATGTTCAGTGTGTGAAACTCTAGCCAACAGTTCTGGAACCCCTGTCATTTTTTTTATTTTTATTGCTGTGTGTACCTTTGTGATTTCCCCTCACTGTCTACCCTGCTGACCACATATGATTTTATGTTACTTTTCTTTGTATTGCGTGAAAAATAATAAATAACAGATTATAAGAAGTATTGGGCATCCGCATTCAGAATTTCTGCCTCGCAGGTCAACATATGGGAGTAACAAAAGGAGGCCATAGTGGTAGCGCAGTACTAATGTTTAAAACGCAGACAATTGGTAGTACACAACAGAATTCAGAGTCAATGCCACTCGAGTCAATCCGCAACTACCACACCTTAACAAAAGTCTCATTACATACTAATCCGTTGTCAAGTCATTACTTGACCTGTGTTAGCAGGCAGTAGATTTGGTATTACACCAATCTATCCACGGTTTCCACTCCTTGTCAAAGGACACTCCACAGCCAAATTTAGGAGATAAAAATTGTTTGCAGGATAAATTAATCTTACTAAGGCCATGACCTTGGATAGGTTTGGGGCTTGGTTTTCCTTCCAGTGTCTTGCTATAGCAGTCCTCGCAGCTAAGAGTACCTGAGCTACTACAGTACAGAATGTGGAGGGGGTATTTTTAATTTATAGGTTTAAGCCTAGGTTCACATTACAGCAATTTGGCATGTGATTTGACATGTCAAATCGGCAGCAATTGCTGGCAATGTCCCAGTCAAAATCGGTGCGATGCTGCATTTGTGGCGCTGCACCAATTCCCAAAAGTAGTTTCTTTGCTACTTTTGGCAACCTCGGGGTTGCGATTATAAAGGACATTTTTGCAGCAACCCGCACAGATGTCTCTGAAATCGCCCCCGAGGTCAAGACTGACATGCGGGAATGAACTTGCACGATTTCATTCCCGCTGTCGGTGTGAACCTGGGCTAAAACTGCTAAACCTGGGCTAAAACTGCGTGGGGTTGAGTTGTAATAGGATAATTGTGATTAAAGACAGGAGTCTAAAAATCATCTTCCACAAACATTTTGGGTGCTTACAGGCCCAGCATATATGGTATATTTGCCCACAGCCCCTCCAACATAGAGTAGATGTGGAAAATTTAGCCAATTGGTAGGGGGTTAGATATCATTAGGTGACACATTTTTGAATCATCTCCCAATGGTTAACACAATGTGAAACTTTATATTTTTTCTCCTGGTGTCATGAAAAATGGCCAGAAGTGATTCATGCTGATAGCAGAGGAATGAAGCAGCAGAGGAATGACATTTTCTATTAATTGAGACACACTATAGAGGGATATGCTTTGTTCATTTTTCACGTCTGAGGTTTACAACCACTTGCCGCCCGCCCACCGTCAAATGACAGCTGGGCGGGGCAGCTCTCGTTCTGGGTGGACGTGATATGATGGCCTCCCAGAACGACCACTTATGCGAGCTTGCGGCCGCGCTGTGTTTCTAGGACACGGTGCGTCCCCGATCTCTGTAAAGAGCCGCGCTCTTATACCATTTGATCGGCTGTGTCCAATCACAGCCGGTCACATATAAACACGGATGTGGCGGTAATTGGCATTTATCGCCTCACACTGACAGTGTGTGTGGCGAAGAGAGACGATCAGCGGCATCTCCTCGCAGGGGACAGCAAGACAGATAACAATAAAGCTCCAGCAGTGCCAGCAATCAGTGCCCACAAGTGCCAGCAATCAGTGCCCATTAGTGATACCAGTCAGTGCTGGCTTTCAGTGCCGCCTATCCGTGCTTCCCATCAATGCCCATCAGTGCCCATAAGTGCGGCATATTAGTGCCACCTAATCAGTGCCCATAATTGATGTCTCATTAGTGTCCATAAGTGCAGTCCATCAGTGCAGCCTCATCAGCGCACATCAGTGAAGGAGAAAAATTACTAATTTACTGACAGAAACTAAGAATTTTTTTTTTTTAAGTACAAAATAAAAACCCAGCAGTGATTAAATATCACCAAAAGTAAGCTCTATTTGTGTGAAGAAAATGATCAAAAAATTCACATGGTTACAGTGTAGCATGACCGCGCAATTGTCATTCAAAATATGACAGCGCTGAAAGCTGAAAACTGGCCTGGGCAGGGGGGGGGGTGAAAGTGCCCTGTATGGAGGTGGGTCATGTGACAGCTGTATATCGATTAGGAAACAAGGTAATTTTTCCTTTTTTTTAATTAAAATAATTACAATGTCATCATCCACATATAGAAATAGAAGGGTCAGTGTAAATTAAACAGTGTGTGTTTAGTATCAATTTAATAATTAGTAGTAGACCTCTGTGGTTTGGTGCAGGCATTTATGCTGCAGAATCAAGACTGTGCCTAATTGCCAGCATAGGAAGGGCACATTCAAATTTAGGGTGAAGTTTAAGTTTTTACTACCATTAAAAGTTTTGTCAGGGTTGTCCCTAAAGTGAGTATTTTGAATCTTATACAACCCACTGGAGGAAAGAAAATGAATGCTCATTTTCTCATTCCCTCTTGACTGGATCCGGACAGTTTGGACAATTGAAGTTATTTTAAATATTTGGCATTTGCATTTTCATATAATTTCCATTTTATTTCCTTTTCTTCATTTGGCCACACTATTGTAACACAGGCCAACACACGATTTGTGGGGGCAGCGTTAGGCTGGTACCCGAGGCAGCACTAAGCATAGAAATGTTCTTGACTCCTGTGTGTTCCTATGGATGCCATTCATACCACACCATTTCCTACCCAAATGGAAAGGCAATCCACAGGCTACAATGCAGAAATATCAGAATAATATCTGCCACTGCTCTGCCTCCTCATATATAATACCCTCAAGAGATGTTACTAGCATACTGTGAGTTTTCCCCCCCAAGAGTGTTTTTTCCATTTAATCGCAGTATTGATTGACACAATGGTTACAGACCTAATCTTCTGAAAAAGCCTTATTAAAATTCCTGACGAGCATGTAACATACTTTCAGCACTGTTTATAGCATTTAAGGAAGAGCAGGGTGCTCTCTCAGCTTTGAATAATCAGTCTAATTGTGATTGTATCCATTTCATATGAATTGCCCTGGGGAGCCAGATTCTCAACTCTTTGGATTTCTAAAAGACTTAAGTCAACACATACAGTGCCTTGCAAAAGTATTAACCCGCCTTGGCATTTTTCGTGTTTTGTTGCCTCACAACCTGGAATTAACATGGATTGTTTGAGGATTTGCATCATTTAATTTACAGATCATGCCCACAACTTTGAAGATGTTTTTTTTTATTTTTTATTGTGAAGCAAACAACAAATAGGACAAAATAACAGAAAAAGTAAATGTGCATAACTATTCACCCCCCTAAAGTCAATACTTTGTAGAGCCACCTTTTGCGGCTATCACAGCTTCAAATTGCTTTAGATAAGTCTCTATGAGCTTGCCACATCTTACCACTGGGATGTTTGCACATTCCTCCTTGCAAAACTGCTCCAGCTCCTTCAAGTTGGATGGTTTGCACTTGTGAACAGCAATCTTTAAGTCTGACCACAGATTTTCTATTGGATTGAGGTCTGGGCTTTGACTAGGCCATTCCAACACATTTACATGTTTCCCCTTAAACCTCTCAAGTGTTGCTTTAGCAGTGTTTTTGGGGTCATTGTCCTGCTGGAAGGAGAACCACCATCCCAGCCTCAAATCACACACAGAGTGGTACAGGTTTTGCTCAAGAATATCCCTGTATGTCCCGACTGCTGAAAAACATCTCCACAGCATGAAGCTGCCACCACCATGTTTCACTGTGGGGATGGTGTTCTTTGGGTGATGTGATGTGTTGGGTTTGTGCTAGACATAGCGTTTTCTTTGATGGCCAACAAAGTTACATTTTAGTCTCATCAGTCCAGAGCACCTTCCTCCATAAATTTTGGGAGTCTCCCACATGCCTTTTAGCAAACTCAAAACATGCCATTTTTGTTTTTTGCTGAAAGTAATGGCTTTCTTCTGGCCACTCTGCCATAAAGCCCAACTCTATGGAGCGTACGGCTTATTGTTGTCCTATGTACAGATACTCCAGTCTCTGCTGTGGAACTCTGCAGCTCCTCCAGGGTTACCTTAGGTCTCTGTGCTGCCTCTCTGATTAATGCCCTCATTGCCCGGTCCGTGAGTTTTGGTGTGCGGCCGTCTCTTGGCAGGTTTGCTGTTGTGCCATGTTCTTTCCATTTGGCTGTCATAGATTTGATGGTGCTCCTAGGGATCATCAAAGATTTGGATATTTTTTTATAACCTAACCCTGACTTGTACTTCTCAACAACATTGTCCCTTACTTGTTTGGAGAGTTCCTTGGTCCTCTTGGTAGTGTTTGGTTAGTGTTGCCTCTTGCTTAGGTGTTGCAGCCTCTGGGGCCTTTCAAAAAGATGTGTATATGTAATAACACATCATGTGATGCTTAGATTGCACACAGGTGGACATCATTTCACAAATTATGTGACTTCTGAAGGTAATTGGTTGCACCAGAGCTTTTAATAGGCTTCATAACAAAGGGGGTGAATACATACGCACATGCCAATTATCATTTTTTTATTTCTTAAAAATAGTTTTATGTATATATTTTTCTAATTTTACTTAGTATGTCCTCAGTACTGCATGCAGTTGTTTCTTAGGCTTCATTCACGTTTGGCGTTTTGGGATCTCTGCCTACGATCTCAAATCACACTGTAGTGGCAAAACGCATGTTTGGGTGCCATTCATTTTCAATGGCACCTTAAAAGCAGTGAGGTTTCGCTGCATTTATCGCACAATAAATCGCACGGCAATCGTTGCAAACCGCAACGAGCAAAGCTTGTCGCCCAAAAAGGTCAAAACCGAACTGCATTTAGGTGCCATTGAAAATGAATAACATCCAAACATGCGTTTTGCAATTGCAGTGTGATTAGAGATTTCAGGCAGAATAGCGGCAAATCTGACTGGAGCTTTAAAAATAAGTTATTATAGAGTAAATTCATTTTTATATTGCCCTTTTGTAATTGAATATCTCAAACATTTATGATTCTTTGAACTCTGCGGTCCAAAGCAGTAACAAACCCTGAGTTTTGTGTGAGGGTCTTGCATCTAATGGGGTCCTCTTTGAGGCAGTCCCATATTCTTATTCTCATTACAGATAGTTGTTACTCACCATTCCGGCAGCATGAGACATAAGGGTGATGTTTCTGAATCATTTACCTATCCGGTGGGACCAGTTTTTACCTGGAACTTGGCACTATGTGCACATGGAAATGTTCCTCTTTTTTTTTTCATTGGCTCTCTCAATGAACATTGGCCTACCTGGCAGGGGAGATGTCCTAGCTAACCGTTTTGGAAAAAAACAACTTGTTTTTGGAGAAAATTCATCTCTCAATCAACATCCAAAATTGAGGACAATTTTATTATGCTTTCACCGCTGGAAATCTTGTCTACTAGGTGCTCTGCTCTGCTCTTCTCCAGTGTGCACACTTGGCAAGCGGACCTTCTCAGTCACCACTGTTTGGACTATGGAGAACCTCTGTTGCAGGTAGAGGATGCCATATGTGGCCCTCCTATCCAGTTCCGGGACAAGGTCACACAGCGCCCAGGGCGAACTTACCAAATTGCCCATCCCCCCCCCCCCCCCCCCCCCCGGGTTGGGCATGACCAACCATCTTCTGTCTGGTCAGATAACCACACCTGATCTTAATACCTACCTATAAAATGCAGTCAGGACTGGATAAATTACGAAGTGCAAGGGTCAAGAGCAGAAATAATGTACAGAGTATAGGAATCAGCAACAGGGGTGATTTATAAAAGCAGTGGGCTTGTGTGCAGGATCATAAGTTGAGCCCAGCTTCTACAGGATAAAGTGCGGTGAGCGGCAAAAATTGGGTGTGGCTTTCACTTGCCGACTATTGAGTATGGTGTAAAAAGATTTATAGTACAAGAGTTCAGTAGCAAGTACTGCAGAACTCAGGAATGGAAAAACAAGACTTATTAAGGTTTGTGGAAATGGGGTTCAGAAGACCTAAAGTTTTTTTTAGGGTAGGGAGGGGTCCACTTCTTTTAGTGCTTGTTCAGAATATTTACAATATTTTAGTGTGCATGACTGTGCTGTCTGCAAGGCATGCCTGGATCACAACACAGGCCAAACAAAATGACATCCTTTTATAGGTAAAACAATTCAAACAAAGATACTACACCTGTGTAAGTATCTGTTTCTCTGAATTTCAGCTTTTAAAGGTAAGGCCCCTTTCACACTTATACGACTTGTCCCACGATTTGGGACTGCAAAGTAGCATGACAAGTCGTTCCCCATGATTTCCAATGACAGCCATTCCTATTAGTACGACTTCAAGTCGTTCCGACTTCAAAGTAGTCCCTGCACTACTTTGGTCCGATATTGATGCCACTTACACAGGCATTCCTTGAAATTGCGGTGAAATCGTGCGACTTTGAAGTCGCACAAGTGTGAAAGGGGCCTAAGTTTACCTTTTCAGAAAAATGAAAAGGTGAACAAACACGCTGCATGCTCCTCAACTTCTTGGACCCCACTGCACCTACCTCTATGGATGATTATCTTTCACTGTCTATGCAGCCACTGCAGCAATCCAAGGATTTGAAAGCCATGGTCTTCTTCTGGGACAGATCAGATCTATTATGATTGATCATATGCTGGCATGTGACTGCTTTGACCCATTAGAAACACTCTGTTCTGTCCTGCCTTCCCTAAGGAAAGTTTCTGAAGAAGACCACAGCGTTCAAATCCCTGGATTTCTGCACCATTCAGTGAAAGCTAATCCACTGAGGTAATTGCAGCAGTGACCCAGAGGGGTGTAGTTGGAGGAGTGGGTTCCCTCCAGGCATTCTGCCCTAATTGTTCAACTGCTATATGTGCTCATACTTGGAGACTCTCAAAACTATATTTAGGAGGAGCCTTGGTGGGGCACTGCCGCTTTCACATATATTTTCTTGTGTGCAACTAAACACTCTGTTTTTAATGTGAATTCTTAAGCCCCATACACACGGTCGGACAATCCGCGGACCAGGTCGGTCGGATCCTGTCCGTCATACTTTGTCTGATGTTGGTTTTGCGTACACACGGTCGGACAAAGTTGTCGGAAAATCCGATCATTCTGAACGTGGTGACGTTTGTTGCCTACGACGGGACTACGTAGAGGCTAGTAGCCAATAGCTTTGGTCTTGTAATGTGATGTGAGCATGCGTAGCACTTTGTCCGGTCGGACAACCGTACACACGATCGGATTTGGTGTGATCGGACCGTGTTGTCGGCAAATCTTTCCAGCAGGAGATAAGACTTTGTCCGTCGGACAATCCGACGTACACTGTCCGATGGTGCATACACACGGTCTGATTTTTCAACAACATTGTCCGATCGGACAGAATCCATGAAAAAGTCCGACCGTGTGTATGGGGCTTTAGACTGGGTCAATTTTGTTTTCTTGCAGGCTAGCTGGTAAGTGTGCTAGGAATTTTTTTTTTTTTGTGATTTGCAAAGCCCTTCCCATGTGCACCTTGCTGCAAAGGCTAGTTACAGATTGGGGTGGTTGCCTTTCTTATATATAAAAACACAAGGAGAGGGGCGCCTCTGAGTATGTATCAATATGACATTTATTAAAGAGATAATATCCACTCACATGTTAAAAAGCAATCTTGCATTTAGGCACATCTCTGGATAAGGAGGTCCAGCAGGACTACAGGTCTCAGCAGAATCCACTCTAAGCTGTCGTATCTTATCCCGGTGGAGATGGTATGAGGAGAGGGGGGGGAGGGGTTTTGTTCACATCCAATAATAATCCAGTCCGTTTAGGTCTCAGAGTTTGAATGGGTTCCAAAGTGGGGTAGGGTACAGTTACAGTATGGGGAGTAAGATGGAAGTGGGGAGGGACGTCAGCACAGTCACCCACTGTGCTGTGGGATCAGTAGAGCCAAGAGCGCTTCCGTGTGATGGTAAACACGGCCGTGTACAGGAAGCTAGGTACGAGGCTTGGCGCGCACAGCAGAGTCAGGCGCAGCGGTGTGACGTCATCATTCAGCGACGCATTTCCGAGCATGCAGCGCTATTGGTATTGTGAATAGCGGCGCTCCTTTGTCAAGCATGGGGGAGATAGGGGCAGGGCGGGGATTACTTATATTCTGTGTGGGGGAGGGCCAGGGGGCGGAGAAGCAAATAGCAGCAATAGGAAAAAGGGGGGGATATTTAAAATAAAATAAAAAGCCTTTCTTATATATGGTACTCAGTTTAAGGTGTTCACCTTTTTCATATGTTTGTGGAAAGGCGAACGTTATAAAAAGGTGGAGAGACCAGAAGAAAATTTGCATTCAAAATATCAAATAGTTGAAAATAAAGATATTATGAAAAAAAAGATAAAGGGGCACCAGTCATAGAAAGCCTTGCATTTTTCACACTGGATGCAAGCCATTCTCGGATTGGACAAGGTGGATATTGTGACGTCACTGTCCTACCTCTCCACCCCATCCAGTTGAAAAGTGCTTTGCAATCACTCAATGCAAAGTGTTCTCTTAATGATGTGCCATGGGACCCAGAAGACAGTTGCAGCTGCTACAGTGATTCTACACTTCAACAGCAGTTCCATAGGCATGGCATATTTATACTTGCATTGGTCCAAGCTGGACCAATATAACTATGCAATAAAATGTAATACTTGGAGTTCAGCTTTAAATTTGCTGTGGCATTTGCTTACATGCATGCCTTGTGTATAATGGTTCTTACTCAGAATGCATTTCTTGTTTTTGGCAGGGCCTTTTATCTGTCTGTATGCAGACAATCTCCTTTATTAAAGTTTGTTTAAGCTGGAGTAGAGCTTTAGATGTCAAACCATCTCTGCTCTTTTATTGAATGTTATTAGCAATTCCAGTGAATCTCAATTAAGCCTCATTTTCCCAGTTTCTATATCATCAGTCCTGCCTCATTAAAGTTGATCAACTCAAACACAAATTAAGGTTTATATAATGCTGTTCTAGCTAGTGATTACAAGTACGTTTATTGTACTCATATCAAACAGCAGGGAAAGATTTAAATTGCACAGTTTAAAATGATTTTCTTTTACTTTGACAAGTGCAGGGAATAAAAGGAGTTTGCTTTTGAAATGGATGAATGAAAACCGCTGCATCATCCGTTGCATGATATTGAGAATATAAGTTATAATTATGATAGTGAGTATAAATTGCATGACATACATTACATTTGCTAAAAATGTTTTTCAAAAATATGTGATTGTAGGGACATATTTTAATAAAAAAAAATGCATGGAGAAAAAAGCTTATTTTCTACTTTAAAAACTTTAAAAAAAATTAAAATGGATATAAAAGTAATTCCTTCTGCACTCAGAGTAAGTGATCGATTGTGAAAACCAAGTTTAAGTAAAACTTAAATGTTGAACCATATGTTACAGATTTTGAAATGAAAACAAAAGAAAAAGCAACAAAAAAAAATGAATCAAAAGTAATGCCGCGTACACACGGTCAGAATTCTCGTCGGAAAAAGCTCTGATGGTTTTCCCGTCCGAATTCCAATGGAATTTCGCTCAAACTGTCTTGCCTACACACGGTCACACCAAACCGATGGTCAATAACACCGCGGCATACAACATGTTCGACGGCACTATAAAAGGGAAGTTTAATGCTTCCAAGTATGCGTCGAACTGTTTCCGAGCATGCTTCGGAATTTTGCGTGTCGGAATTGCATACATACAATAGAAAGTTTTTCTGTCGGAAAAATTAAGAACAGGTTCTCAATCCAAAGTCCGTCGGAAATTCCGACAGAAAAAGACCGATGGGCATACACACGCTCGGAAAATCCGATGAAAAGCTCCCATCGGACTGTTTCCATCGGAAATTCCAACTGTGTATGCGGCATAAGAGATGCTGCACTCTCTACAATGCCAGTATATATGACATTAAAATAGCCATGCAAACATATGGGTGTGCTGTCCCTTTAAATAATATATCTTGTATCAAAGTATATAATAAATAACATAAGGATTGACATCACACAGTGAAAGATGTGCCTACACACAAAAAGTGCACTCAAAATAATATTGTTGCACATAATCCAGTGAGGGGTGTACTATAAGTGCCAGCAATCCTTGTGATTCCAATGCTCCTTCACCAAACATATTCACTTACCAAACGTTTTGACCCCCAAATTTAAAGAGGTCAGCAGTGAATGAGCATGAGACACAATCCACCGGTTACACCTCAGCAAGGACAGCCAGCTCCTTAGCCTCTAAAAAAACAGGGGTCAGATTCTGCAAGCTCGAAGTAAGCCAAATTACAGCCTCAATATGTGCCCAAATGTACCCTAAAAGAAAAGGAGAAACCATAGTTTATTACTGAAAACCAACCAATATTTATTTTTAAAAAATTTACTCAACCCTCCCAGAAGCTGTCGCTTGACACTTCTACTCCGACTGAATCATCGTAGTTTCCAGACATGCTGTCCGGGAAGCCCGCCTGACAGGGAAGAAGAGGGGAGCGGTGGAATTGGGGAGTGCACGAGGCATTGACAGTCTAGTAGACAAGACGTAGGACGATTTTGGTCTCGCTCACCTCTGCATTCCCTCTTCGGACATCATGTCTGGAAACTATGATGATTTAGTCGGAGTAGAAGTGTCAAGCGACAGCTTCTGAGAGGATTGATTGGTGGTCTTCGGTTCCGGGACCACTTGAGATTCCCTGTAGTAAAGCTGTGGAAAGGAGTCATCCAGTTTGAATCACCCCATAAGTATATTCCGGTTGATCCATTTTAATACACACAGCCCGTTACGGGTCACTATTTAGTGGAAGTGTGGAGTTGGATTGTGGAAGTCCCGCTGTGGATTCGACATCAGGATATCATTACTCTACAAGCTTTCTATAACTTGCCTCTGGTAAGCACATTATCCGTATGGTGGTGGATCACAGCGTTGGTGTTATCAATTCACACAAGTCACTCATGTATTATTGGACTTTACGTTATTAATTTATACAAGTCACTCAGTCACTATTGGATTTTTTTATATGGACTTCACTGAACATTATTATGACAGTATCATTTTTCGAATTTTTTCATTTGTATTAAGAATATAGCTTTTTTTCTGTTATTCCTTTATATTATAACTGTTAACCGCTTCCCGACCAACCACCGGCGTTGTACTGCGGGAGGTTTTCTCCCTTGCGCGAGCCATCGTAGCTATACGTCGGCTCGCGAGATTGGGATAGCTAGGAACCACGATCCGTCACTTCCTGTAGTCAGTCCCCTCCCCCTTCAGTTAGAATCACCTTCCAGGGAACACAGTTAACCCCTCGATCGCCCCCTAGTGTTAACCCCTTCACTGCCAGTGACATTTTTACAGTAATGCAATTTTATAGCACTGATGGCTGTATTAATGCCAATGGTCCCAAAAATGTGTAAAAATTATCCAACGTGTCCACCATAATGTCGCAGTCACAATAAAAATTGCAGATCGCTGCCAATATTAGTAAAAATATAAATAAAAATTCTATAAATCTATCCCCTATTTTGTAGACACTATAACTTTTGTGCAAACCAATCAATATTCGCTTATTGTGATTTTTTTTTTTTTTTTTCTACCAGAAATATGTAGAAGATCACATATCGGCCTAAACTGAGGAAAAAAATAGTTGTTTTTATATATATTTGGGGGATATTTATTATAGCAAAAAGTACAGTTTTTTTTCAAAATTTACGTTTTTTTGTTTATAAACACAAAAAATAAAAACAGCAGAGGCGATCAAATACCACCAAAAGAAAGCTCTATTTGTGGGGAAAAAAGGACATCAATTTTTTTTGGGTACAGTAGCGCACGACTGCGCAATTTCCAGTTAAAGCGACGCAGTGCCGAATCGCAAAAAGTGCTCTGGTCAGGAAGGGGGTAAATTCTTCCAGAGCTGAAGTGGTTAAACATTCATCAACATTTAATCTTGCCTCAATCTTGTGTAATCAACTAGTTTTAGATAGGATAATGAGCCTATTTTTCCGGTACTTTCTGCATCACTTGCATGGAACCTGCAGATTATGGCTTCTCACATGATTCTGACTTTCCTTATGTTTGTTTCGGGTCAGTGGCTTTTTACTAGGGCTGTGGAAATTAAAGATTAATTCCTTGATTAATCGATACATTTTTTTGATCAATCAAAATTCTTTTGATTGGTACTCACCTCTCCGTCGGCTTCCGGGTCTTCAGGGAGTTCCGTCAGAGATCCGGTGGCGTCACGGACATCGAAGTCCCCGGACTCCTCCCCCTTCCCCAAGTGCCTTCGTCTGCTAACGAAGGGAAGGGGGCGGAGTCCGGTGATGTTGAAGTTCTGATTGAACGTAACGCATACGGGGGAGGAGCTACGCATGACGTCACCCGCTTCTGCCCTACGGAACTAACACAATTGTCGGCTTTACATGCTGGGTTTTTATCATCTTTATGTGAGTATAATTCAATCTTATACTTAAGCGGTGAGCACTTAGATCTTTTCTTTCTACCCATGACCTGGCGTCCTTGCTGAGATCTAAGGAGACGTGAGAAAAGTTTATAGTCCGTGTTAACCCTTTTGATACCCGCTTGCATGACCACCTGTTTGCACAGGGGTCCATGCCATAAGTTGAGAGTGATTAGTTAGACCGGAGGTGGAGGGATTGTCACGCTACTGTGGAAAAAAAATTACTTACGTCAGTGCTACAGTTTGAATATAAAACGTATTTGTGAACTGTAAAGTTAAGTCATGGATTGTGGAAACTAACTAGTGTCGGGTGATTGTATATAGTGTATACCACATTTACCACTGACTAATGCAGAGTTGCAATGCAAGGAGATCATCTAAAAGTAGTTGGATCTGTATGTGCGTTATAATTAATCGAAATTAGTTGATTAATCGATTTAAAAAAAAATTGATTAATCGAACACGAAAATTTTAATCAGTAACAACCCTACTTTTTACCAATTGAAGTCAGACAGCTAGGACAAATAGCATTTTCAGAAAGAGGTCAGCAGCGGTAGTTAGCAGTACAGGATCCCTTCATAGAAGGCAGTAGGTGATCAATTCTGCCATTTTCCACCCAAAACTAAGCATTTTTTTTATTTCCTGTGTGGAATCTATAAAATATAAGTAAACCCAACTACTGAAATCCCATATAAGCTATAACATATTGAAGAAGTTCTATAGTGCCTTCCATTTTATGACATAACCATTGTAATAGAAATATAAACCATAATTATTTTTGAAAATTCAATTTACTGTAAGCTCACTTGAAAAAGCTCCTTTCATCTTACTTGCTGCATGCTTGTTCTTGGTAATTATCCTGGAGTATCAAAAATCCCACATTGTATTATTGTATTGTATTATTGTAATCATTGTATTATTTACTGCTGACCCTAACATTCATGTAACAGCAATATGAACTCTTTTGTACATTAGTCACATATTGCTTACTGTGAGGGGGGCATGCTCAACTAGTATTGGCAGCGGTAATCAATGCACGCTACAGGAACAGGCCAAGCAGCATTGACCTCAAACTTTTATTCAGCAGGGCAGCAAACAGTTGCAGCTTTCAATGAAGGAGCGCTTTGTATGAACAAAGAAATCGGATGGCTGCACCCCCACATGATGTTTAACAAACGATAACGAAAGTGCAGAATCCGAAAAACGAAAGATTATTTATTGTCCATAAAAACAACTCGGCACAGGCAGGGTGATGACAAGGTTGACACGTTTCACACGGAAACCATGCTTTATCAAAAGCGCAGATTCCATGTGAAACGCGTCAACCTTGTCACCCCCACCTTTCTGTGCCGAGTTGTTTTTATGAGCATTTGTATATTTCAAAAAAGCCGAATTTCATCATGTGGGAGTTCAGCCATCTGATTTCTTTGTTCATATCTATTCCTGCAAGCAGTGGCAGGATGTGCACCCCACCATCTGCATCACATCATGTGAATCATGGCCATGGAAACTCACCCGTGAGCAGCGGAACTTGGCTATAAGGAGAGCTTTGTACAGTAAGCCCAGAGCATGTATTGAGTGAAAGACTGCTGTTATGGATGATATTACTAATGATGTTTATTTTGTGATTTTTCTCTTTCTGCCCAGGTGTTTTGCATTCTGCCGTCTATCTCAAAAGATAACTATGATTCTATTAAGAAGTTTCTGAGCGTGGAGATGCCTATTCCCAGCCAGTGCGTGCAGAGCCGTACACTGAGCAAGCAACACATGCTAATGAGCATTGCCAGCAAAATCGCCATGCAAATGATCTGCAAGATGGGAGGGGAGCTCTGGGCTGTGGAGATCCCTGTGAGTTACTGTTCATTCACCTTGACAGTACCTGACGGAGTAATGCGTTCTAAGAATTAATGGCTGAATATGTTTCCACAGCTCAAGTCCCTCATGGTGGTCGGGATAGATGTCAGCAAAGATGCAATGGATAAATCTCGATCAGTTGTTGGGTTTGTGGCCAGCACCAATGCCAGGCTCACAAAGTAAGATCTATTTGGTGTTAGCTGTTTGTTAAATTGGTAATTGGGCAACAAATTCTGTTTCAGTTGTGTATTTCTTTTTCATTGCGTCTCACTTTCTGTCTACTGATTTAGGCCAGTTTAACCTATATACACTAGACAGCAGTCTGAAGAAATGGGCCTTTTCACGTTAAAAGTTAATTTGTCCATGAAGATTACAGAAAGGTTTTAGACCAGGGGTCTCAAACTGGCGGCCCTCCAGCTGTTGCAAAACTACAAGTCCCATGAGGCAGTGCAAGGCTGACAGTTACAAGCATGACTCCCACAGGCAGAAGCATGATGGGACTTGTAGTTTCGAAACAGCTGGAGGGCCGCCAGTTTGAGACCCCTGTTTTAGACAAACATCACTAGGAAAAATTAATCTGCATGGGGCAAATCAACAGGTTAAGTAAAGTGCCCAAATCACCTCTGCTATTAGGCTGGGATCACACATACAGTGCCTTGCAAACGTATTCACCCCCCTTGGTTTTTTACCTATTTTGTTACATTACAGCCTTTAGTACAATGTTTTTTTTAATCTGAATTATATGTGATGGATCAGAACACAATAGTCTAATGCCCCATACACACGGTCGGAAATTTCGACCACAAAATCTGTTGGATTTTGTCCGACACTGGTGTTGCATACACATGGTCGGACAAAGTTGTCGGAAAATCCGATCATTCTGAACGTGATGGCGTTCGTTGCGTAAAACGGAACTACGTAGAGGCTATTAGCCAATAGGTTTGGTCTCCTAATTTGATCTGAGCATGTGTGGCACTTTGTCCGTCGGAATTCTCTACACACGATCGGAAAAAGTCCGATCGGATTTTGTTGTCGGAAAATTTGAGAGCAGGATCTCAAAGTCCGATGGAGCCCACACACGGTCGGATTTTCCGACAACTTGGTCCGATCGGACATTTCCGTCTGAATTTCCGACCGTGTGTACGGGCATTACACACAAGCTTTGTGTGTTTTTTATTTTTAAAGTTAGGGTAAGAATACTACAGCTGTATAATGCAGAGATACAGTAAGAATTGTAGTTGTCACATTTAATTCACCTATGTTAACTATTATGAGGGGCTTTTTATAGTGAAAGTACAGTTTGGAAGACCTAGAATGATCGGATTTTCCAACAACTTTGTCCGACCGTGTGTATGCAACACCAGTGTCGGACAAAATCCATCGGAAAAAATCAGACGGATTTTGTGGCCGGAATTTTCGACCGTGTGTACGGGGCATAATTCAGCGCTACAAACCTAGTAGTTGCAACAATGGCATGCAAATGCTCATATATCTTATATTGATACTAATACAAAGGAGAGACATCAAAAGGATGCAACTGAATGTTTGTCAGAAACCAAGTGTTTAGAATCGGCCAATCAAAACGCATTTTGAGAAGCATGGCCACGCATCTATCAGCTCCCCTCTGTTGCTTTTATCTTCCGTAGTATTCTGACCCCACGCCTCTCATCAGCTCAGCTGATGGAGACGTGGCCGTGCTTCCGAAACACATTCTGATTGGCCTATTCCAGTGGTAGTCGGCTCCCAGGTCTACAGTTCCAGATCACCCTCACGCCGAGTCATCCAGCTAGCGTCCATCTGAGGTCCCTCTGGGCTCTAGCTCCCTGCTGCCCATGACGCTCGCAGCTCACCATCCAAGGGTTATAAAAGGTAAAGAAATCTGAGCTTGGTAAGTCACAATAGGGGCAGCTGAACACTATAACCCAGATACCAGGCAAAATATGTGAAAAAAGAAAAAAGTGCAGCGCACAAGTGTAAAATTAAAAAATCAAAGTGATTACTCAGTATGTAACTCAAGCACCTTACAAATATTGATGAAATATTAATATTGATGAAAAATTTATAAATGAGATCAGATCATAAAGACTATATCTAAATAGTGAGAAAACATATGTTAAGTGAAAATTTAAGCAAACGCATAAATTTGATGCATTTAAAAATGTGTGAAAGTCACACCCCATGGCTGGTGGGACACCTGGATTATCATTAACCGCTTCCCGACCGCCTAACGCAGATATACTGCGGCAGAATGGCACGGGCAGGCAGAATCACGTACCTGTACGTGATCGTGCATGTGCCTGCCTGTGGGTCGCGCGCGCGCCGCCAGCGGCGCGCTCGCGACCCGGTCGGGAGCTCCGTGACCCCGGCCGCGGGACCAGCGGACCCGATCGCCGCTGGTGTCCCGCGATCTGGGTTACGGAGCTGAAGAACGGGGAGAGGTCTGTGTAAACAAACCTCTCCCCGCGCTTCCTACACTGACTGTCAGTGATCGGCGGTTCACTGTCATCGGGAACGCCGATCAATGACGTCAGACGTACAGCCACGCCCCCCTACTGTAAAAAAAAAAACACACACGTCACACTGACTCCTCCCCGCCCCCTAGTGGTTAACCCCTTCACTACAACTGTCATTTACATAGGAATCAGTGCTATTTAAATAGCATTGATTTCTGTATAAATGACAAATGTCCCAAAAATGTGTCAAAAATGTCCGATGTGTCCGCCATAATGTCGCAGTCACAATAAAAATCGCTGATCGCCGCCATTACTAGTAAAAAAAAAAATATTAATAAAAATGCTATAAAACTATCCCCTATTTTGTAAACGCTATAACTTTTGCGCAAACCAATCAATAATCGCTAATTGCGATTTTTTTTTACCAAAAATATGTAGAAGAATACGTATCGGCCGAAACTGAGGAAAAAAAATGTTTTTTTTATATATTTTTTGGGGATATTTATTATAGCAAAAAGTAAAAAATATTGCATTTTTTTCAAAATTGTCGCTCTATTTTTGCTTATAGCGCAAAAAATAAAAACCGCAAGGGCGATCAAATACCACCAAAAGAAAGCTCTATTTGTGGGAAAAAAAAGGACGCCAATTTTGTTTGGGAGCCACGTCGCACGACCGCGCAATTGTCAGTTAAAGCGACGCAGTGCCGAATCGCAAAAAGGGGCCTGGTCCTTTGGCTGCCAATTGGTCCGGGGCTGAAGTGGTTAAGGAGGTTAACTGAAACTATCCCATGCATGAGACAAAACTGTAAGGGAATACCCAGAACTGAAGTTTATCTCTGAAAACTTCTGATGCAGAGTTTGGCACCCGGATGATCCTGGATTGACTTGATGTTTGATCTGATACACCCTAAAGACCAGTGTTCTGGTAAGCCTCCACTTTACATTTAATGAAAAGATGATGAGATCTGCGTGGTCAATTTGAATACTATTCACGAAATCTATCACTTTTAAAACACGCACTTTGAATGTTTTCCCCCTGGAAGTTTCTTGTTTATGTCACGCTTTTTTTGCACTTTATTTCTTGATATATGGACATTTATTTGGACATTATAAGCACGAATTTAAATGCATCAAATTTATGCGTTTGCTTAAATTTTCACGTAACATATGTTTTCTCACTATTTAGATATATCTTTATGATCTGATCTCATTTATAAATTTTTCATCAATATTAATATTTCATCAATATTTGTCAGGTGCTTGAGTTACATACTGAGTAATCACTTTGATTTTTTAATTTTACACTTGAGCGCTGCACATCCAAGGGTTATATCTGAGGTTTCTATTCAGATCAGTAGCTGACCTCACAAATGCGCTTCTGGAAGAATAGTCAAACATTCCCATAGACACACTCCTAAACTGAAGCTGTTATAGCTGCATAGGGTGGGCCAATTCAATATTGAATCCCTCGGACGAAGACTGGGATGCCATTAAAGTTCTGGGTTGTGCATGTAAAGGCATGTCGCCCAAAACTTTGACAATGTAGTATATCTTGCTTTTACCCAACCTGTGCATCAATAAAAGAATTTCCCATAACGTACATAATGGTGATCCCAGGCACAAGGTATTGACATGTTCACTGTCTCCTGGGAGGGGGCGAAGACACACAATTCAGTTTGGTGAAGCTATGCCAGGGAAGGTTTAGATATATATGCAGTAAGAAGCCAATGGAGTCAGCTCACCGAAGAATCAGTTCAGGGCAGAGTTTACCTTTATATAATGGCAGATTTATTTACTGTATGTGAAATAGGTACACTTCAAAAATTGCCTTTACAGCAAGGAGGAGCCTCCTATTTTCTTTCCTCTCCATACTTTACACTTTGTATAACTACAGTTTATTGAGAAACAGCATATCTGTTTTAATGGGTAGCTGTTTTCTAGACTCCAGGCGGTTTTGCAACACCAGTCATTCTGATGCTCACTGAATGAATGAGATTTTTAAAACTGCAATTGCGTTTGCATTTTCTTTAATATATATTTGTATTTTTTTTTTTTCCTTTCAGGTGGTTTTCACGATGTATCATTCAGAAAACATCAACAGATTTTGCTGATTGCTTGAGAGTGTGCATGCAAGGTAATTTATCAAGCAGCCCTGAAGCAGCTTTGACTGGCAGAGAGCTCTCTCTATATTAATCAGCCCTGAAATAAGAAGTGAAAACATGTTTACAATTAATCTAAAAGATGTTTTCTGCGTACAGCAACTGTGATAGTTTCACAGAAGAGAAAAGACTGCCACTTCTCTGCGCACCTATTACAACTTTAGACAACAGTTATTTTTCCCTTTTGTTTATTTATTCATTTATTTTTACTGAACAGGTTACTAGCAGGGTTCCCCAAAGTGTGACACGTATAATTTATATGTTAAAAAAGTTTCAATGTATAGTTTATAATTGTATACAGGGGAAGTCGGAAACCCGTCTATCGCAGCAAGGTGACAAGTAGATTGCGTCCCTTCCTTGCTGAGCCCCAGAACCTGGACAGGAGCAATGGCGGCATTTACTGGAACAGATCCCGTGTATTTTCCTCCTGCAGCAGCTAAAAGCCAGCTTCTCTTCCTCTCCCTCCGCCATCATTCAGCTGCAGGAGGAAAATACAGGGGATCAGTTCCAGTAAATGCCACTTCCGCTGCCCTCCTGTCAAGGTTCCTCTTCCTTCTGCTGCCTGCTCCCCCCCTGTGCTTCCCTGTTCCCACCCCCTTACAGCACTGCTGGCATCCCCACTTCTCCTCTCCTGCCAGTTGCTGTAAGTCAATAGGAAGGCATCAAAAATGTATCAGTGTAAAAGGCCACTTCACTGCACCAAAACATATCAGCGTGAAAGGGCCCTTAGTGTCAGTGTGTTTAGGTAGGACAATTTTTTTTTTTTTAATGACGTACTATTGTTTCTTGACGCTACTACGCATACATAGAACAAATTCCGCACACATATATGGCATTGCCACAATCTTCAGGAGTAGGATAATTTATTTTGCTGGGTTTTTTTTGGTGGTGGGTCATGGTAATGGCATTAAAATATAGGGCAGAAGTTTGAATAAAAATATTTTTTATTTATTTTTGGCCAGTTTTCATTTCATAATAAAAAGAAATGTGGAGATATTGATTATCATTCCCAATAAATAATAGCCAAATTTGTCCTGAAAAAAAAAACAAGCTTTAATTAACCAGGATACACTATGAAGTTGCAATGATATGTACAGTTATAGTAAAATATGCCAAAGTTTCAAAATTAGGCTTGGGTGTCAAGGTTTGTTTAGACTTTGGTCATGAATGGGCTTAATTGTACATTACACAAGAGAAGTAATCCGGTACTGTTGGACACTGGAAAACTAGCTATAAGGACTGCCCAGTATAACCCCTCCTATTTATTCCCTACATGCTTCAGTTTTTCATTAGTGTTCTTAGGAGAGTGGACATCTTCTCTCTTCTCTGAGAGAAGCAAACCATTTTTTATTTCTTCTACCTCTTGTCATCAGGATTTATTTCCAATTGTACGATTATTCAGTTGCTGCAGAGCCACTAGAGCTTCTCTTTGCAGCTTCCAGATCCTAATCCTTGAATTTATGCTAGAAGTTGTACCCCCACCCTGATGGGACAAAGAAGTGAGGCCAGGCTATAACATGTCCCTTTGAGTCCCTTTGGCTATCCGATGACATCACTCGGAGAGCCCGTCTCTTGTGACAAGGGGTGGGCTCTCCGGGTGATGTCATCAGATGACCACGCCCCATTGCTATATAAGAGCCAGCAGAGAGCAGGCGACAACAAAACAGATGAAGACATCAACAGAACAAGAGCGGCTATTTTTATTTTTTTAGCGGGTAACCGGCGATGAGGAAGAAGACAGCAGCTGGAAGAGACAGCTCGAGGAGAAGACAGCGGGAAGAGACAGCTAAAGGAGGAGATGGCGGGAAGAGACAGCTAGAGAAGACAGAGCTAATAATAAAGGAATTGTCAAAAAACGGCTCTTGTGTTTTTCTTACTTTTCACTGCTTTCTTGGTGAATAGGTAGGTGTAGGATGTACCCAATTCCCATTCACATGGGGGGCTGGGATCTGGGGGCCCCCTTCTTAAAGGGTGGCTTTCTGATTCTGATAAGCCCTCCGCCAGAAGACCCAGAGAACTACCAGCTAGGGTTGTCGGGAATAGGCACTTGTCCTCGTCAACATGGGGGCAAGGTGCTTTGGGGTAGGGGGGCAGAGCCATCCCCTTCCATGTTGAGGGCATGCAGCCTGGTATGGTTCAGGAGGGGGTTGATGCATGCTAGCACATTAGTGTTTACTTTGCAGGGAAGAGGAAAACTTTTTTTTCTCCAGTCGCCTTTCAGGACAACCCTGGAGAGAGCGCAGCTCCGCCCACTTTGAGGAAACACTTGCATTTTTTCTTTAAAGCTCCTCCTCTTCCACCATGGCCTCAGTTATTGTGTTTCCTCCGCCATGGATGGAAGCACTTGTGGGAACCAGGGCTGCGTTCTCTCCAGGGGGAGGGGAGGTAGTCCTACCTTTATGCAGGGGCCGCTGCAGAGACCATCCCAGCCCCCCCCCTAGTACGAACGGGGGGGGGGTTCCGGAGTCCCGGACCTTCTCCAGCTCACAGGAGCAGTGGCCGGCAGGAATGTCGAGGCGTCCATGCCCCCGGGAGCCGCCGGTTTTGAATTTCGCGCGGTGAGGCTCCCGGGAGGTGTCACATGGTGGGCGGATGACGCGGCGGCCAGTGACGCGGCTTCCTGTTCGGGCGGGGCGACGTTGGTTCCAGCCGCCCGGAACGCAAGGGTCAGGGGGCGGGTCCACAGACCGGTACTTCCGCTTCCGGCGTGCGTAGTGACGCCGTGCCCGGGAAGATTTAAAAACGGCTGTTTGTTTCAAGCCCCGCTGCGCTCTCTGCAACATGGAGGAGAGATCTGCAGCAACGGTGGAGGCAGGCACCCCAAGCACCGGTCAGGCCCAGGTAAGAGGGGTACAAAGGTACTCTTTATTCTTCACCTTATGGGCTGTTTCTTTCTGTTGTCACTTGTTTATTCCTCCCTGTGGGGGGTCCTGTCACTACAGAGTCAAAGGTTACTGTCCTTGGACCTGTAGTTTTGGTGGTTGCTGCATTCAGGTGGTCTGTATTACTCTGGTGGTGGTATGTTTAGTCCAGACTCTGGTAGTAAGACAAGCTTTTGTTTTTTCCCTAGGAAACTGTGTCAGGGAAATTAAAGAAAGCAAACCCGCCAGGAAAGAGATGCCCTGTGTGTAAGAACCCCTTACGTGAATCCTGGCAGAAGGCGTTATGTAGGTCCTGTATTAAGGAGATAGTGGAGGAGGAGTCCTCTCAGCAGTATGGTGAGCTGTATTCATCTGTGCGAGAAATAGAAAGCTCACTAAGCTCAGTCAAGACTCTGTTGGTTCAGAGCCCAGCAAGTCAGGGCGGTAGCCAGCAACCACCACCATCAAGTCCTCGAGCATCTACCTCCAGGCAGAGGGAGGTGTTAGATTCAGAGGACGAAGGGGCAAGTAGTCTCCCTTCCCTCAGAGATTCAGAGGAGGAGGTAGAAGAGGAGGATGACAGCCGTGGTTCCAGGTACAAGCTGTCTTTAGAAGAGGTAGATGACCTCTTGAGGGCTATCTATACGACCCTGGACATCCAGGAGGAAAAGGTCCAGCTATCTGTACACGACAGGATGTATCAGGGGCTGGATGAGGTTAAATCCAGAGTTTTCCCTGTTCATAAAGTTTTGTCAGACACGGTTAAAAAAGAATGGAAGGACCCAGAGAGGGGTCCTTTCCTTTCTAAGAGCCAGAAAAGACGCTTTCCCTTTGATGAAAAAGAGTCAGAGGTGTGGAACAAAAAACCACGTGTGGACGCAGCCTTTTCACAGGTATCGCGTAGGACAGACTTGGCCTTTGAGGACATGGGGGTACTCAAAGATGCCATGGATAAAAGAGCAGATACTCTTTTAAAGAGGGCATGGGATTCAGCATCTGCCAGCCTCAAACCAGCTATGGCATCCACGGTGGTGGCTAGGAATTTAGAGTGTTGGATAGATAAATTGCAGAGCCACGTGGAAGCAGGCACACCACGTAAGGACTTGATGGAATCCTTTCCACTAATCCTTAGAGCGGTGAAATACATGGCTGATGCCTCTGCGGAGTCCATCAAAATGGCAGCCAGATCTGCGGCCCTGGTGAATTCCGCCAGGAGAGCTGTCTGGCTTAAAACGTGGTCAGGTGACACAGCCTCCAAGGTTAGGTTGTGTGGTCTGCCCTTTTCAGGGGATCTGCTGTTTGGGCCAGAGCTGGAAACAGTGCTGGACAGAACAGCAGACAAAAAGAAGGCCTTTCCTGCAAAGAAAAAACAGGCAGGCAAAAGGAATTTTCGTCCTGTTCAACAGTCCCGTAAGGGTGGGGAAGACAGCAAAAGTCGCTGGAACCCCCAGAAGGGTAGAGGTAAAGGAGGAATTTTGTTCAAAACTCCCTCCAGTCAACCCCCTAAGGATAAGTGACTGCTCTGCTCCAGTGGGAGGAAGGTTGTCCGCCTTCCTTCCGCAATGGAGCCAGTGTTCCTCAAGTCAATTCGTGAGGAACATTGTGGCACAGGGATACAGCCTGGAATTTTCCAACATTCCCCCAAACAGATTTTATGTCACAACCCTTCCGAGGGATCAGGACAAAGCCTCTGCCATGAGGAGCCTTTTGGAGGATCTGATTCAACAGGAGGTGATCGTTCAGGTTCCAAGGGAACAGGAAGGCCATGGGTTTTATTCTCACATCTTCCTAGTGAGAAAACCTTCGGGCAAATATCGATTGATACTGAATCTAAAAATTCTGAATCAGTCGATACGATACAAGCACTTCCGCATGGATACAATCCATACAATAACAAGGTTGTTATCCAAAAATTGCTTCATGGCCTCCCTGGATCTGAGGGACGCCTATCTACATGTCCCGATCGCCCAATCCTCCCAAAGGTTCCTCAGGTTGGCAGTGAATCTAGGGTCGTCAGTCTGGCACCTACAATTCAGGGCCTTGCCGTTCGGGCTGTCGTCCTCCCCCAGTATCTTCACCAAGGTCATGGCGGAAGCCCTGGAACCACTGAGGTTGAGGGGAATCTCAGTGGTCCCATATCTGGACGATCTCCTGTTTTTTGCGGACTCCAGGGAACAGGTGCTGTCGAATCTTCAGATAGCACAGGCTCACCTGGGGGACTTAGGGTGGCTTCTCAATCTGGAGAAGTCAAACCTAGTTCCAAGCCAGGAAGTAGTTTTTCTAGGGTACACCATCAATTCTACCCTGCAAAAAGTTTTTCTTCCGCAAGAAAAGGTGGAAAAGATCCTGACGGCAGTAAAACAAATTCAGACGAACCAGGTGGTTTCAGTCCGATCAGCCATGAGGGTGTTAGGTCTCCTTACAGCCTCTATCCCAGCTGTCCAGTGGGCCCGGTTCCATTCCAGACCTCTTCAGGCAGAAATCCTGCAGGTCTGGTCTCATCAGGTTCCACTAGAAAAGAAGTTCAGCCTCACCTCAAAAGTAAAACGGGCTCTGTGGTGGTGGCGAAACACAGCCAATCTCACAAAGGGCCTTCCCTGGTTCTGGCCGCTAGACAAGCGCCTGACGACGGACGCGAGTGCCTGGGGTTGGGGAGCCCACCTAGACGGGCTGACGGTCCAAGGGACTTGGTCCAAGGCAGAGTCTCGGAGATCCTCGAATTGGAGAGAACTCAAGGCTGTGTCGCTGGCCCTTCGGGCTTTTCAGCACGTAGTAGAGGGACAGCATGTACAGATCTTGTCGGACAATATGACAACAGTAGCATATGTCCTAAAACAAGGGGGGACCAGGAGCAGGGGTCTCATGGAATTACCCAGGCATCTATTCGCATGGGCAGAAAAAAGCGTGGCCTCCCTCTCAGCAGTCCATCTAAAGGGCTCTCTGAATCTCTGGGCAGATCTTCTCAGCAGGAAGAGACTGGTGGAAGCAGAATGGAGCCTAAATCAGGAAGTCTTCTTGATGATCGCCAGTACTTGGGGCTTCCCCCAGGTGGACCTGTTTGCAAATCAGCAAAACCGCAAGGTCCAAAAATACTTTTCTCTTCACCGAGAAGATCAGGCCATAGGTCTAGATGCATTAGCCCATCCTTGGCATTACCGTCTGTGCTATGCTATTCCCCCCTTTCCTCTGATACCGGTGGTCCTGAGGAAGTTCATGGAAGAGAGGACCAGCATGATTCTCATCACGCCCTTCTGGCCAAAAAGGCCCTGGTTCTCGGCTCTTCTAAATCTAGCCACAGAACCCCCGTGGAGGCTACCAGTCAGGCAGGACCTTCTGACACAAGGGTCAGTGATCCATCCAGAAGCAGGCAGGCTGCAGCTAACCGCCTGGTTTCTGAAGAGGATCTCTTGAGAGCTAAGGGTTTGTCTGAGGGACTAGTAAGGACTTTACTCTCAAGCAGGAAGGAAGTGACTCGGGCCATCTACCTGAAAGTCTGGAAAAAGTACAACTCGTATTGTACTCTTAGAGGGTTCCAGGTGAAAAGTACCAGTTCAGTACTGGAATTTCTCCATGAAGGAATGGAGAAAGGTTTGGCAGCCAGCACCCTGAAAACTCAGGTGGCGGCCCTTTCTGTTTATTTAGAAAAAACCCTTTCCAGGGAAGCTTTAATTTCCAGGTTTTTCAGGGCAATGGCACGGAATAGGCCAGTTCCCCTCAGGAATTTTCCCAGTTGGGATTTATCCATAGTCCTTCAGGGTTTAACGGGAGCTCCGTTTGAACCTCTTAAGGACTCTTGTTTAAAAAATTTAGTTTTAAAAACAATTTTCCTAGTAGCCATTACGTCGGCTAGACGAGTGAGCGAATTACAGGCTCTGGCAGTTACAGAGGATTTTTCCCGATAGGATAGTGCTGCAGATAGACCCAGCCTTTCTTCCCAAGGTATCTTCAGAGTTCCATCGTACCCAACAAATAGTGTTGCCTACCTTTTCCTCCAACCCTACCAACACAGGGGAGGAGGCCTTTCATACCTTAGACGTAAGGAGGTGTCTTCTCCATTTCCTGGCAGTTACCAGGGAATTCAGAAAGACGAATGCTCTGTTTGTAATCTTTTCGGGTCCTAGAAAAGGGGAAAAAGCCTCCAAGAGTACTCTAGGTAGGTGGCTTAGAGAGGCAATTTCGGAGGCATACAAAGCTAAAGGAGAATCCCCTCCCTCCGGAATTGCTGCCCATTCCACTAGGGCAACAGCAGTGTCTTGGGCCGAGAGGGCCGGTGCTACGCCTGATCAGATCTGCAAGGCGGCCACGTGGTCAAGTTACTCAACTTTCCTTCGGCACTACAGACTGGACTTGCTGTCAGCTGCGGATCAAGCCTTCTGCAGGAAGGTACTGCAGGCAGTGGTCCCACCCTAGGGTAAGCTTCTCGTTTATCCTCTCCAGGGTTGTCCTGAAAGGCGACTGGAGAAAATACCTAGTTAGACTTACCGGTGACGGTATTTCTAAGAGCCTTTCAGGACAACGCCTAGTTCCCTCCCTTGTGTTCTATGTTTAAAGATGATACAAGTATCTGTCATGGTTTGTTTGTGTTCTCTGTGCTTTATCTTCCAGTATGCCGGAGGTAACAATAACTGAGGCCATGGTGGAAGAGGAGGAGCTTTAAAGAAAAAATGCAAGTGTTTCCTCAAAGTGGGCGGAGCTGCGCTCTCTCCAGGGTTGTCCTGAAAGGCTCTTAGAAATACCGTCACCGGTAAGTCTAACTAGGTATTTTTTCCCACAGGGTTTACTCCCTCTTTAATCAAGTGATATAAAAATTATAATGAAATATCAGTAAATATTACAACCAACACTGTAAAAACTAATTAAAAATTTTAATAATTACAAAAAGTGTGTTAACGTGTAAAACATCTCAATGTTCACACAAAAAGTGTTAAATAACCAATATACAAATATGTGTGCACAATAAAATAAAGTCCCAAACCTCTTTTAAATTGCACACTGTGAAGTGCAGTCCGATCACCAGTTTCACTCCAACCTTCACCTTCATGAGTATTATGCAGAGGATGACTGAGCAATATTTCATCAGTGTGGGGGATACAAAGTGTAATGCCCTGTACACACGATAGGATTTTCTGATGTAAAATGTGTGATAGGACCTTGTTGTCGGAAATTCCATAGGAATTTCCATCACACAATATTTGAGATCTGGTTCTCAAATTTTCCGACAACAAAATCCGTTATCGGAAATTCCGATCGTGTGTACACAATTCCGACGCACAAAGTGCCACGCATGCTCGGAATCATGCAGAAGAGCAGCACTGGCTATTGCACTTCATTTTGTACGTCACCACATTCTTGACGTTCAGAATTTCTGACCAACTTTGTGTGACCGTGTGTATGCAAGACAAGTTTGAGCCAACATCCGTCCCATGGATTTTGTTGTCGGAAAATCCTATCGTGTGTACAGGGCATTAGACCTCATTTCCTTGTAGAGGTTGTATTCTGAAGGTGAGCAGGTTGGAGTGACACTGGTGATCGGGCTGCACTACACAGTGTTTAATTTAAAGAAGTAGGCACACCTAATGTACTCACCTAGATTGAAACTTTATTATTCGTTTGTGCACATATATTTGTGGTTTGTTCACAATATTTTGGCTATCTTAATACTTTATATGTGAACTCTGAGATGTGTTTTACACATGTGGCATAGGAGTTGGTTAGCTCAGTGGTAGATGCGGTTTTTAATAAAGTCCATGCTAGTCCGAACTGTATTTTAAGGGCATGGTAGCCCACTTTTATTAAAACAGATTAATTTAAACTCCACAAACTTGCCCACGCAAGGGTTTTTGTTGAACACAGCATAAACGGATAACAAAAATACCAAGTCACCTGGCTCTCTCGACTCATTCACGCACCTTGGCTAAAGCACCTTGCTGCACAGGCCCAATCCTGGCCTCTAGGTAGGTGTTCTGACACCCCAGACTCTCGCACTCCTCTGAGACTCAGTTTCCTTCCATCCCCTAGACCAGTCATGGCGAACCTTGACACTCCAGATGTTTTGGAACATCCCATGATGTTCATGCACTCTGCAGTGTAGCTGAGCATCATGGGAAATGTAGTTCCAAAACATCTGGGGTGCCAAGGTTCACCATCACTGCCCTAGACTATCTCCTAGTTGCCTCAGCTCTCTTAGACTAGACCAGTGATGGCGAACCTTGGCACCCCAGATGAACTACATTTCCCATGATAATCATGCACTCTGCAGTGTAGTGGAGCATCATGGGAAATGTAGTTTCAAAACATCTGGGGTGCCAAGGTTCGCCATCACTGGTCTAGTCTATTGTAGTCTCCCAGACTCTCTTGGCTGTTCCAACTCTCAGTCCCATGTGCATGAAATCTCTCCCACATGGATTACTGTCTCTCGAGTAGACCGCCTCTGTCTTCATACGGGAGCTCACCTCCCTCCTAGTTTTAGCCCTGATCTATTCTCAGTCCTTCAAGATAAAGGCTGTGTGTACCTGCACACATACTCTGGTTTTGAACAAGACCTGGACACCTGGGTTGGAGATTTCCTTCCCCCCATGGCACATCTAAATCTCCAAACTAGGGAGCCCAATCTGGGAATACAAAAATCCAAAGAAAACTGCACACGGGAGAACCCTGTGTCCTTTTTCCAACCATTTTCCTAGTGGCAGGGCCCTGCACTGTCACACACACTTGGATTTTTTATGATTTTGGTCCCCTCCTCAGGGGTCTCAACCTTTTCAAAATGTAGAACACCCAATCTATCTACCCATGCTTCAACTGCAAAGTTCCGCCCCTTCTTTTTGGCGTACGACTTGGCCCACAAAGTCTTTCCCAAAGCCCTCTTGCCAATGGAGGGGCACTCTCACTCCTAAGAGTAGAAGGTGGGGCCCTTTTTAGTTTTTACGTCTCTCTTGGTCACTGACATCCAAGACCTGTGGGTTCAGTCAGTGGTTTCAAACAGACAGCCAGATTTGCATAATGTCCTGAACCATCTCTTGTCCCAGAGAGTAGTTGTGACAGTTCCCCTTCAAGACAGGTTCAAAGGATTCTCTTCAAACCTGTTCATGATACCAAAGGCCACAGGGGTGTTCATCCCTCTACAAATACCTTCAAATTCCAAAAATGTGCATGAAGTACATAAGGTCAGTAAATGCTTCTGTGAGACAAAGGGAGTAATTGCATTCATAGGTGTTAAAGATGCCTATCTGCATATTCCCATTTATCCGCCTTAGTGCTTTCTACACTTTGCAGTGGAAGACAATCACTTCCCATTGGTTGTACTTCGTTTTTGCCTATCCTCTGCTCCCAGAGTATTTACAAAGGTCCTATCACCTTCTGAAAACTCAGGACATCCAGGTCACTGTTTATTTTAGATGACTTTCTCCTGTTCCATCACTCCAGATTTCTGCAAAAATCCACAAGACAATTAGGATACTCCTGGGTTATCAACTTTTTCTACAGCTCTCTCTTTCCTGGAATACTTTTGGGTCTGTTCCTAGCACATCCCAAACAAGGGTTTTCATTCCAGAGAAGAAAATGCTCTCTGCAGAGCCCACGTTTTGGATTTCCGGTCACAGTCGTGGTAGCCTCTTTCGAGCAGTGGCGGCCGGTGCTCAGTATTCTTTTCAATATAAAGCTCCCTGGCCAATCGGGTCTCGGGACCTGCTTCCTGATTGGCCTGGAGGAGAATATTAATTTGCTATTGTCACACAACTGGGTGGGCTCAAGGAGCAGTGCTCTGCTCCCCAAGCCCACCCTTTTTTGAAGCCAATTAGAGCTTCAGGCTCTAATCACGTGCTTCAAAAAAAAAAAAACCCCATTGGAATCAATGCGTCCGGCACCCTGCATGTAGATTAGGGGTTGGGTGCATGGATTAAGGGGGGGGGCGCCCCTTATGGATGGGCCGCCACTGCTTACGTGGCTGTTTTATTTGCCCAATTTAATTTGAGAACTGTCTAGCATAACATCTTTTTACTTTGAACAAGCATGCTGCTTCCCTTGACCTACCCATGCTCTCCTCCAGCAAAGCAAGAAGTTTCTAGCTTGGTGGATGTTCAGCCCTTTCTTAATGGGGAAGTCCTTCCTTCTTTATCACTGGAAATCACTGTTCCAGTCCCTTACAGTTCAGGGAACATGGTCATTGCTGGATGCTTTCTAGAGCTCAGAGCAATAAAGATAGCTCTGTAATGCCCTGTACACACGAAAGGATTTTCCAACAACAAAGTCCATGGGATTTTTTCTGACGGATGTTGGCTCAAACTTGTCTTGCATACACACGGTCACACAAAGTTGGTCGGAAATTCCGAACATCAAGAGCGCGGTGAACGTACAAAACATACGACGAGCCGAGAAAAATTAAGTTCAATAGCCAATGCTGCTCTTCTGCTTGATTCTGAGCATGTGTGGCACTTTGTGCGTCGGAATTGTGTACACACGATCGGAATTTCCGACAACGGATTTTGTTGGAAAATCCTATCGTGTGTACAGAGCATTACACTGGACCCCCTTTCTGGAAGGACACGCAATCAAGGTGCAATCAGACAATGCCTCGGCTGTGGCCCACATCTGCCACTAAGGGTCCTCTCTGTCCAGCAGTCTCTTGTCATGTCATTTGTAACCAATTTCCGTGTATTATCCCTTGTGGGGCCAATATGCTCGGACCTCGCTTGCTTACTATTTTGGGGATTTTTTTTACTCTTCTCCACTGTGTCTCTCGTGGTCAATTTTAACTGCCCTGATTGTGCTCTTACATTTCTTATTGCATTCCTTTTAGTGTTGGAATGTCGACAATGATCTCTCTGCCTTAGGCAATTTTTTTTCCGGCAGGGGCGAGTTGAGATTTTCACAGTTCCTACAGGTAAGCCTTATTATAGACTTACCTGTAGGTAAGTGTAACAGAGTTAACAACCACTTTAATAGGTTGTAGTATTGAGTGCAGTTTGTAAAAAATGGCTTTTTTGAAACTTGGTGTTCTTGCACCACCCTCATGCTTCCTATTCTATGATTTACATTGAATGTAATTACCTTGTGATTGCTGTTTCCCAACTTGTCCTTTATTTCCACATCTGCAGTCAGATTTGCCCATACTGACCTCCTTAAGGTAGTGGGGTACACCCAAGCAGGTGAGAAGACACCGTTGGGTGGGGTGAAGGGTACCGTGGTGAACAAAGGTCGATACATATGGGATTACACGATTCACGGATTTTATACATATATAGATATCTTTATGGACTGGCACTGAAAGATGGACTCACTTTGATATATTTACAGTGGTGTGAAAAAGTGTTTGCCCCCTTCCTCATTTCCTGTTCCTTTGCATGTTTGTCACACTTAAGTGTTTCGGAACATCAAACCAATTTAAACAATAGTCAAGGACAACACAAGTAAACACAAAATGCAATTTGTAAATGAAGGTGTTTATTATTAAAGTGAAAAAAAATCCAAACCATCATGGCCCTGTGTGAAAAAGTGATTGCCCCCCTTGTTAAAACATACTATAACTGTGGTTGTCCACACCTGAGTTCAATTTCTCTAGCCACACCCAGGCCTGATTATTGCCACACCTGTTCACAATCAAGGCATCACTTAAATAGGAGCTGCTTGACACAGTAAGGTCCACCAGAAGATCCTTAAAAGCTACACATCATGCCGAGACCCAAAGAAATTCAGGAACAATTGAGAAAGAAAGTAATTGAGATCTATCAGTCTGGAAAGGGTTATAAAGCCATTTACAAAGCTTTGGGAATCCAGCGAACCACAGTGAGAGCCATTATCCACAAATGGCAAAGACATGGAACAGTGGTGAACCTTCCCAGGAGTGGCCGGCCTCCCAAAATTACCCCAAGAGCGCAGCGACGACTCATCCAAGAGGTCACAAAAGACCCCACAACAACGTCCAAGGAACTGCAGGCCTCACTTGCCTCAGTTAAGGTCAGCGTTCATGCCTCCACCATCAGGAAAAGACTGGGCAAAAATGGCCTGCATGGCAGAGTTCCAAGGAGAAAACCACTGCTGAGCAAAAAGAACATCAAAGCTCGTCTCAATTTCTCCACAACACATCTTGATGATCCCCAAGACTTTTGGGACAACATTCTGTGGACCGATGAGACAAAAGTGGAACTCTTTGGAAGGTGTGTGTCCAAGTATATCTGGCGTAGAAGGAACACTGCATTTCAGAAAAAGAACATTATACCAACAGTAAAATATGGTGGTGGTAGTGTGATGGTCTGGGGCTGTTTTGCTGCTTCAGGACCTGGAAGACTTGCCGTGATAAAAGGAACTATGAATTCTGCTGTCTACCAAGAGATCCTGAAGGAGAATGTCCGACCATCTGTTCGTGTACTCAAGCTGAAATGAACTTGGGTTCTGCAGCAGGACAATGATCCTAAACACACCAGCAAGTCCACCACCGAATTGCTGAAGAAAAACAAAATGAAGACTTTGGAGTGGCCTAGCCAAAGTCCTGACCTGAATCCTATTGAGATGTTGTGGTATGACCTTAAAAAGGCCGTTCATGCTCGAAAACCCTCTAATGTAACTGAATTAGGACAATTCTGCAAAGATGAGTGGGCCAAAATTCCTCCAGGACGCTGTAAAAGCCTCATTGCACGTTATCGCAAACGCTTGGTTGCAGTTGTTGCTGCTAAGGGTGGCCCAACCAGTTATTAGGTTTAGGGGGCAATCACTTTTTCACACAGGGCCATGATGGTTTGGATTTTTTTTCACCTTTAATAATAAACACCTTCATTTACAAATTGCATTTTGTGTTTACTTGTGTTGTCCTTGACTATTGTTTAAATTGGTTTGATGTTCCGAAACACTTAAGTGTGACAAACATGCAAAGGAACAGGAAATGAGGAAGGGGGCAAACACTTTTTCACACCACTGTATATACAGTATCTCACAAAAGTCAGTACACCCCTCACATTTTAGTAAATATTTTATTCTTACTTTTCATGTGACAAAACTGAAGAAATTACACTTTGCTACAATGTAAAGTAGTGAGTGTACAGTGTGTATAACAGTGTAAATTTGCTGTCCCCTCAAATAACTTAACGCACAGCCGTGATTGTCTAAACCGCTGGCAACAAAAGTGAGTACAAATTGGGCCCAATTAGCCGTTTTCCCTCCCTGGTGTCATGTTACATGTTAGTGTTACAAGGTCTCAGGTGTGAATGGGGAGCAGGTGTGTTAAATTTGGTGTTAGTATGAATGCTGCCAGCATTTCTGCAGAGATTGAAGAGGTGGGGGGGTCAGCCTGTCAGTGCTCAGACTATACGCTGCACACTAAATCAAATTGATCTGCATGGCTGTCGTCCCAGAAGAAGCCTCTTCTAAAGATGATGCACAAGAAACCCTGTAAACAGTTTGCTGAAGACAAGCAGACTAAGGCCCCTTTCACACAGGCGGTCCGTTCAGGTCCGCCTGTCAGTTTTTTTTGGCGGACCTGAACGGACCCTCCATAGACCTCTATGGAGGGACGGATGTCAGCGGTGACATGTCCGCTGACATCCGACCCGCTCCGATCGGAAAAAGTGTGACGGAGGAAAAAGCTATTTTTCCATCCGTCTGCGGATCGGATCGGGTGACGACAGACTCTACGGTCCGTCGTCATCCAATCTCCCATAGGGGAGAGCGGCGCTCTGACATTTCCGTCCCTGCACGGAGTGCAGAGGCAGACCTGTCATCTTCCTGCACAGCAGAGGATCAATGGAGCAATCCCCCGATCTGCAGAGCGGGCTCGCTACACGGACACATCCGTGTGAAAGAGCCCTTAGGACATGGATTACGGGAACCATGTCCTGTGGTCTGATGAGACCAAGATAAACGTATTTGGTTCAGATGGTGTCAAGGGTGTGTGGTGGCAACCAGGTGAGGAGTACAAAGGCAAGTGTGTCTTGCCTACAGTCAAGCATGGTGGTAGAAGTGTCATGGTCTGGGGCTGCATGAGTGCCGCCGGCACTGGGGAGCTACAGTTGATTGTGGGAACCATAAATGCCAACATGTACTGTGACATACTGAAGCAGAGCGTGATCCCCTCCCTTGTGAGAATGGGCCGCAGGGCAGTATTACAATTTGATAAAATCCCCAAACACACCTCCAAGACGACCACTGCCTTGCTAAAGAAGGAGGGTAAAGGTGATGGACTGGCCAAGCATGTCTCCAGACCTAAACCCTACTGAGCATCAAACGGAAAGTGGAGGAGCGCAAGGTCTCTAACATCCATCAGCTAAGTGATGTTGTCATGGAGGAGTGGAAGAGTACTCCAATGGCAACCTGTGAAGCTCTGGTGAACTCCATGCCCAAGAGGGTTAGGGCAGTGTGTGTGTGTGTGTGGGGGGGGGGGACCTAGTTTTGACAGGTACCCACCTACCACTTCCAGTTACACCGCCTAGGTGATTCCTCCTCTCCCCCTCCCTCCCTGCAATCTTCTGGGACACTTCAGAGGTCCGCCCGGCAATTCAGGACACGCAGCGCGACTCGCACATGTGCAGTGCACACTCGGCTGTGAAGCCGGAAGCTGTCACAGCCGGGTGCCCACACTTGCAATGCCGGTGCCGCAGAGAGGTAGAGAAGCGAGGCTTCGTACGGCCACATCACTGGATCGTGGGACAGGTGAATGTGTGTTTATTAAAAGTCAGCAGCTACACTTTTTGTAGCTGCTGTCTTTTAATAAACACAGAAACTCTGCTTTAAGTGGTATTACAGATTTAGCACCCAGCTACACATACTTTTGAAGTTATATGTTTGTCTTTGCAACAGGTGCCATTGAAAAGTGGAAGAGAAACAATAATGATTGGCCTAACCGCATTATTATCTATCGTGATGGAGTTGGAGATGGACAGTTACAGATGGTTGTGGATTATGAGATCCCTCAACTTCTGGCAAGCTTTAAGGAGGTTCCAAGGCCCTACAGGTATGTGTGCAAGCAAATGCCTTCAAGAACCAAACCCATAGCATTGTAATTTATTGCTCATGAGTAAACAGAGCTTACATACCACGCAGCCTACACAGTACATGCAACCATTCACATCAATCCCTGCCTCAAGGACTATGTATTGTTATCTATTATAAGTTATATTTATTGATATCACATAGGAGACCAAAAGCCTCATCGCATAATCTATCTACCATAGCAACCTCGGGTCCTCTCACTTGCCTTCTGTATAGGAGGGCAAATGGCAAAAAGTCTGTGGACTCCTGGTGTTCCTCTTTGTGGGCAAATAGCTAGTGAGGCACATACCATTTGTTTGTGGTGGTGGTAAGGACTAGCCTCAATATTCATTATCAGTATTTTCAGAGAGCCTAAATCAGATCAGATACAAACTGCAGGCATTGATCACCAAGGAGCTCCACTGAGAATGTGACTCTTGTAAAGATTCCCAGCAAAGCATTAGCGGCCTTGTCCGCTATAAGAGAGGATAGTGCCACAGCCTCTGGATGGCATAGTCCATGACTGTCAGGCTGTAATGTTATTTTGAATTGCTGGCAATGGCTAGTCACCCAGTAATATCCACCCTCACCCTCTTAGATTGTACAGTTACAGGCAAATGTTTTAGTGGAGCCCTGTGAACATATCCTGCCTTGCCAACCCACTGGAAGGCAACACAGGACTGTCAGGGCTGGGCTCCTGCTACTTAATGAGTAGCTTGTTTTTCAGTGCTCAGATGCTGCTCAACTGTCGGCTATTTACCAGCCACTGGTTGTTATCACAGTGATTCACCTGGTTACCATTTACCTGCCTTATTAGTCCAGCCTACAGCCAGCCCCCTTTTGCTATTTAAGCAGCTTAGCTTATTTACTCCTTGCCCTTGCATGGTCTATGATCTCCAGTCCGTTCCTTTGTTTTTCTATGTATGATTTGGCCTGGCTGACTTCCCTTGCGATTCCTGTTCCTGATTTTTACTCCCAATTATGCTGACTTCTGGTTTCCTGACCCTGGCTCGTGTGATTACCCGCTTCGGGTACTCCTTGGGGCGGTCGGTCCCTCGGGGGTTCTCCTCCACATCCCCCCCTTCCACTGGTTGGGTGGGTGACCAGGCATCCGCAGGTCCGGGCCTCCTGCGGTGGCCCTCCACTAATTCAGGCCGCGGCACTCGAGGCAGGGGCCGAAAATTTAGGCTGCGGGCAACGTGCGGGGCGGCCCTAGAGCAGGCGGCAGAGGTCGTCGCTTTCCATTGCGGGCATCCGCCCTCCTTCCTTGGTTCTAGCCTGGTCCAGTCCCCTCCGTGGACCTGTGCACTCTCGGCCCGGAAATTTAGGCCACGGCCTATTAGTTCGCACGTCCACATCGGACGCCTTCTTCCAGAGGGACGGCGATGTGGGGTATCTGAGGACGACCCCCTTTTGGGGGGGTTGTTTAAGTGGGCCCTCCGTTGACGCCCCCTGTGAGGGGCCTTAGTGGATGCCCCCCATGAGGGCCTTAGTGGATGCCCCCTGTAAAGGGCCCAGTGGTGTCCCCTGTGCGGGGCATCCATAGGCGATCACTGTGCGGGGTCTCAGCCAGTGCCCCCTGTGAGGGGTTCAGGAGTGCGTGCCCCCTGTGCGGGGTATCCGTAGGTGCCCACTGTGCGGGGTCTCAGCCAGTGCCCCTGTTAGGGGTCCAATGGGTCCCCCTGTGTGGGGTATCAGCAGGTGCCCCAGTTTGGGGTCTCGGCCGGTGCTCCTTGTGAGGTGCTCCTTGTAAATAAGTATCCATGATGTCGACAGAAGCCCGAAAGACCCCATGATGATCATGTGGATGGACTCCATTCTGTACCCACTGGAAACGGGACAAGCACACACTGAAGCAACAGGGCTTGCACAGCCCCAAGGAGAACTGCCAACAGTCCGGTGACAGACGCCAATTGGAAGGAAAAAAAACTTTTCGTGGTTCAAGGCCGGAACACTAGTACATAGGTGAGGGCGCGCCTTCATGATGAAGGGACTTGTCCGTGGGTCTAGGGAGCCCTGCTCTCGGCTCGCCAAACCAGGGTCAGCGCCCCCTGTGTCTGGCCTTGGTCGACATCCCCCGTGTGGGACCTCGGTGACGCCCCTGTGCTGGGCCTAAGGCAGCAAAGGTCTCAGTCGGCGGCCTCCCTGTGTTCTTTGCGTTTTTCACATGTGGCGCTTGGGCATATAGGCTAGTAAATGGCGCCCGCCCTCCCCTGCCTCATCGGTCTCGACTGATCCTACAATTGGTGCCGCCGATATTGTGTTTCCAGCGCGATGGGATCGCGCTGGAAATCACTGCTGCGAGCTGTGCTTCTCGTGCATCCATAGGAAAGTATTGGGGGCGGCGAGCGGGAGGAGCGACATAGCTCCGCGCTGGCTCCCGCGAGCAGGTGTCAATCTCGCTGATAACAGTGGCGAGATTGACACAATATCGGCAGCACCCACTGTATGTCTGGCTCTGCTGTCATGGATGTGGACCACCTTGCGGAGTTGGTGGCCACACTCCCTGTCCTGTCAGTTAGTGAGGTTGTTCCTCAACAACTGCAGTGGCGCACAAGAAGCTGCTGGTTGTCTCCCTTATTACATCTGTGCGGGAAACTTTAAAGATGGAGGATGTAGCTGTGGCTGGGGCGGAGGTACCGGTCCGCTTGGCACCCATAAACTGTCTTGCATGGCAAAAGCGTTCCCTTCTCCCTCTTATTTTGGAATATTTGTTCGTAAGGACTGGGAGTGTCCAAAGTGTCCCTTTGTGGTTCCAAAGACGCTAGAGGTACCCCTTGTGGGGTCCCTCCTTAAAGAGTGGACTGTTCCACCAGTAGTTGATCCCATGCCTGAGTTGGCGGACCAGTTGGTCTGGGGGCTGCAGTTTGTATGCAATGCCTCTTGGACGCAGTTCCCTTGGTTGCTCAGCTGTTTCTGCAGTGGTGCTTAGACATGTATTGGGGCTTAGGTGTTGGTCTGCAGGCTGGGCTTCTAAAAAAAGCTCTGACTGGGTTACCATTCAAGGCAATTGTCTGTTTGGGGCTACCCTGTATGACATTGTTACGAGTCTCACAGGAGGGAGGTGTAAATGTCTTCCACAGTCTGAAATGGGGAAAAGGAACTCGTATCGGATGTGGTCCTTCTTGGCACGCAATGAACCTGGTCTGGCGAGCCGAGAGCAGGGCTCCCTAGACCCACGGACAAGTCCCCTTCAGCATGAAGGCGCGCCCTCACCTATGTACTAGTGTTCCGGCCTTGAACCACGAAAAGGTTTTTTTCCTTCCAATTGGCGTCTGTCACCGGACTGTTGGCAGTTCTCCTTGGGGCTGTGCAAGCCCTGTTGCTTCAGTGTGTTCTTTCCTGTTTCCAGTGGGTACAGAATGGAGTCCATCCACATGGTGGTGGCGTCCCTTCATCATGGGGTCTTTCGGGCTTCTGTCGACATCATGGATACTTATTTACGCACTCCAATATGTACCCATCACCAACACTTCCTCCATTTTACTGTGGGAAAAGGGCATTTTCAGCTAGTGGTGTTGACTTTTGGTCTCACCTCCACCCCTCGTGTACTCACAAAGATGTTGTCCTGAGTTCTGGCATGGTTACGTAAGCGGGGGATTGCGGTCAAGACACTGGTGTCTTGAAACCCAATAAAGTTCAGTTACCCACATTGACTGGCTGTAGCTTGGTGATGTTGCTTCTTTTTTATGGACAGTAGAGAGAAATGGATGCTGGCCAGGTCCAGCCGGTTTCTTCTGCTCAGGACAATTGTTCCTGTGGTGTATGGGGTTGACACAAGCATAGCAGCTGTGGGTCTTAGTTGATCCTTGCTTTATAATCAGGTGCTCCTGGTGCTAGTCATTGCAAGGCTTGGCTTACAATGCCGAATTTCACTGAACTCCCATGCATGCGCAGAAGGGACGTTATCTCCGCTCGGGCAATGAAAATAGCCAGCTATCGAGACCCAGGGCGCACAGGGACACCACATTGCTGGAGCTGAGGTAAGTATAGGCAGCATAACTCACGGCCAGAAGTATTTCCTATGCTCAGGCAAATCGAGAGACTGTTGCTGGAGCATAGTCATCTCCAATCTATGCCAGCAGGCAGCTTCCCTCTCTGAAGTATCTCTCATCTATACACTGCAGCCTCCGCAGCTGTACTGTAAGGCCCCTTTCACACTGGGGCGGTTTTCAGGCGGTACAGCGGTAAAAATAGCGCCTGTACACCGCCTGAAAAAAACGGCCCCATTCACTCCAGTGTGAAAGCCGGCGGGCTTTCACACTGGAGCGGTGCGCTAGCAGGACGGTAAAAAAATTCCCCACCGCGAGCGGCCGAATCCCGCGACCAAAACGACGGTAAAGCAGCGCTAAATATAGCGCTGCTTTACCGTCGCTGCGGCTCCCTCCCCAGTGTAAAAGGGGCCTAAGTCTCAGATGCAGCTTGGCATTCTACAGCCTCTCTCAGCATGCCTCTAGTGACACTGCAGGTACACCAAAAGGTGTACAACTGAGGAGGAGTGATGTCGGGAACACAGTATAGTGCAGGAATGTTCAAACTGTGGGCTGAAGGTTGTAGCCATGAGAAAATTAGGTTGAGTCCTGGTACCCTCACCCAGCAAGGCTGTACCAGATTCACATGTGCCTGAGACAAGCAGAGCTTCTTCCGCTGCAGGTTCCTCCAGAATCTGTTGTATCTGCCTCCTGTAACTCATGAGGCAGGTACTCCTTTATTTTGCCATGGAACACAATAATTGGATCATCTTTATTTATTATCTTGTACTCTGCTAGACCAGGCGTGATTGCAAAATAAAAGATAGGATAGAAAAACAAAGGATAGGAAAGAGAATGTTGCTAAAAACATTACACACTGGCATATCTATAAGAACTTCTTTCTCAGAGGTCCTGTGCAGCGTTAGTTACTAAACGTGATGTATTATGCTCTCTGCCTTGTTCTCTGCAGAGATCTACAAGCTTGTTGGTTAATGGTTTAAGCGCCCGCAGACTGAGAGTGATCATCACCGGGGCAGCAGTAGCGGCCACTGTGTGTTTTAACAGAAATACGCAAAATATCTGCTGTTGCCATTATGCCCTTTAAAACTAGTTTGCAAATCTAGTTTAAAATGTGGTAGCCCTCACAGGAGCAAAGATTAAAGTGATACTAAACACACACTTTTTCATTTACAGTATCTCTTCTCTTTCTGTATATGCAATTATTTAAAATAATCTAGGTACCTTTTTTCCCAATCGATATACAGCTGTCCTGTGAATTAACATCAATAAACTGTTTTAACTACTTTCCGACCCCCAACAGTACATTTACTGCTGGGGGGCGGCTCCCCCAGGCATCACAATGTACCCATACAACGTGGTCCTCATACGCACTGTGGGTGCTCCCTGGGGCATGCAGTGGTGTGATCTGCAAGTGCTGTGTCCACCGGACACAGTGGATTGCAGTGCTCGGTAACGGACCGCTGTGAGTGGCCCAGATATCACATGATCACTGTATACAATAGTCATGAATTTTATTAATTCATGACATCACTGTTTACTATTGTGTGTGATCTGGCATTGGTCATCAGTGATCACATGGTACCTGGGCCAATCACAGCACCCTGTACCATGTGATAGCTGTGGGCCAATCACAGAATGACAATAGTAAACAATGAGTCATGAATGAAAGCCATTCTTTACAGTTCAAATGATTGCTTTTACAGTGTAAAAAAAGAAGTCTATGACTTCCTGTCCTGTATGATATTGGGAATTTGGACCATATCTTGGAGTACAGTGCAGGACACAATTTACTCTTTTCTGTCTTCGGTTTTTCTTATTAATTGCTACAAACCTTGAGTCTCACGGAGTGGGTGGAGTTGTATGTGGGTTCACTGGGAGTGTTTCTTGCCGAGCTCTAGTCAATGTTCATTTGCCTAAGGCTTCGTTTGCACGGCTGTAAAAAAAACACATATACAAGTTTTGGTTAATTACAGATTTGAACACAGCTGCATTGCTTTTAATGGAGTCATTCACACAGGGGTGTAAATATGCACTGCATTCAGATCCGTAACACAGAACCCTAAAATCTGCATACAAGAACATGCGCTTTACGGGATTGCGCGTATAAATGTATGTATACACATTTGTAAGCGTGCAAATTAAGTCTAAATAAAGGGGGAGAAAATTATCATTTTATACGCAAGTATTTTACTGATAATTTCCCTGAACATTTCTCCTAGAAAACACATGTAATTACATCAGTCAAATTTTTATGGCTGTGTGAATGAAAACTTTGGCCCGGTTCACTCTACTGCGATTTCAGATGCAATTTGGGTCGCACTGAATTGCACGATAATGGAAAAAACATTGCTTCCAGTGGTTCATGTTTAGATCAATGCAGCGCAGCTGCAATAATACTTTGGATGCAACATTGCAGGCTTTAGAATAACATGTCGCACATCTTGTTTTCATGCTGTGTACATGGTGTCTTTCAGGACCATTTTTGTGCTTCGTCCAGTCCAGTCCAGTGCAGTGAATTTTTTTACATTTGTAGCTATATTTAAAAAATAAAAAATAAATTTATTTATAAAATAAAAAATAATAAATACAAATTTTTTTGCAGCTAATAAAATGTGCATTTTTTTTTCCCCTTCGGAGTCTGTAAAGCATTGTACCCATGATCAGCAGATCGCAGGTACAATGCCAGGCTCTTGCAGACTGTCAGTACACTGTCTGCCTGTACCTCCATTTTTTTATATAGTTTTAAGGTTGTTACGCATATTATACTTGCCATTATATTTGCTATTTTTGTGCACTTTTTATTGAATTATCATTTAGAGTTTTATAGTTTGAGCGCTGCACTTTCTTTTTTCCTGTGTCAGTACACTGTCTGCCTGTACCTCCGATACGGACAGGCAGTTACTGAATTCCAGAGCATTTACCAGTCCCCCCGCAGTTCATTGAGAACTACAAGCCATCAACCGCAATGGATGATTGTAGTTGTAGAACTCTTTGAATGAATGGGGCAGAGCCCTTCAGGGGTGAGGAGGTGGATGCCCAACATGTTACACTATAAAAACAGGTGTATCATGTTGAGTAAGGTGAACTTATCTTTTGAAAGGTAGACTTAACCCCTGTGGATCCCAATGCAGCATGTGATCCTGATTCCTCAACATTCAGTCTGTCTCATTTTTTCTTTTACATAAATGTTTGTTTTGTGTATTTGTTAAAGAAATTGTTAACTTGTTCAACTCATAGAATATGTTCATCATTTTTTTTCTTGCAGAGTCTTTATGCTTGTTGGAGAGTATGAAATGGGTAGAGTGCCTTTTCAATAACCTTCTTAATGTTGACTTGTGTTTTTCTCAGCCCTAAAATAACAGTTGTCGTTGTGAGGAAGAGATGCACCACTAAGTTCTTCAGTGAAGCTGGTCGAGGACTGCAGAACCCACCATTGGGCACAGTGGTTGACAGTGTGGCTACAAGACGTGAATGGTGAGTCAGTTTCAATGACAAGCACACATGAAGGAGTTTATGGACCTTACATTTCGATAGATATCTACACTTGATTTGTAATAAAGATGTATTTTTGTTACATACTGCTTCGTGTTGTGCCCACAAAGTCCGCCTTTTTTTGAGAGAGATAAGTGTAATGACCTGTACACACGGTCAGACATTCCGACCACAAAATCCGTTGGATTTTTTCAGACGGATTTTGTCCGAAACTTGTGTTGCGCACACACCCGGTCAGACAAAGTTGTCGGAAAATCTGATCGTTTGGAACGAGGTGACGTATAAAACATACGACGGGACTACGTAGAGGCCAGTAGCCAATAGCTGTCTTCTCCAAATTTCTTCTGAGCATGCGTGCCACTTTGTGTGTCGGAATTCTCTACACACCATCGTAAAAAGTCTGATCGGATTTTGTTGTCGGAAAATTTTAGCTCCTGCTCTCAAATTTTTTTTTTTCCGACGGAAAAAGTCTGATAGAGCCCACACACGATCGGATTTTCCGACAACATAATCCGATCGGACTTTTTCCATCGGAATATCCGACCATGTGTACAGGGCATTACTCTCTCAATCCCTTTTTTCTTAGATTTAAAAAAAAGAAATGTTATAGATTAAAGGAGAAGTAAGGCCTTTTCTTTTTAGGCTATATTTCTATGGATCACTGGAGTGCAGTTCGTACTGCACACCTGTAAGACAGCGGGCTAAAACCCGATGTCAGCTGAGGTGCAAGCTGGGATAAGAGCCCAACTTTACAGTTGGGATCTACCCAGATTCCTGGACTATCAGCTTATTTCTCAGTGAAGAGGCTACATGCCACTTCCAGGTGAGTATAAGGTTTTTTTTTGTTGTTAAACCCATACTTTAACCACTTGAAGACAAAGTGTTTTTTTGACACTTCTCACATACATCTAAAAATTTGTATTTTTGCTAGAAAATTACATATAGCCCCCATACATGATATACACTTCTTTTTATAGCAGAGGCCCTAGAGAATAAAATGGTGGGTGTTGTAATTTTTTATGTCACATGGCACTTGTTCAAACTTTTTAATTTACACTGTATCTGTAAAACTATTTTTGATTACTTTTATTGTTGTCATAAGGAATGTAAACATCCCTTGTGATAAAAACAGGCAGTGACAGGTCCTCTTTACTGAGACAAGGTCTATTAGGTCTCCTATGCCTTTAAAAGCTTTGGATCATACCAAGATCAAATCAGTAATGGTTTGCTTACAACCCACAAAACAGGAGGTCAAAGTACTCGTCTCTCTGGTTTCTTAGCCCATAAAGATGATCAGGGCCATTCAGCTCTATGGTCAGCTGGAGGAACCGCCAGCTGCAATTCCGTGTTCACTATTTGGACGGAAGAGCCCCAGAAAGATATCTGAAACCAATTCAAATTCAGCAGCTCTGCCAGCTGTAAAAAAGGAAACAGAGGTGATGCCTGCAGCTGCAAGGATCATCCTGGTACAACCACTCAAAGTTGGGCAACATACCAGTACCAGTATTCATTAAGTGGTTAATGAATACAGAGCTGGTTTAATTTGTGTCTTTTATATCTGCCTGTACTTCAGCGTTAAGAAATCAGAAAATAGGTAAAAATATGCTCAGTGCTTACAGCTTCCTTTTGTTCAGCCAATTAAAGCTAATGTGCCATTAGAGCCCATTTATACAACATTTCTAATGTGTTTTTGATAAAACCCAACCCACGAATGTGGCTTACCCACAGGAATAAATGGGGCCATGCAATGCGCACAAATTTTTGCAAGAAGAGGCAACTTCAACATTTTATTTGCAAAGACTGTGCAGCTCTGGGCATAAAGAACAGTTTACCAAGCAGGGTACACTCAAGGGAGTGGGGTGGTTACTTAAAGTACAACTTCATGCACCAGTGGAAACTGGCAGTGTTATAGTTTTACTCAGAGTATATATATATATATATATATATATATATATATATATATATATATATATATATATAGTTACAGTATCTCACAAAAGTGAGTATACCCCTCACATTTTTGTAAATATTTTATTATATCTTTTCATGTGAGAACACTGAGGAAATTACACTTTGCTACAATGTAAAGTAGTGAGTGTACAGCTTGTATAACAGTGTAAATTTGGTGTCCCCCTCAAAATAACTCAACACTCAGCCATTAATGCCTTAACAGCTGGCAACAAAAGTGAGTACACCCCTAAGTAAAATGTCCAAATTGGGCCCAATTAGCCATTTTCCCTCCCTGGTGTTATGTGACTCGTTAGTGTTACAAGGTCTCAGATGTGAATGGGGAGCAGGTGTTTTAGATTTGGTGTTATCGCTCTCTCTCTCATACTGGTCACTGAAAGTTCAACATGGCACCTCATGGCAAAGAACTCTCTGAAGATCTGAAAAAAAGAATTGTTGCTCTACATAAAGATGGTCTAGGCTATAGGAAGATTGCCAAGACCCTGAAACTGAGCTGCAGCACGGTGGCCAAGACCATACAGCGGTTTAAAAGGACAGTTCCACTCAGAACAGGCCTCGCCGTGGTCGACCAAAGAAGTTTAGTGCACATGCTCAGCATCATATCCAGAGGTTGTCTTTGGGAAATAGACATATGAGTGCTGCCAGCATTGCTGCAGAGGTTGAAGGGATGGAGGGTCAGCCTGTCAGTGCTCAGACCATACGCCGCACACTGCATCAAATTGGTCTGCATGGCTGTCGCTCCAGAAGGAAGCCTCTTCTAAAGATGATGCAGCAAGAAAGCCCGCAAACAGTTTGCTGAAGACAAGCAGACTAAGGACATGTATTATTGGAACCATGTCCTGTGGTCTCATGAGACCAAGATAAAATTTGGTTCAGGTGATGTCAGGCGTGTGTGGCGGCAACCAGGTGAGGAGTACAAAGACAAGTGTGTCTTGCCTACAGTCAAGCATAGTGGTGGGGGTGTCATGGTCTGGGGCTGAATGCGTGCTGCCGGCACTGCCTTGCTAAAGAAGCTGAGGGTAAAGGTAATGGACTGGCTAAGCATGTCTTTAGACCTAAACCCTATTGAGCATCTGTGGGGCATCCTTAAAACGGAAGGTGGAGGAGTGCAAGGTCTCTAACATCCACCAGCTCTGTGATGTCGTCATGGAGGAATGGAAGACTCCAGTGGCAACCTGTGAAGCTCTGGTGAACTCCATGCCCAAGAGGGTTAAGGCAGCGCTGGAAAATAATGATGGCCACACAAAGTTTTGACACTTTGGGCCCTATTTGGACATTTTTACTTAGGGGTGTACTCACTTTTGTTGCCAGCGGTTTAGAAATTAATGGCTGTGTGTTGAGTTATTTTGAGGGGACATCAAATTTTATACAAGCTGTACACTCACTACTTTATATTGTAGCAAAGTGTAATTTCTTCATTGTTGTCACATGAAAAGATATATTTTATTTTACCTTTTATTTTTTATTTTTAAACACTGTTTTTAAAAAAAAAATAAAAAAATTTCACTTTTATTCCTATTACAAGGAATGTAAAAATTTGTCATTTAAAAAAAAAATGTCCCTTTAAGAGCTGTGGGCAGAAGTGACGTTTTGACGTCGCTTCCGCCCTGCATTGTTATGGAGATGGGTGGGGGCCATCTTCCCCCTCCACACCTAACAGGAGACAGGATGCGATCACCCCCGCCGCTGCCGATGGCTCCGCCGCAGAGACCACTTTTATCTTGTAGCGGACCGCCCCCTGAAGAAGAGGATACCGGGGTTAAGGCAACTAGCTGCTGCCATAACTACATCCTCCTTCAAACAGCCGGCGTAAAACTGCGGCGGGCTGTCCGTAAGTGGTTAAGTAGGCAGGACTGACAAGCAGGATATCATCAACAACTGTAGAGAGATAGGAGCTGGCAATTAGCCGACAGCTGAGCGGCCAGCTCAGAGGAAGGAAGGGCTGAGCCCAGCCCAGACAGTACCCCCTCCTTAATGACCCCTCCCCCTCAGAGGACTATTAGGCTTGAGGGGAAAACGTCTATGGAAATCACAGAGGAGGACAGGGGCATGTACATCCGAGGATGAGACCCAAGAGCGTTCCTCCGGACCGTACCCTTTCCAATGCACCAGGGACTGTATGCTCCCACAGAACCTACGGGAGTCAACAATGGACTGTTCATTCTACTCATGGTTCTCAACCTTTACAGGGTGAGGACGTGGCACAGAATTGGTAAAGCGGTTGCAGACCAAAGGTTTTAATAAGGAAACATGAAATACATTTGCGATACGCATATTAGAAGGAAGGTCTAATGCGTAAGCCATTGGGTTAATCCTGCGAAGAATACGGAAAGGCCCAGTAAACCGAGGTGTGAACTTCAGAGAGAGAACGGGAAGTCGGAGGTTGCGAGATGACAGCCAGACCCTGTCCCCAACCCGGTAGGAAGGCGCAGGCAGGTGTCCGCAGTCAGCATGGAGTCTGTACATCTTATTAGCATGTCGCAAAGCCTCCAAGTGGAACGAAAACCACGGAGATGCTCCTCTAACGCAGGAATACTCTGCGGAAAAAATTAGTCAGGCAACATGGAAGCTTGGAAACCATAGTTTGCCATAAACAGGGACAATCGGGAAGCAGGATTCAAGGCACTATTGTGCGCAAACTCCACCCACGGTAGGAGGTCTGACCAGTAGTTATGAGTTATGGTCATAAATCTAGCAACATAGGAATTGCTCCAAGGACTGATTGGCTCGTTCTGCAGCCACATTAGACTGCGGGTGATACGCAGAGGAGAAAGAAATGAATTCCCAACTGTGCACAAAAGGCTTGCCAGAACCTGGACACAAACTGACTACCTGTCTGAGACAATCACCTTGGGTAGCCCATAGGGGTGCAACGGATCAAAAAACTCACGGATCGGATCGATCCTCGGATCAGGAGTCACGGATCGGATCATTTTTCGGATCAGCAAATAATAATTGAATTTGCAAAAACCTGTGAAAATTCCGCCACCATATAGTCCCCACTGTAATATCCACATCATCTCCCCCACTGTAATATCCACGTCATCTCCCCCACTGTAATATTGGCTGGGTATGGCAGAGTATTGGCTGGGTATGGCAGAGTATTGGCTGGGTATGGCAGAGTATTGGCTGGGTATGGCAGAGTATTGGCTGGGTATGGCAGAGTGTTGGCTGGGTATGGCAGATTATTGGCTGGGTATGGCAGAGTATCGCAGAGTATTGCTGGGTATGGCAGAGTATCGCAGAGTATTGGCTGGGTATCGCAGAGTATCGCAGAGTATTGGCTGGGTATCGCAGAGTATTGGCTGGGTATCGCAGAGTATTGGCTGGGTAATGCAGAGTATCGCAGAGTATTGGCTGGGTAATGCAGAGTATCGCAGAGTATTGGCTGGGTAATGCAGAGTATCGCAGAGTATTGGCTGGGTAATGCAGAGTATCGCAGAGTATTGGCTGGGTAATGCAGAGTATATGCAGGGTAATGCAGAGTATATGCAGGGTAATGCAGAGTATATGCAGGGTAATGCAGGATATTGGCTGGGTAATGCAGGGTATGTTTACAAGTGATCGCTCCGTCATTTGACGGAGCGATCACATTGTAAACAGTGGCCGGGTGTACCAAGATGGCCGCCGCTCCGGAGCTAGGCCGAAGCCGCGGCCTTTCCTAAGGCCGCCGGGTGTACAAAGATGGCCGCCGACGCTCCGGAGCTAGGCCGAAGCCGCGGCCTTTCCTAAGGCCGCGGAGCGCTCCACGGATTGCGGGGTGTGCCGATCCGAACGGGGTGGCCCGTTCGGATCACGGATCGGCGACGATCCGTTGCACCCCTAGTAGCCCATGTAAGTGAAAGATCTCCTGAGCAAAAATGGAAGCCAGTTTCTTAGAAGTGGGCAACTTCTTAAGTGGAATACAATGAGACATTTCCGAGAACCGATCAACCACCATAAGGATAACTGTGTTGTCCTGGGAGTTGGGAAACTCCATAATGAAATCCGTAGACAGGTGGGTCTAGGGCCTTTCTCTATTGGGTATGGGTTGTAGGAGGCCCACTAGAAGGTGTTGTGGAGTCTTACTCTGGGCACACATGGAACAGGCAGCTACGAAGGTGGTGACATCAGCACGTAGACTAGGCCACCAGAATTGTTGGAAAGTGGCCCAAAAGAGTTAATTCTTCCCAGGGTGGCCAGCAGCCTTGGGAGAATGGTAAGTCTGGAGCACGGCAGTATGGAGACTCTCTGGGACAAAGCAGCGGTCACAAGGTTTCTCAGGAGGAGCATGGACCTGAGAATGTTGTCACCCAAAGGATAAGTGAGACTGGTGGGAACCGTAGCCAGAGAATGATCAGGAGGAATCACAGGAACCAGAACCGACTCCATCTTGGAAGTGGAGGAAAATTGTTGTGACAAAGCATCGGCCCCAACATTCTTAGTTCCGGGTAAGATTGAGACAGTGTAATTGAAACTTGACAAGAAAAGAGCCCATTGCGCCCTTCTGGGAGAGAGGCGTTTAGCCTCAGACAAGAATGTGAGATTCTTATGGTCAGTAAGAATGAGAACAGTGGTACCTTCGAGGAGATGTCTCCATTCTTTCAGGGCTAAAATGATCGCTAACAGCTCTCTGTCATCAATCTCGTAATTGCACTCCGCAGGTGAAAATTTTATGGAAAAGTAGCCACATGAATGCATATCGCTCTCAGAGGTAGGACGCTGAGACAGAAGGGCACCAACTCAGAAGCATCAACCTCAAGGATAAAAAGTAACATAGGATCAGAATGTGCCAACACAGCAGCAGAAACAAAGGCAGCCTTGAGTCTCTCAAAGAAAGGCCTTAATGGACTCCGGAGACCAACTAAGTTGGTTACCGTCCTTTCTGATCATATCAGTTAAGGGCTTGACCAGAGACAAGAATTTACGCATAAACTTCCGATAATAGTTGGCAAAGCTGTAGGACTGCTGAAAGTTTCTCTGGGTCCATCGAAAAACCCAGGAATTTAAACTGTTCAGAATGGAATTCTCACTTCTCCAATTTACAATAGAGAATGTTTTCTCTTAGTTTCCGAAGAACACGACAGACATCTGTGTGGTGGCTCTCCAAGGACTTGGAAAATATCAGGATATCGTTGAGATAAACCACCACACATAACTGCAACAAATCTCTGTCACGAGAACATTGTTAATAAATTCCTGGAAAACTGCTGAGGCATTACAAAGGCCAATAGGCATTACGAGGTACTCATAATGGCCTGTTCTGGTATTAAATGTAGTTTTCCACACATCGCCCTCCTTAATCCTCACGAGATTGTATGCCCCTCTCAAATCAAGCTTTGTGAAAACCGTTGCTGCCTTGAGGTTGTCAAATAACTCTGTAATTAACGGAATCGGATTGGCATTCTTAATTGTGAAACGATTGAGACCCCTATAATCAATACAAGGTCTCAATCACCACTCTTCTTCACAAAGAAGAAATCAGCACCAGCAGGAGACAAGGATTTGCGGATGAAACCTGGAGAAAGTGCATCTGCAACATACTCCTCCATGGCTTTATCCTCCAAGACGGATAAAGGGTAAACCCGGCCACGAGGGGGTATGGCACCAGGTTGAAGGTCAATTGCACAATCATAAGACCGGTGTGGAGGCAAACTACCGGTTTAACCTTTGTCAAAGACATGACTAAAATCGTGGTACTCCTCCGGCAGGAAGGAGAGTGAAGAGGTGCACAGGACCTTGGCTACCTTCTGGAAGCATGTCTTACTGCATTGTGGTGACCAGGAGAGAACCTCAGCACGGAGCCAATCAAAAGAGAGGTTGTGCCTCTGTAACCAAGGATAACCAATAACTAGCGGAAACTTAGGTGAGGAAATAGCTTGGAATTGGATTATCTCATGGTGAAGAGCCCCTACGGCCATGTATATTGTGACAGTCTTATGAGTCACATGGGCAGGCTGTAGAGGTCTCCTGTTAAGAGCCTCTATGGCAAGTGGAGTGTCGCGCAGCTGCAGCGAAATCGAGTGCTTCGATACAAAGCCAGCATCAATGAACAGACCTGCAGCCCCAGAGTCGATTAGAGCCTGAATCTCAATGGACGACTCAGTCAAAGAAAGGGTAACCTAAACCAGGGGCTTATCCTTCTGCATAACTGAGGAAAAAACAACGCCACCTAAGGTTTGTCCGTGACAGGACCTCAAGATTTGGGCGTTCCCTGGACGGGTAGGACAAGACTTCAAAAAGTGACCTGCCTGGCCACAATAAAGGCACAATCTCCCTCCTCCTAAAGGTTCTCTCATCCGCAGAAAGACGCGTGAAGCCCAAGTGCATGGGTTCATCTTCACAGACCGACTCTGTACCAGGAGGCATGGGAGGTGAGGGAGGCAAGGGTGGGACTGCAAAGCTCAGGGACAAATGTACAGGAGGCTTCCGCAAGTGCTCCTTAAGAGAGTCTGGAGTCAATGAGAATGGAAAACGTGATAAACTTCTTCAGCTCAGTGGGTATATCTCGGGCTGCTATCTCATCCTTGATGGTATCCGAGAGACCATGAGAAAAAGCAGCCACTAGGGCCTCATTGTTCCAAGCAACCTCGGCTGCCAGAGTAATGAATTCAATGGCGTAATCTGCAACAGTTCTCGTACTCTGTTTGATGGACATGAGGCACTTGGCAGCAGAAGCGGAGCATGCAGCAACGTCAAACGTCTTAAAAGAACGTCTTTTAAAAGAAACTACAAACTCAGGGTAACTCAAGACAACAGGTTTATGCCTCTCCCATAGAGGGTTTGCCCAGGCCAAAGCTCTCTCAGAAAGCAAAGATATCACGAAACCTACTTTGTTTCTGTCCGTGTGAAACGCCTGGGGGCAGCATTTCAAAGTATATCTCCACCTAGTTGAGAAACCCTCTGCATTGAACTGGATCACCCCCAAATTGCTAGGGAAGCCGAGCGGAACCACACATAGCTCTCATAGAGGTAATACTCGAGGCAGGTGCTTGCATAGAGACTGGAGCAGCAGCAGGAAAGACCCGCAACACAGGTTGTACCGGAGCAGCCACAGTGGGAGATTCCAGGTGAGCCGTGCGACTCAGGAGAGTTTGTAACGCCATGGCAAACTGATCCATGCGGTGATCCTGCTCATCCAATCTGGAAAAAATATTACCAACAAGTGGATTGACTTCATCTTCTGAATTCATGGCCTTCACCTACTGTCAGAAACCATGAATCAGACCGAGACAGAAGTATAGTTAAATCACACATGTTTAATAATAAAAGTAAATAGAACAAACGTAGTCAAAATATAGCCCAAGTTCGGTAACCAGAATGGATAGTCAGACAAGCCAGAAACTCAAGAAGCCCGAGATCAGCGTAGTGGAACAGCAAGCAGGATCTGGAGCCAGAAGGAATGGCAGCCAAGCAAGTCTTTAAAGTGGTTGTAAACCCTCCACTACAACTGCAGCTCATTCTAATCTATATAGAACAGGCAGCTGATCACTGCCTGTGAAAGTTTACTCACTCTTTCTGTTGCCTTAGAAACCGTCCTGCAATCTTTGGTGATGTCAGCCACGCTTGCGCATTCCTTAGATTCTTTAATGGCATGCTATCTGTGCCATTCACTATCCTCTGCATGCCCTTTACCTTCATTGGAAACGGCACAGGGAAAGACGCCTTGCGATGCTGGGATCTCATCCTCTCCTTCCTGGTTCTCCCCCTTGTGACTGTACGACGAGTTAGAGGCTTGGTTTAGTCTTGGAAAGGAAAACAAAGTAAGGGTGGAAATTACATCAACAAAGGTTTCATCGATCAGTAGTAACGATGGTGTGGCCAATACCTGGAAAAAACATTTTAAAACAGTGAAATAAGGTATTTTAAAACCTTGTTTTTGTCATATATGTGTATGGCTTACCAATACATTGCAGGATCATTATATCTAAAAAAAAAAAAAGGAAAAACGGACAAGGTTTACTTCCTCTTTAACAGGCATGCAAGACATAGTCTCTGTGATGTTGACCAAGGCGAAGACAGAGATTATCTGGCCTGGACGGCTTAAGTAGGCAGGACTGACGAGCAGGATATCATCAACAGGTGAATCACTGTGAGAGATAGGAGCTGGCAATGAGCGGCCAGCTCAGAGGAAGGAAGGGCTACAATCAAGAGAAGACTTCACAAGAGCAAATACAGAGGGATCACCACAAGGTGCAAACCATTCATAAACCTGAAGAATAGAAAGCCAGATTAGACTTTGCCCAAAAAATATTTTAAAAAGCCAGACCAGTTCTGGAAAAGCATTCTTTGGATGGATGAAACTAAGATTAATCTTTACCAGAAGAAAAAGGTATGGAGAAGGCTTTGAACAGCTCATGATCCAAAGCACGCGTCATCTGTAAAACATGGTGGACCTTGCAGTGTGATGGCATGGGCATGCATGGCTTCCAGTGCCACTGGGTCATTGGTGATTATTGATAATGTGACAGAAGATAGAAGCAGCTGGATGGATTCTGCAGTGTTTAGAGATATACTTTAGATATACTTCAGAGCCCAGATTTAGCCAAATGCAACAAAGTTGATTGATTGATTGATTGGCTTCACAGTACCGATGAACAGTGATCCAAAACACACTGCAAAGGCATCCCTGGAGCTTTTGAAGGAAAAGAAGTGGAATTTTATGCAATCACCTGATCTCAACCCAATTGAGCATGCATTTCATGCTGAAGGCAAAACTAAAGACAGAAAGACCCACAAACAAAACAACTGAGGACAGCTGCAGTTAGAGCCTGGCAAAGCATCAGAAAGGAGGAAACCCAGTCTTTGGTAATGTCCATGGGTTCCAGCCATTGCCAGTAAAGGATTCTAAACAAAATATAAAAAATTAACATTTTATTTATGATTATATTAATTTGTATAATTACATTTGAGTCCCTGAATGGGAGGACTGTGTATAAAAATGGTTGCAGTTCCTAAAATTTGTACTTGATATTTATGTTCAATCCCTTGAATTAAAGCTGAAAGTCTGCACTTCAGATTAATTTGGATTGTTTCATTTTTATTTTATTCTGGTGGCATACAGAGCCAAAAGTATGAAAATTTTGCCTATATGTGGACCTAACCATATATACACACACGCTGGTATATCCATTTCTCTTATGTTCATTGAAGGACAATTGTTCCCTACAAATTTTTTTAAAAATATTTTATTTTTTGTTTTTTCTTTTAAAAAATTTTAATTTGTTAAAATTTTTAACTTGTTTTTTTTTCCTAAAAGTAAAGTCCCCCCCCCCCCTTTTGATCTTTTTTAACGTGGCACGCTTTTGCTAGGGATCCCCAATCCACACGCGGATACCATTCCCCTTTTCATGGAGAATTTTAAAGCATTTTAGGTTATAAAAAAACCAATTTTGAAAATTACAGAGCATTGTTAAATCCTTACCAAATGGAAAGGAGGCAAAGCAAAATCTACCAAAAAATTTCCATAACGGGGGCCAGGGCAAGAAATTTTAAATCGGGAAAGCGCCAAGAGGCCAGAAAGCTGGGGGCGCGAAATCCAACCCCCCGGGGGAGCTGTCCCAAGAAAACATGTCTTTTGCACTACCAATTGGCCCTTTTGGCAGTGGCAAAAGGAAACCCTTTTTTAAAAGGAAGAAAAAAACCCATTGCTTTCAGCCCCTGGAGGGACACTAAACTGCCCCATACCGGAAAAAACAACCACCCATTTGGGGGGGGGGGATGATTTTTTCAGCGGCAGGGAATGGCGATTATAATATTGTGGGGGGCCCCAAATAAAAGGGAATTTAGAAAAAAAATGTTGGTTTTTAAAGACTTAGGATGGGAGAGTTAAAATTTTTTAAAAAGGGAAAAAAAAACCCCTTTTTTTTTTTTTAAAAACTAAACCAAGCTACAATGGATGGGTTTAAGTTAAACATACATTGGTTTTTTCCCAGAAAAAGTCCGACAAAAATTATTGAGAACTGGCAAAGAAAAATTGGTTTCACAGATCTACCTTTACAACTTGAGTTTTTTTCAAAAAAAGAAGGACAAAAAAATTTCACTTTTGATTTCAAAGGGGAGACATCCCCAAAAATTTTGCACTGTATAAAATGGGGGTGGTTTAAAATATTGATTTTCACGGAAACAAATGCCAAATTTTCACATATTTTTTTGAAAAAATTTGAAAAACCATTATTCATTTCCTTTTAAACTTACTTTTGGTCCCACTTTGGTTGGTTTCCCCTTTAAATCCAAATAAAAACTTTTATTTTTTGGTTGTAACATGAAACAAATTGGAAAATTTGGGCCTGTTTTTTATATGCTGAAAAAATTTTGGAAGGAATCTGGTCCTTTTTTTTTTTTTAAAAATTTTCCTCTTTTTTTTGGGATCTGTTTGGGGGTTGTGGAAAAAAGTGAAGAGCCCCTTAGGGTAGGTATGTCAAATGTAATGAAAGGAAAGATTTTAGAAACAAATTTTGAAATTGAAAAGGGGAATGATAAATTGTTTTTCCAATCCAAATGAAGGTTTTGATTCCCCCCTTTACTATCTAACAAAATAGTAACCCCCCCAATTTTTGAAATATTTTAGTAAAAAACATGAAGAAAATAAATTGTCTTAAAAGTTGAGTGTAAGCGGGAAAAACATTAAGGCCCCCTCAAAATAATTTAAAAAATTTTGGAAAAAAATTGAGTAAAAACCCCAATGAAAAGTCAAATTTGCCCAAAGTTTTAAAATTTGGGGCCACCAAAATTTTCCCATGAACCCGGGCATGGATTCTGGGGGTTCAAAAACCCCACGGGTTCCCATGGAGTTTTTTCACCCTTTTAGGCATCACAACTGGTTTTGGAACTTTGCCAAAACCTTTTTTTAAAAGAAAAAATTAAAGGGGTTTAGGCTGGAGACATCTTGCACATACCTTTACCCCACCTTTTTTCCATGTCGCGTTGGGGGTTGTTTGGGTGTTTCTTAGAATCCCCGGGCCCTAGGCCCAGCCGGGGAGGGGATTTATTTTTTTTAAAGCCAAACAGGGCTTTTCAAGGTTCCCCAAAGCTTCCCCCCGGGCCCGGGCACCTCAGCCCCAAACCAGACCTTGGAATGTTGATTCAAGAAATTTTTTCTTGTACCCCCGGTTTTGCCGCCAACCCTTGAACCATCGCCCAAAAGTTTACGGTCTCATCGCCCAAGTTGGTTTTCCAGAATTCATCCCTTTCGTTTTTTCCAAATGTTAGGGGTTTCCAAAAAGACTTCCTTTGGGAAATGGGCCAAAATTTGACGTGGGCTTGGTTACAAAGGCACCCCCCCCCCCTTTCCAAATTTGAAAATTGGGGAAAAACTCATACCTTATTCCAAAGCCCTCGGTTGCCCTACATTCCTAATTCTTTGTTTGGGGGGCTGTTTGAATGGACCGTCCCTGTTAAAACTGTAGGTTTTGCCAGTACTGCAGGGTTTTTCATCTTGGTCTTTTTGGGGGAAAAAGTGAGGTGAACCCCTTGGCCCCAAGTTTTGGAAATTCTTTTCCATAAATCCAAACCTACCTCAGAGTGCATGGATCAGGGAAAAATTTGTTTTTATAAAAATCTGGGGGAAGGTTACCTCAGGTAGGTATCTTCATTAAGCCAAAAAAAAATTTTAGACCTCAATTTTTTTTTTAGGTGAAAAGGGGAATTCCAGTGCCAGCGGGGGAGGGGAACTTTTAACCCCAAAATGTAAAACCCTGTCCCCATTAAACACCTGGACCTTGTAAAAAGAAAAAAAGTCAATGCCAGGAAGGGAAAATTTAAATTAGCCCAATTGGGGGCATTTTAAAGTAGGTTTCTTCTTTTTTCCAGGGGAGACTAAGGCTGTGTGTTGATTATTTTTGGGGGACAAAAAATTAAAGTTATCAAGCTGTGCCCCTACTTTACTTTAAAAGTGTTTTCTATAGTGTTTTTCTTTAAACAATTTTAAAATTTTTTTTTAAAAAAAATGTTTTGTGGGGGGTTCCACTTTTGTTAGTTCTTTTTAACCAAGCCCCATCCGGGAATCATCGAAAAAATCATGACTCCCTGGATCCTAATTGCTGGTTCTCTATTGGACAAGTTTAAAATTTTTTTGGAAAAAAATTTTCCCTGTTTTACTGATTTTTTTCATTTTCTTTTTTGGGTTTTAAAAATTTTTTTTTTTTTACTCCCGAATTTCCGTGCGTATGCTGAGCTTGGGGAAATTATTTTCACATGTCAGAATGGTTTATAAAGGCATGTTTTTTCCAGATTGTTCTTCTCATCAAGTGATTGTTTTTGCCCCCTTTCGTTAAACTTTGGGGCCCTTGTTTTATTTGCTGGTTTTTTAACTGGGCCATGAGTAACTTCCCAAAATGTTTGGCTAACAAGGCCAACTTGAAGGGCAAGCCCCATTGTATTTTCCAAAAATTTGAAATTTTCAATTTGCCTGGAAATCCAGAAAAAAAAGTCAGATGGGCATACAAGGGAATGTCCGGGGAAAAGCTATCAGACTTTTTCCCAAAACTGGCCGGGGTTACGCGGCATAAGGGAATTCAAGGTTTAATGAAATTTGGCTGCGGTCATTGTGGCCCCCAGCCATTACTAACCTGCGCCATAGGACAGTCATTTAAAAAGAAAGGGGCGGCAGCTGCACTGCCGTTTGATTGCAACGGGAATATAAATTATTTTCCACACATTTTGCAACCTGCGTAATCAATGGGTAATGTAACCAACACACTAATAAGAACGGCTCAGCTTCCCTTGGGGTGTGGCAGTAAACTGGTGCTTGGCTGCCATGTAAAATATAGGCTGCCTAAAAAATGCATTTTAATGTGTGAAAAGGGCATTGTACAACTTTTCATTCCCAAAAAGCAAAAGTGAAATGCTCAAAAAGCAAGCTAGATTGCTTTTTTTTTTAAACAAAAAGATTTTTTGAACTTGTCAAAATACAACATTATCCAATGGCATGTACTAAAAGATTTAAACTTTGTTTAAAAATCAGTCTTTTGCTACACATAAAAGCTTTTCTAGAAAATTTCCCATTCCATCTTCCTCCACTAACAACCCTCTGCACCCTATTCTTAAAAATTATATTGCCCCCCTTTGGGGCATTGCAGAACCCGGGGAAATCAAATTTCGTTGGGCTTAGCTGGGTTTTAACCCTTGCCCATAAAAATTCAAATTTGGGTCGGTAAATTATTTTCCATTAAGGGTTTTTCCATATGTGTTATCCAAAGGGTGCTAGTGGGCGGCAGTGGGATTTCATCCCTTTGGGAGCGTTTCCGGCTTGGAATAGTGCCCTTAAAAAGCGACCCTGACAATTCTTCAGGCCCCTCCCCAGGACCCCAAGAAAACCCAAAAAATGGGTCTTTAGGTACCTTTGTTTGGAACCCATGGGGTTTGCCCATACTCTGTCATCCCGGGTGGGCTTAAGGCGGCCAGGGGAAAAGGATGAGGCCCCCAGTGGTAGTGTTCCATCTAACTTTTTATTTTTATAAAACCACAATGCGTTTTGAATTTTTTTTCTTTTCAGCCATTATCATTTTTTTGTGTATTTTGGGGGTTTCTGAAAACCACATGCAAAAAAAAGCTATGTACTGGAAACGAAAAAAAAACCCCCAAAAATTTTTCATTGAAAAAGGTTATGTTCCATACTTTGTTCCATTGTCCCAAATCACTTTTTTGTAAAAAAAAAAAGAAAAAAAAATTTAAAATGAGCAAAAGGGGTTTTTAAATTGGTTATCTATGCAAATTCTTTTCCTGTTCCCCTGAGCTTTTGAAAGACATTGAAAAACGTGAAGGTAAATTAGCACAATTCTCGATATTTTTCCCAAAAAACCGTAAATTTCCCATTGAATTTTTCAGGGGAAGGCGGGTGTGTTTAATTAAAACATAAATCAGTCCTCATTTGTGCAGTCTTGTAGTGCATATTACATGACTAGTCAAGGGGGGAATTTAGACGGGGGGTTTAATGTGGTTTTATACAATCTGTTGCACATTAAACATCATGCAATCTCTGCGGCCCTTTTGGGTCTAAAAAGATTTTTGGGTTCCCCAAGCTTGGGAGTATGAAAGAAGTGAGGTCTCCCTGCAGGCTTTTGGGTGTTGACCTATCTTTTTGGATATCTTGGGGCCTCATACAATTAGATTGCACCACCCAGAATGAAGATGTATTAATATCGGTCAGCAGATAGCTTGCGCGTTTGAATTTTATTTCCCGGGAGGGAACAGCTAAAAAAAAAAATTTTTTTAAGGGAAATATTTTTTTAAATAAATGAACAGAGTAATATGTTATACACAATAAAAAGATTTATTTCATTGCATTTGTAATACGGGCCAATTTCCAGGCCTTTAAGGGATTTTGTGTGCTGGACTAGCTGTTTTTCTAAGTTTTAATATTGAGGAGGGATTTTTAAAATAATAAGCAGTATACGGGGAAAAATTTATTTAAAGCAAATTTTTCATGCAGTTGTGCTGTTTTAGTAAATGTGACCTCTAGGCAAAAAAAGAAAGGAAATGTTTAAAAAATTGGTGCCCAAAAGAAAGGACCCTTTTGGGATCATAAATTGGTTAGAAGTAGTCGAAAAGCAGAAAGTGAAACTTTGGGTTTTTCTCATTTACCCAAGCATGCTGTGTGCAGTAGTGCCCCCCTGCAACTGGGATCTGGTGACCTTTTGTTTTGAAATACAGGCCCATTTTGCTTTCCACGGCGGGTTTCCCTTATTTCACATTCAGTGGTACTGAAGGGTATTACAGTTCCAAAAGGTGGTTTTTTTTCCCTGTGAAATGCTCTTTTGTAAAAAAAGTTCATGCAACATTAAAAAAAGTTTCATTACAGTATGAACGAATATTTAAAAGCGGATAGGGTAATCTTTTCATTTATTCTGCAGTTTAAACCCTAATAAATGTTTTCTTCAAAATACAAAATTTTTTCAAAACTGCCACGGGTTATTCCACCTTACAGCTTTTCTTTTCAGTAAATATTAAAGATTTTCGGGGTAAAAATTTAAAAATATATATTACCCAATATGTAACAGTAATAATTAATAGAGATTAACTTTTTAAACCCCTTTCAAAAAATAAATTTTCTTTCTTAATTTTACATCGCAAAGAGACAAGGACTTGAAATTCAGAGAAAAATACTGTAGATAATATTTATTGCCCTTATATTTTTAAATTTACTTTTCAACCCTACTTCACTTATACAAAAAAAAAACATTAATCACAGCACTTTCACCTTACATGAGTCAATTTATATCAAATAAACAAAAACTTCCCCGTTTTAAAAAAAAACCCACCCTTTTATAACAAACAAACCAGGACCTCTTGGCTTTCTCGTTTTTGTTTGTCCTCATTTTTATATTTTCAACGTCTCCCAGCAGCAAAATTCAAAGAAAGAAAACCCAGGAGGGGAAAAATCTCTCACTTTTTTCTCGCTCCCCAAAAAGATAAAAAGAAAAATCATCTAGGAGAAAAAATTTACAGCCCACTTTTTTCTAGGGGTGTGGATTATTTTTAGAGAAGGGTCTTACCACAGTGAGAAATTTGGGGTACCAAACTGGATGCAATAGGCAGTACAAGATAAACTAAAAGGTCTTAATACATTTTCCTAGGCACTTTTATAAGAAATCTCAGAAAGTGTGTGCAAGGATGCTGGCTGTATGTCCAGGCAGTGTTTTTGGGAGCGAAAGGAGGAGAGCGTAGCAGGAAGCTGTCATATCCCAGTACCACGGTCGGAATTCTCTCAAAAAAAGCTTGAGGGTTTTCCCCGAATTCCGACGGAAAATTTTTGTAAACTTCTTCCCTACACAGGGACCCCAAAATTTGTGGGAAATTTTTGGTGTCGGAATTGCTAAACCAATCGGAAAATCCTTTTTGAAATTTTTCCGTTGTAAAATTTGAAAACAGGTTCCAACCCAAAATTTTCCGTGGGAAATTTCCCGACAGAAAAAGCCCGTTGGGCACCCTCGAAAACCCCGGGAAAAGCTCCCAGGGAGTTTCCATGGGAAATTCCGACCGCGGTCCCGCATTAGAAGAAAAAAAGCAGTAAATCACCTTTAATATAAAACGTAAATGTAAAACTACCTTGGAAAACCCGGGAAGAAAGAATTAATATTTGATATTGGGTTCAGGTGCATGGACACGGAAAAAAAAAAAAAAAGGGGAATCGCCCCCCAGACATGCCAACCCAGTTGCTAAGCCTTAGTTTTAGCTAGTGTCCTTAGGTAGGATGCACCTGCAGAAGATTTTTTTTTTGCAAGGGTTTGGTCCGATTTATGGCCGCTCATAACACCCTGGGGGGGTAGGGAAGGGCTTCAACCTATGCTTGCCATTCTAATGGCCAAGAGGGCTGTCCCCAACCCCCATAAAATTTCAGAAATGCGAAAATGTTGCCAACAGCATAAAATCTGTCCCAAAGTGATCTTGGGATCAGTTTTCCGGTGCCCTTGTTGAGGGTGCTGTAAAATTCATCCAGAAAAGAAAATGGAACACATTCGACTGCATTTCTATGGTGTAAAGGGCCCTAATTAAAGGGAACGCACCCAAAGGAGAGTTGCATATTTAATCCCCCCCCCCCTCCTCTGCACATTTGCATTTTTTGGGGGGGGTGGGTATTTGTTTTTTAGTTCCCCCCCGCTCCCACTTCTGGTAGATCCCCGCAGTGATGGCAAAAGTTCGGGCCCCCCCCTCCTTGCCACGCCTTCTGGGAACATCACAGCCCTTTAAAGACTGGGGGGCCATTCATTTTTTGCGTCAAGTTGGCGGGCCCCGGGCCCCGCAGTTGATTGAAAAATGGGTTTGGGTGAGGACAACGCGGATCCTTTACAGGTAAGTGTCCCCAATATTTAAGCCAACAAAACCGATTTTTTTTTGGGGGGGGGAGACGGGCTCCTTTAACTTTTCCCCAAAACGGTTTTGGTTCCCCGGGGGCAAGAAAAAAGTTCCCCAAGCTTTCATCCCCCCTAATTTGAGTAGTCATTGGGGATTTTTTCCCCAGCTTCCCTTTTTTTAACCCCGCGAAATTCCTTTTTGATTATATGCAGTGGTCTTTTGGGGACGTTACCCCTTGCAGGGCCCCCATTTTGGGGGGTTTCCGAAGGAAAAGGGGGCCACAGCATGAATTTGTGGGGGCCTTTCCCACCCTGGGGTTTTTTCTTGCCCTGAATTTGGACATTTTACCCAATTCGCAATTTTAAGAAAAAAGGGAAAGATTTTTCCCTTTTCATGGTTTAGTTATTAATTTACCACCTTTTTCATTTTAAATTGATCCCCCCTTTTGTTCGCCCGAGGTCCCCCACGTGCCAGGCTTTTTCCCAACATATTTCTAGGGGGATTCATCAGTTTAATTTTTCCCTGGTATGAAAACAAGGCAAGGTTTCCCCCTTTCCGGGGGAAAACGCATACCACCCGGAATGTAGTTTTTTCCTGGGCTATCACACTAAGCTTCTTAGGTTTGAAAAGGTTACCCGGTTTTTTTTTTCCTTTTTTTTCTGTTTTCAGGTAGTGTTTATGCCCATGGAGGCAGTTTTGCAGTTTCTTTGTATTGGGCCCCCCCTGTTCTGATTTTGGGCATTGGCCTTGTTTTGGGGTTGTCCACCCCGGTGTTCAGTTCTTTGGGGAAACCCCAAAAATTTGGGAAAACACTTTCTCATGTTCTATAATGTACGCTTTAAAAAAATTTGGTTTTTTTGGTTTACCTGTAAACCAAATTTCCGTTTGGAGTCAAACGGACACAAAGATCCCCACCCCTGATTGCTTTGCTAAAAAAAAGAGGCTTAGCGAGCGGAAAAGGGGTTTTGCCTATCCCGGCCCCTTACCCCGAAAAGGCACTTAACCCCAAAAAGTCATGATATCCTATTTGTCTTGAGATCGGCTTCAAATATACAGTGCCTTTGAAAATATTCACCCACATGGGGTTTTTCCGTTTTGTTACATTCAACCGTTATTTAAAGTGGATTTTGGGGTTTTTTTTCCCCCAAAATGCCCACAAATTTTTAAGGTGCAAAATAACAGGCTAGGAGTTGTTCAAAAACCCCCATACACCGGTCGGAATTTTTGTGGAAAAGCTCTGATGGTTTTCCCCTTGGAATTCCGACGGAATTCGCTCAAACTGTCTTTCCTACACGCGGGGCCACCCAAAATTTCCCACGGGCAATAAACCCCGGCATCAAAACGTTAAACCACTAAAAAGGGAGTTTAAGCCCGAGCATGCTCGGAATTGCATACACAGTCGAAAAACCCATGAAAGGGTTTTGTCGGAAAAAAAAAGAACGGTTCTCAAACCAAATCCTCGGGGAAAATTCAGACAGAAAAAGACCGTTGGGATACACACGGACGGAAAAACGATGAAAGGCCCCCTGTTTCCACGGAAAAATTTTCCGACCGTGTGTAAGCGGCATTAGACTTTTTTTATTCTTTTTTTATTACATTTTGGTGTAAATAGAGACTGAGGTCTTTTTACCTCGTCCATTATCAAGGGTCCCTTTTTGCTTTTTTTTTTTTTTAAAGGGTGTTTACTTTTTTTTTTTTTAAAGAACAGTTATAAATAAAAGGGAAAAAAAATAAAATTTTACCCCCCATAGAAAAACGGTGTTCAAAACCCCACATTAGGGGTCGGGCCCAATGTCAAGGAGAGCAATAAATTCCCGCTCTAGACCCCCCTCTGAACTCAAAACATGCAACCTGTAGAATTTTTTAAAATCGCCTATGGAGATTTTAAGGGAAATTTTGTCTCATTCCCTGAAGGGGGCAATTTGAAGCGTGACGTTGGTATCAATTTTCTCAATAACATTATTTTTACAATATAAAAAAAATTGGCAATTTTTGTTGTTTATTTAGGGTTTTTTTGGCGTACCTTCAGGTATTGGACCTGGCAAAACCAGGTATCATATAAACCCTATGTAACCCCAACCACTCCCCCAAACAGAAGTGAGAGATTAGTTTACCGGGCTCAAATTTGCCTCTAAGAATATCAAGAAAAAAAATAAAAACATGTAGCTTATTACAAATGATAAAAAAAACAACATCACCAAAATATGCCAATCTTGAACATTAGTTTCGACTGGTAATCAATAAATAAAAAATGGCAAGTAGATCGAATTTTGCCAATCGTATTGCTTTTTCGGTCACGGGAAAAATTAAAAACTGCGATATGGTATACATAAACAAAAACAAAGATGATATTTAAAACCAAAATAAAAAGAAAACAAAGATACTCACAATTTAATACATATAACAAAACCCCCCCCCCCTTTTTTTTTTCCTCGGGATGGGGGGGGTTGTCAGAGACAGCCAGGGGTTTTTTCCCCCCTTATTGGGGTCTCTCCAGCTTCAAAGCAGCCTGCCTGACTAAAACCGAATTTTAGTCACTGTACGTACCCCAAGCGGGTCCCCAGTGCTGGGGTGGTTGTTCATGGTTCGGGCCCAAACCCCCGGGGTGGAGACGGAGTGGGGGCAACAAAGGGTTTCAGGGCCTGCAGGCGAAACGGAGCCGGGTACGGCCCCTGGGAGGAAGGTGGGGTCTGATCACCAGAATTATCCGCGGAAGCCGGGCAGGTAGGTATGGAAACTGCAACTCAGGGCACAGAAATCGGCAACTGGCTGGCAAAGGGGTACATAAGAGGACAAGTTCGTGGTCAAGGACAACAGAGGTTGGCAAGGCTGGCGAGGGGAAAAAATCAGGAAAAAGCCGTGGTAGAGAGTCCAAGCCGGGTCATATAACAGGGGTTGGGAAGGCAGGGGTTCCAGGGAATGTCAAGGGGCCGGGTTTTTCAGGAGCAAGGAAAGGTAGCAAATAGTTAACACCCGGGGGAAAACGCGAAGCGATCCAGCCTGGGATCATGCAAAGACCGTTTATAGGGGCTGTGCCCAGGATTGGGGAAATGAAATTTTGCATTGGCATGAGGGGGCACACCGCATTGGGGGGGGAGGGGGCGCACCCTTTGTACTGGGTGGGGTACGCACGCACGTTCCGGGGCGTTTGGTTTCCCTTGGGGGGCCCCCGCCATGGTTTGGCCGGTAATTTGGGGGGTTTGTCACTGCTGCAGAAAAACGGGCATTGGTCTGTAAGTTCCTGACAGTCCTATGTCTCTCTAAACTAAAGGCTATCACCACTTGGATTTATCGTTACTAAAATTTTTAAACCTTACTTCTCCCACCCCCTGATTTTTTTAGATAATACATTCCCCAAAATACTAGTGCACTTTTTTTGCAGAGATAAAAGGGGGCACTGACTTTTTTTTCGAGCACTCGGCTACTGGTTGAAACGTCATTCGGTTCCCGGATAGATACACCTAAGTTTTCACCCCCCAAAGTTCTTTAAACACAAAAAAGAAGTAATTGCTGAAAGCCTTTCCTTCCAGGCAACTGTGTGGGCATTAATACAGAAAATGTTGGCCTGTCTCAAAAAAGGGTTTACCCCCCTCCTAAAAATTTGAGTCTTGAACCCTTGGAAAGGGGTTCGAAAGTGGACTTCTCCTACTGTGGTCTAGTATTTCCATTTAAAAAAAAACAGCCTACTGGGTTTCCTTTTATGGGATTCCCTCGTTTAGGCCGGAACTGGGGCATCTTAAACCCCTTTCCTTTAATTTTAAAACCCCTATTGCCCCTTGTTTTTCCCAGCGGGCAAAGGGTAAAACCTGAAAAATTTCCTAGCCTTTGCGCGTATCTTTCTTGTTTCTTTGACGACATGGAGAATTTTAATTTTTTAACCCAGAATTCCTTTTTCCCCCTTTATAGAACAGGGTAAAAGGTGAAGCCCCCTCCATAAGGGGGTTTTTTTTTAATTTCTTTTCGAATTTAAAACCCTTTGGAAATTTTTAAAAACTTTAGGGGCTTAGATGTAAGGGGTTCTACCCCCTATTGGTCTCTTTTCCAACTTGGGCCTCCCCCACTTTACTTGTTTTCTCCTGGAAAAACTTATGGGATCCTTTTTTTCCCGGAATCCCCCAAAACCCAGACCGTTAAAACATTCTTCATTAAAAAAGTTGCCCACACTTTGACAAAAAAGAAAAAAGGAGAGGGTGTCCTATTAACATTTGCTCCCTGACCTTTGAATTCACTAGGAATTTTTTTGCCCCCCTTTCTATTTTAATCTTTGCTTTTGTTAAAAACCTGGCTTAAAAATCTCAAAGGGTTTCTCCTCCCTCAAGGGTATTTCAAAGAAATTTCATAAATCTCCATGGACCCTTATTATCCAATGTGTGTCCCCCTAGCTCCTAAAGGACACACCAAACCCTAACGTTTGACCCCCCCACCTAATATTAAATGGCCCCCCTTTTTTGGGCCAAAACAGCCCTGACCCAATCTAGGGGATGGATGCCACTGGGCCCCGAAGGTTTTTTGAATATTTGGCACCCAAACCTCAGAGCAGATCCTTTAAGTCTGTAAATTGGGGGGCCCCCATGGTTAAACTTGTTTTTGAGCCCCTCCCACAGAGCTAAATTTAATTGAATCTGGAGAATTTGTAGATCACCCTTTAAATCATTGAACCATATTTTGGCAGGGCCTTATCCTGCTGAAAGGGCCACTGCCATTGGAATACTGTTTTTCCATGAAGGGGTGTCTTTGGGCGCAAAAAGGGGGGGGTCAAGTAACTCCACACAAAAGTCAGGACCCAAGGTTTCCCCGCAGAACATTTTCCCAAAACTCACATGCCTCGCCAGCCTGCCCTTTTTTTTTTCTTATCCTGTGCCATTTTTTACCAGGTAAGTACCCCCACACTCAGCCATCCAAAAGATGAAAAAAACCTGATTCAACCCCCCGGTCGCCTTTTTTTCAAGCTCTGTGGTTTTAGTACTGATCTCCTGCCCCCAAAGAAGGTGCTTTCTGTGGAACAGGTCAAATTGGACCCTTGAACCAGCTATGCAAAACCCTACCAACCATGACATACCAAATTTTTTTGCTTTTAAAAACTCAACTTCGGGCCAAAAAAGGAAACCCCAAAGGGATTTAGTCCCTACTCTTTTATCTTTTGTGTATTTTTTGCTTTATCTTTATTGCTTAATCAAAACCGAGTCTTTTGTCAGGGGCTTGGAACCTTTTTTTTAAAAAGTTTCCCGAGCCAAATCTCCGACATAGGCATAAACACGATGCTTCATTCCCCCTGTGGTTGAAAATTTTTCTTTCATTCATTGACAGACCAGGCTCCATAAACGAACCATGGGGTTATACCGCACCTACAGGCCCCGGGCTTCCGAAAAAATTGGGTACCCCCTTTGGGGGGGCCCCCTTAGGTGGACCCCCCCCCCTTTTCTAGGCTTCAGTTTGTTCCTAGAGGAGGGGCCAAAATCCCCGCGGCAATCCGGGTGGGGGGTTTTTTTTTTTCCCCCCCCCATTGGTGCCCATCCCTAAACCGAGGGGCCCACCCCGCGGTGGCACCCGCATTTCCCCCGGGGGGCTCCCCGGGGTCGGCCCAGAAAAAGGCCCGGCCCCCACCCGGGCGGGGGGACTTTGACACCCCGGGGGCCTTGGAAGGCCCCTTCCCTCCCGGAGGGGGGGCCCTTTGGGGACCCCGGCCCCCCCTTTTTACTGTACGGCTTTCCCGCAAAATTGCGGAGGGGTTTTTAAATACCCTGCAAACCCCAAATTGCTTTAATGAATACTTGATTAACCCGCTTCTCGCTTCCTAATTCGCATTTCCAGCCAAAACTTGCGTTCTTTTTACCCGGGCCTCTTGCGTTTCCCGTTACCCGGCCCATACTCTGGTCTTGCTTCCCCCCTCTTGCGTCTTGCATTCCCTGATTCCTCATTTCCCACCTTACTCGTTTGCTTAAACCTGTTCCCCCGTTACCCACCCTTGCGATTCTGATCCCCCCCAATTCTCGGTCCCACCAAAAACTCGCGTCTTTTTGCGTACTCTCATTTTCCCCCCCCCGGATCCCAGCATATTGCGATACCCGCCTACCTCGTCCCACCAAACTCTGGGGGGCCCCCCCTTTAAGGGGGGAGGTGTTTCTAATCAGTGGGGGAAAGGGCGTGGTATTACATGGGGGGGGACTTTTAAGTGGGGGGGGCGGGTTTTGTGGGGGGTGACGGGAAATTTTTAGTGGGAAATGTTCTTTTCCCATTTTTTCAAATTCAAAAAATTTGCTGTCGAAAAAATCCACGTTCCCCTTTGAGGATCTCCGATTGTGATTTTTACCGTTGCCCCCCTGCCCCTTTGGCGCCGGTCCCCGACCAGAGGAACCCGGCGCCTTAAGGTTTTTGGGACCTATCGGGGGGGCCCCCCCCTTGTTAGCTCATGCCAGGTGTGTTTTGGCTCAAGTTGTGTAAAGCCGGCGGGAGTCGGGGGGGAAAGCGTTTGAAGGAACAGAGTAAGGGGGACCAGAGGGCTTTGGGGTATTTCAAATTTGGGCGGGGGCTGTTTTGGGCACGTGGGGGGTCTGGGGGACCGTTTTGGGGGCCCCCCCGGGGGCACATTGTTCTGGGGGTTTTGATTGGGGCATAATGGAAAAAGGGGCTTAAAAGGGGGGAAAATTTCTGGGGTCTTGAAAGGGCATAAAGGGGAAGGGCAAGGGGGAAAAAGAGGGGTTGAGGGGGGAAAAAAGGAAAAAAAGGGGGGTAAGGGGGCCTAATTTGCGGGTTCCCCCTTTTAAAAATTTATGGATGGGGGAAAAGATGGGAAAACCCTTTAAAAGGGGGCCGTGACACAAAAGGAAGGGGCCGGTTTTTCCCCAAATTTTGAGGGGGCCGTGGGGGCCCCCAAAAGGGGGGGCCTGATGGGGGGCCCCAAATATGGGGGGAAAAAGGGGGGATCGGGGAAAACAACGTGTCCAAGGGGGGCTTGATGGAACAAAATCGGGGTATAAACAGGGCCCCCAAATTTTGGGGGGGGAAAGGGGGGCCAAATATGCAGGGGGCTTAGAGGATACAAGAATGGAGGCTGTGTGTTTGACAGAAAAACCGATGCAAAATGTGAACATAATTTTCCCCATCTTTATTTAAATTTTAAAATTTCCCCCAAAGCTTTTTTGCGGGACCTTAAAATCTATTTTTTACTTGCCCATTCATTAAAAAAAAATTTATTTTTTGGGGAAATTGAAAAAGAAAAGTGGCCCCAAGTGTTTTTTTAACCCCAAAAAAAAAACCGGCGTTAAAATCCACCCCCCCCCCCCCCCCAAATTAGAGGGGGGGGGGGGAACCTCCTGTTTTGGGGATTGGGGCCTGTGTTCAGCGCTGCAGTTTGTCTGGGTATGCTTTTCTTGGGCCCAGTACCCCCCTTTCTGACCTTTTTTCCGCAAGGGTGCTTTTGACGATTGGGGGGTTACCCCAAGGGTCATTAATTTTTTCATTCCCCACTTGTTCTGTGTTGACCCCTTTTTTTCGGTTACCTGGGGGGGGTTTTTTTTTTTTTTTAAAATTTTTTTTTTTCTAAAAATTTTTTTTGGGCCCAACGTCTCTTAATTTTTGGAAAAATCCTTTTAAATCATTGAAATTTTGGGAGGGGTTATCTCAAAAGGATAATTAGAAATATTTTCCATGAAGGGTTTTTTCTTGCGCAAAAGGGGGAATTCAAAATACAAAAAATTAGGACCCAATTTTCCCCGCGAAAATGCCCAAAGGGATAACTGGTCCGCCAGGTTTTTTTAACTTCATCCGGGATTTTCCCATAAGGACCCCCCAAAATTAGACCCAAAAGGTTCCTTTCTCACACCCGGGCCCTTCTTAATTCTGTGGTTCAAGATCCACATCCAATAAGGGCTTTTGGCCCGTGGACACGGCCCGGGGACCCTCGAATGCACTAGCCCCGTACCAACCCGACCCTTTTTCCTTTTAAACGCAACCAGGGCCCAAATGGCCCCCAAGGGTTTGTCCCCTTTTATCTTCAGTTTAGTTTTTTGGCTTAAAATTTTTTAAAGCTTATAACCCCTATCTTGGTTAGGTGCCTTTCCCTTTTTTTTTAAAATTCTGGGCCAACTCCGACAAAAACATAACACTTTTGCACACTTCCTCCTGTGTTGAAAATTTCTCTTCATTTTATTGACAGAACACCGCCCATTTCAGAAAAGGGTTATAACCCACCCTTTTAGGCCCCTTGGGCTTCCCAAAACACTTTTTGGAGGGCCCCTTAGGGGTTTTCCCCCCTTGAATGTCCCCCCTGTTCAGGCGGTCAAATCCCTGTGTTCCAAAAGAGAATCTCTGGGGCTAAGATCCTTTACATATCTGGGGGGACAAAAATTCCTCCTTTTTCCCCTTTTTGCTGCATTCAGACCCGTGTTCTGGCGCGCATTTTTTCTATGCTTTTGGGCAGACCCCTTTTTTTTAGCCCTGTTTCCCCAATGCCCGCAGACCCTTTATTTGGGGGGTACCCTAAGGGCATGAAGGGTATTGTTTTGTTTGGCTCCACTTTTTGGGACCCGTTTTGGGTTGGGTCTTGTTTTAAACCTTGGTTTTTCTTTCCCACCCCTCATGTTTGGCATGCTTTGGGCGTTTCCCTATGGTTTTAAAAAGGGCCTGTGTATCAATGAAAAAAAAAAATTTTTTAATTTTAAAAAAAATTTTTTTTTAAAAAAAAAAAAACCCCCCCCCCCAAGGACTTTTTTGTTCGACAAATGTTGTTCTAAAGAAGGCCTATAGCCCCAAAAGGGGGTGTATACCAAGGGGCCCCTTTTCCGGTACCCCTTTTTTTTGGCCAGGTCCCCTCCGTAGGGGGGTATAACCAGGACTAATTGTCGGTTCTGTCATGGACTCAAAAATGGAATTTTTGGTAATCAAAAAACCTAATTTTTTAACACTTTTTGACGGGCAACAATTTGTACAGAATGAAAGAAGGAAAAAGGGGGCAGATTCCCCTTTGAAATCCCCGGCCAGGTTTTCGGGCGGGCCCCCCCCGGGGGGCCGGCCCCAAAAAATTTTCCCGGATTCCCCCGAGCCAGGGAGAAAAGGGGAATCGAAAGAAAAAACATTCCCCACTGCCGGAACGGACATGATTTCTCCCCTTTTTGGGAGCAAATAGGATCCAAACAAGCAGCCCCAAAAGTTAGTAAAAGCCCCCCAGAAACAACAACCAATGAAACCCCCGGGTTCCCCCATGCGTCAATTCAAAGCAATCAGGATTTGAACAATTTTTTAAAATGAATTGGTAAAATTTTTAAAAATGTCCCTTTTGTCCCAAAAATGTGGCACAAAAAAATTTTTTAATTCCCCTTTACTGAAAATTTAAAATTTAAAAAAACCCCCTAAAAAAAACCCCCAATTTTTAAAGCTATATTTTGGCCCCTTAAAATCCATTGGTTTTTTTTACCAAAAAATTAGAAGGGGAAAACTTAGGCCTAAAATTTGGGAAAAAAAGTTTTTTTATTTTTTGGGGGTATTTTTTAAAAGAAAAATAAAGTATGGTTTTTTTAAAAAAAGGGGTTTTTTTTTTTTAAAAGCGCAAAAAAAAAAACGATTGGGGCCCCAAAACCACCAAGGAAACATTTTAAAAAGGAAATCAAATTTTTTTGGGGGGCCCCCGTCCCGCCCCGGGAATTGTCAGTTAAAGCGCCAGTGCCAAAGCAAAAATGCCGGTCTTGCCAAAAAAGGGCGGTTAAAAGGGTTTTTAACACGCCTCCCTTTTAACACCCCCTTTTTTCCTGACCCAACCCCATTTCGCCTCCCTTTTTTTTCCTGGGGTAACAAGGATTTACCCCAAAAAATTTTTACATTTTTTTCCCCCAAACAGGTTTATTTTTGGGTGTAATTTTAACCTCGCGGTTTTTACTTTGCCTATAAACAAAAAAAGGGAAAGTTTGAAAAAAAAAATTTTTTACTTTTAAAAAAAATTTCCCAATTTTTTTTTTAATTTAAAAAAATTTTTTCTGTTTAAAATACGTATTTTCCAAAAATTTTTTGGTAAAAAAATGAAAAGGTTTTGGTTTCGAAAGGGTTTAGGTTACAAAAGGTCTAAGGGGGAACAGGGGGGGTTGGGGGCGGGAGTAGAAAGGGGAATTCAGGGGGGCGGGGGGAGAGAATAAATATCCCAAAGCCCGAGGTTCCCGCCCTTTTTTAAGGTTAACAGAGGGCCAGGGGAAAAAGAACAGAAGAAGAAGTATCTTAGGCCCCCATTATTAAACCCAAACGCATGGGGGGTTTAACGAGTTAATTGTACCCCCATGGGAAGTTACAGGTTTTTATGGAAGTATCAAGGGGTGGGGGGGGGTTTTTCATGTAAATTTTATACAAAGTTTTTTTGGGGGGAAAGGACTTGGAAATTATCCAGAGGGCATGGGGCAAGGGGCTAAAAATTGGTACAGGGGTGAAGGGTTCCCCGAGGAGCTATGGAAGGAATTATCAGGGAGGCCCAATGGAAGGTTATCGGGGAGTTAGGGGGGAAAGGGACAAAGGTAGCAGGGGGCTGGAAGGGACAGGCATTGGGGGCAAGGCTATGGAAGGGGGGGTCCCCCAACTGGTCAGGCATAGTGGCAAAGGGAGATCCCATTATGCAAGACCCCCTTCAATAGTCAAGGAAAACGAAGGTGGCAAGGGGCACGCCAACCTCCCAGATCTCAATGGGGGTTAATATTTTATTTAAATTTTCAATTTAAGATAAAAAATGTTTTCTCAGCTGACCCATAAAAACCCTGGGTTTCCCCATTTTGAACTCTAAAACCACCCCCTTGCCCTGAAAAATTGGGGCCCCAAAATTTCCTTACCCCTCGGGGGCCTTTGCCCAATTTTCTTGCCAAACCCGCGGTCCCGGGCCCCCAAAAAGGTTGGGGCCAAGGTCTACAAAAATGGGGTAGATTTTTAACATTTTAATTTTTTTTTACAGAAGGGGGGGTTTTGGGTTTTTAGTGTGCGAACATTGGGCACATACGGCCTTTTACCCATTTTTGGGGCCCCTTTCCTTTATCAAAAGTTTCTGTGCTATAAAAATCATTGAACTGTTAAAATTACGGCAAAAAGGGGTTTTTAAAATGGGGGACCAGGGTAAAATTTTTCCCCAATGGTTTCAAAGGGGAATATGGGGGGGGGAAACCACGGTGTTTTTTACAAGGGCAAAACGCTCCTTTTGACGGAACTATTGTGTTTTACCAACAAAACCCCGTCCCCTCAATTACCCAAACCTCTTGGGGGCATCCGGGGGGGCCCCCGGGAAACGGTATACCGGCGGGCCGCGGGGCCTCCCCCCCGCCCCCCAGGCAAAACCAGCCCGTCATATGCGGGGGCCATATTCACCCATTTACATCCGGTAAATACAATTAAAATGCTTACAATTTTAAAAAAGCGCTTTAACTTAAATTACATTACATATTCGGGTAAAAGGAAAAGGCCCCTTTTTTTCCCGCTTTTTCCTTGCGCAGAAATTTTTTAATTGTAACCCAAAATTTTATTATTAATTTATTTTTAATTTATATATATATTAAATTTTTAAAAACACATTTCTTCAAACAACATTTTCCCTCCTGACCATGCATTAACCCTGCATCTCCATTGGCATCCTTCGTTTTATGAAAATTTCCATTTTTTTCAGCAACTTCAGGGAATAACCGGTTTCTCCACTCCAATACCCAACCCTTTTCCCCCTATGTTTTAGGGTAACCATTCTGGAACCCCCTTTCTGCCCTCCCCCAACCTTGATTTTGCCCGGGAAATTTTATATGTCCCTTGGACCCAAATCAAGGGCAGTCCCCTTTTTAATGGGATCTTTTGCCTACACCTTTAATTGGCGACACCCCGTCAACTTTGTGTGACCTGTTTCAAAAGTTCACTTGTCCTTATACCACCCTTTTTAAAGCTGCTTTCCCCCATGAAGTCTGAATACCTTTCATCTGTTTCCCCCTCTTCAAACCTTTAATTCCAAAACGGGCCATTTATATTGGGAATGAAAATTCCCCAAACTTTTTGGTCAAACCCGCCAAATGGATTTTTTAAAAAAAAAGATCTTTAACCCAACTTTCAGCTTTAATTTGAGGGGTTTTCATCCTTCGGTACTTAGAAAAGTCTATTTTTTGTGCCCACATTTTTGGGAAAAAGTTTAGGACAAAAAGGCTGCTTTTTCTTTTCCCAAAGGGTGTTTTTCCCCATTTCCCATTTAAAAAGGAAGATAAAAATAGGTTCATTTCAGGTGCTTTTGCATTTGGAATCGTTTCTTAACTTCTTGAGACCAAAAGCGCACTACAGTGCACAAGCCTCATTAGGGGGGAAAAAAAAAACAAAACCTTAAAATGAAAAAAATTTGTTGGCCAAATAAAATGTTTAACATCCTAAAAAAAAATCAATCTCGCAACAAAAAACCCAAAATTTTAAAACAATGTGGTGGATGGAATTTTTTCCCAAAACCCCTCCCTTTTCCGATAAAACATCTCCCGGGGGGTAGGGATGTTTCAAGTCAAAACCAATCAAAAAAGATTTCCCCAAAGGGAAAAGAGGGGGTTAAAAAGGAAACCCTTTTTTGGCCCCAAAAAAAAAGGGGTTGGTTGCCAACAAACTCAAAAAAGCCTTTTGTTTTAACCTTTTCAGAAACCATTTTAACTTGTACCAGATTGGAGGAAAAAGAAGGGGAAAGAAAAAATTTTAAAGGGGGCTATAGGCCATTTTCCCGGCCCGGAAACCGGACCGGCCGCGGGGGGGCCCAAAAAAAAAAAAAAAAAAAAAAAAAAAAACCAAAAAATTTAAAAAAAAAAAAAAATCAACTGCCTCTGGCAGAACACTTTTTAAAAAAAACTGAAGGCCCCCAAAACAAAAAACGAAGACCGTTGCATTTAATAAAAAGCAAAAAGGGGGAAAACCCAGCGTTTTGTCTTCGTCCAGACTTCATTCAGGGAAAGCAAATTTAAAAAGGAAAATTTGTGGTTATTTTTTTCTCCCAACTTTTTTTCCCCTTAAAAAGTACACTTCAAAATGGATCCTACCCCCTTTTTTGGAAAAGAAATTACCCCAAAATTAAAAAAAAATTTCATTTAAATATTTTTTTTAAAAAATCCAAAATTTTAAAAAAAAAATTAAATTTGCATATCCCAAAATTTAAAAACCAAAACACTTTTTACAAAACTTACCTAGAGATTTTGCCAGCACCTCTTTAAAAATAATAATCTTTAAATAAACCCAAATTGGGGTTTATCCACTTTTGATTTTTTTGTTTTTTTTTGTTTTAAAGCATTGTTTTAAAAATAAATAAATTGACCCCCATTACCAAAGGAAAACATTTCATTTAACAAAAATAACCTTGTTTGGACTTTCCAACGGGCCAAAACCTTTGTTCCCAAACCGTTTCCGCTGGAAAAGAACCGACAAGGGGGTTCAGGTCCTTGGGGGGGTTAAGGGGGGGGGGGTTTTCCCCCTTAAAGGGAGGGGAAAAAAACCGAAAGGTTTTATAATATTCCCCCCGTTAAAGGTTAGAAAAAACAAATTTTTGTTCCCCCTTTCTTTCCCCTTAAAAAAAGGGAAAAAGGAAAAAAAAAATTGTTAAAAACCAATATTTTTCTTTCCCTCCTTCAAAAACTAATCAAAATGGGCTTGATAGGAATGAGGCAAGGGTGCCCTTTCTTCCCCCTCCTTCACCCCCCCCCTCCCGATTTATTGCAAGAAATGGTTTCGGTAGCTCAATTGGTTGGGGAAAAAGGGGCACCACTCCAAAAAATGGTTTTTCCTAGGATAAATTTAAAGGGGGGGGAATCTGTGAAAAAAGGTGAAAAACAAAATTGGGCTGTGGGGGGGGGTAAAGGGGAAATTAAGGAGGCTATGGAAGGGGGGTATACAGAGGAGGCTATGGAAGGGGGGTATACAGAGGAGGCTATGGAAGGGGGGTATACAGAGGAGGCTATGGAAGGGGGGTATACAGAGGAGGCTATGGAAGGGGGGTATACAGAGGAGACTATGGAAGGGGGGTATACGGAGGTGACTATGGAAGGGGGTATACAGAGGAGCCTATGGAAGGGGGGTATACAGAGGAGCCTATGGAAGGGGGTATACAGAGGAGGCTATGGAAGGGGGTATACAGAGGAGGCTATGGAAGGGGGGTATACAGAGGAGGCTATTGAAGGGGGGTATACAGAGGAGGCTATGGAAGGGGGGTATACAGAGGAGGCTATGGAAAGGGGGTATACAGAGGAGGCTATGGAAGGGGGTATACAGAGGAGGCTATTGAAGGGGGGTATACAGAGGAGGCTATGGAAGGGGGGTATACAGAGGAGGCTATGGAAGGGGGGGTATACAGAGGAGGCTATGGAAGGGGGGTATACAGAGGAGGCTATGGAAGGGGGTTATACAGAGGAGGCTATGGAAGGGGGTTATACAGAGGAGGCTATGGAAGGGGGGTATACGGAGGTGACTATGGAAGGGGGGTATACGGAGGTGACTATGGAAGGGGGGTATACGGAAGTGCCTATGGAAGGGGGGTATACAGAGGAGGCTATGGAAGGGGGGTATACAGAGGAGGCTATGGAAGGGGGGTATACAGAGGAGGCTATGGAAGGGGGGTATACAGAGGAGGCTATGGAAGGGGGGTATACAGAGGAGGCCATGGAAGGGGGGTATACGGAGGTGACTATGGAGGGGGGGTATACAGAGGTTACTATGGAAGGGGGGTATACAGAGGTGACTATGGAAGGGGGGGTATACAGAGGTGACTATGGAAGAGGGGTATACAGAGGTGACTATGGAAGGGGGTATACAGAGGAGGTTATGGAAGGGGGGTTATATAGAAGTGGCTGTGGACGGGGGGGTACAGAAGTGGCTGTGGTCGGGGGGTACAGAGGTGGCTGTGGTCGGGGGGGTACAGAGGTGGCTGTGGTCGGGGGGTACAGAGGTGGCTGTGGACGGGGGGGTTCAGAGGTGGCTGTGGATAGGGGGGTTCAGAGGTGGCTGTGGACGGGGGGTATACAGAGGTGGCTATGGAAGGGGGTACAGAGGAGGCTATGGAAGGGGGGTTATACAGAAGTGGCTGTGGACAGGGGGGGTACAGAAGTGGCTGTGGATGGGGGGGGGGGGGGGTACAGAGGTGGCCATGGACAGGGGGGTACAGAGTGTGTGTACATTTTTTGGGATGATGGGGTGAAGAGCAAAATTGCATAGGGGGCCCCAGGAAAATGCTTGCCCAGGGTCCAAACAATTTTAAAGACAGCCCTGGGCGGGTTGTTAGCAGGCATAAGAGTAACAATACTGTGTGTGTGTGTGTGTGTGTGTGGGGGGGGGGGGGGGGGGGGTCATGTAAAGGTTTGCCATCTTCGCCCTGGGCACCAAATGGCCTTGTCCCAGCACTGCCCAGAAGTAAGTAAAGATCACTGGAGTAGTGGTGTCTACTTCAGTGCTTTCTATCTTCCAGGGGCATCAGCCAGGTATGGTATATACGTAGTTACAATGGTCTAAGCTGGTCCAATATAACTATGTATAAAATATGAATTCCTCTTTGACTTTTGACAGATATCAGATGAAAATGAAGGAAATACTTTATAAAGTGGCAATTCTGATAAATACATTTTTACTTTTATGCTTGCAGTGTTCAGATTTTTTTATTTATTTTTTTGGATTATCACTTTGGTAACAATACTGATGAAGGCAGACTGGTACAAGATGAATTCTAGTTAGTTGCGTCAGGATTCTGCACCTACAAATCCTGACGAACAGCCAAGAGTGTCTTGGAATATGTGTACAGGCCTATATATAACCCATTTTTTTTTTCATCTGAATATGGTTATAAACACAGTTAACACATGTGAACATCTGTTCCACACCTGCTAAACTCATTCATCAAACACATATCCTACTCTGTCAAATTTAAAATATATGAAAATATGTCCATTAGTTAACCTTTTAGATCAATTGTTTGCATGTTCGGCAGTATAGAATCATCATCTTCAGTATTTAACAATGCAGTTTAACATTTGTGATACTTTGTGTATCTTACAGGGGGTGGTTCGAGTGCCTGCTCCATGCCAGTATGCCCATAAACTCACCTCCCTGGTCGGGCAAAGTATTCATCGGGAGCCAAGTATGGAGCTTTCTAATACTCTGTTTTACCTGTGAGCTCTCAACCGATGATTTTCCATACTAACAGCTTTTTGCATACTTTTTGGTGTCAGTTTAATTGTTATTGTTGTATGGTGTCACCTTTAGAAATCCTTGCTGATTTATACTACAGCTTTTATTGAAAATATATCTAGCAGTCATTGTGAAGAGAGCTAGATCGTTTCACTAAATGACAGGTTTTAGCTTTATCTCTGTATTTTTCTTTTGGGTAGAACTAAGAATTGTTTCTGAAAATGTTTTTATAGTACAATTTTACTAGTTTAATAAAAGTTTACTGTTTACACTTTCAGTCTGTTGGGAACTGTGTTTAAAAGTTTAGATCAGGGGTAATGAATTAAAATTCACAGAGGTCCGGTCAGCAAAACTAGCAGAAATCCGAAACATCATGTCGCTACTAGGGGCGCCTTTTCGCATGTGCTAAACCGCATGTTGCTGCGGCACTATTTTGGAAAAAAAAGATCAAAGACGTCTTTCTCCGTGTTTCTTGCGGTAGTGCAGCCCATGAAAATGCACCTAATGTACAGATCTGAACCCATTCTTACATTCTGATTCAGATTCTGTGTGCACCAGGTTTAGTAAATCCCCCCCAATGTGTCTGAGTAGAAGGTCTGTACACATTTGGCCTTTGGAAATCCTAACCAAAGTAAAGAGCTCCAAAACATAAAATGACATTTAGATTCTGGCTATGTCTCTCCCAAGCAGGAATAAATGATATATCAAAGTGGCTTCAAGGAAATCACAGTCCATAGGAAAGACGTGACAGACATGATGAAAGGAGATGGCAGTGATGTATTGTTCAGCTCTAGACACATGAAAATACCTGTGCTCACTAACATTCCACTCAAGTATCTAATATCAGTACTCCAACTACACTTAGGGGGTTATTTACGAAAGGCAAATCCACGTAAGGTGCAATTGGAAGTGCAGTCACTGTAGATCCAAGGGGGACATGCAAGGAAAATAGAAAACAGCATTTTAGCTTGCATATGATTGGATGATAAAATCAGCAGAGCTTCCCCTCATTTCAGATCTTCCCCTCAGATTTACAGCGACTGCACTTCCAAGTGCACTTTAAGTGCAATTTCAAGTGCACTTTGCATTTGTAGTGCAAACTGGATTTGCCTTTTGTAAATAACCCCCATTATTTGTAATAATTCCGTACTTAAGGGGTTCTTTGTAAGTAGTAACAAACTTGCAATTACCTTTAGGATGATGTCTAGGCATTACACAAACGCACCTCAGAACCCATCTCTCTAGAGCAGGCATATACGAGCGTTTTTCGGGTGCTGGCAGTGTGAAAGGGCTCTTAAAGCACTTGGGTTTTCACATTGGAATTGCAGATGAGGCTTCTTATATATCCATCTGTGGCCCCCAAGCTCGAGCGCGTTATGTTTTGTTTGCTGTGAATATATCTATCTTCTTTAGCTGAACAAATCCCTGAGCGCCATGCTCATTGTTAGGCCCCATGCACACGAGACGCAGATGCAAACTCTGCTGAACGCGTGTTTTAAAAAGCAGAAACCTGCGTTTAAAAACGCGCGTTTTGCTGTGTTTTAATGCCGCGTTTAGACGCGCTTAGACGCGTTTGCGTCTATAAGCATTTGTAAAGATAACATCATATAGACCCTCCCCAAGCTCAGAAAGCATGTATTATTAACTATTTCTGCCATTTTGATCAGAGTGAGCAGCAGCAGCAGAGAGAGCCGTTGTACACTTGTATTTGCCTCTCTTTCTGTGTTTTTTTTTTTTTTTTTTTTTAAATGGATCCCATATTGAATATATGTCAGGAAATGCTCCTGATGTTGCTCTTGATGCGGCAGCAATGTCGTCGCAAATTTGCATGAGAGGTCCAGAATCAGAGCTTGTCGATATTGGACCCATCCGTTGATGGCACAGCGAATGTCCGTTGGATATTTCACAAACATGTATGCATTAGTGAGTATATATGCTCTATGAACTATCTAAACTAATTACGACATTTTAAACCAATTTTTTTAGTATTTTTTATGGTTTACCATCATATTTCTGAGTTTTCTGGTCCAAAAAATTGGGTTCCTTTAAAAAGGCTTATAAACGCAAACGCGGCTAAACGCAGGTGCCTGCGTTTAGCCGCGTTTAGCCGCGTTTAGCTGCGTTTTGCGTCTGAAACGCGGAAAAGCAAAGTGTCTGAACGCATTTTTTTGCTTCTGGAAAAACGAGGTTAAACGCAACTGCATAAAATCGGGAAAAAACTAGACTGTGTACATGGACACATAGGATAACATTGCATGCGTTCAGGTGCAGTTGAAAAAAGTGTCCAACTGCCTCTGAAGGCGCGTTTAACTGCGTCTCGTGTGCATGAGGCCTTAGGATGAGCCGGGGCGTGTTGCTGGGGCGTGTTCAGGAGTCGATGTGTCAGAGCCGCTATGAAGCTGACAGCGTGCAGAGCCAATCACAGGCACTGTGACTATTCTCGATCTCTGCATCTGCGGACTGCAGAGATCAGGGAAATGTCACAGTGCCTGTGATTGGTGGTGCCGCTGCGCGCTGTCAGCTTCCTTCGGGCTCGGGCACATGGACATAGACTTCTTTTACTTTGTTCCTGTAGTGAGAACGTTTTTTCTTTTCATTACTGTGACATCACAACCTGGCAGGAGCAGTTGCTGTAAAGGAACAAGTGCAAAGTAGGGGACACAGGTCTCCCCTCAGAAGTGTGGAATGGCAAAAAAAAAGGCTTTCAAAGGCTGCACCACTAAAACAGAGTAGGCTTAAAACATTAAGGGCTTGTTTACACCTGAGTCATTCTGTGAAAAGCGATTAGTGGTGGATCACTTTTCAAAAAATGGTGCAGGTACAATTGACAGGCATTCAGTAGGTGATATCGCTACCTCCTGCAAGCCATTGGTGTTTTTTGACCCAAACTGCTTTTCTCAATAGGAAAACAACATCACAACAATGGGTCTAATGTTTTGGTTTACAGTTGCAGTGCAGCCCCATTCACATTCAGCAGTGGTACTGCCACGGCACGTGTGCGCCCATTATGGGCTGCCTTTGCAGCTTAAAGTGGATGTAAATCCGATTCGTGAAATTAGAGCTGGGCACATATATCTGCAGTGTTTTCTTATCTCTATTAAAAGCACTAAGTCCTGTAGCTTTCTCCTGCTCCGTTTTTCTGTTATCAGCATGATAACTTCTGAAAAGTCCTCTGACACATGAGATAAAACCAGCCTGAAATTTGTGTCAGGGTGGGTGCTATAAAAAGATTAGCAGAAAACTGCTCTACTCACAGGACAGCTCTGAAAGCCTCTGCCTATCTGGAGAGGGGTGTGTGCTTTTCCTCCAATCAGCTGTCCCCCAGTGTAATCCAAAACTACACTGTACTGCAGAATGATGAAGTGAAAGTTCTAACACGATGGGGGTTATTTACAAAAGGCAAATCCACTTTGCACTGCAAATGCACTTGAAAGTGCACTTGGAAGTGCAGTCGCTCTAAATCTAAGATAGATCTGAAATGAGTGGAAGCTCTGCTGATTTTATCATCCAATCATATGCAAGCTAAAATGCCAAGTGCACTTTCAGTGCAAAGTGGATTTTCCTTTAGTAAATAACCCCCGATGTGCACTTTCTAAACAGTATATAAAGCTTTAGACAGCAAATATACATGTAAAACCTATGTAGGGAGATTTCTTTTATCTCTGTGTATCATCGGAGGCTGTTCACTTCACTGGGTATATGTGAGGGTTTACATCCACTTTAAGGAGGAGACCTTAAGGGGCAGTAAAAAACTTCCCAAACAAAATGTAAAATAAGCCTTAAGGCCGGTACACACGATCGGACTTTTTGACAACCAACATGCAAATTAGCTGGTTTGGACCAACATCCGACCGTGTGTACGCTCCATTGGACCAACTTTTTCCAGGTTTCATCTGACTTTTGTTGGCTGTGCGAACGGACCAACTTTCTGCCAACAAAAGTCCGATGGACCAAAGTCCGACTGTGTGTACACAAAACCAACGGACTTTTGTCCAAAGTACAAACACGCATGCTCAGAACCAATGCAAAATATCAGACAACAATATAGAAGTTGACCAAAGGTAGCGCTGGAGTATTCGAACGTCCTCTTTTGAAGTGTCGTCAGTACGTTTAAACGTCACTACGTTCATGTTTGTTGCCTAAAAAGTCCGACCGTGTGTATGCAATACTAACTTGGGGCCAACGCCCTTTGGACAAAAATCCACAGGAAAGTTGGTCCACGGTCCGGTCGTGTGTATGAGGCTTTAGAGACATGACAAGGGGATCGTTAACCAGTTCTTGACCGCACTAGAGCGGAAAGAAGGCAAAAGCACGGTCATTCAGTTCTGGGAGGGTGTCCATGGACATTCTCCCAGAGCCACGCCCCCTGCAGAGCGCATACGGCGCTGTGTCCTTTGGAGCTGATCACAGATTGGGGTAAAGGGCCAATCACAGGTGATAATATGTAAACAAGCTTTCTGGTTAACTGTTACCACCAAGAAATCAAATATAAATGTAATAAGCGTAATTGTTGTGTTAAATTAATCAAAAATTACTTTTGAACTTTTCCTATGCCGTACCTGTGCAATTATATACCATCAGCCTATTCATATATCAAAGATAATAATTGACCACCGTGTGCATCTTAACAAACAATAATCATTAAACATTAATCATTAACGTGCTGCTCCGTGCAAAATAAATAAATAAAAAAAAAAAAAAAAAAATTCTCTCTTTCTATAAATGTCCACAGTGAGTGATCACTTCTGTGTTGATCTATTTCTGTTATGTTGAAAAGTACTCCATTAATCATTAAAGTGCTGCTCCTTGAAAAATAAAATAATTTTACTCTATTACACTGAATGTCCACAGTGAGTGATCACTTCTGCTGAAAAGTGCTTCCTCATCCACCAAGCAAAAGATATATGTGACTTCACCACCACCTGCTGCAATGGCCACTCACCACAAATCTCAAAAGTTTGCGCCTCTGGTTCATTTGGGATAACCAATCCACTTATGGGCTTCACCACCAATCTCTCCAGGTAATGTAAATAGACCTTACTCCGGTGTTATCTCATGGGGATATATAAATAACCATCATGGTGCAATATATCAAAAATGTATTAAAAATAAAGGTTTAAAAATCACACAAAACACTCACATTTTTGGGTGCCTGCAAGCCGGCACTAAGCTTATCCAGCCTTGTATGTATGAGGGGGTTCAGGTGCGCACCCTGGTCTGTATACCACCCTCCGTGTAGCGGCGTGCGTTCCACGCCTCGTTGCCGGACCAGAAGTGACGAGCAAATTTTCTCTACACGTTTCGCCGTATTTGTGCCATCAGGAAGCTGCTGGCTGTTTGTACTTTGCCCCTTATATACCTTACATCCATTATTAGATTATTAAGTTAATTGTACCCTCCCATTGTGATGAGATTTGTGGTGAGTGGCCATTGCAGCAGGTGGTGGTGAAGTCACATATTTTTTGCTTGGTGGATGAGGAAGCACTTTTCAGCAGAAGTGATCACTCACTGTGGACATTCAGTGTAATAGAGTAACATCATTTTAATTTTATTTTTCAAGGAGCAGCACTTTAATGATTAATGGAGTACTTTTCAACATAACAGAAATAGATCAACACAGAAGTGATCACTCACTGTGGACATTTATAGAAAGAGAGAAAAAATGTTTTTATTTTTATTTTATTTATTTATTTTGCACGGAGCAGCACGTTAATGATTAGTGTTTAATGATTATTGTTTGTTAACCACTTCAGCCCCGGACCAATTGGCAGCCAAAGGACCAGGCCCTTTTTGCGATTCGGCACTGCGTCGATTTAACTGACAATTGCGCGGTCGTGCGACGTGGCTCCAAAACAAAATTGAAGTCCTTTTTTCCCCACAGATAGAGCTTTCTTTTGGTGGTATTTGATCACCTCTGCGGTTTTTATCTTTTGCGCTATAAACAAAAAAAGAGCGACAATTTTGAAAAAAAAAAAAAAGCAATATTTTTTACTTTTTGCTATAATAAATATCCCCCAAAAATGTATAAAAAAACAATTTTTTTCCTCTGTTTAGGCCGATATGTATTCTTCTACATATTTTTGGTAAAAAAAATCACAATAAGCGTATATATTGATTGGTTTGCGTAAAAAAGTTATAGCGTCTACAAAATAGGGGATAGTTTTATGGCATTTTTATTATAATTTTTTTTTTTTTATTACTAATGGCGGCGATCTGCGATTTTTATCGTGACTGCGACATTATGGCGGACACGTCGGACACTTTTGACACTATTTTGGGACCATTGCCATTTATACAGCGATTAGTGCTATAAAAATGCACCGATTACTGTATAAATGACACTGGCAGGAAGGGGTTAAACACTAGGGGACGATCAAGGGGTTAAGTGTGTCCTGGGGAGTGATTCTAACTGTGAGGGGGATGGGCTACCACTGACATGACAGCGATCACTGCTCCCGATGACAGGGAGCAGTAGATCTCTGTCATGTCACTAGGCAGAACAGGGGCAAATGCTTGTTTACATAGGCCTCTCCCCGTTCTTCCACTCCGTGATGTGATCGTAGGCACCCGGCAGACATTGAGTCCGCAGGACCCATGGTTTCGGAGCATTATGGTGGACACATCGGACACTTTTGACACTATTTTGGGACCATTGTCATTTATACAGCGACCAGTGCTATAAAAATGCACTGATTACTGTGTAAATGACACTGGCAGGGAAAGGGTTAAACACTAGGGGCGATCAAGGGGTTAAGTGTGTCCTAGGGAGTGAGTCTAACTGTGAGGGGGATGGGCTACCATTGACATGACTGCGATCCCTGCTGCTGATGACAGGGAGCAGTATATTCCTGTCATGTCACTAGGTAGAACGGGGAAATGCCTTGTTTACATAGGCATCTCCCCGTTCTTCCGCTCCGTGATCGCGGGCACCCGGCAGACATCGAGTCCGCGGGACCCATGGTCACGGAGCATTATGGTGGACACATCGGACACTTTTGACACTATTTTGGGACCATTGTCATTTATACAGCGATCAGTGCTATAAAAATGCACTGATTACTGTTTAAATGACACTGGCAGGGAAAGGGTTAAACACTAGGGGGTGATCAAGGGGTTAAGTGTGTTCTAGGGAGTGATTAACTGTGAGGGGGGATGGGCTACCACAGACATGACAGCGATCACTGCTCCCTATGACAGGGAGCAATGGATCTCTGTCATGTCACTAGGCAGAACAGGGGGAAATGCCTTGTTTACATAGGCATCTCCCCGTTCATCTGTTCCGTGACGTGATCGGGGGCACCCAGCGGACATCGAGTCTGCGGGACCCGTTATCACAGAGCACACGGCAGGCGCGCGCATGCACACAATGCCGCATCTTAAAGGGGACGTATTTGCCCAGCTGTGCCGTTGTGCTGATGTATATGATCGTGCGCTGGTCGGCATGTGGTTAAATACCACCAAAAGAAAGCTTGATTTGTGTAAAAAAGAATGATAACAATTTCATGTACAGTGTTGTATGACCGCACAAATGTCATTCAAATTGTGACAGCGCTGAAAACTGGCCTGGGCAGGAAGGGGGTGAAAGTGCCCTGTACTGAAGTGGTTAAAGTGAACTTGTGACTTTGGCCTGCGTAGGCAAGTGCAACTAAAGGTAAGCCATACCACAGCGTTGAATTTCCATTGTTGGCGTGAGGAAGCACACTTCAAATACACAGACATATGAGATTTCCTGCTGCAGCCTGTAGAATGCTCACATAGCAATAATAAGAGCCACTTGTTGCCTCGGGGCTTCGACACACTGAGACCAAGTGCATGTCCTTAAAGGAGGAGGTCACAATAGCTTTACTGGTAAGTGTGAGGAAGGTGGGTTTTTACTCCCAGCAGACAATCAACAAATATCTTAGTGGAAATAACAGTAAAATAACAAGGTTTTTCAACTTGTCCAATCACTTTATCCCCTGTAAAAAAAATTATGTATAGGACTATCTGAAATTCCCTAAATACATTTGTTGATGGAGACACGGCACGCGGTTGCAGGGCAGTCAAATGTGTTGATGGTTGAATTTTTGCAGACATGTGTACAGCCCTAAGCAGCTGTATGTCCTTGTTTAAGTTGGAGGTTGAGGGGGGTAAAACCCCAATTCAGTTGCCTGCTTTTACCGCCCTATGACTGCCACCGTGAACAAGCCCTTAAAGCCCAATTGATTTTTTTAGTTAAAATCAGCTAAATAACATTCCAGGAGCATCAAACAAAATGTGTGCAAAGTTTTTTGCTAGAGTCACACAGCTGCACGGCAGTGGCCAGGGGGTGCCGCCAGCAAAATCCAGTAGATTTTTGCCAACTGTTGTAAATGCTGCCTGCCTACGCTCTGGACCATTGCTGTTACACTGATGGCAGCTCTCGGATTTGTACAAATTAATGACCATCACCTATGCTGCTGGCCTGTAGCTGTTCATCTCAGTGGTTAAATGCGAATAGAGCCTCTGACCGACCCAGGATGCAGACTGTGTGTGCCTAAGGTCTGGCATTTCTGCAAAGTTCTGGCCACATCTAATTGACCAGTTTCTATGCATCCATATGGTTAAGAGCCTCTGACAGCAGCAAACTGCACTCATGTGGCCATGTGAATGCAGCCTAAAGCCTCGTACACACGATTAGATTTTCCGCAGACAAAACCTTGGACTTTTGTCCAAAGGGCGTTGGCCAGGAACTTGTCTTGCATACAAACGGCAAGGAATTGTTGGCCAACAAACACGAACGTAGTTACATACTTTGTGTTTTTTTCAGCTCTTTAGCGCCACCCTTTTTGCTCCTTCTGCTAATTTCATGTTAGTAGACGTTTGGTGAGTGTTGGTTTGCCCTTTTCATTTTGCGCTTTTCAGTTCGTTTCTGAATGGCCGTTCGTCAACCAGCCATGTTGCGGAATTGGAGGAGATAGCGTGTTATTTATTATTGGCCTTGGAGTTATTGCTTTGACCAAAGTCCAGTCCAGGAACAGGAGGAGGAGAATTTCTAGGATCAAAAATTGGTTGCTTTATTAATCGTGACCAATTATGTCATATGCCTTTGCTGCGGGAGCTCCAGGAGAATAATCCAGATGATTTTCGGATTAATCTCCGGATGATGGACCCCTGCTTTCACCAACTTTTGGCATTGCTGACCCCCTATATTAAGAAGCAGGACACATGCATGAGGCTTTTATTTTATTTTTTGGTTGAATAATGATTTGATTTGGTATTTTTTTTCTATATTTTTGGATGCATAGAATGCACTTTTTAGTTAAGTTCTATTGGCAGATATCATGTCTAATTGTTTTTTTTTTTTTTTTTTAATGCACAGTAAAAACATTGTGTAGAATAATACTTGGCTGTGTGGATGTGTTTTACTTCAAATGACAGTTTGGGAGTCGGCAGTTACATTTAAAAAATACAATGTAAAATTAACAAGGATCACCAACATAGTTGTATCTTTGATCATAAAAACTACAGGATAATGGTGTTGTGGCACCAAAAAAAATACAAAATAACAAGCATAATAATATTATTCTTGATATCACTAGAAAAAAAAGCCTTTGAAAATTTGTTTACAATAACTCCATCAGTATCACCAGCAAAGCAGCTTCATTATTATCCCATTAAAGAAGACAATTGTTTCCATATTTCAGAATTTGCCACGTCACAAATGTTAATTCTCCATTACAAATGCTAGTTTACAAGACCGACCGCTTCTGGCTCGTTCTTGCTTCCAAGCATGCGTGTTTGTACTTTGGACTTTTGTCCGACAGACTTGTGTACACATGCCCGGAAAATCCGACAACAGACATTTGTTCACGGAAAATTTTAAAGCCTGCCATCCAACATTTATCCACGGAAAATCCGACAACAATTGTCCGATGGAGCGTACACACGGTCAGATTTTCCGCCAACATCCTGTCATTACACAATTCCCATCAGAAAATGCGATCATGTGTACGAGGCTTTAGGCCTGCTTCACACCTATGTATTTTTAGTACTTTTTGCAGATTTGCACTACAGTCCATTTAACCACTTCAATACAGGGCACTTAAACACCTTCCTGCCCAGACCAATTATCAGCTTTCAGCGCTGTCACACTTTGAATGACAATTGTGCGGTCATGCTACACTGTACCCAAATTACATTTTTATCATTTTTTTCTTTTGGTGGTATTTGATCACCTCTGCGGTTTTTATTTTTTGCTAAACAAATAAAAAAACACCGAAAATTTAGAAAAAAAATATGTTTTTTTTTTGTTTGTTTCAAACCTTTGTAAATAAATAAGTTTTCTCCTTCACTGATGGGCATTGATGGGGCTGCACTTATGGGCACTGATAAGGTGGCACTGATGGGCACTGATGAGGTGGCATTGATGGACAATGATATGTGGCACTGATAGGCGGCACTGATGGGCGACACGGATGGGCACTGATAGGTGGCACAAATTGGCACTGATAGCTGGCACGGAGATTGGCATGGATAGGCGGCACGAATGGGCATGGATAGGCGGCACAGATGGGCATGGATAGGCGGCACAGATAGGCATGGATGGGCACTGATAGGTGGCATGGATGGGCACTGATAGGTGGCACGGATGGGCACTGATAGGTGGCACGGATAGGCAGTGATAGGTGGCACGGATAGGCACTGATAGTCAGCATTGTTTTGAAATGATGGATGCCAATCAGTGCCAAACAATAATGCATGCCAATCAGTGATGCCCATTGTGGGCACTGATTTTCATCCATTGTGGGCACTGATTGGCATCCATTGTGGGCACTGTGTCATCCCTGGTGGTCTAGGGTGGCATACCTTGTGCTGGGCATCCCTGGTGGTCTGGTGGCGTCCCTGGTGGTCCAGTGTGGGCATCCTCGGGGGGCTGCGCTGATAATCGATCAGCACAGACCCCCCCTGTCAGAGAAGCAGCCGATCGGCTCTCCTCTACTCGCGTCTGACAGACGCGAGTGAGGAAAAGCCGATCACCGGCTCTTCCTATTTACACTGTGATCAGCCGTGATTGGACATGGCTGATCACGTGGTAAAGAGTCTCCATCGGAGACTTTACCAAGATCGTAGTTGCGGGGTGTCAGACTGACACCCCGCAACAACGATCGCCGCAATGCGTGCCACCGTGGGCGCGCATCGGCTCAAAATCCTGAGGACGTCATATGACGTCCGGTCAGGATTTTACAACCACTTTGCCGCCGTCTTTTCACAATGGGCGGGCGGCAAGTGGTTAACAAGTTTTCTATAGAACACGTTCTGTAGTTTAAATATGCAAAAAGCACAAAAAATGCATAGGTGTGAATCAAGCCTAACACCATTTTCTTTAGGCTGGATTCACACCTATGCATTTTTAGTGCTTTTTGCAGATTTGCACTACAGTCCATTTAATATGGTTTACTATGGAACACGTTCTGTAGTGCAAATCTGCAAAATGCAAAACACTAAAAATGCATAGGTGTGAATCAAGCCTTAGAAAGCAGCCACAGCTTAACCACTAGACATCCGGCCATAGCCGAATGGCGGCTTCGGCGCGGATGTCAATTCCCGGGAGGACGTCTTATGACGTCCTCCCCTTTCCTCGCTCCCTGTGCACGCTCACGAGCGCGCAGCAGGGAAATTCTGTGTTGGCTGTGTCCCTTGGACACAGCCAATCACAGATCGCTGTAAACGGCCAATCACAGCGGCCGTTTACAGCGCGATCGGCGTGTCCAATGGGAGATGATCTCATATGTAAACATATGAGATCATCTCTAAGCGCCGCTCTCCCTCCTCACACAGAGACAGCGTGTGAGGAGGGAGAGATGAACGGCTACAGCGCCGTAAGTAGAAAAAAATAATAATAATAAAATAAATAAAGTGCCATCTGCCCCCACTGCCATCTGTCCCCACTGCCATCTGTCCCCAGTGCCATCTGTCAGTGCCACCTGTCGCCAGTGCCATGTATAAGTGCCATCTGTCATCAGTGCCACATAGTGCCATCTGTCATCAGTGCCATATCAGTGTCACGTGTCATCAGTGCCATCTGTCATCAGTGCTACCTGTCAGTGTCACGTGCCATCTGTTATCAGTGTCACCTGTCATCAATGCCACGTATCGGTGCCATCTGTCATCAGTGTCACAAGAAATGAGATAGGTCACCAGTACATCAGGTGTGATACATTTTGTATGATTCGTACCACGGTTTGTGGACTCTCTAACTTTCACAAAGACCAAATAATATCCACTAATTTGGGTTATTTTTACTAAAGATATGTGGCAGTATAAATTGTGGCCCAAAATTTATGAAGAAAAATTAATTATTTCCTAAATTTTATCACAGAAACAAAGAAAAATTTTTTTTTTTTCAAAATTTTCGGTTTTTTTCATTTATAGCGCAAAAACAAAAAACCCCAGAGGTGATCAAATACCACCAAAAGAAAGCTCTATTTGTGGGAAAAAAAGGACAAAAAATGAATTTCGGTACAGTGTTGCATGACTGAGTAATTGTCATTCAAAGTGTGAGAGCACCGAAAGCTGAAAATTGGTCTGGATAGGAGGGGGGTTTAAGTGCCCGGTAAGCAAGTGGTTAAAGAGGAGGTCCAGCTGAAATTAAAAAATTTAAAGTCAGCAGCTAAAAACACTGTAGCTGCTGACTTTTAATAAGCACTTTCCTGTCCTGGGTGCCCGCGATGTCGTCCACCCACGGCCGATCCGTCCATCGCATCGGGTCTGGCCCCGCCATTACGGCTTCACTGCCCATTTCCTACTACGCATGCGCGAGAGGCCGCCGCGCTTTGTGAATGGCCGGCTGTGTTCCAGAACACACCGCGCCACCTTCCCCAGAAGACAACGCAAGGAGGAGAAGACTGAAGATCACTGCGGTGTAGGAAGTGGCAGATTAGGACGATCTGCCTAGCAACAGGCATTTCAGGTAAGTGAAAAACATTTATTTTTTCTATTTTTTATTTTTAGGAGCATTTTTATGCTATTTCGTTTTTTATGGGTGGCCCTCCACTTTAAGTAGAAATGCCTTTTCCCTTACCAGCATGCCCTAGAGGAGGACCATTGTTCTCTGTGTGAAAGCAGTGTTTTTTCTGCAGAGGTTCCTGAGAAACTGAAAAAACTTCAAGTAAAATATCATTGCAGTTCTGTAAATTTCAGGATACGTGACACATGATCACGGTTACATCTGGTCTACTAATTTGAACATATAAAGCACGTCTTAACAAAATAACAATTTATGTAGTGCATCTCTACAACACATGTCCCCATGTTTCGTCTCTTTAAAAACACTTGAATTGCAGAACAATAAGGCCTCTTTCACACTGAGGCGTTTTTCAGGCGCTACAGCGCTAAAAATAGCGCCTGTACAGTGCCTTAAAAAATCCGGCCCCTTTTACTCACACTGGAGCGGTGCGCTAGCAGGACGGTCAAAAAAGTCCTGTTGCAGCCTCTTTGGAGCGGTGAAGGAGCTGTGTATTCACCGCTCCTACCCATTGAAATCAATGGGACAGCGGGCGGTTTTAACCCTTTTTTGGCCGCTAGCGGGGGTTAAAACCGCTAAAACAACGGTAAAGCAGCGCTAAATATAGCACTGCTTTACCGCTGATGCCGCTCCCGCCCCAGTGTGAAAGGGGTCTAAGGGTGACCCTGCCATAAATCCAATTACAGTCTAACTTTGTGTAGTGAGCTGACAACACTGCCTCATTTTCACTGAAATGCTGAGTTCTCCCCTGGTGGTCTACAGTACACCTCCTCCTCTCCTCTTCTCTATAACATAAGGGGGATTTGTGCTCTAGTCCAGTTGGGAGAACTCAAGCAGGGCTGACAATAACGCTTTGGATTTCAAAGCAGAAGAGGCAGCATATACAGTATGTAATACATTACCCATATTGTATCCCTTTAAACACTGCAAGTACAGAAAAGCAACTGTTGATGTGCCAGAAATATTTATTGCTCCTGCCTTCCTTTTAAAAATGACATATTTTTGGCTCTGAATTCCAAAGCACACGAAGGTAGATTCATAAGGGGCGACTAGGACACCCTTTAGAATTCCATTATGCCGCTACACAACAAATGTCAGTGATGGTGACCGTTTCATGGGCCTGTTGGAAACAGGTACAAGACTGGGGCAAGCAACACGTGCCGAGGAGTACTGAGACTGGAGTGTCATGTCTCACAGTTTTGGAGCTGGGGTGTTAAGTCTGATGGGGATTCCGGGGCATATTATATTTGCTTTCCTTGTGATTGGCACGCTGAAAGGCTGAGCCAGCTGCTGATCAGGCATCTGGGTGGATCCTGACATTATTGTTGGGATGGTTTCAGAGCCTGGAGCAGCTCTGTGTCATTAGCCAAAAGTGGGCTTTATGCAAAAGAAACAAAGTTGCAAGAGCGCAGGATTAGTGAAACGTTGAAACATTTTATTTATAAACAATATCCACACTTGCATATAAAAACAAAAATGTGCAGTTTCCAAAAAAGAGGGAGATGGTATCTGTAGACCAAGATGGTAGCCACTAAACAAGCAGAGCGTACCTCATCCTGCCTGGGCCCTCCAATCACACGGGAGAGCCAGGGGACGGGGGATCCTCTTCTGCCACCTGTTAGCCCCTGTACACACGGTTGGAAATTCCGACGGAAAATGTCCGATCGGACCATGTTGTCGGAAAATCCGCCTATGTGTGGGCTCCATCTGACTTTTTCCGTCGGAATTTCCGACGGAAAACATTTGGGATCCTGCTCTCAAATTTTCCGGCAACAAAATCCGATCTGACTTTTTCTGATCGTGTGTAGAGAATTTCGACAGACAAAGTGCCACGCATGCTCAGATCAAATTACGAGACCAAAGCTATTGGCTACTAGCCTCTACGTAGTTCCGTCGTACGCAACGAACGTCACCACGTTCAGAATGATCGGATTTTCCGACAACTTTGTCCGACCGTGTGTATGCAACACCAGTGTCGGACAAAATCCGGATGGATTTTGTGGTCGGAATTTCCGACCGTGTGTATGGTGGCTTAAAGTGATCTAGTGGCTGTATAGCTCCTCATACCTGATCGTGAGCGCTACAAAATGACACTGGGAATACGGTTGTAACCTTAAAGGGGTAACAAACATGTTATACTTACCTCCACTGTGCAGTTCATTTTGCACAGAGTGGCCCGAACCTCCTCTTCTGGGGTCCCACGGTGGCGCTGGTGGCTCCTCCCTGCATCAAGTGTCCTCGTTGGAGAAGCGCTCTCCTTGGTGGACATCCGCACGGGCGCGCTCCCGAGTCCCGCATCTGTGTCCATTTACACAGAATGCAGGTATTGGCCCCGGCACGGCGTCATTGGATTTGATTGACAGCTGCGGGAGCCAATGGCTGCACTGCTATCAATCTATCCAATCGGGACAGGAGACACCAGCTACAGATGATGTGCTCGTTCCCGGACAGAGGATGACAGCGGCCAGCACTAAAAAAGGTTTTTAACAATAGAATGCATTAGGGTGACGTCAGAGGCTGGCGGAAGTGATTCGCAAAAGATACACACAGTGAGGGCATTGTAGCTCTGGCTGTGTGTTTAGGGTCGTTGTCCTGCTGGAAGGTGAACCGCCGCCCCGGTCCCAAGTCTTTTGCAGACTATAACAGGTTTTCTTCTAAGATTGCCCTGTATTTGGCTCCATCCATCTTCTCATCAAATCTGACCAGCTCCCCTGTCCCTGCTGAAGAAAAGCATCCCCACAACACGATGCTGCCACCGCCATGTTTCACAGTGGTGTGTTCAGGGTGATAGTTTTCCACCACACATAGCGTTTTGCTTTAAGGCCAAAAAGTACAATTTTGGTCTCATCTGACCAGAGCACCATCTTCCACATATTTGCTGTGTCCCCCACATGGCTTCTCGCAAACTGAAAATGGGACTTCTTATTGCTTTCATTCAACAATGGCTTTCTTCTTGCCACTCTCTTTACATTTTTGAATGATGAATTGAACAGTGCTCTGGGGGATGTTCAAATCTTGGGATATTTTTTTATAACCTTACCCAGCTTTAAATCCACAACTTTATCCCTGACCTGTCTGGTGTGTTCTTTGGCCTTCATGGTGCTGTTTGTTCACTAAGGATCTCTAACAAGCCTCTGAGGGCTTCACAGAACAGCTGTGTTTATACTCAGATTAAGTTACACACAGGTGGACTCCATTTACTAATTAGGTGACTTCTGAAGACAATTGGTTCCACTAGGCCCCTATTCAGCCCCCTTTACTCTGATGCCCCTAACTAAAATGTTAGTGGTATCAGAGTAAAGGGGGCTGAATGCAAATGCACGCCACTTTTATCAGCGGCAGGAGAGGGGCGCCCCCTCCCGCCATGCTCCGGTGTCCTCTGCCGCTTACCGGAGCCGTCGGCAGTGGCAGGGGTGATCGGATCTTCGCCCTTGCTGGGTATGGAGATGAGTGAGGGGAAGATGGCCCCCACCCGTCTCCATAACAATGCAGGGCGGAAGTGATGTCAAAACGTCACTTCCACCCATAGCCTCTAAAGGGACATTTTTTTTTGGGGGGGGGGGGGGGGTTAGTTTCATTTTTTTTGTTTTTGTTTATTGCATTTTAGTGTAAATATGAGATCTGAAGTCTTTTTGACCCCAGATCTCATATTTAAGAGGCCCTGTCATGCTTTTTTTCTATTATAAGGGATGTTTACATTCCTTGTAATAGGAATAAAAGTGGCACCATTTTTTTTTTTAAAGAACAGTGTAAAAATAAAAGGTAAAATAAATAAGAGAACATTTTTTTTTTTTTAAACCCACCCAGCTCCCGTGCAGAAGCCAATGCATAAGTGAGTAGCGCCCGCATGTGAAAACGGTGTTCAAACCACACATGTGAGGTATCGCCGCGATCGGTAGAGCATGAACAATAATTCTAGCCCTAGACCTCCTCTGTAACTCAAAACATGCAACCTGTAGAATTTTTTAAACGTCGCCCTATGGAGATTTTTAAGGGTAAAAGTTTGTCACCATTCCACGAGCGGGCGCAATTTTGAAGCGTGACATGTTGGGTATCAATTTACTCGGCGTAACATTATCTTTCACAATATTAAAAACAATTGGGCTAACTTTACTGTTGTCTTATTTTTTAAATCAAAAAAGTGTATTTTTTCCAAATTAATTGCGCTTGTAAGACCGCTGCGCAAATACGGTGTGACAGAAAGTATTGCAACGACCGCCATTTTATTCTATAGGGTGTTAGAAAAAAAAATGTATAATGTTTGGGGGTTCTAAGTCATTTTCTAGCAAAAAAAGTTTTTAACTTGTAAACAACACATCTCAAAAAGAGGCTTGGTCCTTAAGTGGTTAATATGTGAGCCTCGCCCTCTGCTCCTGGAATTTGATCTGTACATTTCTCAGTATAAAGTGATGCAGCTTCAAAGACAAACAGCAAGCGCTCATAACCTGGCCTTATATAAGATTACTTGTAGCTGTTGTCTGAATCGAGTTCTTCTTCAATGTATTCAGTAAAGCAATTTATATTTCAAAGCAGCATCTGCTGCCATGTACCATAAAGAGATTTTCTTGCCTCGGGGTACATCGGAGTGAAAAAAAAAAAAAAAAGCTCTGATACTTGGAACAGCTAAAGACAAAATCAAGTCATCTCTGCAGAAGCTTTTTTTTTTTTTTTTTTTTAAGGAAGATTAAAAAGACTAGAAAATTTTAAACTGGTTTGAATGTTTGGGGGAAAATGTACCGGATCAGATAACCAGTAATGAATATAGAATACTGGTGCCCTGGTTTTGGAGTCATTTATATAAAATACTTTTTACTCTATCCTTTTATTCCATAAGCAAACCAGTAGAGACAATATATATATATATAATATAGTGTGTATATGTATATATATATATATATATATATATATATATATATATATATATATATATGTAAAGATTAATAGGTATGCAGGTGTTTTTTTAGCTGTGGTATGAATCAGGGAATGATGTGAGCTGAAAACATTACCGGTGTGCAATGTTTATTCAACACTTCTTGCCCGGGGGCACACATTTGTGTCGGTATGTGTTGATGTGTTTTGGCCACTAGGTGGCAATAGGTCTCTCTTCTTTACCGATATACTTTTTATATAACTCACAGTAGGAAATCTCAAAACAATGAGGTGCATGTCTATCACTGTGAAGTATAATTTTGCTCACATTTGTCCTCAGATCCAACTCTCTGATGTTTTGTACCTGTTCTTAACAGCTAAAGACTTTAAAGGAGAAGTTTGAGGTTCCAAAAGAAAAAAAAAACATACATACTCACCTCCATGCTGCAGCATTGGTCTGATGCTGCAGTTACCCTCCATCTGCTCTAAGCCAAAGAACTGACCAGTCACATCACTGCTGATCACCTAGATATTGATCAACTCTGGGCCGAGAGCAATAACTGTCAGTTACTGCTCTCCACTCGGCCCCTTCAGCACTCACTGGAGCCCAGTGCCGGTGAGTGGTGGGTGCAGCTGGTTGTGGCTCTCAGCCACTCGCAGAGAAATGCAGCTAGCTGTCAGTCAAGCAGATGAGTGGATCCTGACAATATGATGCGGATCCTTCCAGAGCCTGGAGTGGGAGTGACATCAGCCATCAGCAGGCTTCAGCCTACTGTCGGCTGATTCTGGGTTACAGGAGTGTAAAAGTAAGTGCACTCCTGTGACTTAGAAGAAAACTATGGCCAAAAAAGCTTTGACCCCATACAAAGAAATTGGGGGTGCCGCTTCAGGCTCTAGTAGATCCTTATATACTGGGAGTGCAGGCAGTGAAAGAGCTTGTCTCCATAGAAATCAATGAAGAAGGAAAAGAAGTCCCAAGAGCGGCACATCACACCAACCTTTCATGTAAAGTGTGGAAGCAGCCTGAACCTAGACTCAATCCAGGAAATGCCCCCAACATGTTTCGCCCCAACCATGGGGCGAAACATACTTCATGGGAATAAATCATGTGAAGCCATACTTCTCTTATAATAAGACAATTCTGTCTCAAAAGTAAGTTGTTTCAATTTTTTAGAAACCTAGAGGTTAACGGTAACAATTAATAAAAGGAACCAAAAGGCCTTCTACTAAACCAGTGCACAGTAGAGACTTCTGACCATTCCATTACATTCCCAAAAATTAAGAGAATTATTCCTTTCCATTTCAGGAGAGCGGCAGAGCCATGCAAATCATTGTATAGCACAAATCCAGCCCAAGGCCTCATACACGCGCATTACTGCCATTGTTTAGCAGTGTGTGGAGGGCATAGGTGCACCATCCAGTCCCCATGCTAGCAGCCTGTCAAAGTTTAGAGAGACTGACAGCTGCCGGAGCTGGATGGTGCACCTACGTAATAGTAGCAGAGACGAAGGCCTGAAATGCAAGAAGTCTGTGTTCTGAGCATTTGTTCCTGGGTGCATACTGCCATAAATGTAAGTACCGCTAGGTGCAACGTTCCAGTAACAGCAGCTGTCAGCCTCTCACAGAGTTGGACAGGCACCTGAGCCCGCAGCTAAACACCAGAGCTTCATGCATCTGGGGTTAAACACCCAGCGTGCATGAGGTCTAATATTATACACAGTAGCTACTTATTCCAAATTACACACAGCTGTTTTGGGCTTTTATTTGCTATCATCAGTGCAGAGTATGGAAACCATGGTGTGTAAGTCCCTTTGTAGACGAGGACTTGTTTGAATGGTTTGAGCATTGCCTTAAAGTAGTGCAGTTGTAAACAAAAAAACAAAGCACCCCTGGATGGATTGAGGAGAACCTGCCATTTTTAAAGCCTAACTTGAGGGCTCTGCCCTCCAATCACAACCTGTCCCCCCTGGAGGTGTGTTTTTATTTATTTTAGAATTACTGCCTCTTCTCTGGTGCTGGACATTTCTGGATGATGCGGAGAATGGTGCCAATGTTATCAGTCATTCAACCCCAGAAGACTGAGGACATCTTGTGGTGCAAGGGGATTACTGCAGGGGGACAACTCTATACTAAAGCTGAGTTTTGCAGCCTGTGCTGCTTTTTATTTTAAGACATTTTTGTCTTTTAAGGTTATATAACTACATCCACTCTCCCTTCTCCTCCTCATACATACGCTTCTCTGTGAGAGCACAATGTCTGCTCCCAGATCTATTTTGTTTGCATCCAGTGTCTCTAGACCTGACTTCCTTTTTTATATAAATTCTTTATTTTTACAGAAACGCCATCATTCCACAGACCAACAGTTCACAACCATGACAAAGCACACAATACAAAGCGAGATATTCACATGGTTAAGAAAGCTTGTCTCTAACAATACTTCTGTGTTGTATTTACATCAACTTTTATAATATTATACTGAGCCCACGCCATGATCATCGGCAAGAAACATCATTTTTGTAATAATTCTTTAACAAAGCAGAACTCTGGGACTTAGCTAGATCCGGGAGGTAGAAAGCGGATAAAAGGTAAAAACGATATGAAAAGGAAAAGAAAAAAAAAAGAAGGGGCGGAGGGAGACCCGGTTCCCCCCCCATGGAATATTAGAAGCGTTCTGTGAAGCAAGTTAATGGAGAAGCTACTGCTGAGGGACCTGACTTTTTTAAATATAGTGAAGTGAGGTGACATGCAGTAAAAAGAATGTATTAGACAATTAGATCAAAGGATTTTAATGTTCACATTACCTTCTGTGACACATTGGAGGGAAAGAATAAAAATAGACATGAAAAGCAGGATATATCCTTTCTGGTGTAGCAGATTTTGGATAACTCACATTAAGAGTCCCACAGTTGCTACATACACTGTCATTTTGTAACAGCAGCATTGTAATAGCAATACAAATGGTAGTTATGTTTGACTATCCCATATTATCGTGCTTGAAAAATCTCCTTTCATGTTCTGTTTGCTGACAATTTATTTCCACAATTTGCTGAATTCCCTGTATGTTTGTCAGCTTCTCCTCTGCCCAATTCTTTTGATGTACTTTCAAATTTATAAGGACTACATATCCCATGATACCTTGCTGCCTGAGATATGATGTGGAGTGTTTTCTGTACTAACTGTGCCTCCTGTAGTTCAGAAGGTAGACTCTGCGAAATGTGCGATACAGCGGGGCATACTCACTGGGCATAGTAACTATGTGTCACAGAAATCAAGGAAACAAAATTATTCAAAAACAACGTTTTTAAACTTCAATTTTGTCAAGATGAGTAGGTGTGGGCTACAAATAAATGAAATTCATTGTGGAAATTAATATGTTATTTTTCAATGTTGACCAGAGATACATTTTAAATGCTGGGGGGGACCACCCGTGATTGCAGCTGGCAATAGATCACTATTAGAACCCTTTCACACTGCCAGCATTTTTCAGGCGCTACAGCACTAAAAATAGCGCCTTAAAAAAGCAGCTCCATTCACTCCAGTGTGAAAGCCCAAGGGCTTTCACACTGGAGCGGTGCGCTGGCAGGGCATTAGAAAAAGACCTGCCAACAGCTTCTTTGGAGCGGTGAACTCACTGCTCCTCCACTGCTGCTCCCCATTGAAATCAATGGGGCAGCGCTGCAATACCGCCGGCAAAACGCCGCTCCGGCGGATTTAACCACTTTAAATAAGCCCCGCTAAAATGACGGTAACGTGGCACTAAAAATAGCGCCGCTTTACCTCAGACGCCCGGGGCTCGGCCCTCTTAAAAGTATTCTGTTGCTAGAGAGCTTCTGAGGGAAGTCTAGATCAGGTCTCCACTAACCAGATCTAGACTCCCTATGAAGAAAAAGAATGTATGAAATATATGAAAAAACAATAAAAGTATTCCCTTCCAAGATTTATCCTCATATCAGACTGACGTTAGATGATCTGGATGTCATTTGTGTTTAGGTCATAGTTACACTTGAGAATGGGATTAGATGCGGGAGACCCAGCAGAGGATCCCGGGATAAGCTCTGGGCAGAAGGCCCCCACTGAAAGCAATGGGAGGTCGACAATCCTCGCAGCAATTTGCGACCGCTTTAGCGTAAATGCTCATGCAGCGATTACCCGTGAATGATCCACCCTGAACGCAGACTATCTGTGTCCAGGGTCTATCATTTGCAGGTAATCGATGCTTGAGTGATTACACTTTGTCACATCTATCAATAATGTAGCAAATAAGGATAAATACAGTGGCTATAGAAAAGAATCACCCCCCTTTATAATAATCACATTTTGTAGCTTTGCAGCCTGAAAGGAAGACAGACGCAGTTTTTGCTTTATCCAGCTCTATTTACTCAGCGCAACTTATAAAATCCAAGTGAAAGATATATAACACCAATGTCAGATGTCAGAAAAAAATGTAAAAACAGAATCACTGAGTTGGAAAAGGGATCACCCCCCTTTGTGTCAGTACTTTGTTGAACCACTTTCTGCTTAAATTGCAGCCTTTAGGGATACGTCTCTACTAACTTTGCACATCTAGACTTTGCAATACTTGCCCACTCTTCTTTGCAAAACTGCTCACATTCAGTTAAATATGACCGTTTGTGGACTGCAGTCTTCAAGATTATTGGTGGGCAATTCTTTTCTATATCCACTGTAATTAAAACAAATGTGGTGGATTCCTTGGTAAACAGGTTGCCAGGCTATGCTGTGGGAAGTACTGTATTTATCGGCATATGACATGAACCTTTTTCCCCAAAAAATAGAGGGCAAATTATGTGTGCGTGTTAAACGCTGATATATTACCTGGGCTGTCGCAGAGAGGAAGGTGGGTCGAGCCCTGCCGGATTATACAGAGCCGGGATCTTCTGTTTACTCGGCGCTCGCAGTCACACACAGCCCCGCCTCCTGGATCGGCTCCTAGGATAGATGTCACATGTCCCGGAATTGGACCAGTGTTCTGTCTATCATAGAAGGCGGGACTGTGTGACTGCAAGCACCGAGTACACAGGAGATCCCTCTAATCCAGCACTGATCAGGCTGCATTGATGGGCAATGGTGAGGCTGCAGATGGGCACTGATCAGGCTGCATTGATGGGCAATGGGGTGGCTGCTTTTGGGCACTGATCAGGTTACATTAATGGGCAATGGTGCTGCAATTGGGCACTGATCAGGCTGCATTGATGGGCAATTTTGAGGCTGCAGGTGGGCAATTTTGAGGCTGCAGATGGGCACTGATCAGGCTGCATTGATGGGAAATGGCGAGGCTGCATTTGGGCACTGGTCAGGCTAAATTAATGGGCAATGGTGCTGCAGATGGGCACTGATCAGGCTGCATTGATGGGCAATGGTGAGGCTGCAGTTGGGCACTGATCAGACTGCATTGATGGGCAATTTTGAGGCTGCAGATGGGCACTGATCAGACTGCATTGATGGGCAATGGTGAGGCTGCAGATGGTCACTGATCAGGCTGCATTGATGAGCACTGGTGATGCTGCTGATGGGCACCGACCCTTATTTTGCTTCAAAGTTCTTTATTTAAAATTTAAGATTTTTTTCTTGAAACCTTCCTCCTAAGATTAGGGTGTGTGTTATACGCCTGTGCATGCTATATGATAAATATGGTAACTAGGTAGGTGTCTGTATAATTAAAAGAAGTATGTGGCGCTAACTAGAGTGTGTAAATAATATAACCAAATATCACAAATAATGTGACTGAAACGTGTAACTAGTGGCAATTCTTCAATGTGATCTCAAAAAACTATCAGAATAATATTAATGTATACACCCAATAGTGTAAAAATACAATAAATAGATCCAATAAAACTCTTAAAGTGCATAAAAGTGAAAAAAAAATCACATACATTGAAAAAAAATTGCATAAAGTGAAAAAAAGTCGCATAAATTGCGAAAAAACGCATAAAGTGAAAAAAACACTACATATATAAATTAAAGTGCATAGTCCAACAAGTGCACTATGGTTCCAACGTAAACGGAACAAATCTACATATAACAGTTCATGCAAAAAACAAAAGTGCATGTGCAAAGAATGATCGGTTTCAGATTCCTCCAATCAACAGCAATCCATGGTGCGCCACACGATTCCCCCAGCCTCTCGCCTCTATTAAAGACCCCTACGGGTCAAATCAAGCCTGCAGTCTGGAAGCAGATGAGAACCAACAATCGATCGATCTCCTCCGATCGTCACAGCACTGGCGGGTCTCTGACGGAAGGCTTCAGGCTTGGCAAGTATGGTGAGGGCATGCAATATAAAGGAATATCCCCATCGTGTAGTAATCCAACACAATTTTATTGAAGCACAATGTAGTAACTTACAGTTAAAAATCTGGATAAACAGCATAGGACAGAGAACTTCTGGTCTCGGCCACGACCTGAAGTGATGACACCTGACTCCTCCCTGACGCGTTGCGGCACTGCTCATGTGACTTCATCAACTTCATCAAAGAGATAGCAGAGGCCAATGCTAATTCCCCTTCTGCAGACTGCACTCCTCCCTCTACAACTATGAGGTAGGTGTCTGTGTTTTATCTCTGTACCTCAAAGTAACATCTCGGTGACAAACCCTAAACCTAGGCTATGCTCAGTATACTTATAATGATATGCTCAAAACAGCACTCAGGCACAATCTTCCCAACCCACAATGCAAAGTAGGTACTGCTGAAATTCTCTGTATCGGGTGTGAACTTTGGGGACAATAGCTCCACGGGATTAAGTGCATAAACCGTCAGTTGTAAAATAAAAGACATTTATTTGAAAGAAAAATCAAAATAAGGCTTTCTTCAGCGCACAGGTAAAGTACAAAAACAAAGTCCGCTTATCTTCAGCATAACAAAAAAAAACAGCTTATCTTCAGCACAAAAACAAAGTTAAGGAAAACACATACAGTTTTTGCAGCAGGTTCTTTTAGCAGCTTCCAGACATCCACACAGCTCAGCTAACAGGTGTAATCACCTACTCCTCCTCACACACAACAACTCTTCCCTACTTCCTGTTTTATGAGCTGTCTTCCTGGAGGCCCTTAACCCCCTGTGCGCTGAATCATTGTGGTCAGGGAGGGAGGCTCTTTTCCCACCCGAATATCTCTTCAGAGCCTCCCAAATTCCGGGTCCCAAATAACTATTATTAACTTAGAGAGGACTGCGAGTCAGTCCTCTCCTGCTCGGCTACTCCCGGAACCCCTCACCCATTTTGGGTGACCCCCTGAGCAACGCTGCGAATCCTTTTAAAGGGACCACAGCCCAAATACTGGTGCTATATAGCACCCGTCCAGGACCCAACCTTGGCGTCCTGTACATATCCCCCCCCTCTGCCTCAACGCGGAGGTGTTGGAGGCACCACTCGACATCATACAATGGACCCGGGAGAGGGCATCGGCGTTCTGATGCTGTCTCCCTGGTCTGTGCTCTACCACAAAATTGAACTCCTGGAGAGAAAGGAACCACCTTGTCACCCTGGCATTGGTGTTTTTGTTTTGTCTCATCCAGGTCAGTGGGGCATGGTCGGACACTAGGCGGAACCTTCTACCTAGGAGGAAATAGCGTAAAGAGTCTAAAGCCCACTTGATGGCAAGACACTCCCGCTCCACCACTGCATAGTTTTTCTCCGCTGCCGTCAGTTTCCTACTTAGAAAAACTATGGGGTGCTCTTCCCCATTGATCACTTGAGACAGGACTGCTCCTAGCCCTTCACTTGAAGCATCTGTCTGTACTACAAAATCCTTAGAAAAATCTGGAGCCACAAGCACCGGATCCCGGCACAATGCCGTCTTAAGCTTCTGGAAAGCTTTTTCGGCATCGTCATTCCACTGTACCATCACTGACTTTCTGCCTTTGGTCAAGTCCGTCAATGGTGCAGCAATGGTGGCAAAGTTGGGGACAAACCTCCGGTAGTAGCCAACTATGCCCAAAAACGCTCTGACCTGCTTCTTGGATAGGGGGCGGGGCCAGTTCTGTATGGCTTCTACCTTACTCATTTGGGGCTTCACCAGTCCTCTACCCACAATGTACCCTAGGTACTTGGCTTCCTCTACTCCAATCGCGCACTTCTCCGGATTGATGGTGAATCCTGCTCTTCTCAAGGAGTCTACGACTGCCTGAACTCGGGGAAGATGGGACTCCCAATCAGTGCTAAAAATGACTATGTCATCTAGGTAAACCGAAGTATACCGTTGATGTGGACGCAAAGTTTTGTCCATGGCCCTTTGGAATGTAGCGGGGGCAGAGTGTAGACCAAATGGCATTCTTTTGTACTGGAAGTGGCCTTCCGGGGTAGAGAAAGCTGTTTTCTCCCTGGCTTTCTTGGTCAGGGGAATCTGCCAATACCCTTTTGTGAGGTCTAGCGTGGTTATATACCTGGCTGGACCTAACCTCTCAATTAGCTCATCTACCCGTGGCATTGGATAAGCATCAAACTTGGAGATTTCATTAAGTTTTCTGAAGTCGTTGCAGAAGCGGAGGGTGCCGTTGGGTTTGGGTACCAACACGATTGGACTCGACCACTCGCTCTGCGACTCTTCAATGACTCCAAGCTCGAGCATTCTCTTGACCTCTTCAGACACTGCCACTCTATGAGCTTCTGGGATACGGTAAGGCCTTAACCGGATTTTTTATACAGGGTTCCGTCACAATGTCATGCTCGATGACGTTGGTGAGACCCGGCAACCCTGAAAACATGTCCCTATTTCTTTGCAGAAACTCTTTTGCTTGCTGGGTTTGGGGCCTAGTTAGGGTAGCAGCCACCTGCACCAGGTCGATTCCTGCATGGTCCCCTGACTGTACCTCTACCACAGCGGATACCTGTTCTCTGTCTCTCCAGGGTTTCAACAGATTTACGTGATAGATCTGGTATGGTTTTCTTTTCCCTGGCTGGTGTACCTTGTAGTTCACCTCACCCACTTTTTCTATTACCTCAAACGGGCCTTGCCACCTGGCCAAGAACTTGCTCTCCACTGTGGGTATTAGGACAGCCACCCGGTCTCCTACTTGAAACTGTCTAATTTTAGCCGATCTGTTATACACCCTTCTTTGGGCATCCTGAGCCTTCTGCATGTGCTCCCTCACCAGCGGCATCACCTTAGCCACCCTCTCTCGCATTTGAGAGATATGCTCTACCACGGTCTTGTGTGGTGAGGATTCACTTTCCCATGTTTCTTTGACTAGGTCAAGCAACCCCCGGGGCCTTCGTCCATACACTAACTCAAACGGTGAGAAGCCCGTGGACGCTTGTGGAACCTCCCGGATGGCAAACAAGAGGGCAGGGAGTAACATATCCCAATCCTTCCCGTCTTTCTGGACCACTCTTTTTAACATGGACTTTAGAGTTTTATTAAACCTCTCAACTAGGCCATCGGTCTGCGGGTGATAGACGGACGTCCGCAACTGCTTGATCTGAAATAGTCTGCACAAGTCCGCCATCACCTTTGACATAAAAGGGGTGCCCTGGTCCGTAAGTATCTCCCTGGGGAATCCAGTTCGTGAAAACATTTGGAATAACTCCTTGGCAATGGCCTTAGAGGAGGCTTTCCTCAAAGGAACTGCTTCTGGATACCTGGTTGCGTAGTCTAGGATGACTAATATATATTGGTGCCCCCTTGCCGACTTTACCAGGGGTCCCACGAGATCCATGGCGATCCGCTCAAACGGAACCTCAATAATCGGCAAGGGTACCAGAGGGCTTCTATAGTGTGGCCCTGGGGCAGTTAACTGGCAAATGGGACAAGATGCACAATATCTTTTAACCTCGGCCTTCACCCCTGGCCAGTAAAACCGGTCGGTTATCCTGGCCTCCGTTTTCTCTGCCCCCAAGTGTCCTCCCAGTGCGTCATTGTGGGCTAGGTCAAGCAGCATCCGCCTATATGGTTGGGGAACCAGTAACTGCTCTACAGTTTCCTCTCGGCTTTCAGCCACTCGATAAATCAAATCCCCCTTTAATGCAAAATGAGGAAACCTTTGATCTGCCCCTGGTATTTGTGGTACCCCATCAACAACAGAAACCTGCTCTCGAGCATTGACCAAGGTAGGATCCTGCAACTGGGCGGTGCCAAACGCACCCCTGGGTACGTCCAGGTCTGGATGCACTGACCTTGAGGATGTTTCCCCTTCACCCTCCTCAACTGGGAACTGCAACGGGGAGAGCTCCTCATCATCCTCCCCCAGCATAACCTGTAATGGGAAGGCTTCCCCCCCTCAGAAGTCAACTCGGTATTGAGGCCTGAAACAGAAACATTGTCATTCAAATTAACATTCTCTGCAATATCCTTATTAGTGACAGGTATCTCTGTTTTAGAGGGGTGTGTTGTGGGGGTTTCAGACCTAGACCCCTCAGACTCCATCTCTTCCAGGCCCAGTGTCCCCAGTTCTCCTGGCAGCCCCATCTGTGCCTGGTTCCACAGTTCGAGGAATAGCGGACAGTCCCGCCCCACTATAATATCATGGATTAAACTATGTACTACCCCAACCTCCTGTGTCACTGAGGTACGTCCATAAGAAACCGTCACAGGAACCAGGGGGTACTCCCTGGTATCCCCATGGATACATACTACGCGCAGAGTTTTATTTATGGGGCCAAGTCTCCCAATCACCCTGGCATGTACCAGTGTTACCATGCTCCCGGAGTCTAGTAGGGCCCTGGCAGGAAGGTGGTTCACCCACACTTCACACTCGAACCGTCCTTCAGCCAGATCAAGATGAGTGGTACACGCTCTTTGCACATAGAAGGAGCTTCTCCGACCAGTCCCGCAATCCATCGGCTCCTCCTGAAGTGGGCATTGTGCCCGGGTATGCCCCCAGGACCGACATCGCCAACACTGTAGGCCTCCCATCCTAGGGACAGGAACCAACCTTCGAGGTTCTGCAGAAGATGGTGCAGGGTTGCGGGTTCCAATGTCTAGCAGGGCTTCTCTCCTAGGTGCTGTGGCTGGTCTTGTTGCCCTTGGTGTGGGTTCCCGACGTTTGGCAGGCCCAAGCAGGTCCTCTACCACGGTGTATCTTTCAACCAACTCAACCAGCTGGTCAGCGGTTGCAGGGTCTCCATGGCTTACCCAGCGCTGTAGGTCATCTGGCAGGGACCGCAGGTACCAGTCCATCACCACCCGTTCCACCATTTGTGGGCCTGACAGTTTTTCTGGCTGTAGCCATTTTTTAACCAGCTGTATCAGTTCATGCATTTGGGACCTGGGTGGTCGGTCAGGTTTGTACCGCCAGCGATGCACCCTCTGAGCCCGGACAGCCATGGTCACTCCTAGGCGGGCCAGGATCTCTGTCTTCAGAAGCTCATAGTTGCTGATATGTTCAGTTGGGAGGTCAAAGTAGGCCTTTTGCGGGTCACCGGTGAGAAAAGGAGAGATAATGCCGGCCCATTGGTCACGGGGCCACCCCTCTCTCTCCGCTATCCTCTCAAAGGTGGTGAGAAAGGCCTCTACGTCATCGCTGGGTGTCAGTTTTTGTAAGAAATGGCTGGCTCTCACAGACACTTGGTTGCCAACGGCAACGACCGATTGTTCTCGTCCCTGAGCCAGCCGCTGCACTGCCTCCTGTAAGGCAGTCACCTGTGTTTGAGTGGACTCCTGCTGAGCAGTAAACTGGGCGGCTAGCAAACGTGTGTTTTCCTGCTGTGCAGCTATAGCCTGTGCCAGGGCCTGCTGCTGCTGAGCCATCGCTTCCTCATGGCGACGGTTTGCATCTGCTGAAGCTTGCTGCTGGGTCACGGTGGCTTGCGCCAAAGCCCTGATGACCTCCTCCATGCCTTTACCTGCTGTTTGCAGCGTCTGAGCTGACTTCACCCACGACATGCCATTTGTACACTGTCTCTTTAAATGTCAGTTTAGTTTTAAACGGTTTTTGCGGCTGCAAATGCACTTTTGCCAGCATCCAAGACACCAGTTGTGAACTTTGGGGACAATAGCTCCACGGGATTAAGTGCATAAACCGTCAGTTGTAAAATAAAAGACATTTATTTGAAAGAAAAATCAAAATAAGGCTTTCTTCAGCGCACAGGTAAAGTACAAAAACAAAGTCCGCTTATCTTCAGCATAACAAAAAAAAACAGCTTATCTTCAGCACAAAAACAAAGTTAAGGAAAACACATACAGTTTTTGCAGCAGGTTCTTTTAGCAGCTTCCAGACATCCACACAGCTCAGCTAACAGGTGTAATCACCTACTCCTCCTCACACACAACAACTCTTCCCTACTTCCTGTTTTATGAGCTGTCTTCCTGGAGGCCCTTAACCCCCTGTGCGCTGAATCATTGTGGTCAGGGAGGGAGGCTCTTTTCCCACCCGAATATCTCTTCAGAGCCTCCCAAATTCCGGGTCCCAAATAACTATTATTAACTTAGAGAGGACTGCGAGTCAGTCCTCTCCTGCTCGGCTACTCCCGGAACCCCTCACCCATTTTGGGTGACCCCCTGAGCAACGCTGCGAATCCTTTTAAAGGGACCACAGCCCAAATACTGGTGCTATATAGCACCCGTCCAGGACCCAACCTTGGCGTCCTGTACACGGGAGAGCTGATATCAGTCCTGTTTGAAAAAAAACGCCATCACTGTTTTGGGTATCATTCAAATATATTTTTACAATGCATACTTTTGTTACAAAGACCTGGTTGTGATGTCGGTTTCAATAAAACTTTTATTTTGAAAAGAATAAAATGTTTGTCCCTGTTTAACCTCTTATTAATTCCATTCTCCCCTTAGCTATTTTGTTGCCTACTTTTTTACCATTATTTCGTAATCTCTTGTACATTTTGTTCATTATTGTAGTGTTGAATAAAAAGAAAAAAAAAAGGGCCTAAAATTTAAATAAGGCTTAACAACATCATGCTTTATGCTAAAAATGTATAGAACAAATCTTTTTTGTTTTGTTTGCAAGAGAAGACGAATATGCTACCTTAATTCCTTAAAGTGTTACTAAACCCACAACAGTAAAATAAGTCAGTATAGGCAGCATAGCATGCTTGTTATACTCACTGTGGAACTTAAGGTGTTAATCCTCAGCATTGTGTAAAAAGGCTGTTTGATCCTGTATGTATAGATCCTTCCCCTCCTGCACTGTCTATCTGGGGAAGGCAAGCTAACACAGACAGGGTAGCCGACCTGCACATGCTCAGTTGTGTCTTTTTTGCTGAAGAGACCATTTACTTGTTCTCAGAGCTAGCCAGGTCACATGATATTGACATCACACATGTGGGCGTGTATTCAGGCTGTAGTGGAAATCTCCTCCTACCTGAACTCTCAGCACTGGAGAAACTGCACAGTTTATCATGTAAGCGTGGTAGATCATGCAAAAAGGTATATAGTGGCAGTATTTTAATGTAAAAAGAAGATTTATAAACTGTGGGCGCTGTGAGGGGGCGGATTAACTATTTTCATATTACTGGGTTTAGTAACACTTTAACTAGGTAAATGTCATTTAAATAAAAACCTGTTTTTGTTTTGCCATGCACACATGCTCATTATGTCTATACCAGGCAGATTTGAAGTGTAAGTTTGAATTTTCAGAAGAAAATGAAAAGGTAAATCCCTGTTCTCTCCCCCACTTCTGTGAGGGATCAAAGTGATTTTGTACCGATTTTGTGACTTTGTGTCGGCATTGACCAATCAAAACCACTTTGATCCGTTCTCGTGAAAATATAAAAAGAAATGCTCCGATAGTGTAAAACCTTATGGTTACATTTATTGAATAATTAAAAACACACTTTAAAATAAGATCATAGTGCTTTTACAAATTCTCGCTGGCCAGATACAAACATTGGCCGTACTTCTGCGAAATTGCGATAATGTCAGCATGTTGCTCCACCCTATGTGTTTCGTCAACGTGGTGTTGTCTGGGGCACAGGCGACATTGCATTGATGAAACGCGTAGAGATGAGCGACATGCTGCCATCATCACGAGTTCTTGAAAGTGCGGGCACTGTTTGTATCTGGCCAGCGAGGGTTTGTAAAAGCACTATGATCTTATTTTAATCTGAGTGTTTTTATTAATTCAATAAATGTACACATAAGGTTTTACACTATCGGAGAATTTATTTTTTAATTCTCACAAGATATATATTATGGGGTAATGCCCCATTGAGAACCATTCACAATCATCTGCCAGCGGGGGAGCCTGAGGAGTTGCTTTATGGTGATCTAAGGCAGGGTGCCCGATTGAACGCTCTGTTGACTTCTCTTTAATTAGGGGGTCATATTTAGCTGGTAAGCGTGTACTCTCCCCATAAAACATGGTGGCTTCACGATTGACCATTCCTCTTATTGGTGATGGAGGCTTATCACATTCATATGAACACATGAAAGGAGGACTTTTTCTTTTGCCCGTTAGACTTTGTTCTTTTTTCAATTTTTTGTCACTGTAAAGAATGTTTGCGCTTGTTTACCTATACACTGTATATCACGTGCTACTTTTTTTGCAGCGCGACTCCTTTTGGTGCAAGTTACGTTTGACTGTATAATATCTCACTGTGGAGTTGCTGCTTTAATTTAAATTTTTTGTTCTTTTTTATTGTATGCATTCACTTCTTAGTGCAGTTTCTATTCGATTTTTTGATTTACTGACAGCTCATTACCAAGGGAGGTAAGTACAGCGGGGACCGGGGTGTGTGGGTGTCAGTCTTGGTTTACCTTTTCATTTTCTCTGAAAAAGTCAGCCTAGCCCTATAACTACATTTTTTACCTCACCATGCGCTGTGCATGCCAAACCCCCTCCCCCCTCCATGTCCCTGTTTCAGTTTCAGTGAACTGATAGGTGGCAATACTAGTGTGCAGGGCTTCTGTTAGAAATCACGGGGGACCCATACAGCCTACCTGACAAGGCCCCCCCCCCCCCTGTGCGGAAGTGACTGGGAACATAGATTGTTTCAGTCCCTTTCTTTGTAGCCTCAGTTGCAAAGATGAATAAAAAGGGAAGCACTCTGATGCATCTTGCTCATTCACAAACGGAAGCATAATAAACACAGCTTACTATGCTTCAGTGATGAATGGACACAGAAGTGATTGGTAACGATCACGCACTGTATTCATTCAGAAAAGAAAGGGGCCAATAAATTATATATTTACTGGCCCCCTGCCCCGATCTCCATCCTGAAACATCCCCCTGCTGGCTGGAGAGAGGGGAAGCCATCAGCGCTTCAGGGAAAAGAGGCACACAGGAGGCCCAGAAAGCAGATGGAAGGGGTGGGTGTGCTCTAACCACTCCCCTGTAGAGAAGAGAAGCAGGCAGCATTGCAGAGGAAGGCAGAAGAGGATGGGTGTCTGCAATAAGACAGTACAGCCTGTGTTCTATCGAATAGTGCCCTCCTTCAAAAAGTGCCGAATGCGCAGAACGGAAGGGCACTCCAGCTGATTTCCTTATCAGCTGGCATGATGTCACCATAGCGCATGCACACATCGTAGGAGTCTTTTTTTAGACAGGAGATACCATTTGACGGCCACAATTGAAAGCTATGCAAAGATCGGAGGGACACCGTAGTTGTCAGATTGAGCCTGCCTTATCAGCAGCCCTGCTAGTGTGGCCTGTAGGCATAAGTAGCATGCTTTCACTACTGTTTTTGCCATCATTAGAATGTCACAATAGCTGAAACTAGACAGATTTGGAAGTAATCAGACGAAAGTCCATTTACATCTGCCTGCCCACAGACTAACATGGAGCTTCCTATCAGGTACTCATGCTATGATTAAAGCTCCATACACGCGATCGGATTGTTGGCCAACAAAACTGTGGACTTTTGTCCGAAGGGCGTTGGCTCAAACTTGTCTTGCATACACATGGCCACACAAATGTTGGCCAACAATTACGAACGTAGTGACATACTACGTTGTTTTTCAGCTCTTTAGTGCCACCGTTTGTGCTGCTTCTGCTAATTTCGTGTTAGTAGAAGTTTGCTGAGTGTTGATTTGCGCTTTTCTTTTCGCGTTTTTCATTTAGCGATTTTCAGTAGGTGCTTTTTATTTAGTTTCTGAACGGCCATTCGCCAACCAGACATGTTGCGGAATCGGAGGATATAACGTGTTATTTATTATTGGCCTTGGAGTTATTGCTTTGACATAATTTTTTGGGTTGAATAATAATGATTTGATTTGGTATATTTTCTATATTTTTGGATGCATAGAATGCTCTTTTTTTTTTTAAGTTCTATTGGCAGATAGCATGTCTAATTTATTTTTTATATATTTTTTTTTTTTAATGCACAATAAAAAAATTGTGGAGAATAATACTTGGCTATGTGTTTTACTTAAACTGACAGTTTGGGAGTCGGCAGTTACATTTTATAAAATACAATGTAAAATTAACAAGGGACACTAACATAGTTCTTTGTATCTTTGATCTTAAAAACTATGGGATAATGGTGTTGTGGTAACTTGCCAAAAAAAATTAAATAAAGCATAATAATATAATTCTTGATATCGCTAGAAAAAAAAGCCTTTGAAACTTCATTTGCAATAACTCCATCAGTATCACCAGCAAAGCAGCTTCATTATTATCCCATTAAAGAAGAAGAGAATTGTGCGCTGCATTTCGAGATTTCATAATTTGCCACCTCACGAATGTTAAAGCAGTATTCCACCCTAAAGTGGAACTTCCGCTTATCGGAACCCTCCCCCCCTCCGGTGTCAAATTTGGCACCTTTCAGGGGGGAGGGGGGTGCAGATACCTGTCTAATGCCCCGTACACACGGTCGGAAATTCAGACGGAAAATGTCCGATCGGACCATGTTGTCGGAAAATCCGGCTGTGTGTGGGCTCCATCAGACTTTTTCCGGATTTGAGATCCTGCTCTCAAATTTTCCGACAACAAAGTCGGACTGATCAGACTTTTTCCGATCGTGTGTAGAGAATTCCGACGGACAAAGTGCCACGCATTCTCAGATCAAATTAGAAGACCAAAGCTATTGGCTACTAGCCTCTACGTAGTTCCTTCGTACGCAACGAACGTAACCACGTTCAGAATGATCGGATTTTCTGACAACTTTGTACGGCCGTGTGTATGCAACACCGTCCGACTGTGTGTATGGGGCATAAGACAGGTATTTGCACCCACTTCCGGGCATAGACTCCCACGGGAGTCTATGCCTCTTCCTGTCCCGCCGCGCTGTCTGCTGGGACACACACGGGTCCCCGAGACAGCGCGGAGCATTCCCATTGCATTGCGCAACTCGCGCATGCGCAGTAGGGAACCGGGAAGTGAAGCCGCAAGGCTTCATTTCCTGATTCCCATACCCAAGATGGCGGTGGCAGCATCCGAGGGATGGTTCGGCCTCGGGTGCCGACTTCGCTGGACCCTGTGACAGGTGAGTGTCCTTATTTTAAAAGTCAGCAGCTGCAGTATTTGTAGCTGCTGACTTTTAAAAAGAAAATTTTCGCCGGACTCCCTCTTTAATTCTCCATTACAAACGCTAGTTTACAAGACGACTGCTTCTGCTTCTGAGCATGCATGTTTTTACTTTGGACTTTTGTCCGACGGACTTGTGTACACACGCTCGGACAATCCGACAACACACATTTGTTGGCGGAAAATTTGAGAACATGCTATCCAACATTTGTTGGCAGAAAGTCTGACAACAATTGTCCGATGGAGCGTACGCACAGTCAGACTTTCCGCCAACAAGCTCACATCCAACATTTCCCGTCGGAAAGTCCGATCGTGTGTACGCGGCATAAGGCTTTGGCTGAAATGCATTAGCGTGTTACTGCTGTATCCTGCCATGAAGCCACTAAAGAATTGTTGCAATGGATGTTACTGAGTAGTCAGATTCATTGTATTAGAAAACTATTTATACATTTCAAAGGCATGTGGGCCAGAGCACTGCCGTCTTCCAGGTCATTTGCGGCAAAGCTTTTGTTCTTTTTGTTGTTCTGAACGTCCTATCAGGTCCACCTGAAGACTGACAGGCAGTCCTGATCAGACCACCAAGTTCAATTGCTATTTAAAAGTTATTAAAAAGTCAGTCCTTGATCTATTAAAGTGGATCTAAAAGTGCTGTCCAAAATAACAACTATAAAGATAGCTTTCTGATTTTATAGCTCTGATTATATTTCAGTAGACAGGAAAACTGGCAAAGGGGAACGGCAGGAGAATGTTTGGCACAGGCTGAGCTGATAGCATGTCACAGCACGGAATGCCTGTTTTGAAAAAAAAAAGCAAAGCAATCCGCTGATTCGCAGGCCTTATGCAGAGAAAACTAAGCAAGTCCAGGCAATGGCTGCATATTTCAAAAAGATTCATCACCACAACAGCATGTACTCGTCTCTGGGTACTTCTCCTAGGAGAGACATCCACGCTGCTGCCTCTTCCACGCTTCTCTACAACAGCCAACTGCAAAGGTAAGAAAAAAATCACTTTTTCTGGTTTTAATTTGTCTATGAGATTCAGGTCTATAATTTATCATAAATCTCAGTAAAGTGAGCCATTATTTTTCTTTTGATTTGTCCCCTTTTCAACAGCAACGTGTTACCTGTCTGTGTAGACACTCCTGTATCACCGTAATACAGGCACATTGTTAGGCACAAACTTTGGGCTGTATCCATCAGGACGAGTCTTATGCCGCGTACACACGGTCGGACTTTCCGCCAGAAAAGGCCTGACGGAATCTTTTCATCGGATATTCCGATCGTGTGTGGGCCTCATCAGACTTTTTTTTTTTTTTTTTTTCGAAAATTCTGACGGACCTAGAAATAGAACATGTTTTAAATATTTCCGATGGAACCAATTCCTATCGGGAAAACCGCTCGTCTGTGTGCTGTTCCAACAGACCAAAAACTACGCATGTTCTGAAGCAAGTACGAGACGGCAGCTATTGGCTACTGGCTATTGAACTTCCTTTTTCTAGTCGCGTTGTACGTCACTGCGTTCTAGACGGTCAGACTTTGGTGTGATCGTGTGTATGCAAGACAGTGTCAGCGGAACTCCGTCGGAAAAACTTTCAGAGTTTATTCCGACGGAAAAACCCGTCGTGTGTGTACGCGGCATTATTGTTCACACAGATTTTCTGTTATAGGAGACTCATGAGGATGGAAATAGAGGAGCTGCCATTGATGTCTTGTTTTTAAAGAGTACAGGGGGTCCCCGAGTTACAAACAAGATAGGGTCTGTAGGTTTGTTCTTAAGTTGAATCTGTTTGTAAGTCGGAACAGGTACATTTTTTAAGTGTAGCTCCAGCCAAAAAATCTATTTTTATGTTTTTTTGATAGCATAGAGAAGGGTTATCACCCCTGTAACATTTGTTTTGCTGTCTGTGCCCCTGTTCAGAAGATTTCACCTCACTTTCTGTCCCAATGACAATTGGATTTTGAAAATTTTGGGTTGTTAGGGAAACATGGACTGGTGATAAAGCATCAGTGGAGACACCTTTTTCCCATATTATATCTTACAAGAGTTAATATCCCTTCCTAGGGGTGGATTTCCTCTCACTTCCTGTTTTCTCCCTCCGTTTGTAAGTAGGAGTCGTTTGTAAGTCGGATGTTTGTAAGTAGGGGGCCCCCTGTATGTATAAGCACAAGTTTTTTTATTCTATTTTAGTTTTAGATAGATTGAGAAAACGGTTAAAAACTTTTTTTTTTTCATGTCTGTGTCCCATTGGAAATATTTCCCTTCACTTCCTCTACTGGATACACAACAGGAAGTGAGGGGAAATATCTGCACAGTAAGGTGAATTGAGGGGATAGAGAAACAAATATGTAGACTTGGGCCTCATCCAACAGAATACATACATAAATTTAGGAGATTAAGTGAGCACCCCAGTACCCTACAATGATGGACTATATCGGCCACAGAAGTGTTGAATAAAATAATAAAAATTGTTATTATAGAACTTGTTAAAATCTTTCAAGAAAGGTTAAAGTGATTTGTAAAGTCTCATTTAAAAAAAATAATATACATGTTATACTTACCACCTCTGGGCAGTGGTTTTGCACAGAGCAGCCATGATCCTCCTCTTCTCGGGTCCCTCTTCGCTGCTCCTGGTTTCTCCCTCTTGAGTGCCCCCACAGCAAGCAGCTTGCTATGGGGGCACCCAAGCCGAGATGCAGCTCCCTGTGTCCATTTAGACACGGAAGTTGCTGTTCGGCCCCACCCTCTCTCTCTCTCCTGATTGGCTAACTGAGTTTGATTGACAGCTGTGGGAGCCAATGGTGCCGCTGCTGTGTCTCAGCCAATCGGGAGGGAGAGTCCCGGGTGGCCGAGGGACTCATGGACATCGCTGGACAGAGATGGGGCTCAGGTAAGTATTAGGGGGTGCTGGGGAGGCTGCTACACACAGAAGACTTTTTATCTTATTGCATGAAGATAAAAAACCTTCTGACTTTACAGCTCATTTAAAGTGCTCCAACAGGGGAAGATAGATTATCATACAAGAAATATATAATAAAATCAATACAAAAGAATACAGACAATACAATCCATACAGGTCAACGTTTCGCCACAACTTTGCTTCGCCAGGACCCAGACGTGACATGTTTTAAGGTTACCTAAAACAATATGGTGTTAGTAACAAATTAGTATTTTGCAAATTCAAACCATATGGTGGGTCATATATTCCTACCAACATGGCCCAGAAATAGGAGCACAAGCAAACCACAGCGCTGATAGTAAAACAAGACAGCAGTCCTAGATTGTAACGCGACTGGCGCTATATAAATCCTGTGTAATAATAATAATTGTCCTAGTGTGGATACAGGATGTAGGCCAGTCAAGTTCCTCCACCCCAAACTCGCTCATCCATGTCTTTATGGACCTTGCTTTGTGCTCTGGTGTGCAGTCATGTTGGAACAGGAAGGGGTCATCCCCAAACTGTTCCCACAAAGTTGGGAGCATGAAATTGTCCAAAATGTCTTGGTATGCTGATGCCTTAAGAGTTCCCTTCACTGGAACTAAGGGGCCAAATCCAACCCCTGAAAAACAACCCCACACCATAATTCCTCCTCTACTCAATGATTTGTACCAGTGCACAAAGCAAGGTCTATAAAGACATGAATGAGCGAATTTGGGATGGAGGAACTCGACTGGCCTGCACAGAGTCCTGACCTCAACCCAATAGAACACCTTTGGGATGAATTAGAGAGGAGACTGCAAGCCAGGCCTTCTCGTCCAACATGAGTGCCTGACCTCACAAATGTGCTTCTGGAAGAATGATCAAACATTCCCATAGATACACTCCTAAACCTTGTGGATAGCCTTCCCAGAAGAGTTGAAGCTGTTATAGCAGAAAAGGGTGGGCTAACTCAATATTGAACCCTACAGATTAAGACTGGGATGCCATTAAAGATCATGTGTAAAGGCAGGCGTCCCAATACTTTTGGTAATATAGTGTGGATGCGTTTTGAACCTCATCCAATTCGCATGACTTGTGAACCAAACCGGCTTTCTATGGAGCCAGTTCACATATGTGCAGGCCGGCCACAGTGCAATTTTAAAAAGAGTCCGGTATGATTTTTAGTCCAGTTCAGTTGCAATTTTCAGTGCCATACACTTTAAAAATGAACGAATTTGCATTGGACCGGATTTTAAAAATCGCACTGAAACCGGTTACCTAGAAATAAGTATCGGTAATTTGTATCAACTAGTACTTGAGAAAAAGTATCGGTACTCGTACTCCCACTCTTTAAAAAAACTGGTATCACTTCATCCCTAATAAAAAGTTTTGGTATTGATACACTTTAAAGGTGCTGGATAAATTGCTGCCACCCCGACATTGGTTGTACTAGGCAGCGAGTCATTCTTTTGGTACAATTATGCAGCATGCGATTCAGCCTTGTCAGACTTCACTGGCTACATGATGGTTTCAGGTCAGTTACTAATGAGGTAGCAAAGCAAGGATCCAGATGACAGCCCTGGAGCTTCCATCTTTAAAAACAAGTCAGCAGGGGTAGCTCCCATAGTCCCAACATCACCAGTCCTCTTTATTTGTTTGAGAAGTAGAGTTTCATTTGTTGCTATGACTCAAACAAATACATTTCAAACATTTTAAAGGAATACATAACATTTTTCAAGCTGCCTAGAGCAGTGATGGAGAACCTTGGCACCCCAGATGTTTTGGAACTATATTTCCCATGATGCTCAACTACACTGCAGAGTGCATGAGCATCATGGGAAATGTAGTTCTAAAACATCTGGGGTGCCAAGGTTCGCCATCACTGGCCTAGAGTAACAGCGAAATGTAATTACAAACCCCCATGAATATTGCGGTCATTTTTAAACATCACGTTGATATATTATTGATGAAATGGTTTACGTAGGTACCGCCTCTTCTGCCACTGTTGCTATACCACTTATACCAGCCTGACAACTTCCAGATGTTCTAGCTGAGGAAAGAAGGGTATAAAAGTTCCTTAAAGTGGAATAAAATGGAAAAATAAAATTTACAAACAAGCAGCTGGTTATTGCAGAAGAGACATGCTTGTTGTGGGGGCATTTGGCAGGAGGGAGGGGCCAGGAGTGCCGATGTGGGAAGAGGAGGATCCGGGCCGCTCTGTGCAAAACCACTGCACAGAGCAGGTAAGTATGACATGTTTGTTATTTCATTAAAAAAAAAAAAAAACAAGACTTCAATGTTGCTTTAGGCTGAGTCACAGCAGGGGCCTGGTGTGTCCCTGTTCACCGTTTTAGGTCCAATTTCAGTCTTTTGTCTGAATTCGGACCTGAAATGGACCAGAAGATACACAGGATCCCTGTGCAATTCTCTCTGGAGACGTGTGATTCGGCTACATAGAGAGCCGATTGCACTCCCCTGACATGCGAATTGGATGCTGAGAAATCCACATCCAATTCGCAATACTGTGAACCCAGCCTAAATTTTATGTGAGCGCTGTTTAGTGCAGAAGTATATTAAAGCTGGCCGTAGATGGATCGAATCTCGAGTGGTTCAGCAAAGACCAGCCGAGATTCAACCCATTGATGGGTAGGCTGGTTGTACCCAAGTCGATCCGTCAATTGACTTGGGTACATCCAGCCTGTCAGACTTTTTACGTGTGATTACTGCCGGCGGCTATAGCCACTAGCAGTAATAATTGTATTTTACTGATAAGGCTCTCCGCACCCCAACTGCCCCCCAGTTGTCAGAACACAATAGCACTGCTGGAGACATTCACAGTCAGTGTAGATGGGGGAATTAAGCATTTTTCTTTCCTTTCACCCATGGTGGAAGGAAAGAAAAACAAATCATCTATGGGCTTCTTAAGGCCTGATTCACACCTATGCATTTTTAGTGCTTTTTGCCTTTTGCAGATTTTCACTACAGTCCATTTAAAGTGGAAGTAAACCCCCCTATCGTTTTCAGCCAAGGAAGCTGCCATCTTTGCCTCTGTTTAATCTTCAACTGCCACATGTGATCCGTTATGACACCAGCCATTGGATGGTTTGACTGTTTGGTTGAGAGCACAGCCAATGTGCAGTTAGCATTCCCGGCATGCCTTTTTTTTTTTTAAACTGTTAAATCGATGGGTTTACTTCCGCTTTAACATGGTTTCCTATGGAACATGTTCTGTAGTGCAAATCTGCAAAATGCACTAAAAATGCATAGGTGTGAACCAGGCCTAAGACAGAAGGGTATGATATTGTCCCCCAGGATGCAGGTCCATGACAGCTAAGAGGAAGCAGGTTGAATGCTGATGGCTGTCATATAACCAAGAAGAATGACAACATCTATTAGTGTAAAGGAATAACTGTTGGGTAACACTGGGGTTCATTTACTAAAACTGGAGAGTGCAATATCTGGTGCAGCGGTGCATGGTATCCAATCAGCTTCTAACTTCAGCTTGTTCAATTAAACTTTGACCAAAAAAAAAAAAAATTGGAGGCTGATTGGAAACCAATCAGCTTCCAGTTTTTTTTTTTTTTGGATAGTTTTTAGGGACAGTTGCAACAGAATTTGCATTCTCCAATTTTAGTAACTCAACTCCAACTCCAGTGCTGCATTAACCACTTGTTGACCGGGCTATTGCCGAATGAGGACTACAGCACAGCTGGCCAGTTTTGGGAGCCCGTCATATGACGCCCTCCCGTGATTGAGGGTGGCACGCTCTGTGTTGTCTATCAGTGCAGCCTCATCAGCGCACATTAGTAAAGGAGAAAAATTACCGTATATACTCGAATATAAGCAGAGTTTTTCAGCACATTTTTTTGTGCTGAAAAGTGCCCCCTCGGCTTATACTCGAGTCAAGCACTTTTCTGCAGCAAAAAATAAAATTCTCTGACCCGAATTTGCAGCGCCGTATCTCGGGGCCACTTGGTGCTAGGAACCCCAAATTTGGTGTGCAAACCCAATGGGACCAACACTACAACATATCCAAATGTTTGGGTACAGCATCGCATGACTGTGCAATTGTCATTCAAAGTATGACAGCGCTAAAAGCTGGCCTGGGCAGAAAGGGGGTAAAAGTGTCCTGTAGGCAAGTGGTTAAAGAGGAGTACAAAAGCTTTTTTTTTTTATTTATGGATGCTGGGCTGTGTATTTTTAGGATTTTTGTAAAGCAGTTCTGCTTTGAAAAAGGTTTTATCTGGAGTTTCAGTGTAAACTCTAGTCTAGTGCTTGGTGTTGCTGGGATGCCTATCATTTTGAAAAAGGCTCTGTGCTGACATTTGGGAAAAGCTGTTAGCCAACAACGGGGAGCAAAGGGATGAGGATCGGTCATGGTGGAAAGGGGAAGACTTTCAAGTTTTAGCAAATAATAGCTTACTGCAAGCTGACATAAAAGGGAATTATAATGACATGAAATGCCTTTTATAGCAATTATATTTGTTGAGTCCATTATCTCAGTGATTAAACTTTAAATTATTTATTTGTTATTAATGCCTAATCCATGTAGTGGAGAACTTGGTGCTGAATATTTCAGAAAGCGCTATGCTGTAAAGCTGGAACGCTGCACTGACAAAGCCCAGAGCCGCTACTCTTCCAACTCCGTGTGTTTATCTGGCCATGCCTAATGAGCATTGAAAGCTTGCCGTGTGAACATGCTCCTGCCTGCTCCCAGGTGTTAATTGAGGGTGTACACAATTTCCTTTTGTGTAATGAAATATTATCAGGAGAGAATGGAATGTTGTGGCATTACTCTTGTCTGGGCATTCTCTGAAGTTATTCACTGAAACATTTAATCTGCTTTCTTTGGGTGGGGCCTTGTTCTGGGGGGTACTGGGTGGAGAAGGAAAGTTAAGATATCTTCACAAACACAGACGTTAGAATTTGTTGTCAAGTATTTACTGCAAGCTTCAGAAGCAAGAACGGCATCCATGTCTAGTTATAATCAGTCCTTTGTTTAGAGAAGATCCCATTTGTGGTGCAACGGAATCACACACAGGTTGAAGTCATTAATATGTCCAAGAGGCAGTCCTGAACAAGGTTATACTGTAGATTTTGACCGGGAGTGCATCTTCCAGACCTTGCCTGTCTAGCCTAATGCCGCGTACACACGATCTGACTTTTCGACAGACTTGGTCCGTCGGACAATCAGACGGACTTTGCAGCTGAGGTCCACCGGACTTTCAAACGAACAGTCTTGGTCACACACGATCACTCCAAAAGTCAGACAGATTCGAACGTGATGACGTATAATAAGGAAGTTCATAGCCAGTAGCCAATAGCTGCCCTAGCGTCGGTTTTAGTCCGTCGGACTAGCACACAGACGACCGGATTTTTCGACCGGACTTGAGTCCATAGGAAAGATTAGAAGCAAGTTTTATTTCTAGGTCCGCCGGACTTTTGGGAAGTCCGCTGGAGCCCACACACGATCAAATTGTCCGACGGATTCAGTCCGCCGGATCAAATCCGTTGAAAATTCCGGTTGTGTGTACGTGGCATAAGGGTCCTGGGATCCTGGATATATCCAAATGGATCCTTCTGTCCAACAACAATTGGAGCTCATGCTTTTGGCCCTAATCCATTGTGTTGAAGGGATAGCAGATGTTATAAACCTGATTTGCAGAATGGGCCTCCTTTAGGTGCATATGCAAAGGACTCTTTGGCTAAAATGTTGGTCTGCTGAGCATCAGTGCAAGAAATGCCTCTTGTGTATGCCCTTAGAGTGGGAGCATGAATCCCTGGACAACTTCAATAGGAAAGTCAATGGGTGGGGGGGGCTTTTTTGGCACAAAAGTAGACAAACTCTTTATCTGGGAAACCCCCACTTCTATGGCTAATATGAATTTGTTTCATTTCTCTAAGACCTACAGGTCCAAAGAGCATGGAGACCCCCCACTTGTCAGAGTAGCAGCCTTTGCAGCAATATCTGATCCCAGGAGATTTCAGAGGTTTGGGTCCAGAATATGGTATCCTGGAGCTACAAACTGGAGTTTCACTCTCTGGCTCCAACCCACTTCTTTTTGTCAAATTTTGCAAAGATCATCAGACCTTGACACTGCTCTAGCACAGCTCCTCTCTCATGGGGCTCATGGGGTCATAACCATTACCCCAAAAAAGGATAAGTTACCAGATTTCTATCCAAGCCAGTTAATCTTCTCCAAATTACCGTATATACTCGAGTATAGGCCGACCCGAATATAAGCCGAGGCACCTAATTTTACCACAAACAACTGGGAAAACGTATTGACTCGAGTATAAGCCTAGGGTGAGAAATGCGCAGCTACTGTAAGTGGAAAAGAGGGTCAACTATGCCCATTTGCAGCCTCACTGTGCCCATGCAGATGGACACAGTTGACCGATTTGGGGCCCTGTATCTCAGGGTCACTTAGTGCTAGGAACCCCATCTTTAGATATGTTGTAGTGCTAATTCCACTGGGTTGGAATACAACATTTGGGGTTCCTAGCACCAAGTGTCCCCGAGATATGGGGCCACAAATTCGGGTCAGAAAATCTCAAGCACTTTTCTGCAGCAGAGAATGACATTTTCTGAACCGACTTTGGGGCCCTGTATCTCGGGGCCACTTAGTGCTAGGAACCCCATCTTTGGATATGTTGTGGTGCTAGTTCAACTAGGTTTGAATGCCAAATTTGGGGTTCCTAGCTCCAAGTGTCCCGAGATATGGGGCCCCAAATTCGGGTCAGAAAATGTCAAGCACTTTTCTGCAGCAGAGAATGACATTTTCCGAACCGACTTTGGGGCCCCGTATCTCGGGGCCACTTAGTGCTAGGAACCCCATATTTGGGTATGTTATAGTGCTAGGTCCACTGGATTGGCACACTAAATTTGGGACTCCTAGACCCAAGTGGCCCCGAGATACGGGGCCCCAAAGTCGGGTCGGAATTTCTTTTTTTTGCTGCAGAAAAGTGCTTGACTCGAGTATAAGCCGAGGGGGGCACTTTCAGCAAAAAAAAATGTGCTGAAAAACTCGGCTTATACTCGAGTATATACGGTAGATCGAAAGGTTCTCAACAGCTTCCTCCAGGTACAAAATGATGTAATCTGCCTATTCCATCATTGCTTCCCTCCATCTGGGAGGCCTTCTGGCTTCTGTGGACTTCAAGGATACTTACTTGCATGTCCCCTTCTTCCAGCCACATCAATGCTACCTGCGTTTTGTTGTGGTACCACAACATTACCAGTTTGTTGCTTTTCCCTTTGACCTGTCCACTGCACATTGGGTCTTCACCAAGGTGCTAGACCTCATTCTCATTCTGCTTCGCTCTGAGGCATTCCAAAGGGATATCTGGTTGACCATCTTCTGAGGAAACAGTCAACTCAGTATCTTTTAGCCAATGTTCAACAGACCGTGCAGATCTTACAATGATTCATGGGGGATCATCAATCTCCAGAAATTGGCACTGGAGTTTTCTCATTGCTTGGAATATCTGAGTTTTATCTTAGACTTGGTTCTGTCCAAGGTTTTTCTTCCCCTGGACAAACTGCAGGCTGTCCACTTGCATGTTCGGTCTCTTCAGTCCAGGAGTGACCCTCCACCTTTGCGTACGTTTCTTGGGCCTAATTTTGTTCTCCTTAAGGACACTTCCACATGCCTAATTTCACTCCAGACCGTTGCAACTCATCGCAGGACAGGAAGGTTCTGTCTGTCCCTGGATCTTCCCATTTGCCTGAATAGCAGGACCAGGCTGGCTTGGGAAGAACTTCACAATCTAGCATTAACTGCCATGCACATTCCAGGTGTGGAAAACTGGCAGGCAAACTTCCTTAATTGCCAACATCTGTACTTTGGAGAAGGGTCTCTTCACCCTGAAGTTTTTAAGGCCTTTGTTGCAGGAGAATATAGAACTTGAACCTTATGAGGCTCCTTGCAGACTCCCCCATGAGCCCTCCCAGATTGTCCGGATCTGGTTTGCTTCTCAGTTGCTGGCTTTAACGGTTTGGCTGTTGAAGTCCAAGTCTTGGGAAACACGGGCCTATCAGATTTGGTAATCCGTATACGCTTGAAAGCTAAGAAATGTTCTTGCACTTAAAAGGCATATTTCTCTTGGTGGGAAACAACAAAATTTCACCCCTGGAAATTCTCAGTTGGATGAATCCTGTCTTTTTTCCAGCATTTGGCCTTCAGTACCATCTCCCACCTTAACAGTTCTTTTTCAGACACCGCTTGCCTCTCACCCCCTAGTAAAGGCCTTCATACAGAGTGTTCTCACATTGTTCCACCTGTACATTTCGAAGTGACTCTGTGGGATCTCAGTATTGTTATATCAGCTCTTCATTGTGTGGATGTGGTGCACAGTGTTTGAGTTATCGCTCAGCTACAACTCCTATTTGACAGTCCATCTCTCTTTGCAATTCCCAAAGTCCCCATAGGGCACAGCAAACTTCCTGTTCCACTAGATGGATTTAATAGCTCATTATTCAAGCTTAGGACCTCAAGGGCAAGTTTCCCCCCTTTGTGTTCAAAGTGCACTCCACTAGATCAGCTAGTAATTCACAGACTTTTCAGCATCAAGCATCTGTTTCTAAGATTTTCAAAGCCCACATCTGGTCTTCTGTTCACACATTAGAGAGAAACTGAAGTCTGCTCACATAATTTGTAATAAAAATATATTTGCCATTCTGAAGCTTCCCTTCAACCACTTTGCATATCATTTTATACTGTATATACTACTGTGATTCTGTACTTGCCAAAAATGCTGCAGAAATACCCCCCCCCCCCCCGAGTCTGGCATCATCGATTTTAACTGTGGGCAGCTAAAGCTGCTGCCTGTTCACTTATTGGATTTACACAGAGGCACACTTGCAGCTCTCATTGGCTCTCTTATGACTCACCCCCTCCTTTCCTGGCAAACTCTACGAGAGTGAGAGGGCAAGATGTCATAAGCCTAGGCTTTTTACCAGACAAGAAACAGGAATTGGGCTGTATGGTTTAATCCTTCTGTTGGAAAACATTACAGGAAACAGGTACCTCCCCTCTGTTTTTATGATCCATGCCCACTATTGCTTGCTATTAAAACTGAGGCATGATGGGAGTTGGAGGGGTTTTACTGGGCTGTCCTTGCAGTATTGTGTTGTCAGTGTTCAATATTTTCAAGGCAGCAGCATATTGCAATGTACCTGAATACCTATTCTGTGTCTGGTAATGTACAACGAGAAAGGGATTTTATGGTAATTCAAAAATCATACTAATGTATTTTGTCCTATGTAATGACATCTTTCCACCATTCAAACATTTCAGATACTTGTTCTAGTTGTTTTACTGCTTTTATAAGGTTGCCATAGTTTCACAGCGACAAAATTGAACACTTGCATATATATATATATATATATATATATATATATATATATATATATATATATATATATATTGATATAGCAGAGTGAAATTACAGGGCACTAAGCAGAGGTGCATCCATAGTGTAGGTGTTAATGTTACCAATGCCTGAGTGATGTCCTTCTGCAGGAGCCTGTATTAAAATAATGGTGTCTGAATCATTCGTTTACACCAGGGGTCTCCAAACTTTCTAAACAAAAGGCCAGTTTACTGTCATTCAGACTTTAGGGGGGCCAGACTGTGCCCAGTGCGAGTAAACAATGCTTCATCTCTGGTATTAGAATAAGGAATAGTGCCCCCTTGTTGGTGTCAGTGGCAGGAATTACGCCCCATTGTTGGTGTCAGTGGCAGGAATTACACCCCATTGTTGGTGTCAGTGGCAGGAATTACGCCCCATTGTTGGTGTCAGTGGCAGGAATTACACCCCATTGTTGGTGTCAGTGGCAGGAATTACACCCCATTGTTGGTGTCAGTGGCAGGAATTATGCCCCATTGTTGGTGTCAGTGGCAAGAATTATGCCTCAAGGGCTGGATAAAGACAAGGTAAGGGCCGCAGTTTGAAGACCACTGCTTTACACCAAAGCAAAACTAACATCTTTGTACTGGACTCCGAAAGATGCCCTCACAGTAGTATTTTAGCAAAGCTTCTATTTTTTTGGAAAATTCTTTTTATTCACAGGTTTTTTTTAAAACAGCAAAAAAAAACAATGACATAAACCCACATAAATTGTCCCCTTCCCCCTCCCCTTTGTGCAATGTCCCAAGTATAACAGGCAGTTAAACGCAATCATGTGCCCTCCGGCCTACTCAAATCATTTTACAGTACATGCTCAGGTAAAACAACGACCACAATCACCTAGTAGCTATACTGCCTGTCTCGTCTTTTCAATTAGTGCATGTTTCCTTTCATACCATCCGAAGAGAGCCAGCACTGCCAGACCTTCTCAATTTTTTTGGGGCACCCCCTACTTAAATACATGGCTTTATATAAAGGTAGTACTTTATTCACTATGCCTTTCCAAAAGGCCAAGAATGGGGCCTCATGTTTTTTCCAGCATAAAAGGATGGCTTTGCGTGCATAAAACAAGGTGAGTGAGATCATAGTTCTTTGTGCCCTTAAGTGGTGCTACCTCCTCCACCAGGCCCAACATACATACTGATATCGTCATGGGGACAGGTAGCAAGATCAGCCCCTGGATGGTTTTTGTAACCCCTGTCCAAAATACCTGTATGGACGGACACTGCCAGAATATATGATCGAAGTCCGCCCCTGCCGCATTACAACGCCAGCAGGTGGCCCTATCCAAGCCAAAGATGCTGGCTAGTCTCGCTGGGGTATAATATACCCTGTGAAGTATTTTTAATTGGATGTACCTGTCACGGGCCGATACTAGGACCTGAAAAGGGTGGCCCCACATATCGTCCCAGTCGTCCCCTTGGAAATTGGGGACTAATGAGCGCCATTTCTCTCTACATTTACTGAGTGCCGCAGACATTTCGGTAAATAGCTCTTTATATGTTTCTGACAGCATCTTCCGCACAGATTCATCACAGAGCAACTGCTCTAAAGGTGAGGATTGCAGTACCACTGCTCCTGTGCCAAATTGTGCAAAAAACGCATGCCTCAGCTGCAGATAGCGGAAGAAGTACCAGTTTGGGAGATCATGCTTATCTTTCAATTGGTCAAAGGAAAGCAGCCCCCTACTATGTTCTTTAATTGTTTGATGCCGACTCTGGCCAATATTACTGGATCTGGAATAGTAACGCGCATGGAGCCAGTCAAAGGCATAAAGACTCTCATAGGATCCCACTAGAGCAGCCTCCAGCATTGTCGCTGCATCCCTGTCATCTCTTGTTAACCACCGTCTGGCAAATACCATCTGTCCTGCAATAAAATACTTGAACAAGTCAGGAAGGACCAGTCCTCCCTGTCCATAGGGTTCTTGTAATGTACGGAGGCTCACTCTAGGGTGTCCAGAGCCACACAGAAATGAACTAAATAGGCTGTTTACGCGCCGAAAGATAGAGCAGGGGACCCAAATGGGAGTGTTGCTCAAAAAATAGAGGAACACTGGTAGTATCTTCATTTTAAGGAGATTAACCCTACAAATTAAGGAGAGTGGGAGATGTTTCCAGGCCTCTAATTGTATTTTAACCTTCGTGAGCTTAGCAAAGCTTTTATAACTTGTGGCTAGATGATGCCATGCTACAGGTTTTGAAATGCATCAATGTTTAAATTATATTTTATTGGTGAATGGTGCCAGTGTTTGCAGCACTTGCTCTATTCATCCACTAGACGAATGCCAACCAGAGCTCGCCTTACTTCCTGTGAGGAACATCATTGTTGGACCACTGAAGAGTGTTTGTGTGCCCACTTGTATGAAATTATGGAGTAACTATTATTGTTAACCTCCCTGGCGGTATGATTATTTCAGATTTTAGGTGCTGAAAGCGGTACAATTATTTTGCATGGAAATTTGGCGTTTTATATTGTAGGCCTGTAATTCTTAGGAATAACTCACTTAAATCTGTCCAAACAAGAGTCTAGTAGACATCCTGGGTATGATAAAGTTTGAAAAACTAAATCATAAATTATAATATAATAAATAACTATAAATAAATATAACAAATAATAATATAATAATAATAAAAATTATTCAATAATGTAATCAAATCAAAAACACTGAAATTTGCTCAGTTGCAGAATTGTCGCTGTCATTACTTTCAGTGTTTGGTGATGGATTTCCCCACAATTCACTATCGCTCAATTCTGCAAGTGATTCTAATTTATTATCGCTGTTTTCTAGCTGGTCTAAAACCACTTTTGATGTAAAGGGACGGTTTTGGTTGCTATGGACAATCTCAAGTTTCCAGGCAGAAAGAACAGTATTTATAATATAAAACTGCATGCAGGGCATTGGACAAAGCACTAGGTACTGTATGTATTGTGTGTTTTACTTTTTGAATTTGGCGCCGTTCTCCATCCCCGTGCGTCGCAACGCTCGCAGGGAACGGAGTTCGGCACTGTGATGAATCGAGCGGAGGAGCTCGCACAGACAGCGGGGAGACATTGCAGGATCCTGGGGACAAGGTAAGTAAGCTCTTCCTGGATCCTGGGATGCGATCCCGAGTGTGGCTCGGGGTTACCCCTTTTGGTACTGAAAATCCACCCCGAGCCAGACTCGGGAATACCGCCAGGGGGGTTAAACAAATTCGGAGGTCTCATACATATTTTGCTTGGCTGTACACAGCTCTGAGAAACCAACAGTGTGTCTGGTTCAAAACCAAACAGGATGCCTAAAATCTGACTTGTATCTTAGTGCAGACATCTGGGAAAATCATTGAGCCAATCACACAAGCAGGAAATCACATTTCAGGAGGCATCATTTACACCAATTGTGTACAGACTGCCTCCAGGTTGCCATATTACATTGAATTTTACAGAAACCTACAGCACTGCAGACTGACAGAAAGGTAATCTTTAATAACATTCAATTACAATATGGCTCGTGTAACAATTGTACTGTATATGCTATTTTAATTTTTTTTAATATGCTATTTTGTTCCCCAATAAAGTGGAATTACCTTTTATAGTGATTGTAAACCTATACATGTACTCACTGAAGTGACTGGCCTCAGGTGATACACAGAGATGAAACAAGGTTGCGCCTGTTTATAGGCAGCCCTTTCTTTTCTACAGCCTTCTTTTTTTTCTTTTATATAATCTTTATGTAAAGTTTAAGCACATAAAACATAAACAGCAACCATTAGTCTTTAGGTAGCTAAACACAATACAAATCATATGTTACCCATTTTCCAGAAGGCATATCAAGAGGGAAAAAAAACAGACATTACATAAGAAAAAGTGGTCAAAGCCAACATACCCAGTATCATCACAGAATCCCATTAAGGGGTCAGCAGTATCCTGAGTGTCCGTATGGACCAGAGGCTAACCCGGCAGAAAGTGGGGGCTGTACTGACCATAACATGATCTGGAGGACCAGCAATGACCAGCTCTCTATGGAGCCGGTTCACATATCTCCGCTGTGTGAATTTGCACTGGAGCCCTGTGCCTCTTTTGGTCCGTTTCAGGTCCGAATTCAGCCAAACATTTGAGCTGAAATCGCATCTTAAACAGTGAACCAAGTCGCACCGACCCCTGCTGTGAGCCACATGCGACAATGGTGTGAACCCAGCCTTACAGAACACAGGGATCCATGTTTTCTACACTGACAGAATGACAGTCTGCCTTGTTTACATAGGCAGACTGCCATTCTGTTAGTATAACGAACCATCAGCAGTGCCGGCGGAAATCAGGTCCGCAAAACCGCACTCCCACCCTAAACCCGGAGGTGCAGAATCACATATATGTATGTGATTCTGCACAGCGTGGCCGCCCTGTAGCAGTTAATCTGCTATGGGGTGCTCAGCAAGTGGATATAGAGCACAGATCTGAGTGTAATCTGAGTGGAGGGAAAGGACAAGGGTTGCCACCTTTTATTCAAGCCAAATCCGAACACTTTAGCGGCACAGGGCACATTTTCTTCCCCGTAGTATACACTATAGAATTATAAAAGACCTGGATCTTGTAGTGATCTAATCTATAATCGTCGTTCCTTCCTCGTAGATGGTATATGGTTATTAAAAGTATTGTCTCCGCAGCAAAACCCGATTCTCCCAGAGAGAGACAATTTTATTGACTTCCAAACAGAACAGTCTTACAGACGACAAAACCCAACAGAGTTCATATCACGACAGTGCTAGTAATATTTAGAGCCCCATGGAACCATGTGACTCTTGGGTGCCTTCGTAAGAACACACACTTCTAAACAGATTGAACGTCCTGTTATATCCCCCACACACACTGAATGTCTGAGCAATTTGATTGGGCGTTTCCATTAAATGCTTTGATCTGCCCCGGTCTTTCAGAGTGACAGATAACGCCAAGCCCCAATTTACATTCTTGCATATTCCCCCTTTGACATGTGTGAATACTGATTAGATTAAGATAATCATTATCTGTTCCCTTTCATATGTGGAGTGAGTCTGGTCTGGCCATTTGTCCTTTGACCAACAAACCCTCTTTTAACATGCGCAATTAAATCAACAGCTACCAAAGTGGCATGCCTAGAATAAACTTGTCTTTAGAATGCCTAAATAAAAACACTACATATAATAAATATGTATATATATAATATATATATATATATGTATGCATATATATATATATTAGATATAATATACTACATATACCCCCACTTGGGTCGTTCTAACTACTAGAACTGACCCATAAATCAAGCAACAAACATAGCATTACCGACTTGAGGTATTGGATGCTTCACAATGGCTCATATGATATATAAAGTTGAAACTGGTTACATCTCTCTTCACCAGCCTCTAAAATATCCCCATGAAAAAGTCATTAGATAATATAGCTTTAGACCATGACTTGAAAAGGGTTTGGTAAACATCCTTGGCCCATGTAGCTGTTAGGCCTTATTATATCACATCAAGATCTTGAATATTGCACAAAAACGAGCTGATGTCACAGTTCATTCTTCAATTTTCAACTTCAACTTCATCACATCTCTCTTTGAAAGTAGACTTGGTGTGCTTGGTGTGCTGGGAGCTCCGATCCACATAAATCCAGGATTCCTCTCCAGGCTCAAGGTTTTCATTTTCTTAAAGATGCTTTTGCACAAACACCAGCAAATCCTGAAATTCTACTTCCATCTTTATAGTAAGAAGAACCATCCATGTACCAGCTCTCACTTTCAAGTTCAAAAGGTTTGGATACGGCTGAAAAAAACTGCTATTGCTGTACTTTGTAATTTGCTGTAGGCCGACTCCTCATTGCCTCCATAATAGAGCAGTTACTTGAATCATTCAGTCCATAATTCCACCTGAATGGTATACCGATCTATATACCAATCTATAATCCATATATCCATATAATCAATATATAACCCCCCACTTTCAGATAGAATCAGCTTGACATCAGCGTTTATCAGATCTTCTATCCAGACAAAGCAGCAGTGGAAAATCTTGCCAGTAAAGTTAGGTCTTTTTTCATCCATATGTCAATAATATTAATGACTGATTCAACAAAGTTTCAAATCATGACTGGAGTGATGAATTTCACTCACCCCTCTTATAAATTTAGGAAAACCACCCAACATACTATAATTTATGCTATGCCAAGCCATTGTGCAGCATCTCACCTTAGATGTCAAATATATAGATCAATATGCAATATGTAATATGCAACATGTAATGTAACATGAAAATTATTTTCGGTTTAAATGTTTCGCTCTGGTTTTAAGATAAAGTTCAAGAAATAAAACATAATAAAATAAAAAAATAAATAAAAATAAAAATAAAAATGGAAAAGGGTGAAAAATAAAAATAAAAAATAGGGCTTGATGAATAAAAATGGGAAAGGGTGAAAAATAAAAAAAAAAATAAATATAGGGAAAAGTCCATTGTCCAAGTCAAAAAGTCAAAAAAAAAAAATCAATTGCTTGATGAATATTGAGAGAGTCCATGATATTGTTTATTCAGTGTTTCTCCCCCACTAGCCAGAAATTTCAGCTTGCAGTTCACATGCTATGCGGATGCAGTATCTTCAATATCTGAAAGACAAAAAACTCTCCAACAAAACTAATTAGCAAGGTCCTTAAACACTGTTTGAAGTCAAAACAAAGGACTATTTACACATCCACAGGTTGAAACTAAACCACCCCCACTGCTAGCGAAATGTCATTTGTATTCAAAAACAGATCTGGATAATGTAATCTGTTTAGCTGTCCCAGCAATGTGTTATGTTCCATTTTCATTTTATCGTACTCAATCTTCAAGTGGTCATATTTCTGTTTTAACTGAGAAAATGGTATCCAAGCCTTAGATACCTTTTTATTATGATTTTGGTCAGCTCTGCTTTTCATATTAATATCACCTATATTTGACCTGGTGTCTCCTCTTTGATTGTTATCATAAGACATTATCTTTTGATCTTTATGTTCAGTATCTGTCCTAAACAATGTGGCTAAATCAATCTTGACAGCTTGCTCATTTGACTTTCTCCATAAATTGTCTGCTTTCAACAATACATCTTTTAAATCATGGGGATTTGGGGTAACTAGTAAAATATTTTGTCTGATCTCTTCGTTCAAAGCATGTAGAAATATACTCATATGTAACAAGCCACCATGCTCAAATGCAAGATTATTACTGACCAATATTTCCATAATAGATTTTATCCTTCCTGACAACTCGTAGGGAGATTCATTTTTCATTTGTTTGATCTTCCCATGAACAGTAACATCAGAACGTACACCATACAAAACACATAACAATTCCATCAATATGTCCCTTGTCCTCATTGGCTGAGTACAGATCTGCTTAATTCTCACCCAAAGACTATTTCCTATAGAATGTTGCATAACTCTGTCTAAATCAGATGGGTTGAGATTGTACACATCTCTGACATTCTGCAAGTCACAAAACCATTTTAAAAATCCGTTTAAATCATGGCAGGGAATCATTCCTATTTCTTTAAGAATTGCATCTAATTCTTTTGGTTTCAAAGGCTTCATTACAAGCTGAACTTCACCTGCATTATTATTATTGTTATAAACTGTGGTGGTCACAGTGGGTGCGGCTGGCAATGAATTATCAGATTTAATATGAGGTTCTGTTTCATTTGATAGAATGTTTGTATTTGCATATTGCTGCAGATTGCTGAATCCACGATTCGATGCATATCTGCATTCCTGAGATCTCTTCTCTAATTCCATAATTCTTAATTTCAATCTCTCATTTTCCTCTGATAATTCATTACAACGTTTAGACTTCTCAAGCAGAGCTTCCCCAATGGTGACTGCATGCAATTTTAAATTTACAGTCTCAGATTCTGATTGGTTTTGTAACCTCTGACAAACCTTGTTGCTATTATCAACTGCACTCTGTAACTGGGTAATTTCCTCAACCTTATCTTTCAAAGAACTTTCCATTGTTAAACAGCAAGATAACAAGCCCTGTACAATACAACCTTTTCTTTTACTTTCTGAAATTTTGCTCTCAAAAACAGTTTTTTCTAAAAATTCATTCATCATAGTCCATGTCTGCTTATATTTTTCTGGCACTTCATAAGGACCGCCATGACGCTTAATACATTTTAACACCCATCTGTTAACTTTATCAGAACTGACACTAGCTTCACACTGAGTAAGCATTTTTACTATATTATTAATAATTTAAAAAGAGAGAAATATTTTACTCACCGCATTAATTACTCCTTCAGCTTCCAGCTCACGTCTTCTGGTACACGATGCAGTCCTTTTTCTTCGTTTCCAGTCTCCAGAGAATAATTCTGGGGTTCCAAACTTGTTTGATTTTGTAGATCAGACTCTCTTATGTCACAACCAGACGTTAGAGTCACAGCACAGGTCTTGGGTCTCCATCAGACTTCTGTCCAACTCACGGATTGTTATCACCACGATTTCTAATACAAAGTCCTGAAAATGCTCTTCTGGTCGCTTGAACGGCACCAATGTAGTGATCTAATCTATAATCGTCGTTCCTTCCTCGTAGATGGTATATGGTTATTAAAAGTATTGTCTCCGCAGCAAAACCCGATTCTCCCAGAGAGAGACAATTTTATTGACTTCCAAACAGAACAGTCTTACAGACGACAAAACCCAACAGAGTTCATATCACGACAGTGCTAGTAATATTTAGAGCCCCATGGAACCATGTGACTCTTGGGTGCCTTCGTAAGAACACACACTTCTAAACAGATTGAACGTCCTGTTATATCCCCCACACACACTGAATGTCTGAGCAATTTGATTGGGCGTTTCCATTAAATGCTTTGATCTGCCCCGGTCTTTCAGAGTGACAGATAACGCCAAGCCCCAATTTACATTCTTGCATATTCCCCCTTTGACATGTGTGAATACTGATTAGATTAAGATAATCATTATCTGTTCCCTTTCATATGTGGAGTGAGTCTGGTCTGGCCATTTGTCCTTTGACCAACAAACCCTCTTTTAACATGCGCAATTAAATCAACAGCTACCAAAGTGGCATGCCTAGAATAAACTTGTCTTTAGAATGCCTAAATAAAAACACTACATATAATAAATATGTATATATATAATATATATATATATATATGTATGCATATATATATATATTAGATATAATATACTACAGATCTGAGTGTAATCTGAGTGGAGGGAAAGGACTAGGGTTGTCACCTTCTCTTCAAGCCAAATCCGAACACTTTATCGGCACAGGGCCCCCGTAGTATACACTATAGAATTATAAAAGACCTGGAACAGTGGGTGTGGCCAAACTGCTTTTGCTGGAATCATCATATCCCCCCCAACCTCCCCAGAAATGCTGGACCTGCCCCCAGACAGCGGCCTGCAGCTCCCAGATGGGAACAAAGTTTTGTGTAACTTTTTCAGTTACTTGGGGAGCCACAGGCCAGTCTGAATAATGTGTCCGGGTTTCAGACAGACTGAAACCCAGACACATGATTCAAAACCCAGACTGTCCAAGTGAATCCTAGACAGGTGGCAACCCTAGAAAGGACACGCCCTCCCCTACACAGTTTCATTAGGAAACATGCATAAATGAGGCGGCTAGTCACCCTCTGTATGCTGGAGGTGGAGGTGGGCCATCTCTCAAGATTGCTTGGTGTCAAATTAGACTGTCAGAAGGGACTCATGCAGATAACAGAGTGGGGAGAGATCTGAAAGGAAGCACGCTAGGTGCTTTGGATTGAGGCAAGTACACACCAAAGAGGGACATGCTTTGTTCATTTTTCATATCAGAGGTATAAAACCACTTTAACCACTTACCCACTGAGCACTTAAACCCCCTTCCTAACCAGACCAATTTTCAGCTTTCGGTGCTCTCACACTTTGAATGACAATTACTCAGTCATGCAACACTGTACCCAAATTAATTTTGTCCTTTTTTTCACACAAATAGAGCTTTCTTTTGGTGGTATTTAATCACCGCTGGGTTTTTTATTTTTTGCGCTATAAATCAAAAAATACTGAAAATTCGGTAAAAAAAATAAAAAAAATTCTTTGTTTCTATTAAAATTTATTGCAGAATATTGGCCAGTATTGCCGAGTATTGGCGAGTATTGGCAGAGTATTGCAGTGTTGCACAGTATTGGTAGAGTATTGCACAGTGTTGGCAGAGTATTGCACAGTGTTGGCAGAGTATTGCACAGTGTTGGCAGAGTATTGCACACTGCTGGCAGAGTATTTTACAGTGCTGTGGGCACTACACATCCAGCCCACAGCGCTGGTCCCATCTCTCCCCCTCTCCGCTTCTCCCCTCTCACTGTACCGATCGGTACAGAGAGGGGAGGGAGGAACCGGTGTCATGACGTGATGCCGGTTTGTGTACATGTGATCGCTCTGTCATTTGACGGAGCGATCACGTGGTAAACGGCTGCTATCAGCGGCCGTTTACCGTGATCCGTGATCCCAAGGACCCGGCGGTCACGGATGTTCCCGAGTGCACGCCCCAGGGGGCACGCGTGAGCAAGGTTCTGGGAGGACGTCCACCCAGAATAAGCGGACCGCGCTGTAGCCGTCTTTCGGCTATGGCCCAGTCGGCATGTGGTTAATAGATAAATGATTACTATGTGGCATATGAGGTCATGCAGACATTACTGCAAAGTAGTTGGCTTTTGGAGCTACAGAGAGCCTTGTGATCCCTTTACACATTCCCTACAAAGACCTGCCTCTCTTACCCTGCACCCTGCTGCTAGGCTTTGCTATAACTAATCAGCATTTACCCAAAATAAAGATTTTCCAAAGTTAGTCATGCTCCTCTTCTTATTCTTCTGTCCTGGCACAGAATCATTTGTGCCCTGTAGTAAATACAACACTTCCACCTTTCTTTTTGTTCCTATGACAATAAAAGGAGTCTATTGTTGGAGCGAACATGACCTCAAAGTAGTTGGCTTTTTGACCTTCTACAAATGAGGTCACTTATGTTGAGTCACTTCCTAAGTAATTACACAGAAGTGATTAGCTGCAGTACTATAACCTGAAGGAAGAACACCACCCAGGAGGACAAGAACATACACATTCTTCTTTGTTTTGTAGATTCTACTGTGTGAATGTGTTTCTCCTTTTGACTTGGGCAAGCTTAGCTTCAAGAAACCTCTACCGGAAAATATGCATGGGGTCACTGCACCTAAAACATTGGTTGACATTCACAAATATGATTTCATAAGGGTTAGCACCCAGGTTTGAACACAGATATATAGACATGTCTGGGGGATGTATATTACCTCCGAATCTTCTGATAATCTTTTTCACCCCATCCACAAAGTCAGGGTACTATATACAATCAGAACATATCAGCACATATCTCCATACACAGGAACACAAGTCTATGGAAAGTGTGCACACTGCACCGCAATAGTCCCTATAGTATGTGGTATAGTCTGTAATGCCCCATACACACAATCCGAAATTCCGCCAGCAAAAGTCCAATGAGAGCTTTTGGTTGGAAAATGCGACCGTGTGTATGCTCCATCTGACTTTTATTGGCGCAATTCCAGCCAGCAAAAGATTGAGAGCAGGTACTCAATTTTCCGGTCGGAAAAAGTTTCGATTGGAAATTCCACATTGGATTGTACAAATTCCGACGCGCAAAATTCCTACGCATGCTCGGAAACAATTCGACGCATGCTCGGAAGTATTGAACTTAATTTTCTCGGCTCGTCGTAGTGTTGTACGTCACCGTGTTCTTGATGGTTGAAAGTTCAGCAAACTTTTGTGTTACCGTGTGTATGCAAGTCAAGCTTGAGCGGAATTCCGTCGGAAAAACAATCTAAGATTTTTCCGACGGAAAATCCGCATAAGTGTCCTCCTCAGATCTACAGCGACTGCACTTCGAAGTGCACTTGTAGTGAAAAGTGGAGTTGCCTTTAGTAAGTCAACCCATAAGTGTCACTTCTGTGTGCTGCCCTGTTCCTCTGTTATCTGCATGAGTCACTTTGACAAGTTTTCCTGACACCAAGACAAAAAAAGGTGACAGAGGAGGGAGCTCCAGCTGATTGACAACCTAGGCTCTGTTCCTGTTTGTTGTGTGGAGTGGGGTGATAAACTGGTACAACTTGTGGATTTGTTTAATCTCTGCATATCACCTGAGGCCAGTCACTTTGTTGGGTATATGTAAGGGTTTACATCCACTTTAATAAAACAACGTTTACTTAAAGTGATACTAAAGTCTCTTTTTTTTTTAGTTAAAAATAATAAACATGTTATACTTACCTGCTCTGTTGCAATGGTTTTGCACATAGCAGCCCAGATCCTCCTCTTCTCTGGTCTCTTACCAAGTGCCCTCCTTGCCCTTCCCTCTTGCCGAGTGCCCCCACAGCAAGCAGCTTGCTATGGAGGCACCTGAGATTAAAACATACCGTATTTATCGGCGTATAACACACGCCGGCGTATAACACACACCTTAACTTTAAGAGGGAAGTTTCAGGAAAAAAACTTTGCACAGACCCCCTGCATTGTATTGTACAGGGGTCCATGTACTAACAGCCCCTGCACAATACAAACAGCCCCTGCACAATACAAACAGCCCCTGCACAATACAAACAGCCCCTGCACAATACAAACAGCCCCTGCAAAATACAAACAGCCCCTGCACAATACAAACAGCCCCTGCAAAATACAAACAGCCCCTGCACATGCAACAGCCCATGTACAATACAAACAGCCCCCTTTCAGTATAAAGCCCCTGCACTCCGAGCGCTGGGACAGGGACAGCGCTGCGGGCATACTGTAGAGTTGAACTTCACACTGTCAGCCCCTTCTCATATGTCACTCACATACCTCCATTAATGCAGCTGAGCCGCTCTCTCTCGTGGACCCGGTCATGTGACTGCTCTCCTCTCCTTCATTGACGGTCACATGACCGCTCTCCTCCAATCAAAAGCTACACACGAGGAGGCGGATCGGGAGGAGGAGAGCAGTCACAGCGAGGGGATTCAGAAGGTTAGCTTGCATGGGGTTACGTAGGGGGACCGCTGTGTCACAGGGGGCTGACGCTGCAGTGGAATCTTTAATGGCATCGCTGTTCCGCGGCCAGGAGAGGCAGGGCGGTCGGCCTGAAACCCTCCCAATAGGTGGCACCCGGGGAGGACCACCCTATCCCCGCCCCCTGTTGTAAAAATACAGATATCGGCGTATAACACGCAGGCGCAATTTACCCTCTATTTTCAGGGTAAAAATGTGCGTGTTATACACCGATAAATACGGTAATTATAATGAGTTCAATTTGTAAATAAACCATGAAAACGTACTTTTGATGTGTGTACGTGTCCCCTGTAACCTTTATTGCTGTTTCATTTTTAGCTTTTCTCTTGCAAACGTAAAGAATTAGGCTATGTACACTTTAAATTCAAAAAAACAAATGGTGTCTCAAACAGACGGAGACAGGGAAAAGTGGGGCTTATTGAACAGCAAAGCATATATATAAAAAGTATAAATTTATTGATGGGCATATCCTATAACATGTAGCAAAAAATACAATAATACCAGATAATCAACTAAACCTAATATAAATTGCCGACTGGTTCACATGAGCCAAATACTGGGCAACCACAGACAGAGGGGGGACAAGACAACATATAACATGAATGACAAAAATCGTCTGGACACCAAAGAAAATTGGTGGCGGCCTTGCCTGTTGCTGAAGGATCCAGCTGTGGCAATATGTAACCAGGCAGGCTGTCACCAATTCCCCCTGAAGGCTTGAGCCGGTGAGGGGAAAGGGGAACACCCTGAAGATGACCCCAGCTATAGGAAGGAACACTAGGTGTATAGATAAAGCAATAGATGGATAATATGAAGATAAATTGCCTAGTAAATGTACATATCCAGTGCGGACCACAGAGATGAATCAAATGTCCTTGAATAGGTAGACAATAGCACCATCCTGGGAAAAGATTGTGTGTATTGCACCGTGATTAAGACTGAAAGTGAAGCTGTGACTGATATCAGAGTTCTCTTATCAGAGAGTATAATCTTGCTGGTGCAGCACGACAACCATTTACTGATTAGTATGAGTCATATATTTCACTCAACATATTGCAGTCATATCTTACGGGTGTCATACGTTACCATTCCCTCGGATAAGGTGAGTGCCGGTTAATGCTGTGAAATAGCATGTATATCTTTTCCGGTGTGCGTCTGTCACAAAATCCTTTCGACAGGTATGGTGTGATTCCGAGGATTTTTCATTAGTATGGAAAGATTTGTATAAGTTAACAGCTTCCTTTTCTGGGAATCTGCAGAGATACCACTCTATTATTCATAGATGTGCAAGTAATCGTATAATCGGGCCCCTTACTCCATCAGTGAACCGGCTCGTCCACTCCAATGGGGGATTGCCTCAGGGCGTGGTGTCTGAGCAGAGATGATATCAACGCGTTTCACAAAGGGGAGGTGTGTAGCTTCATCTGGACACTTTAAACCCTGGCACTTCTAGGGTGACAACACTTATCTGCTGCCTTACAATGCAGTGTTGGCATGGCTCCTGCTTTTTGGCTTCTGGCTGGCATGCACACACATGGCTTGGTTGCAACCCTTTTCAACACAAACGAGAAGGAAGGAGTGATGTGACCAATCAAAATCTCACGAAAAAAGGTATTTTTAACTGTTTATAGCAAAAAAGAAAAACCTGTTTGCCGTGTGCAATGACTCCTCTTCACATGTCATTAGTCCTTGGTTTACATCTGCTTTAAATGAAATGTGTTAGGAAATGTGGTGCATCTACTGTATAATTTTTTTGGGTTCCAACTTAATTGTATCCTTTTTTTTTGACTAGTTCCTATGTTTCTTATTCAAGGCCTGTTACGGTGACTGGACTGCTGTGAGATCATGGAAGAAAGATGGCTCCAAGACGAGATGGGTAGATTACCTCATATAGGAATGGTCCACCATGTCGGCTCAAGAAGAGGTGTGCTATACTCAGGAGAAGTCTAAACCATTTTTCTTAGGAAGTATTAATATGGGGATCTCTGTATCAATGTATAACTCCCAATGTTCTGTTATAGGAAAGGACACATTTTAGTGACGAAACATTGAGGCTGGGTTCACACCATTGCAAATTGGATGCGAAATCCTCGCATCCAAATCGCAAAATAGCAGGAAATCTTGACATATCTCCGCAGCAGGTCCGGTGCGTTTTTTGGTCCTTTCAGGTACAAATTCAGACCACAATTTGGGCTGAAATTGGGCCTGAAACGGTGAACCAGCACGCACCAGACCCCTGTTGTGAGACGCCTTAGGCAAAATACACCCTTTTACTACACCTCTGGACCTATCTGAAATGTTAAAAAGACAATAAAAGTTACACGTATAGCAGACACGTATAGCAGACACGGTATTGTGTATTTAAACAGACCTAGAGTTGAGGGGTTATGTGACCTCTGGCCCAGTCCTGGATGGCTCATCACCAGTTTTATGTGTGACAGGGTGAGGGTATTGCCTCTATTCAACCAAGAGGCACCACAAAGTGGTTGTCTAAGTCCATAATAATGGGAATTTTTCAGTTCCCAAGTTGCAGCTTGACACAAAGCAGAACGCTAATGCCTCGTACACACGGTTGGACTTTCCGGCGGAATCTTTTCATCGGATATTCCGATCGTGTGTGTCTCATCGGACTGTTTTTTTTTTTTTTTCGAAAATTCTGATGGACCTAGAAAGAGAACCAAATGTTCCAAATATTTCCGACGGAACAAATTCCTATCGGGAAAACCGCTCGTCTGTACGCTGTTCCGACGGGCCAAAAACGACGCATGCTCTGAAACAAGTACGAGACGGAAGCTATTGGCTACTGGCTATTGAACTTCCTTTTTCTAGTGTTGTACGTCACTGCGTTCTAGACGGTCAGACTTTGGTGTGATCGTGTGTAGGCAAGACCGTTTCAGCGGAACTCCGTCTGAAAAACCTTCAGAGTTTATTCCAACGAGAAAACCGGTCGTGTGTACGCAGCATAAGACTATTTTAGAGTGTATGCACACTATACAAGAAGTGTACTGCATCTCAGCAGCACCATAACACAAAGCAGGGTGGAATATGTGTTGTAGACTGCCAGCCAAGACTAAGAACTGAGAGGAGGAATTTTCCAGCCAGGTAGTGCTGTGTCAGCAGATTGTGCTATGACAGTCACAGCATTAAGCAAAGCATTTAAGTGTTAAATAATACAGGGGATGGGGGTGGGGGTGGAGGCAGAAAGGTTGTCCCTCATGGGTACCCTGATAGTTCTCGGCATAAGTTATTGTCACCATCAGCACAAATGCATAAATCATTTGGACACGTTGGAACAATTATATTTAAATAGCCTTGCTGACCATATAAAATTTTATACTAGTGATTTAAAATGGGCAATGATTTATTGAGTTTTGTGCACTTTGTAAGTAGTTTTAATGCAATTAATGCCATTCAAAATGCAAGATGTACCCTACAAACAGAAAACGTTTGAATTTTTTTTACCCCAGGATGTCTACATGTAGAGCAGGATGTACCAAAACATGTTTAACCCCTTCATGACGGATGGTAAAACAAATCCTAAAGCCTAAAGTTTTGCAAATGTGACATACTGTATGTTAGTAAAACTATACATATCATCGCAACTACTTAGTGTATCCAGGCGGATTATACTTTGGCATTTATTTTTTCATTACAAATTGGGCTTTCATTTAGACCCCTTTCACACTGAGGCGCTTTACAAAAATTAAAAATAGCGCCTGCATAGCACCCGGAGAGCTTTCACACTGGAGTGGTGCGCTGGCAGGATGCTAAAAAAAGTCCTGCAAGCCGCATCTTTGGAGCTTATACTCCGCTCCTTCACCACTCCTGCCCATTGAATTGAATGGGCACCGCTGCAGAACCGCTTTGTGGGTCGTTTTAACCCTCTTTCGGCTGCTAGCGGGGTTAAAACCGCCCCACTATCGGCCGAAAACCCCTGCAAAAACAACGTTAAAGCTCTGATAAAAATAGTAGCGCTTTACTGCTGACGGCCCCGACACTCCAGTGTGAAAGGGGTCTTAGTGGAAAATGGGTAATGGATATCTCCTGATTTTTATTTATTTTTTGTATCAAAGGAAACCTGGCTCAGAATAGTAAGCAAATTATTTTTGTAAATTCAACTGTATATTTCTTGCTATTACCATAATCTACCACCAAAGAGTAACCCAAAATAAATTCTCCAGCTCCTGACGATTGCAGCAATATCACATATGTGTACATTTGTTGTTGTTTGTACCCGTAGTACAGCCCAAAAACAATGGTGTGCATTTTGTTTTTTTGTTTTTTAACTTACCCAATTTATTTTAATTTTTTTCATTAATCCTACCTAAAATACAATGACCACAACCTCTGACCTTTGACCCTAACCCTAATTCTGGCCTAGATCAAACCATGATCTAGCTATATTATCTTTTTTTTTCTTTCTGTTTTTACCTTATTTTTTTATTATTTTTTATTTTACACACTTTTGTTTGTTTACATTTTTCTCCTCTGGCAGGAAGATAAAGATACAATGTATCTTTCTCTCCATTCAGAAGAGAAAAAAAACACGGTGCAGGCTGCACAGTGATTACAGGCACACCCCACTTTTAAGTACACAGTGGGGTTTATTTACTAAAGCTGGAAAGTGAAAAATCGGGCTCACTTCTGCATAGAAACCAATGATCTTCCAGGTTTTATTACAAAACCTTAATTGAACAATTTGGGGTTAGAAGCTCCTTGGTTTCTATGCAGAAGTGAGCCTGATTTTGCACTTTCCAGCTTTAGTAAATAAACCCCATTGCGTACTTAAAAGTGGGGTATGCCTGTAATCACTACAATAGCCATTCAAAGGCTATCACAGCAATCAGGTGATTGGGAACTGGGCTTCCCAGTTCCTGATTGTTAGTACAAGGCCCAGGGCAACATACAATCGGAAATTCCGCCAGAAAAAGTCAGATGAGAGCTTTTAGTAGGAAAATCTAAATTTTTCAGTCGGAAAAACTTTCGATCGGAAATTCCAATCGTCTGTACCAATTCGGACGCGCAAAATTCCTACGCATGCTCGGAAACAATTAGATGCATGCTCGGAAGCATTGAACTTCATTTTCTCGGTTCATCGTAGTGTTGTACGCCACCGCATTCTTGACGGTCTAAAGTTCAGCAAATTTTTGTATGACCGTGTGTATGCAAGGCAAGCTTGAGCGGAATTCCATCGGAAAAATCTTGGATGGTGCTTGCGTGTACGCGGCATTAGTGAGAGCCCAGTCTCTGTGCTTGGAGCGCTCTATGCAGAATGTTCCCAGCATAAACATATGTACACACATATGCAGCCTCATGGAAGAAGACCCAATTCAGTGAGGCCTCATATATGTGTAACAAGAGGTGGCAAGAGATTAAAGAGACCCTGTAATTTTGTCATTTCAAAATGAGAAAGTCTCTTGAAAGCATACCCAACCCGGACCCACCTATACTTACATTTGCTACTGTTCCACCCTTCCAGTGCTCCATTGGAGCCTTAAGGAAATACCTTGTTCTTCTGGGTATGGGGGAGCCTGTGACCTCATGTCTGAGGAGTCACCCAACCTCAAAAACTTCAGTTGAAAAATCTATCAGTCTGGGCATTCAGACAGCCACAGGCACTGTGTTCATCTGAATGCAATAGCCAGCAGGGGACATTCCTTCATCCACACTGTTTGGCATGGATAGAGAACTCTTTGTATATACTGTGTGACTAATAATAGCATTCAAAATAATAACAACACAGAGATTTAAAAATGAAAAACAAAATAAATAAAAATCTAGTTTATCTAGCACTAATTACACAGTTTGTGCCCCTCTCTCCTAGATAGCTAAACCTTGTATTCAGCTCCACAAAACATAGGCCTTTTACTTACAAGGCTGCCATCACACACTGGGGTTGATTTACTAAAACTGGAGAATGCTAAATCTGATGCAGCTCTGCATAGAAACCAATCAGCTTCCAGGTTATATTTTTAAAGCTGAACTGAACAAGCTGAAGTAAGAAGCTGATTGGCTACCATGCACAGCTGCACCAGATTTTGCACTCTCCAGGTTCAGTAAATCAACCCCAGTGTCTCTCTGTGTAAACCAGCATCTTCCAATCTCTCAGGGTTTAAGGGAACCTCTGTGAAGGCATTGCTTCCTGTATAGACGATAACTATAGCAGTAGCACAATTAAGCCTTATTCTCAAAAATCTTAGTGGGGCTAATAACACTCTTTCACACCCAAACTAGCTTCCTAGTGCTTTGACTGATCTGTGTTAAGCATTAGCAGTTGCTGACAGCTACATTTCCTACACTGGTATCGATTTTCTCATCTCTGCACCTAAAGTGACTCTATTACCAAAGGTTAACCTAACGCTACGTTAATCGTCTTGCTGTGATTGATATAATAATAATAGAGGGGCTTAAATGCTCCTGGAGAAACTACTGCTCCAGGTTTCCTTTAGTGCTAGCCACATAAAAAGAAGAATTGTGCACAAAGTGTTGTTACAAAAGCAATGAACAGACTAACTGGCCTTCTCTATAAGACGATACAGTACCATGAATGAATGATTTGTATAGCGCTACAATGCGAACTGAATAGCCTCAAGGCGCTGTATTCGTGCTTTGTTGTCAAGCTTCTAATGCCCCGTACACACGGTCGGATTTTCCGTTGGAAAATGTCCTATCGGACAATGTTGTCAGAAATTCCGACCGTGTGTAGGCTCCATCGGACTTTTTCCGTCGGATTTTCCGACGGACAAAGTTTTATCTCCTGCTCTCAAATTTTCCGACAACACAGTCCTATCCGACTTTTTCCGATCGTGTGTAGCGAATTCCGACGGACAAAGTGCCACGCATGCTCAGATCACATTACAAGACCAAAGCTATTGGCTACTAGCCTCTACGTAGTCCCGTCGTACGCAACGAACATCACCACGTTCAGGATGATCAGATTTTCCAACAACTGTCGGAAAAAATCTGACGGATTTTGTGGTTGGAATTTCCGACCGTGTGTACGGGGCATTAGAAGAGGTAGGTCTTGAGTTTTTTCCTGAAGGCCTGATGGTTTTCTTCCATGTGGATGTAGGTCGGTAGAGCGTTCCATAGCCGTGGTCCTTGGACAGCGAATCTCCGTTCCCCCTTTGATTTGTAGCAGGATTTGGGAATGAGAAGAAGGTTTTGGTTAGATGATCGAAGACTGCGATTGGGTGTATTATTTTTTCGAGAAGGTATTGAGGAGCGTCTTCATGGGTGCATTTGTGGGTGAGGCAGAGGGTCTTGAATGTGACCCGATTCTTTACGGTTAGCCAATGTAGGCCTTCAAACATAGGTAACACCAAAAAGAACCTAGAACGGCCTTTTGTCAACAGAAAAGTGTATTTTATTCATTGTTAGAGGAGATCGTGGCATAGCGGTCATGCCTTTCCACCTCGTCCAGTCAGGGAACACTTTACTGTCATTGAGAAAATGCAATGCAGTCGCTGAATAGCGCCCACGCTGAGCAGCCGACCTCCTGAATGCAGTAGGACAGCCACTTGGCACAGGACCCCAAAGCTACTGGGGATCACAGGAGTAGTGGTGTCTACTTCAATGATTTCTAGCTTCTAGAAGGATCCCACAGGTATGCTATATACATTGTTATATTGGCCAAAGCTGAACCAATGCAACTACAACGTATTCTTCAAAAATTCATGCCTGGAGTTCTTCTTTAACACCTTCCCTCCCGTCCTATAGTAGAATGACAGCTGGGCGGTAGCTTTAGAGTTCTGAGTGAACGTCATAATGCGACTTCTCAAAAAAGCGCCGTTTGTGTGCCCACAGGGTGGCACGATCTGGTGGACACAGCCGCTGACTAATCAGTGTACTAGCTCGGTGATAATACCATCTGACCACTGTGACCAATCACAGTAGGTTAAATGTCAAGTGTAAAGAATGGATAGCTTTCTTCCTTTCCTTTCCTGTGTTGCTAGCTGTGATTGGTCAATGTGATCACATGGTATAGATAGGGCCAATCACAGCCCATCTGTACCATGTGATTAGCTTTGGTCAATCACAGCTAATCACAACAAAACAAACTGAATGAATCAGTTTCATTCAGTAAAATGCTTGCGTATAGCAATGTAAAAAAAAAACAAAAAATCCTGATCACTTCCCCAGAGTAGTACAATGTTACTATGGTAACATTACAGTTTACTAAACTAAGTTTACATACCCTGGCAGAATTTATGATTTCTTGGCCATTTTTCAGAGGATATGAATAACACAAAAACATTTCTTTCACTCATTGATAATAAATGGATTCAGCCAAACACTAACTATCAACTGTTTACTCTTTTTAAATCATAATGGCAACAGAAACTACCCAAATGACCCTGATCAAAAGTTTACACACCCTGGTGATTTTGGCCTGATAACATGCACACAAGATGACACAAAGGGGTTTGAATGGCTATTAAAGGTAACCATCCTCACCTGTGATCTGTTTTCTTGTAATTAGTGTGTGTGTATAAAAGGTCAATGGGTTTCTGGACTCCTGACAGACCCTTGCATCTTTCATCCAGTGCTGCACTGACGTTTCTGGATTCTGAGTCATGTTGAAAGCAAAATAATTGTCAAAGGATCTGCAGGAAAAGGTAGTTGAATTGTATAAAACTGGAAAGTGATATAAAAAGATATCCAAGGAATTGGGAATGCCAATCAGCAGTGTTCAAACTTTAATCAAGAAGTGGAAAATGAGGGATTCTGTTGAAACCAAACCACGGTCAGGTAGACCAAATAAAAATTTCAGCCACAACTGCCAGGAAAATTTTTCGGGGTGCAAAGAAAAACCTTCAAATAACTTTAGGTAAAATACAGGACTCTCTGAAAACATGTGGTGTGGCTGTTTCAAGATGCATAATAAGGAGGCACATGAAGAAAGATGGGCTGCATGGTCGAGTCACCAGAAGAAAGACATTACTACACAAATGCCACAAAGTATCCCACTTACAATACGCCAAACAGCACAGAGACAAGCCTCAAACCTTCTGGCACAAAGTCATTTGGAGTGATGAGACCAAAATTGAGCTTTCTGGCCCCAACCATAAACACTTCATTTGGAGAGGAGTCAACAAGGCCTATGATGAAAGGTACGGAGGTGGATCGCTGATGTTTTGGGCATGTGTGAGTTACAAAGGCACAGGAAATTTGGTCAAAATTATTAGCAAGATGAATGCAGTATCTTATCAAAAAATACCGAAGGAACATTTGCATTCATCAGCCAAGAAGCTGCGCATGGGACGTACTTGGACATTCCAACATGACAATGATCCAAAACACAAGGCCAATGAAGAACCTGTCATTGGCTACAGCAGAATCAAGTGAAGGTTCTGGAGTGGCCATCTCAGTCTCCTGACCTCAATATCATTGAGCCACTCTGGGGAGATCTCAAACATGCAGTTGAAAGACAGCCCAATAATTTAGAGGAACTGGAGGCTTTTTGCCAAGAGGAATGGGCATCTTTACCAACTGAGAAGATAAAGAGCCTCATCCACAAATACCACAAAAGACTTCAAGCGGTCATTGATGTTAAAGGGGGCAATACACGGTATTAAGAACTGGGGTATGTAAACTTTTGATCCGGGTAATTTGGGTAGTTTCTGTTGCCATTATGATTTAAAAAGAGTAAACACAGTTGATTGATAATAAATGGCTTCAGCCAAACACTAACCATGAGTGAAAGAAAGTTTTTTATCATTCATATTTTCTGAAAAATGTCCAAGAAATCATAAATTCTGCCAGGGTATGTAAACTTATAAGTTCAACTTTATATTGCTCTGGTCACAGTGTGTTAAAAAAATAATAAAAACGAAATTGAAAAAACATTATTAATAATTTTTTTTTTTTTTTGGACTGTCACCAGTCAGTGTCCCTGGTCACCGCCACACCAGTTATATGATGATACTGTACTGCACTGGTGACAGTATGTTAAAAGAAATATTGTGAATATATATATATATATATATATATATATATATATATGTATATATATATACATGTATATATATATATAAAATATATATATATATATATAAAATATATATATATAATATTTTTTTTATTTTTTTTTTATATCTTAATTTTTTCAAAAAATTGGTACAAAAAAGTACAACTTCCAAAAACCCACCCTGCCTCTTACTAAATACTTTGGACTATCTACTTTACAAAAAGGGGTCATTTGTCCTGGCATTGTAGAGCCTCAAGAAATGAGATAGACCATCAGTACATCTGGATTCATAATTTTTCAGATATACACAGTATCTCACAAAAGTGAGTACACCCCTCACATTTTTGTAAATAATTTATTATACCTTTTCATGTGACAACACTGAAGACATGACACTTTGCTACAATGTAAAGTAGTGAGTGTACATCTTTTATAAAAGTGTAATTTTGCTGTCCCCTCAAAATAACTCAACACACAGCCATTAATGTCTAAACCGCCGGCAACAAAAGTAAGTACATTCCTAAGTGAAAATATCCAAATTGGACTCAATTAGCCATTTTCCCTCCCCGGTATCATGTGACTCATTAGTGTTACAAGGTCTCAGGTGTGAATGGGAAGCAGGTGTGTTAAATTTAGTTTTATCGCTCTCACACTCTCATACTGATCACTGGAAGTTCAACATGGCACCTCATGGCAAAGAACTCTCTGAGGATATGAAAAAAAGAATTGTCACTCTACATAAAGATAGCCTAGGCTATAAGAAGATTGCCAAGACCCTAAAACTAAGATGTAGGACCGTGGCCAAGACCATACAGTGGTTTACCAGGACAGGTTCCACTCAGAACAGGCCTCGCCATGATCGACCAAAGAAGTTGAGTGCACATGCTCAGCATCATATCCAGAGGTTGTCTTTGAGAAATAGACGTATGAGTGCTGCCAGCATTGCTGCAGAGGTTGAAGAGGTGGGGGGGGGGGGTCAGCCTGTCAGTGCTTAGACCATACGCTGTACACTGCATCAAATTGGTGTGCATGGCTGTAGTCCCAGAAGGAAGCCTCTAAAGATGATGCACAAGAAAGCTGAAGACAAGCAGACTAAGGACATGGATTACTGGAACTATGTCCTGTGGTCTGATGAGACCAAGATAAACTTATTTGGTTCAGATGGTGTCAAGCGTGTGTGGCAGCAACCAGGTGAGGAGTACAAAGACACGTGTATCTTGCCTACAGTCAAGCATGGTGGTGGGAGTATCATGGTCTGGGGCTGCATGAGTGCTGCCGGCACTGGGGAGCTACAGTTCATTGAGGGAACCATGAATGCCAACATGTACTGTGACATACTGAAGCAGAGCATGATCCCCTCCCTTCTGAGACTGGGCCGCAGGGCAGTATGCCAACATGATAACGACCCCAAACACAACTCCAAGACGACCACTGCCTTGCTAAAGAAGCTGAGGGTAAAGGGGATGGACTGGCCAAGCATGTCTCTAGACCTAAACCCTCTTGAGCATCTGTTGGGCATCCTCAAATGAAAGGTGGAGGAGCGCAAAGTCTCTAACATCCACCAGCTCTGTGATACCATCATAGAGGAGTGGAAGAGGCCAATTGTAGCCACAGAAAAAAATTGACACTTTGGGCCCAATTTGGACATTTTCACTTAGGGGTGTACTCAACTTTTGTTGCCAGCGGTTTAGACACTAATGGTGTGTTAAGTTATTTGAGAGGACAGCAAATTTACAGTTATACAAGCTGCACACTCACTACTTTACATTGTAGCAAAGTGTAATTTCTTCAGTGTTGTCACGTGAAAAGATATAATAAAATATTTACAAAAATGTGAGGGGTGTACTCACTTTTGTGAGATACTGTATATCATAAATTGACGCTCTATTTGTGTTTATAGCGCAAAAAATAAAAACCGCAGGGGCGATCAAATACCACCAATAGAAAGCTCTATTTGTGGGAAAAAAAGGACGCCAATTTTGTTTGGGAGCCACGTCGCACGACCGCGCAATTGTCAGTTAAAGCGACGCAGTGCCGAATCGCAAAAAGGGGCCTGGTCCTTTGGCTGCAAATTGGTCCGGGGCAGAAGTGGTTAAATACCACCAAAAGAAAGCTCTAGTTGTGTGAAAAAAATGATAACATTTAGTTTGGGGTGTTGCATGACTGCGCAATTGTCATTCAAAGAAGTGTGACAGCGCTGAAAGCTAAAGGTTAGCCTGGGCAGGAAGGAGGTAAAAGTGCACGGTACTGAAGTGGTTAAGGTATCTTTACCTTAAAGCTTGTGCTGTTTTTAGCCTCTTCATAGAGCAGAATTGTAGGTGGGTCCTCCAGCAGGACCTCTCACTGTAGGATGTTTCAAAAACTACAGAAAGGGGCGGATACAAGACCAGTCACCCTGCTCAAGTAGAGAGAGCAGCAGTGACCGGTCTTTATTACAAGTTGTTTCATCATGGATTACTGTACAGATCTGGAAAAAATATACAAAGCACACCAAGAGTAAAAAAGTAAAGTAAGAACACACATATCTAAAAAAACTATTTGTGTTCTATTCAGCCTTCTACGCCAGAAAGGCGATACTTCTGAAGTGGAAGGACCCCTCCCCACCAACAGTACAACAATGGAGGTCCTTGGTGAACTCGGCTCTTCCCCTATACAAACTCACGTACGCTGGACGTAACTGTCCAACTAAATTTGACAAGATTTGGGCGGCCTGGGTAGCGAAGAGAAACTTAAGCCTGGACTAGTCTGTAGAAGGTACCACATATGGGTCTTTATTGTAATGTGATAATGCTGACGAGAGGCCCTGCGCCCCGCGCCTCTATCATCTCCCCTTCCCCTTCTACCATCATCCCTTCACATGTGTTCGACATCCCCCCCCCCCCTCACTGCTTGAGTCGGGGACAGACACCCTGGTATGCTGAACGTGGGTTAATGACCTCGGATCTATTGTGCACGAAAGGTTAAAGTCTACTGCAATAGTTAATTCATTCTAGGAAAGGTAGCTGAGCCACTTGATAAAAAAAAAAAAAAAAGAACACACATACCTCTTGTATTTAGCCAATATTAGTTTAGCCTAGATTTACGCTTTAACACTTGAGTACGGGTCCACTTTTATGAAAGTCATCATGGCATCTTATACAGCTAGCTGTGTATATAAATTCGGGAAATAAATACTGTATTTATCAGCTTATAACACGTACACAGGAGATCCGGCTCTATTTCGGCAGCGCTCGTCCCCACCTATCCCTCAATGGCAGAATATATCACGGCAAGGCTGAAGATGGACACTGAGCAATGCTGCAGGTGGGCACTGATTAGACTACAGGTGGGCACTGATTAGGCTGCAGATGGGCACTGATTAGACTGCAGGTGGGCACTGATTAGACTACAGGTGGGCACTGATTAGGCTGCAGATGGGCACTGATTAGACTGCAGGTGGGCACTGATTAGACTGCATATGGGCACAGATCAGGCTGCAGATGGGCGCAGATCAGGCTGCATTGAAGCTGCAGATGGGCACTAATCAGGCTGCATTGATGCTCACTGACCATTATTTTGCTTCAAAGTGGTTTATTTTAACCGCTTCCCGACCGGGGCACGACGATATACGGCGACAGAATGGCACGGACAGGCATAAGGGCGTGTATATATACGTCCCCTTTAAGATGCCGCCGTGCCATCGGGCGCGTGCGGCTCGCGCCGGTCGGGACCCCCGTGAGAAATAAACAGCATTCACTAGCTGACAGCCACGACCCCCCCCCCCCCCCCCACAGTAAGAAACACACCTCTAGGCACACTTAACCGCTACACTGCCACCTAGTGGTTAACCCCTTCACTGCCAGTGTCATTTACACAGGAATCAGTGCATTTAAATAGCATTGATTGCTGTATAAATGACAATGGTCCCAAAAATGTGTCAAAAATGTCCGATGTGTCCGCCATAATGTCGCAGTCACAATAAAAATCGCTGATCGCCGCCATTACTAATAAAAAAAAAATTATTAATAAAAATGCTATAAAACTATCCCCTATCTTGTAAACGCTATAACTTCTGCGCAAACCAATCAATAATCGCTATAATTTTTTTACCAAAAATATGTAGAAGAATACGTATCGGCCTAAACTGAGGAAAAAAAAAATTTTTTTATATATTTTTGGGGAATATTTATTATAGCAAAAAATAAAAAAGAATGTGTTTTTTTCAAAATTGTCGCGCTTTTTGATTTATAACGCAAAAAATAAAAACCGCAGGTGCGATCAAATACCACCAAAAGAAAGCTCTATTTGTGGGGAAAAAAGGACGCCAATTTTGTTTGGGAGCCACGTCGCACGACCGCGCAATTGTCAGTTAAAGCGACGCAGTGCCAAATCGCAAAAAGGGGCCTGGTCCTTTGGCTGCCAATTGGTCCGGTCTGAAAGTGGTTAAAGAAAAGTTTTTTTTCCTGAAACTTCCCTCTTGAAGAGGAAGTAAACTCTGATGGGTTTTACTTCCTCTTTGTTTACCTGCAAAGGTAAAGCATAATGGGCTACTATGCATTGTATAGTAGCCCATTAGGTGTCACTTACCTGACACAGGAGCCTGTGATGTCACCGCTGTCCCCTCTTCCACGAAGCGTCCATCTTCCTTCCGGGTATCGCAGCTCCGGCGCTGTGATTGGCCGGAGCCACGATGACGTCACTCCCGCCACTAACGGCATGATCGCCGTTAGCAATGGCACGCTCAGCGGTGCCTGTCTTTTGCAAATATCTCCTAAACCGTTTAGGTTTAGGAGATATTTCTTGCACCTACAGGTAAGCCTTAATCTAGGTTTACCTGTAGGTAAAAGTGGTCTGTAAGGGTTTACAACCACTTTAAATTGGGGTGTGTGTTATACTCCGATAAATACGGTAAATCTACACGTGGGCAGTGCGTGAAAACAGTTTTGACAACAAACATTACACAATTGATTTGTTTCTGCTTATAATAGAGCAACCCTCTCCCTCGGTCAGTACAGATACCCTCATGGAACAGTTGTTGTTGTATATTTGATTTTTAATGCACGTGATCAGCTCAGGAGTTTTTACTAACATCATCGTTCTTTTGTTTCCCTTGTTCCTGCTCAATTTGTCACAGTCTTTCCAAGCCCACATACATACAGACAGATCGGTGTATTTTTCAAAAGACTACTGTACTGTACTTTTATGTTTAAATAATTTAATATAATAAAGGAATGTTGTGTTATTGGCAGATTATTCTGGTGCAGCTGTTGCCTGGTAACCAGAGAGAAAAGTAACAGAAAGTGCAAATATCTGTAACACTCATCTTTTCCTGACAAGTGTGGGCAGACGACTCCGCAATGAAAACTGCACAGCAGCCGCATATGAAAAATGTACTATTTTTTATTATTTTTTTTAAAGTGACCCAGTAATACTGTAAACATCCTAAAGGCACTTTCCTGCAATAGAAAAACTATTAGGCGTCATGCACATGGGGCTTAATAAGGCCGTATATTGTAAATTGCAGGTGTATTTCCGCACCCTAGATACACAGCTGCTGAGTACAGCCAACCATATAATAATGAATGGCGATATTCAATACAACCATGCATTGCAGCCAGCTACACTTCTTGCATTCGTACTGGGCATAAATATTTTGTGCGGAAACCTGTGCGTGGCTTTTTCCATGCATAGGTTTATGCAAGTACCGGTCTAAACCCAGGTACATCCGCATACAGCCATTACTATGGTCAGCTGTATGTGGTGGCTGTGTATCCTGGGTGCAGAAATACCCCAAAATTCACCTTGTATATAGCCTCAGTTGTCCACGTGCATCAGGTCTTAGGCTGGATTCACACCTATGCAGTTTTAGTGGTTTTTGCATTTTGCAGATTTGCACTAGAGTCCATTTAACATGGTTTCCTATGGAACACGTTCTGTAGTGCAAATCTGCAAAATGCAAAAAGCACTAAAAATTCATAGATGTGAATCCAGCCTTATACAGTGCCTTGCAAAAGTATTCACCCCCTTGGCATTTTTCCTGTTTTGTTGCCTCACAACCTGGAATTAACATTGAATTTTTTTGAGGATTTCCATCATTTAATTTACAGAACATGCCCACAACTTTGAAGATTTATTTTTTTTTTATTGTGAAGAAAACAACAAATTGGACAAAATAACATAAAAAGTCAATGTGCATAACTATTCACCCCCCTAAAGTCAATACTTTGTAGAGCCACCTTTTGAAACTATCCCAGCTCCAAGTCACTTTGGATAGGTCTCTATGAGCTTGCCACATCTTACCACTGGGACTTTTGCCCATTCCTCCTTGCAAAACTGCTCCAGTTCCTTCAAGTTGGATGGTTTGCGCTTGTGAACAGCAGTCTTTAAGTCTGACCACAGATTTTCTAATGGATTGAGGTCTGGGCTTTGACTAGGCCATTCCAACACATTTACATCTTTCCCCTTAAACCACTCAAGTGTTGGTTTAGCAGTGTGTTTGGGGTCATTGTCCTGCTGGAAGGTGAACCTCCGTCCTAGCCTCAAATCACACACAGAGCGGTACAGGTTTTGCTCAAGAATATCCCTGTATTTAGCACCATCCATCTTTCCCTCAACCCTGACCAGTTTCCCAGTCCCGGCACCTGAAAAACATCCCCACAGCATGATGCTGCCACCACCATGTTTCCATGTGATGGTGGTCTTTGGGTGATGTGATGTGTTGGGTTTGCACCAGACATAGCGTTTTCTTTGATGGCCAAAAAGTTCAATTTTAGTCTTATCAAACCAGAGCACCTTCCTCCATACATTTTGGGAGTCTCCCACATGCCTTTTCCCAAACTCAAAACGTGCCATTTTGTTTTTTTGCTAAAAGTAATGACTTTCTTCTGGCCACTCTGCCATAAAGCCCAACTCTATGGAGCGTGGGGCTTATTGTCATCCTATGTACAGAAACTCCAGTCTCTGCTGTGGAACTCTGCAGCTCCTCCAGGGTTATCTTAGGTCTCTGTGCTGCCTCTCTGATTAATGCCCTCCTTGCCCGGTCCATGAGTTTTGGTGTGCGGCCGTCTTTTGGCAGGTTTGCTGTTGTGCCATGTTCTTTCCATTTGGTTATGATGGATTTGATGGCGCTCCTAGGGATCATCAAAGATTTGGATATTTTTGCATTAAGGTGAAAAACCTTGAGGGTTTACAACCCCTTTAATATTCAAAGCGAACTCACCCATCCATCTATTTCTCCATGATTTGTTTTACTAATAAATCACTTTACAAAACACCCTCAAGCATTTCTGGCTGTGGCCATTTTTAGTAAGAACAGATGATTCACTTAGTATTTACTTCCTGGAATCTATCTGCCCTTGGCTCAGGCTTCCTGGCAGGAAAGTGTGCTTAGCTGAGAAACCCCTCCTCCCCTTCTGAAGACTCCTGGAATGTATGACATCATTTGCTGTGTGTAAAGTGTAAAGATACACTTTAAAGTGGTTGTAAACCCACTAACAAAAAAAAAAACCCTGCAAAACAATGGCATAATGAGCTTGTATGCTATGCATACTAGCTCATTATGAAATACTTACCTTAGATCGAAGTCCCCACAGTGGTCCTCGTACACCGCTCTGCCCGGCGGCACTGCTCCCGGAGTTACTTCTGGGTATCGCGGGCTCCAGCTCTGTGATTGGCCAGAGCCACCATAACGGCACACTAACTAAATCAACGGCACGTACGTGCCATTGCTTCAGTGCGCATGTGCCAATGACGTCGATACATGCAGATACAGGGGATATCTCCTAAACCATGCAGGTTTAGCTACAGGTAAGCCTTATTATAGGCTTACCTGTAGTAAAACATGGTTGTAAAAGGTTTACAACCACTTTAATTTTTGCTAACAGGAGCTATGGCTAATTATGATAAATATTTTATAATCATTCATATAATTTTTTTTCATTTCAGGAAGCAGCAATTCCAACACAATAGCACCAGATTTCCAGTCAGATCAGCAACCAGGTAAACTATTGGATGTTATTGACATTTTAACCTAAATTATTGATACTTTTTGTCTGGAATGGATAAAGTGACAGTTTTCTTAAAGTCTAAAACAATTAAACTCACCTTTGCTGTGCTCCTCCGCCATTCTGACAAAACTTCAGCTAAATAGTAATATGAGGGAGCACACGACCTCCTCCCAGCAAGCAGTGCTTGGGACAAAATGGACATTTTCCAGGCCAGAACCTTGGTATGTTTGGGCAAGAGTAACATCCCTAACCCTGTGTAAGCTTTGACACCGTCTAAATGGTAGTTTACACAGGGTTAGAAATGGAGAGATATCTGTGCTGAAATCCAAACAGAATAAAGTGACAATAAAGCTTACACTTACCTGCTCCATGCAGTGGTTTTGCACAACGCAGCACCGATCCTCATCTTTTCTGGTCCACCACCGGTGCTCCTGTCTCCTCCTCTTCAGCCAGTGCCCCCAATAGCAAGCCACTTTTTACTGGTGCATGCTTGTTCCAAAAGCCCTGCTCTATGCGTCCATAAGACACAGAGCTATGGTCCCTCTTTGGCTGGGAAGCCGAGATCGTTTTATTTATTTTTTTGATTTCAGGCTTCCCAGCCTAGAGGTGAGATGTGGGGTCTTATTGACCCCCATATCTCACTGTAATAAGGACCAATCATGCCATATTCCTATTACAAAGGATGTTTACATTCCTTGTAATAGGAATAAAAGTTATCAATTTTTTTTTTTTTAAAGTGTCAAACTAAAAAAAAAAAAGTAAAATTAACAATAATAAAAAAAAATAAAAAATGTAAAGTGCCCCTGCCCCCGTGTGCTCGCACGCAGAAGTGAACGCATACGTAAGTCCCGCCCACATATAAAAATACATGTGAGGTATCACCACAAACGTTAGAGCGAGAGCAATAATTCTAGCCCTAGACCTCCTCTGTAAGGCCACTTTCACACTGAAGCGCTTCTAAACTGCCAGTAAAAACACTGAGCACTTTTGAAGAGCTTTCCATTCATTTTAATGGGGAGGGGAGTTTTTCACAGCCCTGCCAGCACACTGCCCCAGTGTGAAAGCGTTCATTGATTTTAATGGAAATAAGTTTTCGTGAGCTTTTTAGGCGCTGTTTTTAGCGTGAAAGCGCCTGAAAAGCGCCTCAGTGTGAAAGTGGTCTTACTCAAAATATGTAACCAGTAAAAAAAAATTAAAGTGTCGCCTATGGGGATTTTTAAGTACCGAAGTTTGGCGCCATTCCACGAGCTTGTGCAATTTTGAAGCGTGACATGTTAGGTATCTATTTACTCGGCGTAACTTCATCTTTTACATTATGCAAAAAATTGGCTGACTTTAATGTTTTTTTTTTGTTTTTTAAAGCGTGAAAATTTATTTTTCCAAAAAAAACTTATACCATGCAAGATAAAACGTTGCAACAACTGCCATTGTATTCTCTAGGGTCTTTGCTAAAAAAATATATATAATGTTTGGGGGTTCTATGTAATTTTCTGGCAAAAAAATTATGAATTTTACATTTAGGAGAGAAATGTCAGAATTGGCCTGGATGGGAAGTATTGAGAAATGTGAAATCGTTTAGCGGGACAAGAACATGAGTGCAATTGTTGTCCTATGCCCAAAACCCCCCTACTAAGAGCCATGAGTTGGAGTTCTTTTTTAACCACTTGCTTACTGTGCACTTAAACACCCTTCCTGCCCAGACCAATTTTCAGCTTTCAGCGCTCTCGCACTTTCAGTGACAATTGCGCGGTCATGCAATGCTGTAACCAAATGAATTTTTTATCATTTTGTTCGCACAAATAGAGCTTTAGTTTGGTGGTATTTATTCGCGACTCCGAATTTTGAAAAAAAAACAATATTTTCTCCTTTCTCCTTTTTTAAAAGAAATCCAATAAAATCAAATTTTGTCATAAATTTAAGCCAAAATGTATTCTGCTACATGTTTTTAGTAAAAAAAATTCCGTTAAGTGTATAATAATTGGTTCGCGTGATCACGGACATATGTACGCAAATGATCATGTACAGATGTGTGCAGGTGATCACGGACATATGTGTGCAGATAATCATTGGCACATGTTATTTTCCTGGGACATATGTGAGGGACATGTGTTTTTATTATTTGGGGACATGTGTTTTTATTTGGGCACATGTGTTTTTATTATTTGGGGACATGTGTGTGTAGCGGGGTCGTACCCCTTTTAGGGGAAAAGACTACATTCCCCATAATTCCCCAGGCTCCCGGGCTGTTTGTTTCCGCCCGAGAGGCTTCTGGGGGAGGTGATAAAAGGGAAGAGGAGAGACCGCCTCTTCCTCTTCTGACTGTGCTGGTGACGCGGAGACTTGTTCCTGAGGAGACACCTGTGCGGACCGGGACTGCTGAAGGCCTGAAGCCTGGGCCTTGCAGCAGGTGGAGAGAGACTCTCACCCCTCAGAGTCAGCAGCAGCGGAGCGGAGACTTTTCCCTACAGACGGTCGGTCGGAGAGAGGACCGGAGCGCAGGGGCTGTGACTGGGGAGACCGGATGCCGCCATTGGAGGGACCGGAGCTGAGGACGGTACCCAGGATTGGTGAGCGAGCTGAAAGGCTCATCCTGCATTGCTATACACACTTTTATGCCTATTGAACTGCCAAGGCACAATTTACCTCAGAGCAGCAGATGTTACTTTCTGTGGATTACAAATACACCATTTAAAGCTACATGTGCACCACCTCTACAGTTCTCTTGCCGGTGAAGAATACTGTACTTATTCAAGGACTGAGCTCTATTGCTAGGGATCAGGCCTGGTCCGTTAGGTAGGCGCAGATAGATTTATTGCACCTCAGGGGTGCATAGCAGACGGTCGCTACATTTGGCGCTCCGTTCCCCATTGCTAGTTTGATACATATATGTGTACATGTTGAAGTGCATATTGCAGGGACCTGCTAATGTGTTGTAAGTCAAATGTTAAATGCCTGTTACTATTTCTTTTCTTACTGCCAAAGTAAAGCCAGTTATTCTTATCTCAGCAGTCTGCTTGTGAGTTTGACTCCGTTACACTTAGAGTATAAGTGATATTTATATGTGCATAGATACATACCCCTTTACTAACTGTGCCAGAGCGGGTAGAGCAAATTGCCGGGGGTTGGTGGAGCTGTACTCAGGGACCCAAAACAAACCAGCGGCCCTCTTAACTGGGGGTATCGCTACACGTGGGGGCTCGTAATCCGGGATCCTGAGTCAGCGGGAAAAGCCGCCAGAAGGTACCGGCATGGACCCGATAGAAGTGGGACGGTGGTCCGCAACATGGGCCACTGATCCAGCCGCAGCAGCAGTCATTGAACTGCCAGGGATATGGCAGAGAGAGGCAGTCAAGCAGCTCATAATGTCCCTATCCCCAGGCCACAAGTCATGGATAATGGACATGAGAAATGATGCTGGGTATACATACGCCCTAATAGAATGGCAGGAAGAGACTCCAGAGCAGTTCAGGAGCCAAAGCATACGAGCACCGGATGGTCAGACCTATCAATTGCTGCATACGCTGCCGCGCAAGGGAGACTATTCCCCAGTGAAAACTATGCTATCCCCAAAGAAGGAAGAGCAGAAGGGCGCGGAAAGTCCCGCACAAACTACTCTTAGTGCAGAACTGTGTGCTGTCCTAGGGGAGATTGTGACTCAGTGCAGAAGAGACCCCGGGGATTACCCAATGTCGGGATACAGGAAACTCCAGATGTTTTCAGGGAGGACACCTGTACCCTCGGGAGAAGAGAGATTTGAAGAGTGGTTAGATGGTGCCACGCAGGCCTTAGAAGAATGGGAGGTCCCAGAAGGTAGAAAGAAGCAAAGGATTGTTGAGAGCCTAAAAGGGCCTGCCTTAGAAGCCATACGCAATCTGAAGACAAGCAAGAAGGATTGCACTGCCCAGGACTACATAGACATCCTGGAAAGTGTGTTTGGTGGGACAGAAAAAGTCACAGAACTTACCTATCAACTGGAACACTGTTACCAGAAGACAGGGGAGAAGCTGTCAGAGTACATGGGACGTATAGACAAGATCCTGCATAGGATTATCCTGAAGAAGGGGATAGATCCGGGGAAGGTAGATGAAGCCCGTGCCCAGCAGGTGATGAGGGGAGCCCAACCCCTGGACCCTGTCGCACTAGTGCTACGCACCCGGCAGGATGGGAAGAGCCTGGACTACCCCGATCTCATCCGAATGGTCAGGGAAGAAGAGGCCATGTTGGAAGAGAAACGGGAGAAGCAGGTGATGGGGTCTACAAAGCTTCCAGTGGCCACGGTCAGGTCGGCCTTAACCCCTGAAAGAGAGACAGAAGTAGATGCCCTGAAGTTGCAGATGTCCCATATGATGGAGATACTGACATCTCTAGTGGCGAAAGAGACGCCCAGTCCCAAGAAAGAAGCAAGCAGGAGGGAATTGTTTCCAGCTGTTTCAGCACCAGCATCCCCACCTGACTACGGTGAGATGATCTGTTTTAACTGTGGCGGAGTGGGCCACATTGCAGCTGTATGTTCCAGTCCCAAGAGGAAGAAAACAGATAGCCGCCAGCCGGCGGGAAACGCCAAAGGGCCCCGGTGAAGGAGTCAACCGGGTGCCCATCACCTTCAGTGAGCTCCAAGAAGAATAACAGGAAAAGAAAGCGAGGAGATCAAACCCCTCAAAAGGGGCCCAGGGATCCTCAACCAAGGTACACTCCAGAGAAAGGGGGCAAGACCCCTCCGAAGAAACACAGCACTCCCAAGCGTGAACCCTTCAAAATGAGAGATAATAATGTCCCTCAACGGGTTCACACTCCCACTAAGAGGGAGAAAATTAATGCATACCAGGCTCAAGAAAGGATCAAGCGCAAATCAAGTGAGAAAGGAAAGAGTCCACAGAAGAGGACAGCATCAACTCGGCCCTACCCAGAAAAGCTAGTTGGTCCATCCCCTACTGTACCCATCCAAGTGGAAGGAGTGTACACGAAGGCCCTCCTAGACACTGGAGCCCAAGTGACCCTATTGTACAGGGACTTCTACGACAGATACCTGAGTCATCTGCCCATACAGAAGATAGAAGAGTTGGAGATAAGGGGACTGGGAACTCAGAGTTTCCCCTATGATGGATACCTACCCATACGGTTGACCTTTGACCCATCCGTGGCTGGAAAGGCTGAAGTGTTCGACACCCTGGCAGTGGTGTGCCCTCGCCCGCCTGGAACCAGCAAGACCTCCCTGATCATAGGGACAAACACGGATCTAGTCAGAAGGGTTCTGACCCCCCTGGTGAAGAAAGAGAATCTTTCAGCTCCCAAGATCCATCCCATGCTGAAGGCAGCCTATCAGCGGTTGGTCCTAGAGCAGAAGACCCCAAGTGAGGGGATAGGAAGGGTATGGAGGCTTGGAAAAGAAGGAGCAGTGTTACAGCCTGGAGAGGTGACCTGCATGAGAGCCACGGTGAAACTTAATTGGGAGCAGCCTGGCCCCTTTGTAATGTTGGAACCCGACCCAATGGAGGGTCACTCAGGTCTGGAAGTGATACCAGAAGTAATCTCATTGAAGGACCTGAAGAAGGAAAGAGGAAGAGTCCCTGTCAGTGTGAGGAACCCCACGGAGCAGCCCGTGGAGATCCCTGCCAGGATGCTTCTGGGACAGGTGAGTCCTGCTGTCCCAGTTGGCTGGTCAGAAGTGGAGGGAACAGGTACAGGAGAAGATGTTTGGAAGAAACTCTCCATGGAAAACCCAAACCTACCTGGAGCTTGGAAAGAGAGAGCCAAGGCCCAGCTGACTAGATGGGAGAAGATTTTCTCTAAAGATGAGTTTGATGTGGGGTGTGCGAGGAGTGCCACCCATCGAATCCGCATGCAAGAGGACAAGCCATTCAGAGAGCGAGTCAGGCGAGTCCCGCTAGCAGATCTGGAGGATCTGAGAGAGCAGCTTGCGGAACTGAAGAAGACGGGAGTGATTAGGGAGTCCAGAAGCCCCTATGCCTCCCCCATAGTGGTAGTCAGGAAGAAGAATGGGTCATTGAGGCTCTGCATTGACTACAGAACTCTCAACAGGAGGACCATTCCTGACCAGTACACCACGCCAAGGATAGAAGATGCCTTACAGAGTTTATCTGGAGCTAAGTGGTTCAGTGTGATGGACCTCAAGAGTGGGTACTATCAAATCCCAATGCATCCAGAAGACAGAGAAAAGACTGCCTTCATAACCCCAGTGGCATTCTTTGAGTTTAACAGGATGCCTCAGGGCCTATCTGGAGCTCCTGCTACATTTCAACGCCTTATGGAAAGGACAGTTGGAGACATGAACCTCATAAAAGTCCTTGTGTACCTGGACGATGTCATTGTCTTTGGAAAGACTTTGGAAGAACATGAAGCCAGATTGGAGAAAGTACTGAAGAGGCTCAGTGAAGAGGGACTCAAACTTTCTCCCGAGAAGTGTCGGTTCTATCAGTCTTCTGTGAACTATCTAGGACACATAGTGTCTGAAAAGGGAGTGGCCACAGACCCTGAGAAGTTGGAGGCAGTTACCTCGTGGCCAAGACCCACAACAGTTACAGAACTTCGGTCTTTCTTGGGCTTCTGCTCCTACTACCGCAGGTTTGTGGATGGGTTTGCCCGCATTGCAAAGCCCCTAAACGAGCTGCTCAAGACAGAAGGAGAGGAAGATGGATTGGGGCCTAGGAGGTCCGGTGAGTCGGTCCAAGACCAATGGAACTCAAGGTGTGAAGAGGCTTTCAGAACCTTGAAGAGAAGTCTCACCACAGCCCCAGTTTTGGCCTACGCTGACCCCACTAGACCATATGAGCTACATGTTGATGCCAGCCATGAGGGCCTAGGTGGAGTACTCTACCAGGAGTATGAAGACCAGCTACGACCAGTGGCCTATGTGAGCCGGAGCCTGACCCCCTCCGAGAAGAACTACCCCACCCACAAGTTGGAGTTCTTAGCCCTCAAATGGGCAGTAGTTGACAAGTTGAAGGACTATTTGTATGGGGCCGAGTTTACTGTAAAGACAGATAACAACCCCTTGACCTACCTATTCACCACCGCCAAGCTGGATGCAACTGGGCACAGATGGTTGGCGGCGTTGTCTGGATTCAACTTCAGCCTCAAGTACAGGCCAGGGGCTGGAAATAGAGATGCAGATGCCCTGTCCCGAAGATCCCATGTCATGGTCGACGACTGGGAAGACTGGACCCAAGTGGCACCAGAAGGGGTGCGAGCCCTTTGTCAAGGGGCTGAACTCCAAGCCAGAGGAGGACCCAGAGCGGAAGAGATAGGAGTTACCACAGTGGGAGTCCCAAGGTGTTACTGTGGGGTGACTCAATTAGAAGAAGAGTGCCTACCGAAGCTGTCCAAGAAGGAGTTAAGGTGTGACCAATTGGAAGACCCCATGGGGAGATTGGTCCTGGAAGCACTGGAAAACAAGAGTCCAGAGGGACTTCGCCTTCACCCTTCCAAAGAAGCTCGCCTACTGAGGAGAGAGTTGGACAAACTGCAGGTGCATCAGGGGGTAGTCTACCGAAGGGGCCCCTCTGATATCTCAGAAGACAAGTGGCAGTTGTTTCTCCCCGAAAAGCATCGAGAGACTGTGCTGATTGCCCTACATGACCAGCATGGTCACTTGGGAGCAGAGAGAACCTTCCAACTTGTTAGAGACCGGTTTTATTGGCCCTGCATGAGGGCCGAAGTGGAGGAGTATTGCCATTCCTGTGCAAGATGCATTCAGAGGAAGACTTTACCCCATCAAGCTGCCCCAATGGGCCATCTACAGAGTCAAGGCCCAATGGATCTGGTATGCATTGATTTTCTCTGCCTTGAACCCGATTTGAGTGGATTGGGAAATGTTCTGGTGGTAACCGACCATTTCACCCGTTATGCTCAGGCTTTCCCAACCAAGGACCAGAAGGCCTCTACAGTAGCCAAGGTACTTTTGGAGAAGTACTTTGTTCATTATGGACTACCACAGAGAATTCATTCAGACCAAGGAAGGGACTTTGAGAGTCGCCTGATCAGGACCCTATTGAACATGTTGGGAACTTTGGAAACAGAGAAGAAGCAACATTGGAGTCAACACATTTCAGCTCTAGTACATGCTTACAACTGTACAACCAGTGATGTGACAGGTTTTTCCCCTTACCGACTTATGTTTGGGAGAGAAGCAAGATTGCCAGTGGATTTGGCCTTTGGCATATCCTTAGACCATGCCTCTGCTGCCTCCCACAAAGGATATGTGGACAGACTGAGGCACAGTTTGAAGAAAGCTTATGAGAAAGCTCAAGCGGCCTCTGACCAGAGGGGGGCCCGAAACAAGAGGAACTTTGACTTGAAAGTTAGAATACAGGACCTACAGCCTGGGGACCGTGTACTGTTACGCAACCTAGGGATCCCTGGAAAACACAAGATTGCTGATAGATGGAGATCAGAGCCATATATCATCTGTAGAAAGTTACCAGGATTGCCTGTCTACAAGTTAAAGCCAGAAGGAAGAGTGGGGCCTTTGAAGACCTGGCATAGGAATCACTTGCTCCCACTCACTGAAGCAGTCAGAATACCTCCAGCAAGAGACTTACCTGAATCTGTTTCCATTCTGGATACCCCCAGGCCTAACACTCGGTCTCAAACATCCCAAGCTAGGGGTGGACAGGACCCCCAACAAGCAGAGGAAGAAAGAGGGGAACTTGAATGGCTATGGCCTTCCTCAACTCCAGGAAATTCCGCCATAGATCTTCCACCTACTGAAGACGTGGAAGATGGAACATTGAACCCAGAAGCTACAGAGTTTGTTCCATTCAGTGTTGTGCCTAAGTGCTGGGAAGATATCCCTGGTCTCTACTCAAATGAAGAAGAAGTAGATGTTCCAGAACCAGAGATGTTGCCAGAATGTGTTCCTGAAGAAGTCCCAAGAGAACAGAGAGCTCGCAGAGTTGTGAGGCCTCCCAAGAAGTTAACCTACCCTCAAATGGGAAAAAGTTCAGAGGACTCTGTTACCACAGCAAGGAGAAGTGCTGAAGGCCCTGACCTATCCACTGTTCATTTGGTGGAGGGCAACCCCAGCTCACTCTCTGGCACAGTTAAACAGGTCGCCCACACTGAAGTGACCTGTGGACAGGACAGCTCCCCATCTTGTGCTAATTGGTGGGAAGCTCCCCTGTCTAAATTATGTGAACGTGTTGTTTCCAAGAAAGCTTGTAGTTTGAACAATGTCTTTGGGGACCAAAGATTCAAAGTGGGGGGAGTGTGTAGCGGGGTCGTACCCCTTTTAGGGGAAAAGACTACATTCCCCATAATTCCCCAGGCTCCCGGGCTGTTTGTTTCCGCCCGAGAGGCTTCTGGGGGAGGTGATAAAAGGGAAGAGGAGAGACCGCCTCTTCCTCTTCTGACTGTGCTGGTGACGTGGAGACTTGTTCCTGAGGAGACACCTGTGTGGACCGGGACTGTTGAAGGCCTGAAGCCTGGGCCTTGCAGCAGGCAGAGAGAGACTCTCACCCCTCAGTGTCAGCAGCAGCGGAGCGGAGACTTTTCCCTACAGACGGTCGGTCGGAGAGAGGACCGGAGCGCAGGGGCTGTGACTGGGGAGACCGGATGCCGCCATTGGAGGGACCGGAGCTGAGGACGGTACCCAGGATTGGTGAGCGAGCTGAAAGGCTCATCCTGCATTGCTATACACACTTTTATGCCTATTGAACTGCCAAGGCACAATTTACCTCAGAGCAGCAGATGTTACTTTCTGTGGATTACAAATACACCATTTAAAGCTACATGTGCACCACCTCTACAGTTCTCTTGCCGGTGAAGAATACTGTACTTATTCAAGGACTGAGCTCTATTGCTAGGGATCAGGCCTGGTCCGTTAGGTAGGCGCAGATAGATTTATTGCACCTCAGGGGTGCTTAGCAGACGGTCGCTACATTTGGCGCTCCGTTCCCCATTGCTAGTTTGATACATATATGTGTACATGTTGAAGTGCATATTGCAGGGACCTGCTAATGTGTTGTAAGTCAAATGTTAAATGCATGTTACTATTTCTTTTCTTACTGCCAAAGTAAGGCCAGTTATTCTTATCTCAGCAGTCTGCTTGTGAGTTTGACTCCGTTACACTTAGAGTATAAGTGATATTTATATGTGCATAGATACATACCCCTTTACTAACTGTGCCAGAGCGGGTAGAGCAAATTGCCGGGGGTTGGTGGAGCTGTACTCAGGGACCCAAAACAAACCAGCGGCCCTCTTAACTGGGGGTATCGCTACATGTGTTTTGGGGACATGTGTGTTTTGGGGACATGTGTGGGGACATGTGTGTTTTGGGGACATGTGTGGGGACATGTGTGTTTTACTGTGGGGACACTACTGGTGATCAGTGAGTAAAAAAAACAGCTAATACTCACTGATCACCAGCCGGCTGCAGCGATCCGCTCTCCTCTCCTCACCGACGACTTCCGTGTGAGGAGAGAAGAAGCCGATTACCTAGCAACCGGCTGTTTGTTTACATCACATGACGGCTGTGATTCGACATGGCCGTCATGTGATCAGAAGGGCCAATCACCGAGCCCTCCTGCCGATCCGAGATGCGCCATGTCCGGGTGACACGGCCGCATTGGGATCGCACCGCTGCGTGGGCACGCGCACACGATCCCTCTACTTCTGAAGGACGTTCCGGAACGTCCGATCAGAAGTAGACGGCTCCCACCCGGCCGTATATGTACAGTGGCCGGGTGGGAAGTGGTTAAACCTGCTTTATCTTGTGCACAGTTCAAATGAGTTAATAGAGAAATTCACATAGAAAGGATCAGTGGAGGATTACTCTCTCCCTCTTTAAGCATTTTAGGTTTACTGCTCACTTGCTCTCCATCTGCTTAGCTGCACTTTTAAGACTTCTAAAACAAATCCAGCCAGCACCATAAAAAGCTTTCCGTTTAAAATCCTCCTAGTTGTACAGCCCTCTCCTAATAAGCGAGCAGCTGTTTTTTCCTCTTGTAAACTAATCTTTGGCTGGATAAGCACCAGACAACCAATAACTGTACTGTGCTCAGTTTTCTCCTCTGCAGGCCAAAAGAGAAACAGTCAAATTATTACATTCAAACCAACGTCCCGAAAACCTTATATGAAAACCAGATGTGTTGAGACAAAGATTTTTCTTGTTCATTTTTTTTTTTTCCATTTGTCGTTTTCACTGCACAGGCACATGCAAACATATATACACTTGTCTCTATGGAAAATCATGAACTGGCCACAACCTTCCTAGCTGTTAAACCAGCATTTTTCCTATTATATTTGACGGGAATAAGCTGCAGCAGATAGTCAATGGCTCCAAGGCTTGGGCCTGTAATACCAGACTTGTCTTTTAGGCCTTAGGACAGCTTCTACCATTAAGAAAATGTAAAAATACCTTCCAGACAATTAATAAAGAGCCTTACCTGCTAGGAGAAATAAAACTAATTACCATTATGCTCTTTTTTCGGTTTGCCAGTTTTTATATGTTTGTCTGGAGATGGGCTGCCTTCATTGATGGGGCAGGAATCCAAGCAATAAAAAAGGAAATCGCTGATCTTAACCTCCCTGGCGGTTTTCTCGCGAGTGTGGCTCGGGGTTAAATTTCAGCACCATTAGCGGTGACCCCCAGCCACACTCGGGATTGCATTGCAGGATCCTGGTGCAGTGTACTTACCTTGTCCTCAGGATCCTGCGATGTCCCCCCCCGCTGTGTCCGTGGGCTCTGTCCTCCACCCAAAGCCTCTCTGTGCCGGGCTCCGTTCCCTGCGAATGTCGCAACGCATTGGGCGGAGCACGGCTACAAATTAAAAAAAGTGAAAAATCATAATACATACAGTACACTGTAATCTTACAGTTTACATTACTGTATGAAATTATTTCACATCCCTTTTGTCCCCAATTCTTTGTCCAGTGCCCTGCATGTAGTTTATATATATATATATATACTCGAGTATAAGCCGACCCGAATATAATCCGAGGCACCTAATTTTACCACTAAAAACTGGGAAAACTTATTGACTCGAGTAAAAGCCTAGGGTGAGAAATGCGCAGCTACTGCAAGTGGACAAGAGGGTCAACAATGTCCATTTGCAGCCTCACTGTGCCCATTTGCATGCCTCACTGTGCCCATTTGCAGCCATAGGTCCCCCGAACTTCAAACTCGGTAGTTAAGGGTTCCTAGATGCCCCCTAGCTGCAGCCAAAGGGTCCCAAAATGACATTGCTGCAGATGGACACAGTTGACCGACTTTGGGGCCCCGTATCTCGGGGTCACTTGATGCTAGGAACCCCATATTTGGTGTGCAAACCCAGTGGCACTAGCAATACAACATATCCTGCAGCAGAGAATGACATTTTCCGAACCGACTTTGGGGCCCCGTATCTCCCGTATCTCGGGGCCACTTGGTGCTAGCCACTTGGTTCCTAGCACCAAGTGACCCCTAGATACGGGGCCCCAAAGTCGGTTCGGAAAATGTCATTCTCTGCTGCAGAAAAGTGCTTGACTCCAGTATAAGCCGAGGGGGGCATTTTCAGCACACAAAAAATGTGCTGAAAAACTCGGCTTATACTCGAGTATATACGATACACTCTTCTTTCTGCTTGGAAACTTGAGATTGTCCATAGCAACCAAAAAGTGTCCCTTTACATCAAAAGTGGTTTTAGACCAGCTAGAAAACAGCGATAGTAAATTAGAACACTTGCAGAATTGAGCAATAGTGAATCGTGGGGAAATGTATTTTATTATTATTATTATTATATTATTATTTTTTATAATTATCTATATTTATTTATTATATTATAATTTATGATTTTGTGTTTCAAACTTCATCATACCCGGGATATCTACTAGACTCTTGGTGGACAGATTTAAGTGTGTTATTGCTAAGAATTACAGGCTTACAATATAAAACGCAAAATTCCTATGCAAAATAATTGTACCGCTTTGAGACTCAAAAATCTGACATAATCATACCGCCAGGGAGGCTACAGTAGAAGTATATGCACATTTTTTTTTCCACTTTGGATAGAGCAAGGAAGGTTATAACTCCTGTCAGATTTTTTTGTCACCATCTGTGTCCCATTTGGGAGATTTCCCTTCACTTCCTGTCCCATAGCCAAACAGGAAGTGAGAGGAAATCCCTGCAAATTAAGGGATTTTCTTGGGGAATCCCAAGTCACCAGAACTAGTGTCCCCATTGGAAGATTTCATCTTTATTACTTTTCTGGGGAACCCAAAATTTGGGATATTCTTTTACTTTCTTTTTCAATGATAATGGTAAACAGGACAAATAGAGAGGGTGAATCTCCTTAACGGGGGCACAGACAGCAACAAAGACAACCTGACAAGCATTTTAATCCCTCTCCACTCCAAAACTTAAAAAAAAAAAAGTTTTGCCTTTAGTTATACTTTAAAGAGGAACTACACGGCATCTGAGCACCACAAACCAAAAAGCTATTTAATTTATTTTTAATATTCAAAGCAAACTTATCCATCCATCCATGTTTCCATGCTTTTTTTTTACTGAGAGATCACTTTGAAAAACACCCCCCTTGCATTTCTGTCCGAGACCATCTTGAGTAAGGGCAAATTATTCATATAGCATTTACTTCCTAGAGTCCATCTGCCCTTAGCTCAGGTATGCAGGCATGAGTGCATACTTCCCAACTTTCTGAGATGGGAATGAGGGACATGCAGGCATAGGACACACGCCCCCCCCACCCCCCACCCCTATAAAGAAGAATTTCTTTATATTGGCTTTTGGAATTTACAAATGCAGCAATTTGGAAATTGGATGAAATGTTGTGCACTGTAAATAGTGTAATTTATATATAACTGTACAATTGTATAGATCAGGCCAAAATGAGGGACGAAAGAGGGACAAAGGGACTTTGTTCCAAATCAGGGACAGTCTCTTGAAATCAGAGACAGTTGGGAGCTATATGAAAGTGTGCTAAGCTGAGACCCCCCCAGGAAGTAACTGAAGAAGTGTAAGGAAAAAAAACGTTTAACCACTTGCTTACTGGGCACCTAAACCCCCCTCCTGCCCAGACCAATTTTCAGCTTTCAGCGCTGTCACTCTTTGAATGACAATTGTGCGGTCATACAGCACTGTACCCAAATGACATTTTTATCATTTTTCCCCACAAATAGAGCTGAGTTTTTTATTTTTTTGTTAAAAAAATAAAAACATTTTTAAACATACAAAACCGTTTTATATTTTGATAATAAAATTTGCAAACAGGTAATTTTTCTCCTTCATTGATGTACGCTGATGAGGCTACACTGATGGGCACCGATAGGCTGCATTGATGTGCACTGATAAGGCGACACTGATGGGCACTGATAAGGCAGCACTGATTGACACTAATAGGCGGCACTGGTGGGCACTGAGAGGTGGCACTGGTGGCCACTGATGGGTGGCACTAAAGGGCATTGATAGGTGGCACTTGTGGGCATTGATAGGTGGCACTGATTGCTGGCACGTATGTACTGGTGGGCACTGATTCGTGGCACTGGCAGGTGGTACTGGTGGGCACATATGAGCCTCTTCCTCTTCGGGACCTTCAACAGAAGCCGGTGATCGGCTTTTTTTTCTCCTCACGCTGTCAGCGGGAGTTAAAAAATAAAACAATTACCGATCTTCTATTTACATCACGTGATCAGCTGTCATTGGCTGACAGCTGATCACGTGGTAAGGGGCCGGGATCAACCCCTTACTCCAATCTGTGATCACCCGAGTCTCGTTGACTCAGGTGATCACAGCGCGCGCCGCGCGTGCCCTTCAGGGGGGTGGGGCGTGGCGAGAGTGCAAAGAGAGAACGTCTATTGACGGCCTCCCGGCAAAGCAGATCCGCTGTGTAGCCGTCATTCGGCTATAGCGCGGATCTGAAGGGTAGATATACTGTAATATACTTTCCTATCTATTTACTAATGCTAGCTGCATGAGGATTACAAATAGAAAATGTTGATTGAGAGAGTGAAGTTCCGCTTTAATTCCATCAGGATGTTGGGACAAATAAATCTATATACAGCTTTGTATATATCGCAAGACATCCGTGTAGCCATACACAGACATTGATTTTATACTACATGGCTGAACGTTAATATCTAGTCCAGTGACTAGTAAATGTCTATTTTGTAGTTCAGCCTTATAAACTGCTGGCATAACAAATTTAACATGTATTATGTGAGAGATGTAATCACAGACAGCCAGCTAGTGCCCAAATAAAGCTGCCCACGTACAGAGGGATTCTCCTCCAGGTCCTGATAAACCAACCAAAATTCACTCCATGGTTGAAAAATCAAAGGAGCTGCATAAAAAGTTATCAACCAAACAGCAGCTGCATCCAATCAGTTACATCCCCTGTTCGGCTATTCTGACAGCCGCTAGTGCTGGCTGTCAGAATAGAGTAGCCATCAGGGAAGATTGGTCCATCCTTGACATAAGGCTTGGATGGAGGAATCTGTTGGACTTTTTGCACATCAAGACAAGCGCTTCCAGCTCTGTCATCCTACGGTTCCACTTTTAGGAGGTTGTATAATGAAACTGTACAATGTGTAGCCAGTTTAAAGCCAGCCATAGACAGTTCGAATCTTTGCCGGTTCAGCAGGGACCAGGCAGGATTCGAACCATGCATGGACAGGCTGATTTACCCAAGTTTATCAATTGAATTTAATTTTTCTTGCGCATATTGCCAGCGTGTATAGTCGCTAGCAGTAATCACTGTGTGATCGGCTCCCTCCGCCGGCAGAACACAGTAGCTCCATAGGAGAGATTCCCCCATCAACACTGACTGTATTAATAGGGGAATCGAGCGGTTTTGTTTTTCCTGCACCCGTCTACCTAGGTGGTACACTGCATCAAAACTTCTTCATCAGGAGCTGTAGCTGGTCACTAGTGTAGCTAGCCCTGAGTCAGTCTGACCCTTGTGCAGTGGCCGCCGGTGGTAATTTTTTTTGGGGGCAAACAGTACCACCCCCTGGTTGGTCGGCGGGGGGGTCAGGTGCACTTACCCCCATCTATGCAGCTCTTCACCAGCGGCTTCCCTTGCCCCTAGGCGGTGGCGAAGGCTCTCCCTTCCCCTACTCTGCACGGGCATCGGCGGCTTCCGTTCCCTCCCTCCTCCTCTGTGGCCAATTGGAACTCTTTTCGGCCAATCGGAAACCGGGTCTCAGACCTGCTTCTGATTGGCCGGATTGAGAATCAGTGTTACAACAGCGAGTATTCATTTGTTGTTATAACACCTGGGTGGGCTCATAGGGCAGTGCTCTGCGCTCCGAGTCCACCCTGTTTTGAAGCCTATTAGACCATATGGCTCTAATCAGGTGCTTCAATAAAAAAACCTTGCCAATGTAATTCAGGAGCCCGACATCCTGAAAGGGGCCGGGCGCCTGAATTGGGGGTGGCCGTGGCGGCCATGGATAAATTCATGAGTCTATCCATTATTCATATAGGGGGGTGGCGTGGATAGAGGAGGCGGCACCTGTGCGCCCTTAATGGATGGGCGGCCACTGCCTTTGTGGCTTCAGAGACTTTGCCTTCCCTGGTATCAAAAGTTTATTCATTTAGTACATTTACAGGTATCAAAGACTGACGGTAATGCCACAATATGTTTTACAAAGGTTTTTTCACACATCTCATATATGGCACATATTCTACCTTTGACATCGAGTTTGGTAGACGCACCAATAGATATTATGTTGTCTTAGAGAAAGCTGTTTATGTGTCAGAGCTTTACAGCCTCTTACCTTTTGTGACACTATAAGGAGCTCTTCTGGATAAAGACATCCCTGAAAATAGGATTTGTTTCTGTCCAGAAGAACAGCCGTTATAAACATCTAGAATATTTCCACAATTCTCTTGTTGATATTATGGGAAGTGTGAGACATGCTTGATGGTGTGATGGAAAGAGGCCCTGATATAAAGAGCACTGTCCCACATACTGGCCTATGTATACTAAGCAGTTCTAAAGCGTCCTCGTCTCCATAAGAAACACACGTGACTGCTGGTAGCAGGGACAGACAAATTTGGTAGATTAAAGCATTGTAAAATAGTTCACAGAAAGTGCTGAATGATCCATAGTTTCATAGTTAGTAAGGTTGAATAAAGACATCAGTCCATACAGTTCAACCTGAGTGAGTGTCTACAATTGTCCCTATCCCTGTACATTGCACTCTCAAATCGGTCCCTTCCCTCAAGGAGCTCGCAATCCAAGGTCCACATTCATATACTAGGGCCAATTTTTGGACAGAAGCCAATTAACCTACCTGCATGTCTTTGGATTGTGGGAGGAAACCGGAGTACCCGAAGGAAACCCAAGCAGGCACAGGGAGAACATGCAAACTCCAGGCAGGTAGTGTCGTGGTTGGGATTCGAACCAGCAACCCTTCTTACTGCTAGTTGAGAGTGCTAACCACTACACCACTGTGCCGCCCTAATTTTCCCTATACATGCATAAGGAACTAGGCATAACAATTGAACTTGAATTATAACATAAAGCATACACATCATTACAATCGTAGTCAGTGCACAAACAATGAAGACAATAACATAAATGAAGCATGAGGGGTTCAGTCAGGAGCCCATGTGAAGACCATAAGTAGGTATGAGGACCTGCATCAAAGTGGTCAACCATGGAGAGTCCCGTGTGGTACTACGTATTCAACTATGTTCCAAGAAATGGCTAAACCACAGATGAGCCTTAAGCCTCGTACACACGATCGGATTTTAAGCATACAAAACCTCAGACTTTTCTCCGAAGGCGTGTGCCTAGATTTTGTCTTGCATACAAACGGCAAGGAATTGTCGGCCAACAAACACGAACGTAGTGACGTACTACGTGTTTTTTCAGCTCTTTAGCACCACCCTTTGGGCTCCTTCTGCTAATTTCGTGTTAGTAGAAGTTTAGTGAGTGTTGATTCGTGCTTTTCATTTCGCTCTTTTCATTTCGTGCTTTTCAGTTGGTTTCTGAACGGTCGTTCGTCAACCAGCCATGTTGCGGAATCGGAGGAGATAACGTGTTATTTACTATTGGCCTTGGAGTTATTGCTTTGACCCAAGTCCAGTCCAGGAACAGGAGGAGGAGGATTTCTTGGACCAAAAATTGGTTGCTTTATTAATCGTGACCAATTATGTCATATGCCTTTGCTGCGGGAGCTCCAGGAGAATAATCCAGATGATTTTCAGAATTATCTCCGGATGACGGACCCCTGCTTTCACCAACTCTTGGCATTGGTAACCCCTTATATTAAGAAGCAGGACACATGCATGAAGCTTTTATTTAATTTTTTTGTTAAATAATAATGATTTGACTTGGTATATTTTCTATATTTTTGGATGCATAGAATGCACTTTTTGGTTAAGTTCTATTGGCAGATAGCATGTTTAATTTTATTTGTTTTCTTTTTTAATGCACAATAAAAAAAATTGTGTAGAATAATACTTGGCTATGTGTTTTACGTCAAATGACAGTTTGGGAGTCGGCAGTCACATTTAAAAAAATAGAATGTAAAATTGACAAGGGACACCAACATAGTTGTATCTTTTGATCTTAAAAACTACAGGATAATGGTGTTGTGGTAACTTGCCCAAAAAAAAAAAAAAAAACATAATAATATTATTCTTGATATCACTAAAAAAAAAAAGCCTTTGAAAATTTGTTTGCAATAACTCCATCAGTATCACCAGCAAAGCAGCTTCATTATTATCCCATTAAAGAAGAAAAGAATTGTGCGCTGCATTTCCAGATTTCAGAATTTGCCGCGTCACAAATGTTAATTCTCCATTATGAACGCTAGTTTACAACACCGACTGCTTCTGGCTCGTCCTTGCTCCCGAGTTTGCGTTTGCGTTTGTATTTTTGACTTTTGTCCGACGGACTTGTGTACACATGCTCAGAAAATCCGACAACAGACATTTGTCCGTGAAAATTTTTCAAACTTGCCAAACCGGAAAATCTGCCAAAAATTGTCCGGAGTATACAAACGGTTGAATTTTCCGCCAACAGCTTGTCATCACACATTTCCCGTCGGAAAATCTGATCGTGTGTACGAGGCTTATGTTCAGACCAACATTGTAGGCCCAGCGAAGGGGTCAAACAGGGCTACACCCACACTACCAACTGAGCAGGTGATAACCATAATGTAAAATGAACTATAAAATTAACTATAGCCAATATAGGAACCAATATGGCCAGACCAATCATTTTAAGAAGAATCTTCCCATAAGATAACATGTACATTTAACATATTTTGTGCATGTTATTTACTTGTTAAAGCCTCCCTTTTGTAGACATCCAAAAGCTGTGATCTGCTGGATGCTGCCATCTTGGATGTGATGTCAGCAGCCCCAGCGGGCTCAGAGCTGTCATTCAAGTGAAATTCTATAGTTTTCCCCTTTACTCCTCCCTTAGCAGCTACGTAGAAGTTTAAGATTGAAGAAGATGAAGGGGGATGGGCAGAGGAGCTGTGTCAGCACAGAAAGTAATTTGACATCCCCAGAAGAGGAGAGGGCTATGATGTGCAAGGAGGGCTGTGCTAGGTAATTTACACTTTCTGGTGTGGTCGAATATTCTAGCAAGAAAGAAAAAACACTGCATTTTAAGCATTTGAAATACTTGATTGAGTATTTACCAGCCATTTTTTAAGTGGTGGGTTTTAGTTGGTGGGTTTCTTGTTATGTAAATGCTGAAAATACCCATATTGTTAAAAGTATTGTGACGCCCGCCTTTACATGCACATGAACTTTTATGGCATCCCAGTCTTAGTCCGTAGGGTTTAATATTGCGTTGGCCAACCCTTTGCAGCTATAACAGCTTCAACTCTTCTGGGAAGGCCGTCCACAAGGTTTAGGAGTGTGTCTATGGGAATGTTTGACCATTCTTCCAGAAGTGCATTTGTGAGGTCAGGCACCGATGTTGGACAAGAAGACCTGGCTCGCTGTCTCCGCTCAAATTCATCCCAAAGGTGTTCCTCCACCACAAACTCGCTCATTCATGTCTTTATGGACTTAGTGCACTGGTCCAAATGATTTGATGGAGGGGGGATTAGGGTGTGGGGTTGTTTTTCAGGGGTTGGGCTTGGCCTTTTTCTGTTCCAACATGACTGGACACCAGTGCACAAAGCAAGGTCCATAAAGACATGGATGAGCAAGTTTGGGGTGGAGGAACTTGACTGGCCTTGAGTCCTGATCTCAACCCAATAGAACTGAATTAGAGCAGAGACTGTGAGCCAGGCCTTCTCGTCCCAACATCAGTGCCTGACCTCCACAAATGCGCTTATGCAACATTCCCATAGACAAACTCCTAAACCCTGTGGACAACCTTCCCAAAAGAGTTGAAGCTGTTAAAGCTGTAAAGGGTGGGCCAACGCAATATTAAACCCTACTGACTAATGCCGCATACACACGGTCGGAATTTCCGATGGGAGCTTTTCATCCGATTTTCCGATCGTGCGTATGCCCATTGGTCTTTTTCTGTTGGAATTTCCGACGGATTTTGGATTGAAAACCTGTTCTTAATTTTTCCGACGGAAAACCTTTCTATCGGATTTTCCGATCGTGTGTATGCATTTCCGACACGCAAAATTCCGACGCATGCTCGGAAACAACTCGACGCATGCTCGGAAGCATTAAACTTCCCTTTTATAGTGCTGTCGAACGTGTTGTATGCTGCGGTGTTATTGACCGTCGAAAATTTGGTGTGACCGTGTGTAGGCAAGACAGTTTGAGCGAAATTCCGTCGGAATTCCGACGGGAAAACCATCAGAGCTTTTTTTCGACGAGAATTCCGACCGTGTGTATGCGGCATAAGACTGGGATAGCATTAAAGTTCATGTGGGTGTAAAGGCAGGTGGTGTCCCCATACTTTTGACAATATTGTGTATTTGTGCGAGGTTTCCTATCACATTCAAATACAAATCTGGTCCACACACATACACCACAGTAAATTTCTGGGGCAACTAATGCTAATGCCAAAAAATTCTATGCAAAGAAGAAAAAATAATCTGCAATCCAGTGCAAACCTGACTTTAATTCACCTATCCAGCATGAAGACCACCTAACTGGATATGTGACTTTCTTGAACATTTCTTGGCATAGGTTTTTATTACAATCTTCATGCCATTGTGGAAACACCATGGGGGTTATTTACTAAAGGAAAATCCACTTTGCACTGAAAGTGCACTTGGAAGTAAAGTCGCTGTAGATCCGAGGGGGACATGCAAGAAAATAAAAAAACAGCATTTTAGCTTGCACATGATTGGATGATAAAATCAGCAGAGCTTCCACTCATTTCAGATCTACCCCTCAGATTTAAAGTGACTGCACTTCCAAGTGCACTTGCAGTGCAAAGTGGATTTGCCTTTCGTAAATAACCCCCATATTTTAGATGTGATTTGAGGGCTAGGCACCTACAGCTTTTGGGAGCCAACACATCAGCCAGCTGCATTACATGAATGCCACGATATAAACAGGATCTAATCATCTGTGCTAAATGAGCCAATTTAAGGGCCAAAGTTTAGTATCTGACTTATTACTTCTAGTGCAAGTTGCCAGACAGAAAGAGCCCTTTCACACTTTACAATTGTTGTGCATTGTATTAAGACACACCTGTTGTCCGAGAAAATTCTGACTGTCTGTATAGCACACAGCCATATTTCCTGTTTCTAATATAATAACACTTTCCGTCTTAATGATATAATACCTTACCTTTAGCCATTAAACTCCCAACCCCCTCATCCATCCATACATCCTTACCTCAGCCCCCCTAATTCAAGCATTCATACCTCACCAGCAAAGCATTGCATACATCACCACCTCAGTCTGGCTGCTTCCCATCTAAGCCCCTGGTTTCCCATTGCCCAGTAAACAGCCATCAACAGCAAGTATTCTTACATGTTCATCTCAGCCTCGGTCAGCATCATTGCCCCTGTCCCAGCTCAGTGAACTCCTTTATTTAGAAAACATTCCAAGCCACACCCTCAGGGGTTTGCCTCCAACAGCTAAACCCCTCCCACAAAGGATGTGGCCTCATCTCATTCACACAGGATGTGAATGACCATATAAGGAAATACAATACAATGGTATTACAATACAGGGACAATTGTTTTCCTTCAAAATAACCAATCACAGATGTATACATTCAAACAGACTAAGCAGTGATGTACAAACCGTCTAAACTGCTTTCAATGACAACGAACGATATAAAGCCATGGCTCTGTGGGCCACAATATTTATATTGTTATGCTAAAGTTCCAGTGTACACAGAGAGGTTCGCTTGAAGCTATTAATGCCGTCACCGGGAAGTGGCCAGTCTCCCGATGAGGCACAAATGAACTTCCTTAAACCAGCAAACACGTCTGTAGTGTCCATAGGAAGGTTTACGCAGCCAATGGTCTTCCGCCAACGTCTTTATGTGCGAATGCGCTCAGATGAGCGCATTACAGCAAAACCGACACTGGGGGGCATCTGACAACATACATTAATAAAATTTTCCATGACAGTCCCTCGTTTTTGTCATATCCTCCCATGTGTCTCTTGATGAATTTCGATCTTCTTACACCTGGCCTTACAGTCCATAAAAAGGAAAACACGGCTTGACATGGAGACTCTGTTCTTCAGTAGAGATGACATGGTGAGCTGTTGTAGTCGCTGGTCGGTCTGGGATCCTCTGTGTCTTGTTTGCAGGTCGGGCATTTTGTTGAGAAAAATGTGGTCATCTGCTCGGGCTCTGGTCACGCGTCCAAATCAGGCAGCAGGAGCACCTCATCACGATCTATATAAGGAATAGAAACAAAAACAACATGAGTAAATATACCCCTACTTCCTTCAACTATGATCCGCTGCAAAAATAAAAATTAAATCACCACAGATTCCCAGACTTTTTAGAGAATTCCACCCTTCACTAGCTACAGCTCTGGCTTTGCCTCTCAGGGATCCAAGCCTCATTCATATGGGCCTGACTTATGAATTCCCAGGACCCCCCTTGGATTGTGGGAACTTCCTTGTAGACCAAAGCTGGCGAGAACCAGAGCTATTGTCAAAATTATAATTCATTTTACCCTCTAGAAATGTATCGATAAATTCCATTTAGAAATGTCTGTTTGGAGTCTTTACTAGTTTGTCACAACTCCTCATACCAATATGCCTATATATCATACACCACTGTCATCACTGGGGCACCAGAGCTCCGTGGAGACTCAGAGTAGACCCAACCATGTGTCCTGTTCACTTTCTTAGCTAGTTGGAAAATACACTTTAAAAATATACATAAAGATACTTCTCTTCCTTGTTGTCTTGTTCATCAATCTTCTCTGCAACGTCCGAGTCACCTGTCACTTGTCACCTGTCACCTGTCACAAACTTGGCTAGAATTAGAGTGGTTAGTATCATTGGTTTGAAAAATTGTCACTCAGCCCATCCTCTTCCCCCCCTTTTCCTCATCTTTACAAAGTGAAGGAAGACATGCAGGATTTAGAATGGTGCGGGGCCTCAGAAACCCCTTGGACCTGAAACGATACTCATACACACAAGTTATTACTCTGTCATTCTTAAACAATACAACATTCGTAAATTGTCAATGACATTCGTCGAAACCGATAATAGCTAAACCCTCTGTAACCCTCATTTTCACAATCTTACTAAAATATAACACCCGCTGTCGCGGTAGGTTCAGACTTATTCTTGTTACCACATACAACATGACACACCTAAAGCTTGGGACAAACATTTAGATACAAATGTGGGGCAGATATTTCCTCCTAAATCAAAAATTAAAGATAACCAAATAGAATGCTGCCTTTACTCTTAGCGATAGAAAATAATACATACAATGGGACAGACACGAGAACATCTCAGAATATTGTATGGACCAGCCACACAAATTTCTGAAATGGGCATCTGAAATTTTAAGCACAGTTCCTCCTCTGAGAATCACAAAAGCATGTACTACACCTCCATCATCCCACTCATCATTACAGATTTCTGAAGCCACAACTGAACTACTTCCAAAATATTTTTTATTCTGGCGTCTCGTACCACCAGACATCAAAAATACCTTCCAAAGGAATACACCTTACTGTACCCTCTGACCATCACACTTTAAGGGGTCTCATGTCCGGAGCCCCAAACCCAGATCTCATGTGTAAGGCAGCTGTCTGACTGGTGTGGAGCCTCATTTTTTTATCTCCAACGCATGGATGGCCAACATTACCCATGACGATTTGAATCGCTTATGAAGTGTCCCTGCGTCCAGGGCACCTTGCACTAATTTTCGGATCAGTACTGCTAGTGACTTCTTATTACAGTACTGGCACCCGGCGTTCTCCGATTATTATACACGGCCTCCTGGTGTGCTAGCGTACTAATCCTCACATTTACATGCTCTACTACCGGTTATCGGTAGCCCCATAAATGTGTTGTCAGACAAACTACAAAACACCATGAAATCCTCCACTATTCAAAACAAATATTATGGCTTCTCTCTGTACCTTGATATTACAATAACTTGAATGCCTCCCCAAAACAGTATTACAATATAAACCTTAATTTACTTTAAAAATCAAAATGGTTTTGTCCTTAGTCAAAAGACCCTTAGCCCCTCCCACCAACTTCCTGTTGCACACCTGAACAGGGAGAGGGAGGGGGAGGGGAGCTTTGCATAGCGTCATATTTTGTCTATCAAGACATTAGAAAAATCTATGGCTAGCATCAGCAAATAAAAAACCTTTTTTCCTGGAGTGGGTGGAATAAACCCCCATGTTGCAATCTCCCTTGACTCACATATCCCCTGGGAAGTCAAACCACAAGTTTTAAAACCAGAATACCACACAACGGTGCAACAAAAGCTAAACCTGGAACTCCTGCAAAAAGACGGCTGAAAAAGGTCAATCAAAACCCTTTCCTTCCACTGCAGGCCACAAACAATCAAAAACAACACACACACTGTTTTAAAAGTATAAAAACTGAAACGATTGTCGAGGGTGTGGCTTGGAATGTTTTCTAAATAAAGGAGTTCACTGAGCTGGGACAGGGGCAATGATGCTGACCGAGGCTGAGATGAACATGTAAGAATACTTGCTGTTGATGGCTGTTTACTGGGCAATGGGAAACCAGGGACTTAGATGGGAAGCAGCCAGACTGAGGTGGTGATGTATGCAATGCTTTGCTGGTGAGGTATGAATGCTTGAATTAGGGGGGCTGAGGTAAGGATGTATGGATGGATGAGGGGGTTGGGAGTTTAATGGCTAAAGGTAAGGTATTATATCATTAAAGCGGTTCTGCACTCTTTTTTTTTTTTTTTTGGGCTATATGCCAAGGGCATATAGCTCAATTGGGGGACTTACCTGTTCCATCTTTCATCTCGATCGCCGCCGGTTTTCATCTTCATCTTCTTCTTGTCTTCTTCTTGTCTGCTGGGGTCCATCTTGCCTGTGGGCATGTGAAACCCCACAGGCACTTTAGATGGCCCATCATGCACTGCCGTTACTCGCGCGTGCGCAGTAACGGCACATCTGCCGACATCTCACGAGATTTCGGAAGATGTGGCCGAAATCTCATGAGATTTCGGAAGATGTGGCCGAAATCTCGCGAGATTTCGGAAGATGCCCGCACTGACTCCTGGGATCAATGACACCAGATCCCAGGAGACAGTGCGGCGTGACGACGATCGACGCAGAGACCCCGCCCGCCGCCGAAGAGAGAGAAGACCGGAAGTCATTAATTACAAGGTAAGTAAAAAAAAAAAAAAAAAAAAACATTTCATTTAGTACTCTTTGCCTGATTTGGAAGGCAAAGAGATTTACTAAATGAAATGGGTGCAGAACCGCTTTAAGACGGAAAGTGTTATTATATTAGAAACAGGAAATATGGCTGTGTGCTATACAGACAGTCAGAATTTTCTCGGACACTGTAAACACACGTTGTGTGATGCGATAAAGTGCATGGTGTTAAGACACTCAATTTAATTTGAATGGACTGACAGTGCACCAGAACATACAAAAAAAACATACAAACAACATACTGTACGTAACATGCAATGCACCGCAAGGATAAAGTGTCATTCAGCCCTCATAGAGAGATCTGATCAAGACTGAGCTTAATGAGAGACTCAAAACCCAATAGGTGTTCAACATTAATTCTGATTAATGGTTTGCTTGTTGAAGTGTCATAAGGTAACATGATATTGGGTGAAGAATGCTGACGCTATGGCGAATATTGTAGAAGCTGTGCATAACAGGGAGATTTACAGCCTCAGCATAATCCCAAAGTGACCCAGAACAAACTGAAGAACATTACACCAGTGATTCTGAACATATAGTAAACTGAACATACTGTATATTACACGTACAAAAGCATCAAAAAAGCTTTATGCAAAAATGAGGCTCTTTATTTATTTCTTTGCCATGTGAAAATCATTTTCAAATTTCATTGGACTTTGAAAATATATTTTTTTAAATATTGATACTAACTCTGGTTGTCTAATGCCGCGTACACACAAGCGGATTTTCCGTCGGAAAAATCTTGGATGTTTTTTTCAACGGAATTACGCTCAAGCTTGGCTTGCATACACACGGTCACACAAAAGTTTGCTGAACTTTCGACCATCAAGAACGCGGTGACGTACAACACTACGACGAGCCGATAAAATTAAGTTCAATGCTTCCGATCATGCGTTAAATTGTTTCCGAGCATGCGTAGGAATTTTGCACGTCGGAATTTCCGATCGAAACTTTTTCCGACCGAAAAAATTGAGAACCTGCTCTCAATCTTTTGCCGGCGGGGATTCGGCCAGCAAAAGTCCGATGGAGCATACACACGGTCGCATTTTCCGACCAAAAGCTCTCATCGGTCTTTTGCTGGCTGAATTTCCGATCGTGTGTACGGGGCATTAGGCCGCGTACACACGAGCGGAGTTTCCGTCCGAAAAATCTTGGATGTTTTTTCCGACGGAATTCCGCTCAAGCTTGGCTTGCATACAGACGGCACACAAAAGTTCGCTGAACTTTCGACCGTCAAGAATGCGGTGACGAACAACACTACGATGAGCTGAGAAAATAAAGTTCAATGCTTCCGAGCATGCGTCGAATTGTTTCCGAGCATGCGTGATTTTTTGCGCGTCCGAATTGCATACAGACGATCGCATTTTCGCATAGGAACTTTTCCCGACTGAAAATTAGACAACATGCTCCCAGTCTTTTGCTGGCTGGAATTCTGCCAGCAAAAGACCGATGGAGGATTTACGGTCGGCATTTCCGATCGCAGGTACGCGGCATTAGATTGGGGCGAATTGGGCCTTATGTATCCAAGAAAACGGCAAGTGATTTTTTATTAAATCTCATGACTGTTTTTGATTCCTTTGTATAGTAACTAGGGGTGATTGGACAATTTTACTTGACTTGATTTTGACAAAATGATCTTGTAATTTAGCCATAGGTCCAGGATAGTTGAATGGAGTTTCCATAAACTTAAAAAAACACTGAAAATCACCTTATTTTTGCTTTATGTATTTATCTTGCTTTCCCCCATTGTGTTGATTTTTCTCCTCTATAGTTGTAACACTGATTAAGTGTCCCTCCAGCAAGTTACTTGTAAAAAAACTGTGACATCCCCATCCTGTAAATACTTACACTGGTGTAGCTGGAAGCCCAAATAAAGAATACTGTCAGTAGGACTCCTTTCAAAATGTTCTATTGTGTAATCCAGCCACGTATTAAGTTGAAAGTTGAATGAGAACAAGATATTTAGAGAACAAAATTTCAAACAATCCAATTACTGGGAGGAACATATGTAGCCCTGCTGCCATATAAAAAATACATAAATAGATAGCTTTTAGGCAGGTGCAGTCTACTTTTTCCACTGCAGGTGGCGCTCGTCCACAGAGGCATTGCAGTTGGAGGGGAAGTCAAGAGGAACATAGTTTTTCTTTGGTTTCCTGGGTCACTGGGGTAACTACCTGATTGGATTCTGCCATCCCATGTGATTTTCACATGTGGGAAGTGTAGGGACAGTTTACGTATCTGACAGGGACAGTATTAGGGGTAGGGAGATGTCCTAGATGAGTAGGGAAAGAGCAGGGACAGGCCACCCTTCCTAGAAGCCCCCACATTCGGGCACATACCGGCATGGTATTATATCTCTTGAGACAGATGCTGTCGGAGCATCTGAGATCTGCTGCTACCCTGTTCTCTGCAGTATCCTGTGTGTGCACCCAGTCAGGTTGTCTCCCCATTGGGTAGTTTTGTTTGTTTGGACTTTAACTACAGTACAGTTCTTTTACCGCATCTGGACTCTTGAGTGTTTACTGCCACTGCACCTCTCCACAAGCTAGATAGATAATCTACACACAGCCAAATATTGTTTTCTGCTCTCATGTTAAGCATACCGTATATATATATATATATATATATATATATATATATATATATATATATATATATATATATATAGTTATCTGCCCCCTACTGCAAACATACAGTAAATAAAAGACCCTTTTGCTCAGTAGCCATATATACAGTTCTCTTGTCTTGTGCAGTAGTATAAACAGTTAAAACAAACCTATCCCTGTAAAAACAGTTCAGTCATTTAAACAGTTGTTTGCCCCTCAGTAGCCATATAATACAAATTTCTTAATTTAAATTTCTTCGGGACACAGAGTATATTGAGTTCTGAGATGTATAGTTTATACTGCCGATACCCTAGAAGAATTATTGTCTTTTTTCCCAGAGAAAAATAATAACCATTATTGCCTTCTAGATACTGGTCAGCACAGGGGTTTTTTTTTTGCCCCTAACCAAACTTCGGACTCTTTGCTCCCATGTTCGGACGTTGTATTACCCTGATGGTAGCCTCCTTACGATACAGTTGAGTTTGCCCAATTCTAGTCCAGACCATTGCATCTCTACAATATGGCTGCGTGTAACAAGACAGACAGGTACAGTCACTGCACCTAGCAGCAGGTTGTCTCAGGCCTGGTGGGTCTCGAGTCCAGTCCTGGTGTTGGGGAACTCTTTTCTTCCTTCAGTCTGGAAGATTCTCACAACAGATTCCAGCCTTACAGACTGGGGGTGAAGTCCTGGATACCTTTTGGTGCAGGGGCATTGCTTGCCGGAGGAAACTTGCCTCCCAAACCTCTTGACTGCAAGGTCATCTGCCCAGGATTTAGTCAGTCTGTCTGGCATACATAAACCATCTGGGAGGAACCAGAAGTAATGCAGCTCAGAAAAAGCTGACCATATTCTGGCTTGGGCAGAACGTCACGTTCCAGCCCTGTTCACCATTTACTTTCCAGCCAAGAAAAATTGCCAGACGGACTTCTTCAGTCAACAACGTCTTCACCCTAAAGTGTTTAAAGTCCTGAATACATGGACTTCCTGGCTTCCAGATTTAACAACAAATGGACCAAGTTTGTCCCCAGGTTCAGAGATTCTGTAGCCATGGCAATGAATACTCTGGTGACTCCATTGGATCAATTTCACCTGATGTATTGCCTTCCTTCTCTCCCTTCACAGCTCTCTCCTGACAGGGCTCTGTCTCCAAATGGGAGCTTTAAACTATGATCAGGTCTGGTTTTTAACGAGCATGCACACTTGCATACTCACATGACCTGTAGGTCCCCAGCAAGACCTGGACATACGATTGGAGACTTCTTCCCACCCAAATTTTTTTTTATAATCTTTATTTTTTATTTTCCATTACATGCTGTATATACCAAAAAAAAATACAAAAACACAAACACGTGACAATGCCTATATCCTCGACACGGGACAACCCTACATCGCTCCTCCTGCCCTGAATTATACCAGATATATTACCACATTTTCATATGACTACATGAACGAAGTAGACGAAAATAAACAAAAAAAGGGAGTGAGAGAGCTCAGAGAACCTTTTCCATACACTAAGAAATAAATCTTAGTATGTCTTGTATTTATATATGTTCCTTTATCTATTAAACTGAATGTGTTCCATGCCATCCTCCTCTCAGAGACAAAATTCTTCCAAATATCCCACTTTTGAATAAACTTCTCGTCTCTACCCTGACAGGTATGTATGCATTCATCTGCATCCATAACATCATTTTTTTTATGATATGTTTTAATTTAATTTCACACTATATGCCTCCCATGTTTCACTAAAACACAGCATGTGAGAGGAAATGAAAAAGCGGGCTTTTCAAAACGGGGAAGAAATAGTGTTGCACTGTAGAATAAAACCTCACAAGGTGAATACTAATATCCTGGATCAGGAGATGTCAATGTAAGCAGGCTAGACATCCATTTACCCCAAATTGTATTAAAAAAGAGCAGAATTCTTTCTGAGTTCAAAAGCAAGCTTGTACAACGGAAGACTATCATTAATCAATTTAAGCCAGGTGGCCAATGCAGAGCTCACCATTCCTTCCAGGATAAGAGTATGTTTTTTTTAAGTTTTTTAGCAAAAAAGTACAAAATACGTAACAAACTTTTTACATGCTTGGATGCAGTTAGATCAGTAAAGATACCCAATAAACAATTCTTAGGGTGCAGGATATTGGGCAAGCCTAAGACAGTAAAAATAAAAAAGTCAACCTCTTACCAAAACATTTGAACTATAGGGCAGGACCAGAAGCAATGTAAGAAGTCAGCAGCTTCCCCACATCCTCTAAAACAATCAGATTTATGGTGTAAGCCCATTTTACACAGCCTATAAGCCGTAAGGTGACTTTTGTGGAATATATGTACCGTATATACTCAAGTATAGGTCGACCCGAATATAAGCCGAGGCCCCTAATTTACCACCAAAAAACTGGGAAACTTATTGACCCGTGTATAAGCTGAGGGTGAGAAATGCAGCAGCTACTGTAAGTCAAAAAGAGGGTCAGCAATGCCCATCTGCAGCTGCATACCTCCCTGTTTCCTGTGCATGCCTACCTGTGCAGATCTGCCTACCTCCCTGTGTCCTGTGTACCTACCTGTGTCCATTGCAGCCTACCTGTGTCCTGTGCATGCCCCGTGTGCTGTTCTGCAGCCTCTGTGTCCCTCTGCAGTGTCAGTGTCCCTCTGCAGCCTCTGTGCCCATCTTCAGCCTCTGTGCCCATCTTCAGCCTCTGTGCCCATCGTCAGCCTCTGTGCCCATCGTCAGCCTCTGTGCCCATCTTCAGCCTCTGTGCCCCTCGCATTTGCACCGATCAGCGTGTAAAAAGATACGGAGGCCATTCTAGTATTCAAAAGCCGCGCCTCCTCCTTTTCTGTGATAGGCGGAACACTCAATTTCCCAGCAGTCAGTGTTCCGCCTATCACGGACATCCGCTCATCCTCATGCCACGGACGAGGATGAGAGGATGTCCATGATAGGCGGAACACTGACTGCTAGGAAATAGAGTGTTCTGCCTATCACAGACGAGGAGGCGTGGCGTTTGAACACTGCAATGGCTGCCGTCTGTCTGTATGACACACTGATCAGGTAGGCAGATGGCGGCGACTCGAGTATAAGCCGAGAATGATCTAAGTTTAGTGCATTCCCACCCTATATAAAAAGTACGAACCCTGCTGCCCACACCCCCTTCAACACTTGTCTGAGACGCATGGGTACATCAGAGCCACCGACTTTAGGTCTCTGTACCACCTCGTTAAGATTTTGTAATTCCTTTCCTGTGCCTTTGCACAGACAGAGAAGGTGTGGGTCAGATTTAGGATTGCACATCTTTGCGCCTCCGATAATTTACACCCAAGCTCTACCTCTCAATTCACAAAAAAGGTCTAAGGTCTGTCTATAATCCACAAATATTTTATAATTTATAAGAAATGGATAACAGTCCCATATCAACTGGAAGCTTAAGGCCCCTTTCACACATTTTCCCGCGATTCGTGGCCACGATTTTCCCGTGATTTCTAGGAATGCCTGTGTAAGTGGCATCAAAATCGGACCAAAGTAGTGCAGGGACTGCTTTGAAGTCGGAACGACTTGAAGTGGAACTAATATGAACGGCTGTCATTGGAAACCATGGGGAACGACTCGTCACGCTACTTTGCAGTCCCAAATCGTGGGACAAGTCGTATAAGTGTGAAAGGGGCCTTAGCCAGAGAGATTTGAATCCTGCAAGGGACTCTGCCACTCTAATTCTAATTTGTGGGCCCAGTATCAGTATTTTTTTCCTGAAGCTGTTGATTGAGGAGGTGAGATAGTTGGCTTCTTGAAAATCTCTAACCTCTCAGAAGATGGCAAACTTGATGATTATTTTCTAAATGCTGTACGTCTGTTAACAGTGCTGGGTTTCCTTCAATCTTAGCTTTTTAAGCTGGGATCCCTGAGAGATTAGGATCCCTCTAATCACCGCCTTGTGTTCCCCCCATAGTTAATACATCTTATGTACCACCCAAATCTCTTTGAAGTCTCCAAGCTCCAGAACCTTATCCGGGATTACCAAACCCAGATAAAACTGAAATCCCAGTTTTCTCCATTTAGAAACAATATTCTGGAGCTTTGCATTCTGCCTTAGTATCATTACTTTTATTTCACTGTATTATAAGATCCAGGTTTGTTCCAGATTAGTGAACAGCTGTAGGCTTCCAGTAGGGTGGCTTATTCATGTTATAATTGGGTAGATGTCTCTTGCATTCTTTGAGGATTTTTTGTTTGATTTTGGCATTTCTATTTTTTTTTTATTACCTTTTTCTATACCTTGTCATTGGTCTGCATTTTTTGTGGTGTAGCCCTCAGCATATGGGGTTCCTTTATCTTTTTGTTTGTACATTTCTTCTATGTAACCCCTAGCTAGAACACCTGGGGCATCCATGCAAATAATATATGCAATAATGAATTAATTGTATATATATACCTTTGGAAAGAGATGCACATTCATATCCTTCCAGTACACTGGGCTGTCACCGACAGTTCTCAGTCAAGGCTTCTAAACGGTTGCCAGCGGGATGGGCTCCCAGTCATGTGACGGCTGTGAGAATCAGTCACAGAAGCCACACCATTAAGGGGTGGACAAAGGAATACTGAAGGTAGGTCTGCTAGTAGGCTGCCTAAAAGTCAGGCTGTGTAGTAGTTTGCAGTAATGAACCTATAGTAGGCCATGACAGGGCCTTGTGGTTTAGGGGCTGTCAGACATCTCACTTAGGGGTTCACTTAGCCATCTATAGCCATCATAGTACTGCATTACTACATTACAGTGGAAAGATTGGGTCATTTCTTCAATGCTTCCATGTGAAAACTTAAATTTGAGGTTTCATTGTCCTTTAATCCTCCTAGAATAAGCAGCAGGATGAAAGGGAAGTATCATGGAGGAGGAAGCCTTTGTGTAATATAAGCAGTGTAACAGTTAGAGCCTGGGTAATAGTTGTAATTAATTTGGAAAATCACAGGGGAGCTGGCAGGCAGACTTCCTCTCTAGAGTTACTCATAATGAGATAACACTGGCTTTGGCAATCGCCTAGGCCCAATGTGGCGCTGAGATCTGAAAGAGAATGAAGTTTAATAATCGCCTGAACAATCTGCATCCCTCCTCACTCCCTGAGATGGAGAACAAGGATACTGAGTATAACTGTAACAATTACTTTTAGATTTGAAACAATGATACAGCAGTGCAGATTGTGTTTGAAATCCTAAAATGTTTTTATCCTTTATTTAAAGCGGACCCGTCAGTAAAAGTCTGCATGAATAAATTCCTGACATGTCACATTACAGCAACAATAAAGTTACTAATAAAATATTTCACCTCACCTGCTGTTTTAGTTAAAACCATAACATTGGTTTTCCCTTCACTTTCTGTCAAAGCGATAAAGATTTCTAGGACAAAAAGAGAATAAATCTCCCAGTGCAGGCAGCAGTCATACAGCCCAGGCACAGGGGCCCTGTGCAGGTAGCAGTCACACAACTTAGGTACTAGGACCTCAGGCAAGCAGCAGTCTCACAGTCCAGCCAGTAGGACACAGTGCAGGCAGCAGTCACTCAGCCCAGGCAATAGGACCTCAGGCAAGCAGCAGTCTCACAGTCCAGCCAGTAGGACACAGTGCAGGCAGCAGTCACTCAGCTCAGCAATAGGACCTCAGGCAAGCAGCAGTCTCACAGTCCAGCCAGTAGGACACAGTGCAGGCAGCAGTCACTCAGCCCAGGCAATAGGACCTCAGGCAAGCAGCAGTCTCACAGTCCAACCAGTAGGACACAGTGCAGGCAGCAGTCACTCAGCCCAGGCAATAGGACCTCAGGCAGGCAGCAGTCTCACAGTCAAGCCAGTAGGACACAGTGCAGGCAGCAGTCACTCAGCCCAGGCAATAGGACCTCAGGCAGGCAGCAGTCTCACAGTCCAGCCAGTAGGACACAGTGCAGGCAGCAGTGACTCAGCCCAGGCAATAGGACCTCAGGCAAGCAGCAGTCTCACAGTCCAGCCAGTAGGACACAGTGCAGGCAGCAGTCATACAGCCTAGGCAAAAGTACCCTATGCATGCAGTAATCACATTTTTGGTATAGCAGTAAATTCAGTATCCCTGGGTGAATCTGTATCCCTTGGATGGACTGGGCATTCGGGCAGCTTCATGCATGTGCAATCATCTGATTGTGATGGAGCCAAGTAGGAGCTGAACAGCGCATGCGGAGAAGTTAAACATGCGCCTGCCAGCAAAAGTTAGCATGCAACAATCAGGCTGGCTCATTTATGGGGGGGGGGTTCTGTTCTGTGTTTTTTTTTTTTTAAAAGATGTGGTCATTGGCTGTCATTTATAGATGAAGGAGATGCCTGCAAGGGCCCATATGCTGTTGTGCTAATGCGCACATTACAGTGCTCTTTACCATAACATGGGACAATACATAAATGTATTAATGCGATGTTGTGCCATTCATTATGTGTGGTACTCTCCAGTGCTGTGCACTGACAAAAAATAGTGCATCCATTATTGCGTCTAATTGTTTCTGAGCATGCGTAGGAATTTTGCGCGTCGGAATTGCTACAGACGATCAGAATTTCGATTCTCTACCGAAAAGTAGAGAAAATGCTCTCAATCTTTTGCTGGCGGGAATTCCACCAGCAAAAGTCCGATGGAGCATACACACGGTCGCAATTTCCGACCAAAAGCTCTCATCTGACTTTTGCTGGCAGGATTTCCGATCGTGTGTACGGGGCATAAGGCTCCATTCACACCTATGCAACAGTTCGAGCATGTTTTTGTGTGTTGCACGAAAACTCGCACCAAAAAAGTGCTGCACCAAAATGCATGGTACTTTGGGGTAGATTTACTAAAACTGGTGCACTCAGAATCCGGTGCAGCTGTGTATGGTAGCCAGTCAGATTCTAACCTCAGCTTGTTCAATTGAGCTTTGGCAATAAAACCTGGAAGCTGATTGGTTTAATGCAGAGCTGCACCAGATTTTGCATACTTCTTTTTTAGTGAATAGCCCTCTTTGTTACCATACGTTTTGGTGCACAATTTCATGCGCACATTTGCAAGGTGCGTGAGGGAGCCTTTAAGAATTATTGGCATCGTCATGTACTTGGAAAAAGGGATGCACATTTTTTTGTGCTGGAATGCGTGCAAAATCATGAAGATTCCTGCAATGCACAAAAAGCGCACATAACTTTTGTAGGCATGTGGCAGAGCTAATAAATGCAGGCGCTAGGACCCAGTGCAGGCAGCAGTCTCATAGTGCAGGCACTAGGACCCAGTACAGGCAGCATTCCCACAGTCTGGGCACTAGGACCCAGTACAGGCAGCATTCCCACAGTCTGGGCACTAGGACCCAGTACAGTCAGCATCCCCACAGTCCGGGCACTAGGACCCAAGGCGGCGCACATTCCTCTCATTCCAGTGAATGGGGCTGATTGTTGCAGTTCTCTCCACTCAGTGTTGGGCTCTCCGCTCTCTGTGAATGATCTCTGCTCTGTCTGGCTGCATCATGCACTCCGTTCTGGTCGCCTCCTGCCAGCCCTGTGCCCAGACTGTGCCCCGGAGACTCCAATGAGAGGTGAGCGCTGCCCTTTGTGTGTTCTGCGGACTGTATATGGGACACTGCTGGGGACCTGGGCTCTGATAGTGGCTGGCAACCTAGCCTGTGCCCATGTGGCACCTGGAGTATGCAAGTCTGACCTGCCACAGATCCCTGAATATTATACCCGGTCAGCACATGGCTCAAGCTGTACCTCTGAATCCCATTCCTGTTACATTCAGATTTCACAGGAACACTTCCAGGATTTGGGGAATTGTTCCTGCAGAGACCACATTGATCACTCTCCCTGCACCGATCACCTTTACATGCAATACTTCAGTGATGATAACTGTCACACAGTGAAATACCATTCTCTTCAGTTATAATAACTGTCACACGGTGAGATGCAGTGTTCTTCAGTGATAATAACTGTCACACAGTGAGATGCAGTGTTCTTCAGTGATAATAACTGTCACACAGTGAGATGCAGTGTTCTTCGGTTATAATAACTGTCACACAGTGAGATGCAGTGTTCTTCGGTTATAATAACTGTCACACAGTGAGATGCAGTGTTCTTCGGTTATAATAACTGTCACACAGTGAGATGCAGTGTTCTTCGGTTATAATAACTGTCACACAGTGAGATGCAGTGTTCTTCAGTTATAATAACTGTCACACAGTGAGATGCAGTGTTCTTCGGTTATAATAACTGTCACACAGTGAGATGCAATGTTCTTCAGTGATAACTGTCACACAGTGAGATGCAGTGTTCTTCAGTGATAACTGTCATGCAGTGAGATGCAGTGTTCTTCAGTGATAATAACTGTCACACGGTGAGATGCAGTGTTCTTCAGTGATAACTGTCACACGGTGAGATGCAGTGTTCTTCAGTGATAACTGTCACACGGTGAGATGCAGTGTTCTTCAGTGATAACTGTCACACGGTGAGATGCAGTGTTCTTCGGTTATAATAACTGTCACACAGTGAGATGCAGTGTTCTTCAGTGATAACTGTCATGCAGTGAGATGCAGTGTTCTTCAGTGATAATAACTGTCACACAGTGAGATGCAGTGTTCTTCAGTGATAACTGTCACACGGTGAGATGCAGTGTTCTTCGGTTATAATAACTGTCACGCGGTGAGATGCAGTGTTCTTCGGTTATAATAACTGTCACACAGTGAGATGCAATGTTCTTCAGTGATAACTGTCATGCAGTGAGATGCAGTGTTCTTCAGTGATAATAACTGTCACACGGTGAGATGCAGTGTTCTTCAGTGATAACTGTCACACGGTGAGATGCAGTGTTCTTCAGTGATAACTGTCATGCAGTGAGATGCAGTGTTCTTCAGTGATAATAACTGTCACACAGTGAGATGCAGTGTTCTTCAGTGATAACTGTCACACGGTGAGATGCAGTGTTCTTCGGTTATAATAACTGTCACGCGGTGAGATGCAGTGTTCTTCGGTTATAATAACTGTCACACAGTGAGATGCAATGTTCTTCAGTGATAACTGTCACACGGTGAGATGCAGTGTTCTTCAGTGATAATAACTGTCACACAGTGAGATGCAGTGTTCTTCAGTGATAATAACTGTCACACAGTGAGATGCAGTGTTCTTCAGTGATAATAACTGTCACACAGTGAGATGCAGTGTTCTTCAGTGATAATAACTGTCACACAGTGAGATGCAGTGCTGTTTAATTATAACTGTCACACAGTGCTTCTCAGTTATACTAACTGTCACCCAAAAACGGTCACCCAATAATAATAATGGTCACACGAAAAGATGCAGTGCTTCTCAGTTACAATATCTGTCACACAGTGGGGTTGATTTACTAAAGGCAAACAGACTGTGCACTTTGAAAAAAATAAAATCAAAACAATAGTATGTGTGTCAGTTATCACACATACTGAGGACCAATACATCACACTTTGTGACAGTTATTATCACTGAGAAGCACTGCAACGTACGGGGGTTGATTTACTAAAGACAAATAGACTGTGCACTCTGCAAAGTGCAGTTGCTCCAGAGCTTAGTAAATAAGCAGAAGCTCTGCTGACTTACATCATCCAATCATGTGCAAGCAAAAACATTTTTTATTTTTTTCTTGCACGTGATTGGGTACTCTTTGCAAAGTGAGGCTTTAATTAATTTACTAAGCTCTGGAACTACTGCCCTTGCAGAGGGCAACTGCACTTTGCAAAGTGCACAGTCTATTTGCCTTTAGTAAATCGACCCCCGTAAGTTGCAGTGCTTCTCGCTGATAACTGTCACAAAGTTTTGGTCCTCAGTTATAATAACTGACACACATACTATTGGTTTGAAAAAAAATGTACTACTCTAATTGCAAGTTTTTTCACTAGACGTTATGCAGCCAACATGTATTCTTCATTAAACTGATTTATTGGGTGAAAGCAGAACTATACCCACCTCCAGCGTCGCTCATCGACCGTTGTCATGACCAGTCTCCTTCCGGGTACCAATCTTTCCCCTTTTACTTTTGCCGGAGTTCATTCATCTCGGCAGATGCAGACAGGCAGTTAAGAAACTTTCCTCCCTGCCGCTGCAACTGTCAGCACAGCAGCGGGTAGTTTTGCACCTGAGGGGGGCGGAGCCTGATGAGCTTCACAGGCACTAATTCCCCATCAGGTCCGCTCCCCTTATGATTGACAGCAGGCAGTGGGCGGATCCTCTTTCAATAGACATCCTTCTATTGGCGTTAGAATTTCCCCACTGCCGGTGTTCCATGAGATTTCGTAACAGAAGTGACGTTCTGTCACGGCCATCTTGGTACACCCCGCACTCTGCCACACTAAGCCTACAGTCTGAAGTCGCCAAGCAGACAGCTTTTTATACCCACCGAAGTCTTGCATTTCAAACTTATTTTTACCACTAAACTGAACTTATATCGTTAAATACAGTATTTAGAACTCCGTGACACTGTTTTGATGTTGAATTTTAAAAGCAGCGGCAAGCCTGCTGATCTCACATGTGTGCTGATCTCACCGAAGACCGCTGCTTTTAAAATTCAACATTAAAACATAGTCACGGACTTCTAAATACTGTATTTAACGATATAAGCTCCGTTTAGTGGTAAAAAGTAAGTGTGAAATGCAAGACTTTGGTGGGTGTAAAAAAGATGTCCGCTTGGCGACTTCAGACTGTAGGCTTACTGCAGAGTGCAAGGTGTACCAAGATGGCCGTGACAGCACGTCACTTACGTTACATGTTTTGATGGGTTGCCTTATCTGACGGAACACCTGCTGTCAATTACAAGCAAGATTGGAGCTGGTTTCTCAGTTTACCCTTTAGGCTCCACCCACTGCAGCATCACTGGTGGCTTCCAGCTGTGAAGCTGACAGCGTCCTTAACAACCAGTGTCGGGGAGAGAGTAGCGGCAGAAAATATGCTCTGCTGCACTGTGTACAGGAACAAGCACTCTGCCTGTCTCTGTACATCAAGTTAGAGTAGGCCTTAATTACCTCCAGTTTTATCATGTAAGAACTGGAGGTCATTATTTTTGAATTTGCTGCATTATTAGTGCCACTTGTAAAAGTTGCACTATTAAGAACTACCTGAATCTGCTGTACTACTATCAGTAGTACTTTATTGATATCACTTGATAGTATGTTTCTTATGCATTAAAAAAATTTGCCTGTTCACATCACTTTTTACTTAAGTCTGGTACACACAATCAGATTATCGGATGAATAATTGTCTGTTTTTGTTGCATGCTAGTCTCATGTCGAAACTGAAGAGGTTACTCAACTTATGAAAATTCTCGTACAACAGAATACAACTTTGGAAGTGATGTGTTGAATTGTTTTGAATTGTATTCTTTAGTTTCCAAGCATGCGTAGTCTTGCTCTTGCGATAAAATTTTTTTTGGACGAATACTGTACTAATTAAAATGAAAAATCAGATGTTGTGTTCACTTACCAAAAAAGGCATGCACCAACAGTTTACGCAGTGCTTTACAATGTATAGGGGGACAACACAATTACAGTACAGTTCAATACAAAAGGTACAGGAGGGCCATGCTCGTAGAGCTTACATTCTAAAGGGAGGTGGTGGTGGTACAGAGAATGATTTGATGGGGGTGGCTCAGGGACAGTTGTTAGGTGGGTGTGGGATAGGCTTCCCTGAATAAATGAGTTTTCAGGGATCTCCTAAAGGTGGACAGGTTAGGGGCTGATCGGACAGACTGGGGCAGGGAGTTCCAGAGGATGGGAGAGGCTCTGGAGAAGTATTGAAGGCGAGAATGGGAGGAGGTAACAAGGGAGCTAGAAAGCATGCACAAGACGAAATCAGCTGTCGAAAACATTTTACTAACAATCAGATAATCGGTCGATTGTTCATCCTACAAAATTTTACTTATCGTGTGTATAGGCCTTAGTAGTTCCACTTTAATCCATGTCAGTAACATTGGTTTGCTGATGCTGGCCATACGCTATATGAAAAATCGGCCGAACCCATTTTCGATAAACGAACATTTGGCCGTGAGTGCAAACGATAGTGCCATCATGTACTGACCGATAAATCGTTCAGCGGACGATTGAATGATTGCATTTTTTGTTCGTTTTTTTACATATACCTAGTGCAGACAGTTTGGATGGGAAACACATTTACCCGCTTGCCGACCGCCTCATATATCCTGTGACAGAAGGGCAGATATACTGTGTCAGAAGGGCATGTACAGGCAGAATCACGTACCTGTACGTTGCCCTTCAAGAGACAGCCTGTGGGCGTGCGCGCCTGCGGCTAGCTCCGTGAGTCGGGTCGCGGGTCCCGCGGACTCCATCATCGCGGGGATACCCGCAATCGTCTCATGAAGAGGAAGAACGGGGAGATGCTAATGTAAACAAGCATCTCCCGGTTCTGCCTAGTGACAGTGTCACTGATCTCTGCTCCCTGTGATCGGGAGCAGAGATCAGTGACGTGTCACACACAGCCACGCCCCCCCCCCACAGTTATAAACGCCCCCAGGACACACTTAACCCCTACACTCCCACCTAGTGGTTAACCCCTTCACTGCCAGTGTCATTTACACAGGAATCAGTGCATTTGTATAGCACTGATTGCTGTATAAATGACAATGGTCCCAAAAATGTCCGACGTGTCCGCCATAATGTTGCAGTCACAATAAAAATCGCAAACTTGTCCCTCGTTTTTTCAGCTCAAAAACGTCGCCAACGATTACCGATTTTGTGCCCATTGACTGGCCGAAAAATGAATGAATTGTCTAAATGACCGAATTTACAGCTGTGCATGGTAGCCAATCAGCTTTCTAACTTCAGCTTGTTCAGTTGAGCTTTGACAAAAAAAAATGCAGAGCTACACCAGAATTTGCACTCTCCAGTTTTAGTAAATCAACCCCTCTGTGTTTAGATGTGCACTGTGCATTGTTGTGTAGGCAGCACTGTAGTTATCAATGAGCCCATACACACAGCTGCACCTACCTGTGAAAATGTGAACTGTGTATAGCTGCGCAGAAAAAAAGTAGGAGGTCTCTGCATGTAGGGCCGTGCAGATCTGCAGATTTTAGGTGCCAATGCACACAAAAGCTTATAAACGCACCTAAATGCGGACACGCGTAAATGTGTAGCCATTCTTTTGAATGAAAGAAAAAATGTACACATATAAATGCTGGACATATTTAAACGCGAGTACTTTAGATGCATATTTTCTGCAGGATCTTCTGCCATGGGGTTTCTAACACCAAGTGGCCCCCGAGATACGGGGGGCCCCAAAGTCGGTTCGGAAAATGTAATTTTCTGCTGCAGAAAAGTGCTTGACATTTTCCAAACCGACTTTGGGGTCCCGTATCTCGGGGCCACTTGGTTCTAGGAACCCCATTTTGGATATGTTGTAGGGCTAGTTCCACTGGGTTTGCACCAAATTTTGGGTTCCTAGCACCAAGTGGTCCCGAGATACAGGGCCCCAAAGTCGGTCAACTGTGTCCATCTTCAGCAATGTCATTTCGGGACCCTTTGGGTCCAGAGACCCCAAATTTTGTCTGCAGATGGGGGGCATCTAGACAGTTCGGGGGACCTGTGGCTGCAAATGGGCACAGTGAGGCTGCAAATGGGCACAGTGAGGCTGCAAACGGGCATTGTTGACCCTCTTTTCCACTTACAGTAGCTGCGCATTTCTCACCCTAGGCTTATACTCGAGTCAATCCGTTTTCCCATTTTTTTGTGGTAAAATTAGGTGCCTCGGCTTATATTCGGGTCGACTTATACTCGAGTATATACGGTAATTGAGCACTTTAGAGTAGCAAAAGCTTCAATCAAATAAATCTTCCAGTATGCTGGAAAATGTGTTGCTTGAGAAAAATGCTTGACAAAAATAGTTTCTGGCCAAGCTGAGAAGTGGTTGCTGTACTTTGCAGCTGATAAGATGTAGAATGGAGAGAAACTCGTCTGTATGCCAGTGCTGGAAGAACTTTTAGAGAACAGAAGAGCGTCAGTCTTGTATCATTGAGGATAAAAGATCTGTCTATGTATGGCAACTCATTTATTGAAATTGGTGCAATTTATAGCGAGGAGCAGTCAGTTTAGCGATGCTTGCCTATGCCCCATGTGACCTTGTTACAACATACATACGATAAAGGCCTGGAAGGTGCAATGTTTTTGTTCTCTCTCCTCCATTATTTTAGGCAGGAACCCGTTTACTAGACCCTTGGGAAATCAATAACATAACCAGTGCTATGTTTAGCTCAGATTTTCTATAGATGGATGGGGAGGATAATTTCTCAATGTCCCGTCAAGATCTGGGTGAAGATGGCTTCCCATCCCATTGGCTGTTTGCTTCTTTGGAGTGTGAAGGCAGCAGAGCTGGAGAAGATCGGCTCCCTTGTTGCCTGTGTCCTGTTTGCAGTTGTCATTGTTAACTTGTCAGGGAATGTTGGGCTTCCGCATAAGTCAAATGCCACCACGAATGTAAGAATCTTTGGAGTTTAAAGGGTTGTCTAAGCTGATTTGAAGTGCATCTGTCACACAGAAGGCAAGATTACGGAATGTAGAGCAAACTGAGACCTTGTGGAATTAGCGTTTACTTATTAAATTCATGGTGCCATTGGCACAGAAATTCTGATCCCCCATATTGTGCCTCTGCTCCCTCCTACAAGGCCATGGTATGTCTCATGGCTATGATTTCCCTATTTGGAGCTGGACCCCGCAATGTTTTGATTATTATGGAAAATCCGGAAGTGTCATTTGGTATTTTCATTAAAGGGGTTGTAAACCCTCGTTCTTTTTTAACCTCGCTGGCGGTATTCCCGAGTCTGGCTCGGGTTGAGTTTTTTGTACCAAAAGCGGTAACCCCGAGCCAGACTCGGGCTGCATTGCAGGATACAGGGGAAGTTACTTACCTTGTCCCCTGGATCCTGCGATGTCTCCCCGCTGTGTGTGCGAGCCGTCTGCTCGCTCGATTCACACAGTGCACGAGTGCCGCTGATCTCCGTTCCCTGCGACGTTACGACGCACGGGAGCGGAGATCGGCGCCAAATTCAAAAAAGTTTAAAAACACAATACACATCTTACAGATTACAGTACTGTATACAAAAAATACACACCCCCTTTGTCCCTAGTGGTCTGCCCAGTGCCCTGCATGTCATTTTATATAATAAAAAGATTTTTTTTCTGCCTGGAAACTGGAGATTGTCCATAGCAACCAAAAAGTGTCCCTTTATGTCAAAAGTGGTTTTAGACCAGCTAGACAACACCGATAAAAAATTAGAATCACAATTTATCATCAAACAATAAATTTAATGACAGCGACTATTCTGCAACTGAGCAAATTTCTGTGTTTTTGATTTGATTACATTATTGAATCATTTTTATATATATTTTTATTATATTATAATTTATGATTTTGTGTTTCAAACTTTATCATACCCGGGATGTCTACTAGACTCTGGTTCAGACAGATTTAAGTGAGTTATTCATAAGAATTGCGTGCCTACAATATAAAAACGCCAAATTTCCATGCAAAATGATTGTACTGCTTTCAGCACAAAATTCCGGACAGAATCATACCGCCAGGGAGGTTTTAAGTAACAAACATGTTATACTTACCTCCATTGTGCAGTTCGTTTTGCACAGAGTGGCCCCAAACCTCCTCTTCTGGGGTCCCACGGCGGCGCTGGTGGCTCCTCCCACTTTCGCTCAAGTGTTCTAATTTACTATCGCTGTTTTCTAGCTGTTTCCTTTTGATGTAAAGGGACACTTTTTGGTTGCTATGGACAATCTCAAGTTTCCAGGCAGAAAGAACAGTATATATAATATAAAACTGCATGCAGGGCACTGGACAAAGCACTGGACAAAAGGGATGTGAAATAATTTCATACAGTAATGTAATCTGTAAGATTACAGTGTAATGTATGTATTATGACTTTTCACTTTTTTGAATTTGCCGCCGGGCTCCGCCCCCGTGCGTCGCAACGCTCACAGGGAACGGAGCCCGGCACACAGAGGCATCGGGCGGAGGACAGAGCCCGCAGACACAGCGGGGGGACATCGCAGGATCCTGGGGACAAGATAAGTACACCGCACCAGGATCCTGCAATGCAATCCCGAGTGTGGCTCGGGGTTACCGCTAATGGTGCTGAAATTTAACCCCGAGCCACACTCGGGAATACCGCCAGGGAGGTTAATGCATAGAATGCATTAAGGTGAAAAACCATGAGGGTTTACAACCCCTTTAAAGTAGAACTAAACCCCAAACCAAAAATGTAATAGATAGCAGCTTACTAGTCCTTAGATATGGTGACTGCATTGAGTCGGCCATACATGGATCGAAAATGGACAAACATATATATAAAATACCATAGCACAATAACAAATCTAGTGCATATAGAGCTGATAAAGCTATATAATTGTCTGTTGGCTCAACATGTTTCGCAAATTGCTTCTTCAGGAGTTGTAAGGCAATATATTGGCTACAAAGAAATACAAAAGACAAACTATAAGATATCAAACAGCAACCACAATTTGTTACAATTTAGAATATGCAAATACATTTCAATAAGAAATTTAAAATTAGACACTTGCTTGATACACAGGGCATATAACATTCTAATTGGTGGGCTGTGGCAGTGCTGGAACTCACATTTAGCAATGTGCAATCTCTTATGGCTATGATTTCCCTATTTGTAGCTGGACCCCTCAATGTTTTGGTCTTTTCATTAAAGCAGAACTAAACCCAAATCCAGAAATGGAATATGGCAGCTTACTAGTCCTTAGATATGGTGACTGCATTAAGTCAGCCATACATAGATCTAAATTTGGCCGCTTTATCAGCTACCAGCCGAATTTCAATCCTTGTATGGGCGGGGTACACAAGTTGATCTGTCGATCAACTATTCAGGTTTTTCCAGAACCACCCCGAGCCACACTTATGAATACCGCCAAGGAGGTTAAGCTAGGTTCTGAGCATCCCATACCTTCCCATCCCTACCTAAGTTCATCCCTAATAAACCAAAAAACAAAGCAAAGCACTTTAAACTGTTTTTTGACTACTGAGCGAATGCTGAAAATTCCTGTTGCCTGGCTGTGCATGCGAGGGAGAACCCAAAAATATAGCGGCTCCTATGGGGGTAGCGCTACTTTGGGACACATCAAAACACAACATTTCGGGGCCACGCATGACCCTTTAATCAGGGTGGTAATAATGAAGGGATCCTGGATGGCCCTATAAATGTTACATTTTCATGTGATTTTACAATAAAAGCCTGAGCTTTGGGCTACATTCACACTTGAGAGCCAGTGTCTTTGGTAATTTTTCATGCTTTTTTTTACACTTGTATGCATGTTTTTCCTGTGTTTTTAGGCTTGAGCATTTTTGTTTTAGTCAATGTAAAGCTAGTTACTAGGAAGAGGAGACAATTGTTATGCCATGTACACACGACCGGAGTTTTTCGACAGACGGAAGTCCGTAGAAAAATCCGACAGAATTCAGTCCGTCGAAAAACTCCGGTCGTGTGTACATGGCATAACAATTGTCTCCTCTTCCTAGTAACTAGCTTTACATTGACTAAAACAAAAATGTCTACACACAATCACACCAAAGTCCGACGGATTCGACCGTGATGACGTACGACCAGACTAGAATAAGGAAGTTCATAGCCAGTAGCCAATAGCTGCCCTAGCGTCGGTTTTCGTCAGTCGGAATAGCATAGAGACGAACTGATTTTTCGACCGGACTTGAGTCCGTCTGAAAGATTTAAAACATGTTCTAAGTCTAAAGTCCATCTGATTTTTCGACAGCAAAGGTCAGATGAAGTCTACACACGGTCGAATTGTCTGACGGATTTGTTCCGTCGGACCTTTGCTGTTGAAAAGTCCAGCCGTGTGTACACGGCATTAGGCGCATCAAACCTTTTAAAGCCCTTGGTTGAATCAGGTATGGTGTTAAATGGGAATATAGTCACTTGTCTATATCATTCATCTTTGTATTCTAGTTCCCTGGCTTTGTAAAACATTTTGATTTTGTTATATACCAAATTATTTTTTTGTATGGAATACTATCTGTGTTGCTGTCCCTGACCGTAGATCACAGGCCAGTTCTGCGGGGTTCCAAGAACCCTGACCTACAAAGCTTCCTACACACTTCCTACACTATAGGCACAGTAAATGTATTATGAGTATAGACAGAAAGACGGAAGAGAAGAGGGGTGAAGAAGAGGAGGGACAGGATATGGAAAGACCGGGGGAAAAGCGAGAAATGAACGTTGTGGTGTTGGAGTGCCGTCATCATTTTCCTCTAAACAGCTGGCAGAATCCCACAGCAGTGAGTAGATTGTAAAGGGCACTCCGTAGTTGGGGGCTGATGTCTTCAAAAAGTCTGTGTTGTCGCCAACAAATGGTAAGCTTCTAGTTCTTCTTCCCTGCAGCTTGTATTGTAGGATCCACAGCTGGAACGTGATTGGCCGCTGGAGGTAACATGCACACTTCTTTAATTCAGGAATTAAACTCGTGGCTCATTGTACCTTTGGATTTGTGTGGCCTTGTGTTCGTTTTCACAGAAACACATCATTGTTCTGTGCTAAATTCTGATCACTGGCCTTCAAGAAACATCTGGATGGTGTTTGGTTTCACCAGCTGAAAGTGGCACAGCTTGTGATTTAACCCTTGAATGTTACCTTCCAAATGGGACAACAGGTACCCATACATGGAAAGAATCACAATTGGATGACCAATTATGCGTAACTCCACTTTTGTTGAGAAAAAAACATTCCCCTCTGGGTGATCTATGTACATTGCAAAGATTATAACAACCTTTATTGCAGATTTCTACCTTTTGTTATTCTGAAGAAATGCCTGTGTGTTTGTCTGTGCCTCTGTACTGAGTGGGTCTAATGGGAGTGGTTTCATAACTATCAGTCAGGTGTGGCAGCTGCAGGGCACTAATGAGGAAAGCTGCTGGGCCTGCATCCCTAGACGTGTTTCTATTGGAAGTATCTCACCAAAAATTACATTTTTGTTGCAGGGGATGCCTGAAATCTGACTTGTATCTTAGGCAGACTTCTGGGAAAATTGGTGAGCCAATCACACAAGCAGGAAATTATGTTTCATCTTTAATAACATCCAATCTAGTGACTTGTGTCGCAATTGTACACGCTATATTTTTTCTTTATTTGCTATTTTTTTTCCCACACGAAAGAGGAGTTACCTTTTAAAGCGGAAGTAAACCCTCCTATCATTTTCAGCCAAGGAAGCTGCCATCTTTGTCTCTGTCTAATCTTCAACTACCACGATGAGGCACATGTGATCAGTTATGACTCCAGCCATTGGATGGTTCGACAGATTGGTTGAGAGCACAACCAATGTGACAGCTAGCATTCTACGGCATGCCGGGAATGTAACTTTTTTTTTTGAAGCCGTTAAATCAATGGGTTTACTTCCGCTTTAAGCTTTCCTTTTTAATATGTGGGTACACATTGGAAAGTGGTAAATGGCCAGTAGTATTATTTTTTCATTTTTTACATAGTTAGAACTCCCAGGTGGTATATGTGGGGTGCCTCCTGGTATGTGATACATTGCACTTTTATTTTATTGTTATCTTCCATTCTGATAACCCCGGACAGTACCAATTATCATATTAGCTTACGATAAAGAGGAAATGTGGTTTGCTTATGTGCAGCTAAAGTCAGTATTATTTTGGTGTGTAATGTGAATGGGGGATCTGCTGGGCAGAAATGAAGACTAATGCCCTGTACACACGGTTGGACTTTCCGACAGAAAATGTGCGATCGGATCGGGTTGTCGGAAAATCCGATCGTGTGTGGGCTCCATCGGATTTTTTCCGTCGGAATTTCCGACACACAAAGTTTGAGAGCTGGATTTAAAATTTTCCGACAACAAAATCCAATCGTTTAAATTCAGATCGTGTGCAGACAATTCCGACGGACAAAGTGCCACGCATGCTCAGAATAAATTACAAGACCAAAGCTATTGGCTACTGGCCTCTTTATAGTCCCGTCGTACGTGTTGTACGTCACCTCGTTCTGAACGATCTGATTTTCCGACAACTTTGTGCGACCGTGTGTATTCAAGACAAGTTTGGGCCAAAATCCTTAGGAAAAAATCAAACGGATTTTGTTGTCGGAATGTCCAACCGTGTGTACAGGGCGTAAGGTAGCAAAATTTCACCCATGTGAGTTCCAGAGTGGTATAAGAAACCAGTCAGTCTGCCCCTGTCAACACCGAAAGATAAACCTATAAAAAAAAAACTGAATAATTACCTCTTTCGCTGTCTGGGCCAAAACTTCCCCGCTTTTGGGAGAATAGTTCTCTTGTGTTCCCTGCAGCACTCAGTGGTTCCTCCCTATGACCTTCCTGTCAATACCAAGTCCTGTAAAGATGTGTAAGTCAATGGGAGGAGCCACTGAGCAGAGCAGGGGACTAAGGAGATCAGCTCCCAGGAGTGTCGGGTTTAGTCCACCTAAAATACGGACACATAATGCAGACCGGGCTGCGGCTCCCCAAGTAACCGAGATAGTCACACACAAATCTGTTGCTGTCCGGGAACTCCGGGTGGCTGTCTGTGGGCAGGTTTGGCATCACCGCGGGGGGCACTGATGTCAGAAAAAAATTCTATAGTGTATAATACGGGGGGAAAAAATTGGCCCTGTGCTGCTAAAGTGTCCGGGTTTGGCTTGAAGAAAAGGTGGCAACCCTAGCAGAACAGACAATGATGATGTCACTCTACACAAGTATATAAAAAAAAATCCTCATTGCACCAGCTTCTGTTGAACAGACAGAGGTACACACTGCATGACAGTTGGACGGTCATTGCTGAACCGGCTGACTTTCGGTACATGTGTACTAGGCTTTAGTGGTTGGCACCTCTGTGTGCAGCACTGGGGTCCTAGGTCCAAATCCTGCCCAGATCACTATCTGCATGAAGTGTGTATGTTCTTCCTGTGCTTGCATGGGTCTCCTCCTACACTCCAAAGACACGCTGGTGGTGAGCTAATGGTCTCCTCTCTAAACTGTCCCTAGTTTGTATGTGAGATCCTAGAGACCTTAGATTGCTCTCAAGAAACGTACAAGGACTGATGTGAGTGTAAAGTGATGATTATATTGTGAGAGGTAATGGATACATTTACACTTGGCATGAAAAATATTTCTTATGATAGGTTCACTTAAATTTTTTCTTCCCTGCTCTGCACAGATTCAGCCTGTCATCATCTAGAAGGATAAATGTCAGAATTCCTTTGCTACTCATTTGGTTCTGCAGTCTTGAAATATCTTTACCTATATAAGTGGCAGGCTGCAGATATAGGGTCACAGGCTGTACATTATTGGCTGGGTTGTGCCTACATGTCTGACCACCATTTATATGCTAATAAAACCACCTCACCCCTGTAGCCACTAAAAGTGTTCCAATATGTAGAAACATCTCAGGGACCTTGGGATAGGAGTCCTGTTGCTGGCACGACTACTGTAACCCCTGTTTTGTACCTTTGGGCAAGTTAAGTGCTCATAGGCTATTCATTTGAAAGAATGATCGTTTTATTGGTTGGGTTGTGCTTACATGTCTAACCACCATTAGTATATTAGGACTGCCAACGTCACTAACCCTATAGCCTCTAAGGCTGGCCATAGACAGTTAATTTTTTTTTTTCAGTTGGCTGATCCTCCCCACTTTGTCATTGCATTCTGACAATGGGACTCCTCTGCTGTTAGAATACACCGATCAGCAGCCTGCATCCAATCCACAAACAGTCCCATTCAACAGAGGTTAGATCGACTTCTGTCAAGCAGGAACGGCCATAGATGGATCAAAATGAATCTGGTCCCTACTGAACTGGCCAAATTTTGATCCTTCTATGGGCAGCTTAAAGGTGCTACTATATGCAGAACAGCTCAGAAACCTTGGGATAGGAAGCCGGTTGTGGATGCAATCACTGCAACTCCTGTTTTTATGACCCTAAGGCAAAATGAGTGTTCATGGGCTAGCCATTTGACAAAATGATCATTTGGTGGTTGGGTTGTGAATACATGTCTGACAACCATTTGTAAAATTAGTTAGTTGAGACTGCTAATAAAACTACGTCACCCCTATATCCACTTAAATTGTTTCAATGTGCAATAACATCTCAAGAACCTTGGGATAGGGGTTCCAATGCAGGTGCGACCACTGTAACCCTAATTTTTACGACTTGGGCAAAAAGACTGTTTGCAGGTTTAGCCATTTGAAAGATTTATCATTTTATTGGTTGGGTTGTGTCTAGTATATTAGGACTGCCAATAAAATCACCTCAGCCGTATAGCCACTAAAGTTGCCACTGTATGCAGAAAAATCTCAGGAACCTTGGGATAGGGGACCAGTTGCGGATGAGACCATTGGAGCTACTGTTTTTATGACCCCTTGGGCAAAACTATTATTCCTGGTCTAGCCATTTGAAAGAAAGATCATTTAGTGGTTGGGTTGTGACTACATGTCTGACTACCATTAGTTTGATTAGTTTATTATGACTGCCCAAAAAAAATAAAAAAAACACCTCACCCCTATAGCCACTGAAGGTGTTACTATATAGAAGAAACATCTCAGGAACCTTGGAATAAAGGTTGCAGGTACGACCATTGTAAGCCATTTTTATGACCCTTGGGCCAAGTAAGTGTTCATATAATAGTGATTTAAATGATTGATTGTTAAGTGATTGGGTTTTGTTCACATGTTACCATCATTTGTATGATTAGTATATTAGGACTGCCAATAAACCATCTCATCCCTATAGCCACTAATGGTGCTCCTATATGCAGAAACATCTCAGGGTTAGCTTGTAAGGAAAATTCTCCACTACATTCTATCCTTGGGATGATGGATATTGGCTAGACCACTAAATGGTTTTACTCTACCTTGTACAGTATTGGTGACAGGGTCCCTTTAAAATTGAGCACATAAGGTCTGCTGACCTTTTGACTGGAATATGCCCTACTTGGTTTAAATCCAAATGTGTTATTCCTGTCAGTGTACATAGACCAGTGAAGGTGCAGCTTGGAGCGCCTGTGTACACAAGCTTTAGGACAAATGTTTACAGGGGGGAAGTTTGAAGACCTCCTTCTACTGGTGATTGCTTGCTAATTACAAGTGACTTGATTGATGAGTGACAAAAGGTTGCCAACTGTTTTGTATAGTGATGCCTCTTTCACTGTCCTAATCATAACCTAGAGTCCGTTAAGGCCCATTCAGACATTTATGCTGCAGTGCGTTACCAAACACGCATTAATGCGCAATATTCCATGTGTTCACATGCGTTCCTTTAAGGCAGCTTATTTATTTTAAACTGCTTTTATATGGACCTGCAGCATTTTTTTTAACTCAGCATACCAAATGCACAGATGGTTCACGTGGTGAAATGTAAAGAGGGGCTGTGATGTACATGGAGTGGACTGTGATGTAAAAGTGAGGACTGATGACACTGATATAAAGAGGGGCTGTGATGTAAAGGATCTGCGTTATAGCACTAACATGAGATTCGGACCTCTGCTGCAAGAAAATTGTACAGACTGGACCTCCGTGAAATTTATCTCAATACCCCTGGCCTAGGAACTTCGTGGTTGCCTTTCTTGCCATGCAGCACTGGGTACTGGTTCTAAATCCATATATCCTGCAACAGAGAGCTACATGGGGTGTCTATGTTCTCCCTATGTTTGCATATGGTGCCTACTACATTCTAGAGATATACTGGTAGATTTACTGGCTTCCTAACAAATATGGCCCTGGTGCAGGGTTTCTTGTAAAGCCAAGCCTTATATTAGTTTTAAATAGAGTATTTAAAGTTTAAAACCCATAAGCTTATTTTCTTCTGCCTTTTTCCCACTGGGGAGATTTTGCTTTACTTCCTGCCCTGGAGACACAACAGGAAACGAGAGGAAATATCTCCAAACTAAATGGAACGCCCATGTGATGCCGAGTACACTCGATAGGAAATTCGGCTAGCAAAAGACCGATGAAAGCTTTTGGTCGGAAAATGCGACCAGGTGTATGCTCCATTGGACTTTTGCTGGCCGAATTCCCGCCAGCAAAAGATTGAGAGCAGGCTCTCAATTTTTCGGTCGGAAAAAGTTTTGATCGGAAATTCCGATCGTCTGTACCAATTCCGACGCGCAAAATTCCTACGCATGCTTGGAAACAATTCGACGCATGCTCGGAAGCATTGAACTTAATTTTCTCCGTTCGTCGTAGTGTTGTACATCACTGTGTTCTGGGCGGTCGAAAGTTCAGCAAACTTTTGTGTGACCGTGTGTATGCAAGCCAAGCTTGAGCGGAATTCCGCTGGAAAAACCATCCAAGATTTTTCCAACAGAAAATCCGCTCATGTGTATGGGGCATTAGAGAGTTGTGATAGGTATGAGGCCTCCTTTGTTTTCCTTCACTTCCTTCAGGGTATCTTCCCACTGAACAGGTGGATGACAGGTCCGCTATGCAGAGCAGACACGGACACAGCCCTGCTGTTCTCTATGGGGCTGACGGACGCAGTTTGAGATCCTGCTCTCAAATTTTCCGACAGCAAAGTCCTATCTGACTTTTTCCGATCGTGTGTAGCGAATTCCGACGGACAAAGTGCCACGCATGCTCAGATCACATTAAAAGACCAAAGCTATTGGCTACTAGCCTCTACGTAGTCCCGTCGTACGCAACGAACGTCACCACGTGTACGGGGCATAACAGTGTATGTGGCTTCTTTTAGTAAATTCCATTCATTAAAAAATCTAATGTTAAAAGCAAATGAAATCTTTCAATCGACTTTCAAATTAGTTTTTGTATGAAGTTTCCCAAGACTTTTTCTAAGAATTTGTTTGAAATTCTATCCATCGATGGCCAACTTATGCCGCGTACACACGGTCGGAATTTCCGATGGAAACAGTCTGATGGGAGCTTTTTATCACAATTTCCGACCGTGTGTATGCCCATCGGTCTTTTTCTGCCGGAATTTCCGACGGACTTTGGATTGAGAACCTGTTTTTCCAACGGAAAACCTTTCTATCGGATTTTCCGATCGTGTGTATGCAATTCCGACACGCAAATCCGACGCATGCTCGGAAGCATTAAACTTCCCTTTTATAGTGCAGTCGAACGTGTTTTATGCCGCTGTGTTACTGACCATCGGAATTTGGTGTGACCGTGTGTAGGCAAGACAATTTGAGCGAAATTCTGTCGGAATTCCGACGGGAAAACCATCAGAGCTTTTTCCGAGAATTCCGACCGCGTGTACGCGGCATTAAAGTGTTTGTAAACCCTCGCTTTAAAATATAAATAAAAAATAACAAACATGCATATACATCCTGCTTTGTGCAATCATTTTGCACAGAGCAGCCCCAATCCTCTTGTTCTGGGGTCCCCTGCCAGCGCTCCATGCCCCTTCTGTTCCTCGAGTGCCCCAATGGAAATCCACTTATCCTGGGGGCACCTGTTCAGGCTCTTGCTACTGCATTCATTGACACAGACAGTGGGACTCGGCCCCGCCCCTCGCTCCCATGTCACAGCTTTTGAATGACTCCTGCTGCTATCAATCTGTCCAATAAGGAGAGCGACAGTGGCGGGAGCCGCTGTGCTCATGCACATCGCTGGATCTCATCGGATTCGGGTAAAGAAAGGGTGGGGTCGGGGGGGGGGAGCTGCAGCACAGAATGCATAAGGTCGGGTTCACATATGTGTGGCCACGGTTTCCAGCCTGGGGTCCGGTGCGTTTCTGTCCATTGATTCAGGTTCAAATTTTTACCTGAATTTGCAACTGAACCAGACCCAAAAACGCACAGGACCTTTTTGGAAACCGTGGCTGCCCCGGACCTGTGTAAAGCAGCTCTATTGAGAGCCAGTCACACTCGCATGTCATGCAAATTAGATGCGGCCTTAAAGCGGAGTTCCACCTAAAAGTGGAACTTCCGCTTATTCGTCTCATCCCCCCCTCAAGTGCCACATTTGGCACCTTTCAGAGGGGCGGTGGGGACCTGTTTTTGACAGATACCCTATCCCCACTTCCGTCAGACCTTGCAGCGGCGAGGTATGTCAGAAGTCCGGCCTCCTCCTCCTTTCTCTGCTGCCTGACCAATTGAAATGCACATCACGTTCCGCGCATGCCCAGCAGGGAACCGGGCGCAAAGCCGAAAAGGCTTCACTGCCGGGTTCCCTTACTGGCAATGGCCGTGGCTGCACCCGACAGCCAATCTGAAGATCGGTTGCAGTGCCGACATTATGGGCTCCCTGGACAGGTAAGTGTCCACATATTAAAAGTCAGCAGCTGCAGTATTTGTAGCTGCTGACTTAATTTTTTCGTGGGGGGGGGGGCAGACCTCAGCTTTAACCACTTCAGCCCCGACCAATTTGCAGCCAAAGGACCAGGCCCCTTTTTGCGATTCGGCACTGCGTCCCTTTAACTGACAATTGCCCTGTCGTGCGACGTGGCTCCCAAACAAAATTGGCGTCCTTTTTTTCCCACAAATAGAGCTTTCTTTTGGTGGTATTTGATCACCCCTGCGGTTTTTATTTTTTGCGCTATAAACAAAAATAGAGTGACAATTTTGATAAAAATGCAATATTTTTTACTTTTTGCTATAAAAATATCCCCAAAAAATATATAAAAAAACTTTTTTTTTCCTCGTTTAGGCCGATACGTATTCTTCTACATATTTTTGGTAAAAAAAAAAACGCAATTAGCGACTATTGATTGGTTTGCGCAAAAGTTATAGCGTTTACAAAATAGGGGATAGTTTTATAGCATTTTTATTAATATTTTTTTTTTAATAGTAATGGCGATCAGCGATTTTTATTGTGACTGCGACATTATGGCAGACACATCGGACATTTTTGACACATTTTTGGGACCATTGTCATTTATACAGAAATCAGTGCTATTTAAATGCACTGATTCCTATGTAAATGACAGTGGCAGTGAAGGAGTTAACCACTAGGGGGCGGAGAGGAGTTAGTATGACGTGTTGTGTTTTTTTTTACAGTAGGGGGTGGGGCTGACGTCTGACGTCACTGATCGGCTGTTCCCGATGACAGGGAACCGCAGATCAGTGACAGGCAGTGTAGGAAGCGCGGAGAGAGGTTTGTTTACACAGACCGGTCCCCGTTCTTCAGCTCTGTGACCCGATCGCCGGACACCAGTGGAGATCGGGTCCGCTGGTCCCGCGGCCGCGGTCACGGAGCTCCCGACCGGGTCCCGGCTAGGCAATTAAAGGGGACATATATATATGTGCTTTTGCCTAGCTGTGCCATTCTGCCGACGTATGTGTACATGCGGCGGTCGGGAAGCGGGTAAGGTGGAAAAACTTTGTTGACGCGTACATATGATAGGATTTTCCGACAAAAAAATCCATGGGATTTTTTCCGAAGGATGTTGGCTCAAACTTGTCTTGCATACACACGGTCACACAAAGTTGGTCAGAAATTCTGAATGCCAAGAACGCGGTGACGTACAACACGTACGACGAGCCGAGAAAAATTAAGTTCAATAGCCAGTGCGGCTCTTCTGCTTGATTCCAAGCATGCGTGTGCTTCGGAATTGTGTACACACGATCGGAATTTGTGCGAACGGATTTTGTTGTTGGAAAATTTGAGAACCAGATCTGAAATTTTGTGCTACGGAAATTCCTTGTCGGAATTTTGAGTCCGAGTCGGAATTTCCGACAACAAGCTCCGATCGCACATTTTCCGTCAGAAAGTCCGACCGTGTGTACGCGGCATAAGACTTTACAACCACTTTAAAGCTTAGTGAAGTATAAAAAATATTGCAGTACGTGTTCAAAAGCAACACAGCTTGCCAATGCGAATGCGTCTGTGCACTTAACGCACACATTGTAGACCCGTAATAAGGATGTATAAAGTTAACCAAAGACGAGCAGATGCAGTTATACAGCAAAATACAAGTTGAGCAATAACGAGATCGTGGAATTCAGTCATGTTAAAGAGCACGCGGACTTATTGGCCAGCATTGCTGTTCAGAGGACCTTAAAATTCTGCGCATAGCTGACCTTAAACTCAGTGTGAGGATCATGGGAAGATGTTTATATTCTGAGTCTTGGGAAAGAGAAAAGCGGTGACTTGATCGCAGACCATGGTAGATCCTTCTTGCCTGATTCCGGGTCCGAGGTGTAATCCTTGGCAATGCACGTTATCACGGCTCAGCAGAAGTGATACCTGCAGGAAACAGGAGATGAATGGAACAGGTTTATGTTTAGTCCGGTGAAATGTTAATGGCTCGGGTTCCACATATCCAGAGAGGTCATACAGCACAGGAAGCTTCACTGGAAACTCAACCAGACGTACAGCTCCATAATGGAATCCTGCCTACATCCAGGCTGCTGATTAGCTGCTGTTTATAGAAGGTGTTAATTGATTGGTGCTCGAGCTAATAAACATGAAGGATCAGTTACGGAAATTCGCAGACATTCAGTGTCCCATTCTATGGAGTTCATTCAAGTGTGGAGTACTTAATATTTACAGTAAATAACGTGCCTTATGCCGTGTACACAGGAGCAGATTTTCCGTCTGGAAAATCTTGGATGGTTTTTCCGACGGAATTCCGCTCAAGCTTGGCTGGCATACACACGGTCACACAAAAGTTCGCTGAACTTTCGACCGTCAAGAACGCGGTGATGTACAACACTATGACGAGCCGAGAAAATAAAGTACAATGCTTCCGAGCATGCGTCGAATTGTTTCCGAGCATGCGTAGGAATTTTGCGCGTCGGAATTGCTACAGACGATTGGAATTTCCAATCGGAACTTTTTCTGACCGAAAAATAGAGAACATGCTCTCAATCTTTTGCTGGCTGGAATTCGGCCAGCAAAAGTCTGATGGAGCATACACACGGTCGCATTTTCCGACCAAAAGCTCTCATCAGACTTTTGCTGGCTGAATTTCCGATCGTGTGTACGTGGCATTAGGCCCCATATACATCTGAATATTTTGGAGCTCGAGGCACTCATTTTCAAAAATCCAGTACTTTTCAATCACGCCTGTTCACACCTGTGTCACTTGAGCATTTTGGATACCCAAAAGACTTCAATAGCACCGTGCAAAAACACACATCCCCCCCCCCAGCTATCTATTTCATAAAAATAATAAAAAAAAACATCAAAGCAAAAATGCCCGTACAATTGCTTAAAGAAAAATTTACCCCCTTCCTGACCAGGCCATTTATTTTTGTGATACGGCACTGCGTTACTTTAACTGACAATTGCGCGGTCCTGCGACGCTGTACATAAATAATTGTCTTTTTTTTATTCCCCACAAATAGAGCTTTCTTTTGGTGGTATTTGATCACCTCTGCGTTTTTTATTTTTTGCGCTATAAACAAAAAAAGAGCGATAATTAAAATAAAAAAAATATATATATTTTTTCATTTCTGCTATACAACATATCCAATAAAAAATAATGTAAAAAAATCAAAATTTTCCATAAATTTGGTCTAATATGTATTCTGCTACATATTTTTGTTAAAGAAATTTCAATAAGCGTATATTGATTGGTTTGTGCAAAAGTTATAGCGTCTACAAACTATGGGTAATTTTAATTAATTTATTTATTTTTACTAGTAATGGCGGCGTTTACCGAGTTATAGCGGGACTGCGATATTGCATTCAACACCCAACCTGACACTTTTTTGGGGACCAGTGGATACAGCGATCAGCGCTAAAAAAATATGCACTGTCACTGTACTAATGACACTGGCAGGGAAGGGGTTAACATCATGGGTTAAATGTGTGCCTAGGTTGTGCTTACTAACTCTGGGGGAGGTGCTTTGACTAGGGGAAGGCAGAGATCCGTTTTCCTGCTTAGCAGAAACACAGGATCAAAGTCTTCCTCCCTGACAGAACGATAACCTGCCTTGTTTGTGTCCCAAACAATCGGGGGGTCCCGGTGGACATTGAGTCCGCTGGACCCGCTGATTGGCTCCCGCTGTGTCCAATCACAGGTACGTGATTCGCAAAAGCGGCCGCCCTGCTGCAGTGAATGTATGTGGGACGGTTGCTAAGTGGTTAAATAACAAACATGTTATACTTACCTGCTCTGTGTAATGGTTTTGCACAGAGTAGTTCCGATCCTCCTCTTCTCGGGTCCACCCCAAAGCACTCCTGGGCCCTCCTGCCTGTCGAGTGCCCCCAGAGCAAGCAGCTTGCTCTGGGGGCACCCAAGCAGGCTCATTCCTGAGCCGCTGCCCTGCGTGTTTATTCGCACACAGAGCTGCAAATCCACCCCCCATCCCCTCTCTATCCTCATTGGCTCCATCTGCTGTCTCAGCCAATGAGGAGGGAGAGTCCCCAGAGAGCTGACCTTGTGCACATCACTGCTCAGGTAAGTTATGGGGGGGGGGGGGGGCTACTGCACACAGAAGGTTTTTTACCTTCATGTATAGGATGCATCCTTCATGTGTACTGATGAGCACTGATAGGTGGCACACTGATAGGTGGCACTGATGGGGTGGCACTGATGGGCACTGTTGGGTGGCACTGGTAGGTGGCACTGATAGGCAGCACTGATGGGTGGCACTGTTGGGTGGCACTGGTAGGTGGCACTGATAGGTGGCACTGATAGGCGGCACTGATAGGCAGCACTGATGGGCATTGATGGGTGGCATTGATAGGCAGCACTGATAGCCAGCACTGACTGGCATCACTAATGGGTACTGATTGGTGGCACTTGTGGGCACTGATTGCTGGCACTGGTGGCTCTTTATTGTAATCAGGGCACTGATGATCAGTGCCCTGATTACATGTCTTGATATCCCCTGCGAGGAGATGCCACTGATCGGCTGTCCTCGCCACACACTCTGTCATTACTGGCATTTCTGTGTTTACATGTGAGCGGCTGTGATTGGACACATCCGATCACATGGTTAAAGAGCTGCGGGCATGGCTCTTTACAGAGATCGGAGTCACGCCGTGTCCTAGCAACACAGCGCGGCCACGCGAGAGCGGCCGTTCTAGTATGACGTCATCCCAGAACGAGAGCCGCACCGCCCCGCCGTTATTTGATGGTGGGCGGTTGGCAAGCAGTTGAAGGCATCTAATTATCCCTGAGGAAGAGATTAACTAATAAATCTAGAAATGCGTTGGATGCATGATGCCCAAGCAAATTATCTGCTGAATATCAAACTCTACAAAGAGATATATAAGACTGAAAAAGTATCAACCTCATATGTATTGATGTGTGAAATGGATTTCTGGCCGGACAATCGCCATATGTGATTTTAATAAGGCTTGTTAATAAGGCTGTTATTTTAGAGATTTTGTAATAAAAAGCTTTTTACATAAACAGTCATTTATTCTCTTTTTGCTTGCCGTCAAAATCCCATAAAAGGGCTTTTCAAACCAAACTATATGAATAGGGACGGTGGCAACTGCCCTCCTGAATAGAGTAAACATATATTATAAGCCAGCTGTCTATTCAGATTCAGGCAGCCAGTCCCCGATGACGTGCCCCAAGGCCCACTCTACTCCGCTGTGTGAGAACCGTTGCCTCCTGGGATATGTGACATTCATATGCCAGGGGTTGACGGGAATGTGAATTATTAAAAAAAAAAAAAGGAAAACAAAACAAACAAGTTTTAAAGCTGAACTCTAGAAATTAGACAAAATCTTCTTTGGCAATGCGAGGGTTCAATGCTTGTTTAGCATTTAACCTCCACATACGGAAAGGTTTCTTGCCAGTTAGAGCGGTGAGAATGTGGAATAGACTTAGCAACTAGTTCTAGCCAGCTCAGTGAATTGTAAAAAAAAAAAAAAAAGCTGGATGAATTCCTAAATGCACAAAATATAACTGGACATTAAAATTTATAAGTTATAACGCCAGCGATTGTAGATCCAGGAAAAATCCAACTGCCTTGGGGCTCTTTTACGCGGACGGCCATAGAGCATTAAAGACAGGCGGATGAGCTGCGGTTTTACTGCCCCTCGACCACAAAGTTCATTTCTACCATTGCAGTCAGATGGGGTTATACAGATGCCGCGATGCTTTGACAATTTAATATCGGCTTGCAGAGTTGACAGGTGGCACTGTCTAAGGTCAATGGGAATGCACCGCAAGCCAAACAATTGGCTCATGGTTGCGGCTCAGTATTTTATTGCTAAATCACCCTTTTAAAAAAAAAAAACGGGCATTCTTGAGGCAGCAGGGTCACCTTCCGAACACCTGGTGGCTGCTGCTCTACCACCCTTTAAAAAGCTATCCACCATAAGATTGCTTTTAGAGGGTGGTAGGCGCTGGCGCCCATGTGTAAGAGCCCTTAGAGCAGTGGTTCTCAACCTGGAGGTCAAATGACAATTTGCCAGGGGGTCACCGAATCCTTGGCTGTTCCTGAAGCCTGCACCACTCTCCCAGCAGGACTGTCCTGGACCCCGCAGCCGCCCACTCAGCTTCTTCACAGCCGCACATTCAGTTCACGGCATGGCTCGGGGGCCGAGACTCGAGGTCAGCTGACTGGTGAGGAATGTGAAGTGGGAGGGGCTGGAGGAGACCCCATCTCCTGATTTCGGCATAGGTGTCACTGCTACGAGACACCACAAAGTCGGAGACACAGTGAATCCAGAGGCAGTGAGTAGCACTACCTGTGATTATAGTCGCCATTAAAATTCCCCACTACAGTTATCAGATCAGCAGATGACCTTGATCAAGAGCACCCAAGTTGGCTGATCAGAACTTCCCCCAGCAATGCCACTCATCCCACCCCCCCAAGAAGTAAGAGGAGGAATAGGAATAGAGAATACATGGAGAGAGGGGGGAAGGAAGAAAAAGGGAGAGAAAGAATAAGGCCCCTTTCACACTGGGGCGGGAGCCGCGGTAACGGTAAAGCAGCGCTATATTTAGCGCTGCTTTACCGTCGTTTTAGCCGCGGTATTCAGCCGCTCGCGGTGCGGTTTTACCCCCGCGAGCGAACGAAAAAGGGTTAAAATCCCCCGCAGAGCGCCGCCGTATCGGTATTACCGCGGTGTCCCATTCAAATCAATGGATAGGAGCGCTGAATACCGCTCCAAAGATGCTGCTAGCAGGACTTTTTTTACCGTCCTGCTAGCGCACCGCTCCAGCGGCTTTCACACTGGAGTGAATGGGGCCGTTTTTTTCAGGCGGTGTACAGGCGCTATTTTTAGCGCTGTACCGCCTGAAAACCGCCCCAGTGTGAAAGGGGCCTAAGAGAAAGAACAAGAAAGATGGCTAGAGGGCTGGATGGGGAAGGAAAAACAAGAAATTAGGATAGCGAGACATAAAAGGAGAACAAAGAGAGAGTACATCCTAAAATGTACCAGAAGGGGTTTCATTACTGTACGAGTGGGACTCAGGGAGCGCTAAATGTCCGTGGGTTAGGGGGGTAAATTACTTGTCTTGCCTTGGGTGCTGACAACCCACACTACGAAAATTATTTTACTGTTATTCCCCCGTACACACAAGCGGATTTTCCATCGGAAAAAAACTTGGTTGGTTTGAGCACTGGTCCAAATCATTTAGTGGAGGGGGGATTCTGACGTGGGGTTGTTTTTCAGGGGTTGGCCCCTTACTTCCAATGAAGGGAACTCTTATGCCCCGTACACACGAGCGGATTTTCCGTCGGAAAAATCTTGGATGTTTTTTCCGACGGAATTCCTCTCAAGCTTGGCTTGCATACACACGGTCACACAAAAGTTCTCTGAACTTTCGACCGTCACGTACACGTGTTGGTGACGTACAACACTACGACGAGCCGAGAAAATTAAGTTCAATGCTTCCGAGCATGCGTCAAATTGTTTGCGAGCATGCGTAGGAATTTTGTGCATCGGAATTTGTACAGACGATCTGAACTTTTTCCGACCGAAAAATAGAGAACCTGCTCTCAATCTTTTGCTGGCAGGAATTCCCCCCAGCAAAAATCCGATGGAGCATACACACGGTCGGAATTTCCGACAAAAGGCTCACATCGGACTTTTGCTGGGGGAATTTCCAATCGTGTGTACGGGGCTTTAGGGGTCCCCACAACTTGGGAAATTTTATCAAGGGGGTTACGGCACTAGAAAGGTTGTGCACCACTGCCTTAGAGGATCAGGAAGGGATTTTCTGCCCCGTTGAAGCAAATCAAACCATGCTTCATAAGGGTTTTTACCTTTTCTCAATCAAACCTGGGCAAAAGGTTCTGTATATGCAGTTTTCAATGTCGTTTTTATTCCTTTTTTTCTGTTGCTTGAACTTAATGGATTATTTTCAACCTAAAGGCAAATATACTGTGTACTGCAAGTGCAGTTGCTCCAGATCTGAGGGGAAGCTCAAATGGTGGGGCTGATTTCTATCATCCAATCATGTACAAACAAAAATGCTGTTTATTTTTCCTTGCATGTGATTGAGTACTCTTTACCTCATTTACTAAGCTCTGGAGCAATGCACTTACAGTGCACAGTGGGGTTAAAGGGGTTGTAAAGTCTTGTGTTTTTTTAAATAACAAACATGTCATACTTACCTCCTCTGTGCAAGGTTTATTCACAGAGTGGCCCCGATCCTCCTTTTCTGGGGTCCCTCAGCGGCGCTCCTGGCTCCTCCTCAGCTCGAGTGTCCCGACGGAGAAATGATTTCCCTGGGGGCACTCGTGCGGGCGCGCTCCCGTGTCCTGCTGCTGCGTCCATTGACACAGACAGCAGGACCCAGCCCTGCCCCTACTCTCACATCATTGGATTTGATTGACAGCAGCGGGAGCCAATGGCTGCGCTGCTATCAATCTATCCAATCAGGACACGAGACACCGGCTGGAGCTTCTGTGCTCATCCCCGTTGTTGGAAAGAAAGACTGGGTTCAGGTAAGTAAGGGGGGGGGGTCTGGGGGGGCAGCTGCAGCACAGGATGTTTTTCACCTTAATGCATAGAATTGAGGATTTACAACCCCTTTAATTTACTAAAGGCAAACAGACTGTGAACTTTGCAAAGTGCAGCTGCCCTCTGCAAGAGCAGTTGCTCCAGAGTTTAGTGAATAAGCAGAAGCCCTGCTGACTTCCATCATCCAATCATGTGCAAGCTAAAATGCTTTATTTTTTATTTTTCTTGCACGTGATTGAGTATTCTTTGCAAACTGAAGTTTTACCTCATTTACTAAGCTCTGGAGCAACTGCACTTACAGAGGGCAACTGCACTTTGCAAAGTGCACAGTCTATTTGTCTTTAGTAAATCAATCCCTATGTAACACACATTGGGAAAAAATATGAGTGTATGTATTGCCAAATGAGAAGTGAAGAAAGTGGGGTGTCGACGCCAAATATAAATTCCCAATATGTCTGATGCTGCACCTAAAATTAGTAATAACTAATAATCATGAAAAAATAAAAATAAAGGGCGCAACAAACAATTATACTATATGTAAAATTAATAATAAATGGGAACTATATCAATAATTAAATAAATGTAGATGAGCAATGATTCAAAATGCACAGCCAAAGTACTCTTGACACAAAAACAAAACGTCCATATGATCAACAAAATTATAGTGAATAAAAATGATTGTGAATAAAAAGGCGCTAAATACAAAGTATCCCCTGAGGGATATATAGTGCATTCAGTAAACGATATATAAAAAAAGTGCATTATGCAAAATGTGTTCGTATATACAGTATATAAATAATAGCAGGTAAAAAACAAGGCAAAATTGATTTAGTGCTGGCTTTGGGCAGTGTGAACAGACACTCTCGGCTTAGACAACTACAGCCCGCAACCCTGCTGGGAAGCCATAGTCCAGTCTGAATAATATGTCCAGGTTTCAAACACTTTGAAACCCGGACACATGATTCCAAACCCGAACTGTCCGGGAGAATCGTGGACAGGTGGCAACCCTAGCCTAGATCCACATATGTGCGATCTCAGACATTGCATGTGATTCGCACCCGCACCGCAGGTGCCGATCACATGCGATGTCTGTGCAGTGCGAGTTCCTCCATACAGTTCTATGGCGGAACTCGCATTGGATTTGCACGAAAATAGTGCAGGGACTTTTTTTTTTTCCCCGCACTAGAATCGGATCGCATGGGTGTTCTGACCCATACGATCTGATTCATGTGTGAGTTTACAGTTCGCAATGTATTGATACCCGCATTGGTTCGCAGAGGGCAGTGTGAACTGCCTGCGGATGAGATGCGATGCTGGAAGCGGCGCTGTAATCGCGCTGGTTCCCGCATCACACAAGTGTGAACCTAGACTTAGATGTCAATGTGGGGGATTTACGTGTGGGCTGCTGTGAACGAGCCCTTACAGAGTCCCAAAAACCTAAAGTGTTACTAAACCCAGGACCCTGCATTCACTATATCTTCTCTCCCACAATACACAGAAATGCAATAGTTTTAGTAAATATAAACTGCTAAATACCTTTTTTCATCAGCAGTATGGTGCAGTCTTGTAACTTCTATCAGTGTCTGGTTAAAGCTTGTATGAGGAGTTTTCATTCTCCCCTGAATGTTCTATGAGGCTGCAGGACCCCTGACCCTCTGTCTGGACACTGATGATTGGCCATGTGCTGATCACATGCATTCTCCTGAGAAAAAAAAAAAAAAACTCTGTAGCAATACACACCAAACTGAGCATGTGCAGCTTGTCCCTAAGGTTCTGTTCTATCAGGAGATGGATTGGGGACTTTGGAAGAAGAGGAGGATCAGAGAATACAGGACCAAACAGCCTTTTTACAAACTGCAGAAGATTAACCCCTTACGTTCCACATAACAAGCATGCTTTACTGTATATACAGTTACTGATTTTACTGTTATGGGTTTAGTAACACTTTAAAAGACACCAAATAGAGTCCTGATTTTCATTGCCTAAGGTAGAAGGTAAACATGTGGTTACAGAATATTTCTCTTAGTTACGTTTAATTAGATTTTCCTAAATGCCTCCAGTATAGTCTTACAGTATAAATAATGAATATAGAGTAACCGGTCCCGGGACGTGTTTTCTTTTCTCAGAGTCTCCCCTCGGGCACAAGGCAGAATTGTTATCTGGAGTTTGCAGCTAATATCACAAAACTGGCACCGAACAGTCTGCAAACATGCACCACAAAGTCCTTGGGATACGGACAAAATAAAACTGCTGCGGGCCTGTGGGCATTAGAGGATTCCCTGTAATTGGCATTCATTATGGCAGCAAACAGGGAACCTGATTTTTTTTTTCAGGCCAAGTTGGAGGCAGAGCAGTGTGTGGGCTCTTTGTCATTTCCAGGGACAGCATGGGATTCTGAAGCTTTGTCCCCGAAAGTGTCACTGTTTTCTCTATTTCAAGTAGAGCTCTATTCAGGGCCGGTTCACACCAGGACACAGTGCGGGAAAGGCACGTTCCGTGCGTACGCACTGCGTGTGCCATCTGCTGGGGGTGTCTATATATTCTTAACGACACTCCAAATGCAGTGCATTGACCTGCACCAGATCACATGGTACTGCAGTACCATTGGATTTGGTGTGGTGCGTTTTTGAAAAGTAGGGCACACACTACTTTTGGTGTGATTTCCGCCCATTTAAATGAATGGGCAGAAAATGGCACCACACTGAATTACATAGGAACACGGAGTGCGTTCCTGTGCGATTCAGGTGTGAAGCAGCCCTTAACCACATCAATACTGGGCACTTTCGCCCCCTTCCTTCCCAGACCAATTTTCAGCGCTCTCGCACTTTCAATAAGAATTGCGCGGTCATGCAATGCTGTACCCAAAATGAAAGAAAAATCATTTTGTTTGCACAAATAGAGCTTTCTTTTGGTGGTATTTATTCACGACTCCGTTTTTAATTTTTTGCGATATAAGCGAAAAAAGAGTGGAAATTTGAAAAAAATATATATATATTTTCTTTATTTTATTTTAAAAGAAATCCGATAAAATCTAATTTTGTCATAAATTTAAGCCAAAATTTATTCTGCTACATGTTTTGGTAAAAAAAAAAAAATCCTGTTAAGTGTATAATAATTGGTTCGCGTGATCACGGACATATGTACGCAAATGATCATTGGGACATGTGATTTTACTGTTATATATGTGGGGGACGTGTGTTTTGGGGATCAGTACTATGTGGGGACATGTGTTTTGGGGACATGTGTGTTTACTATGTGTGTTTTACTGTTGTAACACTAGACTGGTGATCAGTGAGTAAAAAGCTGTAAAAAACAGCTCGTACTCACTGATCACCAGCCGGCTGCAGCGATTCGCTCTCCTCTCCTCAGCGACAACTTCCGTGTGAGGAGAGGAGAGCCGATTGCTTAGCAACCGGCTGTTTGTTTACATCACATGATGGCCTTGATTGGACACGGCCGTCATGTGATCAGGAGAGCCAATCACAGAGCCCTCTTACCGATCTAAGATGCGCCGTGTCGGGGTGACACGAGCGCATCGGGATCGCGCCGCTGCGCAGGAACGCGCACGCGCGCGATCCTGCTCCTTCTGAGGGACATTCCTGAACGTCCACTCAGAAGCACAGAGCGCCCACCCGGACGTTTATGTGCAGTGGCCGGGTGGGAAGTGGTTAAAAAGCCAAAGGCCCCTTTCACACGAGAGGCCCGATCGGGTCCACCTGTCTGTTTTTCCAGCAGACTAGATCAGACCCTCCATTCTCTTCTATGAAGCTGCAGATGTTAACGGACTTGTGTCCTTATTGGATAAAAAAAGGGAAATGTGCGTGTATTGTAGACATCTTCTACATATGTGTGTTTTTGTTTATTTTAGCTTGCAATATGCTTTGAGGCTTATTCACACCATGTCAGTTAAAGTGGTTGTAAAGGTAAAATAAAAAAAATAATAATAACAAACATGTCTATACTTGGCTGCTCTGTGCAATGGATTTTCACAGAGCGGTCGCAAACCTCCTCTTTTCCGTACCCCGTCCTGCTCCTGCATCAATTGACACAGACAGCAGGACTCAGCCCCGCCCCCCGGTCACTGCCTTTGATTGATAGTACTGGGGGCCAATGGCTCCTGGTGCCCCAGCAAAGCCAGCAAGACCCCGAAGTGAGGTGAGAGAAGAGCTGCAGACGAGCACAGCGCTGGATCAAATGAGAGCTCAGGTAAGTAAGGTGGTGGGGGGAAGGGGGCGGATGCTGATACCTAAACATTTTTTTAACTTAATGCATTAAGGAATGCATTAAGGTAAAAAATATTTAGGCTTTAGAACCACTTTAAGCTGTGTTTTCTTCATAGAAATTATTAGTTTTTTATGTACCTTGCTCAGACCATACATATGCAGTGGCGTGCAGGAAAATGCAACTCAACAAACATGAAGGGAACCAGCCCCTAAAGAAAACATCCACCGATCCACTGGCTCCAATAAATTCTTAGGCCTGGTTCACACTTGTGCGTCTGCATTTTCATGTGTTTTGCACGCATCTTTGATGCGTTTTCATGCATTTTTATGTGTTGATTATACGTGTATGCTGAGCCCTGACACTGTGGTCAGAGTACGTGCCTCCATCATCCACAGCCCTGCTCTCCTGTGTCTGTGTCTCCTCCGTCCTCCCCTCCCTGCCTGTCTGCTCGTACCAGTGCCTGAATTTAGTTTTTCGAAAAAGTGACCAGATTCCCCCATCCACACATTTTAAGTGAATGAGGGAATCCTCCCCACTGCATTATTGTATTCTGACAGCAGGGTTCCCCTACTATCAGAATACACTGATCTGCGCTGCAGTCAACTGGCTGAAGTGCTGCAAAGCCCATTCAGGAATGGCCATAGATGTTTGAAATTCGGCCAGTCCCTGCTGAACTGTCCGTATTTCAATCCACCTATGGCCAGTTTTGGGGTGCCAACACTTTGCATGAAGAAGCAACAGCGACACCTTTTGGACAGAAGCATTTTAATCTGGGAAGGGAGTGTAATGCCGCGTACACACGAAGGGACAATCCCGCGGGATTATCCGCTGGACCGAAGTCCAGCGGATAATCCCCTCGTGTGTGGGCGCCGGCGTACTTTTTTTGGCCAAAGTACGGCGGACTAAAGTTTCAGGTTTTGTTCTCAAATTATCCGCTGGACTTGGCAGTCCAGCGGATAATCCGGTCGTGTGTAGTATGGTCCGGCGTACCAAAAAGGACGCATGCTCAGTAGCTATTATGTCACGGACTCGCTCGGTCTGGTAAAACTAGCCTTCGTTTTGAAGCTCGCACAATCGTCACGCTGTTGTTTTTTTTTTTTTTTTTTGTTTCTGACAGCGGGATTTGTATGTTATCGTACTTGAAGAATGATTTTGCCTTGCTGCTTGTATATTCACGCAGAGTACTCCCGAACGTTTTTTCTTCAGCATTCTTTAGTGAAGTTATATATTTGTCTATATATATATATATATATATATATATAATATATATATATATATATATATATATATATATATATATATATATATATATATATATATATATATATATATATATATATATATATATATATATATATATAGATATAGATATCCAAATCACCAAATGAAAAATATATCTATATTTCTCAATAAGGCCAAAAAAATATATATCGATATCTACATAGATATATATATAGATAAATATATATAGATATATAGATCTATACGTGTCTAAAAATAAAAAAAATATATATATATATATATATATATATATATATATATATATATCTATTATATATGTACATATATCTCTATATAGATATTTTTTAGGATTTGTTGGTTATCAAAAGGATTAGTTATTACACATGATACAATTGTGGAGTCAGCAGAGCTTGCCCTTAATTCAGATCTTAAACCTCACCTTTCCAGCGACAGCACTTGCAGTTCCCTTGAAGTTGCACTTTACACTTGTATTGTCAAATGAATGTTTAGACATGTACCTGCCTACTCCTAAAGAAACTATGTTTTTGAATATCAAGCACGTATATCATTATTTGATGAAAATAAAATGACCATTTATTCTGGTTAAAACAAACAAGGCAAAACAAAATAGGAAGGCAACACTGGAGCCACTTGTAGATTTTGTGAAGACTTTTTGCCCCAACGGCAGACACCAAGTTTGTGAAGCCAAAAATGAAGCTTGGGCACATTTCATACAATATAGGGAGCACAAGAAGATTGACCAGGAATCAGACAGACCAGGAACAGCAGCAGATGACATCTATGTCCCCAAGCTGTGGCACTACAACAGCCTGTGTCTTATGGGAGACCAGATTGAAGCCAGGCAATCACTTCCGACTCTTCGCACCACGCTTCCCTGCACTCTTCCCTGCAGTCTTCCCTGCACGCTTCCTTGGAGGCTGACTTGTGGTAGGAGGAGGAGTAGGAGGAGGAGGAGGAGGAGGAGGAGAAGGAAGACGAGGAGGAGGAGGAGGAGAAGTTGGTGTCGGGCCTTCATGGGTCAGGCGGGTGGATTCTCGTAATTCACCCCTCAAACCCCCCCTAATTGCGTCAGAAATTAGGCCCTCACACAGGTGCCGTTGGCCCCTCTCCATTTCCAGCAACCTGCTGGACACGTAGCTGGCATAGCCCTCTTCTGGAAGGGGGGGTTTGTCGAGAATCGCACTCGCCTTCCGAATCAGTTCCAGTGATTCCTCCTCCACAATGGTCATCCTCCTGGGCCTTCTTGGGGGTAAGGGCAGGGGTCGAGGTAGACTTCTTAATTGGGTCTGGCTGTCACTCTGGCTCGTGCTGGGCCCAGCCACCTCCTGGCTCTCGCTGGGCATGTCCTCCTCCTCCTCCATACCACTTGTCCCGGCATCATCCTGGGTCAGCTCATCCTGTGTGCAAATAAAAACAAAAATCAAACACCTGTTTTGTGGTTTCTGGCCTACTCAATCATCCAATTGTAAACTTAGGAACGAGCATCTAAATTTTCCAAAAGATCCAAAAGGCTATCATTTGGACCCCTGCATTTTACAAGCAGATCACCAATGTTGTCTAACGCTTTTTTTGCCACTACTGGATGTATGTATACACTATATATGTATCGATATGTTGCACCAACACTTTTTAGAAGTGTGCATAATTTTTGTCAGTTGTTTTCACAATTCTGAGTTCAGGGTGTTAATTGTTTCACATTTTAACGTTGACAGCATTAATATTCACACAATCACAATTTAGGCTACTAAATATATACCTGGCTCCAGCTGGGCGCATCAGCCTGCTCCAAGGTGGAGGGGTCTTCTCCTTCCGTGGAAGCCTCAGCTGGGGTGGAGGGAAGAGTGGAGGGAAGAGTGGAGGGAAGGGTGGAGGGAAGAGTCGACAGTGATTCCCTGGGTTCCATCTGGTCACCTATAAAAGTCAGTTGGTTGTAGTACCACAGCTTGGGTACATAAACATTCTCTGCTGCTGCTCCTGATCTGACTGATTCCTCAATCTTCTTGCGCTCCCGCTTGTACATGTGCCTTAAACTTGCAATTCTGGCTTCCACAAACTTGGTGTTTGCGTTGGGGACTTTAGTCTTCACAAAAGCCACAAGTGGCCCCAGTGTTGCCTTCCGGACATCCCTATTGCCATACAAAGGGTTCTTGAGCTGCCACAGGTTGGTATTTTTTCTGTACAGGGCAATGAATTCCGACATGAACTCCTGGTCCTTGAATGGATTCAACTGGGGTGCAGCCATGTTTGTTTCTGTTTTGTTAGTAATGGCAATACAAAAGACCAAAAACACAAATGTTACTTAAAAGGCACAACCAGTTTTTCTTAACAAACATTACACAACACACCCACACACAGGCAGCAACACATCCACACAGGCAGCAACCCCTACACACAGGCAGCAACCCCTACACACAGGCAGCAACACATCCACACAGGCAGCAACCCCTACACACAGGCAGCAACCCCTACACACAGGCAGCAACACATCCACACAGGCAGCAACCCCTACACACAGGCAGCAAGCCCTACACACAGGCAGCAACCCCTACACACAGGCAGCAAGCCCTACACACAGGCAGCAACCCCTACACACAGGCAGCAACCCCTACACACAGGCAGCAACCCCTACACACAGGCAGCAACACATCCACACAGGCAGCAACCCCTACACACAGGCAGCAAGCCCTACACACAGGCAGCAACCCCTACACACAGGCAGCAAGCCCTACACACAGGCAGCAACCCCTACACACAGGCAGCAACCCCTACACACAGGCAGCAACCCCTACACACAGGCAGCAACACATCCACACAGGCAGCAACCCCTACACACAGGCAGCAACCCCTACACACAGGCAGCAACACACACATATCCTTAAAAAATGCTGGCCCAAAACACAAAAAAAAACACAGTAATGCATCCTAGAAAACACTTACCTTCGTACAGAGCGCTCGCTACTTCCGTTCGGGAACACGTGGGCCCCTCAAACAGCCTTATATACACTGCGCACGCGTCGAAGTCCGCCTGCGTCCTCCGCGTCGCCCGCCCATGACGTTCCTCATGACGAGTATTCCCCGCCCCGCTTCCCCTCGTTGCATTGTTGGTGAATTAATTGATGAATATGGCGGACACATTCTCAGCCAGTAGCGCGGAGGAAAGCCAAGAAGCCAACACATCTGCATCCAGCAGCAGATATAAGGCCACCAATATGGCCTTTGAAGAGATGGTGGAGATGGTGGACATCCTCCAAAGGGAAGATTACGACGGGGAAAATGGCCCGTACCCTCGTCCCAACTTGCGCAAGGACAAGATTCTGACTACAATCGTCAGCACCCTGGAGCAGAAATTCGGCGTACGAAGGGGCAAGGATCAACTGCGCAAACGATGGTCCGACATCAAATCCAGGGAGCACGATCAATACAGGAGAATTCGAAAAGCCATCAAAAAAAGTAAGTCAAGCACGTGCGCTACTATGGTTATACTTGATATGTCTAATCTTGCGCAGATGTAATTACCATTCGTCCGTGAAACTTGCGCAGATGTAATTACCATTCGTACGTGAAACTTGCGCAGATGTTATTACCATTCGTCCGTGAAACTTGCGCAGATGTAATTACCATTCGTACGTGAAACTTGCGCAGATGTAATTACCATTCGTACGTGAAACTTGCGCAGATGTTATTACCATTCGTCCGTGAAACTTGCGCAGATGTAATTACCATTCGTACGTGAAACTTGCGCAGATGTAATTACCATTCGTACGTGAAACTTGCGCAGATGTTATTACCATTCGTCCGTGAAACTTGCGCAGATGTAATTACCATTCGTACGTGAAACTTGCGCAGATGTTATTACCATTCGTACCTGAAACTTGCGCAGATGTAATTACCATTCGTACGTGAAACTTGCGCAGATGTTATTACCATTCGTACCTGAAACTTGCGCAGATGTTATTACCATTCGTCCGTGAAACTTGCGCAGATGTTATTACCATTCGTACGTGAAACTTGCGCAGATGTTATTACCATTCGTACCTGAAACTTGCGCAGATGTAATTACCATTCGTACGTGAAACTTGCGCAGATGTTATTACCATTCGTACCTGAAACTTGCGCAGATGTTATTACCATTCGTCCGTGAAACTTGCGCAGATGTTATTACCATTCGTACGTGAAACTTGCGCAGATGTTATTACCATTCGTCCGTGAAACTTGCGCAGATGTTATTACCATTCGTACGTGAAACTTGCGCAGATGTTATTACCATTCGTACCTGAAACTTGCGCATATTTGATGAAAGTTCCGTTTGTCTTCATAACGTTTATTGAGTTTACCGGGCTTTGGGTTGTTGGAGTTGTAAGGTTGTTTATTATTGTCACTATCTATACAATTACTGCTGTAGTAAGGGTTTTAGGGGTAACTTACACAGGGACTCCAGAGGCTGTTTTGGGGGGGGGGGGATAAATATGTTAAGCAGGGTCTCATGCTCACAATTCCCAAAAAATGCTCATCATCTCTAAATACTGTAGGTGGTGACTTTTCAAAGAAGTACACTCACCTGTCCCTTGGATGGTGCAGCTACAATCTCTGATCTTGCAATCATGAAATTAATGTTTGCGGCTTCACTTCCCGGGTCACTATTGGGCATGCGCCAGTTGCGCAATGCAATAGGACTGGTCCGCGCAAGCTCGGGGACCCCTGTGTGTCCCAGCAGACAGCACGGTGGGACGGGATGTGGCGTATACTTCTGTGGGAGTCTAGGGCCGGATGTGTGTGCAAATACCTGCCTTACACAGGTATCTGCAACCCATCCCCCCTAAAACGTTAAAAATAAGACACCACAGGGGTGCAGGGATCCAATGAGCGGAAGTTCAAATTTAGGGTTGAAGGGCGCTTTAAGTATTGGAGTTTCATTAGATAGACATTTCAATTCTGTCTTCAAGTAGGATCTTCTAACAAACTGCTAATAATTGGCAAGACTTTTAAACAATGTTTACTAATCCTATTTTGGCACTCAAATATCAGTGTGATTCAAAAGTGTACCTTTTTGTGTTCCATTACCATAGGGGGCAAAAGACTCAGACGTCAGTCCGAACCTACGAGGACCTCCCGGCATCACCAGACTAATTGGGCAGTTAGCCCAAGCCCACGCGTGGATGTGGCGGAACAGGTCGTTGAAGTCGATCAAATCTGCACCCCACCAAGTGAGTGTCTCAGAACACAGATTGAGCTAATAAATTAAGGTCTGCATGTTTTTTACACTTTTTTTCTTGTGTTTTATCTACCCAACTTTTAGGTGATGCTGATCTGTTTGTGGAACGACAAGCTGCGGAGCCATTTACCACTGACAGTGCCCACAGGCTTATTGGCCAGATCATGGCCTGGAATCTGCAGCTGGAAAACATGCAGAAGGAGATGGCCACCATGCAGCAGGGAATGAAGGACATGATTGATGTTTTGGGGAGAATCTAAAGACCCCTTTTACATTTCTTAACATCAATCATGTCCTTCATTCCCCTTTTGAAGCGCTGTTTAACTAATTTTAGAGGCCAAATTTTAAATATGCACACGGTATGTCAACATGTGCTATGTGCCATCAGGGGATCTCAATGGACGCATTTTGTGTTTGCAACCCCTAATGCTAGTAGGTGAGAGGGAAGGGGTTTCACACACAAAACACGTCCATTGATTCCCCATGATGGAACATAGCACATGTTGACATTACCCATTTTCCTGTTAAATTTGTGTGCATATTCAAAATTTGGCTTCTTCTGTTCATGGGTTACCTGTTGAACTTTGTAAGTTCTGGACTTTTACATTGTGTAAATAATTTTAAATGCTAAGCAAAAATTTAAAAAAAATTTTAAAAATTTTTTTATTTTTTTTTTAAAAAAGCAATCCCAAAAAAAAAAACAATATTTTGTGAGAAAAAAACCAAAAAAATTAAAAAAATAAAAAAAAAAAAAAAAAAAAAAAAAAATCATGTTCAAAAAAAAAAAAAAAAAAAAAAAAAAAACTAAAAAATATACCAAAACAACCAAAAAAAAAAAAAAAAAAACAAAAAAAAAAAGGTTTTGGATGTGCAATAAAAAAAAAAAAAAAATTTTTAAAAAAAAAAAAAAATTTTTGGCTTATTATTTTTAAATACTACCAGTTTGACAAAAACATGTTGTGGTTCATTGACAAAGGGGCTTATTTACTAAACGCTAAACAAGTTTCCCACTATTAAGATGTGCACTAGGACAACATATAAAACAGGCCAAATTAAAAGCAAAACAATACGAAACGACCAATATTTCAAACATAAATAACTGTATTTATTCATTGTAAATGAAAAAGATGGTTTAAGGGTCTGCTGCCATTTCAATGGCCCCCCTACCATTAAAATACTGTAAATAAAGGTCCCGCACTTGCTGGGCTGATTGTGGTGCGGAACCAAGAGGGCGGTTATCCAGCCCTGTCATGTTGCCTTCCACTCCGGCCTCAGGGCCAATTGGTAAGGAGTATGTTCCTGAATGTTTCCGCAAATAATTGTGCATGACACAGCATGCTAGAATAATAGTATTGAGTTTGTACTCTGCCAGATGTAGCGATGTAAGGAGCAATCTGAAACGGTTGGCCATAATACCAAAGGCATTTTCCACCACCCTTCTTGCTCTGGCCAACCGATAGTTAAAAATCCTCCTCTCAGGGGTGAGGGATCGTTGGGGAAATGGCCTCATCAGATGGTCACCCAGACCGAACGCCTCGTCGGCAATGAAGACGAACGGGAGTCCCTCCACATTATCTTCATCTGGTGGCAGCTCCAGCCCACCAGTTTGGAGACGATGACCGAACTCCGTGTGGTTGAAGACTCCTCCGTCCGACATCCGGCCGTTTTTCCCCACATCCACATACAGAAATTCATAGTGTGCCGACACCACCGCCATCAACACGATACTATGGAACCCCTTATAATTCCAATAGTATGACCCCGAATGGGGTGGGGGCACAATTCGCACGTGTTTGCCGTCAATCGCCCCTCCGCAGTTGGGAAAGTCCCAACGGGCAGCAAACTGGGAAGCCACAGTCTGCCATTCCTGTGGCGTGGAGGGACACTGTGAAGTCAAACAGAAAGATACAATTTAAATTATAAACCAGGCAAAACACCAAACTAAATGCAACAAATTAAAAAACAATTTGGAAGAACATATGTATTTATTTTGTAAATCCTTGAAATAAAGCCAAAAGATTAAGGATAAAAGGGACAAATCTCTGATTGATGACCCCTCTGATGGACCAGAGAAGATAATAATGGGGATGTGGGTGGGGAGTATATAATGGTAAGGTCACACAATACACATGCAATTAATTAAAGGTGTGTGTGGGGGGGTGGGGCTAATTACAAGCTGACCAAAAACACATGATATTAATTATCAGGGGGTGTGGGGGGGGAGGGGATAATTACAAGCTGACCAAAAACACATGATATTAATTATCAGGGGGTGTGGGGGGGGAGGGGATAATTACAAGCTGACCAAAAACACATGCAATCAATTTAAAAATGAGGGTCAAGGGGGGTGAAAGGGGGCGTGAGTAAAGCTGTACAATGGAGCTGGTAATATACATTTTTAACCAAAGAAAGTGACTAGGCTAGGGGTGTTTAGGGGGCCAAGCTTCCATGCTGGGGAGGTTGGTGCAAGCAAATATGCATGTGACCCACTAAATAATACATTCTTAAAAATATTTCGATAACTCAAACATAAAATACTAGACAAAAAAAAAAAAAAACACCAAAAAAAAAAGGAATAGGCGACAATCATAGAATAGTCCTATCATGGTAATTAGCTAATGATGACATTGATGCACTACATTAACAAACATACAAGACATAGGTAATTTTAAAAGAGAAGACTTACCTTAATGTATTCCTCCTGCAGGACGTGGATAATGGCAGAACAGGTCTCTGGAATAATGAGCCCCAGAGCCTGGGGGGAGATGCCTGTCGTGAACTTGAGGTCCTGCAAGCTTCTCCCCGTCGCCAAGTAACGCAACGTGGCGACTAGCCTCTGCTCCGCACTGATGGCTTGCCGCATGCAGGTATTCTGCCTGGTAATATAAGGGGACAGCGAAGCCAACAGACGGTGAAAAATGGGGTCCGTCATCCGGAGATAATTCCTGAAATCATCAGGATTATTCTCACGGATCTCACGGAGCAAAGGCATATGCGAGAATTGGTCACGCTGGCGCAACCAATTCTTGGTCCATGAACTCCTCCTCACCCTGTTCATGGACCGGGCTCGTGCCAAGGTGTTAACCGCAACACCGAGCCCCTGCACAGCACGAACTCGTTCCCGAGTACGTCCACACTCCATGGCTTCAAAACGGTCGGCTGATCAAACAAACAACTTAACAGAACGCACTGAAGAACAGCAAGGCCTATGAAGAACGACCTGAAAAACAGGAACGAGCGGACCAGAACGGCCTGAGAACAGGTAGGAACTGATCCACACGCACTGAAAGCCAGATACAAACCTCACAAGCACAAACTGAACGGCAGAAGCGAACGAATTAAGCAGAAGTCTGAGAAGCGCGAATCGTCTCTAACCAAACGTCAACTAACACGCGATACACACGAGATTAGCTGACGGGGCCCAAAGGGTGTCGTTTGGGATCTCGAGCTTCCTTTTTCTAGTCCCGTCGTACGTGCGTACGTCATCGCGTGAACCGCCGGACTTTTTGCGTGATCGTGTGTGGTCAAGTCCGTTCGCTTTTTAGTCCGGCGTACCTAGCGGGAAAGTCCAGCGGATTGTTCGCTGGACTTAGGTCCGCCGGCAAAAGTCCGTACGTGTGTACGCGGCATTAGAAGTACTAAGAAATTTAGATACACTAAAAAATTAAAGCCAGACTCCAGCTGACACTTTTAAAGCAGTTACAGCAGTTTTTTTCTTTTTTCGGAAAGAGAGGTTAATGGCAATGGCAGCCTCCACTTTTATCATCGCACTATGGTTATCGTTTACACTGTATGCAGTGACTGGCGTTTTATATTCACACCACAATGCTGGTGCGATGTGCAGTGCAGAAAAAGGCAGAAATGCTATATTGTTCTGCAGCACACTGAATGACACTGCATGTCACCATAATGTCACTGTATGGAATCATGAATGAAGTGTCACTTTGTGCATTTTTTTATAAAGTTTTTTTTTAAAAGTGTGAGCAATGCGATTGGTTGACTGCAGGACAAAACTAACTGCTGCCTGTGTTTCGTCAGATTAGTTGACCCATCAGATTTTGTAATGGAAGTAAAGTTCTGTCGCTGCCATCTTGGTACACCCCGCACTCGTCCACAGTAAGGATACAGTGAGAAGGCGGCAAGCGGACATCTTGTTACACCCATCTTCTTGCATTTCACACTTATTTTTAACAGTAAACTCAGCTTATATCATGAAATACAGTATTTTCAAATCCCTCAGACTGCTTTGATGTTTATTTTTCAAAGCAGCAGTGTTCTGTCAGATTAGCAAACCTGTGAGGTCAGCAGGCTTGCCGCTGCTTTTAACATCTAAACAGTCAGATGGATTTTTAACCACTTCAGCACCGGGCCATTTTACCCCCTTCCTTACCAGAGCACTTTTTGCGATTCGGCACTGCGTCGCTTTAACTAACAATTGCGCGGTCGTGCGACGTTGCACCCAAACAAAATTGACGTCCTTTTTTTCCCACAAATGGAGCTTTCTTTTGGTGGTATTTGATCACCTCTGCGGTTTTTATTTTTTGCGCTATAAACAAAAGAAAAGCGTCCATTTTGAAAAAAAAAACACAATATTTTTTACTTTTTGCTATAATAAATATTTTTTTACTCAGTTTAGGCCGATACGTATTCTTCTACATATTTTTGTTAAAAAAAATTGCAATAAGCGTATATAGATCGGTTTGCGCAAAAGTTATAGCGTCTACAAAATAGGGGATAGATTTATTGAATTTTTCTTTTTTTTTTTAATGGCGGCGATGGGACCATTCACATTTACACAGCGATCGTTGCTATAAAATTTCAGTGATTACTGTGTAAATGTGACTGGCAGAGAAGGGGTTAACACTAGGGGTGCTGCAGGGGTTAATGTGTTCCCTAAGGTTGTGATTCTAACTGTGGGGGGAGGGGACTCACAAGGGGAGAAGACCGATCAGTGTTCCTCCGTACTGGGATCACATGATCGGTCTCCTCTCCACTGACAGGACGTGGAGCTAGGCGGCCGGGAATGGGAGGACGTCATATGACGCCCACCCAGGATGGGAGATCCACCTTGTGGGCGTCATATGACTATAGGCGGGATGGGAAGTGGTTAAATACTGTATTTCACTATATAAGCTCAGTTTACTGTTAAAAATAAGTGTGAAATGCATGACTCCGGTGGGTGTAACAAGATGTCTGCTTGTCGCCTTCTCACTGTATCCTTACTGTGGACGAGTGCAAGGTGGACCAAGATGGCGGCGACGGACTCTCACTTCTGACACAATCTGGCAGGTCTCCAAATCTGATGAAACACCAGCACTCGAAAGAAGATTGTTTAGTGTACGGGTAGTGTGAACGTGCCCTCAAACAGTTCTGAGTGTGTACAATGTTTGACAAGCAGTAAGGTTGGAGCTCTCCTGCGCATATATGAATGTACTTGCCGTAAACTGAGTGTACATAGGCTGACAGTGTAACATACAGTATACATAATAAATGTTTCAGAGACTTGTCAGAACTCAAGGTCTTTGGCAAATAGTTTTCAAATAGCACATTTCCTGTCATTAACTGCCTTAGATTGAAAATGTCTGATAAAGCAGAACATTAGTTTACACTACAAAATGTAAACAAGACTTCGAAAATCTTAAAGCTGAACCCCAGGGAGACTAAAAATCCTCCATTGCAGCCCCCCCCCCCCCTTCCTTTTAAAGGTTAAATGCTCCTTTTTTTTTCTTTATGTAATCTTTATTTGAACATTTTTCATTATACAACATACAAAAGACATAAAACAAAACACACAAAAAAGCGTAAGAACGTACTAAAAAGAGTCCACGTTGGTGTCGTATGCATTACTCAATTAAACTGGTTAGAGAAATAGGGGAGGGGTGGAGAAGGGGGCAAAGGAATATCATGCTTCAACTATGTCATAAGAACACTAACATCAATGAATCGCCCCTGTCACTCCCCCCTGCTATGGCGCTAACGATGACTTAAACCCCCAAACATGGATAAGGGACTAGATGTAACCAAAAAAATTAAAACAAAAAACAAAGTCAAATTGAAAAATACCAAACAGAACAAATAAACTAAACATATTAAGGAGTCATTCCATGCTTGTTTGTTTTGTTAAGGGACCGGGAGCCCCTACAATTTCAGCCCCATCAACAGAAGGTGCTGCCGCATGCGGGGACCCCCAAGAGCCTGTTATGACTTTACTTGTATAGTGCATCCAGGTGGCCCATATAGCATAAAACTTATCATATCGGTCTTTACATTTTGCCATTCATTCCTCTGCAGCCATGATGTTATTCACTAAGGTAATCCATTTAGTACATGTAGGGATTTGTGGTCTCTTCCAGTACATCGGAATTAACCTTCGGGCTGCGTTAAGTAAATGAGGCAGTACGGACTTGCGAAACTGGCTGAGAGGAATGGTAGGAACATGTAGCAAGGATTTCAACTGGGGAATCAGGGAGCTCGAGGTCTAGAATGGCCTTAATCTGGGCCCTTACATCAAACCAGAAGGGCCGTATTTTAGGGCACTCCCACCAAATGTGGAGGAAGAAGCCCCTAAGGCCTCATTCCCTCAAGCATCGGATACAGATGGGTATATCCTAGAAAGTTTAGAGGGAACTCTATACCACCGGGTAAGTACCTTAAAACTATTTTCCTGCATTTTCGTGTCTACCAAGCTCATATGTGTGAGACGGTAGAGTTTCAGTAAAGACATGCTGAAGGTCTCTCTCCCACTCCCTTTTGTATCCAGGCTTCCCGCTCTCCAACGACTGTAGTAGCTCATACAATACTGAGATAGTGTGTGGAATAGCAGAGGTAGACATACAGAGCCGTTCAAAGGGAGACACCGTGGTAGTGGAACGGATGTCGTGGGATAGGCCGCAGACAAAGTGTTGGAGCTGTCTATAGCGCCATTCGTCCATGAGGAAAGATCCATACTGTTTTCCCAATGTGGCCAGCGGCAATAAACCCTGGTCTTGGATAAATCTGCCACATCTTGACTCTCCATCGGCCGACCAAGCCCTAAAAAAGGAGGGATGTTCCCCAGGAGTGAACCAGGGGAAGGCCCCCTAGGGAGCCAGAGGGAAAATCAAAGGGGTGAGCTGCCCCTTCCCATTCAAGGCATCCCAAGTTGCCAGGGCATGGATGGCCATGGGAGAGGCAAGTGCGGAAAGTCCCCTGCATTCCAACGGGATCCATGGGCATGTGATAAGTTACGGCCTGCTAGGAATTTGTCCAGTGGGACCCAAAGTTTAGAAGATACATTATGGTATCAATCCTAGATGCGTTGTAACGCTATTGCTTCATAGTATTTGCGAATAACTGGGACACCCATGCCCTCCTTGTTTTTACGGCGTTGTATAGTGCGGAGAGCCAAACGGGGGCTTTTCCCATTCCAAATATATTGCAAAAACAGGCTGTTCAGGGTTGAAAAGAAAGGTCTGGGTAATGAAACAGGCACCATTTGCAAGTAGAAAAGAATATTTGGCAGCACGTTCATTTTTAAAACACTGACTCGGCCCATCCAGGAAAAAACTGTGGTCCTAACTCTTTAGGTCCACTCTGATAGTAGAAAGCAATGGGGCATAATTACAGGTGAATAACTGTGAGCAGCGTGTGGGTTAAATGCTCCTTTTTACCTAGGATACCAGTAACAAGGACTTTTACTTACCTTGTCCTCCGCTCCCCTAGCAGCCAGGCGCTCTCCTCTTTTTCTATCAGGAATCAAGTACTCACCGAGGCCAAGATGCCGAGAGCGGTTGCCCTTGCGACTCAGCGCCCACTGCCCCTGGAGATGATACAGGAGGCAGTTGGCACCAAGAGGCACAAGCCACCTGTTGGTGATGGCTAGGCGTGGGCTCAGGTGCTGTAGACAGGACAGGTGCTGGAAACTGGAATCCTGGCCGAGGCTCAAACACTGGTAAGCAGGCTGGGGGTGAAACACAGAAGATTAGTCAGGCACAAGCTAGGGGGTCAACACGGGTAGACAGTCCAGAGTGAGGTAACCAGGCAGAGAGATAAATCAGGGTCAAAGGCAGGCAGAGGGTCAGGTACTGGCAGCAAGGAGCAGATATCCGAGGGTACAGGCCGAGGGTCAAACACTGGAGACAAGTGGGAAGTCCGGTAGGCAAGCCAAGGGTCAAGGTTTAGAGAGAGGCAGGATGGTCAAGGAGTTCCGGGTCGGCAGCGGGTGATCAATCCAAGAATCAAAACAGCAGGTACAGGAACAAGGAACCAGGAACAAGGACAGCTGAGAGACGAACCAGCATTGTTTTGGTGTGAAGGCCTCTCTTTTATAGGCCAGCTGATTGGTCACATGGGACGCACGCTAGTGCGCATGCGCGCGCGCCGCTCAGTGGAGCCGCGAGCGCGCATGCGCCGCCGCAGCATTACCCCATCTCTTCCTGTGCGCCGGAGCGCCAGCCCTGTGCGCATGCGCCCTACAGCGCGCAGCGGACGAGGTCCCTGATAGTGCCCCCCCCTGAGGGGCGGACTCCGGACGCCCAAGCTATCCATCAACTCAGGATGTTCTTGATGGAAGATCCTGATCATCCTAGGGGCATGGAAATTTTTGGATGGTTCCCAGGAGTTGTCTTCTGGCGGGTACCCTTTCCATTTTACCAGGTATTGGAGCTGGCGGCCCACCTTCCTACAACCCAGTAGCGACTCCACTTCATACTCTTCGTTACCATCCACTGTGACAGGAGGTGGAGGAAGTTCTACTCTATCCGGAAAAGGACTGGGAACCAGAGGTCTTAGCAACGAGGCATGAAATACCGGATGTATTCTGTACGTCTTGGGTAGAGAAAGCTCAAAGGCCACAGGGTTTATCATCTTCTTGATCTCGAATGGCCCGATGAATTTGGGGCCCAGTTTGCGCGAAGGACACGAGAGTTTGAGATGGGCGGTCGACAACCATACCTTCTCCCCTGTTTTGAAAGAGGGATTAGCCCTTCTACCTTTGTCGTGAAATTTCTTGTAGTCCTCTTGTGCCTGCTGCATTGTTTTCCGGAGTTCCTGAAAATTGGACTGGATAGATTTTAGCCTTTCTTGTACCGCTGGAGCTGGTGATTCAGGGAAGGCGTTTGGAAGGAAAGATGGATGGAAGCCAAAATTTGCCCAGAAAGGAGTTTGATTAGTGGTTGAATGGACGGAGTCATTATACGCGAATTCTGCATAAGCCAGTAGGGAGGCCCAGTCGTCTTGTGCTGCGGAACAAAAACAGCGTAAATACTGTTCCAGCGTCTGGTTAGTACGCTCTGTTTGTCCATTGCTCTGTGGATGGTAGGCTGATGAAAGGCAGGCCTTGATTCCTAGAGACTTGCACAGTTCCTTCCAAAATTTTGAAGTAAATTGAGAGCCTCTGTCCGAGACAATGCTCTTGGGGACCCCATGGAGCCTGACAACCTCTTTAACAAAAATGTTGGCCGTTTCTAGAGCCGTAGGAGTGCCAACCATAGGCAGGAAGTGACTCATCTTGGACAGCCGGTCCACTACCACCAGGATGGTAGAAAACCCCTCTGAGGGTGGTAAGTCTACGATGAAGTCCATCGAGATGTCGGCCCAGGGGCGCTCCGGGATGGGTAGTGGTTTTAGTAACCCCCAAGGTCTAGTCTTGGCCCCCTTGTTCCGTTGGCAAGGTATGCAGGAGGAGATATAGTTTTGACAATCCTGTCGCCAGCCTGGCCACCAGAAGGTGCGGGAGATGAGTTCCGCTGTTTTCCGGACTCCGAAGTGCCCTGCTAGCTTGTGGTCATGGAGGGTTCTTAGGACTAAGGGTCTCACCTCTTGAGGGACAAAGACCTTGTTTTGATGCCAAAGCAGGTTCTCACGCCTTTCCAAGGAAGCCACAATAGGATCTCTGCAAAGAGTTGATGCTGTATGGAGAGCAGAAGATAGGTCCGTCGGGGTAAGTAGTAAAAAATTCTGGGGAGCTAGGATGGTGCTGGGTTCTGTTATCTGGGCGGATTCCGAAGAGATGCGGGAGAGAGCATCTGCCTTGCCATTCTTGGACCCTGGCCGATAGGAGATGTGGAACGTGAATCTTGAGAAAAAGAGTGCCCATCGGGCTTGGCGGGGTCTCAACCTCTTGGCAGTCCGTAGGTATTCAAGGTTTTTATGATCGGTGAAGATGGTAATCGGATGGACCGCCCCTTCGAGAAGATACCTCCATTCTTCTAAAGCATTTTTAATAGCGAGTAATTCCCGATCGCCCACGTCATAGTTCCTCTCGGGAGGACTTAGTCTCCGAGAGGCGAAAGCCACTGGATGGAGAAGGGCTTTTGGCCCATGCCGTTGAGAGAGAATGGCCCCAGTGGCCGAGTCTGAGGCATCTACCTCCAATACGAAAGGGAGCAGTGGGTCCGGATGCTGTAGAATGGGAGCAGTGGTAAAAAGTGTTTTCAACTTAATAAAGGCTTCCTGAGCCTCCGGTGTCCACTGGAAACGACTTTGCTGGCGGGTTAATTGGGTAATCGGGGCAACGATAGCAGAGAATCCCACGATGAACCGCCGATAGAAATTGGCGAAGCCAATGAATCGTTGTACCGACTTTTTATCTTTGGGAGGTGACCACTCTACCACTGCCTTGACTTTCTGGGGATCCATCGACGTACCATTGGTGGAGATGATGAAACCTAAGAATTGGACTGTAGATTTTTCAAATTCACATTTCTCTGCTTTGAGATATAGCTGATGGGCCCTGAGGACGGTAAGTACCCATCGGACATGTTCCCGATGGAGTTCCAAGGTTGCTGAAAAGATGAGGATGTCATCCAGATAAACGACTAGGAAGTCATCCAAGTGCTCTCTGAAAATGTCGTTCACCAGGTGTTGGAAAGTGGCCGGAGCGTTGCATAGGCCGAAAGGCATCACAAGATATTCGAAGTGGCCAAACCTGGACCTGAAAGCAGTCTTCCATTCATCCCCTGCGCGGATCCGGACGAGATTGTAGGCACCTCGCAGGTCGAGTTTGGAAAATACCTTGGCTGTTCGAAACCGCTGGAAGAGCTCTGGGATAAGCGGTAGTGGGTACCGATTCTTGACAGTAATTTTGTTTAGCTCCCTATAATCGATGCAGGGTCGAAGAGAGCCATCCTTTTTGCCCACAAAGAAGATGCCAGCCCCGGCTGGAGAAGTAGATGGTCGAATAAAACCTTTCTCGAGGTTCTCATCAATATAAGCTTTAAGAGCTCTTAGCTCGGTCTCTGACAGGGGAAATATGCGCCCGAAAGGGATCTCAGACCCAGTGAGTAATTCAATAGGGCAGTCGTAGGCCCGGTGTGGAGGTAGATGATCGGCCTTTTTTTTATCGAACACATCTTTAAAGTCTTGGTATGCTGGTGGAATGTTTTGTAAGTTTTCAGGTGCCATGACAACAGCCAGATGAGCTTTTGGAGGTGGTGCCAGACAATGTGAATGGCAGTACGGAGAGGAGAAAGAGACCTCTTTCCGGTCCCAATGGATCTGAGGATCATGGGCTTGTAGCCAAGGAAGTCCTAGAATAATAGGGAACATAGGGGATGAGATGAGGTCGAAGCGTAGAAGTTCCTGATGTCCAGAATCTGTGGTGGTGAGGATAGGGTGTGTCTCCAGTGTGACTGGCCCTGAGTGTGGAAGAGACCCGTCAGCCAAATGAACCAATAGTGGTCTTCCTTTATTAACATATGGGATTTGCCATTCCTTGGCAACGGAGACATCTAAAAAGCAACTGCAAGCCCCAGAGTCAATTACGGCCGGTAATTGAATCCTCTTTTCCGCCAGCTGTAGGGAGACAGAGAGAGTCACATAAGCCTGAGTAAGGTTAGGTTTTTGACAGTTCATAGTGTGCTGAGATGGCAACTTACTGGGCCGGATGGGGCAATTCTGTAGGAAATGACCGGATCCTCCACAGTAGAGACATAGGTTGGATCTGCGTCTACGTTGGCGTTCCTCCTGAGACAGCCGGGGGCGGACTAGACCTAGCTGCATAGGTTCCCCGTCTGATGCCAAGGTGCCGGTAGGCAAGGGAGTGGTTGGGTACATGGAAGGACCTCTTGGGGACCCCCATACTGGCCGAGACCCTTGTAGGCGTTCGGAACGGCGTTCACGCATGCGCCGATCCAGTTTGGTAGTCAACTGGATGAGTTCTTCTAAGGTCGTGGGGGTCTCAACACGAGCTAATTCATCCTTGAGGCTCTCGTTCAGTCCTAGCCGGAACTGGTAGCGGAGGGCTGCCTCATTCCATGTTGTATCGGCCGACCATTTACGGAACTCCGCAGTATAGTCCTCTACAGGTCTTCTCCCCTGGGAGAGGGTATGAAGAGTGGCTTCGGCCGTGGCAGTACGTTGGGGGTCATCATACAGTTGGCCCATAGCTTCAAAAAAAGAATCCACGGTGTTGAGCAAGGGGTTCCTTTGCTCCATGAGGCCGTGAGCCCAGGTCTGGGGTTCTTCTGAAAGTAGAGAAATGATGAATCCCACCTTTACAATTTCAGAGGCGAAAGTCCGGGGTTGTAAGGCGAGATACAAGGAGCAGGCGTTTTTAAATGATCTGAACTTTCTTCGGTCGCCTGAAAAACGCTCAGGGATAGGCACCCTAGGTTCTGGTACAGCCATCATCATGGCAGGTGGATTTTGCATTTGGGGTGCGGAGGCCCCACTGGCTGACCCGGAAGCTGGGTTGGCCGGAGGAGAAGCAGTTGCTAGTTGTTGGAGACGGGTATCAACCTGGGCATAGCCTTCCTGCAATTTCTGCACTGCCTCCATGAGAGATGACACTTGTTGACATAACATCTCCAAAGGAGATCCCGCTCTGTTGGCCTCTGTCATGGCTGGTTCGTACTATCAGGAATCAAGTACTCACCGAGGCCAAGATGCCGAGAGCGGTTGCCCTTGCGACTCAGCGCCCACTGCCCCTGGAGATGATACAGGAGGCAGTTGGCACCAAGAGGCACAAGCCACCTGTTGGTGATGGCTAGGCGTGGGCTCAGGTGCTGTAGACAGGACAGGTGCTGGAAACTGGAATCCTGGCCGAGGCTCAAACACTGGTAAGCAGGCTGGGGGTGAAACACAGAAGATTAGTCAGGCACAAGCTAGGGGGTCAACACGGGTAGACAGTCCAGAGTGAGGTAACCAGGCAGAGAGATAAATCAGGGTCAAAGGCAGGCAGAGGGTCAGGTACTGGCAGCAAGGAGCAGATATCCGAGGGTACAGGCCGAGGGTCAAACACTGGAGACAAGTGGGAAGTCCGGTAGGCAAGCCAAGGGTCAAGGTTTAGAGAGAGGCAGGATGGTCAAGGAGTTCCGGGTCGGCAGCGGGTGATCAATCCAAGAATCAAAACAGCAGGTACAGGAACAAGGAACCAGGAACAAGGACAGCTGAGAGACGAACCAGCATTGTTTTGGTGTGAAGGCCTCTCTTTTATAGGCCAGCTGATTGGTCACATGGGACGCACGCTAGTGCGCATGCGCGCGCGCCGCTCAGTGGAGCCGCGAGCGCGCATGCGCCGCCGCAGCATTACCCCATCTCTTCCTGTGCGCCGGAGCGCCAGCCCTGTGCGCATGCGCCCTACAGCGCGCAGCGGACGAGGTCCCTGATATTTTCCCAACACTCAGGTTGTGGGAAACCCCTCAGTGTCCCCACATACAATGCAGGACCTGTTGCCCACATACAATCTTGGCCCTGTATTGTACTAGATAATATCAGAGGGCTTGCGACCACCAGCATGCTTTAATGAGGAGTCTCCTAAAGCGGCCGCATTGTGAGTGAGGGATTAAGCAAGTCAAAGTCTTTATTACTGGTACCCTAGACATAAACATTTAACCTTTGCATTGCTGGAGACGTCCAACTGCAAAGGAGGATTTTTCTTTTCCCCGGAGTTCAGCTTGGAACTCTGCGAGTTGTGCCCAAAAATAGGCAGGCAGAGGGCTAAGGACTTATAACCAACACTGCTTTTGGTCTCCCAGCAGCTGACCCTTGCCCTGTTCTGCACTGTCTCTCTGGGTGGAGGTGGCCATCTTGGTAGAGGCAGGGTTTTGCTTCCTCATGTCAGAGCCTCCAGAAAGGAGAACAGTGAGCAGACCAATATCGATATGACCAAATCTCCTGTGACCAGCAATCAGTGCCTTGAATCTCACATTCCAGATATAAAGCACCCTCACATACCAGGAAGTGCACTGCTTTTGATTCAGAATTAATGAAAGACAAAAGGTACATTTTTGAGGGTACCGCTTAGGCACAATTTACATTTAAATGTTCTCTGTAACATAGCAGATCTTCACTTTATTAATTCAGGTCCACCTTAAAGCCCAACTCCAGGTATAATAAACTGGCGGATTAACGCAGTTGTCCATTACTTTGTCTCAAAAGCAACCCCTGGCTTTCTTCTTCATCTATCTAATCTGCTTGTTTGCATGTGGCACTTCACTGTACTTCCAGCCTGGAGGTAATTATTGCAGGTCTTATATACCCCATTGCTATAGTTGTGTCTCCACTTCCCTCTCCTCCTGGCCATTACCAAAGCACACAGCCCCAGCCTTCAAATCTGTGAATGGCCAAGAGGAGAAGGGAGGTGGAGATACAACAATATCTCTGGAGGGTTGATTTTGAGGCAAAGGAATGTATGATTGCTTTAATCTAGGTAAGTTTATTGGCTCTGGAGTTGGGTTTTAAAGTGTACTTAAAACTAGTTTTAGAGTGCTAGTTTTAGTGCACAAATGCAATAGAACCCTTCTCAGTTTTTTTATTGCTGTCTGTGTCCCCACTAGGTAGATTCACAATCTCATTTTGTACTGTTGCCCATTTTTCGTGAGACTCATAATCGCGGTTAATCCAACATTTTAAAGTTGTCACCAGAACAGGGGAAGGGGAATAATCATCACTTTGTAATAATTTTCTTTGACTTCTTATTTTGTCTCAGGAAGTGAAGGGAAATCTCCCCAAATGGACACTTCCTGCAAAAAAATAAACACTGCTAACAATAAACTGACAGGGGTCTTAACCACTTGCTTACTGGGAACTTTTACCCCCTTCCTGCCCAACGTGAGGAAAGGAGTGCCGAAAAACTTCAGTTTACATCGTGATCAGCTGTCATTGGACACAGCTGATCACATGGTAAAGGGCCGCTGTGACTTGCCCTTTACCCCGATCTGTGATAGCTGAGTGCGAAGAACTCAGCCATCACAGAGCGCGCTGCCCCTGCGGCGTAGGCAGCGTCATCATGGGAGAACATCATATGAAGGCCTCCAAGCAAATTAAGCCCACGCACAAACTACGATACTTAAAAATATCCATAGGCGATGCTTTACAAATTTCTACAGGTTACCAGTTTAGAGTTACAGAGGAGGTCTTGTACTGGAATTATTGCTCTTTCTCTAACGATCGCGGCGATACTTCACATGTGTGGTATGAACACTGTTTACATTTGCGGGCGTGACTTACGTATGTGTTTGCTTCTGCGCATGAGCACGGAGGCATGGGGCGCTTTAAATATTTATTTATTTCTTATTTATTTCATTTTATTCTGATTACTTTTATTGCTGTCACAAGTAATGTAAACATCCCTTGTGACCGTAATATGCAGTGGCAGGTACTCTTTATAGAGAGATCGGCGGTCTATAAGACCCCAAATCCCTCCTTTGCACTTAAAAGCATTCAAAACGACAAGTTTGGCTGTTTTGAATACTGTATTTTTTAAATTTGGCGCCTTTAAGTCTTCAATAAACCGTAAGTGATGTCATGACATTGCTTCTGGGTTACTAGATTCGAGACCGATTCCGGCTTCGTTTGGGTCTTCGGCCAGCCGTTGGACGTGCCGGCTGGTCGCTCGGGCGAGTTCAGGCTAACTGCAGAAGGTGGCAGAAGGGGGGAACGTCCCCTCCAGTTGCTTGGGATAACAGCTGAGCCACTGCTTACCCGCATTGGTTGTTATCACAACAAAGCCGATCGTCGGCTCTAAAAAACGGTACCGGGGTGATGCCTGCAGCTGCAGGCATCACCCTGGTACAACCTCTTCAAGCTGAAGGCCACATATTTGCGTTACGTTGGCATGAAGGGGTTAAAGTATAACTAAGGACAAAACTTTTTTTTGTGAAGAGGGATTAGAACACTTGCCAGGTTTTATTGCAGTCTGTGCCCATTAGGGAGATTCACCCTCTCTATTTGTCCTGTTAACCATTATCATTATAAGTAAAAGAAAATCCCCAAATTTGGGTTGTCCCCAGAAAAGTAATAGAGGAAATCTTCTAATGGGGACGCTAGTTCTGGTGACCTGGGGGTCCCCAAGGAATTCCTTTAATTTGTAGGGATTTCTTTTCACCCTCTGTTTGACTATGGGACAGGAAGTGAAGAGAAATCTCTGCAGTGGGACACAGGTGGCGAAAAACAAATCTGACAGGGGTGATAAGGGTGACCCTTTAACCCTTCCCAAATCTGTCTGGGCAAAAATAAAATCAAATACAGTAAATTCCTGCAATACATGCACATTTCTCTGTTAGGTCTTTGTACATTGTCAGATGGTTTTTACACAGCTTTGAGCTCTGCTGTTGTCCAACTACCTCCTCCGGCAATCGATCCTCAGCAGTGCTTTTGACTCTGGCATTTTCTGTAGTTTTCCTTGATTAGAAACTAGGAGTATCAAACCCCCTAACCTTGATTATAAATATTCTGCTGGTTCTGTGGGCACATCAACAAAATTCTAAAGAATGATGACCCCCTGATGATGTGCCTACCCTCACCTTGTCAACATACCAAATACAACATCTAGAATGCCAACTTACCATATGGATTAAAATATCAAGTCCTAATAACTCTACTCACCTTTTATTCCCTGAAAAATGTGGCAAAGACATTGTACATTACCTAACGGATGTTGGTGCTGCCCCGACTGACGAAAAGCCAGGCAGAAAGACCAACTTATCCATACGTGGGGGTTTGTAAATGGAAGTATGATGGTGAATGATAGAGTATCTTACTGTGACGAGATGCTGTAGGATAAGTTATATTTGGTGGCACAACCTTATTATGATTTTAAAAAATTGACAGTAGCATCTAAGCTTTTTTTTTACTTCATCCAGAGATCTCCTTTATCATCCTGCCATTAAGGAGGGAATATAACTGCAATGTCTATAAAAATGTATTCAGTCTCTTTTTTTTTTGGATAAGCAACTCAGCATATTTCATTCAGATGGCCCCATGAGCTCAAATCTCTCACTTTTGCTGCTCATTTATGAGTTCTCTGTCATGACAGAAGCACTGCACTAACTGATGGCCCATCTGAAACCTTCTTACCATGGAAAAACCATAACAGTGAACCTCTAATAAACCTGTTCTGTATATGGAACTTAGGATCTATCAAGCCGGGGGGGGGGGGAATCTAGAGCTCCAATAACAGGGAATAAAGAGTTAAAAGTAGAGGGGGGCAGCCTGGTTCCAATTAGGGGGTAGGATTTGATGCTTGGCAGTAGTGATACAGTTTGCCATGGAAGGGTTTGCAGAGGCACCTGAGAAAAATCCTGTTCCAGCCCAACCCAGCCCTTCCCCCGGCATGCGTGATCCAAATTAGGCCCCTTTCACACATGCGGACCGTATGTCTGTTTTTCATCCATCCATTTTTGGATGAAAAACAGACATACATGCATGTCTATGGGATAGCGGGTGTCAGCGGATGAGCATCCGCTGACACCCGCTATTGTCCGCCTCCGCAATTGTCCGATTCTGCAGACGGAGGAAAACCCTATTTTTTCATCCGTCTGCAGAGCGGATCGGATGAACACGGACAGACGGTCCGTGTTCATCTGATCCCCCATAGAGGAGAGCGGAGAACTGACAGGGCGGTCCCTGCACAATGTGCAGGGACCGCCCTGTCATCAGCCGGCTCAGCGGGGAACAGCTGTGCAATCCCAGCTGAGCAGCGGATCTTCACGGGGCGGATCAATACGGATCCGCCCCGTGTGAAAGGGGCCTAAGAGTTCTTGTCAGGTGACTATATCTAATACTTAATAATCAGAGGTCAATCGCAAAAATGCCTCTTATATTAGTGGTCAGTAGGAAGAATCCATCACTTGCAGTGGTGGTCAGAATACCACCCTTACAGACAGGTAAATAGATGATTGAATTGGACCATGCTACTGACCTTGCCAACTGGTATTAGGCCTGCAATTATGCAGACACCACCAAAAAGCAAGTCAATCAGCCAGGGGCAGACTGACCATTCGGCCACTTGGGCATTGCCCGAGGGCTCCGGGCCACTAGGGGGTTGCCAGCCTCAGTAAAACCAGGGACAGTATGTAAAAATCTGGTTTTTTTTTTTACATCTGTCTCTGAAATGTCTCTTACCGACATCCTTTTGGTCTAAAAATCACGAGATTATAGCTGCCCCACCTCTCCAGTACCTTCTCACCCAATAGAAACATGTCTGTGTATACTTTGTGATTGTATAATGTGTGTGTGTGTATACTGTGTGGCCCCATAATCTCTGATTGCCATGGGGCCCCATAATCTCCTATTGCCCGGGGGCCCCATGAGTTGTCAGTCTGCCCCTGCAATCAGCCACACCTCAAGGTACCCCTAGCAACCTCTGGGGGGAACCCTAGAGTTTCATGGAACCCTGGTTGAGAATGTTAAGTGGGCTCAATCAAGAGCCCGCTCCATGGGATTGTGGCCGCCACGTTTATCAATAAAGATGGCCTGTATTAATTAAAAAAAAAAAAAAAAAAAAAGAGCAGGCTTTGCACGTGTTTTCAAGCAGGAAACAAGTTTTTTCAAGCGTTGGGGGGCTATATAAGCCCCCTGTGACACAGGTCCGATCGCAGTTGTCCTGGATCTGCTTGGCTGAGCTTCTGCTATTTACACTTGAGCTATTACACTGAGCTCGCCAAGCCGTGACAGGACATGAAATCCCTTGTGAGGCAGATCCTGGAGAGGGCGGCATCTGAAGGCGGGGACGAATGGCTCCGGCGTTGCCTGTCATTGGCCGAAGAGGAGCCGGCTATAGGTACAGCGCCTGAAGGTCGGAGTACGCCCCCTGGAAGGTCCGGGGCCGAAGAGGGGAATCAACCCGAAGCACCCACCTCACCGCCCCGCAGGATCCAGCGAAGCTTACCGGTGGAGCGTCCAGTGCTTGTAGAGGCAGCGCAGCAGTGGGCCGAGTTCCGCCCACCTTCAGTCACCGAAGACCGTCCCGTCGATGACGCTGCAGATGACGCTCCAGCCTGCGTGTCAAGAGGCGGGTCTTCTCTCTTTCGCCGGCCCGCACCACTGAAAGGAAAAGACGCACTCGGTCTTCTTCGCCAGCGCCTCACACGGCCCCTCCTGCAGCTCCTCCATCTCCGCCCACAGCCCGAAAGTCTCCGCCCACGTCGGCCCCTTCTAGGGTTTCCTCAGCCACAACTTCAGCGCGCCATCCCCGTACGCATCTGGTTGCTACAGCAACAGCTTCACAGGCGCCCAGGCCGTCTAGGCTGGATGCCAGAGGAATGTCAACAAATACTACTCCTTTTCCATCAGCATCTGCTGCTGCTACGTTTCCTTCCCCTTCATTCCAGATCCCTCCCTGCCAGGATAATGGGCCTATTGGGGCTGGTGAGTTTGACACAGCAGGTTTGTTACAAAATGTGATTACCTCCTTGAATAGGTTTAATGCTGTTTTGTCTTCTCAGCCTGTAGCTGTTTTACCTTCTAATGCTCATGTGTGGTCTCCTATTGACTCACAGGAGATTCCTTTACCTGTCTCTGTTCCTCTTAATGTTTCTGCTTCAGTCCCAGAGGTCTGTTTTAAGGAAGTCTTACCATGTGAATTATCCCCATTAGGTTTCCATCTGCCCATGTCTGTTAAAGAAAAAATTTGGAAGGGTGAATTTTTAGATTTATTATCGCTTTTACCTAATGCTAGAGAATTTTCGCATAAAAGCGATGTTAAATCTGGGGATAATGCCGACGATTACAGACGTTGCCCAGTTTCTAGATCATTTTTTAATTGGCTGCAAGCCTTCTGTATTTTTTCTGCAATATTACGTGAGAAATATCCCCAAAAAGCGTGTGGCCTATTTCAACATTTAGAGCATATTCTAGAGGCTTACAAGAGTTTTGGCGGTATGGGTTGGTTTCATTATGACGAATCCTTCCGCCAAAAAATTGCTATTTACCCCACGCTCAAATGGGGTAATAAGGATGTTGGCTTATGGCTCAACCTTATTACCCCTCAGAAAGCTTATTTTTCCAAAATTCAATCACAGCCAATGGCGGCTTCTTCTGCTCCGGCTCCCGTATACAAAAGAGGTACGTGTTTTGCATATAATGAATCACAGTGTAAGTGGTCGGCTTCTTGCCGCTATAGGCATGAATGTTCATTGTGTTTAGGGAATCATCCTGTCATGAAATGTTTTAAAAGGACCACCAATCCTCCCCTCAGGGAGCAGTCCAAAAGTATGCACGCCAGTGAGAGTAGCCGCTGCTTCCGTGGCTGCGTCGTTACCCAGACCAGGAGAAGGCGCAACTTTTAATTGATGGTTTTTCTTTTGGTTTTAGGCTGCCTGTTTTTCAAGGCCCTGGTTGTAGCTTTGTTAACAATTTGAAATCAGTAGTAATGAATACTGATATTGTGGCAGAGAAGTTATTTAAAGAACTAGCTGCTGGCAGGATTGCTGGTCCTTTCATTTCCCCTCCTTTTCAGAATTTTAGAATCTCTCCATTGGGATTAGTTCCGAAAAAGGAACCTCGATCATATCGGCTCATTCATCACCTTTCCTTCCCAGAAGGAAGTTCGCTGAATGATGAAATTGATCCGCTGTCCACTTCAGTTACCTATGCTACGTTTGATGATGCTGTCGGCCTTATCAAACGTTTTGGCACAGGGGCTCTATTAGCCAAAGCAGATATTCAATCAGCTTTTAGACTTTTACCTATATCACCAGATGCATATAACTCTCTTGGTTTTCAGTTTAACGGGTATTTTTTCTATGACAAATGCCTTCCTATGGGCTGTTCTTTATCCTGCTATTATTTTGAAAATTTTGCCTCCTTCTTGCAGTGGGTAATGACTCAAGTATCTGGCCACTCAGGTATATTACATTACTTGGATGATTTTCTTTTTATAGGTCCTCCTGATTCGCCTGTTTGTTCAGTGATTTTGCGTTTATTTTTTCTTCTTTCGGAATTTTTCGGCATCCCACTGGCGGTTGATAAGACTGCTTTTCCATCGCCAGTGATTGAATTTTTGGGTATTAAAATTGATACGATATTGCTGCAATATGAATTACCCCCACTTAAGATTTCTAGGTTGGAATCTGTGATTTCTCTGTTTTTGCGTCGTAAGAAGATCTTGTTAAAAGAAATGCAGTCTTTTCTAGGTCTTCTTGCCTTTGCGACTCGAGTGATGCCCATGGGCAGAATTTTTTCTAGACGTTTGTCTTTGGCTACGTCCGGTTTTAAATCTCCTTTTTCGCATATTCGTCTTTCTTCTGCCATGAAGGATGATCTACTGGTATGGTCTAATTTTTTGTTGAATTATAACGGGAGATAATTTTTTCAGGATGATTTTGTTTTTGCGGCAGATATTGATTTATTCACGGATGCGGCTGGGTCCTGTGGTTTTGCAGCCATATTTCACACACATTGGTGTGCGGATAAATGGCCCTCCTTTTGGATTTCCAACAAACTCACTAGGAATATAGTTTTATTGGAACTGTTTCCGGTTGTGGTTGCATTGGAAATCTGGGGAGATCTGTTTTCCAATAGACGCATTATTATCCATTCGGATAATAAAGGCGTAATCTTTGCTTTGAATTGTCTTTCTTCAAAATCCATTTCTGTTATAAAACTGCTACGTTATTTGGTACTTTTATGTCTTAAGAAAAATATCTGGCTTAAAGCCAAATTTGTGCCAGGGAATCAGAATATTATGGCAGATGCCTTATCTCGCTTCCAGATGGCTCGTTTCAAACAGCTCTTACCAGAAGCAGATACGGTTGGATACCCCTGTCCAGTTCATCTCTGGAGCCTGGTTTAGCTCCAGTTTTCGCCGCTATCCAACGTTCAATCGCTCCGAAAACATGGACTGAATATTCAGTCGCATGGGATAGATGGATGATTTTCAATGCAGAAGTGGGTTTGTCTGGGTTTTCTCCTACGGAACATTCTATTTTAGCTTTCTTGTGTTCCCTAATGCAATTACAGTTTTCTTTTAACCATATTCATAAGTTATTAGCTGGAGTTTCATTTTTTCTTAAATTATACAACCTGCCAGCATGTAATAGTTTTTTTCTCTGTCAAGCAGGCTCTCAAAGGTTTACGGAAGGTTAGATGTACTCCCGATGCACGTAGGCCTGTTACCCTGCATATCCTATCAAAACTTTGCTTAGTCACTTCATCTGTGTGCATTTCCGAATATGAAGCACTGCTATTTCATACTGCTTTTGTGTTAATGTTCTTTGCAGCTCTTCGCATTTGTGAAATGTTACCCAGCAATAAATATAGTCATTCGGGTTTACAGTGGTCTGATGTTTCAGTTCTCCATGATACAGTTCAGGTTTATATTAGGCGTTCTAAAACAGATCAAGCTGCTAGGGGTCATTGGCTCAATCTATATGCTTGTGGCGACCCTGTTTTTTGCCCTATTCTAGTTTTGCGGAAATACCTTTCTGTTCGTCCAACTTGCAATGGTCAATTTTTCATTCACCATGACACGTCTCCTGTAACTAAATTTCAATTTGCTGCGGTTTTTAAGCGCTGCCTGGTTCAGCTCGGATTATCGCACCTAAAATTTTCCTCTCATTCTTTTCGTATTGGAGCCGCCACTGAAGCAGCTAGATTGGGTTTGAGTGATACTATCATTAAACAATTGGGAAGATGGGATTCACATAGGTTTAATCTGTATGTTCGTCCTAATCTATCTCTTTAATTTTTAGGTTCCAAGTCTTATATTTGGATAATTGGGCATTCCTACATTTATTGGGCCCACAAACGGGCTTCATTACGCTGCTATGGTTCAAATTTATCTTTACCTTCTGATCGTTTTCATATCTATTGGAAAGGTGTTCGTGGTCTCATTTGGACTGATCTTTTATCTCACCTATTTCCTTTATTCCATTCTTGGCCTCATCCTTCTATTTTAATATTTCATCTGGGTGGTAATGACATTGGTAAGAGAAAGACTCTGGATTTATTGTTTTCCATTAGGCGGGATTTATGCCTTCTACAGTTCTATTTTCCAAATACATGTATTGTTTTTTCCGAAATGGTTTCTCGCCTACATTGGTTGTGCTCGCCTGAAGGTAAATCACTTGAAAAAATTAGACGGAGATTAAATCATTCTATTGCAAAGTTCATGCCATCGATCGGGGGTTCTCTTTTCGTCATGTTGACTTGGAAGGAGGTTTCCCTGGTCTTTATCGGTCAGATGGGATTCATTTATCTGATATCGGTCTGGACATTTTTAATCTAAGCCTTCAGACCATGATTGAACGGGCCGCGGTGCTGGGGTAGCCTCACTTATTTGCAATAAGTACGGCTTGTGGGGACTTGGTTGTTTGAAATTTATTAATTTAAAGCTCGAGTTCTATGACTGAGCTAATGTTAGAGTTTGATTTTAAATAAATTCTTATTATTCATTCATTACTTATTGTCAATAAAGTTAATTAATTTAATACCAATAAAGGTGCCGCGGCCATTTAAATACCAATTTCAGTGTGGTGTATTATTATTCAAATTTAAGTGTGCGACCTACAATCCCATGTTAAGTGGGCTCAATCAAGAGCCCGCTCCATGGGATTGTGGCCGCCACGTTTATCAATAAAGATGGCCTGTATTAATTAAAAAAAAAAAAAAAAAAAAGAGCGGGCTTTGCACGTGTTTTCAAGCGGGAAACACGTTTTTTCAAGCGTTGGGGGGCTATATAAGCCCCCTGTGACACAGGTCCGATTGCAGTTGTCCTGGATCGGCTTGGCTGAGCTTCCCCTCCCTCCCACCCCTTATGTCGCAGGCATCATTATGTGGTTTGTCACCCTTGAATCAAGGGGGGACTTGGTTGTTTGAAATTTATTAATTTAAAGCTCGAGTTCTATGACTGAGCTAATGTTAGAGTTTGATTTTAAATAAATTCTTATTATTCATTCATTACTTATTGTCAATAAAGTTAATTAATTTAATACCAATAAAGGTGCCGCGGCCATTTAAATACGAATTTCAGTGTGGTGTATTATTATTCAAATTTAAGTGTGCGACCTACAATCCCATGGCTGATCTAGGCCTTTCCAACCCAGCCGAACTGTCCCTGGCTTACCCCTTCCATGATCTGCCTGCATTAAATGAAGCACAGAGACCCAGTGATGACATCGCTGAGCCTGAAATAAAAGGATGTATAGAAAACAGAATTTTAAATGTCATTGCCATGTTAATAAAGGGGAGAGAGATGTTGTCTTGCAATATAGTTTTACACTTCCACCAGCTGGAAATGCCCCTTTATTCATTAGAGAACCCTACTAGACCCAATTCTCACCCAGTTATCATGTTCATTTTTTTCTATGCATGTAAAGTCTTTGCATTTTCTCTGTTGTATATAATTACCATCTTTTTCCCCTTTTCATGATTCTTTACATTGCCGGGTCTTTCTGGGCCGCCCACTTTTAATATAACTGTGAAACGGTTGCTATTATTGTACACATAGAAATCCTGTTATGTATAATTGTGTATGATTATTGCTATTATAGATTGCATTATTATTATTTATAATATATGTGTTAACGTTCCTGCTCAGCGAGTAGATGCATTTAGTTTATATTTGGATCTGAAATCACGCATATCAATATTCTCTCTGCAGAGATTTCATCTTAGTAGAAAAGCCAGAGGGTTTAGTAAGCTGTATATCGAGCAGCCGCACAGTATGCATCTTTTATAAGTGCTCTGTTCCAGGTAGATGCATGTTGGTTTTAAATGAGGAACAATCCCCAAATGTCTTATACTGTTCAGGGTTTATCTACACTTTAAAGTTGACTTTCCATGTGACTTCGAAAACTTGATAATTAATCTAAAACCAAAAACTTTTTCCTGTTATGCTTGGAGTAGGGAAGGTTAGAACCCCTGTACCTCACACATATTAGCAGTCTCTATTTGTCAACATGATAGAAATTGATTAAAAAAAACATTTTAAAGCAGAACTAAACTCTCAGGCCGTGTTCACACTGGTACAACAAACGCTCCGACATTGGGAGCTCATGTCACATTTCGTGTGAAAATCAATGTTTCCCTATGGGAGCCATCTTAACTGGTCCGACTTTGAAAATGCTCCCTGTACTACTTTGGTCCGACTTTGATCCTACTTCAGCCCATTGAATATCACTGAAGTCGGATCAAAGTCGGATCGCCTTCTTAACTGACCTAACTTTGGCATGCAACTTGTGCTCTAAAGGATCTTAACGGGGAACTCCATGGCAAATAAAAAAAAAAAATGGCATGAGTTCCACTCCAAGAGCATACCAGGCCCTTCGATCTGGTATGGATTTTCAGGGGAACCCCCACCCGAAAAAATGGTGCTGAGGTCCCCCCAAAATCCATACCAGACCCTTATCCGAGCACACAGCCCAGCCTCCTGAAATGTACCAGGCCGCATGCCCTCAACATGTGGGGGTGGGTGCTTTGGGGCAGGGGGGGCCCTATGCCCCCACCCCAAAGCACCTTGTCCCCATGTTGATGAGGACAAGGGCCTCTTCCCGACAACCCTGGCTGTTGGTTGTTGGGGTTTGCGGGTGGGGGTTTGTTGGAACAACATTGTCCCTTATTTGTTTGGAGAGTTCCTTGGTCTTCATGGCAGTGTTTGGTTAGTGGTGCCTTTTGCTTAGGTATTGCAGCCTCTGGGGTTTTTCAAAAAGGTGTGTATATGTAATGACAGATCATGTGACACTAATGCCATGTACATACAGTCGGAATTTCCGATGGAAACAGTCCGATGGGAGCTTTCTATCGGATTTTCCGATCGTGTGTATGCAATTCCGACACGCAAAATTCTGACGCATGCTCGGAAACAATTCGAAGCATGCTCTGAAGCATTAAACTTCCCTTTTATAGTGCTGTCGAACGTGTTTTATGCCGCTGCGTTACAGACCGCCGGAATTTGGTGTGACCGTGTGTAGGCAAGGCAGTTTGAGTGAAATTCCGTCGGATTTCCGACGGGAAAACCATCAGAGCTTTTTCTGACGAGAATTCCAACCGTGTGTATGCGGCATTAGATTGCACACAGGTGGACATCATTTCACTAATTATGTGACTTCTGAAGGTAATTGGTTGCACCAGAGCTTTTTATGAGCTTCATAACAAAGGGGGTGAATACATACGCACATGCCAATTATCATTTTTTTATTTCTGAAAAATAGTTTTATGTATATATTTTTCTAATTTTACTTCACCAATTTAGAAAATTGTGTTCTGATCCATCACATATAATTCAGATAAAAAAACATTGAACTAAAGGCTGTAATGTAACAAAATAGGTAAAAAGCCAAGGGGGGTAAATGCTTTTGCAAGGCACTGTATATTATATTTACCGGTATTTGTTTTCATTTTTATTTATTTGTTGTACATTCTTCAGTTGTTTCCTGGTTTCTGGCTTAGGCCAAAATAATGTCATGCATCCCAGGAGTCCTCCTGATGAGGGGAGGAGAGGCTTTCTCAGCTAACCACCCTCAGCAGGTACATGTCTGAGATAGGGGCAGATGGATTCCAGGAAGTAAATGCTACATGAATCATCTGCCCTTACTGGAGATGGTTGCAGCTAGAAATGCTAGGGGGGTAGGGCTCAAAGTGATTTCTCAACAAAATAAAGCATGGAGGTGAATAGATTGGTGTGTTTGCTTTGAATATTAAAATTAAATAGCATTTTCAGTTTGTGGTGCTCAGATACAGTTAAAGTGGTTGTAAAGGCAAAAGGTTTTTTACCTTACTGCATTCTATGCAATAAGGTAAAAAACTTTCTGCATGCAATTCCTCCAGCAGTTCCCCCTAAATACTTACCTGAGCCTGGTCTCAATCCAGCGACGTGCACGAGAGTCGAGGCTCGCTCTGCTCTCTCCCTCTTCATTGGCTCAGAGACAGCAGCGGTGGCCATTGGCTTTCACTGCTGTCAATCACACTCTGTGTGTCTTATGGACACGCAGGGCTCTGGAGGGAGCACACACTAGTGCTTCCATAAAAAGCAGGGGACACTCTTGGCTGAGGCCATGGGGCATAGGGCCTGTGGTGCCTATGGGGGCACTTGATGGGGGAGAAGTGAGCCAGCAGTGCTGGTTGGGGACCCCAGAAGAGGAGGATCAGGGCTGCTTTGTGCAAACCTATTGCAGAGTAGTTTTTAAAAAAATAAATAATAAATGAGCCTTTACAATCACTTTAAGTTCCGCTTTCAGTTTGTCACTACAGCAAGAGTAGTGGGATATTTTATAAAGGGGACATCTATTATGGTGACAATGTCTGAGAGTGGATTTTGCCTCACTTTGGAGAGACTTCCCCTCACTTCTATTGTGTCTCCGAGACAGGAAGTGAAGGGAAATATCTCCCATGAGATACAGGCAGAAGAAAAAAAGGTGACAGAGGTTTGAACCATTGCCCATTCCACCCAAAACTAAAAAAAAGATTGATGCGGTTGTTATCACAGTACCATTATTTGTTAAAGCAGAAGTAAACTCATCCATTAAACCGTTTTAAATAAGTTACTTTTCCGGGACATGAGTTCAAGTGACGGGTAGTGTTAATGCTAAAGTGCACAAAGACATTTTATACAGTGGTTTACTTCCAACCCAATGACAGCAGTTGGAGAAGGCTCTTCCGCTATGACCATGCCACTGTCCTGTGCCAAGTCCAAAAAGTCATAATTTGACAAGCTTGGTGTGGAAGAATGTGAGTGGCCTTCATTGGGCCCTGATGTTAACCCTTATGCCCCGTACACATGGTCGGAAAATCCGACCACAAAATCCATCGGATTTTTCCCGACGGATTTTGTCCGACACTGGTGTTGCATACACACGGTCGGACAAAGTTGTCGGAAAATCCGATCATTCTGAACGTGGTGACGTTTGTTGCCTACGACGGGACTACGTAGAGGCTAGTAGCCAATAGCTTTGGTCTTGTAATGTGATCTGAGCATGCGTGGCACTTTGTCCGTCGGAATTCGCTACACATGATCGGAAAAAGTCCGATGGGACTTTGTTGTCGGAAAATTTGAGAGCAGGAGATAAAACTTTGTCCGTTGGAAAATCCGACGGAAAAAGTCCAATGGAGCCCACACACGGTCGGAATTTCCGACAACATTGTCCGATAGGACATTTTCCATCGGAAAATCCGACCGTGTGTACGGGGCATTTGACCTCTTTTGGGATTAATCAGAACAGTGTGTGATATCTTTATGTAGGCAGGACAGGGGAGACCCAGCTCTTCTCTAAAAACATAAGTACTTGACCTCACAAATGATCTTTTGGCTGAATGGGCACAAATTTCCACAGACACACTCCAAAATCTTGTGGAAACTCTTCCCAGAAGAGTGGAGGCTGCAATAGCTGGGTTGGGGGAAACTAGGTAATAATGCCCATGGTTTTGGAATGGGATGTCCAACAAGTTCATATATGCGTGATCGGCAGGTGTCCACAAATAGTTTGCACAGCTTTCTTCAAGAAAGTAAATTTCCAACTTGTAGGTGCAGTAGTTGGTGTTTCTGGGCATCATTATGTTCTGATGTGAACACCTACAAGACTAGATTATTTAAAGAGATACCGTATATATCGGCATATAACACGCACCCCAAGTTTAGGAGGAAATTTTAAGGAAAAAAGCTTTTTAAAGGAAAAAAACTTACATTTAAGTGCCCATCAATGCAGCCTTGCACAGCGTCCATCTGCATGCGTGTCAGTGTCATTTGCAGCCTTGCATCCTTGTAAGTGTCATTTCCAGCCTTCTTAGTGTCATCTGCAGCGTCCATCTGCATGCTTCTCAGTGTCATTTGCAGCCTTGCATCCTTGTCAGTGTCATTTGCAGCCTTCTTAGTGTCATTTGCAGCGTCCATCTGCAGCCTCCTCAGTGTCATTTGCAGCCTTGCCCAGGCTGCAGTTAAACTGCAGTGACATATCAGTGTCACTGCAGTTTGAAAATTGGCACCATTGGCCATTCTCGCAGCTTTCGGCTGTTCTCGGCCGCCTTCAGCCTTTCTCGGCAGCTTTCGGCCGCCGAGAACGGCCGAAAGAGGCCAAAAGCTGCAGAGAAAGGACGAAGGTGTCCGAGAAGGGCCGAAATTTGCCGCGAAGGGCCGAAGGCGGCCGTAAGCTGCCGAGAAAGGCCGAAGGCGGCTATCGAAAGCCGATGAGAAGGGCCGAATGCAGCTGAAAGCTGCCCAGAGCCTCACAACGGTGGGGGATCAGCGTATAGCATGCACCCCTGATTTTCCCCTGATTTTAAGGGGAAAACAGTGCGTGTTATACGCCGATAAATATGGTACTTAGAGCATCTGGCAAATGTTGGCCTTAAAAATGGCCAATTTTGCAGTGCCGTATTTTAAGATGTGTCCTAGTGGATGAAGTTGTGAATAGTATTAATGGCAATATTCGTGGGGCAGGTTTACAAAATGAAATAAAGCCAAGTGTCTGTTGGGTTTACCTGCAGGTGAGATAAAGATGTTAAATAAAGCTATGGTGTTCTTGTTTCAGGTGCGCTCCCTCCTTACTACGGTCTATGTGTGCAGTTTGAGGAAAGTGGCTACCTGTATCAGGACTGTCCAGTGTACATTGACAACAATGACCAGCCCACTGTGGTAACCGAAGCTGGGAACTCCACAAGAGAACAAACTGGTATGGGGTTATTTAATAATAAAGAGCTGTATTGTCTGGTTGTCTTGATGCAAAGAAATCCATACGTTATATGAGGGAGGTCCAAAAGTTCAGTACATTTTTTGCCACCATATTCTGATGTCTTTATTCAAAATCGAATTTCATTGAAGACATCTCAGCATAATCTGCATCTGGAAAGGTGCGTTTTTCAAAGTTCTCCCAAATATTTTTGACACTGTCCTTTAACTTTTGCCAGATTGCATTCTGGCAAATGCAATCTGGGAAAAGGGCTGGCAGCAGTGTTAATTTCGTCGACAAAAATAACACTATTTTAGTCAACTAAAATACGACTAAATCTAAAATGGAATTTTAGTCAAAAGACTATGGCTAATGCCGCGTACACATGATCGGAATTCTCTTCGGAAAAAAGCTATGATGGTTTTTCCGACGGAATTCCGCTCAAACTTGGCTTGCATACACGCGGTCACACAAGTTTGCTGAACTTTCCACTGTCAAGAACGCGGTGACGTACAACACTACGACGAGCCGAGAAAAGGAAGTTCAATGCTTCCGAGCATGCGTCAAATTGTTTCCGAGCATGCGTAGGAATTTTGCGTGTCGGAATTGCTACAGACGATCGGGATTTCCAATCGAAACTTTTTCTGTCGGAAAAATTGAGAACATGCTCTCAATCTTTTGCTGGCGGAAATTCGGCCAGCAAAATTCCGATGGAGCTTACACGCGGTCGCATTTTCCGATGAAAAGCTTTCATCTGTCTTTTGCTGGCCGAATTTCCGATCGTGTGTACGTGGCATAAAACTGATTTGAAATTTGACATCAGAAACACTGGTTATATATTACAATGGCTAACTGTGTCTGTAGTGCATGTTTAAACCTTAATACCATAAATAATAAAATGTTATTAGATTTTTACTCCAAGAGTATGTAATGAGTTTGGACATTCTAAAGAAATGCCTAAACAATGCATTACAATTTAACTAAACCCGTTAGATTTTTTAACAAGAAAAAAACCTGTTAGATTTTAGTCGACTAAAATGTCTAATGCCCCATACACACGGTCGGATTTTCCGACGGAAAATGTCCTATCGGACAATGTTGTCTGAAATTCCGACCGTGTGTAGGCTCCATCGGACTTTTTCCGTCGGATTTTCCGACGGACAAAGTTTTATCTCCTGCTCTCAAATTTTCCGACAACAAAGTCCTATCGGACTTTTTCCGATCGTGTGTAGCGAATTCTGACGGACAAGGTGCCACGCATGCTCAGATCACATTACAAGACCAAAGCTATTGGCTACTAGCCTCTACGTAGTCCCGTCGTAGGCAACAAACGTCACCACGTTCAGAATGATCGGATTTTCCGACAACTTTGTCCGACCGTGTGTATGCAACACCAGTGCCGGACAAAATCCGTCGGAAAAAATCAGATGGATTTTGTGATCGGATTTTCCGACCGTGTGTACGGGGCATTAGAGGTTTTAGTCAACTAAATATGACTAAAACTAAAACAATTCAGACGACTAAAGCTAAAATAGCATTTTAGTCAAAAGACTATGACTAAAATGTAATTTAAATTTGACAACAAAATTAACACTGGTTGGCAGGATGTCAAGGTTCCCCTGCTCTAGAAAGTAATAGGAAAATATTTAAAGCTGAACCCCAGGGAAAATAAAACAGTTTTGGATAATTTGCTGTGTAAAAAATAAATTCTGTCTATTGATGCCTGTCCCACATTTGGCTGCTACTCGGTTCTGTCAAACTTATATTTACCAGTACTGCAAGCGCTGAATGCCTGGCACTAAGACTTGTATGGTACTACACAGATCGTAGCAGGTTGCTCGTTGTTGTACACTTTTGGAATTGTTTTGTGTGATTGGAGGAGGGGGTGTCACAATCTCCCTTTCTTCAATCACAGAAAGCCTTGTATTCAATAAAAAGAATACAAGGTCTTTCTGAATGGAGGAGGTTTACAGAGAGCAACCTGCTATGATCAGTGTACTACTGCCGGGAACTACTACTTAAAGTGGTTGTAAACCCAATGAGAAAAAAAAAAAACCTTACACCTGCAAGACAAAGGTATAATGAGCTAGTATGTATAGCATACTAGCTCATTATGTAATATTCACCTTAGATCGAAGCCCTCGCTGCGGTGCCGTACACAGCACCGGCCGGCGACATCACTCCCGGAGGTTACTTCCGGGTATCGCGGATCCGACGCTGTGATTGGCCGGAGCCGCGATGACGTCACTGCCGCACATTCGCATGGGAGCCGCTGGTAACGTCACAGTCTAATGTGCCGTTGCTTCAGTTTGCTTCAGTGCGCATGTGCCGATGACATCGGCACATGCAAATACAGGGGATATCTCCTAAACCGTGCAGGTTTAGGAGATATCCTGGGTAGATGCAGGTAAGACTTATTATTGGCTTACCTGTAGCAAAAAGTGGCCTGTAAGGGTTTACAACCACTTTAAGCCTCGTACACACTATAAGAAAATTGATCGAACATTTCCGTCTGAGGAACTTTCATACAATTTTCGTATAGTGTGCACACAACTTTCGACAGCCGATTCCGACTTTTTATACGAAAATTCCTGAAGGGACAAACTCCAACATTTTTCCTTGTACGGGAACAGAATGAACAATTTTCATTTTTGTGTACCGTTTTCATACAATTTTCATACAAGAAAAATCAGAAAACAAAAACTGCGCATGATCAGTAACAATAAACAACAAAAAAAGCCTTCGTCATAGGAGAATTTTCATACAAATTTTCCTCCATCAGTTCCAATTTGCTGTGAAACAACAAGGAAAATTGAACGAATATTCGTCCGATTTTCTTATAGTGTGTACCCCACTTAAAGTGGAGTTCCGCCAAATTTAAATTTTTTTTAAAAAGTCAGCAGCTACAAATACTGCAGCTGCTGACTTTTAAAATATGGACACTTACCTGTCCAGGGCGCCCGCAATGTCCTCACCCGAAGCCGATCTGTCCCTCGGGTGGAGGCGCCGCCATCTTCGGTAAGGGAATCAGGAAGTGAAGCCTTGCGGCTTCACAGCCTGGTTCCCTACTGCGCATGCGCGAGTCGGACTGCGCGTCCTCACTGGTCCCTGCTGTCTTCTGGGATCTGTGTGTCTCCCAGAAGACAGTGGGGGGGGGGGGGGGCGGAGGAGAGGCCGGACATGGCATTGATTGCCGCGGAGCCTGCGGTGATCTATGCCCGGAAGTGGGAGCAAATACCTGGATTATACAGGTATCTGCCCCCCCCCCCCCCTGAAAGGTGCCAAATTTGACACCGGGGGGGGGGGGGGGCATCCGAAAAGCGGAAGTTCCATTTTTGGATGGAACTCCGCTTTAAGTCTCAGTGCTGGATGTTTGGCACTTACAGTACTGTGGGAGCTGATTAAAAGTAACAGATTTTCTGAATGGAACAGTAGCTCCATTCTGTAAAGCTGTTAGATACTACAGCAGCCATGTATTCTAGGCCAGGTAGTTAGAAGAATGATAACTGCTAGTAAAAAGTACAGGTTTCTTTTTGCTGTTTACTGACTATGGGGAACCCCTTTTAGTTTAGTTTTGCTATAAGTACATGTGCTCTTGCCATTCAGTGCTCAAATTAGTATAGAAAATACACTTGTATTGCACGTGTTTTTTACTTACTTTTTACTTTTCTTGGTTGTCATATCTTCAAGAAGAACAAAGGTCCAACTTCCTACCTCAAAATTTTCTCAGGATATCAGAGGTGGAAATGCGAGGTTCTGAAGATGTGACTTCAGGAACTGTACTTCATAGACTGATCCAAGAACAGCTAAGATATGGAAACCCCAATGAGAATATGAACCTCCTCGCTATTCAGCACCAGGCAACAGGCACTACAGGACCAACCAACGTGACCACCAGCTCTGTTTCCTCTACAGAGAACCTCACTCAAGAAGACCCACAAATGGTCAGCCAGTCAGCCCGGCAAGAACCACAGGGGCAAGAACATCAGGTGGACAACACCGTGATGGAAAAAACCCTGAGGAACTCTCAGTCCCAGCAAAACAACGAGGAGCTACCTACCTACGAGGAAGCCAAGGCTCAATCGCAGTTCTTTAGAGGCCAACCAGGACCTATGGGACCCGGATTTTATGTCGCTGGTGTGGTGGCTAACCACAAATCTAAAACGGAGGGCCGGGCAACTGTAAGCCGGGCCAACAGTGGACAGGCTCATCAAGATGAAGCACTTAAAGAACTCAAACAAGGTCATGTGCGCTCGCTAAGTGAGCGAATAATGTTGTCACTTGAAAGGAACGGAGTTAAACAGCACTCCTCTACTTCTGGTAGTATTAAAGTTTTAAAAAATGGTGTCCCATCTCCAGTCCCAACCTTAGGAAAGGAAATGGAGCAGAGGGGGCCCCCACCAGACTATCCTCACAAAATCAAACAGGCTCCAACTCCTGTGAATAAAATGCAGGAGCAGGGACACTTTTATAATGAACACCAACACCCAATGGGGCATGAAATGGTGAAGACCTATCCAAGCTCCCAACCACCTAGGACTGAAGTTCCTATTCTACGTTACCAGCCTCCCCCAGAATACAACATCACCAGGTAATGAGAATTTTTGTTAATAAATGGAACGTGAAGTGTATTTTCAAACACCTCATATTATGAACTATAATGCTTGTAGTAATATCTTAATGTAATTTCTGATATGACATTTTTACATATTCCATGTGATGCGATATCTCTTTAATGGGGACAAAGACAGAAACAACATTTCATTTATTTTGTAGAGTTGAGGGGTTAGCACATCTGTCCGATTTTTTTTTTTTTAAGACTTCATGCACACATGTTTTTGACACTACTGTAATGCCCCGTACACACGCTCGGACTTTCCCGTGGGAAAGTCCGCTCGTGTGTACGAGGCATTAGGGGCATCAAATGATTTTTTACTGCCTCTAAACTCCCCTGCATGTTATCCTATGTATTCATGCACACATAGGCTTTTAGCAGCATTTTGTGGCAGAAAACAATCTGGAGAAGTAGCGTTTTGGCAGAAAAAACACAAACGGCTCTTAAACTCTGCTAAACGCTGGTTCCCTTGCAGGTTTTTGTTTAAAGTGGATCCGCCGGCGTTCTTAACCACTTCAATACCAGGCACCTTCGCCCCTTCCTGCCCAGGACAATTTTGAGCTTTCAGCGCTGTCGCACTTTGAATGACAATTGCGCGGTCATACAACACTGTACCCAAACATACAGTGTATACAGTCTTCCCACAAGTAGAGCTTTCTTTTGGTGGTATTTGATCACCTCTGCAGTTTTAATTTTTTGCTAAACAAACTAAAAAAGACTGACATTTTTGAAAAAAAAAAGTTTTTCTTAATTTCTGTTATAAAAAAAAATTTTGTTTTCTCCTTCACTGACGGGCACTGATGAGTCGGCACTGACAGGCACTGACGGGCACTGATGAGGCGGCACTGATGGGTACTGATGAGTTGGCACTGATAAAGTGGCACTGATGGGCACTGATGAGGAGGCACTGATATGTAGAATTGATGGGCACTGATAGGTGGCACTGATGGGCACTGACAGGCGGCACTGATGGGCACTGACAGGCGGCATTGATGGGCACTGACAGGCGGCACTGATGGGCACTGACAGGTGGCACTGATGGGCACTGACAGGTGGCATTGATGGACACTAATAGATGGCACTGATGGGCAGCACTGATTGGGCAGGTACTGACAGGTATTAATGCTGGGCACTGATTGGTACTGTGATGGACACTGATTGTGTCTGTGATGGGCACCGATTGGCACTGTGATGGGCTCTGATTGGCACTGTGATGGGCACTGATTGGCACTGTGGTGGGCACTGGCAGACTTTATTATTGTCGGTCAGAGGCTTCTTATCACTATCAGAGATGCGGTGTGTCAGACTGACTCGCCGCACTCGCGATCGCCACGCTGCACACCCCACGGGCGCGCGCCATCATGTTATCCCGCTGGATGTCATATGACGCCCAGTCAGGATAACAGAACCACTTCCCGGCCATCATTCTGTTACAGGCCGGGCGGGAAGTGGTTAACATCCAGTGAATAGCTGGTTGTTAAGGAGGGGGCCAGAAAGCTGACCTACGCATCCTTAACAATGGATGAGTCATCAGCTGACAGCAAAATTCCCCGCTGACAGCTGAATGTAAACAATTGACTGGCCACAATAAAAGATTGGAAAAAGATCAGCGTGATGAGATGTGAGTAAGCTATTGGGGGTTGGGCTGAAGAGATGAGGGCTGTGAAGGGAGATGTGTGCAGGGGTGAGGGATAGGGGAGAGTGGTGCAGGGGTCAGAGCTGAACAGGAGGGGTGGAAGTGAGATGTGGACAGCCTGTGAAAGAGAGTTGAACCCTGAACTCTGTGCATAGCACACCCCTAAACCCTGTATGTAGCACACTACTCAACCTTGCACTCTGTAAACAGTGCATCCCTGAACTCGGCACTCTATATGTAGCGCACTCCTGAACTCTGCACTCTGTACGTCGCGTAGTCATGAATCCTGCACTCTCTATGCCTTGTACTTCTGAAGTCTGCACTCTGTACATAGCGCACTCCTGAGTTCTGCACTCAGTATGTATCGCACTCCTGAACTCTGCACTCTGTAACTCTGCACTCTGTATGTTGCGTATTCCTGAACCCTGTACTCTCTATGCCTTGCACTCCTAAACTCTGCACTCTCTATGCCTTGTACTCTTGATCTCTGCACTCAGTACGCAGCCCACTCCTAAACTCTGCACTCTGTACATTGTGTACTCCTGAACCCTGCACTCTTCACGCCTTGTACTCTTGATCTCTGCCCTCTGTAGGTAGCGCACTCCTGAACCCTGCACTCTCTACGCCTTGTACTCTTGAACTCTGCACTCTGTACATTGCATACTCCTGAACCCTCCACTCTCTCTACGCCTTGCACTCCTGAACCCTCCACTCTCTACGCCTTGCACTCCTGAACCCTGCACTCTCTATGCCTTGTACTCTTGATCTCTGCACTCAGTACGCAGCCCACTCCTAAACTCTGCACTCTGTACATTGTGTACTCCTGAACCCTGCACTCTTTACGCCTTGTACTCTTGATCTCTGCACTCTGTAGGTAGTGCACTCCTGAACCCTGCACTCTCTCTACGCCTTGCACTCCTGAACCCTGCACTCTCTAGGCCTTGTACTCTTGATCTCTGCACTCTGTAGGTAGCGCACTCCTGAACTCTGCACTCTCTATGCCTTGTACTCCTGAACCCTGCACTCTCTATGCCTTGTACTGCTGAACTCGGCACTCTGTACATTGCGTACTCCTGAACCCTGCACTCTCCATACCTTGTACTCCTGAACTCTGCACTCTGTACATTACGTACTCCTAAACTCTGCACTCTGCACATTGCGTACTCCTGAACCCTGCACTCTCTATCCCTTGTACTCCTGAACTCTGCACTCTGTACATTACGTACTCCTGAACCCTGCACTCTCTAACCTTTGTACTCCTGAACTCTGCACTCTGTACATTACGTACTCCTGAACCCTGCACTCTCTATCCCTTGTACTCCTGAACTCTGCACTCTGTACATTGCGTACTCCTGAACCCTGCATACAACTGGCCCTTTGAGGGCAACAATAATGCTGATGCGGGCCGCAATGAAATTGAGTTTGACACGACTGCTTTAGGCAATCAACAAAGCAAAGCAACCATAGCCATTCCTGGATAGGTGTTTGAACTGTGTAATTAGTTGTTTAGCCGGAGTATCACTTTTTATTCAGGATCCCAGTCTGATGGCTGAGTGAAATGCCAACCCTAAACGTTTTTCCCATATAAATGAATAATGATTCTTCCTCTTTCTCATGCTCTGTTCCCCATCACATAACTCTTCTAGAAAAAATGACATGAGGGACGTTGAAGAAAACTCTCATGTTAGTCGAGCTGAGATGCTGCTGAAGCGTGGGAGATCCAGCCTTGGGATTAATTCATTGTCGTTGTCCTGAGAATGAAAAGATGTTAGATTCCAGATATGATTCAAGCTGGAACAGGATTATATTTAGCACTAACTGATCTATATTTACACAGGGCTAAACAAAGCCCAGGAGTCAGTTCTGGAGATTAGAAACAATTTTTTTTTTATAATTTTTATAAACACTTCGAAGGGGCTTTCCGCATCCTTAGAGAAATAGGAAACCCCTTTGTTGAAGGGCTTTAAGGAAATAGCCACCTTTTAATGCCATAAAATACAAAACTTCTCATGCATTCATTTATTTTACTTAGCTGTAGAACTTATTTTTAAAAATCACTCACGCATTTACCATTGTAATTTGGTTTATAATTCTACAGTGTATGTAAACCCTAGAAATTAACTTTGCTTTTTTGGTCTGTTAGATATATCATTAGGGCTCCATTCACACTAGTGCGATTTCAGATGCGACTTGCACAGAATCGCATTACATTGGAAATCACTTTATGCTAGTGCAGAGGATTATTTTGGTAATCTGCATTTTAAATGGAAATCACATTCTTTTTAATGGTGGCCGTTCACATCTATACAAATCAGCACGGCACAATTTTGGAAAGGTTCCTGTACTACTTTGGTGCGATTCCAGTGTGATTACAGCAGTGTGAACCTAGCCTAAAAGCAAAACAACCGGATGGTCCTGGCAAAAATCCAGTTAACTGATGCGTTCCTCTGCACATTGCACCGTGTTATATCAAGTAATGTTATCAGCCCTGCACATTTTTCATCTGTAAACTACTATCTATGTTAGGGAGATAAAAAAGGGGGAGGTGTTGCAGCAATTTAGAATTTGGATGAAAGGCTTAGCACTGGGAAACACTTTTTGAAAGATAAAAAGTGCATTTTATATAACTATATAGATCAGACCAAAATGAGGGACAGATGGACATTGCTCGAAATCAGGGACAGTCCCTCGATATCAGGGACAGTTGGAAGCTATGAAGGAGACCATTGTGGAACAGGCCCAGGGTAAGTTTGCACCCCTATGCAACTAGTGCGTCTACCGGCTGGTAAGCTGCAAAATATTACTCCATCTAGAATCGCATTACTGAAAACTGTTTCTTATGTCCCTTTTAACACTGGTATGTGTCAGCTCAACCACATCTTCCACCTTTAATTGAACTTGGGATCTGCTTGCTAATTCTGTGTATGTGCTTTTGGTGATCTATGCTGCCTTCAAATTCTTTACCTCTGTCCATATCACTGATGTTTGTTTTACTTTCTAATCTTCTATTCCTAAATTATGATCTGTTCCTATCTTTATGACTGTGACCTCTCTGCTCTCTTGCTGTGTCTTGTAGTCAGTCAGCCCTTGGTGTGAGAAGTTCATTCTGTTAGCCAAGTGTTCCTCCTATGCAATCCCGTCTAATTAATTGGCAAGACCCCCACCCAAACTGAGTATAAATTAAGGCCCTTTTTAGGGGATGCACAGCCAGGGGTGTGCACAGGCAGAGATTGCATTGGCAACTATCATCTAGGATAAAGTATTCATATTGGATTAAGTATTGCACTTCAGCGAATGCACAAAGCGGAAAAGCTCAACAGATTTCTGCAGTACATTAAACAGACTACAGGTGACCTGATTCTCCATCAAACTTGTTCATCTCTCATCCAAGCTTCATTTCAAATCTTGCCACTCTGTCATGCACTCCCTACTTTTCCTTCTCACAGTTGCATCCTCTCCTTAAATTCTCTCTCCTTTACCCATCTTCTCCACCCCACAGCTTATATATATCACCCTCACTCTTGTCGTCACCTTATTACTGCACATATCAGCTCCTGCTTACTCTGAACCCAAATGCCAATAAAACCTGCAGGACACTGGGACGTGTCCCACTACATAAGTCACAATCCCATATCATCTCTCTCACCCTTCTGCTTCTCCTAATTTCTGGAGATATTTCCCCAAATCCTGGACCGCCATCATTTTCCTTCGGCCAACATACTCAGCAACCCCCATCCTCTCATTGCAGCCACAATCTCATTTCCATTCCTCTTCTGCATAGAACCAGCCTCCCCTTCTCTTGTGCCCTTTGGAATGCCCGCTCTGTTTGTAACAAACTCACCACTGTCCATGACCTATTCTTTTTGTTTAATAAATGTTTATTGAGGAAATACAAGACATACAAATAATATAAACCTTCATAACAGACCATGCAACTTTGCGTTTAGATCGTGAGTAATTTCAGACAGTGTTCAAAGCTTATAACGGCCACTACTAGCTCCACTGTAAACTGTTGGAGAGAATTTATCTCCATGTACTTCTAGTCCAACAAGCAAATACACAAACACTTGGACTTTACAACCGTAATGGTGGTCAATAATCAAACAAGGCGAAATAAAGAGAAAAAAAAAAAAAGTGCATAGTCTATGCATATGTATTCTAGTGTTTAGAAAGAACAGGGGGAGGGGGTAAAGAAATGTGGGTAGTCCATGACCTATTCATCACAAACTCCCTGAACCTACTTGCAATTACTGAGACCTGGATTCAAGAATCTGACCTTCCTTCTCCTGCTGCTCTCTCCTACGGTGGTCTTCTGTGGACTCACTCCCCCAGGCCTAGTGGACGGGAAGGAGGTGGTGTTGGAATGCTCCTATCCCCTCAAAGCACTTTTCAGGTTCTTCATCCGCCGCCCTCTCTGTCCCTCTCCTCATTTGAAGCTCACTGTATTCGTCTATTTTCTCCAGTTTCAGTGAGAATTGCTGTGATCTATCGGCCCCCTGGACCCATATCAAACTTCCTTGACGAGTTCTCTGCCTGACTACCCTACTTTCTCTCTTCTGAAATTCCAACAATCATTCTTGGTGACTTCAACATCCCTGTTAATCTTAGCACTCCCGCTACTTCTAAGCTGCTGAGCCTAACCTCCTCTTTTGACCTAAAACAATGGACAAGCGCTTCTACCCACTCTGTTGGCAACTGCCTTGACCTCATATTCTCCTACCTGTGCACTCTGCACAACCTCTCCAATATTCCCTTTCCTCTCTCTGATCACCACCTTATTAGTTTCACTCTCTCCTTGTCTGCCTCCTCCTTGCCTTCCAACTACCAAACTATTACCTGTAGAAACCTTCTCCATCTTAACCCTTCTCTTCTTTTTTCTGCTACAGATTGTCTCTAAGACAAAATCTCATCCTTGTCCTGCCCCAACTTGGCCAATTCTGTATACAACAGTTCATTGTCATCCACCCTGGCCCCCCTCACTACACACAGAATCAGGCCTGACCGCTACAACCCTGGCAGACAGACAACACCAGAAGCCTCAAAAAACAGAGCCGTGCTCTTGAGCGTCTGTGGCGTAAGACTAAGTCACAGCAAGATTTCAGCCTATAAAAATCTGCCCTCCAAAAATACCATTCCTGCCTCCATACTGCCAAACAGACCTACTTTACCACTGTCATTAACACCCTCTCACGCAGTCCCCGTCAACTCTTTTCTACATTTACTACTCTACTTCGTCCTCCATTACCTCCACCCACTAACTTACTCACTGCCCAGGAGATTGCTAATCACTTCAAAAATAAGATTGAGACAATTTGTCTCGAGTTCTCTACTCTACAGATATCTCCCTCACTTTCCACTCCTCCTCTTGCACAATCAATACTTTCCTCTTTTAATCCAGCTACTGTAGAGGAAGTCACTAAAAATGTTTCTAACGCCAACCTAACCTCCTGCCCCCTGGACCCTGTTCCTTCTCAAATACTGCGGTCACCCTCTGACTCTATCCTACACTCTTTAACTCATATCTTCAACCTCTCCCTCTCTACTGGCATCTTCCCCAACCCTCTAAAACATGCACTAGTCACTCCCATACCAAAAAAGGCCTCACTAGACCCCACCAATCTTAACAACCTAAGACCCATCTCTTTACTCCCTTTTGCCTCCAATCTCCTTGAACGTTTAGTCTACAATCGACTGAGCGACCACCTCATTGAGAATAACCTTCTTGATCCCCTTCAGTCTGGATTTCGCCCACAGCACTCCACAGAAACCGCCCTCCTAAAACTCACAAATGACTTGCTAACAGCCAAAACCAATGGTCATTATTCCATACTCTTACTCTTAGACCTTTCTGCTGCCTTTGATACAGTTGACCACCCCCTCCTCCTCAAAAAACTCAATTTGCTTGGTCTCCATGGCTGTGCTCTCCGTTGGTTCGAATCTTACCTATCTCGTCTCACCTTCAGTGTCCCTTACAACTCCACTTCCTCCTCTCCAACTCCTCTTACTGTTGGGGTCCCCCAAGGTTCTGTCCTTGGACCTCTACTATTCTCAATCTACGTGTCCTCCCTGGGTCAGCTCATAGCCTCACATGGCTTCCACTACCATTTATATGCTGATGACACCCAAATCTATCTCTCTGCCCCTCAACTCACCCCATCAATCTCCTCACCCATCACTGATTTACTAACAGACATATCAGTCTGGATGTCAAACCACTTCCTCAAACTGAATCTGTCTAAAACTGAGCTCTTAATATTTCCTCCCCCACGTGCCCCTTCCCCCGACTTCTCAGTCAAGATCAATGGCACATCTATCAGTCTGTCCCCACATGCCAGGGTGCTAGGGGTGATCCTAGACTCTGAACTGTCCTTTCAGACCCACATACAATCCCTGTCCAAATCATGCCGCCTCAACCTCTGCAACATTTCTAGAATACGCCCCTTTTTAACGAATGACACCACCAAGCTTCTAACTCACTCCCTGGTTATCTCTCACCTCGACTACTGCAACTCACTGCTCATTGGATTACCTTTACATAGACTATCCCCCCTTCAGTCCATAATGAATGCCGCTGCAAGACTCATCCACCTTACCAACCATCCAGTGTCCTCCACCCCTCTCTGCCAATCCTGGCTTCCACTCACCCAACGAATAAAATTCAAAGTACTAACAATAATTTACAAAGCCATCCATAACTCTGCCCCCAGCTACATCACTAACCTAGTCCCAAAATACCAACCAAGCCGCTCTCTTCGGTCCTCCCAAGACCTCCTGCTCTCTGGCTCCCTTGTCACCTCCTCCCATGCTCGCCTTCAGGATTTCCCACCCTTTGGAACTCTCTACCCCAATCTGTCCGACTGTCCCCTAATCTATCCATCTTTAGATGATCCCTGAAAACCCTTCTCTTTAACCACTTCAGCCCCGGACCATTTGGCAGCCAAAGGACCAGAGGTCTTTTTTCAATTTCGCACTGCACTACTTTAACTGGTAATTGCGCGGTCATGCAATTTTGTAACCAAACGAAATTTGCGTCCTTTTCTTCCCACAAATAGAGCTTTCTTTTGATGGTATTTGATTGCCTCTGTGATTTTTATTTTTTGAGATATAAACGGAAAAAGAGCGAAAATTTTGAAAAAAAAAGAGATTTTCTACTTTTTGTTATAAAAAAAATCTAATAAACTCAATTTTAGTCAAACATTTGGGCCAAAATGTATTCAGCCACATGTCTTTAGTAAAAAAAATGCCAATAAGCGTATATTTATTGGTTTGCGCAAAAGTTATAGCGTCTACAAACTAGAGTACATTTTCTGGAATTTACACCGCTTTTAATTTATGACTGCCTATTTCATTTCTTGAGGTGCTAAAATGGCAGAGAAGTACAAACCCCCCCCAAATGACCCCATTTTGGAAAGTAGACACCCCAAGCTATTTGCTGAGAGGCATGTTGAGCCCATTGAATATTTTTTTTTTTAGTCCCAAGTGATTGAATAAAGACAAAAATAAAAAAGATTTTTTTTTTTTTTCAAAAAGTTGTCACTAAATGATATATTGCTCACACATGCCATAGTTATATGTGGAATTGCACCCCAAAATACATTTTGCTGCTTCTCCTGAGTATGGGGATACCACATGTGTGGGACTTTTGGGAGCCTAGCCGCGTACGGGGCCCCGAAACCCAAGCACCGCCTTCAGGATTTCTAAGGGTGCAAATTTTTGATTTCACTCCTCACTACCTATCACCGTTTCGAAGGCCATAAAATGCCAAAATAGCACAAAACCCCCCCAAATGACCCCATTTTGGAAAGTAGACACCCCAAGCTATTTGTTGAGAGGCATGGTGAGTATTTTACAGCTCTCATTTGTTTTTGAAAATGAAGAAAGTAAAGAAAAAAAAAATTTTTTTTTCTTTTTTCAATTTTCAAAACTTTGTGACAAAAAGCGACATCTGCAAAATACTCACAATACCTCTCAGCAAATAGCTTGGGGTGTCTACTTTCCAAAATGGGGTCATTTTGGGGGGTTTTATGCCATCTGGGCATTCCATGGCCTCCGAAACTGTGATTGACAGTGAGAAGTGAAATAAAAAAATTACACCCTTAGAAAGCCTGAAGGCGGTGATTGGTTTTTGGGGTTCCGTACGCAGCTAGGCTCCCAAAAAGTCCCACACATGTGGTATCCCCGTACTCAGGAGAAGCAACAGAATGTATTTTGGGGTGTATTTCCACATATGCCCATGACATGTTTGAGCAATATATCATTTAGTGACAACTTTTTGTAAAAAAAATATATATATTTTTTTTTTTCATTATTCAATCTCTTGGGACAAAAAAAAAAAATATTTAATGGGCTCAACATTGCTCTCATCAAATAGCTTGGGGTGTCTACTTTCCAAAATGGGGTCATTTGGGGGGGGTTTGAACTGTCCTGGCATTTTATGCACAACATTTAGAAGCCTATGTCACACGTCACCCACTCTTCTAACCACTTGTAGACAAAGCCCTTTCTGACACTTTTTGTTTACATGAAAACATATTTTTTTTTTGCAAGAAAATTACGTTGAACCCCCAAACACTATATATAATGTTAAAGCAAAGGCCCTACAGATTAAAATGGTGGGTGTTGCATTTTTTTTTTCCACACAGTATTTGCGCAGCGATTTTTCAAACGCATTTTTTGTGGAAAAAATACACTTTTTTTTATTTTAATGCACTAAAACACACTATATTGCTCAAATTTTTGATGAAATAAAAAATATGATCTTAGGCCGAGTACATGGATACCAAACACGACATGCTTTAAAATTGCGCACAAACACGCAGTGGCGACAAACTACATACATTTTTAAAAGCCTTTAAAAGCCTTTACATGATACCACATTAGATTCACGGAGGAGGTCTACTGCTAAAATTACTGCCCTCGATCTGACCTTCGCGGTGATACCTCACATGCATGGTGCAATTGCTGTTTACATATGACGCCAGACCAACGCTTGTGTACGCCTTTGCGCAAGAGAAGGGGGGGCAGGGGTGCTTTTTTTTTTTTTTTTTGTTTTTTTTTTTATTTATTTAGCTTTTTTATTTTATTTTTAAACTGTTCCTTCCATTTTTTTTCTTTGTTATGATTTTTATTGTTATCTCAGGGAATGTAAATATCCCCTATGATAGCAATAGGCAGTGACAGGTACTCTTTTTTTGAAAAAATTGGGGTCTATTAGACCCTAGATCTTTCCTCTGCCCTCAAAGCATCTGACCACACCAAGATTGGTGTGATAAAATGCTTTCCCAATTTCCCAATGGCGCGGTTTATATCCGGGAGGGGGGACATTCCCTCCCACTGCTTGTAAAAGCAGTCTAGAGGCTAATTACCCGCTAGAATTGCTTTTACATGAAAGCCGATCACTGGCTGAAAAGAATGATACCAAGATGATACCTAAACCTGCAGGCATCATTCTGGTATAACCATTCAAAGTCCAGCAACATACTGGACATATATTGTAATCTTTTTTTTTTTTCATGCAGCCTCTTGGCTGAACGAAAAAAAGAGATTGATTGGTGGGTATGCCCACCATTAGAATACCTCCCTTCATCCACCCACTTCTAATGATGGGCATACATGCACCATTTATATATGCCGATGCATGGGGGCATCCTCCCGCAAAAGTTATGCCGTGTACACACGGTCGGAATTTCGACCGTATGTACGTGGCATTAGGAGCCAATCGCTCCTCCCCCCCTGCTGCCCCCATGCTTCGGCATATATGCTCTTTTTTTTAACTGTGGTGGTGAAATCACCTCCTACAGCGTTGGAGTCGCGGCTTTATGTATCGTGGGAGCAAACGCTGTTGCTGTCAAGATAAATAAATCCGCGTTGCAACTGAATGGCGCACCTGAAAACAAAAAAATGCTCAACACTAAAACACAGTAAACAAAATTACATACCTGAAAAGCAAGCATGATAAAACATGATAAAACATAATAAAACATTGCAGAATAGAATGGAGTAAAAAAAAGAGCAACAATAGAGAGAGAATAGAGTGAGAGAGAGAACAATAAAACGACAACTATTTTATTTTTTTTTATTTTTTTGAGATTCACAGGTAAAAAAGCTCCTGACTGAAGCGACTGAATCAAAACGCTACCACAAAAAAACTGTTAGCGATCGCAAGGATCAGGCCTGACTCTGCGAACGCTGCAGTTATGTGTGCTTAGTGTTTTGTAAGTGACAGTGATCGATCGATACTGCACTTGGGTGGGCTGGGCTGGGCGGAGGGGGAAAACGCAGGTGCTAGCAGGTATCTGGGCTGATCCCGCTAACAATGCGGTTTTTTTTGGAACCCTAAACTGCTGGGACGCTAGTATAGATCTGATCAGATCAGATATCGATCTGTTCAGATACTGTGCCACTAAGGGAGGTGTATGCTTTGCGCGTGGGTGTTTGCGGTACTGGCACTAACCTGGGGCGACGCAGACCTTATTTGACCCTAAAACCTAATTGATATCACCCGCCGGGCGATCAGGGGGTTAAACCGTTAAACCGTAATAAATGGCGGGTGCCCTGACAGTATAAAAAACAAGCTAACTAACCAGCGTCACCCGTAACAGTAATACAAAAAAAAACTGGTTACCTAGCGACACTAATGCAGCGATCAGAAAAACGATCGCTTAGTGACACTGGCAAAAGGGGGTGAAAGGGTTAACTAGGGGCAATCAGGGGGTTAAACCTTTATTAGGTAATATATGGGGGTACCTGACGCTATATAAAAACCTGACGGGGAACCTAAATAACGAAATAACTAACTGGCTAACCAGCGTCACCAGTGACAGTTATACAGTGATCACTGGTGAAAGGGTTAACTCTAGGGGCAATCAGGGGGTTAAAACCTTTATTTAGGTTGTAATATGGGGGTACCTGACCTATAAACCTATTTATGAACCTATATAAACATGGCGGTTACCTAAAAAAAAAAAATGGTTACCTAGCGACACTAATGCAGCGATCAGAAAAACGATCGCTTAGTGACACTGGCAAAAGGGGGTGAAAGGGTTAACTAGGGGCAATCAGGGGGTTAAAACCTTTATTAGGTAATATATGGGGGTACCTGACGCTATATAAAAACCTGACGGGGAACCTAAATAACGAAATAACTAACTGGCTAACCAGCGTCACCAGTGACAGTTATACAGTGATCACTGGTGAAAGGGTTAACTCTAGGGGCAATCAGGGGTTAAAACCTTTATTTAGGTTGTAATATGGGGGTACCTGACCTATAAACCTATTTATGAACCTATATAAACATGGCGGTTACCTAAAAAAAAAAATGGTTACCTAGCGACAGCAGTGACACTAATACAGCGATCAGAAAAACGATCGCTTAGTGACACTGGCAAAAGGGGGTGAAAGGGTTACCTGGGGGGCAATCAAGGGGTTAAACCTTTATTAGGGGGGGGTAGGGGGCTACCTTGGACCTAAAACTAACTGCCCTGACAGTTATTACAGTCACACTGACACTAAATGCAGTGATCAGTAAATAAATGATCACTGCAATTAGTGACACTGTGACTGGGGGGGGAGGGGGTGATCTGGGGGTGATCAGGGGGTGACAGGGGGGTGGAATATGTGCCTAACTGTACTGGGGTCAGTGTAGTGTTGTGCACTAACCTGTACATGTTCGCCGCTCGGCGTCTCCGGTCACATAGACCGGCGCACCGAGCGTGACATCACTTCCGCCTTCCTGTCTATACAATAGACAGGAAGGGGAAGTTTTTCATTGGCCAGGAGCGATCGCGAGGGGGTGGCCAGAAACCACTGGCCGTCCCCTCGTCCCGGATCGCTCCTGAAGCGATCCCGACCGTCCCCGCCGGCGGAGGGGGGTCCGATCGGACCCCCCAACCGCCGGAAGAATGTCACGTACAGGTACGTGATTCTGCCTGTACGTGCCATTCTGCCGACGTAAATATACAGGGGGCGGTCGGGAAGTGGTTAAAGAAGCCTATCCTACTTCTAACTAACACTGTTTTACTTCTGTCTTACTACCTCCATCAGCTCATCCCCACCAGCTATTACCTCTTGTATCAATTGACCCTTCCTTTTTAGATTGTAAGCTCTAATGAGCAGGGCCCTCTGATTCCTCTTGTACCAAATTGTAATGTAATTGTAATGTCTGCCTTTATTTTGTTAAGTACTGCGCAAACTGTTGGCGCTATATAAATCCTGTATAATAATAATAATATTACAGTTTTGTTAACAACAGATTTTCGCTTTACCTACATGCAGGGCCGCTGATAGGGCAGTACAAGCAGCCCTCCTGTAGGGGGCCCGAGCTCTGTCACTTCAGAAGAGGGGCCCGGGAACCTGCAGAGCAGGGAGCCAGCTGAACTGCCTTCTGACATTTGTGGATCTCCTTTGCAGCGCTGCCAGCTTTCTCCCTCTGGCAGCTCTGCAGGGGGATCAGTTCTACATACGTGCAATTGGTAAAGTGTCCCGAACTGGAGTAGAAGACAGCTGCAGTCTCAGTCTGCCTGTGTCTGTCGGGTCCTGAAACTCCCCCTCGTCAGTCGTCAGTGTTATCTCTGGTCAGCGTGAGCAGGAAGCTTGCTTCATCTCCTCCCTGTGTCCTGACCTCTGATCCTCCTCCCTCCAGATCTTGCTCTCACTGCTCTGTGTTCACTGAACTTCAGAGTTTGGATGGAGCAGTGCTTCTGCTGGAGGGGATGAGTATGGAGAGGGGGGTTGCTGCTGGAACAAAGTCACAAAACTTTAGGATTTTGGAGAGAGGTGAATATGAAACCAGCCTAGAACTGCAGATGAGTGTCAATGCAGTGCTGAGCAAGAAGCCAGTGGACTAAGGTGACCAGATATTTAAAATGAAATCCGGGGACATATTTTTTTTTTTACTAGTAATGGTAGCAATCTGCCAGTCTTTGCCCATCTCCGCCGCCGCCACCCGCCTCACCGCCTGTCAAGTCTTACTCTCCGGGCCCCAGGTACTACTGGGTGGGGAGCAGAGGAAGATCACTCTACCAGGGAAGGCATGGAGATAAACGGATGGCTGGCCGGGGGTTGAGCCAAGGCAGAAGTACATGCAAGCGGAGCTGAATGAGCATGCGCCCAAAACTGAAGAAATAGTCCCTCCGCTCTGAACAGAACATGATCACCAGAAAGGGGCACAGATCATGGAAAAAAATAAACCCCCATAAGCTAGTAGGAGCGGCAGAGGAGGGGGGGGGGGGTGCAATTCAGAGTTTTTTTTATTCTTTGAAATTGCCCCAGCCCCTGTTCAAATTCAAATCCGGGGACAAAACCGGGGACAGACTTGGTCTGGGGACAGTGTCCTCAATCCGGGGACTGTCCCCGGAAACCGGGGATGTTTGGTAACCCTACAGTGGACATATCTCTCTCTCTCCAGCTGCCAGGAATCTCTGCCCAGCCATTTCTATATACCATCCCTAAGGTCCCTTTATACTTCACATAGCAGGAACAAACATTCCTGCTCACATTTTCTTTTTTTTTTCTTCTTGTTTTTCACACATAGGTTAACCCATTCACTTGAATGGGCTGCCATATGTGACAAACACATCATAGAGGCTTTAGAAACTTTTAAGGCATGCAGCTTTGCCACATGACAAAACACGTCTGCTCATTGCATTTGGGGTGCCATTAACAATTATTGGGCACCACAAGTTCTATGCGCATGTCTAGTGCATTTCCAAATTGCACTGCAAATTGCCCATTACCTATGCACTTGTCACACATTCAGGTGACCTCAAATGTGAATGTGGCCTAATGTCTCGTATACACTGCTAGTTTACTTTTGCTAAACCCCACAGGCTGAACGAAAAAAAAACTGACACCTCAGGTCAGAGCTGCTGTACTAACAATCCAATGTTAGTACAGCGATCTCCCCTGCTATTCTATTGTGTTCTGACAAGGGGACGCCCCACCAGAACACTCCGGTCAGGGAGATGGTCAGCAGCCCTTTTTTGGTCAAGCCCCTTCAACATAAGCGAGCTGTCATACAGGGCTGTATACATGCCTTGACTGCAATGCTTTACTTCAGAGCTGGGGCATTTGTACGGCAGGCTGCAGAATTTGACAGGAAGCACCACCTGTCAAACCATTGAGTTCAATGGGGCTGCTCTGCACCTTGAAGCCAAATACTTGGCTTACAGCTGCAATGCGGTCTCCCAATGTAAAATTGCCACTCTTCAATTAAAAAAACAACAACAGGTGTCATGAGGCAGCAGTAGCAAGGCTCTTTTTTCTGCCATGGCTGCAAAGCATACCATTGTGACCATGGCATTATAGCGATTTGAGTTCCCGGGGGGGGGGGGGGGCTGTCAGGTAGGTTGTAGGGGGCCCCATGATTTCTAACAGCGGCCCTGCCTACATGCACTAAATCACGACCAAAACTGATTGGCATGAAGGTGATTTCATTGGCCGTTTATTCTGCATACATACAAGCCTATTCAATAAAAACTCCAAGGAATAAAGTGCAAAGTGCACTGCATGTACCTACCAGTCAGATTACATCTGGTACTGGTCTGTGCAAGTAAAGTCATTTTTAGTTGGCTTATGTAGATTACTGTGGGCTATGTACTTAAAGTGTTTGTAACCCAAATAAGTAATTCACTGCCTGGCCCTCTCTTGTAGGCAGCAATAACACACTATGTAAGTGTTTCTTTAAATCAATGCCTCTAAATACCTTTTTTTCACATATCTTCAGGGCGGTCACGTGACTCCCGGCTGCTCTGCTACTCTGATCCAGGGCTACAGCGGGAGGGGCTGAGATCTCCCTCTGACGTCAGCCGGGGAGGTCACATGACCACCGTGCTGGCCTCTCAGCCCCTCCCACTGTAGCTCTGGTCTTAGTAGGAGTCAATGTCAACTGCCCCTGTATTTCTGCAGTGGATGTGCAAGAAATACTTTTCTTAAAAAAAATTTTTTTTTGCCAATTCATATGAAAAATCCATCTCTTTTCCACAATATCTAATCTCATGTTCCCACCTAATGTCGGGTTACAGGAACGGGTTCAAGATAGTTAAAAGCAGCTTCAAGTGAAAAAAGGGTCACCACTGTCCTATCTCCAAAGCATCCCTGGTGTCAGGTGCTTAAAGATTGCTAGAGGACTTGCTAGAGGCGGCCAAACACGGACTGAATTTCTTTCCTGCTTGATTCCCCCATCCACACAGACAGTGTTGATGTGGGAATCCCTCCTGCTGGGCCATTGTCTTCTCCCAGCGGGAGGGCGGGGGAAGCCCTCCCTGCCAGGAAAAGACAGTGATTATTGCTAGCGATTATAGCAGCCCCTAGCGGTAATCACAGGTAAAACCTGGCATGCTGGTTGTACCCAAGTTGATCGATCTACTTGGTATGTTCAGCCTGCCCATACACAGTTCGAATCTCAGCCGGTTCCTGAACCGGCCGAGATTCGAATCATGTATGGCTTGCCTAATACTGTCTCAGCTTTACAAGTGTAATTTAATTATGGCCGTAAAAGCCCAGGGAAATCAATCTTGGTTTAGTTCTAACCTAGGAACACACAAGTCTAGATTTGGTCTTTTAGACCAGGGGTCTCCAAACTTTTTAGTACAAGGGCTCATCATATACTTTTCAAACATTCACAGACCAATAAAACTCAGTTTTTTATAAAGTAATAAAATGTAAATTAATTTATCGTTTTACTTGGAGCTTTATGCAATTGACATGATTCAGAAAAAGAGTGGAAGAGCTTTAGAAAAACAAAACGAAGACATTCTCAGCCCACATCAAAGTCCACCCTTAAATCAAAGCCCCCATTAGAGTTTCCAAGCTACATCAGGGTCCTCATTAAAGCTCCTCCTTACATAAGAGCCCCCCCCCCCTTACATTAGGGTCTTCATCAGAGTCCTGCAACAGCATCTACTATGCACTCCGAACTATAGATGGCGCTGTAGTGATAGCTAGCATCTGTGTTTTTATATATGCTTATATATTCTCTGCACAGAGAGGATGTTTTTCTTTTTCTCTGCTCTCTCCTGTAATCCTGTTCTCACACACATATGCTATTCTACTCAAATAAAGCTGAATTTGATATTCCTCAAGATCTCAGTACCTCATCTTATCACATAACAAACACCCCCTTACATCAGAATCCCTATCAAAGTCAACCCTTACGGCATGGCTAGGAAACTTGAGAGCCCACCCAAGAATGTAGCTGTAGCAGCAGGCAGAGCAGAACAGGTTAGGACAGAGGAAATGCTACCCTCCTGTGAATCCTGGGGCAAGCAGATAAATAGTTGTTTGGATGCCAGCCATCCTAGCAGCCAATGATGATACAATGGCAGCGCTGCCAGGGAAACCTGCACCAGAAACCAGAAAAAGGGGTGTGGATGTTGGAGAGAAATGGAGACTATAGGCACACCTGAAGACCTGTGTGAGAAGCCATTGCCCCTAAATCTTGACCAGGCTAGATTTGGCCTGTGGGCCGAAGTTTGGAGACTCCTGTTTTAGATCAACAAAACTTACCAGCACAAAGGGCCTTCCTGACTGCTTCCAAACAAAATGGTATGTTTAGGTATACACTTATGCTATATAGTTATTGGTAAACCTAAAATTGATTGTGCAATATGACTAACTGTGTGGGCTTTAGTTTTTTGTTTTTTTTCTAAATGCCCCAAAATTCAATTGGACAGCTTCAAGACTCCTCCTGTATGGAGAAACTAGTCCAATGCGTTGCTCAGGTGTGATTTGTGCCCATTCTTCCATACAGTCTTCAAATCTTGAAGGTTCCGTGGGCCTCTTCTATGAACTCTGATCTTTAGTACTTTCCATAGATTTTCTATTGGATTCAAGTCAAGTGATTGGCTGGGCCATTCTAGCAGATTTATGTTCTTTCTTTGAAACCAATAGAGAGTTTCCTTGGCTTTGTGTTTGGGATCATTGTCTTACTGAAATGTCCACCCTCGTTTCATCGTCATCATCCTGCTAGATGGCAGAAGATTTTTTATCCAGAATGTTTTGTTACATTTTTCCATTCATTCTTCCTTCAATGACATGAAGTTTGCCAGTACCGTATACTAACAAACAGCCCCACACCATAATGTTCTCATCTCCAAACTTCTGTTGGTATGGGGGTGTTTTTGGGGTTATGTGCAGTGCCGTTTGACCTCCAAACATGGTGTGTATTATGGCATCCAGAGAGTTCAATTTTGGCCTCATCTGACCAGACTATATTCTCCCAGTGTTTCACAGGCTTTTCTAAATGTTGTGAAGCAAACTTTAATCAAGTTTCAACATGCTTTTTCTTTAGCAATGTAGTCTTTCATGGTGAGCGTGCATACAGGCCATGGCAGTTGAGTGTGTTATTTATTGTTTTCTTTGAAACAATTATACCTATCTTTCTGAAGCTCTCCACAAAAGTGGTCCTTGGCTCTTGAACAACCTTTCTAATAATTCTTTTCACTCCTGTCAGAAATCTTGCGAGGAGCACCTGGTCATGGCCAGTTTATGGTGAAATGATCTTTCCACTTCCGTAAATATGGCCCCAACAGTGCTCACTGGAACATTCAGAAGTTTGGAAATCCTTCTGTAACCAATGCCATCAGTATGTTTTGCAACAATAAGGTTGTGAAGGTCTTGAGAGAGCTCTTTGCTTTTACCCATCATGAGATGTTTCTTGTGTGAGCCCTTGGTGATGAGACACCTTTTTATAGGCCATCAGTTGAGGCTGAACCATCTTATATTAATTTTCACTGACAAGGAGCAGGGTTGCTTTCTAATTACTGATAGATTTCAGCTGGCGTCTTGCCTTTGAATGCCTTTTCCCCTTTCTCCCCATTTTATTACACATAACTTTATTTCTGAACTTATTTGTTTTGGTTTCTTTGTATGTTTGGATTGTATGGGTTGTTACCGACATGTGGTGAAAATGTCATGTCTAAAGCTCCTTTAGAAATATATTTAACTAGAAAACGTGTTCAATACTTATTTTACCCACTGTATGCAGTAAAATAGTACAGTAAAAAATCCAAATGACAATGGGTTTATAAGGAGGCCATTGGTATTTGATGTGATGTTATACCCCACCTCCCAACCAGTCAAGCCCTTCAATCCCCTGACAGCAGCACCTGTGTGAATAAAGCCTGAAAACAGTGTTTGCAAGCTTCATTTATGACTATATTGTAACAATATTATTCAGTCTAGCAAAAGGCACTGTGTTGTCAGGTCAAAAAGAATGTTGGATTCCAAATCAACAGGGGGAGGGGGGGGTCAGACAGTTCCACAAGGAGAATGGCAGAAGGCTAGCTTAGCTAAATAAGTTGGAATACAATATTTTCATGTTGTTCTGGAGTGCCCTTATAAATTAGTGGAAGGAGATGTGGTTGTTAAGCTATAGAGCCAGCCAAAGCAGAGGTCACCTTTACGTTGCAGAGCACAGCACAATGTGAACATGCAGGAGTTGAGAGATGGTGCAACTCCCACATGCATTGCAGTGTAAGAAAAAAAAAACAATATGTTCATTTTTAAATCTGCTCATTTCAGCACTCTCTAAAGATAATGTCCCAGCGCTGACTTTTCATCTTTACATTTTTTGTTTTCTTTCATTTGCAGCCGGCAGCAGCCTCCTCAGCTTCCCTTCCCATCTGCCCCGCTGCAGCACCACAGCCCCATGTCCTCCCAAGCATCCTCCATCAGTAGCTCTTTGCACTCATCCTCTCTGCCATTATTCCCGATGGGGATGACATCCCACCCAACGCCATCGCCATCCCCATCACCCATCCAGCCACTCCCGCCAGAGGCTTTCACCATTGTGGAACGGGCACACCAGATGGTGGAGATCCTAACCAAGGAGAATGGAACCTTGAAACAGCAGCTGGAGATCTGCTATGTAAAAGCAGACAAACTTCTAAAGGTACGCTATCCGCATCTTTTATTTCAGGCAGATAAAACAAATGAATGCAGCTTGGTGTCCATTAATATATCATTACATTTTATTTAAATTTTTTATATAAGAAGTGCACATACCTATTGACTTGGTTTTAAATGGCCTTCTTCAGTCCCTGTCCAGCAGTACTCAGACTGGGAGAGGGAAAAGCACTGCGAGGAGTTGGTCAGTTGTGCTTCAAAGCTCATGTGCTAATAAAAGACAGGCTAGTAGGAAAGTGTATAGCAGTGATTCCCAACCAGGGTTCCGTGGAACCCTAGGGTTCCTCCAGAGGTTGCTAGGGTTTCCCACTGACACCATTGATCTTTTTAGCTATCTGTAAGGAGGTAATTCTTCCCAATGACCACAAGTGTAGGGAGCATTCTTCCCACTGACCATCACACTAATGTGTCATGAGTTGTAGATTTCTAATTTTTAGCTGGGGTTCCCTGAGACCGGAGAACTACTTCAAGAGTTCCTCTGTGTTGAAAGGGTTGAGAAAGGCTGGTGTAGAGTGACAGAGAGATGAGCTCAGTCTGCTTCTTCCCCTTTCATTGTCCATTCGCAGTCTTTGGCAGAGACAAGGCCCAGTTGTAATACTTAACTGCAGTCGAGAAAAGTCAGGTCTCCTGCCCTGCTGGACAGGGCTGTGCTGTGTAAATCTAAGGCCCCTTTCACACTGGGGCGTTTTTCAGGCGGTACAGTGCTAAAAATAGCGCCTGTATACCGCCTGAAAAAATCCGGCCCCATTCACTCCAGTGTGAAAGCCGGCGGGCTTTCACACTGGAGCGGTGCGCTAGCAGGACGGCAAAAAAAGTCCTGCTAGCAGCATCTTTGGAGCGGTATAGGAGCGGTGTATTCACCGCTCCTATACCGCTCCTTCCCATTGATTTGAATGGGAAACCGCGGTAATACCGCCACAAAGCGCTACTACGGCGGCGCTCTGCGGGGGTCTTTAACCCTTTTTCGGCCGCTCGCGGGGGTAAAACCACACCGCGAGCGGCCAAATACCGCGGCTAAAACGACAGTAAAGCAGCGCTAAATATATCGCTGCTTTACCGTCACCGCGGCTCCCCGCCCCAGTGTGAAAGGGGCCTAAGGAATGGATGGGCAGAAATATAAATCATTTGTGCATTTAGCTGTTTGTTTAGACATCAGCTTTAAAGCTGAACTCCAGGAATTCAGCCATTCTCTAAATTGTTCTGGATTATCATGGGTTGAGCAGGGGTCTCCAAACTGTGGCCTGAGGGCCAGATGTGGCCCTTTGCTTGCCTTTATCTGGCCCTTGGTGCACTATTCATCCCAAGGATGTGAGACACTATTCTGCCCTCTGACACCAACAATGGGGCAAAATTCCTGCCACTGACATCAACAGTGGGGCACTACCCCCCTAATACCAAAGATGGGGCACTGTTTACTCCCACTAATGCCAGCAAAAAAGTTATTTTCCCAAGGACAGTAAACTGGCCCTTTGTTTAGAAAGTTTGGAAACCCCTGGGTTAAGTCCAACAAGGTGCATGCCACTTTGTGGACTTATCTCTTAAATTTACAGTTACATAACTTTTACTGAGCGCTGGGAGTATAGTTATTGCTGTACTTCTGCCACTCCAATGCTGGATCTTCTGGTCTCAGCTGCTGCAGCTGCAGAGTTGTATGCAGCCACTGTGACCATCCCGCCCCTCCTCCTGCCCAATCAGAGTGGTTTGTATTATGTGAACTCATTCACAAAATACAAAGCCTTCTGTGAATAGGCAGCAGAGGGGAGGGGCAGGCAGAGCTGCTGCTGTAAAGAGAAGGCAGTATCTCTCCTATCAGAGCACCAGGAGTGTAGCAATAGTTGTACTCCCTGCGCTCAGTAAAACCGTCATTTGTAAATTTAAGATAAAAATCCACAAGGTGACATGCACCTCCTTGGACTTAACCAATAGTAAACCAGCAAATTTTACAAAGTGGCTGAATTCCTAGAATTCAGCTTTAAACGTTATACATGGCTTTACAGTAAAGAAAGGATCTTCTGTATAATACATCATGGGCAGTAAAAGCATCTCTGTTCACAGATCAGAGCTGTATTTTGAGACATAGAGGCCATGTTGGGTATGTGTTAGGGTGTGCTTTAATTTTATTCATTTTTTACTGCCATTTACATAGCGCCACCAATTTACGCAGAGCTTTTCATGTTGTACATTCACTATCCACAAGGAGCTTACAATTTAAGATCCCTACCTCACATGTATACATACACATACTAAGGTCAATTTAGACAGGAGCCAATGAATCTACTAGCATGCCTTTGGAGTGTGAGAGGAAACCTATGCAAGCACAGGAGTACATGCAAACTCCATGCAGGTAGTGTCTTGGTTGGGATTTGAACCGAGGACCCTAGTGCTTATAAGAATTACTTAGATCTTAAGGGCATGTAGGGGATATTAACCTGGAAAGTGCCACACTGTGCTGCCAATGTTGAAGACTCATGTACCCCTTACCAAAAGATGTGGAATTGAATAAGCAAGGACAAAGGAAATATTGGGCTGTTGTTTTTGAAGAGAATGTCTTTCTCAGTTGTTCAGTATATGCAGCACAGCAGCACTAGGCAATGGAGAAATACACACACTGACCACTTTATTAGGTACACCTGTTCAATCGCTTGGTAACACAAATTGCTAATCAGCCAATCACATGACAGCAACTCAATGCATTTAGGTATCTAGATGTGGTGAAGCTGACTTGCTGAAGGCCAAACCAAGCATCAGAATGGGGAAGAAAGGGGATTTACGTGACTTTGAACGTGGCATGGTTGTTGGTGCCAGAAAGGCGGGTCTTAGTATTTCAAAAATTGCTGATCTACTGGAATTTTCACGCACAGCTATCTCTAGGGTTTACAGAGAATTTCCTGAAAAAGAGAAAATATCCAGTGAGCGGCAGTTGTGTGGACAAAAATGCCTTGTTGATGTCAGAGGTCAGAAGACAATGGGCAGACTGGTTTGACATACTAGAAAAGCAACAGTAACTCAAATAATATAATGTTACAACCAAGGTATGCAGACTATTATCTCTGAATGCATAACACATCGAACCTTGAAGCAGATGGGCTACTTTAGCAGAAGACCACACCGGGTGCCACTCCTGTCTGCTAAGAACAGGAAACTGAGGCTACAATTCGCACAGGCTAACCAAAATTAAACAACAGAAGATTGGAAAATTGTTGCCTGGTCTGATGAGTCTGAATTTCAGCTGCGACATTCAGACGGTAGGGTCAGAATTTGGCGTAAACAACATGAAAGCATGGATCCATCCTGCCTTGTATCAATGGTTCAGACTGGTGATGGTGGTGTAATGGTGTGGGGGATATTTTCTTGGCACACTTTGGGCCCCTTAGAACCGATTGAGCATTGTTTAAACGCCAAGGCCTACCAGAGTATTGTTGCTGACCATGTCCATCCCTTTATGACTACAGTGTCCCCATCTTCTGATGGCTCCTTCCAGCAGGATAATGCACCATGTCACAAAGCTCCAATCATCTCACCACTGGACAATGAGGTCACTGTACTGCAATGGCCTCCACAGTCACCAGATCTCCATCCAATAGAGACACTCACCAGATCTCCATCCAATAGAGACACTCACCAGATCTCCATCCAATAGAGCACCTTTGGGATGAGTTGGAACAGGAGATTCACATCATGGATGTGTAGCCAACAAATCTGCAGCAACTGTGTGATGCCATCATGTCAATATGGACCAAAATCTCTGAGGAACGTTTCCAACACCTTGTTGAATCTATGCCATGAATAATTAAGGCAGTTCTGAAGGCAAAAGGGGGTCCAGCCCAGAAATAGCAAGGTGTACCTAATAAAGGGGCCAGTGTGTGTATATTATATAGTGCTGAGATTACAGTGAGTACCTTCACTGGATTCATTTGCATTGTGGACTAAGCTTTCACACAGTTATAATCCTGCTCAACCAACATCTGCTCCCCATTTCCTGAGGGGTCCAGCCACTGGTGCTCCAGCCTGTAAACACCAACCGCGACCTGTGCGCAAAGCCCTCGTAATCAGCGCAGTTACCCTGTGAAGTGTAAGCAGAGAGCTACAGATGTGGCCTGGCTCCATGTTTGGTTTGGCACGTCACCAGCACTGCTCTTTGAACTGGAATTGGCAGTGACTCGTATGCAATGATAAGATAATTGTACCAGAAAGCCTGATCCAGAGGACTCCTGGAGGGGAGATTTCAGTCACCGGCTCAGAATAACTGCACTTAACTTGGCAGGAGCTCACTTATTGACCTGATAAGTTATGGGAAATCCAGCCTGCTGAGTGACTCTTTAGCCTTTTAAGGATTTGTCTTTGTTTTTTCTCTACAGCTGCAGACTGGATAGAGCTTAAGTTCTCTTTAATGGCAGCCTTTTGGTGAACTTGTTCATATTTTCTTGCTGTATGGAGAACTTTTCCTTTAAAAGTTCTTTAAAAAAAATAGTTTTTTGAAACTGCTTTTTTTTTTTATGGAACCGCTTTCAGACGTCTCCACCACCTCCAAGTCTGGCTAGAGTCAAGATTGATCGGAGAGTAGGAAACAAGATTTTACCAAGGTCACCGCCGTTGTGATGGGGCCCCCTTGTTCATGTCCTGTAAAGTCTCCCTTTGCCAGCCAAATGTCTAATGCCACGTACACACGACCGGACTTTTCGACAGCAAAGGTCCGACGGAATGAATCCGTCGGGCAATTCGATCGTGTGTGGGCTCCATCAGACTTTTGCTGTTGAAAAATCCGACAGACTTTAGAAATAGAACACGCTTCAAATTTTTCCGGTGGACCCAGTTCCTATCGAAAAATCAGTTCGTGTGTATGCTAGTCCGACGGACAAATAACGATGCTAGGGCAGCTATTGGCTTCTGGCTATGAACTTCCTTATTCTAGTCCAATCATACGTCATCGCGTTCGAATCCGTCGGACTTTAGTGTGATTGTGTGTGGCCAAGTCTGTTCATTCGGAAAGTTCGTCGGAAAGACTGTCGGACCTAATCCGTCGAAAAGTCCGCTCGTGTATACGTGGCATTATACTTCTTCTCTAATCCTGCTGGTCACGCCAAGGCTGACCATAGATAAGTGGGTTGTTTTTTTTCGTTCAACCCCCAATTTCTCCTATCTACACATTCAAGGTGGATGAGGGGAATCCTCCAGGCTGTGTCTTTGTATTCTGACAGCAGGGAGCCTGCAGCTCCGATCCAGTAGAAATTTTCCAACAGGAAAAACAGATCAACTTTTGTTCAATAGTGTGCATTAACGCTGTATGTCTCTACTAACTTTGCACTTCTAGACTTTGCAAAAGTTGCCCACTATTCTTTGCAGAATTCCTCTAGTTCAGTTCAATTTGATGGTGACCGTTTGTGGAATGCAGTCTTCAAGTAATTTCACAGATTTTCAATTGGGTTTAAGTCTGGGCTGTGACTAGGCAATGCAAGGACATTCACCCTTTTCTCCTTCAACCACTATGTGGTCATTTTTGCTGTGTGCTTTGGGTCATTGTCGTGGTGGAAGGTAAACTTTCTACCCATTAACAAATTTCTGGCAGAGGGCAGCAGATTTTCCTCAAGAATTTGATGATATTTTGCCCCATCCATTTTTCCTTCTATCTTTAAAAGTGCTCCAGTCCCTGCTGCAGAAAAAAACCCCATAACAGGATATTACCCCTCCATGCTTTACTGTAAGAATGGTGTTATTTGGATGGTGAGCTGTATTGGATTGTTTATGGGGGGGGGGGGTAGGTAGAGGGTATTAAAGCATAACTCTAGTTTTGTTTCGAAAGAAAAAAAAAATCCTGAGTGATCTCCAGTTTGTACATCGCAGGAATTTTAACAAACGTTGTTGCAGATTACTGCCAGCTTCTATATTTTTATAATTTTGTTCACACAACTAGAGATTTCTTTTGGTTGTATTTAATTACCACTGTTTTTTTTTTATTTTATGATTTGCTAAATAAAGGAAAAAAGACTGAAAATTTTGAAACAAAACATGTTTTTCTTCATTTCTGTTATAAAATTTCGCAAATAAAAAACTGTTCTTCATAAATTTAGCCCAAAATTTATTCTGATAAATTTCTTTGGTGAAAATAACCCAAATCAGTGTAGTCTGTAGGAAAGTCCACAAACAAAATGGTATATATATATATATATATATATATATATATATATACCTATTAAAATCGATCAATCCTGATGTACTGACGGCCTATCTCATTTCTTTTTGAGATAAACAGTAAAAAGGCATGGCAAGTTTTTAAGTTGTAATTTTTTGTCCAAATTTTGGGGAAAATTAAGACATTAAAAGGAAAACATTTTCACAATTCTTTTTTTTTTTCCCTCCATAATGTCACCAGTGCATCATATACGGTAACTGGTGTGACGGTGATCAGGGACACTGACTAGAGACAGCATGAAAAAAAAGTTATAATTTTTTTTTTACATTTTCTTTACGATTTTTTTTTCAACACATTGACCAGAGCAATATAATGTTACCATAGTTAAATTGTACTACTCTGGGGAAGTGATCAGTGTTTTTTTTTGTTTGTTTTTTTGTTTGTTTTTTTTATGTTTGCTTATAGCAGTGAATTACATTTCTATAAGCAAGCATTTTACTGAATAAAACGTATTCATTTGGTATGTTTTGTTTCAATTAGCTGTGATCAGTCAAAGATAATCACATACCCTGTTTCCCCGAAAATAAGACCTAGCGTGATTGTCGGTGTTGGCTGCAATATAAGCACTACCCCCCAAATAAGCCCTAGTCAAAGTCCTTGTAGGTCTTGTTTTCAGGGTAGGGCTTATTTTCGGGGAAACAGGGTAGGGCTTATTTGGTGGGTAGGGCTTATATTGCAGCCATCACCGACAATCACGCTAGGTCTTATTTTAGGGGAAACAGGGTAGTACAGATGGGCTGTGATTGGCCCTGTCTGTACCATGTGATTAAATTGACCAATCACGGCTAGCAACACAATTGTACACAATGAATGGCATGAAAGGAGGCCATCCATTGTGTATAACTGTCATGTGACCTGCTGTGATTGGTCAGCAAGCTGGTACACTGATCAGTCATTAACTGTGTCCTGTGGACAAGGCCGGTGACAGATTGCGATGATGGGAAAGCCACCGCTCCGCCATCATCCTGCTATTGGTGGTGTGGGAAGGTATTAATACCATCCAATTATAAAATGGCTTGTGTAGCATTTGTAAATGCTATATTATTTTTGTTTTTTTTTGCAATTTTTTTTCCCATGAAAGTGGAGTTACCCTTTAAGCTTTGCCAGGCGATGGGCTTTACCTGAACAATCAACACAAATTCACATGTTTAGTTAGAGTGCTAGCCTTTTCCTGTAGCAGAACTCCTAGGTGTATGTGGATATCCTCTGTGTAGAATGTTTGGAAAGCAGAGAAATCTTTCCCTGCGTCTGCTGGCTGACTTTTCCTCTTTGAGGATAATGAATACGCTAGTCAGGATTACAGTGTGGGCGGAGTGAGGGGGCTGGTACCGGGGCCCATCAATGAACTCAGGGAGTCTGAGAGGAAATTGCAGAGCCGCTGAGAAACATGAACATATTCCAGCAGCGGCCAGCCTCCCCTTGCAGACAAAGGCTGCACTCAGTGCCTCTGCTATGGGGAGCCATGTGCAGCGATTCACGTGCCAAGCTGTTTGTATCTCAGCACATGAAAGGCGCAGAGGGTTCTGTGGAGCAGTTTATGGACCGCAGTGTTTTCCTTGCAGAATTGAGGAAACCGCAGGAACTCTACAGTGAGCAAACATATTTCATTCCGTCACCATAGTTACTGCCAGTTAACCAGCTCACTGCCTGAGGATTTTTTTTTCTTTAATAAAAATACCCAGGATGATATTTGTTGCAAGCCAAGCTCTCTGGTAAATAAGGGTTCTTTTAAATCTAAAATGACCCTGGGCACAATTCACAATATTTTACCGTATTCGAGCGCACATCGGTTAAAAAAATAAATAAAAAAACAGCGTAATTCACAAAGAAACTCTCCTTTAAAATCTTGCATGCGTTATATTTCCGAATTATGCTTTAAATACCGCATGAAAACGTGCACCTCACAAGTAGAGATGGGCCAAACACCACCCCCCGTTTGGTTTGCAGCATCTGTAGCATGCATATAGCAGCAAAACTGACATTGCTAAAATAAAAAAACAGTCAAATCCCATTTAAAATGACTCACGGTTTCAATTTCTGACACCCGGCTATTGAAAAAAAAAAGACGTAGGGTCCACCCTAAAATCTGGTATGGCTCTGGCGGGGGCACTTGCTCGTCCCCCCCCCCTTTCCCGACCTGCAGGAATGCATGCTCGGTTAAGGGTCTGGTATGGATTTTGGGGGGACCCAAAGTATGGACTGGGTGGGGGGGCCCCATGCCATTTTTTGTCATAAATTCTTTTCAACAGCCAGGTGCCGATAATTAAAACCACAAGCCATTTTAAATGGGATTTAAAGAGGTTATAAACCTGGGAAAAAAATAAAACCCTGCAAGACAAAGGCAGCCTTACCTGTTCCAGAAATGCAGCCTCGCCAGTGCCCAGGAATTCAGGCTCGCCAGTGCCCAGGAATTCAGGCTCACCAGTGCCCAGGAATACAGCCTCACCAGTGCCCAGCAATGCAGCCTCACCAGTGCCCAGCAATGCAGCCTCATCAGTGACCAGCAATGCAGCCTCACTTGTAACCAGAAATGCAGCCTCAACATTGCCCAGCAATGTAGCGTCACCTGTGCCCAGAAATTCAGCCTCACCAGTGCCCAGGAATACAGCCTCATCTGTGCCCAGGAATGAAGCCTCGCCTGTGCCCAGGAATGCAGCCTCTACTGTGCCCAGCAATGCAGCCTCTCACCTATGCCCATCGATGCAGCCTCTCACCTATGCCCATCAATGCAGCCTCACCTGTGCCCATCAATGCAGCCTAACCTGTGCCCTGCAATTTTTTAGTAAATCAACCCCAATGTCTGCTTCTCTGTATTGCTGTAGCCCAGCACCTGGCCCCGTATAGAAGCCACAACCTTTTCTGTCATTTCACTCATGACTTTATCCACGTGTGGTCACATCATTGGCTCTTTGCAAGTTTTTAAGAGACTCTTGACTCTTTTATTCTATGGATTCTTCTGATTGATTTTCAGTCCCACACTTGTAAAGATGTTTTCGCTGTGATTGTCAGTGGCTGTTATCACTTGGCTCTCAGCTGTATCTTTTACTGATCCCATCTGTGTTAATATACTGATTGCAGCAGTTTACTTTCAGTGAATCAGATGAAATCGTAAAACACAAGAATGCTTTCTCAAGGTCCCTGTTCATAGCTGTATTATTTCTGTACTTGTATCCACATTTGTGCTACACTGCAAAAGCTTTATAGCAGTTATGGATTTGTAAATGCTCCGACTGCAGACCTCCTCCCTCCAGAGTGTGTTCTGGCATTAAAAGACACAAACATTATTGTGTACAGTTTCCTCTGCATTAATGGAAAATCCTATTTTCTAATTTGTGTTTCTTGGTAAAACCCTTAAAGTGCTCCTGCATGACAGTCTGAATAAGTCCCAAATCCAATTACTATGTAATGCACAATAAGAACGTGTGGTACTGGCGCTGGTTAGTGTGTTCCAAAAGTAAAAATAAGGGTAAGTAAAATAAAATATTTCAGTGAGCTGCAGTTCCGTGCAATATAACCACCCATAGGTGACTATTCAAAATGAAGGAAGAGTTGAGGTGGAAACCGCGCTAATTATTATTCAAAACACATTGTGGGTTCCCACCGCTAGTGTGTACTATGCTGTGGTGCCCCCACAAACTTTAAATCCCAAATGTGCAGGTGCTAGCCTGTTAATATTAATACCGTATTCAAATAAGAAAACAAAAATGCAAAAATGTGTCAGGTGCCAAGTGTTAGTTTTTTGCCTTATTGGGCTATTTTAAAGTGCTTGGTGCATGTGGATATCATGGGTTGCTATCCTGTAGTGTTTAAGCTTAATCTGTGCTGGTTACAGGGTTTGGTGCTTTTACTAAAAATAACAAATATATTCCATCAGTAGCCCATCTTCACTACCCAAAAATGGTGATAAAAAGAAGCATATAAAGCAAATATCTGTTACATGTGGCCTAGGTTTTCCAATAGCGTAGTCAATACCATAGTCCCATCAGTTTAGCCATATAGAAAACAATTATTCAATTTTCCAGTATCACAGCAATATGATATAAACAAAAACAAAAAGCAGAGCAAAAAAGTGTATAAAGAGTCCGTGACAACACCGCTTGTGCTTGATAAAAGTATATATAACTTGTGCAGATTTCTTGCTTAGTGACCGTCACCACCTATGGAATGGATCACTTACCAGAACTTGGTAAGTGTAAAGCCTGCGGTTACTTTAGGATAACCAATCCTGTCAATGGCCTCCCTCTTTCTCTCACCTCCTGGTATGGGTATTGTGCGGACGGGCTCCACAGCAGGTGTCCCCAAAAATGAAATAATAAACAGGGGGCTTCCAATAGTGAAGTATGTTTTACAAAGGGTAGTTTATTAAAAGTAAATTGTTAAAAAGACTCACATGGTCCAGTGCCGCAGCTGGCACCAAGCATATCCAGCCTTGTGTTTTAAAATCGTAGAGGCTGCTGGGTAATCGTACGCGCTTGCATCACTTCCGGGAGAGGGACCTCAAACCAGGAAGGGAGTTCAGGACGCACATCAACTCTGATTTTAAAACACAAGGCTGGATATGCTTGGTGCCAGCTGCGGCACTGGACCATGTGAGTCTTTTTAACAATTTACTTTTAATAAACTACCCTTTGTAAAACATACTTCACTATTGGAAGCCCCCTGTTTATTATTTCATTTTTGGGGACACCTGCTGTGGAGCCCGTCCGCACAATACCCATACCAGGAGGTGAGAGAAAGAGGGAGGCCATTGACAGGATTGGTTATCCTAAAGTAACCGCAGGCTTTACACTTACCAAGTTCTGGTAAGTGATCCATTCCATAGGTGGTGACGGTCACTAAGCAAGAAATCTGCACAAGTTATATATACTTTTATCAAGCACAAGCGGTGTTGTCACGGACTCTTTATACACTTTTTTGCTCTGCTTTTTGTTTTTGTTTATATCATATTGCTGTGATACTGGAAAATTGAATAATTGTTTTCTATATGGCTAAACTGATGGGACTATGGTATTGACTACGCTATTGGAAAACCTAGGCCACATGTAACAGATATTTGCTTTATATGCTTCTTTTTATCACCATTTTTGGGTAGTGAAGATGGGCTACTGATGGAATATATTTGTTATTTTTAGTAAAAGCACCAAACCCTGTAACCAGCACAGATTAAGCTTAAACACTACAGGATAGCAACCCATGATATCCACATGCACCAAGCACTTTAAAATAGCCCAATAAGGCAAAAAACTAACACTTGGCACCTGACACATTTTTGCATTTTTGTTTTCTTATTTGAATACGGTATTAATATTAACAGGCTAGCACCTGCACATTTGGGATTTAAAGTTTGTGGGGGCACCACAGCATAGTACACACTAGCGGTGGGAACCCACAATGTGTTTTGAATAATAATTAGCGCGGTTTCCACCTCAACTCTTCCTATGTAATGCACAAGCCTCATAATTTAAAATAACTTTCCATGACTGAACCATTTCTTCCTTCATGTGTGTCTCACACGCTCCCCCTCCCAGACACTGCAGCTCACAGTGGGAGGGTTTGAGCAGCAGGACTAGGTGTGGACAGGTGCTGATTGATAAGCTACAGGCTTGTGAATCAGTAGTGACAATCCTGAAGCCCCTGCAACATTTCTTCATTCAAATGCAGTGCAAACAGGCACAGTTTACATAAGAGTGGCAACTCTGCTCTGAAATCAGGAGCAGTGCAGCATTGTTGCCATACCATCGCAGGTAGGTGGAATTCCCTTACAAGCCTAACAAGTATTTTTGGCCCTCTGCATGGGGAACAAGAGGGAACTGTAAAGATACACTTATTAAGTGCTGCAGCATATATTTTCTTTTTAGTGAGAGGTCAAACTTCTACTTTAACCTGAGGTAGATGACCCTGCATTAGGACACAGGAAGAAGGACCCTGCATTAGGACACAGGAAGAAGGACCCTGCATTAGGACACAGGAAGAAGGACCCTGCATTAGGACACAGGAAGAAGGACCCTGCATTAGGACACAGGAAGAAGGACCCTGCATTAGGACACAGGAAGAAGGACCCTGCATTAGGACACATGAAGAAGGACCCTGCATTAGGACACAGGAAGAAGGACCCTGCATTAGCTCACAGGAAGAAGGACCCTGCATTAGGACAAAGGAAGAAGGACCCTGCATTAGGACACAGAAAGAAGAGCATTTAAAATGCTCTACCATACTTTTCAATTGTTTTTGTCCAATGGAACAGGAGGAGGAGAGTGTTGTTCTTGTCTGATGCACCAATATTACTGCTACATGATAATTGTTGCTTAACAGCAATAAAATCGAAGGCTAAAAAGGCGTCAACTATGCCAACTGCAGACGATTATGGTAAATTAGTAATATGGCTTAGGGCTCTTTCACACAGACGGTCCGTATGTCCGTTTTTTCATCCTTCCGTTTTCGGATGAAAAACGGACATACATGTATGTATGTATCCCTATGGGATAGCGGGTGTCAGCGGATGAACATCCGCTGACACCCGATCTCGTCTGTGCCCGCTATGCTCCGTTTCTGCAGGCGGAGGAAAACCCTATTTTTCCATCCGTCTGCAGAGCGGATCGGGTGACGACGGACTCTACGGTCCGTCGTCACCCGATCCCCCATAGGGGAGAGCGGCGCTGTGACAGGTCCGTCCCTGCGCTGTGTGCAGAGACGGACCTGTCATCTTCCTGCTCAGCGGAGATCGCTCCGGCGATCCCCGCTGAGCAAGCGGATATCCACGGGGCGGATCTGCACTGATCCGCCCCGCGTGAAAGAGCCCTAATGGGTAGGGTAAGGCCTATATAAAATTGGCTTGAAGACCATATTCAGGGAGTAGTGATTCATTATTCACACTCCTAATGGTAAGATTGTTAGTGGTGTTCCGTATGGTCCATCTTGAAACAAAAAGAAGACCCAGGACTGTCGAGCAGTTAGAATCCTATATCAGGCAAGAATGGGACAACATTCCTCTCCCAAAACTCCAGAAACTGGTCTCCTCAGTTCCCAGATGTTTATGCTGCATTCACACCTGTGTGTCACGTTTTTGAGCTTTTTTTTCGAGCATTTGTATGCATGTTTTTTAGTGTTTGTGAGCAGAGTTCTTAAAGCGTTTTTGAGCTTTGGTATTTTTTTAATTAGTCAATAGAGAAAAATATCATATGTATAGGGTTTAAAGATTAGAGGATAATTCATTCATTTATTTACTTATTTATTTTGCAGGGTTAGAGGTTAAGATTAGTTTTGGAGATTGGATAATGGTCCATGCCATATTTTGGTTATTACTCAACCTGGTTCCTCTGTCAGAGGCGGCTCTCTAATTAGGCAAATTAGGCGGTCCCCTTAGGCCTCACACTCCCAGGGGCCTCGTGGCTGCCTAATTTGCCTGACGTGTGTGGGTGTTGGAGGGAATGTCCACTTGAATTATTTTTCCCGTTTTGGGCGTGCGTGGGTCTTAGATTTACCTAAGGCCTCACAAAGCCTAGAGCCGCCTCTGTCCTCTGTTATGACACTACACACAGTCTCTATGATGTACCTTTGGTTTGCATTTGTCATGCTATGGGCGATAGCCATTGAGCTGACTTGCTGTTGTATTTCATTACTGTTGTGTCAGTATTGCATGTTTCAAATGTTGACTTAATAAAAAAAATATCAACTCTAATATTAGTGTTGGGGTTAATATTAGGGTTAGATTTTAGGATTAGAGTTAGGGGTTGATATTAGGGTTAAGGGTTGGGGTTTCTTTTCATTTTTATTTTTTTAAATTGTGTTTATTTATTATGATTTATTTTTTATTTCATTATTGCATTTGAGCAGAGCGACGCACAATAAAACGCTCAAATTAAGCGTTTTCATTTGTTTCTATGGAACAAAACTGCTTAAAAAATGCACCAATCTGCCCAATTCGAGCTACAAAAAAAGCTCAAGAACTTTTTTGAGCTTCAGGCATTTGGCTTCAAGCAACTTGCAGTGGAGGTCTGAACCAACTCCACAGAGAATAATTGATTTTTTCTCCTCCAGTGTTTTGGATCTTCAAGCTACAAAACACTGAGGTGTGAATGGGGCCTTACAGAGTGTTGTTAACCACTTGAGATCTGCGCTATAGCCGAATGATGGCTACAGAGCGGACCTGCTTTGCCGGGACTACTTCTATTGACGTCGTCCCATGCCCGAGCAGCCTGCGCGCCCCCCTGCAGGGTGCGCGCGGCACGCTCTGTAATCAGCGAGTCTATGAGACTTTTGATGTTTTCTATTGGGAATAAAATACGAGTTTATGAGATTTGAAAATCATTACATTCTGTTTTTATGTAGATTTTACACAGCGTCCCTTGTATTGCATCATTCGGTGACGTAATGATTTTTTTTTCCCCAGTTTGAAACAGAAATCCAGAAGATTTCAGAAGCCTATGAGAGTTTGGTGAAGTCTTCCACAAAGAGGGAGACATTGGACAAAGCCATGAAGAACAAACTGGAAGCTGAAATCCGACGCTTGCATGACTTTAATCTGGATCTGAGAGGTACAGCTGATTTCTTACATGCCATATAATCTTGTTGTTTTAGTAATTACTGCTATTCAGTAATGTTTGAGTAGTGCTTGAACATATTCTTTAGGCTCAGTTTACAATGGTGCGATGCGGGAACCCTGCAAATCCACTGCAGGTTCCCCGCATAGCACCTGACCCGCAGGCAGTTCACACTGCTATATGCGAACCGCTGGAAGTGTCAATGCAAACTTAATGACACCCCCAGATTGGTTAACATATCGCAGAAGGAACTGTCAATTCGGAACAGGAATCCGATCGCATAGGTGTGAACACCCATGCAATCCAATTCTGGTGCGGACCAAAAAAGGGTCCTGCGTGACTTTGGTCCAAATGCGATGCAAATTCAGCCAGACAATCTGTTGGCTGAGTTTGCATCGCACAGACATCGCATGTGATATGGGCAGCAGTGCGGTTTGAATCACATGCGATGTCTGACATCACACCAATGTGAACCCAGCCTTAAAGGGGTTGTAAACCCTCATGTTTTTTTCACCTTAATGCCTCCTATGCATTAAGGTGAAAATACTTCTGTCACTGGCCGCCCCTACCCCCATCCCGTTTTACTCACCCGAGCCCCGTAATTCCCACGCCGGAGATGCACCCTTCCCCTCTGGCCGTTGTCTCGGCTCTTGCCATTGGCTCCCGCTGCTGTCAATCAAATCCAATGACCGGGGGGCGGGCCGAGTCCGGCATTCTGTGTCTATGGACGCAAATGCTAGACTTGGGAGCACGCCCACAAGGTAAGGAGAGCGCCTTTTCTAGGGGGTTATACTATGCGGGGAGGAGCTACCAGAGCCGCAGAGGGACCCCAGAAGAGGAGGATTGGGGCCACTCTATGCAAAATTAACTGCACAGTGGAGGTAAGTATGATATGTTTGTTATAAAAAAAAAAAAAGCTTTACAATCACTTTAAAATGTTACTAAACCCACAGCAGTAAAATCAGTCTGTATATGCAGTAAAGGATGCTTGTTATACTCACTGTGGAACCGAAAGGGTTAATCCGCTGCATTGTGTAAAAAGGCTGTTTAATTCTGTCTTATCTGATCCTCTCCTTCCACTGTCCCCAATCCATCTCCTGATAGAACAGATCCTTGAGGGCAAGCTGCACATGCTTGGTTTGGTGTGTATTGCTAGAGAGGTTTTTCTTTTCTTGGGAGAGTCCAGACAGAGGGTCAGGGGTCCTGCATAGGTCCTCATAGGACAGTCAGCGTAAAATGAAAACTCCTCCCACAAGCTTTATCCAGACACTTATAGAAGTCACAAGGCTGCTCTAACTGCTGATGAGAAAAGGTATTTAGCAGTTTAATTTTACTAAAACAATTGCATTTCCATGTTCTGTGTACTGTGGGAGAGAAGATATAGTGAATGCAGGGTCCTGGGTTTAGGAACACTGTAAAGTAGACATATAGGCACCACTTTTTAAACAATTTGGGATAGAGTAAGGGAGGATTACAACCCCTGTAATTTTTTTTCGTCATCTGTGTCCCATTGTGGAGATTTTCCTTCACTTCCTGTCCCATAGCCAAACAGGAAGTGGGAGGAAACCCCTGTAAATCAAGGGAATCCCTTGGGGACCCCCAGGTCAATAGTACTAGTTTCCCCATTGGATGATTTCCCCTCTATTATTTTTCTTGGGACAGCCCAAAATTTGGGTAATTTTTTTTCTTTCACTTTCAGACCCATTTCACACTAAGGTGCTTTTGCAGGCTCTATAGCGCTAAAAATAGCACCTGCAAAGCGCCCTGAAACAGCGGCTCCTGTCTCTCCAATGTGAAAGCCTGAGGGCTTTCACACTGAAGCGGTGCACTGGCAGGGCGTCAGAAAAAGTCCTGCCAACAGCTTCTTCTGTGTGCATTAGGAGCTGTAAACTAAAGTGCCCCTGCCCATTGAAAACAATGGGGCAGTGTTGCTATACCGTGGGTGGATTTAACCCCTTTACGGCTGCGAGCGGTGGTTAAAACCCCGCTAGTGGCCGAATAGCGCCGGTAAAACAATGGTACCGCGGCGCTAAAAATAGCTCCGCTGATGTCCGGGCCGGCTCAGTGTGAAAGGGGTCTTAATGATAATGGTAATAGGACAAATGGAGAGGGTGAATCTCCCTAATGGAGACACAAACAGCAATAAAAACCTGACAGGTATTCTAATCCATCTCCACTATATGCAAATCTAAAAAAAAAGATTTGACTTTAGTTATACTTTAACCACTTGACTTCTAGAAGATTTACCCCCCCCCTTCATGACCAGGCCACTTTTTCAATGATAATGGTAAACAGGAGAAATAGAGAGGGTGAATCTCCCTAATGGGGGTACAGACAGCAATACAAACTGACAGGTGTTCTAATCCCTCTCCACTCTGTCCAAAACGAAAAAATAAGTTTTGACTTTAGGTGACACTTTAAGCATTTAGGGCAAGGTTCAGATTTCAAACCAACGTTCTGACTACAAGGTCAGGAAGAATGCTTACCCTGATTTGGCCCAGAGGATTCTTTAAAGTGGAGTTCCAGCCGCAAAAACTATTTTTTTTTAAATCAGCAGCTACAAATACTGTAGCTGCTAACTTTTATTAAGGACACTTACCTGTCCAGGGAGCCCACAATGTCGCCCCCCCCCCCGCCCAAGGCCAATTCGTCCACCGGCTTGGGTGCAGGCGCCGCCATTACAACTAAGGGAAACTGGCAGTGGAGCCTTCAGGCTGGTTTCCTACTGTGCATGCACGAGACGCGCGGCGCTTTGTAAATGGCCACTTGGTCTTCTGGGACACACACAGGTCCCAGAAGGCAGCAGGGGAGAAGGAGAAGGGCTTGCTGCAGAAGAGAACGTGACGTACTTCATTGCGGCCGGGCTAAGACGGAAGTACACTTTGCACTTCTAAAAAGGTAGAAAAGAAAAATAATATATATAGATATCTAAAAACGAGGGGTGGTCTTTAGTCTAAAGCCCCATACACACGGTCGGATTTTCTGGATTCTGTCCTATCGAACAATGTTGTCGGAAATTCCGACCGTGTGTAGGCACCATCGGACATTTTCCATCGGATTGTCCGACGGACAAAGTTGTATCTCCTGCTCTAAAAATTTTCCCACAACAAAGTCCGATCACACCAATTCCGATCGTGTGTAGCAAATTCCGACGGACAAAGTGCTACGCATGCTCAGATCACATTACAAGACCAAAGCTATTGGCTACTAGCCTCTACGTAGTCCCATCGTAGGCAACAAACGTCACCACGTTCAGAATGATCGGATTTTCCGACAACTTTGTCCGACAGTGTGTATGCAACACCAGTGTCGGACTAAATCCGTCGGACCAAATCCGATGGATTTGGTGGTGGGATTTTCCGACCGTGTGTATGGGGCTTAAGTCCAGCTTGTAAAAGTGGGTGGAACTCCGCTTTAATAATGCTTTATAAGCCAAACTGTAGTTGATGAGAGTTTGATGAAGATGTGTTTTTACCAATATAACGTGACAAGTCACAACAATGAAAGTGGATGGTGCTTCCACTATACTGTAGCACATGAGCTCTGTTTTCAGTCCCATTTGTCTGCAGGGTCAGTGATTCCTCGCTGATCTCTCCATCTTGTTTCCTGTCTTTGTGCAGATCGTCTGGAAACTGCCAACAGGCAGCTGGCCAACAGAGAGTATAATGGGCACGAGGAGACATCGGAAGAGGGCCACTACACATTGAAAAGTGAGTGCTGTGTTTTTAGATCCCCCGATAAGAATTTGAATTGAGACTTTCTCTTAAATGCTGTAATATAAATCCGAGCTGAATGCACAGGAAGCAAAACAATAGCGCGCAGATGGGGAGGATTATTTTATCACTTTCATCTTGTTTTTGAAATGGAGAACTGTAAATCAGACCTAGACAGACTAAAGGTTTCCAGCTAGGAATGATGGGACCTGTGGTTTAAAAAACAACCACAGGGAAGCAGGACTTGACAGTTATTAAAGAATCTGCATGCTGGGTAGTTCTACTGTGCCATTATGTGTCATTTGCTGGATATGCACACCTGTGTTCACATTCAGCAGAAAGTTGATAAAACTTATTTTTTTTTAAATGTACAATAATTCTCTATTAAGGTTTTTCAACTTTATAACAAAGTAGAAGCAGATAGACAAGAAACACCTGGTGCATATAGCACGGTAAAACCCCTCACGGATTTTTGACAGACAGACCAAAAATGTTGATAAAAAATATATATTTTATTATAACAACATGATAAAATTGTACAAATCAATAATAAACATCATATAGTATTGATATACATGTGAATATAAGACCATGATACATAATACCCAAAATAACGCATTCTGTATGTCTGGCACATCCATAGATACTGGTGGGCTAGCTGTTGTACATACTGGCGTGGACACCTTACACGTTCAGACAAATTATAGTCCTTCTTCAGAGATTTTATGTCAAATGGGTAGTGGTCGTTCTACAATATAAATATATCATATTAGTAATATAATAACATAATGTATATGGAGCACAGAAAAGTGCATTCATGTATCTATATATAACGTAAATCATATTTCATACTTACAAAGTTGCAAAAACAGATATTGCACATAACTGATGAGTAGGTGATCAGTTGTATCCCAGAAAGGGCAGCGCAGATGAACCGCAGTTGGAGCTACGAAGACCGCGAGGAGATGGCTAAATGATGCACATACAGGGACCCCAGGTATCGGAGCGAAGGCTCCCACCATATAATGCCAGATAGCCAGTCAATATTTAATCGTTGGAATTTATTATGATGCTCATCTGTATAGATAAGCAGATATAGGAACTTGTTAGTGTAGTATACAGGTATGCAGAGGCTCAGAGGCATTTAAATTATAATGTGGTAGAGAGTAAGGTAATTAGAGATTGAACCCGGCCAATATCCAGTTAAATATCTCATCGCTCAAATCAAAAGACTGCCTCAAAGTACAGCATACCTTGATCTCCACCGCCAGCTCCAGTGCAACCCGCTCCCAGTTGTGTGCTGTAGAATGACCACACAGAATAGAGCAGATATACCCAACTGGAGGGCTTGTTAATCGAATCCCCAATAAGGTAATTGAGGACAGCTGATCAGGCAAGATGGAAACGCTGGTGCCTAAGTATAGGCATCCAGCATGGATCCCTCGGTGTCAGGGCACGTGGCACGGCCATGTCCCCCCCAGGTGGAGTCGCGTCCCGCGTCATCACGCCACCGACATGCGTGTGACCGCATTCCAGGATTGAACGCAAGCAGGAAGGGGAATAGCGGTGGACCCTGCGAGGAAATTGCTTCTTACTGTGTGGTCATTCTGCAGCACACAACTGGAAGTAGGTTGCACTGGAGCTGGCAGTGGAGATTAAGGTATGCTGTACTTTAAAACATACACAATCCAAAACTTCCTTGGTGTCCCAATGCGTGTACTGCTGATAAACATAAATGTACAACTTCCTTAGGCTCCATGCGCACTGGCTTATAAATCGCTGCTTCTGCAGGAGTTTTGTGTTCTGCCTGTAGAAGCTACTCAATGTTATCCTATGTGTCCATGCACATTTGGATGATCACAGGCATATTTTGAGCTCAACATTGAGGCTGGGTTCACACCATTGCGAATTGAATGTGGGTTCCCTGCACCAAATTCTCAATAGCAGGAGATTTTGACTGTCTCTCTATGGAACCGGTTCACATATCTCTGCCGTGGATCCGGTGCGAATTTGCACAGGAGCCCTGTGCATATTTTGGTCCATTTCAGGTCCGAATCCAGCCCAAAAATTTGGGCTGAAATCGGACCTGAAACAGTGAACAGGACGCACAAGACCCCTGCTGGGAGCCACATCAGTATTAGGTGTGAACCCAGCCTTAGAGGAAGGAAAAAAAACCTTCTGGTTTGCGTTTCTGATTGGAGCTTACTGGCAGAAAAAAACATAACTCTCCTGAAGTCGTCTAAACATTGTACAAAGAGTACAAGAGTATCTCGGGGGGCCACTTGGTGCTAGGAACCCCATCTTTGGATATGTTGTAGTGCTAGTTTCACTGGGTTTTGGGGTTCCTAGCACCAAGTGACCCCGAGATACGGGGCCCCAAAGTCGGTTAACTGTGTCCATCTGCAGCAATGTCATTTCGGGACCCTTTGGGTCCAGAGACTCCAAATTTTGGCTGCAGCTAGGGGGTATCTAGGAACCCTTAACTACCAAGTTTGGGGGGCCTATGGCTGCAAATGGGCACAGTGAGGCTGCAAATGGGCATTGTTGACCCTCTTTTCCACTTACAGTAGCTGCGCATTTCTCACCCTAGGCTTATACTCGAGTCAATAAGTTTTCCCAGTTTTTTGTGGTAAAATTAGGTGCCTCGGCTTATATTCGGGTCGACTTATACTCGAGTATATACGGTAATCTAATTTAACAATTTCCCTTTGGAATTAATAAAGTAATAAAGTATTCTGTAAATTACAGCTAGATTGATGGTGTCAGTGAGAGGAATAGTTTCTCCTATCATTGGGAGGAATAGTACCCCAAGGGCCGGATAAGGGCTGGCAAAGGGCCACAACTGGCCCTCTGGCCGCAGTTTGGAGACCCCTGCCCTAAAGGCTTCATGATTTTTTTTAAATTGTCCAAGAACTAACTCTCTGTCTTTCTTTCACATGTAGTGCAGTGCATGGAAACCCTTTATGGTAGAAGTGGCATAATTTAGTAAAAAATTAAAATGCCATTTTAACACAATTAACTTTCATCGCATGATTCATTCATGAGATCACGTACACTAAGAAGGACATCTGCAGTGCCAGCTTCCTACTCAGAAATTCTGAACACCACAACAGAATGCTCCATTCAGACAAAATTATTTTAACATTTAAATTGGATTCATTCGTTGAGTGTTTAATCAACTAACCAAAGTCATATGACCCTCGTAGAAGACTGTGAAGGTCATGTGACAGCTCATCTGACTCTCCATGCATAGACCTGGTATGATGAGATTCCAGTAAGGAATAATCTTTTAGCCGGTTTGTTGGGGGGAGAAGTACAGCGTGACTCATAACTTGGCAGTAAAAAACATTTTGTAAATACTGGGCCTGAAAAAGTGACTAAGCTTAGAGTCACCAGGTAACGGGCTGGAGGAAATGCCCGTTCTGTTATTTGCAGATCCCTACAAAGTAAAGGAAAATTATAAAGCATTGTGAAAAGGAAGCAGCTGGATTCTACACCAAAGGTACAACACTGTTTATTGCAGCACTGCAATACTTTCTGCCCAGTAAGGTTAAAGCCCAAATGCCGGGGAAAATAAAAATTCCTTCCTTTACAGTGGGGGTGTTGCCTGCGATGCAAGGGTTAACTGCTTGATTAGGTCTAGGGGAGAGAAAAAACTATTTTAGTTACCTGGTCCTCTGCTTCCTTGGTGGATAGCTCTGCCCCATGCTTCGTGGTGGACTTTCCCCTCCTGCAAGGACTGGTCTAGCAGCATGGAGGATCAGAGGATTGGGTAATCTTTTTTTCCATGCCCGCTAGACCTAAAAAGAGCAGTCAACCCTTGCGTTCTCCCACTGAAAGAAGAATTTTCAAGTTTATTGGAGTTCGCTTTGAAGGTTACGGTTACATGTTGGTTAAGTCTGAAATCTAGGCTAACATCAAAATACACAGCTGAAATACGTACAGTATATGTGATTGGCCTGCTAAAATCTTTGGAATTTGGTTCAACCGCTCTTGTTGCTAAACATCCCTCCCAGACAGAAAGACACCTCACTTTTCTCCACTGCATCTATTACATATAGCTTGGTCCTTAGCCTACTCCATCATGTGATTGGGCAGCAAAGGAGCAACAGAACACTGATGTGGTCATCCCTCTGCTCTTTCCTCTTCTAAGTGTAGCGGCCATAACCCTCGATGGGGCGGCCTTGACTTTTGGGCTTACCGGTTACCTCTGCTTGGCTTGTTCTTCCAGGTCTAGGGGTTCCCAGGGTTAGTACCCAACAACTTCGGACGCTGACACCATAAAAGTCCTTTTAGAAGGTTTTTATTTGCAGGGGTAACATCCAACAAACACAGTCTTGTGTGGGAACAGAGGGCAAGGGTGAAGAAACTCAGGCACCTTGAACTGCTGTCAATTGAAAAGTCTCTGACACAAACCCAGAGAGTAGCCACTCGCAACTGGGCGCTTCAAAGCTGAACAAATCTCTAGCCAGAGATTATGGCAGTCAACACTTTGATCCGGGAACTTGTTAAGTCTCTGACATTGAATAAAGTTTCAACCGAGAGTGAATAGGAACCTTTCCTCAGTACCTGGAACGTTTTCTGTCTCCTTGGCAGCACTGCAGAACTGTGGATTCGTTAGTGTCCTTAACAACCCAGCAACCAGGCACTTCTTGGGATGCCAGCTTGTTGGCCCTCCTCCGAAGAGTCCTCCCCCGGTCGCTTACACGAGCTGCGGTGCCCCTCCAAGTTGAGAGCGCACCCGGACGCCTTGAATCCTCCCTCAGTTACTGCGCCTCGGACCAGCTGGTTCTGAGACTCGGGAACAGATGGATCCTTGCCCCAGACCAAGCGGGTCTATGGGATTAGTCAAACTGACCATGTTGCGGGATGGCAAACGCTCCCGGGCCCGTGACCCCTCGTGGGGCTACCCCGGTCCAGATCCAGGAACAGGCAGCTACAGCCGAACCCCGAACACGTGACTTCAGCACCTTAAGTACCCTTTACCAGACTCCCCAGCAGGGCCAGGCGCGCCCACTGATTGGCTCCGGGGAATGCTGATACTCAAAACGTCCAACCAGGTCTGGTTATGGGCCTGTCATGTGTACCTCACTGTACCCATGACCAGGCAGAACCCTAGCACAGCCCCGCCAAACTGATGCCAAAGTGAACCTGCACAATTAACCCTCAGAACCCCATTACTGTTCTGAGGGAAAAAAACGAAATTTCACACATAGCGGACACCTTGAAAAAGTGTCACCGCTACATAAGCATGTTTGCAAAGTGAGAACGAGAGCATTATGAAAAGCATCAATGCTTAATTTTTATTAATACAGTTTTTATATCTGCCTGGAGTTCACCTTTAGGTTAGGGATATGGTTAAGTTTTTTTTTTGTTAAATCGGTTTGCGCAGAAGTTATAGCGTTTACAAGATAGGGGATAGTTTTATAGCATTTTTATTAATAATTTTTTTTTTTAATTTATCTATTTTTTTTGTGACTGCGACATTATGGCGGACACATCGGACATTTTTGACACATTTTTGGGACCATTGTCATTTTTACAGCAATTAATGCATTTAAATGCATTGATTTCTGTATAAATGACACTGGCAGTGAAGGGGTTAACCACAAGAGGGCAGTGTAATGGTTAAGTATGCCTAGGGTGTGTTTTTTACTGTGGGGGGGCGTGGCTGTCAGCTAGTGAATGCTGATCTCTGCTCCAATCACAGGGAGCAGAGATCGGTGTCACTAGTTGCTAGGCAGAACGGGGAGATGCTGTTTATCTCGGCATCTCCCCGTTCAGCCGCCCCGTGAGACGATCGCGGGGGTCCCGACCGGCAGGGGGTCCCGACCGATCGATGGCTTGGACAGGCTAAAGGAGGGACGTATATATACGCCCTCCTGCCTGTACGTGCCATTCTGTCGACGTATATCGTCGTGCGCCGGTCGGCAAGTGGTTAAAGTGGTTCTGCACACATTTCATTTAGTAAATCTCTTTGCCCTCCAAATCAGGCAGAGTACTAAATGAAATGTGTTTTTTTTTTTTTTTTTCACTTACCTTGTAATCGATGACTTCCTGTCTTCTGTCTCTTCGGGGGTGGGCGGGGTCTGTGCGGGGATCCTCGTCACGGCGCACTGTCTCCTGGGATCTGGTGTCATTGATCCCAGGAGTCTGTGCGGGCATCTTCCGAAATCTTGCGAGATTTCGGACACATCTTCCGAAATCTCGCGAGATTTCGGCCACATCTTCCGAAATCTCGCGAGATGTCGGCCACATCTTCCGAAATCTCGCGAGATGTCGGCCACATCTTCCAAAATCTCGCGAGATGTCGGCAGATGTGCCGACATCTCGCAAGATTTCGGAGAACGTGAGCTGCACTTCGCCGTTACTGCGCACGCTCGAGATCGGCGCAGTAACGGCGGTGCATGCTGGGCCACAGGCAAGATGGCCCCCAGCAGGAAAAAATTTACAGAAATAATAAATCGATTTGAAACAAGCTGCTGCCGATTTACAGCCAAGTACACGTGAGTACCTAAACTGCATTGCATAAGCCATTGCATTGCAGTAAAAAAAAAAAAAACATAAAGACAGTGCAGAACCGCTTTAAGATTTTTTCCCTGGGGACTCAAGGCGCTTTAAGTACTGTTGGTGAGCCAGCCATCGTGAGCCAACTCAGAAAACTATAACACTAGGGCCAATTCACCAACCAGTATGCAAACTCCATGCAAATAGTATGCTAACCGGGACTTGCGTCAGGGACCCCACTGCTGCAAGATACAGGTGCAAAATACTCAATGATCACCTAATAAATATTCCAATAGTCCTTCTTTTCCATGCTCTTCCAACACTATACCTCTTTTTTTTAATTTAGTGAATTTAGAAAAATAAAATAAAAATAAACAACAGAAAAGGACCTATGGTGTCATAAGGGGAGGGTCTTGTGTGGTACCACATGTCTCTTCCGATGTGTCTCCATGTGCTGCATTAAACATCCTTATCACCACCACCTTGGCCGCAAATCGTGGTCGCAAGCAATGACAGGCTCCACCCCCACAAGACCAGGAGTATGTAACAGCATAATGGCCACAAGCCTTAACTACAGCATGGTTGTTTCATAACTGGTTGCCTGTTCATAGACATTGGGCAACAGTGACTGGTTGTGCAAAGAGGGAATCCGCACCTTATTGGGGTTTTGGGAAGGATCGGTAGCATTGATACAGCTATCATGGTCAAACTCAGGCAATGGCAAGGCATTGTCAAACAATTACATTTGCTTTGCCTAGCATTAAATTTTAAGTTCTAGGTTACATTTTAAAATACTGTTTAAGGGCTCTCGATTTTCACATTTAGGTTAGGGTGCGTTTAGTTTCAGGCTCAAGTGAAATGTAACTCTATCCATGATTATAACAATACATCCATTCAGTATAACTTTTTTTTTTTTTTTTTTTTTACAAATTAGTTATCTGTGTTGGAACCCACACTACATGGGTGATTTACAAACGATTGTTTTCAAATGGGATGATTGTTCCTAGTGACAGAATCACAGTAAATAAACCCAAATGGAAAGCAAAGCTACCAACATCTGTCAGAATTAGCATTCAGATGACACAGTCCAGCCTTGGAGACCAATTGAAAAGTAATGAATTCCAGAAGGCGACTATATTAAGCTCATCAGCTCTCAGTTATGGTAGCCTTAAAACTGTTCATCTGCACTGTGGAGTCCTCTGATTGGTGGAAGTTGTAATCAGGACATCTGCCTGGGGACGGTGTACTGTCTAACTACTTCTCCACCCTCTCCCAGTGTTTGGAACTGGAGACTATCAGTTTTTATTTCAGTTAAAAAACCCAGTCCACAGTCTTTCACGTATCTTATTACTTAACCATCTTTCCATCAGTATCTGGCTATACTTACTTGGATGCTAAATGGCACTGGCAGCTGATTTTGGCGCGATAGCGCTAAATACCCTAATGACTTTATTCTTAGGCCCCTTTCACACGAGGCGGACTCCGCTTTCACGGAGTCCGCCTCTGTCCGCCGGCTCAGCAGGAGATCTCTCCGTTGATCTCCGCTGAACCGGCGGATGACAGGTCCCTCTCTGCTCACTGAGCGGGGAGGGGCTTGCGAGCGCCGCTGGTCACAATGGAGAGATCGGATGAAAACGGACAGCATGTCCGTTTTCATCAGATCTCACCCGATCTGATCCGCCAGCGACGGATCTGGACGTAGAGACATACGTCTGCTTTTGGCGGATCGGGTCGGATGTCAGCGGACATGTCTCCGCTGACATCCGACGCTCCATAGACTAACATGGAGCGCCTGTTCAGATCCGCCATCAAAACTGACAGGCGGATCTGAACGGTCCGACCGTGTGAAAGGGGCCTTACTCATTACTCATTGCTGAACTATGACTGTTTAGGTATTCTTTGTCATTCTTTGGAAGAATTATGTAATTACTCATTTAGAGAGCATAAACTGGCCACTCCCAACACTTCTCTGTCCTGGTCTACTTTGACTATTGTAATGGCAAGAGTGCTCCTGTTTAGGTCAATAGAGGAGGAAGGAAGAGCCACATGCAGACAGTTTCGATGCCAGGGATCATTAGCAATTGGACAAGGTTCTCTAATCCAGCAATTCGCTCTGTTCCATGATAACGATTGACCATAGTTGTCATACACTGGCCATAGACATAAGATCGTGGTTCCATCTGGTCATAAAATGAACAGGACAATGTCATCTTTGTTGCATGGTCACCTTGCTTTCCTGACTCTCAGATATATGAAGCAAATATTTGTTGGCCCCAAATGGCAACCCAGACATCAGCCAGTCATTATGAGCCTGAAATGAACTTCCTCTAAAGATAATGCACATATTTAGGCACTTTTAGGGCGTCTTTAGACATTAGATGAGCGTTTCTATTAGATGGCAATCCAGAGTTTGCCTGGAGACCAGGCGTGGGTTAAATGTACTGTGTGGTTGTACAAATGTTCCAATAAAAATCTAACTGCTATGGCCAGCTGGCCATATATGATTCATTTTATTTCATTCAACTCTAATTGAACGAAAAAAATGAGCCAATTCCCCCATCCACACATTTGAGGTGGGTGGGGGAATCCTTTCTGCTGTGGTATTGTATTCTGACAGCCGCCATCAGAATGCAATCATCAATTTTGCCAACTATAATCAGCAGCACTGAACATTCAAAAAAACAGGGCAGGCTGGTTGTGCACAAGTTGATTGATAGATCGACTTGTGTACAAACAGCCTGCCCATACATGGATCGAAATTCGTCCGGTACCTGCTGAACTGGCTGAACTTTGATCTATGTATGGCTGGCTTTAATCTGCCTTAGTAACTGTCTGTGATAGTATATTGCAGGGGTAGGCAACCTCGGCCCTCCAGCTGTGGTGAAACTACAAATACCATCATGCCTCTGCCTCTAGGAGTCATGGCTGTGATTGTTAGGGTCTTGCAATGTATCATGGGACTTGTAGTTTAAAAACAGCTGGAGGACTGAGGTTGCCTGCCCCTGGTATATCGGAACCGTCCACACTCCAGCTACTGTTATCTCAGAAGCTCTCCCTGTAATCTTGTGTATAGCAGACATTCCCCCAATTAGAAACAGATGAGCACCACCATTGTCACTTTCTGTTCTTACGTCTGTGGCAGAGTTGTCCCACCACAACATGTTTACTTTCCCCCCTTCCCACCTCCTTTCATTAATGTTGTATAGGTTTTCTAGCCAGTAACAAGGCAGAGTGAGTCTGAAGAGTTTTTCATTAGCCCCTTGATTGAATGCTCTTCTGATTACAATGGAGCCGCCTCCAGCACAGTTAATTACTTCGCATTTCACAGTGTTGACTGGACAGAATGAACAGAGAAACAATATGAAATGTCAGTATGTAATTAGACTTGACAAAACAGAGTTCAGGCAATAGAAGGCCCGCTCTCTAATGTGCAGCCAAATACTTTCCTTCTGTTTGGCTCGTTTCAATGTAGGGATCAAAGGGCAGCCTTTTCTAAAGCTGGGATGTTGCTATGGACTCACCATTGACTTCAATGGGGGGCAGATAGAGAGGTTCTTCTGTAAAAGCCGGCCATACATTGATCGAACTTCAGTTGGTTCTGCAGGGACCGGCTAAATTTCGATCCATGTATGGGCAGGGAGGTTGCACAGAGGTCGACCTGCCAAGCTACAACTGGCATCCCTGATCATTGTATTCTGACAGCAGGGAAGAGTACAGTAGTTCAGCATGGAGGATTCCCCTATCCACCTTGAATGTATGGATGGGGGAATCAAGTCTTTTTTCATTCAGCCTGCTCACCTATTGGCTGCCTAAAGCTCACCAGACATGTTACAATCTGACTGTACAATCTCCAAAGTGTCCAATCCGTCCGCCGCAATGTCGCAGTCCCGATTAAAAAAACATTTTTCATATCGCCGCCATTACTAATACTAATTAAAAAAGGTGGTCTTGGGTACAACCAGCCTGTGGGATTTTAAATGAGATTATTGCTAGCGGCTGTTGTAGCTAGCAATAATCACTGTGTTCTCCTGGGGGGGGGGGGACAGCTCCCCCTGCTGGGAGAATACAAGGCTCCTCGAGAAGGATTCATTCATCAACACAGTCAGTGTTGCAGGAAAGAAAATCGCTCGATCTGTGGCCAGCCTTAAGCCTCGTACACACGATCGGATTTTCCGATGGGAATTGTGTGATGACAGGCCATTGGCGGAAAATCCGACCGTTTGTATGCTCCATCGGACAATTGTTGTCGGATTTTCCATGGACAAATGATGGCTAGCAGGTTTTACAATTTTCCGCTGACAAATGTCTGTTGTCGGATTTTCCAAGCGTGTGTACGCAAGTCCGTAACACGTATACTGGGAAGCAAGGACGAGCCAGAAGCGGTCGGTCTTGTAAACTAGCGTTCTTAATGAAGAATTAACATTTGTGACGCAGCAAATTATGAAATCTGGAAATGCAGCGCACAATTCTCTTCTTCTTTAATGGGATAATAATGAAGCTGCTTTGTTGGTGATACTGATGGAGTTATTGCAAACAAATTTTCAGTCTTTTTTTTTCTAGTGATATCAAGAATATTATTATTATGCTTTTTTTTTTTTTTCATTTGGGCAAGTTACCATTATCAACACCACATAACACCATTATCCTGTAGTTTATAAGATCAAAGATACAACTACGTTGGTGTCCCTTGTTAATTTTACATTGTATTTTTTTAATGTAACTGCCTACTCCCAAAATGTCATTTGACGTAAAACACATAGCCAAGTATTATTCTACACAATTTTTTTATTGTGCATTAGAAAAAGAAAACAAATAAAATTAGACATGCTATCTGCCAATAGAACTTAACCAAAAAGTGCATTCAATGCATCCAAAAATATAGAAAATATACCAAATCAAATCATTATTATTCAACCAAAAAATAAAATAAAAGCCTTGTGCATGTGCATGTGTTCTTAATATAGGGGGTCAGCAATGCCAAGAGTTGGTGAAAGCAGGGGTCCGTCATCCGGAGATAATTCCGAAAATCATACAGATTATTCTCCTGGAGCTCCCGCAGCAAAGGCATATGACATAATTGGTCACGATTAATAAAGCAACCAATTTTTGGTCCAAGAAATCCTCCTCCTCCTGTTCCTGGACTGGACTTGGGTTAAAGCAATAACTCCAAAGCAAATAATAAATAACACGTTATCTCCTCCGATTCCGCAACATGTCTGGTTGACGAACGGTGGTTCAGAAATTAACTGAAAAGCGCAAAATGAAAAGCGCAAAATGAAAAGTGCAAATCAACACTCACCAAACTTCTACTAACATGAAAATAGCAGAAGGAGCCCAAAGGGTTGTGCTAAAGAGCTGAAAAACCACGTAGTACGTCAGTACTTTCGTGTTTGTTGGCCGACTATTCCTTGGCGTTTTTATGCAAGACAAAATTCAGGCACACAAGTCAGAGGTTTTTGTCTGTGGAAAATCTGATCGTGTGTACGAGGCCTTACATAGCTCACAATACTCTGCAACACCTGTACCATGGGTGGCAGGAAAGGAAATCATTTGATTCCCCATCAACACAGTCAATTTTAATGGGGTAATGCCGTCTGCGGAGCTATTGTGTTCTCCCAGCGGGGGGGGGGGGGGGGGCCCATTTTCAAGGCACTGTATTTCTTGCTCAGTTTTTTTTTTAGTAGTGTTATAGAATATAGCTTAATGGACTTGGGTTGTAGATTACGGTATTTAGTTCTTAGAATTTTGGGCCTGTGCTGCTATAGATAGTCTTTTGGTTATAATATATGATGTCGTACTAATTGAACTGGGTAACTCCAATAAAAACCCCCCATGAGGTGTTTTATTCTATCTGTTGATGTGTTTTTTACTCATGCAAGAAGATGTTTAATATGTAAAGTATATGCCGTGTGCATGGGCTGACACAAGCACTAGGTGACTGATTCCTTGTTCTCAGCAGTTGTTCAGTCAGGTCCCATGTTGTAAAAAGTCACTTCAAAGGGGATGTGTTGTGGAAATCTCCAGTAACATCAGAAAATGTATATTCGCTAAAAACACGCTATGGTTCCTCTTTAAATAACATGTCAGAAAGCAGCATGGGTCCTCGCAAGAGTCTGGCCCGGCGCTGCTTATTGCTGATGCTCACCAGGCGACGGCCGAGGAAACACACAAGGCCTATAGTCACCTCCACATCTGCAGCACTCTGGCTCTGTTTTTTTTCTCTCCCCTCAGGCTGGTGCCAGAGGTGAGTTGGACCGGGGCCCAAATTCCAAGCAGGATTCTGAGAGAAACTCTTCTGTGTTTCTTCCCCTTTTTAGACAAAGAGCACTTGAAGGAGATGGAGAGCCTGGAGCGCGAGCTGGCAGCACTGCGCACTACCAATGAGGATCAGAGGAGGCACATTGAAATCTTAGAGCAGGCTCTGAGTAATGCCCAGGCCAAAGTCATCAAACTGGAAGAAGAGGTAACCCCGGGACAAGCTCTATTTTTACAGATTTCTGCTGGAGAAGGGCAGGCTTAAAATTCACCAACGCATTGTCTGATATCAGGTTATATACTACTTTGTAATCCATCAGTAGTTATCTTATTTGTGACTATACTAAGGGCCCCTTAAGACCTGTGTTTACATGCGGTATTTTATGCTTTAACTTGCATTGACAGTAGCCTCTAGCCGAAAAAGCATTTTTTTATTACAGTTTATCACAAAGCCCAGTATGTGTGCTGTGATGCTCTGTGGCATACATCCATTGGCAACAGCGGTATATTTGCATTCGGGGGTACCACATTCTGGCTGGGTTCACACTGCTGCCGGATGCGGCTCGCAGCAGGGGTCCAGTGTGTCCCTGTTCTCCGTTTCAGGGACGAATCAGGGCTGAATTTTTGCTTGAATTTCGGCCCTGAAATGGAGCCAAAGACGCACAGGACTTCTGTGCAGTGCGCTCCGCAGCCGCCACGGAGATGTGTGAACTGGCTCCATAGAGAGCAGGTCACAATCTCCTGTAATGCGAATTGGATGCGGAGGGGGGAACCCACATCCAATTTGCACTAGTGTGAATCCAGCCTAAATGAACCACACTGCAGCACATGGTAACGCATGGCACTTGTGTTTTGTGTATACCATGTTGTATCACAACGTATAGGTCAGAAGGCGACCTAAATAATCAGTTTATTGGTGCATTTATTTTCCTAATTTGAGTTGCAGCAATACCCAGGCCACGTTTAGACGTGCAGCTTATATTGCCAGATCTCTGAAAAGCAATTTGTGGTGCTGCGGTGCATAGCTTTTCAAATGCGTTTGACAGATGGGGAGGAGGTGATATGTCATCTTCTGACTGCCATTTTTAACCCTGTAAATGCCATACCACTTGCTTGAATGAGCTGCATTCAGCAGTGGGACTGCCTGCCTATGGCAATGGGGGGGGGGGGGGGTGCTAATTTTTTAAAGCAAAGCATTGTGACTATTCAATGTGTACACCCCCATCTGGCTGCCATTGCAGCTCAACTGCCTGTTTTTACTGTCTCCCCCTACCCACAGCCACAAGTGAAGATTTTAACTAGGACAGCCAGCACCAGCACAAGGGATACTTCTAAATGTAAGTACCAACCCTTGTGCTGATTAAAAAAAAAAACTTAGGCTTTAATATGTAGGCGCTGTTAATATAGGAAAAACAATATGAAATGCTATACAAAGGATATGTTAAGGGGAACGTAATTCATGTTGGGGGGGGGGGGGGGTCATTGCTGGCTTTGTCTCCCTCATCAGCTAGTTACAGCCATCCCCATGGTTTTCCTATAAGAAGAAATGGGAACCATATTGCTAAACCTCAAGTAAATATTGGTGGACAAAGAAGGATTGTATAAGTATAGAAGGTATGTGCGTCCCCATTAGGGATTATTTAGTGGCCCTCTGATGTCACACGTTGAATTCAGGTCATGTTACTAAACTCTTTTTCGACATTAGCTACTCATTTGTCTTTTTGAATGCTAATAATAGCTTACTAAATAAGGGGGCCAATACATTTATGTTTAGGAATTTCACCAGTTGTTCTATCTGTTGTGGATATTGAACTGAATTGTTAGCTCTCTTGTTTCCCTTCTAGCTGCGTAAAAAGCAGGTGTACGTGGAGGAGGTGGAGAAGCTGCAGCAAGCTCTGACCCAGCTCCAGGCAGCAGGTGAGAAGAGAGAGCATCTAGAGAGGCGGCTACGGACCAGGCTGGAGAAAGAGCTGGAGTCTCTGAGAATGCAGCAGGTAATGGGCATCTATGCAGGGTGACAGCCAAGTGACTTTTGTGCCATCTACAGATTGGGGTACAAATATGAAGCAGTCTGCAAATTATATTGACAAGCCTGCAAGATATTTCCCAGTTCAATCATTTGCCAACCACAATACAAAAATATACCTTGCGGCTTGCAAGTGGTTTACCAAGGTTCTGGCTGAAGCTATCGGCCATAACCCGATATTTTATTTTTTTCAGGCGGTGACTGGCTTTCCCATGAAATCGGCCACAGTGGCTAATTAGCCGCTGGATCACTTTCAGAAGCAGCGGGAGGGGAAAGACCGGTGTTTCTTGGGCTTACTGTTTTAAGGCTTCATGTACACATAGCCTACTTTGACCACCGATCGCAGGAAAACGCAAAATTGGACAAAATCACATGGTGATTTTACTGAGATTTTGCCGTGGTTTGCAGCCAGCAGTCAAAATGTTTGTATCCTGAATGGGATTCTTCCACGTTCAGGAGAGGGAGGTTGAAGCTTCCATAACCGCAGCATCTCCTAAACTCTGGTAAATGCCTATGTGTACATGGACACATAGAGGTTGATATTCTAAAGGCAAATAGACTGTACACTTTGCAAAGTGCACAGTCTTTTTGCCTTTAGTAAATCCCATAGGCTTTTATGGAGTTGAGTTTAGGAGCTTTGGCAAAAAAATGCCAAACGCTAGTAGTATTCATGAAGCCTTACTGGCACGCCCAAGATCCGATGGGTCACGCAGCTGGCCATAGAGGTGACCAGAGACCAGATTGTCTCTGATTGCTTCTATGGGCTTGAAGGACTGGAGCAACTTCATGATGTCACTTCCGGTCTAGGGGGAAGTAAACTTTTTTTTTTTTTAAAGCAAAAGATTGAATAAAAAAATTGTTTGATCTTTTGCTTTTAAAGGTAGAGGAGAGATTTGGGTCTTATTGACCCAATATCTCTCCATAAAGAGGACCTGTCATCCCTTATTTCTATTACAAGGAATGCTTACAAGGAAGAATTTGAGCCAATAAGACACAAATGTGCACCTATCCTTTAATTGTAGCTCAAAAAACTGGAGTATAGGTTTCTTTTAATGGCTGGTCATGTGGCCAGTGCCAAGGCATGTCTCTCCAGAACAGGAAGATCAATATTCAGGCAGAGCCATGGCACCGATTCTGCATGCAAAAGGCATTTTTATTTACATCTGCATCCGTTCACAGCTGCATGCATGCAGCCTATGGAAATTAATGCACATGCAGCGGCCTCACAGACACATGTCAAAATTTGGCATGCAAGAGTGGGTGTACAACGGCGAATGCAGACAGCGTATATGTGGGCAGGACACCTGCACCTGCACAACTGTCAAATTTTGACATGCAGCTGTGTCCATAAACACCATGGGGGCAGATACAGACAGCAAAAAAAATGTGTATCTGAATGAGGCCCTACCTTCCTTCTCCCAGTAGTGTTCCCACCAATTTTATTCCTGAATCTCAATCAGTTGTAGCAGAAACAATTGACTCCTAACCTAGATGTCCCCACAAGGCCCATTATCCCTATTTTAGCTGATCATTACTGTTAAATGGAATATCGAATCAGAATACATGAAATAAACAAAGCATTTGTGCCTTAGATCTTCAGAAATTAGGCCAATCAGTTTAAATGTGACAGTCGGATTTGAAGCCTCTTTGATGTTAGAATAGAGAGGCTGTGCTGTACATTATCTCTGTACTTATTAAATAATTATGTTCGATTTGATTACCATAGCTAACTAGGACTGCTTTATATCATCAAAGAAGGGTTTTAGCAAACATAAAAGATAGGGTAAACCTGTTGCTATGAGTTAACCTTTAAGTAATTTGTTTACAGTTGAACTGTGGCCAGTCATTCAAATCCTTAACCAGCAAACACATAAGCTTTCAAGTAAGCCCTCACTGACCTCTGTAGTTCTAGCCACTGTGGAGCAATTCATCCCTAAAATTCATGAGAGGCAGTGAAGTTGTTCAAGTCAGGTCTTGGCATTTTTCTCTTCTCTTCTCTTCTCTTGTGCAAATACGGTGTGACGGAAAGTATTGCAACGACCGCCATTTTATTCTCTAGGGTGTTAGGGAAATAAAATATATAATGTTTGGGGGTTCTAAGTAATTTTTTAGCATAAAAAATTATTTTAACTTGTAAACAACAAGTTTGAAAAATAGGCTTTTAACATTAGGACACTTACCTATCCTGGAGTCCAGCGATGTCGGCACCGCAGCTGATGTTTCCATCGGCTGGTCGGGTGCTGCGGGTGAGGAAACCGTAGCCTTTCGGCTTCATGACCGGGTCCCTACTGCACATGCACGAAGCGCGCTGCGCTCTCTTACTGGCCTGGCTGAAGGGGAGGGAGGAGCTGCTGATGTAATGGCTAGGTATCTGCCCCCCCCCCCCCCCCCGAAAGGTGCCAAATGTGGCACTGAAGGGGGGGAGGAATCAGATAAGCGGAAGTTCCACTTTTGGGTGGAACTCCACTTTAATAAACAGCTGCTGGGCACCCCAAAGGATTCAGGATCTGGGTGAGCACTTTAGATGTTACGCCAGTGTTCCATGCTACTGTGAGTCCTCCTCTTCCCACATAAAGCCTTTCTAAAGTTGACCGATAATAATTTAGTCTACCAGGCAAACATGATCCAGAGATAAAAGAATAATTCTTCCGCTCTACAAGACTCTGGTCTGGCTGCACCTGGAGTATGCTGTCCAGTTCTGGGCACCAGTCCTGAGGAAGGATGTACTGGAAATGGAGTATAAAGAAGGGCAACTAAGCTAATAAAGGGTCTGAAGGATTTTAGTTATGAGGAAACGTTGCAAGCAGTGAACTTGTTCTCTCTGGAGAAGAGACGCTTGAGAGGGGATACGATTTCAATTTATAAATGCTGTACTGGGGACCCCACAATAGGGATAAAACTTTTTTGCGGAAGGGAGTTTAACAAGACTCGTGGCCACTCATTAAAATCAGAAGAAAAGAGGTTTAACCTTAAACTACGTAGGGGGTTCTTTACTGTAAGAGCGGCAAGGATGTGGAATTCCCTTCCACAGGCGGTGGTCTCAGCGGGGGGCATCGATAGTTTCAAGAAACTATTAGATAAGCACCTGAACGACCGCAACATACAGGGATATACAATGTAATACTGACATATAATCACACACATAGGTTGGACTTGATGGACTTGTGTCTTTTTTCAACCTCACCTACTATGTAACTGGGTCCCTCATACCAGTGCTGATTATGAGAGGGAATAACAGGGAGGGTTCTCCCCTAAGAAGCAAATTTATTGCCTTGTCATTGTCTATTATATAGCGACATGCGAGCTGTCAGATTTCCAGCAATGGAGAGTACAGCGCCCCCGCGCTCATGGACTTGCTAAGGAAAAAGGAAGAGACGATCTTGGCTCTAGAAGCAGATACCACCAAATGGGAACAGAAGTACTTGGAAGAGAGCGCCATGAGGCATTTCACCATGGATGCCGCCACTACAGCCATAACACAGCAGTAAGAGCGTTGTCCTCTGCTTCATTTCTTATAGATAATATTCAGATGTTAAAGGGCAATTCTACATTTTTAGATTATGTGATACTGTATAGTAGTATTCATCACATTTATAAAAAGCATTTATTAAATATCTTGTTTTTTTGTTTATAAAGTGACTTGAAGTATCTATTCGGACAATGTCTGTCCTGGCCATAGACAAAGGGGTGGATTTATTAAAGGTAAATAGACAGTGCACTTTGCAAAATGCAGTTTCACTCTGCAAGAGCAATTGCTTCAGAGCTTAGTAAATGAGCAGAAGCTCTGCTGACTTCCATCATCCAATCATGTGCAAGAAAAAATTCATTTTTTTTTTTTTTTAAATTCTCCTTGCTCGTGATTGGGTATTCTTTGCAAAGTGAAGCTTTACCTCATTTACTAAACAACTACACTTGCAGAGTGCAACTGCAAAGTGCACAGTCTATTTTTTCTTAGTAAATCAACCCCAAAGTGTGCACGTGTTAAAGCCAACCTGTCCTTTTTTGAAGTTAAAGAGGAGGTCCACCTTAAAAGAAATTATTAAAAGCCAGCAGCTACAAATACTGCAGCTGCTGACTTTTAATAAATGGACACTTACCTGTCCATGGTGCCCGCGATGTCGGCAGCAGAAGACGAGCAATTGCTCGTCTCTCGGCTGCCCCGCTGCAATCCTCGGTGAGGGAATCAGGAAGTGAAGCGTTACAGCTGCACTGACCGGTTCCCTACTGCGCACTCGTGTGTCGCGACGCACGTCTTCACTGGTCCCCGTTGTGTTCTGGGAACTGTGTGTTTCCCAGAACACAATGGGGGAGGGGGGGGGGAGTGATGTATCTGCGGATATTCTGCAGATATATATGCCTGGAAGTGGGTGCAGATACCTGTATTATACAGGTATCTGCACCCCCCTCCCCCCTGAAAGGTGCCAATTGTGGCACCGGAGGGGGGAGGTGTCCGATGAGCGGAAGTTCCACTTTAGGGTGGAGCTCCGCTTTAAGATGACATTCAACTTTAACCTAGGTCTGATTTTGCTAAAGCACTGGGGTTGATTAATTAAAGGTAAATAGACTGTTCACTTTGCAAGTGCAGTTTCACTCTTCAAGGGCATTTACTGCAGTGCTTAGTAAATTAGGTAAAGCTTCACTTTGCAAAGAATACCCAATCACATGCAAGGGATAAAAAAAAAAATGCATTTTTGCTTGCACATGATTGGTTGATGGAAGTTAGCAGAGCTTCTGCTCATTTACTAAGTACTGGAGCAAATGCCCTTGCAAAGTGCACAGTCTATTTGCCTTTATCAAAAATAACTGCTGTTTTTTATTTACATATAAGATTCTGATTTTAAATGTTTTGAACCTTTTTTGCTGAAAGCATGGATTTGCCTCAGTCACTAAACTTAGTGCAAATTCGCTTCACAAAGTGACCCTACTCTACTCCTTTAATAAATCAACTCCATTGTTTTAATTAAATTTAAATAAATACCTTACCTTACAATACCTTCCGGCGTCCTCTGGCCGTTCTGCGCATGCGCGGCCAGACGGAGCCTCGGAAAATGACGGCAAACTTCGGAAATGTCCGTAATTTGCCACGCATGCGCAGAACAGCATTAGACGGAACATCGGAAATGTCCGTAATTGTCAGTCTGCGCATGCGCGGCCGACTTACGAACAATTCCGAGATAAGAACAGGCGGCCAGTCCCTAACGAGTTCATAACTCGGGGACCCCCTGTACTTATATTTTATGATTTTATTTATTATGGGCAAACATGTAACAAGAAAGCAGTTTACATAATGTAATATCATGTTTAAAAACATTTTTACATGATGTATTTTTCAGTCTGGAGATCACTTAGGCCCCTTTCACACTGGGGCGTTTTTCAGGGGCTACAGCGCTAAAAATAGCGCCTGTACAGCCGACGCCGCTCCTGCCCCAGTGTGGAAGGGGCCTTAGGCTACTTTCACACTGAAGCGATGCGGGCGCTGGCGGTAAAGCGGCACTATATTTAGCAGCGCTCTCCGGCTGCTAGCGGGGCGGTTTTAACCCCCGCTAGCAGCCGAAAAGGGTTAAAACCGCCCGCAAAACGCTTTGCAGGCGGGTTTGCAGCGCTGCCCCATTGTTTTCAATGGGAAGGGGCGCTTTAGGAGCGATAAATACACCGCTCCAAAGATGTGGCTTGCAGGACTTTTTTGACCGTCCTGCAAGCGCACAGGGGACACAGCAGCGGATGTTTCAAGGCGCTTTGCAGGCGCTATTTTTAGTGCTGTAGCACCTGCAAAGCACCCCAGTGTGAAAGGGGCATTAAAGCTGCAGCCATCTGTCTTCTGTTCAAGTGCCCCTGTATGTATGGGACAGAATGACAGTTCAACTGGCCAACACTGGTTTGTTTGTAAACAAAGTCATGCGATCACTATGATTGGCTATCAAATCAATCACATAATAGATAACCATACTGCCGGGTGCTGGCTGCCTACCATGCCATAAAAAATGTATTAAAGTGGAACTTTAGAATGAAAAATTAAGTCCTGCTAGAAATGCCTATACTGTTTAAAACCCAGTAATACACTGGGGGTTATTTACGAAAGGCAAATCCACTTTGCACTGAAAGTGCACTTGGAAGTGCAGTCTCTCTAAATCTAAGGGGTAGATCTGAAATGAGTGGAAGCTCTGCTGATTTTATCATCCATTCATGTGCAAGCTAAAATGCTGTTTTTTATTTTCCTTGCATGTCCCCCTCGGATCTACAGCAACTTTACTTCCAAGTGCACTTGCAGTGCAAAGTGGATTTTCCTTTAGTAAATAACCCCCACTGTCTCACCCTGCTCTGCACATGCTCAGTTGCTCTCCATTTTTGGTATTGTGCCAAAAATCAGAGCCACTAGAAGCTGATCTGCTGACAGCCTAAAAACGGAAAATTGTATACTCACCTTTCCGTAATTTTCCTTTCCTGACGCACCCCATGGCAGCACACACATTGGGTTGTGACTCCGCCTCCACAACCTGATAGGACTGGTTAGCTATAAGATTTGAAGAGGAGTCCCCTGTTGCATTCTCGGTAACTATCACCTTAGAGGGGTGGGTCCTGTGTGCTGCCATGGGGTGTGTCAGGAAAGGAAAATTACGGAAAGGTGAGTATACAATTTTCCGTTTTCCTGACGCACCATGGCAGCACACACATTGGGAAATAACTCGCTACATGGGTGGTTGCTTGCAAGAAAAAAATTTATTAACTTAGGTACAAGGTATGGATGAATTTGTTTGGATAATTGATTTTCCGAACTCGGCTGTAGTTAACTGAGCCGGGTCTATACGGTAGTGAGCCATGAAGGTGGTCTTTGAGGACCAGGTTGCTGCCCTGCAAATGGTCTCTGGTGAAACCTTACAATATGCTGCCCAGGAGGTTGCTACTGCTCTTGTCGAGTGGGCCCTCAGCTGTTCTGGTATTGGGAGATGCTGAACGGAGTAGGCTTTTTTTATAACCTTCACCAGCCAAGATGCTATGGTTCTTGAGGATGCTGCCTGGCCTTTCTTTGTGCCGTGTGGTATGACCAGGAGGCGTTCCGTTTTTCTAAATGTGCGCGTAATCTCCAGGTAGGAGGAGATGGCTGACTTGACGTCTAAGGGATGGGGATTCCCTTCACCGTTAAGGAGTACTGGAAGGTTGATTTCTGATCTGAAATGGAATGTAGTTGCCACTTTGGGCACAAATTGCTCCGATGGTCTGAGGATGACTCTGTCTGGGTAAAATACCAGATGTGGCTCCTTGATTAGCAGGGCCTGGAGTTCCGAGACCCTCCTGGCCGACGTTATTGCCAGTAGGAAAGCTACTTTTAGAGTTAAGTCCCACAGGGATGTTAAATCCAGAGGAAAAAAAGGTTCTTTTGAGAGTGCTTCTAGTACAATTGGTAGGTCCCAGGTCGGGAAGATTGGTTTTCTGGGAGGCTTGATCTTCAGACATGCTTTTTGGAATTGAATCACTAGAGGATTTGTGGCCCATTTGACGCCTGTCATGGCGGACAGCGCAGAGACCTGGACTTTCAAGGTGCTAGAACTTAGGCCCTTTTCTAGTCCTAGTTGCAGGAATTCTAGGACTTGAGAGACAGAAGGGGATATTGGATCCAAGGATTGCTGGAGAGAAAAGGTGGAAAATCTTTCCCAGATCTTACTGTATACATTGTTGGTTGATTTTTTCCTGGCTTGCTGTAATGTGGATATTACTCTAAGCGAGCACCCTTGATCCAACAACCTCTCCCTCTCAACCTCCAAGCCACTAGATGAAGGCGTTCTGGGGATGGATGCAGGAATTGTCCCTGCGAGAGTAGGTCCGGGTATAGTGGAAGCGGAAGAGGCTCTTCGGTGTTGAGTTGCAGGATGGTTGCAAACCAAGGCCTCCTCGGCCAGAATGGCAGTACCGCCACTACCGTGGACGTCGAGTTCCTCAATCTGGCCAAGAATCTGGCTATTAGAGGGACTGGAGGGAATATGTACCCTAGCTGGAATTCCCAAGGATGGTGTAGGCCAGAGGTGTCCAAACTTTTTTCAAAGAGGGCCAGATTTGATGAAGTGAACATGCGTGAGGGCCGACCATTTTGCCTGACATTTTTTAAACCAATAAAATTTGGTCTAAGTGTGTTTGTTCGAGCGCTAATACATTGCCCAACAAGAATTCTCTTGCCTTTGTCGCACTCGCTCCTGACACACAGACGAATGCTCTGCTCTTTAGGGGTACCGTTAATTATAAATGGTTCCCCACACATTGGAAAACGTGGGGTGCTTTTGGTGCAGTGCAATTAAAAAAAAAAAAGGTTGGGGACTTCTTTCCCTGCAGTTTTGTGGGTAGGGAAGCCCATTGAAATGAATGGGCTGATCTACATGCAGCACGCAGCCACACAGATGTGAACCAAGGGCTTGTTCACATGTCAGGTTGGAGGGGCAGTAAAACCACATGGTTAAGCTGTTTTTACCACCCCCAATTTCTCCCCCTTTAGATGCAGAGGGAGCAGCTGGGGGTATAAACATGCTGTGGCTGCAGCTGGAGGTACACCCAGGGTGAATGGGGCTGCACTGCAACTACCCGCAACTGTGCAATGCACACATAGAGTGATGCTGGATTTTATAGGCTTAAAACAGGTGGTGAGGAGGCAAAATAATGCCTCTTTATCTGTGCATGGATTGCTTTTCAGAGGAGCAGCAGTCCTGGCTGATATCACAAACAAGACCTACAAATGCAGTTCTGATGGTACAGGAATGGGGGGGGGGGGGGTCCGGATTAAAAGTAACATACACACATACAGACACATGGACACACATACAGACACATGCATACAGACACATGTACATGGACACACATACAGACACATGTACATGGACACACATACAGACACATGGACACACATACAGACACATGGACACACATACAGACACATGTACATGGACACATATACAGACACATGTACATGGACACACATACAGACACATGTACATGGACACACATACAGACACATGTACATGGACACACATACAGACACATGGACACACATACAGACACATGGACACACATACAGACACATGTACATGGACACACATACAGACACATGTACATGGACACACATACAGACACGCATACAGACACATGTACATGGACACACATACAGACACATGCATACAGACACATGTACATGGACACACATACAGACACATGTACATGGACACACATACAGACACGCATACAGACACATGTACATGGACACACATACAGACACATGTACATGGACACACATACAGACACACGTACATGGACACACATACAGACACATGTACATGGACACACATACAGACACATGTACATGGACACACATACAGACACATGTACATGGACACACATACAGACACATGTACATGGACACACATACAGACACGCATACAGACACATGTACATGGACACACATACAGACACATGTACATGGACACACACATACAGACACACATACAGACACATGTACATGGACACACATACAGACACATGTACATGGACACACATACAGACACACATACAGAAACATGTACATGGACACACATACAGACACATGTACATGGACACACATACAGACACATGTGCATACACATACATACAGACACACATGCACAGACAGACACATGAATAAAGCCCTTTTAAAACAAATCTAGCTTCTAGCATAGTACTGTACCTTTCCAGCTTCCTCATTCAGCCGGGTACTGCACTCTAGGGGGAAGCAGAGAGCACAGCACACTCCTCTGCACTTTACTTTTGAGGCTTACGGAGCTTCTCACACAGTGCCGATGTTCGGCAGGGGATCGCTCATCTGACAGCCCTGATCCCGCAGCACACTAGTTGTGAGAGGCTGGTTTAGATAACCAGGCGGGCCGTTCAAAACCGGACCGCGGGCCGCGATTGGCCCGCGGGCCGGACTTTGGACATGCCTGGTGTAGGCAATCGATCCCAGTTGCTGTCGGGTATGCTATTCTGGCTAGAAAGCGAGGACATTTGCTGTTCTCTGGTGTTGCTGCTAAGTCTATATCCGGCGTTCCCCATCTGCGTGTTAGCAGAGCAAAAGCCTGATTGCTGAGGGACCACTCGTTGTTTGAAACAAACACATGACTTAGGTCGTCCGCGAGTTGGTTTTGTGCCGCTGGGACGTATATTGCCCTCAGATCCATTAGATGGACTTGTGCCCATTCGAGTATGGGTCGCAGTTCCTGCATGAGAGTGTTGCTTCGGGTACCTCCCTGTCTCTGCACGTAGTTTACTGCTACCGTGTTGTCCATTCGGAGAAGGACGCTTTTCCCTGTGAGGAGGTGTGAAAAGGTTCGAAGGGCTTGCCAGGCGGCCCTGAGCTCTAGGACATTGGAAACTGTGCCCTGTGGTCGAAAGGGCCAGTGGCCTTGCACTCCCTGGTGTTGGTAATGTGCACCCCACCCATGGAAGCTGGCATCCGTCGTTACTACTTCTGGTAGTGGGGGTACAATAGGACGATGACGTGTCAGGTTGGTGGTTTTGGTCCACCACCTTGCAGAATTCTTCACTGCCTGCGTGATCACTATTCGTTGATTCATCGAATGTCCATTCCATTGCTTCAGGAACGAGTTCTGGAAAGTCCTCGAGTTCCACTGGGACCACTGGATCATTAGGAAGGTGGAGGACATTGACCCCAGAATGCTTAGGCATGATCTTGCGGATAAGTAGTCTGCTGTCAGGAGTCTTCCTACTTTGCCAATAAGTGGGTGCAGTTTCTCTTGGGGAAGGCCCACCGTGTTGGAACTGGTGTCTAATTCGGCTCCTAAGAAGACCATCTTCTGTGTTGGTATCAGGCTGCTCTTTTTCCAGTTTATTAGCCAACCAAACTGTTGGAGCGTAGAGATTAATACGGCTCGATGTTGTAAAAGCATTTCCTGACTGTCCGCCAGGAGGATAATGTCGTCTAAATAGTGTAGGGCTCTTAGTCCCTTCTCCCTCAGATGTGCTATAACTGGAAGCAGTACCTTCGTGAAGGTCCTGGGTGCCGTTGAAATCCCGAATGGGAGACTTTGAAACTGGAAATGTTGTTGGCCGATAGCGAAGCGCAGGTATTTTTGAAAGGTTTGGGGACTGGTATGTGTAAATAAGCGTCGGACAAATCGACTGAGAGCATCCAGTCTCCTACCCCTGTTGCTAGCAGTATGGACTGAAGACTCTCCATCTTGAATGATTCGACTTGTATTGATCGATTGAGTCGTTTCAGGTCTAGCACTGGTCTTAGATCGCCCGTTTTTTTTGTGACTAGAAAAAGGGGGGAGTAGAAACCTGCACCTCTCTGTTCCTTTGGAACTTCTGTAATCGCTTGCTTCTGTAGAAGCTCTATGATGTATTTGACTAGAAGCTTGCGCTTCAGGATTGAAGATGGAAGTCTGGTGACCCTGTAGTAATTTTGAGGAGGAGTGTGTTTGAACCTCCACCTGTGGCCTTCTTGAATGGTGGTGATCGTCCAATGGTCTTGAATGTGATCTATCCAAATTTGAGCGAATAGCCTCAGCCTCGCTCCTACTATTGCGGGCTGGGCGGTCGTGGCATCAAAAGGACTTTGGTTGGTCCCCGGGGGTTGTGCCTTTAGCCTTTTGTAATCTGACAAAGGATGGCTGCGTACCCCGCCAGTTCCGCTTGAACTCCTTGCCTGGTCTGTATGCTCTTGCATCACGGTACCTCTCGGGCAGATGGCGTCTGAAGGGGGGGTTTTTTTGCTTTGGCCTTCTATCCGACGGGATAAGGCCTGATTTTCCTCCCGTGACCTTAGAAATTGCCGAGTCCAGCTTGGGGCCGAAAAGGTTGATACCGTCGTAGGGGATCCTACACCAGCTGGACTTAGAAGTTGTGTCCGCCACCCAGGGCTTTAACCATAGTGCTCTTCGAGCGGTCACGGAGGACAACATTGCTCTCGCTGAGGACCTGATTATATCCACCGCTGCTTCTGCTACAAAGTCCCCTGCCAGGTTAAGTTCTTGTAGGGCGGATATGATCTTTTCTTGATCTGCCGCCTCCAGTAACAGTTTCTCTGTGCTGGTGGCCCAACATGAGATGGCTCTACCTACTGCTGCCAAAGTGATTGCTGGCCTGCAAGCTCCCCCTGCCGCTGAATAGGTCTTTTTAAGGTCGAGGTCTATCTTGCGGTCCATCACGTCCTTAAATGTTACTGCGTCTTCTATTGGCAGGGTTACGTGGCGTGCTAATCGCATAAGTGAGGAATCCACTACCGGGGCTGTAATGAGGGGACTCACCAATGTTTCCTTCAGCGGGTAGAGCTTATTTAGCCTATTGTTTAACCCTGATTTTTTATCTGGTTTCTGCCACTCGTCTTTTATGAGTTTGTCGAGTTCCTCGATGAACGGGAATGTTTCCGGGTCCTTCTTGAGGTTTGGAAAATATTTTCTTAGCTTCGGGGGGGATTCCCCCTGCTCCTCCCATCCAATCGCCTCCTTTACCGATTTTGCGAACGGTTCTATGAACGCAAAATCAAAGGCCGTGGGTGGTAACACTTCCTCTTCCTCTTGGGAATCCTCCTGTTCTTGTTGGGAATAGGAGGTAGAGGCTGAATTAGCGGGTCCCACCTGCTCGTAGGCTGCTACTTGCATAATTGATTCCTTTACTGATTCCCTTATTATATTGGATGCCTCTCTTGCATCGGATTCCTTGTCCCGGGTTGCTTCCTCTAAACATGCTTGGCATGCTAGTTTGCCTGGTAGGGCTTGCGCTCCGCAAACCCAACAGGTGTTAGGCGCAGGACGTGTATGTCCTCCGTCGCGCTGTGGGTGAGCAGAAGATGAGCTTCTGTGGTGAGAGGATCTTGACCGACTCCTATGGGAGTGTGAATGCCTTGAGGGGGAGCGCTCTTTTCTTTTAGAATGCGATGACCCCAATGATCTGCCGGAACTGCCAGAGAAAGAATGGCGTTAGTGGCAATGCTCTCTTTTTCTCCTCTTCTTTACTTACCTAGTCATGTTGCCCCCTTACCTTGTAGTTCGCGGCTGGTCTGCTGGAGCAGCGGCCTCCATAGGAAAAGGTAAGGTATACCTGAGAGAGTAAAAGGTGTATGTTTTTTTTTTTTTTTTCAAAAATGCATTGCAGAGTGAGCAGCAGGTGCTGGTTTAAGTAACAGAGAGATAAGGTATTGCTTACCAGAGACTGAAGGAAATGTGGCCAACAGGACAGCGTTTTGGAGCGAAAAACCGAGATGAAGAGTGTTTGTTTGCAGCATGTCAAAGCAAAAAAGGCTCAGATCGCCTTTTAAATTTGCCGCCGTCGCGGGAGTGATGACGTCACTGCCGCGCATGCGCCGTAGCGGTCCGCGACGCTCTGCGCCATTTTGGAGGCTGGCAGCTATGGGGATAGCGCTTGTGTCACTTCCTGAGCGCCGAGGGAGTACTGTGCGGCCGCCATGATGGAGGAGGCAAGCCGGCCGAGGCACTACAAGGCCCAGCGCGGCCGAGAGGGGGATTTAAGACACAGGATGCAGAGGTGAACTTGCAGTAATTAGTGTAAACAATAGATAAGAGAGAAGATAAAAGAGAAAATAAAACAGGATGACCGCTGCATACCGTATGAAACCTATTTAAGGTTTGTCAGGCATCCACTTCTTTTTAGCCCCTGAGACCACCAGAGTGGGGCTTCCCTTCGTTTTAGCTCATTTAGAGACTGTACAGATAGGGCTTCCAGCTAGGAGAGGCTGAACCTAGTGGGGCGAAGCGGTAAGGGGGGTCCCATATTCTAACCGATCCTTCTTGATCAAAAAACGATCGACTATCAGGTGAGGAAAAAAAGGAGAATGCAACAGGGGACTCCTCTTCAAATCTTATAGCTAACCAGTCCTATCAGGTTGTGGAGGCGGAGTCACAACCCAATGTGTGTGCTGCCATGGTGCGTCAGGAAAACTTACTACTGCTCGGGGGCTCTGGGCTTCAGTAAAATGGCAGCCTCCGGCAAGAAAAAACTAGGAGCATTGCTGGAGGCAATTTACAACACACACTAATTTTGGTAGCATAACTATTCGTATCCATGTGGAATGTATGGTCTTTGCAAAAGAAAATTCATTTTTATCAAGGTGTTATGGGTAACATTTCGTTTTAATTAACTTCTGCATTGCTTTAAAATGCTGTACAATACTCCAGATCTGATTGACATTGTTCTCCGCGCTGTAAAACTATATTACTTTGTTCTGACTGGCTTATTTGATGGTTTGTTTCCCCCTTATCTTGATAGAGATTCATCTATTATGAGTCACTCAAGGCATGGAAGCCACAATGACAGCTCCCTGGAGGTCCGGATGTGGCATGAAGAAGAGGAGATTGTTCAGGCTAATCGAAAGTTTCAGGACATGGAGCACACGTAAGATCAGAAATACAATCTATTGATCCCTCATAAATAAATGTGACAAGGGAAATATGGCATCTACCGTTGTCGATCTCTATCTGAAAATGCTAATTGTCTGGCTGTGATGGTTATCCTTTGATTTCAGTGCTTACTGAACCACTGATCGCAACATGTATGCAGATCAGGAGTTCTGACTAAGAAAGTATTTAAGCCAAAGACATGCAAATGTGTTTACCAAAAGCAGGCCAGCAATGGCAGCTTCCATATATCCCTCAGTACAGGTTTCTTGTAGGGCCTGTGTGGATGGGCAGTTGCAGCATACTTTTAGATGATTTTGATTGCTCTGAGTCCTGTGTCTTCCTGCTGTTCCAATCTTCTGTTATCAGTATGATAACTTCTGACAAGTTCTCTGTCAACCAAGATAAAACCAGCCTGCAATTTGTGTTGTGGGAGGGTGCTATAAATAGATTAGCAGAGAGCTTGTCTTTTCACAGCACAGCTCTGCACATTCCTTCCTTCCTTTGTGTATGAGGAGAGGGGGGGTGCCTTTCCTCCAATCAGCTGTCTTGGCTGTATGTCAAGAATCCATTCCCAGTGCTGAACAGGAAGAGAAAATCTCTAACAAGTTGTGCACTTTCTAAAGAATATATAAATCTGAAGACAGCAGATATGCAAGTAAAACACATGTAGGGAGATTTGTTTCATCTCTGTGTATCATCTGTTCACTTCACTGGGTATATGTGAGGGTTTACATCCACTTTAACCACTTAAGGACCGCCTCCTGCACATTTACGTCAGCAGAATGGCACGGCAAATCAACGTACAGGTACGTTGCCCTTTAAGAGCCCAGCCATGGGTCGCACGCACGCCGCCAGCGGCGCGCTCGCGACCCGGTCCTGAGCTCCGTGGCCGCGGGACCAGCGGACCCGATCGCCGCTGGTGTCCCGCGATCGGGTCACAGAGCTAAAGAACGGGGAGAGGTCTGTGTAAACAAACCTCTCCCTTAGGGTTGCCACCTTTTCTTCAAGCCAAACCCGAACACTTTTGCGGCACACAGCAATTTTTTTGTAGTACACGCTATAGGATTGTAAAATACCTGGGACACCTTTTAGGTTACCAAAAGAGAGTAGTAATGAGGTGTGCTACAGTGAACAGTGGCTGTGGACAAATTGCATTAAAAGTAAGGGGACTTAAAGGGGCATGATTAAACAAAACAAAAGCATTCGTGTACCCATAAAATATGATTTAATTAATAAAAGAAATGTCAGTTCAAATATGGAACAAGCCTACCTTAAAAGTGGACACTGTCATCCAGTGGAGCAGTGGACGGCGTCAGTTGAGCAGAAGATGATGTCAGTAGAGCGGAGTCTGTAATACCATGCTTTCGCCTGCAAAAGCGTCCCTGGTTGCTAGGACACCAGTCCAGAGGCCCTCAAGCGGGGGAAGAAGGGGGGAATGCGTGCTGTTTGGGGGTAGCTGACAGAGGGAAGGGGGTAGTTGACAGAGGGTGGTAGCTGACAGAGAGGGTGGGGGGTAGCTGACAGAGGGGAGGGGGTAGCTGACAGAGGGGAGGGGGGTAGCTGACAGAGGAGGGGGGTAGCTGACAGAGGGGAGGGGGGGAGCTGACAGAGGGCAGGGGGGAGCTGACAGAGGGCAGGGGGGAGCTGACAGAGAGGAGGGGGGTAGCTGACAGAGGGGAGGGGGGTAGCTGACAGAGGGGAGGGGGTAGCTGACAGAGGGGAGGGGGTAGCTGACAGAGGGAGGGGGGTAGCTGACAGAGGGGAGGGGGTAGCTGACAGAGGGGAGGGGGTAGCTGACAGAGTAGGGAGGGGGTAGCTGACAGAGGGGAGGGGGTAGCTGACTGAGGGGAGGGGGTAGCTGACAAAGGAGGGGGGGTAGCTGACAGAGGAGGGGGGTAGCTGACAGAGGAGGGGGTAGCTGACAGAGAGGAGGGGGGTAGCTGACAGAGAGGAGGGGGGGTAGCTGACAGAGGAGAGGGGGTAGCTGACAGAGGAGGGGGGGTAGCTGACAGAGAGGAGGGGGGAGCTGACAGAGGGCAGGGGGGAGCTGACAGAGGGCAGGGGGTAGCTGACAGAGGGGAGGGGGGTAGCTGACAGAGGGGAGGGGGTAGCTGACTGAGGGGAGGGGGTAGCTGACACAGGGGGGTAGCTGACAGAGGGCAGGGGGGTAGCTGACAGAGGGCAGGGGGTAGCTGACAGAGGGCAGGGGGTAGCTGACAGAGGGCAGAGGGGAGGGGGTAGCTGACAGAGGGCAGAGGGGAGGGGGTAGCTGACAGAGGAGGGGGGGTAGCTGACGGAGGGGAGGGGGGTAGCTGATGGAGGGGAGGGGGTAGCTGACGGAGGGGGGGGGTAGCTGACGGAGGGGAGCTGACAGAGAGGAGGGGGGTAGCTGACAGAGGGCAGGGGGGAGCTGACAGAGGGGGGGGAGCTGACAGAGGGCAGGGGGTAGCTGACAGAGGGGAGGGGGGTAGCTGACAGAGGGGAGGGGGGTAGCTGACGGAGGGGAGGGGGTAGCTGACGGAGGGGAGGGGGTAGCTGACTGAGGGGAGGGGGTAGCTGACAGTGGGCAGGGGGGAGCTGACAGAGGGCAGGGGGGTAGCTGACAGAGGGCAGAGGGGAGGGGGTAGCTGACAGAGGAGGGGGTAGCTGACGGAGGGGAGGGGGTAGCTGACGGAGGGGAGGGGGTAGCTGACGGAGGGGAGGGGGTAGCTGACGGAGGGGGGAGCTGACTGAGGGGAGGGGGTAGCTGACTGAGGGGAGGAGGGTAGCTGACGGAGGGGAGGGGGTAACTGACGGAGGGGAGGGGTAGCTGACAAGGGAGGGGGTATCTGACAGGGGAGGGGGGTAGCTGACAGAGGGCAGGGGGTAGCTGACAGAGGGGAGGGGGGAGATGAGAGAGGGGAGGGGGGAAATGACAGAGGGGAGGGGGGAAATGACAGAGGGGAGGGGGTAGCTGACAGAGGAGGGGAGGGGGGTAGCTGACGGAGGGGAGCTGACAGAGAGGAGGGGGTAGCTGACAGAGGGCAGGGGGGAGCTGACAGAGGGGGGGGGGAGCTGACAGAGGGCAGGGGGTAGCTGACAGAGGGGAGGGGGGTAGCTGACAGAGGGGGGGGGGGGGTAGCTGACGGAGGGGAGGGGGTAGCTGACGGAGGGGAGGGGGTAGCTGACGGAGGGGGTAGCTGACTGAGGGGAGGGGGTAGCTGACAGTGGGCAGGGGGGAGCTGACAGAGGGCAGGGGGGTAGCTGACAGAGGGCAGGGGGGTAGCTGACAGAGGGCAGAGGGGAGGGGGTAGCTGACAGAGGAGGGTGTAGCTGACGGAGGGGAGGGGGTAGCTGATGGAGGGGAGGGGGTAGCTGACGGAGGGGAGGGGGTAGCTGACGGAGGGGAGGGGGTAGCTGACGGAGGGGAGGGGGTAGCTGACTGAGATGAGGGGATAGGAGCTGACAGAGGGGAGGAGGGTAGCTGACGGAGGGGAGGGGGTAACTGATGGAGGGGAGGGGGTATCTGACAGGGGAGGGGGGTAGCTGACAGAGGGCAGGGGGTAGCTGACAGAGGGGAGGGGGGAGATGAGAGAGGGGAGGGGGGAAATGACAGAGGGGAGGGGGTAGTAGCTGACAGAGGAGGGGAGGGGGGTAGCTGACGGAGGGGAGGGGGTAGCTGACAAAGGAGGGGGTATCTGACAGGGGGGGTATCTGACAGGGGGAGGGGGGTATCTGACAGGGGGGGTATCTGACGGGGGAGGGGGGTATCTGACAGGGGGGGTATCTGACGGGGGAGGGGGGTATCTGACAGGGGGGGTATCTGACGGGGGAGGGGGGTATCTGACAGGGGGGGTATCTGACGGGGGAGGGGGGTATCTGACAGGGGAGGTGGTATCGGACAAGGGGTGACTGACAGACAGGCGGGTGGTAGATAAGATGACAGAGAGACCTCACCTCAGCCAGGAGACAGCGCGCGCCAGGCAGGGAGGCGGGACTCCGGGCGGCCACGATCACCCACAGTCCAGCCCCGCCTCCACATTTGACCAGTCCACCAGGCCAATCACAAACGCCGCCCGCACGGCACATGACATATTCCGGCAATAACAAGGTGCCCGATCCGGCTCCCGCTGCCCAGCTCTCGCACACTCGCACAGCACAGTGAGATTGAAGGTGGCGGGCACGGGAATCGGGATGCCCCACTAAAGATGTTGCCGCTGGGGCCAGAGGATGGTTGAATATGTGTCCGGGTTTCGGGCGGGTTGAAACCCGGGCACATGTGTCAAAACCCGGGCTGTCCGGGTCAAAACCGGACAGGTGGCAACCCTACTCTCCCTGTGCTTCCTACACTGCCTGTCACTGATCGGCTGTTCCCTGTCATCGGGAATGCCGATCAGTGACGTCAGACATAAAGCCACGCCCCCTACTGTAAAAAAAACACACACACACAGACTTAACCCCTCCCCGCCCCCTAGTGGTTAACTCCTTCACTGCCAGTGTCATTTACATAGGAATCAGTGCATTTAAATAGCACTGATTTCTGTATAAATGACAATGGTCCCAAAAATGTGTCAAAAATGTCCGATGTGTCTGCCATAATGTCGCAGTCACAATAAAAATCGCTGATCGCACCCATTACTAGTAAAAAAAAAATATTAATAAAAATTCTATAAAACTATCCCCTATTTTGTAAACGCTATAACTTTTGCGCAAACCAATCAATAATCGCTAATTGTGATTTTTTTTTACCAAAAATATGTAGAAGAATACATATCGGCCTAAACTGAGGAAAAAAAATGTTTTTTTATATATTTTTTGGTGATATTTATATTAGCAAAAAGTAAAAAATATTGCATTTTTTTTCAAAATTGTCGCTCTATTTTTGTTTTATAGCGCAAAAAATAAAAACCGCAGGGGCGATCAAATACCACCAAAAGAAAGCTCTATTTGTGGGAAAAAAAGGACGCCAATTTTGTTTTGGGAGCCACGTCGCACGACCGCACAATTGTCAGTTAAAGCGACGCAGTGCCGAATCGCAAAAATGGGCCTGGTCCTTTGGCTGCAAATTGGTCCGGGGCTTAAGTGGTTAAATTGCATTTCCCTGGACCCCATCAAGTCAACAGAGGGGCCCAGGAGGTGGGAGCAGAGAAGGAACCTTTTTTTAATTCATTTTTGGGGCGTAGGCTGATAAACTCAGTGCAGCTGCACCTCGGGTGGGGGTGCAGGAGGGTTGGGGGGGGGGGGGGGCCTGTCAGAAAGGCTGCCGAAGTGCCCGTCTACACCATATGCTGGGCAGTTTTCTAGTGATGTCATCTATTTCCATCCCACTTTCCATCACAAAACAAATCAAAAACACGTTAAGGCAACCTACCACCAACAGTCTGTATATTTACTGTATGATAAGGCAGGCATATGGGTAGATTGTCCTGATTTGCTGGTTGAATGTGGTTGAAATCGCTTGAAAATGTCCTTTGTGTAGGATGCTTCATATGCTTCTTACTACCTGAATTATATTTAGGGGTCATTCACACCAGCAGCATTGAGCTGTTGCAAGGACAAAGGAATTAGCCTTATTTCTTAGGGTACTTTCACACTGGGGCTCTGCCGGCGTTAGCGGTAAAGCGCTGCTAGTTTTAGCGCCGCTTTACCGCTCTTATAGCGGTGCTTTTCGGCCACGAGCGGGGCGCTTTTAACCCCCACTATCGACCGAAGAAAGGGTTACTAGCGCCTGTGTTGCGGCGATGCCGAAGCACTTTGCAGGCACTTAGGCCCCTTTCACACTGGGGCGTTTTTCATGCGGTGCGGCGCTAAAAATAGCGCCTGTTCACCGCATGAAAAAATCCGGCCCCATTCACTCCAGTGTGAAAGCCGGCGGGCTTTCACACTGGAGCGGTGCGCTAGCAGGACGGTAAAAAAAGTCCTGCTAGCAGCATCTTTGGAGCGGGATAGGAGCGGTGTGTTCACCGCTCCTATACCGCTCCTTCCCATTGATTACAATGGGAGACCGCCGTAAAACCGCGGCAATACCGCGGTTACCGCGGTAATACCGCGGCTACGGCGGCGCTCTGCGGGGGGTGTTTAACCCTTTTTCGGCCGCTCGCGGGGGGTAAAACCGCACCGCGAGCGGCCGAAAAACCGCGGTGAAAACGACGGTAAAGCAGCGCTAAATATAGCGCTGCTTTACCGTCACCGCGGCTCACCGCCCCAGTGTGAAAGGGGCCTTAGGGAGCGCTACACGTTCATTTCAATGGGCAGGGCGTTTTGGGAGCGCTGTATACACCGCCCCAAAGATGCTGCTTGCAGGACTTTTTTTTCCCGTCCTGCAAGCGCACCGACCCAGTGTGGAAGCACTCGGGCTTTCACACTGGAGTGGCGTGAGAGGCGCTTTACAGGCGCTATTTTTAGCACTAAAGCGCCTGAAAACTGCCTCAGTGTGAAAGGGGTCTTATTGTTTCCGTTCATACCAATATGCTATGTTGGTATGCACAAAAAAGGACTTGCTGCATTTTTTCTTAGCATGTTCCAATACGCTGTAACATGTCACAACATACTAGTAATAGAATACAAGTCAAAACAAGGGGGTAACAAACACCCTGTAATGCATGCAGAAAACACATTACAACATGTCACAACGCAATTCAAAAATGCGCATTATGCCCACAAATCTCTATGATTTTTTGATTTTCCGAAAAGTTGGAGTTTCTCTTTTTTTTCACCAATAAACGTCACCTCCTTAGCTACGTACAATCAGATAGGACAGTCTGGGATAGTTACAGTGTGACATAACAGTTCCATACTCAGTCTAAGGATCAGGACAGCACCATCTAGCTGGTGCCTTGAGCACTGCATCAAAGCCCTGTAAACATTTTGACATTTTTTGATTTCTTAAAGTTCAGTGTAATTAGTTATACTAATGATTAATGATTGTATCCCAAGGCTATTGGTTAACTTTGATCTCATCAAGTACTACTCTGCTATAGATTCATTTAACATAAAACCATGGTTTACAGTGAAAAAAGCATCTATGCAGGTGTGTTTTTTTACTGTTATGCCCCGTACACACGGTCGGAAAATCCGACCACAAAATCCATCGGATTTTTTCCGACGGATTTTGTCCGACACTGGTGTTGCATACACACGGTCGGACAAAGTTGTCGTAAAATCCGATCATTCTGAACGTGGTGACGTTTGTTGCGTACGACGGGACTACGTAGAGGCTAGTAGCCAATAGCTTTGGTCTTGTAATGTGATCTGAGCATGCGTGGCACTTTGTCCGTCGGAATTCGCTACACACGATCAGAAAAAGTCCGATAGGACTTTGTTGTCGGAAAATTTGAGAGCAGGAGATAAAACTTTGTCCGTCGGAAAATCCGACGGAAAAAGTCCGATGGAGCCTACACACGGTCGGAATTTCCGACAACATTGTCCGATAGGACATTTTCCGTCGGAAAATCCGACCGTGTGTACGGGGCATTAGGAAGAAAACAATCTTTTGGTGTTCACTTGCTCCCCTACAACCTAACCTACAAGCCAGGTTATAGTTACAGGCAAACAGCAAGGAGTCTTATGTGTATAGAATAAAGCCTTCACCAAAGTGCAGGGATTACCTCCTTTGCTCTTTACCTTTCCATCACCAGCATTGTGTTTGTTGCCGTACTGCCGGTGGGATTTTTTTTACTGGTAAACTAATTGTAAAATTAATGCTTTTATCTGACAGGATCAAAAATCTTCATGCCAAGATCATTGAGCAGGATGCCATGATAAAAGTTCTACATCAGCGCTCCCGAAAAGATCATGGGAAGAATGACAGTTCCAACCTACGTCCTGCCCGATCTGTGCCTTCCATTGCAGCTGTGGCTGCGGTCAGCGGCGGTACCCATTCGCGGCAGACGTCCCTGTCCAGCAGTCAGATTATAGAGGAGAAGAAGGAGGACAAGGCGCGCAAAGGCAGTATAGGTAAGACTCTCTTGTGAACATATTCAGTTTCATCATCAGATCTTTGTCTGGATTCATCCAATGCTGTCTAAACACGTATCCATTTTTCATCCAATTGATTATTGGATGATGAAAAAAAAGTGTTCAACATAGGTGTGCGCAGCCTTTTGTATTAGGGTGTGCACCTCCAAGCTCAAACACACATGCACAGTGTCAGTAGGGATGGGATTGGTGTCTGTCGTTTTTTTTTTTGTTTTTATTATTTTATTTTGTTATTACTTTTTACAATTTTATTTTTTAAAATATATATTTTTTTTTACACTTTGTTGGGGGCCCCATTGATGGGCTTTTGTGAAATAGCAGAGAAAGGGACAGAGAAGGAACTGAGGATGGAGATTCCCCAGTCCCTTTCTCTGTAGCCTCAGCTGCCACTGCGGTAGGGGCGTTCAGAGGGGGAATCTGGGTCCCACAGGGTAATAAGGGTGGGCCCAGGCACATCCGGCACACCCTGTGCGCAGGCCTATGGTGTTTAATGCAATAGAATACCAGGGACAAGTTTGCCTGCAATGATGTTGTCTGCTCCTGTGAAAACAATTGGTTTCTGCTTGGATCAATTGCCTTTCTGTAAAGTGGTTGTAAACCCTTACAATCCACTTTTTGCTACAGGTAAGCCTATATTAAGGCTTCCCCTGCCCCCACCCCTGCACAGTTTAGGAGATATCCCCTGTATCTGCATGTGCCGACATCATCGGCACATGCGCACTGAAGCAGTGGCACGTACGTGCTGTTTGCTTCAGTGAGTGTGCCATTACTGGCGGCTCCCGCGCACATGCGTGGGAGTGACGTCATCGTGGCTCCGGCCAATCACAGTGCCGGAGCCACGATACCCGGAAGTAGGATCCGACTGTCGAGCGTGGTGGTGGATAGCCTTGGATATACTGCCAGGATCTGGGCAGCTAGGTTGAACGTCCACGGCTCCCCCCTCCCCTGTTGGGATGTTGAGGTGGTTTTAGGAGTGCGGCCAAAGTGGAATTCTTCTGCTGTATCTATCTTTACACAATGTGAGATGGATCTAAACCTAGCCTAAGATTACTTGTGCTCCCCCCAAGATAAGGCCACTGCTGGGGATGCCTCCACAGACTGTGCACAGACATGCATAAATAAATGTATTTCACAAGTACCCTACAAATTGCAGAACTGCCAGATATTCCCATAACCATGTCTGTTGGTATTATAAAAAAAATGACAGTTGGATTTCCATTAGTTTCTGTTGCTGGCTCATGCAAGGTGTAGAAGAGGGAGTGAGACTGCATGGTGGTTGAGGGTCTACTGATGGACCCCAAAAATTTGGAGCCTGTTGTAAACCTGCACATGGGCAGTGTTCATGGGGCGAGGAGAAACAGGACATTGTTTTTTGGAAAGTGAAATAAATCAGAGATATAAGAAGCTAATGGGTAACTCATCCAACTTGTATCTATCCATAATAAATATAAATTTGTTACATAGTTACATAGTTGGTGAGGTTGAAAAAAGACCAACCTATGTGTGTGATTATATGTCAGTATTACATTGTATATCCCTGTATGTTCAGGTGCTTATCTAATAGTTTCTTGAAACTATTGATGCTCCCCGCTGAGACCACCGCCTGTGGAAGGGAATTCCACATCCTTGCCGCTCTTACAGTAGAGAACCCTCTACGTAGTTTAAGTCCCTTCCGCAAAAAAGTTTTATCCCTATTGTGGGGTCACCAGTACGGTATTTGTATATTGAAATCATATCCCCTCTCAAGTGTCTCTTCTCCAGAGAGAATAAGTTCAGTGCTCGCAAACCTTTCCTCATATCTAATATCCTCCAGACCCTTTATTAGCTTTGTTGCCCTTCTTTGTACTAGCTCCATTTCCAGTACATCCTTCCTGAGGACTGGTGCCCAGAACTGGACAGCATACTCTAGGTGCAGCCGGACCAGAGTCTTGGTAGCCTTATTATTTTTATAGAGACAATAAGGTGCAGCTTTATTTTTTGGAATTAAACAAAACCACAAAGAAGTTTCAATTGGACTCCATATACAGTACAGCCCTTTTTTTTTCAGCCTCCAGTAATAGGCAATCCTTAGCTGTAAGAACCCACCTGACCCCCACTGAGAATTTTTCTTATACATTTTTTCTTTGTGTTTTTCCAACTTTTGCTCTCTTTCCAGGTCTGCTTCAGGGAAAAGACAGCAATCGTGAAAGCCCCTCCCCTTCCTTAGTACTTCCTCCACCCTCTTTCTTGTTGCCCCCACCCACTGCATCTCCAGCGGTCACTGTGTCACATGCTAAAACCGGGAGCAAAGACAACTGCACACAGACGGACAAGAGCTCCGATCTCTTCTGGCCCACCTGCTCCTCCCTACCTGGCAGAGGTCGGATGAATACCACCCCTTCCAGTAGTCCCCGTCTACGTCACACCGCCAATAGAGAGAAGTCAGGTGAGATCCTTTTCTAATTATTTATCCTTATTATTTCTTTTTATTATTTATCAATTGATCTTTTCATTTTTTAAGGGTATTTTTTTTATGATCTTGATCACAGTTAAAGTGTATGTAAACTCTAATGCCGCGTACATCGGACTTTCCGCCAACAAAACTGGATTTTTTTCCGAAGGATGTCGGCTCAAACTTGTCTTGCACACACACGGTCACACAAATGTTGGCCCAAAATTTCGAACCTGGGAACGCAGTGTAGTACAAGATGTACAACGAGGCGAGAAAAAGGAAGTTCAATAGCCAGTGCGTCTCCCTCTGCTTGATTCAGAGTATTCGTGAGCTTTTGTGCACACAATCAGACTTTCCAACAAGTTTTGTTGACTGAAAATTTGAGAACTTGCTCTCAAACACTTGTTTAGCGGAAATTCCGACAACAAATGTTCGATGGAGCATACACACGGTTTAATTTCCGACAACAAGCTCACCTCGAACATTTGTCGGAATTTCCGACAACAAGCTCACCTCGAACATTTGCCATCGGAAAATCCGACCGTGTGTATGCGGCATTACAATGAATTTAACATTTACTCCATCTCTTCACATTGTCCATATTTTACCTGTTATTCCTGACACAAATTCAGTGCAGTGCTATGCACTTTGCAACCGCATCCCAGGCAGTAGTAGCTCATTGCTTAGGTCACCTGTGTGAACTATACCCCCCCACCCCTCTATTTTATGTCGAGGGGAAGGTATTCTGTAGTCCTAACACACTTCCTAAGGTGAAAGTGCTGCTCCTCCATAGGCTTCTTCAGAGATACAGTAAAGTGAGCGAGTGTTGTCCTTTTAGGACAGGAAGTGTGTTACTGGCAGGATCAACAGATGAAAAGAAAGAAAGAAAATGAATGAAGCCAGCACATCTTAGGGCTGGTACAATGCCCCATATTACATTTTTGTTCTTGGGTTTAGATACACTTTATTTACCAGTACTGGAGTTATATGAAGATGTTCTTCCTGTTTTTTTAGTGCAGCTCAGTGCTTATCTCCTTATCTTATCTCAGTGTATTTCTAGTTCTGTCAATAAGGGCTCATGCACACTGCAGCTCAAAGGTGCTCAAAGAAGCGGTTCCTACAAGCTTTTGAGCTTTTATGAGCTCTCATTTTTTTTTGCCTGGAAACTCCCCTCCATGTTAGCCAATGTGTCCATGTCTATAGCTTTTTCAGGCATGACTGCTAAGGCGCAGTGGCCCTAGGTCCCAATTAATGTAAATCAATGGGATCAAATCCCCCACTACCCTTGCCCTTTTACCCCATTAAATAAGACACTTACAACCATTTGGTTGGAAAGGGCAAGGCCACAGCTTTATTAAATACCAATACGTATCATGTAAACACATTTAACCAGTGCCAGTCACAGTCGTACTGTGAGCACCCAAATCCAAAAGGGGGAAGTGGGGCCTGTCTTTACCATAAGTGCTGGACAGACAGCCTACTAGCCCATTACAGCAACTTTAAATGCTGGTGAGGTCAAGAAACCGCAGAAAGCTGTGACATACCGTAACAGATAAAAAAGGGGGGGGGGGGGTTGGCAGCTCTTCCTTCTTTCAGATTCTTCCGAAAGACCCAGAATTCCCTGGGGCACAGGTTCCCTGAGCTCAGGCCCATCCCATCCCCCGTGTTTCCACCAATGATCTCCCTTGTCTGGCACCTAGCCATGCCCCCATCAGTCAAGGCTCTCTTTCCCTAGGGAGGGGGCTCAAGAGGCCTTCATTTTCAGGCATATGCTCCTACAGGCAGAAAAAAAGCCTTTTTGAGAAGAGTTTTCGAACAGAAAAGATACCTAAGGGCCCAAAAAACATGCAAAAAAGCTCAAAAAAGCTTGAAAAAAAATGAACTTGAGGGGAGGGTTTGTAAAAAAAATGCTCATGCTCAAAAAAGCTCAAAGGAGCACGCAGGAGCTTGAAGGAGCTCAATTAAAAACGTGTAGAAGAGCACAAAAAAGCTTCTTCATGCAGGAATAAAAGCTCAAATGCTGCAGTGTGCATGAGCCCTTATTCCCCATGCATAAACGGTATTTGTCATTGAAATGAAAGTGATTGTAAACGATGTAAATCAGTTTAAAATAGAAATGAAAGGCAAAGTATTTTTGTATAGATATAAAAAATATTATAAATACCTTTTTTTCCCCTTTTTTATAAGTGATCACATTCTCTCTGTTCTCAGCTGCATAACAGCTGGGGGAGGAGAAGCAGCAGTACACTGAGCTTCCCAGTGAATGTCTGTACAGCAGGGGCATGTCAGGACAAGTCTGATCATTGGAGGAGAATACACTGAGTTCCCAGCATAGCTAGAGAACTGACCATGATGTGCTTGCCTGCTTAGGGTGGTCTGTTTTTAATAGGAAAGCAAGGGGACTTGCAGGGACACTAGGGATTTCACATAAGGGAAACAATGCAAAGAGAAAAAGGATACTTTCTCATACAAGTACATGGTACAGCAGGCATATATCAGGAATATGAAGTGTTGGGGTAACAAATCACCCCTGTGTCACTCTCTCGGGTTCACACTTGGGTACAGGACTTTTTTTTTTCTTTCATCTTATAGCAACTACTGCTTTGATAGTATCAGTTTTGCGTTTTGAGGTTTATGGTTAGTGTTAGGTTTGGTTACGCACTACAGTGGAACTGAACTTAAAAAAGTTATTTACTATCTCATAGGGAATATATTTTGCAGTGCCCTTAAAAAACTACCTTTTGTCTTCAGTTCCTCCTTAAAGAATTATGGCCAAAGCTTTTTTGGCCATTCTTCTGGGGATCACAGGAATACACTTAGTTCTGCAGTCCTGTGTCACAAAGCCCGCTGTCGGCTGACACAACAGAGCTGGATCAGGCTCGGCAGGGATCCTGACAATAATGTGGGGACCTGCCCAAATACATGACCGGCAGCTGGCTCAGCCTCTTAGCAAGCCACTGAAAGCCTGAGCAAGCTGCTCCCACCCTCTGCACAGTAAGCCCTGGAGGGTCAGAACAAAGAACCACTGGTCTGACAGTCACTGGTTCTCTACTCACTGAAGACCAAGACATGAGGGACCAGTTCTTTGATCACTCCGTTCTCAGTGTAGAGCCAGCAGGGGACAGCTGCAGCATTGGATTGATGCTGCAGCCATCTAGGTGAGTATGTATGTTTTTTTTTTTTTTGTGAACCCTTTCTTCTTTTCTAAAGATATATATGTGCAATTTCTGTTCTTAGGTGCTCATGATCTGCAGCTTCAAAACTGTATATCTGCAGTGTAGGTTAATCTTAGGCAATGCACCGACTGCTAGTCTCACAAGATATAAGTTGAGATTTTGGGATGTCACTTCTATGCTGTTCACTGTTCTCCTTGCTGGACAGAAAGCTGTACCTGAAGACCTGCAGTATAAGGGGCTCCTTGCATATGTTTTAGTCATTCTGTGGATCTGTGTTTCCTACATCTCACGCTGCTTTTTGAATATTATCCTACCAGTCATTCGGGAAGGGGTGCAGCTGTGACAAAAGGAAGCAAAGCCCTGCCTCTACCAATATGGCTGCCTCCACACAGAGACACAGTGCAAAACAAAAGCTAGGACTGTCAGTAATAGGGAAAAGATCAGGAAACTGGAGAGCATGTGCTAGGAGGTCATAGTCATGGTTGTTAGTGGACAAGTATGGGTAGACACGCTGGATCTCCAGGGAGACCCCACAAGGCAGCGTAGCCACTCCATAAGAGGAACTATAGTGTGCAACATTTTTTAAGTAGATCTACTGCAGCTTGGCAACCTGGGAAGAAAATGATCGAGCATTTGTCTAGGCAAGTAACTGAGGCTGACAAAAAATATAAACAATGTTTTTTTAAAGGGTTAAATAACGCATTAAGGATGACTAGTCCTCCACATATTGTTTCTCACTAGTACAATCTGCTTTCCTTATAGATCATTCCCCCATTCTCGGAAAGACTCTGGAAGCCAAAATTAGAGCAAGCAGCATGGCACACAAGGCAGACTTTTCAGAACCAGATAACGCCATGGAAGTGCTTATTTAGTAGATGGGCTCAGACAATCTTTCTACAGTGGCTCCTGGGCCACTTGGGACTAGAGCACACAAGAATAAAGATGATGCTGAATATTAATGGGCATGAGTACCGAGAGGAGAAGGTATTTGATGTCACCAGCTTACCAGCTTGGAACGATCATTCAGCAAAAGTGTGAGGCCTGCTTTGGAGGTGTACGAAGAAGACTTGCTGTATGGTGGCCATTAAGCACAGGATGATGACATATGTCCCATTGTACATATCTGGGTTGCACGAGACCATCCTGCATTTGAGCAATCACAGCATGCCGCGCAAGACAGACTGTATGGATAACCTGCATGTAGATTTCACAGCATGAGAATCATGCCATTAATGACCATGATCTGTTGAGTCTTAAATTTTTCAGCAACAAAGAAACATTAGGTGTTAAAGGGTAACTCCAGAATGTTTTCTTGTAAATAGCACTCGGCTTCCTTCTACTTCTTGGCCAGTCTGGTGACTTTAACCCGTGTTGTGTATTTCTGGGTGCGGATGTGCTTCAGCACCCCCCCCCCCCTGGCTTTACGGTCAGACCCACACCAGGCAGAGGCATTAGGGCAGTGGTATTTAAATACTCTAGAGAGAGATTCATTTCTCCCCGAGTTTAAAAATGGGAAGGTTTTGCAAAAATGTTGCATTTCTGCAGAATACGTTGGAGTCAATGGGGCAGGTGAAGTTTGGTTTTTGGTGTTTTTTTAAGAGTGTAAAGGGCTTTAAATGGCTCCCGAGGGTTCACAGAAGCTACTTGCAAGTATTCTGGGCCTGTTCTTGTGCCAAAAAAGATAGCTAAAAAAGCAATAAATGAAAGCAGTAAAAAATGACAATCAAAACAAAAAACAAAACAGAAAAGCACTTTTTTTTTTTTTTTTTTTTATAACCTAAAGTGAGATTTTCTCTTGCTAGCAAAGGATGGAACAGAGGGAAGGAGACAAAAAAACATTGGGGTTGATTTACTAAAGGCAAAAAGACTGTGCACTTGCAAAATGCAGTTGCCCTCTGCAAGTCCAGTTGCTCTAGAGCTTAGTAAATGAGGTAAGGCTTCACCTTGCAAAGAGTACCCAATCACGTGCAAGGAAAATTAAAAAAACTGAATTTTTTCTTGAACATGATTGGATGGTGGACGTCAGCAGAGCTTCTACTCATTTACTAAGCTCTGGAGCAAATGCACTGGCAGAGTGCAACTGCACTTTGCCTTTAGTAAATCAACCCCATTGCGTGCTATTATATGGATAAATCTATAAAGTACTGTAAATACACACATATAATATGCAAGTATAACGTGACCATGGCCATAAAGGTATAACATTTTTAAATCTTTATTTAAAGTCTGAACCTTCTTTGACCATCTTGGACATCTACAAGTGAGCTATTAGAAGGCTTTGTGAGGGCGTCTCAAAGGTTGCCTAAGAAATAGGGGATCCTCAACGTTTTCCATGAGATTCTTGGGCCAAAGCTACCATGAAAAAAAAAAAAAGGGGATCCATGTCCTACAGCTTGGAACTCCTTCAGCGTGTCCAATACAGGGGGTCCCCGGGTTACAAACAAGATAGGGACTGTAGGGTTGTTATTAAGTTGAATCTGTTTGTAAGTCGGAACAGGTACATTTTTTAAGTGTAGCTCCAACCAAAAAATCTATTTTTAAGTTTTTTTAGATAACATAGAGAAGGGTTATCACCCCTGTAACATTTGTTTTGCTGTCTGTGCCCCTGTTCAGAAGATTTCACCTCACTTCCTGTCCCAATGACAATTGGATTTTGAAAATTTTGGGTTGTTAGGGAAGCATGGACTGGTGATAAAGCATCAGTGGAGACACCTTTTTCCCATATTAACTCTTACAGGAGTGAATTTCCCTTCCTAGGGGTGGATTTCCTCTCACTTCCTGTTGTCTCCCTCCGTTTGTAAGTAGGAGTCGTTTGTAAGTCGGATGTTTGTAAGGCGGGGACCCCCTGTAGTCAGATCCCCTACCAGTTCTCTTACTTTTGTTAAAGTTACAATTATTGTGTGTGACTCTGGATGTGGTTGACACCATCCTTATTAATTATATCTGAAAAAACACAATTGCTCTTTATAGGACTTCAAAGGCAACCTCTAACCAAAAAACAAGATATAATACAGTATTTATTTTCTCGATTTAAAAGGTTTGAACCACATATATTACATCACATGTTACATAATATAAAATACCGTATACAAAATTGGATTTTGGAGTCCCTAAGCTGAGTGGGCCAACCAGTAATCCAATAACTGCAAGCTAAATCATCAGCTGTGGGGGATACCATTTGGATCATACTTCTTGATGTTTTTACCCAATTTTGTAAAATATTTAATATTATGTAACATGTGATGTAACATATGTGGTTTAAACCTTTTAAATCGAGAAAATAAATGTTATTATATCTTATTTTTTGGTTAGAAGTTGCCTCCAAAGTCCTATAAAGAGCTGATGTGTTTTTTCACTTTTGTTAAAGCGGAAGTAAACCCATCGATTTAACAGTCTAAAAAAAAAAGGCATGCCAGGAATGCTAACTGCACATTGGCTGTGCTCTCAATCAAACAGTCAAACCATCCAATGGCTGGTGTCATAACGGATCACATGTGCAGCACTGTGGCAGTTGAAGATTAAACAGAGGCAAAGATGGCAGCTTCCTTGGCTGAAAACGATAGGGGGGTTTACTTCCACTTTAAAGTTAGAAAACCTTTTTAAGGAGTCATTTCATTCAGAAAGTAAAATCAATCAGTGAATGGCCAATGCTGTTCAGAAAACACTGCCACTTTGCATAATCTTTATCGTTTTAAGATTATCTTGTAATTAAATTCGGCAATTTTTTTTTTGTGTTTCTGTGTAAGACTGAAGTCTTTTGGTATATGTGCAGCTTACTCTGAGATCTACAGAGGGCCACTACAGTACTTGGAATCACTGAACTGTAGCAGAAGATTCAGGGCCTTTCAGAAAGTCCTGATGGCAGCAACCGTAGGGATCATCGGTGGACGCACCATTTGTGTAGACAGTGCATCTACACAAGAGCCCTCTGGAATCTGGAAACAATGAGACCTGGAAGATTGGTCACCCTATGTTAAATATATATAGGTGGTTAGATAATGGCTTCTTCATGTAGAAAGGTAAAAAGCTAAACATAAAGGAATCTAATGGTCATTATTACATAGGTTTAGTTATCAGCTACATATTCAAATATGTTTTTTCTGGTCCCTTTAACATTTTGGTAACCTGTATATTTTTTTCATTATGTTTTGTATACAGAACAATCTCACCTAGAATATACCTTATAATTTATTCTGGTTTTGGATGCATGGTGGTGAATTGAATAACCATCAGCTTCTGATAACACTCAGGCACTGTCGTGGCAATATATGCGGACCACCTCAGCCAGCGTACAAGTCATAGGTTATGAAAAATGGGGCAAAAGGAGGGGGTCTTCATGACAGAGGATGGGTAAAGAAAAATTCAATTTCTGGGGTCCCTGAAAAATGGTGGATAATTCAGCCCAATGAAGACCATGTGCTGAAGTTACCCTTTAAATGTTAACTGAAAAATAGGCACTAATGGAAGAAGGATCAGAACGAAGGATAAAAGAGTCCAAATTAATTTATTATTTTATACTATAAAAAAAAAAAGCGTTTCATGGGTTTAACCACTTCAATACTGGGCACTTTGCCCCCTTCCTGCCCAGACCAATTTTCAGCTTTCAGAGCTGTCGCACTTTGAATGACAATTGCGCAGTCATGCTGCACTGTACCCAAACAACATTTTTATCATTTTGTTCCCAAAATAGTTTTCTTTTGGTCGGTATTTGATCACCACTGTTTTTTTGTTTTTTTGCTAAACAAAAAGAAATTAAAAAATAAAAGTTTTACTTTGTTTTTGTTATAAAATTTTGTAAATAAGTAATTTTTCTCCTTCACTGATGGGTGCTGATGAGGCTGCACTGAAGGGCACAGATGAGGTAGCACTGATAGGCGGCACTGATGGGCACTGATAGGCAGCACTGATGAGCACTCATAGGTGGCACTGATGGGCACTGATAGGCAGCACTGATGAGCACTCATAGGTGGCACTGATAGGCGGCACTGATGGGCACTGATAGGCGGTACTGATGGGCACTGATAGGCGGCACTGATGGGCACTGATAGATGGCTCTGACAGGCAGCACTGATGGGGAGGTACTGGCAGGCTTTACTGCTGGGCACTGATTGGCATCTAGAATGGGCACTGACTGGAACCTTTAAAGTTAATACCTGGTGGTCCTGGGTGGCATCCCTGGTGGCCCTGGGTAGGCATTCATGGTCAGCATCCCTGGTGGTCCTGGGTGGGCATCCTCGGGGGGGGGGGGGGGCTGCTCTGATAATCAATCAGCACAGACCCCCCCCCCCCCGTCAGAAGAGCAGCCGATCAGCTCTCCTCTACTCGCGTCTGTCAGACGCGATTGGAGGAAAAGCCGATAAACGGCTCTTCCTGTTTACACTGATCAGCCGTGATTGGACACAGCTGATCACGTGGTAAAGAATCTCTGTCAGAGGCTCTTTACCCAGATCGGAGATGCGGTGTGTCAGACTGACATATCACATCAACGATTACCTCGCTGCTTGCCCCCACGGGCGCATGATTGCAGGTTATCCTGATCACGTCATATGACGTCCGATCAGGATAACACAACCACTTTGCGCACATCATATTGCTATATGGCGGGCGGGAAGCGGTTAGAAAAAAACCTCCCTTTCAAGGCTTCAGTAGGGCCCGATTTATACCTGAACAATTTTTGCTTGAAGCTTGTAGCTCTAAAACGCTCATCAAGCCAAATCCCATTCATTTAACTGGCTCCTGTTCACATCTGAGTGTTCTGTCGCCTGAAGCAAAACGCCTGAAGCTCAAAAAAGTACATGAGCTTCTTTTTGGCAGATTACAAGTGCCATAGACCTCAATAGAAACGTTTGACTTGAGTGTTTTCTGCTCAAATAGCAGCTCTCCACCCCTAATTTCCTCTCCCTCTCCTTCCCTTATTGCTTTCTATTGGCTAAACAAGAATGCCTGAAGCTGTAAAACTCTTGTAATACACTTCCAAAAAAGCTTGTAAAATTCTGCAAAAAAGCTTACAAAATGAAAAAACACCTGAAAAACGCCAGTAAATCGATATACACTCAGGTGTGAATAGAGCAAGAACCTTAAAGTAAGAACCTTAAAGTGGTATGTGCTGTTGGTAAAACAACTTAAAAATGCAACATAGATGGTGGTGGTATAGTTATAGTCCACAGTGGCGTAATGTATAAAATAAATAAATACAATCTTTACTTTTTGCTCTGTAGCCTCATTCCCGACATGTTTCGTCGCTTGGACTTATTCATGGGTATTGATACCCATGAATAAGTCCAAGCTACGAAACATGTCGGGAATGAGGCTACAGAGCAAAAAGTAAAGATTGTATTTATTTTATTTATACATTACGCCACTGTGGACTATAACTATACCACCTCCAGGGTCTTCCTCTTGGTCCGCCGAGACCGCAGTATATATATATACTTTATATTTTTATACATCAGCGTTGTTTGGCTTGCCGTGGTTTTGGTTTTGAGGCTTGATTTTAACCTTTGAAATGTGGGTTTGACCATTGGAGTGTTTTTACGTGAATAAATTTTATCAGACGTTTTTACACTATGTGGAGTGTTTACTCATTGTTTTACATATGGAATCGCATTGAGAGTTAAACGGATCAAACAAGCCATCCTTCATCAGATTCCACAAGAACCTTAAAGTGTTACTAAACCCAGGACCCTGCATTCACGCTATCTGCTCTCCACAGTACACAGAACATGAACATTTAATTATTTTAGTAAATATAAACTGCTAAATACCTCTTATCAGCAGTATAGTGCAGTCTCCTATGAGGCTGCAGGACCCCTCACCCTCTGTCTGGACAGTGCTGATTGGCCCTGTGCCTATCACATGCACTCTCCAAAAAAAAACTGGAGACAGTGGAAGAAGGGGAGGATCAGAGAAGACCGGATCAAACAGCCTTTTTACATAATGCACAGGATTAACCCCTTAGGTTCCACAGTGAGTATAACAAGCATGCTTTACTGCATTTACAGACTGATTTTACTGTTCTGGGTTTAGTAACACTTTAAATTAACTTAAATTAACGTAATGACAACACACTGACCACGGAAGATACATTCAGGCTGTCGTGGTCAGTTTTTAACCAGGAAGTGGGGAACCGGCAGAATCAACCAGGTAATATAGAAAGAGTACAAGTACAAATTACATATTTATATAATATTCACATATAAATTCCTTAAAGAGACAAATGTATTCAATTTTATTTTTAAGTTTACAAACACTATAAGCCCCGTACAAACAGGCCAACTGCCGTTACAGTAGAAACCGTCCGACTTTCGTCCCGTGTGAAATCTTGATTGCTCACGCTGATACTGCTGGCCACTAACTCTCCTGATCCAGCAATTAGCTTTCCTACATAGATTCACACAGGAAGCCCGTTTTGCATCCATTCAAGGTCCTTACTTAAAGTGATTGTAAACCTTTCAGTTTTTTTTTTTTTTTTAATAACAAACATATCATATTTACCTCCACTGTGCAGCTTGTGCACAGAGTGGCCCCCAATCCTCCTCTTCTGGGGTCCCTCAGGGGCTCTCGCAGCTCCTCCTCGCATCAGACAACCCTCTAGGAGAAGTGCTCTCCAGCATTTGCGTTCATAGACACGAATACCGGACTCGACCCGCCCCCGGGCGCCCGTGCTATTGGATTTGATTGACAGCAGCGGGAACCAATGGCTGCGCTACTATCAATCTATCCAATCAAGAGCCGGGAACCCCATACAGAGCATGTCTCTGCCGGGTGAAATTCCAGGGCTCAGGTAAGTAAAACGGGGGGGAGGCGGTCACTGCCTAGGATTTACAACCCCTTTAAAATGAAGCCCTGATGAAGGGGGAGTTTTTTCTGACCCCTGAAACGCATCGGCTGTTTTTTTGTTTTGTTTTGTTTTTTAGGATAAACCAATACATAAATGTGGACTCTTTTATCATTTGCTTTGGCACTGCTTCCATTAGTGCATGTTTTTTTTCCTGGTAACCTGCTGGAGTCCCCACTGGAGGGTAACCTTGTCTGTTGTGAGCAGCCTATCCTGAGCGAGCTCTACAAATGTTTTTGTTCTCTCACTGTTTTGAATGAACTCGCATCAAAGTCCCAGCGCCTTTTGGATGCTTTTTTTCTTCATTGGAGTTTTAACGTTACCCGACAACATGTAAATATTTGTCTCCAGATCACTTGAAGTGCTGAAATTGCCGTAACAATCTGTTCTCAATACTGCAAAGTATACAGCTATAAGGAACCAGGCTGAATGTTCTTCATTAATGGTCATTGCATGGAGCACAATCCACACACTGGAAGACACAAACGTTTTTTTTTTTTTTTTTTTGTGAGGTCAAACTTTATTTCAAAGCTTCTCTGTGTTGTATTGCAATGTGTCAGCGCAAATATTCCTTTTTTGTCCCTTGCGATAGCTTTGTAGCTGCGGGTTCTAATGTAGTGCTTGCTACCCTGGGGTGACCAGTGGCTCCTTCAATTTAAAGCTGATGTCATGTCAGTGGCTTTGAGCTTCGCTTATTACTCTGCACACACCCCCTGTCTTCCTTTATTTGTCTTTGAAATCTATTTTTATATTGAAGGCTTTTTTTGTTAAAAAAAAATATCTAAAAATAAAAAAAGAATAAATACTTTTATAACAAAATGTTGTTTGGCGTTTTAATAACAGTGGACCTGTGATCAACCTGAAAGCAGGAGACGGAATATATGATTTCTCTAATGACGACCTGTGCTTTGCTCTTTTCTCCACTCCTCCCACTATAAAGTTAAAGGGTCAGGAACCAAGAAACGTACCTGGTACTTGTAGGTATGGAGGAGCATGTGACTCATGCCATGTGACAGCCCTGGGCCAATTATCCAAGTCATATGAGACGTATAGCCTTGTGCAAGCAACAACTCCAGTGACTCGTAGCTTCTTGCTCAGGCATTTCCTTTGCTCTTGGCAGCAAAATGGAGCGTTGTGGGGGGGGGGGGGGGGGTTAAAAAGAAGTTATAAGGTAAGTTCACTTTTTCCCAAAAAATGAAAAAGGGGAAGTAACTCCAAATATCCTGACCACCCCTCTGGACTCTGCTTCACATGATTGGCTGTGATGTCCCATGCTGCCGGTGTAGTGGTCCATACACAGGGCTTTTTTTCTCAGAGAATAGGTGCAGGAACTCCTCCCTTCTGAGTCGCCCCTTGACTCCGCCCCCTACCCACCTCCAAGCAACCATTCCTTTGTTCACCTCACCCCTTTAACACATTTACCCCCTTCCTGACCAGAGCACTTTTTGCGATACGGCACTGCGTCGCTTTAACTGACAATTGCGCGGTCGTGCGACGTTACACCAAAACAACATTGACGTCCTTTTTTTCCCACAAATTGAGCTTTCTTTTGGTGGTATTTGATCATCTCTGTGGTTTTTATTTTTTGCGCTATAAACAAAAAAATACCGACATATTTGAAAAAAAAAAAAAAAAAAACAATATTTTTCACTTTCTGCTATAAAACACATCCAATAAAAAAAAGTAAAAATCTAATCTTCATAAATTTAGGCCAATATGTATTCTGCTACATATTTTTGGTAAAAACATCCCAAAAAGCGTATATTGATTGGTTTGCGCAAAAGTTATAGCATCTACAAACTATGGGATAGATTCATGGAATTTTTATCTATTTAATTTTTTTTACTAGTAATGGCAGCGATCAGTGACTTAAAGCGGAACTGCGACATTGTGGCACTGTATTAGGGTCCTTTCACATGGGTGGTCCGTCCGGCAGACTCCGCTTTGCTCAGAGGGGGATATCGCTCTGCTGATCAGGCGGACAGGTCCGTCTCCACTCGCTGTGCAGAGACAGACCTGTCAGAGTCCCGCTCACTTCTATGGGGAGAACAGATGAAAACGGACCACCTGTCCGTTTTCATCCGATCCGCCAGACGGATGGAAAATAGAGTCTCCATCCGTCTGGATTTCACGGACAGGATCGGATCGGATAGCAGCAGGTGTCAGCAGACATGTCACCGCTAACATCTGCTGCTCCATAGGAGTGAATGGAGCGTCCGATTAAGTCCGCCTGAAAAACTGACAGGCGGACCTGATCGGAAAGGGGCCTTAGGGTCACTCAAAGACAGTGAACCTGTTCTAGACTTCGGAGTAAATAGCCTATGTTGACATTCCTCCTGGAAACTTGCCAGGATTTAACCACTGATGAAGGAAAGAGAATGAGGTGGATCTCTCTTTACCTCCTGTGGGTGGAGATAGGGGTGGAGCTATATCATACCTATGCTACTATGTTGGCGTCAGGAAAAAGAGAAATTGTATCAAATGCTTACTGTATTTTTCCTTTCCTGACGCCAATCAATTGCAACATACGGAGAAGTCATATGTATGCTGCCATGTTGGCATTGGGAAAACATTATTTTGGATGGTGCTTTACATGTTTGTTTTGGAAATATTAATGCCCATAATTACATATTTACTGTGCCTTGTGAGTAGGCACTGCTGTGTCACGTATTTCACCTGCCTTCTGAACTACAGAGGCGCTGAGAGGAGGAGTTTCAGGAGGCAGAGTCAGTATAGGAATCACTGCTTGCAGGCAGCAAGGAACCATGGGATATGTAGTCCTTAGAAATGGAAAGTAACCAGCAAAGGAGAAGCTGCAGAGCATGCCTTGAATCCAAGAAGAGATGGCCAGGAGACAGACAGAACTCACCAGATTCAATTTTGCAAGTAAGCTATATTGGATTATCAATATTACCTATTGTTTGTATTGTTATTATAAGGTTGATGCTATAAAATGAAAGTATATGCTGTGATTATAGAACTCCTCTAAGTAATGCTCAGTGGATTTTATTGGATAATGAATGTCTTTGAATTAAATGTGGATCTATATAGTCTTAGTGGCCCACTGTACATGTGCTGCTGATGCTTAACCGTGCAGACAGGCTTGTGCAGGGTGTAGGTAGGGCATGTGAAGAGCTGCCTAAAATGTCCAGGTTATGAATGAGGCTTGGCAGCTCTGCATGCCTTTAGTGTTAGAGGAGGCCAGAGGATTAGGGCATCTGTCAGTGTGCAAGATAAGAGGAAGTATACACAACAACACAGGGGAGCGATCAAGTTTCTGAGAGGCGGCCAACTGGCACAATTGTTTCTGAAGCCTCATTTACTTTGCTGTTAGAAGTAGATCTCAGAAGACTTCTGTTGGACCAACAACAGCACAACTAGAAGGAGCCAAAGCCTGGAGCGGAGCTGTCAGAGGTCTGGAAATGTTTTTGTTTTTATTAAAAACATGTTTCCTGCATTTGGGCATCTAACTAGCACCCTTTTCACATTTTAAAGGAAACCTATAAAGACTACAAGTTGCCATTGCTGACTTGTCTGTAAAAGTACTGTCTCCAGAGCTGCCAATCCTGCTCCTGCTTTCCTTACTTAGTAAGTCCCTGACCTGGAGTAAAGTTTAAGTGCGTACTTACACTAGATACAGTTGCCTTGTACTGTTCCCGATTGTCCCCGCTGGTCTGCACTCACATTGCGCCAGGCCTGAGTGTGCTTATGTCATCTGCATCCTCACTGCCTGCTCCACTGTTGGAATTGCATGCTCGGACATGGTTAGCGATCACACAGATGCATACCATACCTGAGCCCAGCTGAACCATGCTACAGACCATCTCATTCAACCTGCTAGGGCATGGTAAGGAATGATCACACTAAGGCCCCTTTCACACTGGGGCGGGGAGCCGCGGTGACGGTAAAGCAGCGCTATATTTAGCGCTGCTTTACCGTCGTTTTAACCGCGGTATTCGGCCGCTCGCGGTGCGGTTTTACCCCCGCGAGCGGCCGAAAAAGGGTTAAAGACCCCCGCAGAGCGCCGCCGTAGCGGCGGTATTGCCTCGGTTTTACCGCGGTTTCCCATTCAAATCAATGGGAAGGAGCGGTATAGGAGCGGTGAACACACCGCTCCTATACCGCTCCAAAGATGCTGCTAGCAGGACTTTTTTTGCCGTCCTGCTAGCGCACCGCTCCAGTGTGAAAGCCCGCCGGACTTTCACACTGGAGTTAAAGGGGCCGGTTTTTTTCAGGCGGTGAACAGGCGATATTTTTAGCGCTGTACCGCCTGAAAAACGCCCCAGTGTGAAAGGGGCCTAATCAAATGAACTTGGGTCCTGGAGCCAAATGTGCTCAGGCACCAAACATACACCCTAAAAACTAATCTGTCATGTATGCATGTTGAAGGTCAATCAATGACTAGGTAGTGATAGCAGGATAGGGTAACATCATATCTGCAAAAAAAAAAAAAAAAAAACACCTGAGCCTGGCTGACCAGAACGTATCATTGACATGTAAAAGCTGCTAATACTACACAATATGGCCAAATGTTTGTAGACACCTGACCACTACATCTATAGGAGCTCCTAATGCCGTGTACACACGAGAGGACTTTTCGACAGCAAAGGTCAGACGGAACGAATCCGTCGGACAATTCGATTGTGTGTGGGCTCCATCGGACTTTTGCTGTCGAAAAATCCGACAGACTTTAGAAAGAGAACATGTCTTAAATTTTCCCAACGGAACTCCGCTGGACCCAGTTCCTATCAAAAAATCCGCTCGTCTGTGTGCTAGTCCGACGGACAAACAACGACGCTAGGGCAGCTATTGGCTACTGGCTACGAACTTCCTTATTCTAGTCCGGTCGTACGTCATCACGTTCGAATCCATCAGAATTTAGTGTGATTGTGTGTGGCCAAGTCCGTTCATTCGAAAAGTTCGTCGGAACTCCGTCGAAAGTCCGTCGGAAAGACCGCCGGACCTAGTCCGTTGAAAAGTCCGCTCGTGTGTACACGGCATTAGAGTTAATTAATTTGAAGTTGGCATTACTTTTGCAGCTATAATGACCTCCACTCTTCCTTGAAGATTTTTGATGGTGTTCATGGAAATTTGCACCAATTTGGCCAAAAGAATACTTGTGAAGTCAGGTGATGTTGTTAGATGAGAAGACTTGACTAAGGGGCTATTTCACACAGGTAGCTGGGGGAAGTGGTAAAAACAAGGGGATGAGCTACAGTTTTACATCCCTCCAGCTGCCCACCTGAATTCCAACATTACAGCCTGACAAGGCTGTAGACATGCTAAGGCCGTGATGCTTTGCTTCACGGCTATGACAATTTTAAATTGGGCATCAGTGCCTGTCAAACTTGCCAACTGAGATCAATGGTGTTGCACCGCAACTGCAGTTGTGGCGATGTCCCCTAATGTAAAACTGCCATTCAGCAGTTTGGATCATTCTTCAGAAAGCAGTAGGCCAGTGTGAGAGAACCATGGATTCCATTTCAGCTCACAGGTGTCCAGTAGGGTTGAGGTCAGGGCTCTGTGAAGGCCACTCAAGTTCCTGCACACCAAACTCTTCAAACCATGTCTCTATTTATCTGGCATAGGGACAAGGACCTTCCGTTAATGGTTACCACAAGGTATAAAGCACACAATTGTCTAAAATGTCCTTGTATGCTGTAGCATTAACAGTGTTGATTGGAGAAACCCGAATACTTTGGAGGGATGTCCACATACATTGGGCTTCTATGTGTATAGATGGAGTTATGGCCAACTTCTTCTAAAGTTGGCCTTACATTAAAAGTTCATCCATGCCATATAGACCGATAGATGAATCTCCTGCTGTGGCTATTGTATTTTGTCCTGCTTTTCAGTCTACAATTTTCCACTCAGCTCCATTACAGTTTTGGAGGCAAGTTGGATAGGAGGAAGTTGACAGGGCCACCCACTGACCCAATTTCGGCCATTTCCTGACATTCACACAGTTTACGGCCCACTTACCTCTGCTGGGCAGACTGAATTCCTTCGGACTTTCGACGGACTTCCGTCGAATCGGACTTGTCTACACACAATCACACCAAAGTCCGACAGATTCGACTGTGATGACGTACGACCGGACTAGAATAAGGAAGTTCATAGCCAGTAGCCAATATCTGCCCTAGTGTTGGTTTTCATCTGTCGGACTAGCATACAGACGAATGGATTTTTCGACCGGACTCGAGTCCATCAGAAAGATTTGAAACATGTTCTAAATCTAAAGTCCGTCTGATTTTTCGACAAACAAAGGTCCGATGAACCCCACACACGATTGAAATTGTCCGAAGGATTCGTTCCGTCGGACCTTTGCTGTCGAAAAGTCTGGTCGTGTGTACACGGCATTAGAGATGCCAAATGTCGTATTTTGAATTTAACAATGAAGTTTCCGTTCCAATAATGAACAACATCAGCTGTGGACATTTTCCAGATTTCACCTTTGTGAATTCCATTATTACATACACTGTGTGGTATTCAAGCTATGGCCCACCATGACATATTTTACTTGGGTTTAATTACCCAGTGGAGCTTCTGCAGTCAAATATTAAAAGCATTCTTTAGTCCTATTATACATCTTTTTAAAATATTGTCACTGAGATCTTGAGATTTTATTTCCACAATCCCCATGCATAGCTAAACTCACTCTAAATATGGGAGGTTATGTATCGTGAGACCACTGTTTTATAATCAGGTGCACTTTTTAGTTGTTATCTTTTCTTTATAGATTACATAGCAAATAAAAATTTTTGATAGGAAACCCTCTTAAAAAAAAAGCGTTGTGAGTCCTTAAAAAACAATATACGTATTATTTTGTCATCTTAAGTGATGGCAAGTTTTTAGCAAACTCACATCTGATACCCGGAAGTGAAGGATCATGTATATATACAAGATCCTGCGCAGAGTGGCCGCCTGTAGCAGTACATCTGCTATGGGGCGGTCGGGAAGTGGTTAACATGGATGTCAAAACTTTTTTTTTAAATTTAAAGTTTATAAATAAGTTTGTATTATCTAATCTATTTGGTGGCCCTTTAAATGATCATGTCTGAGCAGCGATGTGGAGCTTGCCGGCCATGTAAGGTCCAGTTAATCTGAGGATTTCTGGCTCAGCTTTGAAGTGGGCTAACGCATGTGAGCTATGAGTTCAGAAGACCTGACCAGCACCTGCTCCCCATCACAAAAATGTCATTAATGTGTATCGGGTGACACCGCCTAGAGATTCCGCTGCTGGGGCATGCAGCACTGCGCTTGGCACTTCCATTAGGGCTTTAAATAGTCTGGAGAATGCTACACAGCACAGGCCGGTAACCAAAACAGCCAGCAAACAGCTTACAGTTCTAGACGTGGGATTCAATCCAAAACCTTCAGTTCAAAAATGGCTTACAGACTCCACACTGAGTTTTAAGTATGCTTCCTGGGAGGAGGAGCGGAACTCTTGTCACAAAAAACTTAAACATATTCCTCAAAAGCAACCAAGGATATAGGACCACTGTGTGTGCATCAAATGACTTAGAAAATCTTGATAGTACCTTGTAAAAGTAGCAGTGGCATCACCACTATGCTGTACAAAGCCCGAGCAAAGAGCAGAGCTGTGGGAGTGGCCCAACAGGCCCCACCCACTACAGGCTGCCTGCTGAAAAATGACAGGAGGGGGCGGAGACAAGACCACAAGGAGAGAAAGTAGCAGTGACCGGTCTTTATTACAGGAAGTGTCTCAGGCTGGATTACTGCACAGATCTGGGAGAAATACACAAAGCACACCAAGATTCAAGTATGAATACACATGGGGAATGTATTTTGATGATATTTGCTTATCCCGGAGTTCAGCTTTAAAGTATACATTAACCAATGAAATGCTCTTATTTGCGCCCTTTCTATAAAAAAAAATGGAATCTATTGAAAGTGTTTTGTTGTATCTGTTCTATAAGGGCAAATGTCTGTTGATCCTGACAGAAATCATTGTTCCCTCTGTAGACAAAAGGACACTCCCCCCCCCTATGTTATGCAGATGGTGGAGGGGGAGGTGTTTTGTATTCCTGACTTAGGGTGACAACACTGCTTCTTCAAACAGCACAGTGCGTCAGTGTTGTCACCTTAGGGCAGGAGTTGTGTTACTGATAGGATCACCAGGAGGAAAAAAATAAATTCTAAAAAAAGAGAGCTAATGCTGCAATGTATTTTTGTTCTTGGGTTTGGATACACTTATACCCCGTACACACAATCGGAAATTCCACCAGCAAAAGTCAGATGTGAGCTTTTGGTCGGAAAATGCGACCGTGTGTATGCTCCATCGGACTTTTGTTGGCGGAATTCAAGCCAGCAAAAGTTTGAGAGCAGGTTCTCAATTTTTCGGTCGGAAATAGTTTTGATCGGAAATTCCGATCATCTGTACCAATTCTGACGCGCAAAATTCCTACTCATGCTCGGAAAGAATTCGACACATGCTCGGAAGCATTGAACTTAATTTTCTCGGCTCGTCATAGTGTTGTATGTCACCGCGTTCTTGGCGGTCGAAATTTCCGCAATCTTTTCTGTGACCGTGTGTATACAAGACAAGCTTGAGCGGAATTCTGTAAGAAAAAAAATCCAAGATTTTTACGACGGAAAATCCGCTCGTGTGTACGGGGCATAATACCCCTTTCATACTGGGGCAGTTTTCAAGCATTTTAGCGCTAGAAATAGCCTCTGAAAAGTGCCTGTAAACTGCCTCATTTGCATGAGTGCTTTCACATTTAAGTGGTGTGCTTTCGGAACTTTAGAAAAAGTCCTGTAAGCAGCATCTTTGGGGCGGGTTTGGAGCGTTGTAAAAAGTGCTCCAAAAACGCCCTTCCCCATTGAAATGAATTGGCAGCGCTTCTGAAACGCCTTAAAAGCTCTTTTGAAAGCGGTTTGAAAGCGCCACAAAATGGATGTTTTTTGGATTTGAAAGGTTACCTTAAAAAAACACACCAATAGTGCCAGAAAAGCGCAGCTAAAGCACCACAAAAACGACCGGTGCTTTGGCGCTGTTTTAGCGGCGCTTCAGTGTGACAGGGGTCTTAAAGTGACAAGGGAGAAATTACAGGGCCTAATTGACCTAAACAATATTTAAATTAGAACAAAAATGTAATAGTTTATGGCTTAACCACTTGCCCTGTGCGCTATAGTCAAATGGCGGCTGCGCATCGGGCGCACACGCTGTGGTCGCTGTTTCCTTTAGACACAGCTGATCACAGATAGAGGCCAATCACAGATGCCTTTTACCATGTGATCAGCTGTGTCCAATCACAGCTGATTACAGTGTAAACAGACCTGCCAGTTATCAGCAGTCTTCTCACACGCTTTGATGGTAACCAGCGGTTCTCACAGAGGGGATCTACAATGATAATCAGTGCCCTGATTATCAGTGCTGCCCTATCAGTGCCTCTTCATCGATTCCACCTATCAGTGCCCCCTACCAGTGCTGCCTCATCAGTGCCTCCTCATCAGTACCCATCAGTGCCACCTCATCAGTGCCCATCAGTGCCTCCTCATCAGTACCCATCAGTGCCATCTCATCAGTACCCATCAGTGCCACCTCATCAGTGCCACCTCATCAGTACCCATCAGTGCCACCTTATCAGTGCCTCCTCATCAGTACCCATCAGCACACATCAGTAAAAGAGAAAAATTTCTCATGTGATGTCTCTTTTTAAAATTTTCGGTTTAGCAAAAAAAAAAAAAAAACTGAAAGCTGAAAATTGGCCTGGTGGCCTGGCGCCCCCCACAGCTAGTGATAAAATAAATAAATAAAAAAATGTAAAAAAATAAATAATTTCATTTAAGTGTGTGCGGCGCCGGACACAGATGAAGTTTAACGTGATTGCAGCTGGAAAGCTTGATTGGGTTTTCTCGGGGCGCAGAGCCGTGCGCCCCAACACTTCCACTATACAGTCTTTACAATTATGCTCAGTGTGGTTGTTTATGATTGGTTGAATCCTGGAGGACGTAGGGACGTGCTTTTAGTGGAACTGCGTCACTTCCGGTTTCGCTGGTCCACTCGTCCCGGTCCCAAGGCAGACACTCCTGTACACCTCCCTGCCACTGCTACTGAGCCCAGAGAGCACACAGATTGGACAGAGGAGTGCCCGGGGGGTGATACAGGTAGGTGGCCATCCATCCACTGCTTTGTCCAGAGCTGCTGATAAGGGGGGACCCCTGGCCTGGGGGGGGGGGGGGGGTCAGTTCATCCAGAAGGCCGGGTAGACTGTAACTGGACGAACTATTTTTTCTATTTCGGCTCCTATGAGGATTTACACTGACGGCATCGGCTGATAATGAGATTAAAGTCCCGGCTCTCTCAGTCCCTGTGCTGCTGGCAGAGGAGTGAATCGGCTCACACACTGCTTGCCTCCTTCAGGAAGTAAGTGCTGTGGGAATCAGCAGGAGAAGAGCGGCGCAGTACGGTTCCCGGCGTGAAGCCGTAAGGCTACACTGACAGGTTCCCTTACTTGCAATAGAGGCAGCAGCACCTGACAGCTGATGGAACCATCCGCTGCGGTGCCGACATCGCTGGACTCCAGGACAGGTAAGTGTCCGATTATTAAAAGCCAGCAGCTGCAGTATGTATAGCTGCTGGCTTTTAATGTTTGCAGCGGTGGGCGGACCTCCGCTTTAAACAAATTTCAGTTTTATTATATTAAAGGTTTAAACAAAGGCAATAAAATTGGCCAGTGACACACTGACACACAGCATGAAAGTAGGCCAGCTGTACTGCACGCATAGTGTTCATACAGCTGGCCTACTTCCATGCTTCAGTGTATTGCTGGACAATTTTATTGCCTTCTTTTAAAAGTTTATCAACCTTTAATATAACAGAACTGAAATTTGTTTAAATCCTTGTACAAATAAACACGTAATACGGTGTTCTTCAATGCATAGGTGTATGTATTGCATGCTGGATTGTCTAGATCAGTGGTCTCCAAACTGTAGCCTTTGCTTGCTTTTATCTGGCCCTTGGGGCACTATTTTATCTACTGATACCAACAATGGCACACCAATGAAGCCAATGAAGGGGCACGAATCCTCCCAATGACACCATGACACCAATATTGGGGCAAAATTGCTCCAAGTGATACCAACGATAGGGCACAATTTCTCCCAATGACACCAAAGACGGGGTATTGTTTTTTCCCACTGACATCGAGACCTTTTCTACTCTCAATGGCCGCTGTCCGGCCATCCTAAAGTCTAAAGGACAGTAAACTGGCCCTTTGTTTAGAAAGTTTGGAGACCCCTGGTCTAGATTCATTCAATTCAATGACTATTCCTGCAGACTGATGATTGGGGTTGCTAGATGTAAGTAACCACATCATCCAAAGCCTGTTCCACAATCTGTCGATAGAAGAATTTCTGTATGCCATACTATAGTAATGCCCTCCACAACCAATGAGCATTTTTGGGGGAATTAAATGAGGCTGGTTCTGGAACATGCCTGGATATGGTTATATCTGGCAACCCAATCTCCAGTCTAAAGGAGCAGTCACTGGGTGCAGATCTAGTGTTTGGCTTTGTTAATAGACAGGTGCATGGAAGAACGCAGTATTAAATGTTTATTTTATTTAAACAAATGCCTGTTTATCAATATATTAATAGGTTGATCAATGTCTAAACTTTCAAAAAGGTAAATCCAATTATCCAGTGAGGGCTTTTAAAGACCTTCACTAAACAATATGTGTGTTTAAAGTGGTTGCATAAAATATCTTGTTTATGGCTTTAAACATGCAAAGAAACGTATTTCACACAGCCTGCAAGGCTTTGTCATCCACAGGAATTTGAATTTTTGTTTCTGTGTATGATCCAGGGGCGGACTGACAACTCATGGGGCCCCCAGGCAATAGGAGATTATGGGGCCCCCAGGCAATCAGAGATTATGGGGCCACACAGTATACAATCACACAGTATACACATACATGTACACACAGTATACACAGACAGGCTTCTATTGGCTGAGAAGGTACTGGAGAGGTGGGGCAGCTATAATCTTGTGATTTTTAGACCAAAAGGATGTCGGTAAGGGACATTTCAGAAACAGATGTAAAAAAAAAAACACAGATTTTTACATACTGTCCCAGGTTTTACTGAGGCTGGCAACCCTGATGGGGCCCCAAAGTGGCCCGGGGCCCTCGGGAAGTGCCCGAGTGGCCGAATGGTCAGTCCGCCCCTGGTATGATCACTTCTCACCACGTCATAGCTGAGCAGGTCTGCAGATGCTCAACTCCCACAATGCAGTAGAGGCTTCCCATATGTTTCTACATGCAGGGGATAAAGACACAACAGTACATGGTAACAGGCCCTGAACTGCAAATCTGCTTTTTTCACATTGCCAGGAACTGCAGTCATTTGGTGATCTCAGCAGGTCCTCGTTAAAAAAAAAAAAAAAAAAAAAACATTGCTTTTCCAATAGAGAAGAATTCACATCTGCAAAAGCAGCTTATGTAAGCAACACCTCAGCTATCTGACCACATAGAGGATGTAGGTGTTATGTCCATGACCCAAGGCAATCCTACCAGGGTGAAGGCTCAGCTGTAATAAGCCCCTGCCATCTGCGAGGAAATGTGACATTCATTTTTCCTTTCCTGTCAGAAGCAGAGCGAGGAAATATGCCCCCTCAGTAAAATAGCTTTACAAATAACTAAATAAAGCGTCTGCTGGAAGGGCCTCACAAATGAAGGAAGGGGAAAAGTCTGCTGTCCAATGGTAAGAAATCGCATTCCAGCTGCTTTCCACCATAATGGCCTGTTCACACTTCTCAGTTTTCCCGCAGTACAACTTTCTCTATTTTTGTGTGTTAACAAAGTAAATTGAAATCAACGCTAAATCCACAAGCAATCCTTGCTCATTTGAGCATTCTTCTTCTGCAACATGGATTTTTCCTCATTCTTCTGTTGCATTTTGCTATTTTGTATTTGTTTTATTTTAAGCCCAAATTCATATTTGGCTCCCTCTCCTCCATTTGCTGACCTCTCCTTGGAGCACCACCTCCAAACCTTTTATTTATTTATATATACCTTTTTTCCTTGTGTCCTTGGTACTGTCATGTGACATTGAAGGTCCTCTTCCTCTAGTTGTGGGGAGCCATGAATGCTGCAGGACGTAGGATGATTTGATGATGTACCCCTAGAGGGCGGGTTCTTGACACCTTGGGCTTACAGGAAGTTGGTTGAATGTTGATGGTCATTGTGACAGACCCAACTGAGACAAGAGCTTTTGGAGGGGACTGCGGGGTAGCCTCTTGCCCACTGACTATGGGCCCTGGCATTTGAGGGCGCTACTAACATTCAGGAAGATGTCCTATTATATAATGCAAGATGAAATTACCATATTTAACAGTTTAACTCAGTGAGAAGATGTTGGTGACAAGAAAGCAGGTAAATGAGATTTGGCCAGCCCTGGGTCTTCTTGAACACTGGTGCCAAACTGTCTGGGTGGGCACTGACCTGAGTCACCTACAGTGAGGGAAAAAAATATTTGATCCCCTGCTGATTTTTTACGTTTGCCCATTGACAAAGAAATAATCAGTCTATAATTTTAATGGTATTTTAACAGTGAGAGACAGAATAACAACAAAAATAATCCAGAAAAACGCAGTTAAAAAAAGTAATAAATTGATTTGCATTTTAATAAATGAAATAAGTACTTGACTCCTTTGCAAAACATGACATAGTACTTGGTGGCAAAACCCTTGTTGGCAATCACAGAGGTCCAACGTTTCTTGTAGTTGGCCACCAGGTTTGCACACATCTCAGGAGGGATTTTGTCCCACTCCTCTTTGACGTTTGGTAATGCGAACCTTCAGCTCCCTCAACATATTTTTTTATGGAATTAAGGTACGGAGACTGGCTAGTCCACTCCAGGACCTTAATGTGCTTCTTCTTGAGCCATCCTTTGTTGCCTTGGCTGTGTGTTTTGGGTCATTGTCATCCTGGAATACCCATCCATGACCCATTTTTAATGCCCTGGCTGAGGCAAGGAGGTTTCCACCCAAGATTTGACGGTGCATGGCCCCGTCCCTTTGCTGCAGTGAAGTTGTCTTGTTCCCTTAGCAGGAAAACACCCCCAAAGCATAATGTTTCCACCTCCATATTTGACGGTGAGGATGGTGTTCTTGGGGTCGTAGGCAGCATTCCTCCTCCAAACACAGCGAGTTGAGTTGATGCCAAAGAGCTTGATTTGGTTCTCATCTGACCACAACACTTACACCCAGTTCTCCTCTGAATCATTCAGATGTTCATTAGTAAACTTCAGATGGGCCTGTACATGTGCTTTTTTGAGCAGGGGGACCTTGCGGTCGCTGCAGGATTTCAGTCCTTCATGGCGTAGTGTGTTACCAATTGTTTTCTTGGTGACTATGGTCCCAGCTGCCTTGAGATCATTGACAAGATTCTCCTGTGTAGTTCTGGGCTGATACCTCACCGTTCTCATGATCATTGGAACTCCACAAGGTGAGATCTTGCATGGAGCCCCAGACTGAGGAAGATTGACAGTTATTTTGTGTTTCTTCCATTTGTGAATAGTCGCATAAACTGTTGTCACCCTCTCACCAAGCTGCTTGGCGATGGTCTTGTAGCCCTGTCCAGCCTTGGTCTATAATATTGTCCCTGACATGTTTGGACAGCTCTTTGGTCTTGGCCATGGTGGAGAAATTGAAATATGATTGATTGCTTCTGTGGACAGGTGCCTTTTATACAGGTAATAAGCTGAGATTAGGAGCACTCTCCTTAAGAGAGTGCCCCTAATCTAAGCTTGTTACCTGTATAGAAGACATTTGGGAGCCAGAAATCTTGCTGATTCATAGAGGATCAAATACTTATTGCACTCATTAAAATGCAAATCGATTTATAACTTTTTTTGAAATGGATATTTCTGGTTATTTTTGTTGTTATTCTGTCTGTCTCTCAATGTTAAAATAAACCTACCATTAAAATGATAGACTGATCATTTCTTTGTCAGTGGGCAAATGACCAAAATTAGCAGGGGGTGAAATACTTTTTTCCCTCACTATAGGCTTGTCTAGGCAACTCATTGTTAATTAGCCTACTGTTTAATTAGATTACTGAATGAATGAATGACTTGTATAGTGCTGCAAATGTGAACTGAAATGCCTCAAGATTACTGTTTATGTGATGTGCTAATGATATGACTGTTTACAGTTTGCATTGTTTAGGATAATGTGATCAGGCTCTTATTTGATTTTGTGTGGTATATATTCTGTGTGAATTTGCAATAAAGACTTCCAGTTTGCACCTAAGCTAGTGTCGTCTAGGTCTTGGGTGCAATTCTCAGCTATAATACCTGGCTCTTGGTTCCTGGTTCCAGACTGGAGGAAGCTATATCTTGACGGAGGCACCCAAGCTGGGTGCTGGACGGTCCGTACACTTCACAGCCAAAAGAAGTTCATGAAAGTTCTGGTCACTTGCCTCCAGTCTCACTCACATCTTCGCTGATAGCTGATGAGAATTTCAACAAAAAAAACAGAACCCCAAGATGCAGGTTTTGTTGCAGAGTGGGCCTATTTTAAATCTGTAGAAATTAGTAGGATTTATAGCCACCCAAATCACTTCCACAGTGAAAAGCGTGGCCGGGCATTACAGCTGATACATATGAAAAATAAATATTAGCACCTGTCCTTGGGCTTGTAAATCTTCTTTATTAGATACAGAAGCAACAGCGCTGACATGTTTCAACTATGAATGGCCTTACTCAAAACACCCCCGGGTGTCTAATAAAGAAGATTTTCAAGCCCACGGATGAGTGCCAGTATTTACTTTTCGGTTGAATATATAGGGCATACAGGAGCCCTTACCACAACACAACCTACTGCACACAAATATGGGGCCCAGCCAAACTGAGCATGGTGAGTTTTTTTATGTAGACATTACAGCTGATACAATCTTATGGTTGTTTGGCTGTTAGCCTATTTAAACCCTTTGATATGCCCTTGGAAAGGAAAAATTTGATTATTTGGGGAAACATTGAAGCTTTAATTTTCCCTGCTCCACACTAAATTCATCAAATCATGTCTTTATAGAGATGGCTTTGTATGGAGGGGCACAGTCATGCCGAAAAAGGCCTTAATTAAATTAAATAAATTAATTAAACTTAATTTGTAGAGCTGTCCACATACATTTTGTCCAAATGCTCAGGTGTCTACAATTTTGTAGTCATTTATTTATTTACTACACTTTATATATTTTATGCATTCAAAACCTAAGGCAGACCCAAAATCCACATAATCTCAGTTGTGTAGTATTATGCCCCGTACACACGGTCAGAAATTCTGACAGAAAATGTCTGATCGGACCATGTTGTCGGAAAATCCGACCATGTGTGGGCTCCATCTGACTTTTTCCGTCTGAAAAAATTTGAGATCCTGCTCTCAAATTTTCCAACAACAAAATCCGATCAGACTTTATCTGATCGTGTGTAGAGAATTCCGACGGACAAAGTGCCACGCATGCTCAGATCAAATTAGGAGACCAAACCTATTGGTTAATAGCCTCTACGTAGTTCCGTCGTACGAAACGAACGTCACCACGTTGAGAATGATCGGATTTTCTGACAACTTTGTCCGACCGTGTGTATGCAACACCAGTGTCGGACAAAATCCGTCGGAAAAAACCTGACGGATTTTGTGGTCAGAAATTTCCGACTGTGTGTACGGGGCAAAAGACTCCATCCATTTTTTTTATAGCACCACACCTCCTGCAGTGTCCAGTTATTATGACTATTCCACAGAAATAGAAACTTAGAACATGCATTAGTTGGTATATATTGGCAGCTTTACAATACACAGACAGGGTAAACAATCACAATGTGAGGTAACATCTTATAGGGACATAAATATAATTTCTTAAATGTTCACTATATATATAGGGTTTACTTCTAGAATAGCACAGTATTTTTCATTTTATCAGTGCATATAACAAACATAACATATACATCAAGCAGCATATCCATTATTATGGATATTAGTAGTCCTAAAAGCAGCCTTCCATGAAGAAAGCATGGAAAAGCCTCAGATGGAAGCTTTTACAAACTCAATGGCAGTGCATTAGTATCTCGGAAATTACCGTTAGTGATGTTGCAGCCCAGAAACTAGAAAATGTCTACTTCCATCTAAAACTCCATATACAAGTAACTCTCAAAATATTCCTATCGCACATGTTGCTGGACAAGGCCTGAAGTAAGAGGGTACTGTAGCAAGGTTGAATGGTATTAGCGTGAGTAAGTACGGTATATAAGTTACCAGCACACCATGGCATGGATGTGTAATCATTAGTCCTAACATATGTTCAATGTTTGAGGCCATGCAGGACTTCTTCATCGGGCGTCTGATGACAAATCATCTTTTTTATGAATATTGTCCAACACCAACCTGTATAAACTTGAATGCTTAATGTATTTAGGCACATCAGGTGATCTGTATTTGTGTAATGTGGCCTAAAGAGATCAACACCCTATATCAAGGTGTGCATAATTATTGGGCAGCTTAGTTTCCTCAGGCAAAATGGGCCAAAAAAGAGTTTTAACTTACTGTGAAAAGTCAAAAATTTTAAAAAGTATTTTAGAGGGATGCAGCACTCTTGAAATTGATAAGATAATTTACCTGTTAAAAAAAAATTGATAAGATAATAATTATAGAACTATCAAAAAATTTGTTGCAAATAGGCAACATGGTCACAAGAAACGTGTTGAAAAAAAAAGACGCAAATTAAATTCCAAAGATTTAAGAAGAATCAAACGTGAAGCTACCAGAAAGCCGTTATCCTCCAGTGCTGTCATATTCCAGAACTGCAACTTACCTGGAGTGCCCAGAAGTACAAGGTGTTCAGTAATTAGAGACATGGCCAAGGTAAGGAAGGCTGAAACCCAAACACCACTGAACAAGACACATAAGTTGAAACATCAAGACTGGGCCAAGAAATATCTGAAGACTGATTTTTCAAAGGTTTTTTGGACTGATCAGCTGAGAGTGACTCTTGACAGACCAGATGGATGGGTCTGTGGCTGGATCAGTAACGTGCAATAACTCCACTTCGACTCAGATGCCAAATATGTGGAGGTGGGGTACTGGTATGGGCTGGTATTATTAAAGATGAGCTGGTTGGACCTTTTTGGGTTGAAGATGGACTAACAATAAACTCTCAAAGTACTGCCAGTTTTTATAAGACACTTTCATTCGAGCAGTTGTGCAGGAAAAAGTCTGCATCTTTAAAGAAGACCATGATATGGACAATGCTCCATCGCATGCATCTAAGTACTCCACTGCGTGGCTAGCCAGTAATGCCTTAAAGATGAAAGAATAACGACAAGGCCCCCTTCCTTACCTGTATAAAAATGTTTATTTGTAAATTTTGAGTTTATTATTGTTGGATTTTGGATTAACCAAGAGCACTGCAGTTGTTCTATGATGAAATAAATCCTCAAAAATACAATTTGCCTAATTGTGCACACAGTGTACATGAAGCATTCACTGATAGGCTGCATTCTTTTAAATACTGAAATATAGGTGCAAAGAAGTAAATGGCTGCCTCCATGATACAAAGGCCGTGCACGCCTTAAATGTCACACATTTGATATATAAGGTTATCAAACTAGTAATTAAAGCTTTTCTGCAGCTGACACAAGCCAGTCACCAAGCTCCGGGTAGTTGTGGCTCTTAGAGCTCCCCCACAGATTCGCACCGTCTCATGACATGAAGTGCTTTCCTCGAACCCGCCACATAAGGCTGCAGAATCCCAAATGCTCACACGGCTTACAAGCGACCTTGGCGGCCAATCAGCTTCCAGCAGAAACGGGGACAAGGCAGCTGATGACCCTTGTGGAATTCACAACTTCTTGGGTGAAAGATGAAACACCAAGAAATACAGAAGCCAAAGGAGAAGAAGATTGTGACTCTCCATTCCTAAACAATGGTCCTGCACCACCTGCTGCACAGAGCAAAAAATATACAGAATACATTTCTACAGAAGTATATCACAATATGTAAAAGTACAAATTCTAAATGATAAATTATTAAACAAAAATGGTGCTGCGGAAGATGAGGGAAGCAGATGTTGAATTGGGTTCTTCCAGCGATGAAGGTTTTAGGTTATGCTGAAAGGGTTGTGAAAGATAGATGGAGTGCAGGCTGAAGGGAACCACTGAAATACCATATACCCCATATACAGTATATGGTTTAGGCTCATTCAGACTAGCAACTGCCAGTGAGAATCTGACTCTTGTCGGCAGAGAAACATAGCCGCTGCTCCCAATTAGACATCTATGCAGGTGAGCGCTATCCTTGTGTGAACAAGGCCTTATGCACTAAGAAGACAACAGACAAAGTCAATCCTAATCCAACAATAAATGAAGTAAACTTAAAATAGATGCACACCCAATCAGTAAAATATCATATAAGAGGCTATTCAAATTTTTTATTGCAGTGTTACTAAACCCAGGACCCTGCATTCACTATATCTGGTGTCCCACAGTACACAGAACATGGAAATGCTATTATTTTAGTAAAAATAAACTGCTAAATACCTTTTCTCATCAGCAGTATATAGCAGTCTTTTGACTGCTATCATTTTCCGGCTGAGCGCTGTTTAAAGCTTGTAGAAATAGTTTTCATTCTCCTCTGACCGTCCTATGAGGCTGCATGACCCCTGACCCTCTGTCTGGACAGTGTTGATTGGCCCTGTGCTGATCACATGCACTCCCCCACCTAAAAAAAAAAGAACTCTCTAGCCATTGTTGCGATACGGCACTGCATCGCTTTAACTGACAATTGCACGGGCATGCAAGGTTGTACCCAAATAAAATTGATTTCAAATATAATTTTTTTATTATTATTAATATTGAAGAGCACATTACAGACATGAAAATGACAAAGAAGGATCCACGACATAATGACTCAGTTTTTACACACTCCCGAGCATTCCTGGTATACTGTATTTCAATATATGGTGTATGGTTCTGCGATATAGCAGTTATTACAATGCTGAAGCTCTGTGCGTCTGTTTCAAAGTAATATCGTCATCTTGGGCTGGGTCATAAGTTGGATACACGACCATCATGGAGCAATCTGGGTTGTCTGGTCCCTGCCTCTCCTGCGCTCCTACTTAGTATAGAAAAGGGGAAGAGAGATAAAAGGAAGGAGGGAGATTCCAATGAAACAGTGAAAGACTAGGGAGGTACGAGGTCCTGTATATATAGCTACATGGGAAAAGGGAAGGGGTACAGAAGGAGGAGGGGAGTGGAGATGGGTTGGGGATCCAGCAGCGATAGTCATACACTCATCTATAATGGGTATGAATCAAGTGATGAAAGGTTTCTTATTGTCCAAGCATTGTCACTCCCAGTGGCGGCTGGTGCTCAAAATTTTTGGGGGGGCGCAAACAAACAGCCTCACTGTGCCATCAAACGCTGCCACTGTGCCCATTAAATGCTGCCACTGTGCCCATCAAACGCTGCCACTGTGCCCCTCAAACGCTGCCACTGTGCCCCTCAAACGCTGCCAGAGTGCCCCTTCAAGTGCTGCCAGAGTGCCCCTCTAAGTGCTGCCAGAGTGCCCCTCTAAGTGCTGCCAGAGTGCCCCTTTAAGTGCTGCCAGAGTGCCCCTCTAAGTGCTGCCAGAGTGCCCCCTTTAAGTGCTGCCAGAGTGCCCCTCTAAGTGCTGCCAGAGTGCCCCTCAAGTGCTGCCAGAGTGCCCCTTTAAGTGCTGCCAGAGTGCCCCTTTAAGTGCTGCCAGAGTGCCCCTCAAGTGCTGCCAGAGTGCCCCTTTAAGTGCTGCCAGAGTGCCCCTTTAAGTGCTGCCAGAGTGCCCCTTTAAGTGCCCCTCCAAGTGCTGCCACTGTGCCCCTGCCTGCCCTCTGCACTTACCTTGTCTCGATGTGCAGCTGGTGACGGCGTCAGGCGGCGAGCGGTGTCTCATCGTCCGAGGTCTTCTTCTCCCGCGCTCCTCCTGTCTTCTGCTATCGTCCGTCCGAGGTCTTCTCCCGCGCCTGTCTTTTGCTATGATTGGACGCCTAGCGTCCAATCACAGCGCCTGTGACTTCAGCCAATCAGGTTACAGGTAACAGACCAGATTCGCTTCTCTAACACAATACTGTGTAATCAGAGAACGCACAGCCGTGCGCCCGCTGTTTACACTTAGGGAAGCCTATTAGAGCACACCGCTCTAATAGGGTCCCCTATTAGAGCTTACAGCTCTAATAGGGGCGCTTCCAGCAACACCCCCCCCCCCCACTGTAATTCAGATGCCCGGCGCCCGATCAGGGGCCGGACACCTGAATAGGGGGCGGCAGCGGTGACAATAGATAGATTCATGCAATGCATGAATCTATCTATTGGTGATAGAGCGGTGCATACTGCACTGTGCCCGGCGTCCTTTTTTAAAGGGACATGTTTAAATAGTTTTTTTTTTTTTTTTGAACTTTTTTTTTTTTATTTTATTTTTATTTTTTTTAACTGCAAGGGGGGGGGGGGGGCGGCGCCCGGGCGCCCCCTATGGACGGGCCGCCACTGGTCACTCCCTCATCAGATAAAAGGAACATGTCCCATAGCCTCCACATCTAGTGCCTCTCTTGCTTATTTTGGGCTGTGAGGATTAAGTCCTCAAGTTTCTTAATGTCCTCCACCCTACTCAACCAAGTCCTAATAGAGGGTGGCTTATCACTTTTCCAGAGCAGGGGGATGCAAGATTTAGCTGCATTCAGTAAATGTCTTATAATTGATTTTAGGTATTCTTTTACTGGGATCTCGGTGACGTGGAGCAGAAAGAAGGCCGGATCATCGGGAATCTTACGTAAATTTCTGTGTGGTATGTCTTACAGTTTTTAGTCTCAATCTGGCACCCATGCTCAAACATTGAGGTAGGAACCAACAATTTGGGGATATTCGCCATATGTTTGATTGCAACCATATGTGTAACGCTGTAATAAGTTTGAGGTTAGGATTTTCTTTACACATATATAATACTAATATTTGTTTTGTTTTTTTGTTAAGCTGTGATTGACACGTTTGTCTATATATTTAGTAGATGAATTCCACGTTTTTTCCTGAAGAACCTGTATGGCGAAACATGTAGAAATATGAACGTGGACACAGTGAATCAATATTACCAATAAGGTGTTTCCATACACCAGTGGATATGGTTGGATGCATTGTTTTTATGATATTGTTCATTTAATAAAATTCATATATTTTTATATAATTTTATGTGTTTATCTTTTAGATGCACCCATAAAGTCCCAAATCTCCCCACTGTTCTCTATATACAAACAAGGGATGTTGGTGCCATAAGTATTAGTGTTTGATACTTGCCTTTGACCACACAACCTTTTACCATTAGTTACTGTGCAATCTAGCTTGTTGTTTTTTCTTTACCCTAATTATTAACACAACTTTGTGAAATCTCATTTGGATGATTATTATAATTTCTCATTGACAGTACTTACTATTGTTACTTTATGTTTCATCTTTTATGTGTATATATTATCTCTGGTTTCTTGTTGACAGCGGTGAGTGTATAAATCAGACAGTGTTCCCTGTTTCTTTACTGATTTCCGTACTGATTTTCCGAGTGCTGTTGGATCACCCGGGTCATGTTGAAGTACATTGTGACATGAAGCTATAACAGACCTCTACTCTTCTGCTGGGCTTTATCTAAAGTATAGGCAGATTAGCTTATTATAAAAGAACACGACATAGCGATCAGCCCCCGAGCAGATCACATAAAGGTCAAAACTGTCTTTGTGCATTACAATCTTCCTCTGCTCAGACTGATTAGACAGCTTCATGTTCATTCTCTTATCCACACAAAAGATTTGCCCAATTTTATTTTATTAATTTATGTGGCATTGACATTCAATACAGTATAAGGCTCGATTCACATCTATGCATGTTGCTTTTGAGCATTTATGCAGTGCTTTTTGCGGTGCTTTGGACATGCATTTTTACCGCAATTTGCTTATTTTTTTTACACTGTACATTGCTGGTTGCTAAGGAGGGGGCCGGGAAGCCGGCCGCCGCATCCTTAACAACCGATGAGTCATCAGCTGTCGGCGGCTTCCCCGCTGCAATGTAAAAAAAAATTGTGAAAAAAAACAGTATGGGGGCCCCCCCCCCCCCCCCAGGTCCATACCAGGCCCTTGGGTCTAGTGTGGATTTGGAGCGGACCCCCTCACGCCAACATTTTTAAAAAAATGGCGTGGGTCCCCCCAAAATCCATGCCAAACCCTTATCCAAGCATGCAGCCCGGCAGGCCAGGAAAGGAGAGGGGACGAGCGAGCGCCCTCCCCCCCGAACCATACCAGACCGTATGCACCCCAAAGCACCTTGCCCCCATGTTGGGGACCAGGGCATCTTCCTGACAACCCTTGCCCGGTGGTTGTCGGGGTCTGCGGGTGGGGGGCTTATCGGAATCTGGAAGCCCCCTTGGGGACCCCCAGATCCCAGCCTCCCCCTATGTGAATGAGATACATTGTACCCCTACACATTCCCCCCCAAAAAAGTAGTGTAGTGTTAAAAAATACAGTAGACAGTTTTTGACAAGTCTTTTATTAAAAATATCTTCCCCGCTTCATCCTCCATCTTCTCCTGCATCTTCGTCCTCCAGGCTTCTCCTCCTCCCACTGCTTCTACTTCCGCTCTTCTTCTTTCTTCTCTCTTCTTTGTCCGATGTTCTTCTTCCTCTGCCGCCGCTCCCGCTGACTACCCTCCTCCGATGGTGCGTTCCTCTGATCTGTCCGCGGCAATGTCAAGCATTTCTTAGATAACGTTGGGGGTGTGGCCATTGGAGGCCCCACCTCCTTGTGACGTCACCACCCGGGGCATAATGGGTCTGTGACGTCACAGGGGCGGGGCCTAAGGATGTCGTAATCTGAATGCCACAACCCCATCGTTATCTAAGAAATGCTTGACATCGGCGCGGACAGATCAGGGGGACGCAGCACCGAAGGAGGGTCGGCGGCGGGAGCGGCGGCAGAGGAAGAAGAGCATCGGACAAAGAAGACAGAAGAAAGAAGAAGAGCGGAAGTAGAAGCAGTGGGAGAAGGAGAAGCCCGGAGGAAGAAGATGTGGGAGAAGATGAAGGAAGAAGAGGGGAAGAAGATATTTTTAAAAAAAGACTTGTCAAAAACTGTCTACTGTATTTTTTAACACTACACTACTTTTTGTTGGTGAATGGGTAGGGGTACCCCTTGTTAAAGGGGACTTCCAGATTCTGATAAGCCCCCCGCCCACAGACCCTGACAACCCCTGCGAAAGGGTTGTCGGGAAGAGGCCCTTGTCCCCATCAACATGGGGGCAAAGTGCTTTGGGGTGGGGGTCGCAGAGGCCCCCTGCCCCAAAGCACCCATCCCCCCATGTTGAGGGCATGCGGACTGGTATGGTTCAGGGGGGGGGCACTCGCTCGTCCCCTCCCTTTCCTGGCCTGCCAGGCTGCATGCTCGGATAAGGGTTTGGGATGGATTTTGGGGGGTCCCCCACGCTATTTTTTTTTAATTCAGCGGGGGAAGCCCGCTGACAGCTGATGACTCATCAGTTGTTAAGGATGCGGTGGCCGGCTTCCCGGCCCCCTCCTTAGCAAAGGTGGGTGCTTGCCCTAAAAACTGAAGTCTATCTGGAAAAAAAAAAAGAGCTTTAGTTACAGTACTTACCGGTAATGAAATATCTCCTACAAAGTGCAAGCTGCTACAGAAATCTTCACTACAACTACAGTTCATTTAACCACTTGCTGACTGGCCGCCCTCATTATACTGTGGCAGGTCGGTTTGTTCCCAGAAATCGCTGTAGGTGTCAGCCGGCCACCCACAATAGCGGGAAAGAGAGCTAGAATGGGGATCTGTCAATGTAAACAGACAGATCCTCGTTCTGACAGGGGAGTAGAGAGGGATCTGCTGCTCCTAGTGATTAGGAACAGCGATCTCTCTTTTCCTCCAGTCAGTCCCATCCCTCCAGGTAGAAACACCTCCCAGGGAACACATTTAACCCCTTGATCGCCCCCTAAAGTTAACCCCTTCCCTGCCAGTGACATTTGCACAGTAATCAGTGCATTTTTATAGCACTGATTGCTGTATTAATGTCAATGGTCGCAAAAAAAGTGTCAAAAGTGTCCAATCTGACCGCCGAAATGTCGCAGTCCAGCTAAAAATCACAGACCCCCGCCATTACTAGTAAAAAAAAACAATAATAATAATAAAAATGGCAAAAATCGATCCCCTATTTTGTAGACGCTATAACTTTTGCACAAAGCAATCAATATATGCTTATTGCGACTACATATTGGCCTAAACTGATGAAGACATTTTTTTGGGGGATATTTATTATAGCAAAAAGTAAAAAATATTGTTTTTTATTTTTAAATTGTCGCTCTTTTTGTTTGTTTATAGCGCAAAAAAAAAAAAAAAAAAAAAAATAAAAAAAAAAAAAAAAAAAACGCAGAGGTGATCAAATACCACCAAAAGAAATCTCTATTTGTGGGGAAAAAGGACGTTAATTTTGTTTGGCTACAGCATCGCACAACCGCGCAATTGTCAGTTAAAGCGATTGCAAAAAAATGGCCTGGTCATTAAGGGGGACAATCTTCCGGTCTGTAAGCGGTTAACATTATTTGCTATGCGTCACGTTCACACCTCCGCATTTTCAACTGATGTGGTTTTTTAGAAGAGTTCAGGATTTTTTTTTTACCCCGCAGCAGTTTGCGTTTTTGGTTCCATAGACTTCAATGGAAATTCACCAGAAATGCATTTTTGATGCGTTTCTGCAGCGTTTTGCATTTTTAATCTGCATGCCAACAAACACCTCCTCTAACAACAGACTTCCCAGGCTGCCCAGAAAACCAGGAAGTTGATTGATGCAAGCAGCATGGTGAAGACAGGGGAACTTATCAGGCTGGTGAGGCCAAGAAGCTACCTATACAATACCGCAAACCCAGCCCATAAGGACTGGTCCAAAAGAGATAAGGGAGATAGTCCTGGAAATATATCCAAGATGGGAATCATTCTCCCAAAAACAGAAATAAAATACATGTAGGTATTGGCTGCACCTACTGTATGTAAGTTCAAATTAAAAAATGTATTTTTTTTTTTTTTTTACATTTTCCTGTGCAATTATGGTCCACTATTCCTCCCACTGATACTTATAATGGGACACTATTTTTCCCACTGACACCAATGATGGTCCACTATTCTGCCCACTGACACCAATGATGGTCCACTATTCTGCCCACTGACACCAATGATGGTCCACTATTCTGCCCACTGACACCAATGATGGTCCACTATTCTGCCCACTGACACCAATGATGGTCCACTATTCTGCCCACTGATACCTATAATGGGACACTGTTTTTCCCACTGACACCGATGATGCTCCACTATTCTGCCCACTGACACCAATGATGCTCCACTATTCTGCCCACTGACACCAATGATGGTCCACTATTCTGCCCACTGACACCAATGATGGTCCACTATTCTGCCCACTGACACCAATGATGCTCCACTATTCTGCCCACTGATACCTATAATGGGACACTGTTTTTCCCACTGACACCAATGATGCTCCACTATTCTTCCTAATTGGACACTGGTGACAAAAGAAAAAAAACTGCCAAGGTTTTCATTATTCTCTATTGTAGCCAAAACTAAAAACAAACAAGACTTTGTATATACTGTAATTTAAGTATTAACATTTTTTTTCCAAGCTTATATAACACTGTATTATGTATTATTACCCAGGGCTCTGTTGACTGGCCGGAGTAGCTTTTTTTCTATTCTAGGTTCATGGACTTCACCCAGTGCTATTAGTTATTGTGCAATCTAGCTTGTTGTTTTTTCTTTACCCTAATTAAACCCAACACAACTTTGTGAAATCTAATTTGGATGATTATTATAATTTCTCATTGACAGTATTTACTATTGTTACTTTATGTTTCATCTTTTATGTGTATATATTATCTCTGGTGAGAAACCGTTCCTGCCACTGACACCAATGATGGTCCACTATTCTGCCCACTGACACCTACCTCTTTGCTACACCAAGACCCTTTGCTCCTCCCCGATTTATTTGCATGGCCTTGTTTGATCCAGAGTGGATGACCATTCAATTGGTTAGTCCAATGCTAATGCAAACAAGTGGCCACTGCCCCCACCTATAACTGGTCTTTGCAGCAAGGAGCACTGGAAGGGCAACATATGTCAAACAAATACAAAAATTTCCAAGCTCTAACTTACCAACCAGCCCGCAACCAACCGAATTAACCTGTCTAACAATATGCGTTAAGAACGGGTTTAGTCTGGAAGCACATGCATTTTAACCATTTCCGGGCCATAGTAAAATGATACCGGCAGGAACATCGCCTCCCTCTGGGCGGGCATCATATGAGGTCCTCCAGTTCTCGCTGCTTCTGTGGGGGCCCGCATTGTGACGATCAGGGATGAGGCATGTCCCCCTGGACACAGTTCATCCCCGATCAGTGTAACGAGACAATAAAAATGGCTCTTTACCACGTGACCAGCTGTCTCCAATTACAGCCGGTTACATTCACTGTCCTCCTGCACGCCCCTATGGGCACAAAGAGCGGCGATCAGGGACGAGGCGTGTCACCCTGACACAGCCCATCCCCAATCGGGGTAAAAAGCCAATGAAATTGGTTCTTTACCACGTTACCAGCTGTGTCCAATCCCAGCCGGTCACAGAATGTAAACAAGCCACGGTAACTAGGTGTTACCAGGTTCTCCTCCTCACACACCGATCGTGTGCAAGGAGGAGTTTGCAGTAACAGCTAGTTACCGCCCTACAGTGTACACCAAATCATACTGATTGCCCCCAGAAATAAAGAGGACCTGTCATCAGCCCATCTGAGTACCTGTCATAACCCCTCAGAGTACACGAGTACCTGTCACCAGGCCATCAGAGTACACGAGTACCTGTCTCCAGCTTATCAGAGTACCCGAGGACCTGTCCCCAGCCCAGAGTACCCGAGTACTTATCTGCAGCACATCAGAGTACCCAAGTGCCTGTCTCCAGCCCATTAGAGTGCCCGAGTACCTATCTGCAGCCCATCAGATTACCCCAGTACCTGTCTCCAGCCCATCAGAGTACCCAAGTACTTATCTGCAGCACATCAGATTACCCGTCTACAGCCCATCTGAGTACCCTAGTACCTATCTGCAGCCCATGCCTCATAGAATATACCTTGGGGTGTTTGCTTTCCAAAATGGGGTAATTTCGTGGGTAATTCCACTGTTCTGGTGCTCCAGGACCTTCCAAAGTGTGATAGGTAGTAATGAAATTAGATGTGTAGTTTATGCTCCTAAAATGCCTGACGGTGCTCCCTGCATGTTGGGCCTCTCTAAAAGTCTCATACGTGTGGTATCACCATACTCAGGAGTAGCAGAATATATTTCGGGGTGTAATTGTTGCTATGTACATGCCATGTTTAATTTTCCTTCCACCTTTTCCAAAAACTAGTGGGGCAAAAAAAATGATATGTTCAAAAGACTCATAATGCCTCATAGAATATACATTGAGTTGTTTGCTTTCTGGGCTTTTTCCATTGTCCTGGTGCTTCAGGGCCTTCAAAAGTGTAATAGGTCGTTAGGAAATTTCCTATGTATTTTATGCTTCTAGAACGCCTGAGGCGCTCCCCGCATGTTGGTCCTCTGTATATGGCGGTGAAAAAAGTCTCACACATGTGTTATCGCCATACTCAGGAGGAGCAGCAGAATGTATTTTAGAGTGTCATTGGAAGTAAGCATATGCTGTGTGTGAGAAATAACTTCTTGTTATGACAATTTTGTGTAAAAAAAAATTAAATTTTCCCAAGAATTGTGGGAAAAGATTACAACTTCAAAAAACTTGCCATGCCTGTTACTAAATACCTTGACTGTCTACTTTTCAAAAAGGGGTAATTTGGGCGGTATTTGTACTGTCCTGAAATTTCAGGGTCTCAAGAAATGAGTTAGGCCGCTTATAGACTCTATAACTTTCACACAGACCGAATAATATACACTATGTTGGGTTATTTTTACCAAATATGTAGCAGTATAAATTTTGGCCCAAATTTATGAACAAAAATTACTTATTTGCAACATTTTATCATAAAAACTAAAATAAAGTGGGGTTTTTTTTCAAAAATGTTAGCTTTTTTAACTTATGTCATGAAAAAAAAAAAAAAAACCCAGGGGTGATTAAATGCCACCAAAAGAAATCTCTATTTGTGTGGAAAAAAATGTTGTTTGGGTACAGTGTTGCATCACTGAGTAATTGGCATTTAAAATGCGAAAACACTAAGGCGCCTTTCACACTGGGGCGGGGAGCCGCGGTGACAGTAAAGCAGCGCTATATTTAGCGCTGCTTTACCGTCGTTTTAACCGCGGTATTTCGGCCGCTCGCGGTGCGGTTTTACCCCCGCGAGCGGCCGAAAAAGGGTTAAACGCCGCCGCAGCGGCGCTTTGCGGCGGTATTGCTGCGGTGTCCCATTCTAATCAATGGGAAGGAGCGGTATAGGAGCGGTGAACACACCGCTCCTATACCGCTCCAAAGATGCTGTTAGCAGGACTTTTTTTGTCATCCTGCTAGCGCACCGCTCCAGTGTGAAAGCCCGCCGGGGGGGGCCGGATTTTTTCAGGCCGTGAACAGGCGCTATTTTTAGCGCTGTACCGCATGAAAAACGCCCCAGTGTGAAAGGGGCCTAAAAGCTAAAAATGTATCTGGGCAGGAAGGGGGTATAAGTGCCCAGTATTGAAGTGGTTAAAGAATAGGCAGCGGGCAGGTGAGCTGGAAGGAGCCAACCCCTCCTTAAAGGCACAGGGGCACACTGAACACCCAGCATATAGCACAATGGCAGCAAAGATGGGTTTCCTGGCCAATATAATAAAAAATACAAACAAGTAGCCACTGCCCCTACCTTTAACTGGTCTTTGCAGCAAGGAGCACTGGCATGGCAACGTATGTCAAACCAATACAAAGAATTTTCCAAGCTCAAACTTACCAACCAGCCAGCAACCAACCAAATTGACCTGTCTTAACAAAATGCGTTAAGAACAGGGGTTTAGTCTGCATAGATTTGCAAATACATGCATAAGCTACAGGCCCCGTCAAGGCACCCTGTTTTCTGTAGTCCCCCACTCTAACTTCTGAGTCTCCACAATGGAAGCACGTGCATTTTAATGGATAGGCAGGGGGCAGGTGAGCCTTTAAGGATCCCCCCCCCCCCATATGCTAAGGGGGCAGCAGAATTGCCCACTGCTCCAATTGTTAACCACTTGGTTACTGGGCACTTAAACCCCCTTCCAGGCCAATTTTCAGCACTGTCACTCTTTGAATGAAAATTGCACGGTCATGCTACACTGTACCCATAGAGCTTTCTTTTGGTGGTATTTAATCACTACTGGGGTTTTTTATTTTTATTTTTTTTGAAAATCTTTTTATGGGGTTTTTATTTTTTGCTAAACATAAAAAAAAAAGACCGAAAATTTTGAAATATAAAAAAAAAAACTGTTATAAAATTTTGCAAACAGGTGATTTTTCTCCTTTAGTGATGGGCACTGATAGGCAGCACTGTTTAGCAGTGCTGATATGCACTGTTAGGTGGCACTGCTTAGCAGCAGTGGGTCTGGAGCCTGTCCCGTTTTTTTTTACAGCGTGAGAAAAAAAAATAAAAAGCCAATTACCTGCTCTGTTTACATCACGTGATCAGCTGACAACTGATCATGTGGCAAGGGGCCGGGTCTCATTGACTCGCTGATCACAGAGCGAACCGAGCGCATAGGCAGCTCAGGCATGGGGGGGGCGACGTACATGGACGCCCTAACCGGCAATTTAGGCCCACGCTGTAGAAGTCTTTTGGTTATAGAGCAAGCGTGAAGAGGTTAAGGAGAATGGATCTTCCACAACAAGGGAAGGAATAACCTCCCAGATGATAGAGCTAAATCCCAAAACCAGAGTCAGGTGGGGCTTCTAGATGAAGACAGGCCAGTCTAATGTTTCTCCTGAGGAAGGAACAACTTTGTCCAGTAAATGTCCAAGACCCGCCCCAATTGTCCAACAACTTCTGAAGGTTCAGGATTTATCCAAAATTCTGGACAGTTAGGGAGACAGCCCTCCAGGGTCCTTGTTCCTTCAAGGAGAGGGTCAACACTGGAGTTGGCACCTTGGAGAACACATGAAGAGACGATTAGAAGCTTGATAGAAGGGTCACAAATTGGTAAAGCAATAGCCCCACTGCAAAGCATAGCCAGTGTTGAACAGCTGAAAAAAAATGGTATTTGTAAGTAGGTATCTTATGTCCACTGAGGCCAAAAAGTCTCTGTGATTAAAAAAAAAAAAAGTAGCAAAAACAGATCTGATTCCACTTTTGCCTTAAGATGTTGTAAATTCTCTGCTTTGAACCAAAAAAAAATAAAAACACGAAAAAAAATAAAAAAACATTCCATAGCAGAAAACTGGGTGATGACCTATTGGTCCAAGAATCGATAGAACACCCAATAGAGATGGTAAAGTACTGAGGTGGCACAGGGAGAACAGAGGTCAAAAGGTGAGGAGGCAGCAGGGAACATAACACGAGTATGTAACCCTGGGAAAAAACCTTTTGCAACCAGGTGTCGTGGATGCAAGATTTCCAAGTGTTCGTAAAAAGCCAATAGACATCCTTCCACTCAGGAAAAAGGGGGTGGACCCCCATGCCGAGGACAGCATCTTGGTAAAACTGGCAGACTTTTGCAGGTGGTTGGAGAACCAAGCCTGAGCGTGTCTTGACATGGAAGGGATGCCCTCTGGGAATAATAGATGGAGAAGACTTGTAAATTATCTCCAAAATTTGCCGCCTCAACATCTCCAAGATACGCCCCTTCCTAACCAATGTCTCCACAAAGCTTCTAATCCACTCCCTGGTCATCTCCTGCCTCGACTACTGCAACTCCCTCCTCATTGGCTTACCTCTAAATAGGCTATCCCCACTACAGTCCATCATGAACACTGCTGCCAGGCTCATCCACCTCACAAATCGCTCAGCATCTGCTATACCCCTCTGCCAATCCCTCCATTGGCTGCCACTCAGTCACCAAATTAAATTCAAGATACTAACTAGAACTTACAAAGCCATCCACAACCTGGCCCCCAGCTACATGTCTAACCCAGTCTCAAAATACCAACCTAATCATTCTTTGTTCCTCCCAAGACCTCCTGCTCTCAAACTCCCTCGTCACCTCATCCCATGCTCGCCTTCAGGACTTCTTCAGAGCCTCTCCCATCCTCTGGAATGCTCTACCCCAATCTGACCGACTTTCTCCTACTTTATCCACTTTCAGACGATCCCTAAAAACTCATCTCTTCAGAGAAGCCTATCTGGCCCTCACCTAACAACTGTACATTTATCTTCTCAATCAGCATAATCACCCAGTTATTACCTCTTATAGCTCTTGACCTTACCTCTTAGATTGTAAGCTCTAAGGAGCAGGGCCCTCTGATTCCTACTGTATTAAAGTGCATTGTATTTGTACTGTCTACCCTCAAGTTGTAAAGCACTATGTAAACTGTTGGCACTATATAAATCCTGTATAATAATAAAATTATGCTCCTTAAGCCCTTTCCAATGGGGAAGAGGACAATGAGGTAGCATCCTACAGAACAATGAGTTGGCCCAAAAAGGCATTGTCCCTTGAAAGCCATGAAGACCAAAAAAACAAACAAAAAAAAAGACAGTTCTTGCAAGTAAGCTCCATGGTCCAACACTTTAGCCACGGAGCTCAGTCCATATGTTCTGTAACAAGACAGGAAATATCCAACAACCCATTACAGCTAGTTTAGAGCCAGAGGCATTGATCATCTAGAGTCTGTATCAGTCAGATCATGTTTAAGAGATTTAGACTAATCAACCATGGTTTTTCTGTGACGATTTACCCGGACAGTCAAGCTGCTAAAGAGAACACTGCCATAGAAAGAGCTTCCAGCCTCTAGGCACCTAATGCCTAGTAAACACGATGAGAAAAATCAGACGAAAAATAGCACTTTCAGAGCGATCGTCCGATAATCTGATTAGTGCACAGTTTCCGACACCCAATCACATCAGCTCATGCAAATATATCTGAAGAGACAAGCACAAATATTTTCTTGGCAGCACAATAACCATTAGGCTCGGTTCACCCTGCAACTTCCTTCTGACTTAAGCCGACTTGGATGCTATTTAAGAGCCTGTACAAAGGCTAGAATCGCACCCAAGTTGGACCAAAGTAGTGCAGGAACCTTTTCTAATGTCAGAGCAACTTGTGTAGCATCAGTTAAGATGGGTCTCATAGGGGAACATTGCATTTGACATGTCATGCGACTTGGGGTTCCCGTGTTGCAGTAGTGTGAACCGAGTCTAACCCGACGAGAGAAGAAGTAATGTTTCTTGGCAGCTCTGGACCTATAACAGAAAGCAACTCTGTGACCACATGCTAACTGCCAGTGATATGCATCAGTAAGCTACTGGACATTGCAGTTCTAATGTCTCTTAGTTGGCATTTCAATTACTGATTTTACTTGCTACCCCAAGCTTTACATTATGCACTTACAGTATTTTCTTAATCTGTCCAGCTAACAATGTCAAAGAAATGACAAAGCTGGCCATACACTAATAGAGTTTTGTTCCAAGTTTTTTTCTTTGTATTAACCACTTTCAGACCAGACCATTTTGCTGGCTTAAGACCAGACCACTTTTTGCGATTCGGCACTGCGTCGCTTTAACTGACAATTGCGCGGTCGTGCGACATGGCTCCCAAACAAAATTGACGTCCTTTTTTTTCCCCACAAATAGAGCTTTCTTTTGGTGGCATTTGATCGCCCCTGCGGTTTTTATTTTTTGTGCTATAAACAAAAAAAAGAGCGACAATTTTGAAAAAAACATTATTTTTTTACTTTTTGCTATAATAAATATGCCCAAAAATATATAAAAAAAAATAAACTTTCCTCAGTTTAGGCCAATAAGTATTCTTCTACATATTTTTGGTTTAACCTCTAGCCGACCGCCCACTGTCAAATGACGGCGGGACGGTGCGGCTCTTGTTGCGGGACGTCATATGACGGCGTCTACATTTTGGCCACTAGGGTGCGCGTGTGCCCGCCGCGTAGCTGGGGAGCCAATGCGTGTGCCCGGCGGCCGCGATGTCCACTGAGCACCCGCGATTGCCCGGTAATCGAGCAGGACGTGGATCTGTGTATGTAAACACACAGATCCACGTCCTGTCACTGGAGAGGAGACCGATGGTGTGTCCCTTGTACATAGGGACACCGATCGGTCCCCTCCCCCAATCAGTCCCCTCCCCCCCCACAGTTAGAATCACTAACATAGGGAACACATTAACCCCTGCAGCGCCCCCTAGTGTTAACCCCTTCCCTGCCAGTCACAGTTATACAGTAATCAATGCATTTTTATAGCACGGATCGCTGTAAAAATGTGAATGGTCCCAAAAATGTGTCAAAAGTGTCCGATATGTCCGCCGCAATGTCGCAGTCATGATAAAAATCGCAGATCGCCGCCATTACTAGTAAAAAAATAAAAATAAAAATGCTATAAAATCTATCCCCTATTTTGTAGACGCTATAAACTTTTGCGCAAACCAATCAATAGACGCTTATTGCGATTTTTTTTTACCAAAAAATATGTAGAAGAATACGTATCGGCCTAAACTGAGGAAAAAATTTGTTTAAAAAAAAAAAAACATTGGATATTTATTATAATAAAAAGTAAAAAATATTATGTTTTTTCAAACTTGTTGCTCTTCTTTTGTTTATAGCGCAAGAAATTAAAACCGCAGAGATTATCAAATACCACCAAAATAAAGCTATCTGTGGGGAAAAAATGATAAAAATTTTATTTGGGTACAGCGTTGCATGACCGCGCAATTGTCATTCAAAATGCGACAGCGCTGAAAGCTGAAAAATGGCTTGGTCGGGAAGGAGGTGTTCGTGCCTGGTAGGCAAGTAGTTAAAAAAAAAAAAAAAAAAATCACAATAAGCGAATATTGATTGGTTTGCGCAGAAGTTATAGCGTTTACAAAACTAGGGGATAGTTTGATAGCATTTTTAGTAATATTTTTTTTTACTAGTAATGGCGGCGATCAGCGATTATTTTTATTGTGACTGCGACATTATGGCGGACACATCGGACATTTTTGACCCATTTTTGGGACCATTGTCATTTATACAGCAATCAATGCTATTTAAATGCACTGATTCCTGTGTAAATAACAATGGCAGTGAAGGGGTTAACCACTAGGTGGCAGTGTAGAGGTTAAGTGTTCCTAGGGGCGTGTTACTAACTGTGGGGGGGGGGGGGGCGTGGCTGTGATTTCGTGAACACTGATCTCTGCCATCCCATGAGACGATCGCGGGTATCCCTGCGGCGATCGAGTCCGCTGGACCCGCGACTGGACTCACGGGGGTCCCGACCGCCTCGCGCGCACACGATGGCACGGCGGCAAACTTAAAGGGGACGTACCTGTACGCCCTTTTGTCGGCCCGTGCCATTCTGCCGACGTACATCGTCATGCGCCGGTCAGGAAGTGGTTAAGAAGGCTTGTTCGATTATCTAATGCTTAGACCCCTTTCACACGGGCGGTGTGGGCGTTAGTGGTAAAGTGGTAAAGTGCTGCTAGTCTTAGCGGTGCTTTGGCACCGCTAGTCTTAGCGGTGCTTTGGCACCGCTAGCAGGGCTCTTTTAGCCCCCCAGAAGGGGTTGAAAAATGGGTTAAAGCACCCGCTTAGCGCTGCTTTCAAAGTAGCACCCATTCACTTCAATGGGCAGGGGCGGTGCAGGCGCGCTGTATACAGCGATTCCGCACCGCCCCAAAGATGCAGCTTGCAGGACTTTTTTTTTCCTGTCCTGCAAGCGCACCGCCCCAGTGTGAAAGCGCGAATGCTTTCATACTGGGGCGGTACGCTTGCAGTTTACAGGCACTATTGGGGCTGCAGAAGAGCCAGTTTACAGACACAATTTTTAGGGCAAAAACGCCTGTAAAGCTCCTCAGTCTGAAAGGGGTCTTAGTGCAGTGAAATCGGTGTTTGTTTTCAACCGCAGTGATAAGGAAATTCAAAGGAATAGGATAGAAAATATATCTTGAATGAACGAATTTCTTACAGTGCATGTGGGTTTCATTTGGTAAAGTCCATTAATTCCAAAATTAGATGTTAAATGCAAACTAAGTTTTGAAGTATTTTCAAGTGACATTTTGTCAAATCATTCAATGAACTGAGAATCTTTGTACAAATTTTGTACGAACGCTCATTAAAAAAAAAATCTACTAGCGTATGGCCAGCTTATGATTGCTTGAACAGCAAACTGTGTATGAATTAAAAGCATACAATGCAAATAAGGTAGCATGGTGTAATCCCTTTAATAACACAAGGTATAATTCTACACTTAAAACATCATCATAATATAAAAAACAAAACAAAAAAAATAAAATAAAAAACACAAGAAACTAGAAAAAAATGGGTGTTTATTCACACAGGGTCACAAAATATGGTGAAGAGAACCTGGGGGGAGGGTCATGGAATATTGCAGCAAATTTAATTAGGTGATGGAACTCCCGACTCAACTTAGGAACAGTTCAAGAGCCGACTGATATCCTCTGATGATAAGTTAAAACATTCAGTCTTCTGGGTGAAGCACATAAAACTGTACTACTTGATATATTTCTCCATGAATTTCTTGTGGAACTCAGAACGTAGGGTGTCGTTCACAAATCGCTTGTCTTTTTTCATTTCATCCACTCCTTTTGCACAGTTCTTAAACACGACATCATCATCCCACCTGCAGGAGGAGAGATGTTGGGGATGCAGATTAATAAATACATAGATTTATACAACACAGAACATGGTCAGATACACTGTATCCACTAAAACATGGGTGCACAATCTGTGGCCCTACAGCTGTCGCGTAACTACAAGTTCCATCATGCCTCTGCCTTTGGGAGTCATGCTTGTAACTGTCAGCGTTGCAATGCCTTATGGGACTTGTAGTTCTGCAACAGCTGGAGGGCCACAAGTTGAGCACCAATGCTCTAATAGGAGCCTACAACAATCAACACAATTTAAAGTGTTACTAAACCCAGAACCTGTATTCACTATATCTGGTCTCCCACAGTATACAGAACATTGAAATGCAATTATTTTTAAACTGCTAAATACCTTTTCTTATCAGCAGTATATAGCAGTCTTGTGACTTCAATCAGTGTCTGGCCGAGCACTGGTTAAAGCTTGTAGAAGGAGTTTTTTATTCTTCTCTGACTGTCCTACGAGGCTGCATGACCCCTGACTTTGTCTGGACAGTGCCGATTGACCCTGTGCTGATCACATGCACTCTCCCAATAAAAAATTAAAAAAACTCTAGCAATACACACAAAACTGAGCATGTGCAGAGTGCCTCCTAGGGCCCAACTGAGAAAATGTAAAAAAAAACATGGTATCTAAACCGAAAAGAAAACAAGTTTATTCCAAAGGTAGCTCTCATTGTTCACGCGAAGAAGTTAAAGACCGCAGAGACAAACCCGAAAATAAAGACATGGGGAAAATGAAAAAATTATGGGTAACAGCGTGCAGACCCGCAGTCATTCAAATGAAGCGCTGAAAGCTGAAATGCTGGTCAAAGAGGTGTCGGCCTGTAAGGCAGATAAAACAAAAAAAAAAAAAATCACAATAAGGGAATAGATGTCGCGCAGAGATACCCGTTAAAGAAAGGAAGTTGGAAGATTTTGTAAAATTTTTTTTACTAGTAAGGCGGCGAGGCAAACAGCGGCTTATGTGACCGCGACTTATGGCGACAATGAACGATTAGACCCATTGGGAACGCAAATGTCATATACAGGCAAATCAAGCATTTAAATGACTATCCTGGTAAATAAATGGCATGAGGGTAACACAGGTAGCGGAAGGGAAGGTAAGGGGCGTAGTTAACAACTTGGAGAGGGCGGCTGCTGTTAATCGTGAACATGACTTCACATAACCGATCGGTACCTGGTTAGTCGTGACCGACTACTTAGGGGGGCCGACCTAGCCTGCAGCGCACAGATGCACGGCGAATAAGGCTACTTACGCCATTTGTCGCCCTGCCTCTGCCGACGTACATCTGTGCGCCGTCAACAATGTAGAAGGCTTGTCGATAAAGGTAGACCCCTTTCACACGCGTGGCTATGTAAGTGGTAAATGTGCTATAGCGGAGCTTGCACCTGTCTTAGCAACTTTAGGCGCTAGCGGGGCCTTTTAGCCCCCCAGACGGGCTTGAAAAATTTAACACCCTAGCGCTTTCAAAGTACACCATCACTTCAATGCAAGGGGTGCAGGAGCATTATCAGGATTCGCTCCTCAAAGATGCAGCTTACAATTTTCGGCTGCAAGCGTACCAGTTGAAAAAGCGCGAAGCATTATATGGCGAACCAGTTACAGGACATGGCGCATGAGCCGTTTACAGACACATTTACAAAACCCGAAGCTCTCATATGAAACTTAATTGCAGAAATCGGATGTATCTCAAAGTGGACGTTGAAATCAAGGTGAAACACCTAACTGAATCAGACAATTCTAAATGCATGTGGTAATTGAAAATACCAAATTCATCCCTCAAATTAGAGTTAATGCAAAGTTTTAGATTTGTCAATGACATTTCTAAATCAATGAATGAAATCTTTGTACATTTTGTGCAGACGCCATAAAAAAAAACTTCAGCGTTTGGACGGTTAGTGATGATGTCAACTAGTCAACTTTGATTTACTAGGCTGCCCAATGTTGCAGTCGTATTCCCTTTAAACAAGGTATAATTACACTTAAACACATAGGGAAAAACAAAACAAATAAAATAAATTAACAACCCAAGAAAAAATACAAAGGTGTTTATTCCATTTGTAAAAATACGTTAAGAAGATCTTGGGGGCCAAGGCCAATATGCAATTTTACTTAGGTGATGGAAGACTCTTACTGTTGCAGTAACATAATGGCGACTAGTACTCTAACAGTAATAATGGCATTCAGCTTGGTGAAAAACATTAAACCTTCTGACAAGATATAGTGAGCGCCACTTACAGAGCATTTTTCTTAACCTCATTCAGACAAGTTGACTCATCCTTCCCAAGAATTTCATTCTTCAAATCGCTCCAATGGTGACGAGTTGTGCCACAACTCAACAAACGAGTGGTGGTTCGTTCCACAATGCCTAGATATACCATTTATCCATACTGTACCCTAAGCAAGTCTAACACACTCATCATCACGTCAGGCAAATGATGAGATTATAACATATTTTACAACACAGACAGGCATCACTGTATCCACTAAAGTCCAACTTGGCCTCGCGCGTAAACATACATCTTCCTTGGAGTCATCTTTAAACTGCAGCGTGAATGCCTTATGGACTGTAGTTGCAAGTGGAGCACATACACAAGCTAGAGCACACATCAACAATTACAAGTGTTACTATACAAGTATCATTTTGGTTCCAGTATCAGACATTGAATGATATTTTAAACTGCTAACCTTTTTCAGAGTTTACGTCTTGTGACTAATCATTCGCCAGCATGTTAAGCTGTAAAATTTTATTCTCTACTCTACGCTATACCGACTTGTCTGCTCCATTCTTGTACTGCACTCTCCATAAAATAACCTGATCCACAAATGAGCTGTGAGAGCCCTGGGTTGCTACTGTCTGATGATGGACAGGAAACAGATAAACGCTTTACAGCGAATAACTAGTTCCAAGTATCAGACGATGAGCAGTCGGCAGCCAGGACTGCACGTCACTCTGAAATGATGACACGACGTCACGCTCGCTTTCAAGGATAGCAGTGATCCCCCTTGAAAGCAATCCGCCCCCTAACCTATACCTTTCGAATCGAGCTATGAGCACTATACTACAATCTGCTAAGTGTTGCAGGCTACACATCTCCTTCGGCATTGGTTGAGAAACTCGCCCACTCACATCTGAACGCTTGCGATTTGGCGACTTTTCGAATGCCCTTCAACCTGCTAACCCGGGTCTGTTGGCCGTGCCATACACGGCAAATTAGCCCATTCAGCTATCCTTTGAGAGTCTTCTCACCATGTTGTCATCTGCAAGGCGGTACGCACTGAGCCCGTCTTAATCACCCCTCATCCTGGTTACTCAAAGGGCATGCTCCTACAGCGAAAGACCGTAGGCAACGACATGGCAGTACTCGAGGACATGCTCAGACAGGAAGACCGGCCATGTAGGCAGAGACCAGCGGCAAGTAAGCAAGCATAAGACAGGGAAAGACGGCGAAGGCATAGAAGCGGGAAGAAGGCACAGACAGCGCAAGACCGCAGCAACAGCGCAACACGCGAAGCAGAAACAGGAGAAGCAAGACGGCTCTCATAGGGAAACAGTGAATTTCACACGTCATGCGACATGAGCTCTGAATGTCAGAGCGTTTGTCGTACCAGTGTGAACCCGGCCTAAAGCTGAAGTCTAGACAAGTAGCTAAATATACAGCTGGAATAAAAATACAAAATATTAACCCTCAAAAGGAGTTGTAATTCTGTGCAGCCAGCCTTGTGGTCCAGAGACTCCTACCAGACAGTGAAGCAAGGTCTCTTCTACTGCTGTAGCAGTGCCGCCAAGATCACACCTTCAGCTTGCTGACTGGGTAGTGATGAAGTCATCCTTTTGTCAGTACATATTGCATTGGCTTCTAGTGCTGCCCATCTTTCTACCAGTTCTGCTATACATTGGATTACAGGAGGGGGATATCAAAACAGTTTCAGGTACTTATACTAGTCCCAGTAAAAATACATTTCAAGCTGAACTCCAATTTTTAATGTCCCTTTAAATAGTTATTTTGGGCCAAGCTGGCCCAAATGATCTACTTACTGCAACAAGAGCTCTTACTGGGTGCACTGTAATAACTGTATGCAGCCTTAGCTATACACAGTATACAGTGTGGTGTTCCGGCAGTGGGACACAAACTTCCTGTCCCGTTCCTGGAACAAGATTGAGTAGGGTGGAGCGCAGCTCAGCCATTTACAGGAAGCATTGTATTCTATGAATGAATACAAAGCTTTGATTGGCTGAGGCAGAGGTCGTGACCTCATCCACCTACCTCAGCCAGAGGAAGTTTGCATTCATTTCTAGAATACAAAGCTTCCCAAGAATGGCTGAGCGAGTTGTGCTCAACCCAACTCAATCATATCCCACGAGTGGGATGGGAAGTTCGAGCCCCAGTGCCAGAACACAGCACTGTGTACGCTATACAGTACGCCAAGCAAGCGCACCCGTTAGTGCAGTAAATAGTTAATTTGGGCAAGCTTGACCCAAATAAACGATTTTAAAAAAAGACATTAACTGTGGAGTCATGCTTTAACATTTTTTATTAATTAATTAGGAAAAACTTGTTAATTTTTTTAACTTTTTTTTTTTTTCTATCTGGCTGGAGTTCAGCTTTAGCAGATCCAAAATACAATAATACATATGCACAGGCTATAAATACTGTATATGTATTACTTACCTTCGTTTTACTTTAAAACTGGCTTGAGAGGCTTGTGCAGGGCCTGTGAGGTTCAGCAGAGGATTGCCACTTAATATATTCTCCATTCGAATTCTCTCCTCTTCCGCTTTCTGCTCCAATTCCTTTAAGTAATCACATAGATGTTAACGGTCATCTTGCAGTGTTAGAGAACATTTTCTTTTCTCAGACTAGATTAGATGGGGCCATTTTGCACAGAGATTCCCAGTTCTCGGGGTATACCTATTAATATCAGTAGAAGATGATGCTGCTGCTGCTTCTTGAGTGGTGACTGTAAAGTTGCCCAAAGTATTATAATGGAACAATGCACCATGAATGCCAACCTGAAATCATGCCAATAGTAGTACCAAAGCTCCTTAAAAGTTCTGCCGTTTTTTTACTTAAAATATCGGCACTTACCTGTCCAGGGCACCCGCAGCCGATCAATTTCTCGGCTGTCGGGTGCTGCCGCTACCATTCTCAGTAAGGGAATCAGGAAGTGAAGCCTTGCTACTCGCGCTGCGCTATCCCACCGGTCCCTGCTGTTTTCTGGGACCCGTGTGTCTCCCAGAATACAGCGGGGGGGGGGGGGGGGGGAGACGGGAAGTGGCATAGATACCCGTGGGTGGCTTGGTATCTATGCCCGGAAGAGACAGATATCTGCTCCCCCCCCCCTGAAAGGTGCCAAATGTGACACCGGGGGAGGGGGAGGAACCGGAAAAGGCGGAAGTTCAATTTTTGGGTGGAACACCGCTTTAACCAGTGAAAATCTTATCTAGGAATTTTCATTTGAATTCCGCACCATTAGTGGGTCACAGCAATGCCAGATTTTCGTGCGGCCATCAAATTTGAGCGATTGGGCAAAATTTCAGATTTTTGAAAGAAAATTAATTCGGAAATTGACCCATGTATGACCTGCATAAGTATGGGGTTAGATTTCAGTGTGGATGCAAAACAGTGGTAAGAAGAGTTTATTTTTAGAACAAAAGAAAACAAACATTCACCTTGCAGGCATTCGGTAGCTGAGAAAGTACTAGTGAATTTGTTCCCAAACTGTGCTCCACAGAACACCAGCAGGCCCCAGGTGTGTGCATGGTAAATGGAGTCTAAGGCAGACTACAGATGATACAAAAATCGCTTGATTGCCCCATCAACACCGCCAGTGTTGATGGGGGAATCCCTCCCCCAGAGCTATGGTGTTCTCCCGATGGGGGGACCGGGGGACAGACCCAGTCGGGAGAGCACAGCGATTGCTAGCCGCTACAACCACTGCCAATAAATGGCATGCATTAATCTGGCATGCCAGTTATACCCAAGTCAATCAATGGATCAGCTTGGGTACAACCAGTCAGCCCATAGATGCTGAACTGGCCAAGACTCGAACCATCCATGGCTATGGCCTCTGCATGGGAATCAGTGGGTAGCAGGATGGTGAAGACTGACACTACAACTTCCCCCAATCATGACAAGGATGAACATTGCTTTGCTCTGCACTACAAACAGTCACCAAGTTACAAACAACTCATACTTACAAAGGAGGGAGACAACAGGAAGTGAAAAGGAAATCTACCCCTATGAAGAGAAATGCACTCCTGTAAGAGTTATGGGAAAAAGGTGTCTCCACCGAAGCTTCATCACCAATCCCTGTTTCCACAACAATCCAAAATTCTCAAAATCCAATTGTCACAGGGACAAAAAGTGACATTAACTCTTCTGATCAGGGGCACAGACAGCAAAAAGAAACATTACAGGAGTGTTAACCCTTACCTACGCTATCCCCAAAAAAACAAAACAAACGTAAACATTTTTTTTGGGCTGGAGTTGCACTTAAAAAATGTACCCGTTACAACTTGCATACAAATTCAACTTAAGACAAACCTACACACCCCTAATGAGGCCTACAGGGAAGATACTTTTTCACAATACCAATAAAGAGGACCTTTACTGTGAAAGTGGTGCCCAAAAAAAAGCCAAGCAGATGACAAAAGTTACCAGAATACTTCCTGCAGCTGATCTTTTCTCCATTATTGCCTTACCATGCCTGGTTTTACATATCACTATGTGGAGGAGGCCATCATGGTGAACAAGCAGGACTTTGCTTCCTGATGTCAAAGCTGCCCTCCCTTGATCGATAAATATTCTACCTCCAGCAAGAGAGGTGCAGAAGGCACAGATACACAGAACGAATAAAGCAGAAGCAAGGAGACCTTGCACTGCAGCTCCTTAGGTACAGTTTCCTCTCAAGCAAGAGCAGCGTACAGCGCAGTAGTGCCAATCGATCATTCTCACTCCAAATCTCCAGACGCGAGCAATCAGAGGCAGCAGTGCCTTAGATCTCACACTGCAAATACACTGCTAAATGCTTAAGGCACAGGAGTGTACTGTCGTCTTCAGGAGAAATCTTTCCGGGTAGAAAAATTACAATTTGTAAATGTTCCCTATATAACCACAAATCTTCACTTTAAGTAAAAGTCAACTTTAAATAAGGTGCAATGGGTTCAGCCAGTGTCCCCTACGCAGAGTCTTCATAGTAAGCAAAGTTTTCCCTAGCGGTTTCACGCTTTTCTGTCTCAAGTCTTTTTGAGTATGATGCTACAAGCTTAGCACACCTATTTTTTGGCAGTTTCTCCCATTCTTCTTTGCAGGACCTCTCAGGCTCCATCAGGTTGGATTGGGAACATCAGTGCACAGCCATTTTCAGACCTGTATTGGCCAGGTGATGAGTGGTGCCTGGTTTACTCCAGACATGACTCTTGACATTAAGATTGAACTCTTTGGCCTGAATGGCATCAGAATTTTGTTTCTCATGGTCTGAGAGTACTTCAGGTCCCTTTTGGCAAACTCCAGGTGGGCTGTGATGTGCCTTTTATTGAGGAGTGTCTTCCATCTGGCCATTCTACCATCCAGGCCTGATTGGTGGAGTGCTGCAGAGATGGTTGTTCTTCTGGAAGGTTCTCCTCTCTCCACAGAGAAACGCTGGAGCTCTGTCAGAGTGACCATCAGGTTCTTGGTCACCTCCCTGACTAAAGCCCTTCTCCCCCAATCACTCAGTTTGGCCAGGCAGCCCGCTCTAGGAAGAGTCCTGGTGGTTCCAAACTTCTTCTATTTACAGATGATGGAGGCCACTGTGCTCATTGCTGCAGACATTTTTCTGTACCCTTACCCAGATCTGTGCCTCAATACAATCTCGTTTCAGAGGTCTACAGACAATTCCTTGGACTTCGTGGCTTGGTTTGGTTTGTGCTCTGACATCCACTGTTACCTGTGAGACCTTCTATAGACAGGTGTGTGCCTTTCCAAACCATGTCCAATCAACTGAATTTACCACATGTGGACTCCAATCAAGTTGTAGAAACATCCCAAGGATAATCAGTGGAAATATGATGCACCTGATTTTAAGTGTCATGCCAAAGGCTGTGAATACTTATGTACATGTGATTGTGTCTTTTTTTTTTATATATAAATTTGTAAAGATTTCAAACAAACTTCTTTCACGTTGTCCTTATGGGGTATTGTTTGTAGAAATTTGAGGCAAATAATGGAATTGAATCCATTTTGGAATAAGGCTGTAACATAAAAAAAGTGAAGTGCTCTGAATACTTTCCGGGTGCACTGTATGGATGAATTTCCTTTTACACAAAAGGCGTATGGAATGGCCTATTCATGACTTAGGGAACCACCATAGCCCCTTGCCCAAGTATTGTGCACAAGCACTTAAAAAAAAAAAAAAAAAAATGTCTTTAGGGAGTTCATATAGGAAATAAAGTTGATGGAATAATTATGTTTTTCCGATAAACATTAGGACTTTTTTTTGTCTCTAGCTGAGATAGATACATTAGTACCAGATATTACACTTGCTTAATCATGTAAAGAAAAAATTTAATAAAGAAAGAAAAAAACTTTAGGACTTCCCTGCATCTGTGACCTGGTATACAGCAGTCCCTAAAACATAAAAGCAAGAACCACACTGCTGCTGGGAAGGTAAAGAAAAACTAAACACTGCCCCCTAGTGGTCAACATGCAAATTGCCGAAATGAAAGAGTATACATTTCAAACATGTCTACTTATGCCAGCTATGAAGCTTGCTTATGCCCATGATAACACTACCTGCTTTTACATCTTCCCAACAATTTACAAACCTTGCTAAGCATTGTTTAATATAAGCACACACACTTACAATGGACATACTAGAACATAACCATTTAAAATATGCCAAGAGGCCCAAAAGAAAGTATTCACACATCATCACAAACACACAGGTTTAACCCCTTCCCATCCAGCTGCAATGCCCCGTTAAAAGTTTGTACACCCTGGGGGCAGGGAGGATTGACAATCACGTGACCATGTGATGTGATTGGGGATCATGTGTGTGGCGTGTGGGTGAAAAAGCTCACCCTTTTGCCACTGCACATGTGTGTTACATGGGCGGCAACAGGTTAATGAAAATTTAAAGGACATTGGCTGGAGACAAATTTTGCCTTGGCGGCCAGGTGGTTACCTAGACCCCCATGTTACACCTCAGATACAGTCTAGATTAAATCATCCATTTGTCCAACTTGCATACAGTGGTTTCTGGCTTGTTAACTTTCATGAAACTTTATCAATGAAAACCAAAAAGTTTCTCTGAAACAGCAAAAGGCACTATAACCAGATTATTCTGAGTTGGCAGACCAGAGAAAAAGTTCACATACATTTTTCCACAAAGGTAAGTCATTACCCTTCATCACTCAGCAGCTGGCTGTCATTGTCAGGAAATACAACATGGCAGCAATGAGGAAAGGGAGGTGAAAGATGTCAGACACATAGGGTAGTGAAGGGGTATGTGCAATGACAAGCCATGATACAAGAATACTGCACACGTTGTGAAAATGTTTTTGTTGTAAAACATTTTCAGTACAGAAATTCCAAGCAGTAAATAAAATAGTGATACGTAACAAAAGTAATGAGTTTTGTTTGTTCTTCACTGAATAGGTTCGATCAGGAATTCGCTTCAAAGCTCCTCGTCCTTACCTTGCGAGCCTGCTCCTCTGCTCGCTCCTTCTTAATCTTCTCCAGCTCTGCCAAGAGGGCGGCGGTATCATCATCGCTGTCTTCATCGGAGTCATCGTCATCATCTTCCTACAAGAAAATATATAAAAAACGTTTTAAGGACTGTTCAGAGCGAGTGCAAAACCATCATTCCGACTTTGTTTAAAAGAATACAAGGAATTCTTCAATTAGATGAGCTCAGCCGGTGACATCCCATCATCCAATCAGAGAATGTCTTATCTTTTTTAAAACAGCTGGGAAGGTGGATTTCTCATGAACCCTGCTGGATAATGCTGCAGGGAATGGAAGAGACTAAGATATTTTACATAATTTCCCCAATGCTGCGTACACACGATCAAAAATTCGGCCAGTAAAAGTCAGATGAGAGCTTTTGGTCGGAAAATGCGACTGTGTGTACGCTCCATCGGACTTTTGCTGGCCGAATTCCAGCCAGCAAGAGATTGAGAGCACGTTCTCAATTTTTCAGTCGGAAAAAGTTCTGATCGGAAATTCCGATCGCCTGTAGCAATTCCGGCGCACTAAATTCCTACGCATGCTCGGAAACAATTTGACGCATGCTCGGAAGCATTGAACTTAATTTTCTCGGCTCGTCGTTGTGTTGTACGTCTCCGCGTTCTTGACGGTCAAAAGTTCAGCAAACTTTTGTGTGACCGTGTGTATGCAAGCCAAGCTTGAGTGGAATTCCGTCGGAAAAACCATCCAAGATTTTTCAGACGGAAAATCCGCTCGTGTGTACGGGGCATTAGCCTTCTGCCGACAGAGCAATGTACTGCTAACTGAAAGAGCTGCAGGTGGAACTAGGAATGGCTGCTCACTGATAGGGCTCTCAACTGTGCCAATATCTATGTAGCTAGAAGCAAGGGTGACCATCCTGCACTAATTGCACAGCAGAAGGAAGAGTGTTGTCACCAAGTGTATAAGGAAGTGCCTAATACACAGATATAAAACATTTCTATCAAATCCAAAAACCCATAGTACACTTACAACACGGTTGCTGGTGAAAGCGCACTATTGAACGGAATGCTAAAAAGTGCAAAGAAATGCTTGCCTGCTTCCATGTCCTCGCAGGCAGAAATGCTGCAGAATGTTACACAGTGACACTTGTCCTTCCCACCAGTGAGGGAGAGACACCCTGGAGGCAGGACAGTGTTGCCCTTCTCTGTAGACTGATCTCAATGTTAGTGAGCGGTCACTGGTGACAAAATTGCAATAAGTGACATGGCCCTTGTACTACAATCATTTGAAACAGGGTGTATGCTGGGCTGTCTGATTCTGCACCCGATTCTGATTTCTCCTCTCCTGTGGATGAAGGCATAGCATGGGGAATGTTCCTTCCCTAGGAATGTGTACCTGCAATTCTGCTATTAGATCTGTAGTTAAAACACAGCAGCTACATGAAACCCTGCAGTACCAGACATGCAGCTGCTATCAGATAAGATGTGAAATATGTATAACAAATATTTGATGTTTTGCTGCCTGAAAAGTAATTAAAAAAAAAACTTTTTACTGCTACACATAATAAAAATGTTTATATATATATATATATTATATATATATATATATATATATATATATATATATATATATATATATATATATACATATACACATACATATACATACACACACACACACACACACACACAGTAGTTGGGTTCATATATATATATATATATATATATATATATATATATATATATATTTATTTGGACACAAGCACAATTTTTGTTTTTTTTCAGGTATTTACTAAAATATATTTCAAGCTTTATAATGGAATATGGACTGCAAGTGCACACACTCAGGTTTAATTTGAGGATATGTACATCCAAATCGGAGGAAGGGTTTAGGAATTACAGCTCTTAAGAATAGCCACCCCCCCCCCCCCCCAAAAGTATTTGGACAATCGATTTGAAAGCCATTTCACGGCCAGCTGTGGGTTACTCCTTTGTTATTTTTGCATCAATTAAGCAGGTAAAAGGCCTGGAGTTGATTCTAAAGCCCCATACACACGATACGAAAATCGGATGGAAAAGTTTGTACGATGAACTGTCTGACGATTTTCGGATCGTTAGTAAGGTGCTTTCAACAGCAGATCTCTTTTTTTCGACAAACAAAAGCTGGATGTGCAACATCCGATTTTAATTTGTACCATTTTTGTAGACCAAGACTACGCATGCTCAGAAATGAAAGAATGCATACAAAACTATTCAACGTATTATGTCACTTCTGACGTTGTATTCTGTTGTACTAAAATTTTCGTATTGCGAGTAACCTCTTCACTTTCGACATGAGACTAGCATGCCACTAAAAAACTGATGATCGGTCATCTGAAAATCTAAGCGTGTGTCCGAGGCTTAAGTGTGGTATTTGCATTTGGAATCTATTGCTGTGAACCTACATCATGCATTCAAAGGAGCTGTCCATGCAAGTGAAACAGGCCATTGTAAGGCTTCAAAAACAAAACAAATCCATCAGGGAGATAGCAGCAACATTAGGAGTGGCCAAATCAACAGTTTGGTACATTCTGAGGAAAGAAGAATGCACCGGTGAGCTCAGCAATGGAGGGGTGGAAGAGGACTCCAGTGGCAACCTGCGAAGCTCTGGTGAACTCCATGCCCAAGAGGGTTAAGGCAGTGCTGGAAAATAATGGTGGCCACACAAAATATTGACACTTTGGGCCCAATTTGGACATTTGCACTTAGGGGTGTACTCACTTTTGTTGCCAGCAGTTTAGACATTAATGGCTGTGTTGAGTTATTTTGAGGGGACAGCAAATTTACACTGTTATACAAGCTGTACACTCACTACTTTAAATTGTAGCAAAGTGTAATTTCTTCAGTGTTGTCACATGAAAAGATAGAATAAAATATTTACAAAAACGTGAGGGGTGTACTCACTTTTGTGAGATATAGAGATAAAGAAATCGAAGCGGGATTGCTGCACAAATAGAATATTTATTCAAAAATTTGTAAAAAAGTTAAAAGCTTTTCCATATTATGCAAGGTATGGTTACCATACCTTGCATAATATGGAAAGCTTGTAACCATCTTACTATTCTTTGAATAAATATTCTATTTGTGCAGCAATCCCGCTTTATTTTCCCTATTAATGGCCTGATTGCTTGCACTTGCTTTCACCGTGATGCACCTCACCCCTTTCAGTATATGGGATATATATCTCTCTCTCTATATCTATACACACATACATATACACACACACACGGTATAGTATTTATTTTAAAGCTTGGACTGTGAAATGACAGCTGGTGACAAAATCTGTGCCTGATACATACGTCTGTGAGTGGGTCATCTGCGTCCAGATTTGCTGCTGGAATCTGGTCTAGACGAGGCTTCTTTGACAGGGATGATGTGTGCTCTAAAATAAAAAAAATCTAATTTTTCATATAGAAATTACATCGGATGTCATATTATGCATTTCAATTAAAAATTGAAAATCAACTTGTCTTTCAACGAGAAAAAAAAAAAAAGGTTTCAGCTAAAGTTTGTTGGGTTTAACCACTTTCAGACCGGACCAATTGGCAGCCAAAGGACCAGGCCCCTTTTTGCGATTCGGCACTGCGTTGCTTTAACAGACAATTGCGCAGACAATTGCTAGAGCTTTCTTTTGGTGGTATTTGATCACCCCTGCGGTTTTTATTTTTTGCGCTATAAACAAAAAAGAGCGACAATTTTGAAAAAAAAAAAAAAAAAAAACGCATTATTTTTTATTTTTTGCTATAATAAATATCCACCAAAAATATATAAAAAAACTATTTTTTTCCTCAGTTTAGGCCGATACGTATTCTTCTACATATTTTTGGTAAAAAAGATCGCAATAAGCGATTATTGATTGGTTTGCGCAGAAGTTATAGCGTTTACAAGATAGGGGATAGTTTTTAAAGCATTTTTATTAATAATTTTACTAGTAATGGCGGCGATCAGCGGAGACCCAACCAGTTTAGTCTGACAGCTTTTGGGTACATACTACACAGGGGAGAACTGTGAATGGATCTATCCTGGCTGAGAGGTGAAATACTAAATTTGAAATGGGTTTTTAAGTTCTCTCACTGATGAAATTCAACACACTGACCAGCAGCAGCACAGATAAAGTCTACACTGCTCCTACCTCTTGGTGGTCGGTCTCTGTTCTTCTCTCGGACAGTCACGCGTTCTCTCTCTTCCAGCTCCCTTCTGAAGTCCCGGCTTCTAACCTCCTCAGGTGCATCCTGGGTGGTTTGCCTAGCCATGCCAAAAAAAAAAAAAAAACGAAAATTATATATTACCCTGCCATACATAACAACTACTGTTTCCCTCGGTATACAGCTAGAAACAAAAATGCATATCCTGAGAACAATACAACGGATATAGAAGGGGTGTCTAAAAAGTTTGGTGAATGGTACAGAAAACAAACTACAGGGGGTCCCCGACTTACAAACATCCGACTTACAAACGACTCCTACTTACAAACGGAGGGAGACAATAGGAAGTGAGAGGAAATCCACCCCTAGGAAGGGAAATTCACTCCTGTAAGAGCTAATATGGGAAAAAGGTGTCTCCACTGATGCATTATCACCAGTCCATGCTTCCCTAACAACCCAAAGTTTTCAAAATCCAATTGTCATTGGGACAAAAGGTGAGGTGAAATCTTCTGAACAGGGGCACAGACAGCAAAACAAATGTTACAGGGGTGATAACCCTTCTCTATGTTATCTAAAAAACGTAAAAATTGATTTTTTTTGGCTGGAGCTACACTTAAAAAATGTACCTGTTCCAACTTACAAACAGATTCAACTTAAGAACAAACCTACAGTCCCTATCTTGTTTGTAACCCGGGGACCCCCTGTACCTTTATTGACCTTCAAAATAATCACCATCCTTCACAACACACTTTTGGCAATGTTCATAAAGCTTCTGGAAACTGTCAGCAAAGACCGCCTTAGGAAGCAGAACCGCACATTAACCCATTCTTGGATTGCTGCCACATCCGCAAAAATTGCGCCTTTCATGACGCTCTTCAGGTAGAGAAACAGAAATAAATCCGCAGGCGCCAGATCAGGGGAGTACGGTGGATGATCGAGAACAGGTACGCCGGGCCAAGAATTGGCTCACACAGTGCGCAGGCGTTATCGTGCAGCAACATCTACTGTCCAGTCCTGTGCAACTCTGGTCGAACATGGCGGACGTTTGTCTGTCAGCTTGTGCGGCACAAACTGGGAACAGATCTTCCACTTACCCAAATTTTCACGGACGATGGTGCGCATAGTGTCCTTGAAAAATGCCCAATTTCTCTGCCGTCAAAGCAAAAGTTGCAAATCTCGTGCCAGCATTCGCCATGTCTGGGGTTCTGTTTGTCGACAGCCGACCCAAAAATGGCTCATCCTCAGTTGTTTCCTTCCCATCGCGAAAGCGTTTGAACCAGTCAAACACATTTTCTGTCTCCCTTTTCCCCAATTTGTAGCAGAACTTGATGTTCACTCGTTGCTCTATTGCACTGTGACCCTACCTCTCACACTGACTACGTTCAACTGCCTGCAGCAGGTTTACCCCGACGGTCACATGTACTCCACGCTAGGTGGCGTTTCTCGATGGGTCTCTACATAGCCATGTGCATGCACACATACCTGGCCCATGTTGCGATCGAGATATCGGACCATTCACCAAACGTTATAAGGACAACAGTATAATTGTTTTGACTTTGCGCAATTTAACCGGTTCCCGACCGCCGCACGACAATGTACGTCGACAGAATGGCACAGCTGCACAAATGGGCGTACCTGTACGTCCCTTTAAATTTGTCACCGCGCCATGTAGTGTCACACGTAGCCCCTCCCCCCAGTTAGAATCACTCTCTAGGACACACTTAACCCCTGCAGCACCACCTAGTGTTAACCCCTTCACTGCCAGTCACATTTACACAGTAATCAATGCATTTTTAATTGCACTGATTGCTGTATAAATGTGAATGGTCTCAAAAATGCGTCAAAATTGTCCTATTTGTCCGCCATAATGTCGCAGTCAATATAAAAAAAAAAAAAAAAAATCCCTGATCGCCGCCATTACTAGTAAAAAAATAAAAAATAAATAAATAAATAAAAGATTAAATAAAATGTCATAACACTATCCCCTATTTTGTAGATGCTATAACTTTTACGCAAACCAACCAAACGCTTATTGCGATTTTTTTTAACCCAAAAATATGTAGAAGAATAGGTATCAGCCTAAACCTGAGGCTATTTGTTTATAGCGCAAAAAATAAAAACCGCAGAGGTGATCAAATACCACCAAAAGAAATATCTGTGGGAAAAAAAAAAAAAAAAAAGAGGACGTCAGTTTTGTTTGGGAGCCAATGTCGCACGACCGCGCAATTGTCAGTTAAAGCGACGCAGTGCCGAATCGCAAATAGTGCTCTGGTCTTTGGCCAGCCAAATGGTCCAGGGCTGAAGTGGTTAAGTTATTCACATACAACTTGATTTTAAGCCTTTGCAAAAGAGAACATTATCACATGGTTCGTTTTTGACCAAGCAGTGTGCTCATCTCTGCTGGACTATAGAACACCTTCCCCTTTCCATAACATAAGTGGATAATGTTCTGTAGTCCAGCAGGTGAGAACTGGGCAGTGCTGAAAATGCGTGTGTGTTTCAGATATGTATTGAATAGGTTTCTCCCCCCCCCCCCCCCAAACATACACTTCAGAAGCTTCAGTTCAAAGGCTGAATATCCTCCACCAAAAAGATTTGCCGGGTTTGCAATATTACCTGTATTTGATCTTCGTGTGTGAAGGAAGGTCTCTGCTGGAATATTGTTTGGAAAGCTGACTTAGATCTCCTTCTCCTTTCCCTCTGCCGCCCCTGGCTGGCTCAAACGTTGGCCTGGCCGCGGTAGTCATCTTCTAAACCGCTGTCACATAAAACAGACAAGATCCAGACAATTATTTTAGAGCTTTATCGCAAGTAAATATGCAAACAGAAATCAGCTTTATTTTAGAAAATAAAACCCTTCAGGAAAAAGCAGTGTAAAGTTTTAACAAAATACTGAAACACATGGACAGAAGTTCAAAAAGGTTTACAAATGAAATATGAAGACGACACTCGGGCATCCTGTGCATGTCAGCTCTCCAATAACTAAAGATGATGAGGTCAGCATAGCGGTTAGCAGTCCCTAATCTCACAATTAATCAACCTTTTAGCCCACTTCAGGGCTTGTTTAAACTTGCTTCAAAACAAGGCTTTGGACAGGCTTTGTTAAAGCTCGTTGAACGCCAGTCAAAGCTCCTGTCACTAAATAAAATAGTTAGATAACAGTCCTGTTTACACCTTGCATTTGCTTTGCAAAAATGATACCCCTAACCCCATGTCGCTTTAGTGGTGCTTCAAAGAGTCTTCAAAGGCTCTATAGGCAAAGCTCGCTTCAAGCACCTGTGGCTTTTGAGAGGCTTTAATTCAGCTTTGCTTTGGAGAAATTGCAGGTATGAGATATACACACACACCGGGCATCTGCCAAGCTACAACACAGTTTCAAAAGAGCATCACAGAAGCAGCAGACGCCTCAGCAAAAGCCCCGCCGGCGCCTCAGCAAAAGCCCCGCCGGCGCCTCAGCAAAAGCCCCGCCGGCGCCTCAGCAAAAGCCCCGCCGGCGCCTCAGCAAAAGCCCCGCCGGCGCCTCAGCAAAAGCCCCGCCGGCGCCTCAGCAAAAGCCCCGCCGGCGCCTCAGCAAAAGCCCCGCCGGCGCCTCAGCAAAAGCCCCGCCGGCGCCTCAGCAAAAGCCCCGCCGGCGCCTCAGCAAAAGCCCCGCCGGCGCCTCAGCAAAAGCCCCGCCGACGCCTCAGCAAAAGCCCCGCCGACGCCTCAGCAAAAGCCCCGCCGACGCCTCAGCAAAAGCCCCGCCGACGCCTCAGCAAAAGCCCCGCCGACGCCTCAGCAAAAGCCCCGCCGACGCCTCAGCAAAAGCCCCGCCGACGCCTCAGCAAAAGCCCCGCCGACGCCTCAGCAAAAGCCCCGCCGACGCCTCAGCAAAAGCCCCGCCGACGCCTCAGCAAAAGCCCCGCCGACGCCTCAGCAAAAGCCCCGCCGACGCCTCAGCAAAAGCCCCGCCGACGCCTCAGCAAAAGCTCCGCCGACGCCTCAGCAAAAGCTCCGCCGACGCTTCAGCAAAAGCTCCGCCGACGCTTCAGCAAAAGCTCCGCCGACGCTTCAGCAAAAGCTCCGCCGACGTCTCAGCAAAAGCACCGCCGACGCTTCATCAAAAGCACCGCCGACGCTTCAGCAAAAGCTCCGCCGACGCTTCAGCAAAAGCTCCGCCGACGCCTCAGCAAAAGCCCCGCCGACGCCTCAGCAAAAGCCCCGCCGACGCCTCAGCAAAAGCCCCGCCGACGCCTCAGCAAAAGCCCCGCCGACGCCTCAGCAAAAGCCCCGCCGACGCCTCAGCAAAAGCCCCGCCGACGCCTCAGCAAAAGCCCCGCCGACGCCTCAGCAAAAGCCCCGCCGACGCCTCAGCAAAAGCCCCGCCGACGCCTCAGCAAAAGCCCCGCCGACGCCTCAGCAAAAGCCCCGCCGACGCCTCAGCAAAAGCCCCGCCGACGCCTCAGCAAAAGCTCCGCCGACGCTTCAGCAAAAGCTCCGCCGACGCTTCAGCAAAAGCTCCGCCGACGCTTCAGCAAAAGCTCCGCCGACGCTTCAGCAAAAGCACCGCCGACGTCTCAGCAAAAGCACCGCCGACGCTTCATCAAAAGCACCGCCGACGCTTCAGCAAAAGCTCCGCCGACGCTTCAGCAAAAGCTCCGCCGACGCTTCAGCAAAAGCTCCGCCGAAGCATCAAAAACACATCAAAGCACGTTGAAGCTGTAGGCGGTTTAATATGTGTTAATGCCAAAGCAAGTGTAAATGAGCCCTTGGCCCACTTACACAGAGCTACTGGTGCAGCTTTTAAAATCGTGCTACTTTAGCGCAATTTCAAAGTCGCACATCAGTGCAAATTGTACATCCGATTTCACTGCGGCTTGTGACTTCAAGTAACAAAGTTCAATGCAAGTCGCAGCAAAATCAGAGTACTGCATGAACCTTTTTCAAAGTCACAGCGACAAGAGTCATGGCTAATTGAACTGTTCCGTTGCCGTCAATGAGGTGCGGCTTGTCATGCGATTTGGTACTGTCTAGAGCTGCACGATTGATGGTTAAGAATCAAAATCGCAATCTTTTTCTCTTCCCGATCATCATGTCACGATTCTTGTCACAATTCTTTAACAAGTCCAGAGAGTTCTCGCAGCTGGGGAACAAAAAAAAAAAAAATCTGCGCAGCCTGACAAGTTTAAATCACAAGTAGAAATAACGGATCTTTTCGTTCTTTTATCAAAAGGAAAGAACTCCGGCATGTAGATGAAGGAATTTTAACCATTTAAAGACCAAACCTTTTCTGACATTTGTTAATTACAAGTAAAAATCATAATTTTCTGCTAGAAAATTACCTGGAATACCCAAACATGATATATATTTTTTTTTAGCAGAGACCCTACATAATAAAATGGTGGTTGTTGCAATATTTTATGTCACACCGTATTTGCGCAGCGGTCTTTCAAACGAATTTAAAAAAAAAAACTAAACAGTAAAGTTAGCCCAATTTTTTTTGTATAATGTCAAAGAAGTTGCAACGTGAGAATCGTGATCTTTATTCTAAAGATCCGGACAAGAATAATTTTTTTAAAAAGTCAGCAGCTACAAACACTGTAGCTGCTGACTTTTAATAAGGACACTTACCTGTCCAGCGATCCTGCGATGTTGGCCGCCCATGAGGCTGATCCGTCCATACGCGAGTCGCACGGCGCTTTGTGAATGACCCCATTGTTTTCTGGGACACACACATATCCCAGAAGGCAACGAGGCCACTCAGCGAAGAGGAGGAAGCGCAGCGGAAGAGGCAGATTAGGAAGACTGCCTAGCAACAGCGGTTTCAGGCAAGTGAAACATTTTTATTTATTTTTTACGTTTTTTTTTTTTTTTTAAGATTATTAATGCTTTTTTTTTTTTTTTTTTTGGTGGCCCTCCACTTTATGGTCTAAAAAAAAAATAAAAAAAAAAAGTCGAAGCACCACATGGAAATTTCGGAATCCAAAAGGGGATTTTATCTAAACTTATGTTAATAAATAAACCAACGCATTTTTGGAGCCAAGCGGCTCCCACTTTTCCCACTTTGAGAATAAGAATGTTGATCTGGACCCTGACTGATGATAAAAGAGTACTAAGACTCCACAGGTTTAAGTTTGGTCTCAACCCGCAGCTGAACGTGTCCCCTGTAGAGTCCTGGAGCTGCACGATTAATCGTTAAAAAAAAAATTGCCATCTCGATTCAACCCTCCCTCACGATGCTAATCAGTCATTTCTGCAATGCCACATAAACTGTGCAGAGCCGAGCTGTCAAAAGAAAAAAAACCCAGACAAATGTTTATCAACATCCTCAGCACTGAGCGCTAAAGAAGAGATTATACACATTCATTGCAGTGTGTCTTTTCACACTGGGGCGGGGCGGTGTGCTTTTTGTTTACACACACAGATCCATGGTCCTGCTGTGTTCCCGAGCAATCGCGGGTGCCCGGCGGACATCGCGGCCGCCAGGCACACGCACCGGGTCCTGAGCGACGCACGCGCGCCCCATAGACGACCGGGAACGGGAGGACATCCTATGACGCCCGCCCAGGATGGGAGATCCCATCTGCGGGCGTCATATTGCTATACGTGGGTAGGGAAGTGGTTAAAGTGGTGTTGCACATAAAAAAAAAAAAAATGCATGAATCTTCCTAAATAAAATAAAAAAAAAAGTGGAATTTTTTTTTTTGTACTCAGCTCTAAATGGCTGTTGCTAGGGGGGTCCCTCATAGTCTGCCTCCTTCAGTGCCTGGGCTGGTGACATCACTTCCCCTCGGCACAGAAAGGGCTCAGCTCTGCCCCCTCCCTCTTGTCAATCATCTGTGACACGTGACATGCCCTAGATGACTGCGCGGCCAATCACGGCGCCGCATGTGCAGTGGGTGCCCGGCTGTGAAGCCACAACCAGGTGCCCACAGTTACAATGCCAGTGCCGCCAAACGGAGGGGGGAGATGAGCGGGGCTTCTTTCCCCCGCATCGCTGGACTCTGGGACAGGTAAGTGTCCGATTATTAAAAGTCTGCAGCTGCAGTATTTGTAACTGCTGACTTTTACATTTTTTTTTTTTTTAGAACGGGAACTCCTCTTTAAGTGGTTAAACTTTCTTCATTTACACACAAAGTCTAATCCATTGACAGATTGTTACAATGTTTATACTTACCGTATTTATCGGCGTATAACACGCACTTTTTCCCCCTTAAAATCAGGGGAAAGTCGTGGGTGCGTGTTATACTCTGATCCCCCAAAAAAAAGTGACAAAAAAAAAAAATCAAACGGCGCCAAAAAATGGCAACCGCCGTCAAAAAAAAAAACGAGTGCCGCCGAAAAAGGCCGATCTGACTGTTCGGCGCCACTCACAGTCAAGCCTCCGTGCTCTCGCTTCCGAAACAGCAGGGAGGCGGGACTGCGAGTGGAGCCGAACAGACGGCTCGTGCTTTTCCGGAGGTGCTCGGTCTTTAATGGCGGCGCCCACTCGTTCTTCTCCGGCGGGAAATTTAAACATGCCACAGACGCTGACAAGCTGCAAGACACACTGGGCAAGGCTGCAAGACACACTGGGCAAGGCTGCAAGACACACTGGGCAAGGCTGCAAGACACACTGGGCAAGGCTGCAAGACACACTGGGCAAGGCTGCAAGACACACTGGGCAAGGCTGCAAGACGCACTGGGCAAGGCTGCAAATCGCACTGGGCAAGGCTGCAAATCGCACTGGGCAAGGCTGCAAATCGCACTGGGCAAGGCTGCAAATCGCACTGGGCAAGGCTGCAAATCGCACTGGGCAAGGCTGCAAATCGCACTGGGCAAGGCTGCAAATCGCACTGGGCAAGGCTGCAAATCGCACTGGGCAAGGCTGCAAATCACGCTGGGCAAGGCTGCAAATCACGCTGGGCAAGGCTGCAAATGGTGCTGGGCAAGCTGCAAATGACGCTTAAATGTAAGTTTTTTTTTTTCCCTAAACTTCCCTCCTAAAACTTTTTTTCCTTAAAATGCCCTCCTAAACTTGGGGTGCGTGTTATACGCCGATAAATACGGTAAGTTTCACTGCTAAAGAATGCTGTGATTCTTGGCAGACTGCCCGTTTTTTTTTCTTCCTTTCTTTTGATGGCTGTGGCTTCAGAAGAGCAGAGAGAATTCTTTGCATAGAAAGAATCGTGAAACACTTTTATCAAGATCGCAACAAGGGAAAAACAATAAAAAAATAAAATAATCGCAATAACGATTCTTGACGATTAATCGTGCAGCGCTACCTCGTGGATGTTGCATCTGTCCCTCGGGGCGCCTCAAACACTTTGAACCGAGCAATCGAACAAAGCCGATCGCTCAGTTCTCACAGCTCTCCGAGCGGAGAGCTGCAGACTGTTAGTCACAGCTCTCCTCCCTCCACGCTCACTGGAGTGCCGGGCTGTAGAGGGGTGGGGAGCGGCCGGCTTGGGCTCTCAGCGGCTCGCTGCGAGGCTGAGCCGGGTGTCGATCCGGGGATCTGGGCAGATCCGGACTCCGTGGTCGTGATGACGCCGAGCCTGGACCGACTTTTGTGACTTCAGCCCGCTGTCTGCTGAAAACTGGTCACAAGAGTGCGGGACGGCGTGCGGGGCGGAGAGCACTCCTACGATCCATAGAAGTACAACCAAAACAAGCTTTGTCTGTTCTTCTCCTTTAATATAAAGGGCAGCACTGGGGTCCCTGGTTAGAATAGAAGGCAGGACACTCTCTGCATGTTCTCCCTGTGCAGCCTCCCTCCCTGTACTCCAGAGACATGACTCGCCCAGGTCTATACTGGCCCCAGTATGTGTGTGTGTGTTCAGTAGGGGGGTCTTAGATTGTAAGCTCCTTGGGGCAGGGACTGACGGTCAGCAGCCAGTCTCTGCACACACCAGACATGGCAGCTGCTTTATCATCTATGTCAGTGACTACACACACACAGGGGATCCCATGTACTGGTGTCGGGACCACTTTACATCCCTACACTGACCCGTCCCTCCAATGTATGACGAGTACAACACAATCCCCCTTCTTACCCACGGAGGATCCCGAACCTCCTCCAATCCCGGAACAGCCCGATCCCAGCACCGGAAACGCACACTGGCGTCGCACGCTGCTTTCCCTGCGGGCACATCCGGCGCACGGCGATGGCGTCAGTCTAGGCGGCGCCATATTTAATATTGGCATTTTCTTTTCTTTTTTTTACAACGATCTCAATGTACAGCAAATACAGATTTTTTATTATGTTTGATTCATAAATCTGCTCTGCGTGGCAGGAAAATGATTCACCTGGAGTCCTTGGGGAGAAAAGTTAAATGAAACTACAGATACCAGCTAGGAGCAGGTTATAGAGACTGTTCATCATCAGGAGGATAATATCCACACCCTCCACCCTTCTGGGGTGGGAATGAGGGCCCCATATTGTAGTGTTTCTCAACCACGGTGCTACAAGAACAGGACCCAGTTTATGCTGGATGAGGATCAGTGTCATAACTTGCTATAGTTGTATATAAAATGCACTTTTTATCTTTCAAAAAGTGTTTCCCAGTGCTAAACCTTTCATCCAATTTATAAATTGCTGCATTTGTAAATTTTTAAAAGTCAATATAAAGGAATAGTAGTGGTAAAAAAAAGCACTTTTAATAAACTTAATAAACCTTTTTTTGGGGGGTTAATTCTCCTTTAAGGGGGTGTGACAGGGGGGCGTGTCCCATGCCTACATACGTTGGGAGGTATGTTTTATGTGAAGGGGGGACTCTGATACAATAAGGGCGGACTCTGATGTGAAGAGGTACTCTCTGAGGTGAAGGAAGGGTTCTGATGCAATGGGAGGACTCATACACTAATGATGAGGGGACGTTGACATGAAGGGGGTGGGGGGTTCTGAGGTGATGGAGGGACTCTGAAGTGAAGGGGGGCTGTGATGTAATGGGGGCCCTCTGATTGAATGGGGCGACTCTGATGTGAAAGGAGCACTCTGATGCAAAGGGGGGAGTGTAAAGAGATAGGGGGACTCTGACATGAAAGGATCACTCTGATGCAAAAGAGGGACCCTGAAGTGATAGAGGGCTCTGACATGAAGGAGGGACTCTGATGTAAAGAGGGACTCTGAAGTGATGGAGGTACTCTGACGTGAAGAGGGGGGGGGGGGGTTCTGTTCATGGTGAAGGCTCTGAAGTGAAGGGGGGGGGGGGTCTGTTCATGATGGGGGCTCTGAAGTGAAGGGGGGACTCTGAAGCGAAAGGGGGGAAACAGATGCAAAGGGGGCTCTGATGTAAAGGGAGGACTGTGATGCAATGGGAGGACTTTAAAGTGATGAGCGGACTCTGATGTTGAAGGGGTGGGGTTCTGAGGTGATCGGGGGAATCTGATGCAGGGGGGGGGGGGGCTGTGATGTAATGGGGGCCCTCCTTATTGCATGGGGAGACTCTGATGGGAAAGGAGCACTCTGATGCAACGGGCAGACTCTGAGGTGATGGGGGACTCCAACGTGAAGTGGGGGACTCTGAAGTGAGGGGGGAATCTGATGACAAGGGGGCTCTGATGTGAAGGGCAGACTCTGATTGAATGGGGGGGACTCTGACATGAAGGGGGCACTCTGCTGCAAATAAGGGGACTCTGGCGTGATGGGGCACTCTGATGTGAAGGGAGGATTCTGATGTGATGGGGAGACTCTGATATAAAATGGGGATTCTGATGGAATGGGGGGGGGCTCTGATTTGAAGATGATGTCATCAGGGTGGTTGTGTGCATTGTCCCAGGCTCAGGTTTCCCGTTGATTTTGCATAACTTTTAATCACTTATCGATCGCCAACATTACAATTACTGCTGGTGGGCGGCTCCCCCGGGCACCTCAATGTACCTGTACAGTATCTATTCATTTGAATAGGTTGCAAAAGACACTGGAATGCAATAAAACTAGTGCAAGAAATACTTTATCTGATAGCAGTGCACCACGCCACACTGTATAACAGATACGTTTGGAGTGGCATTAACCAATAATTGGCACCTGCATACAACTCACAAGAGCAGAATGTGTGCCTTTCTTGCACCGTGTTTTGCTGCAATCGGCTGGATGGACAGATCAATGCAGTATAACACTTCTGGTATGTAAATAGGACTTTTTTTTTTCAAGTAGGGGCAGTGGCAACCCCTCTAATCCATGCACCCGGCCCCTAATCTACATGCAGCACATGATTAGAGCCTGAGTCTCTAATTGTCTTCAAAAAACTGTTGGCTCGGGCCACAGAGCACCGGGCACAGGCGCCATGTTGATGGCATATGGCCTGGTATGGTTTAGGAGGGGCTCACCCCCCCCCACACACTTTTCTGTGTGCTCAGATAAGGGTCTGGGGGGACCACACACCGTTTTTTTTTATTTGTTTTTGGTGTGGGGTTCCCCTTAAAATCCATACCAGACCCAAAGGGCCTGGTATGTACTGGGACCCCACACTGTTCTTTAATTTTTTTTTCTTTTTTGTATTGTCGGGTGCCGGAAAAAGCTTGCAGCCGCAAAGTACATTTACACACATTTTTTTTTAAAGTCTGTCAGTTTTGCTGCAGCAGGTTCTATACATGGTACAGATGCGCTGCGCATGCCACCTGACATAAAAAATTGCAACACCCACCATTATATTCTATAGGGCCTCTGCTAAATATATATACATATACACATATATATATATATATATATATATATATATATATATATATATATATATATATATATATATAGCACTCTCACCTAGCAGCAAAAAGGGTCGCTGGTTCGAATCCCGACCACGACACCATCTGCCTCTAAAAGACATGCTGGTAGGTTAATTGGATCCTGTCTAAATTGGTTCTAGTATATGTATGAATGTGAGTTAGGGACCTTAGGTTGTAAGCTCCTTGAGGGTAGGGACTGATGTGAATGTACAATGTATATGTAAAGCGCTGTGTAAATTGACAGCGCTATATAAGTACCTGAAATAAATAAATAAAATAAAATATAATGTCTGGGGGTTCTAAGTAATTTTCTAGTAAAAAAAAAAAAAATCGATTTTTACATGTAGAAGAGAAGTGTCAGAATTGTCCGGTTGTGAAGTGGTTAAAGGAATTGTGTTTTTTTAATGATGCCAAAGAGCTGCTACCTGCCAAACAGTATTTGTTTTATATCTTTTTTTAAATTGCTACATGTCCCCAGGGCAGTGCCCAGCTCCTCGTGATCTTTCTATGAGAATGCCTTGCCAATTAGCCTTGAAAAAGGAAATAATTGATTTTTGAAGATTTGCCTCCCATTAGTAACATAATAAACATATTGCTGCCTCATTTTTTTTTTGTATATATTAAAAAATATATCTTAAACCTCTAAGGTGTACAGACAGAACTAAATACGTATAGAGTGATGGTGTTCAGATACATATGTGCCCCCTGACTGTGTGCGTTGTGTGTGCGCATTTGTGCATTTTATGTATTTAAGTTTTGTTTTTTGTTTTTATTCTACTCCAAGTTTACTTAGTTGAAAGTACAGTTACATGCTTTGATATACTGTACATTTGACCTATAGCCTTCATTGCAACTCACAAGTGTGACACATTACATTTAGAACAAAAGAGCAGTGGTCCTCAACCTTATTGAGACCAGGGCCCAGGAAATTCTTCCAAAACCTTCCATGCCCCAATAGTTAAAAGAGAAAAAAAAAGAAGTTTATGCTCACACAATAAAAGTATGGGAATACAAAATGTGTGTGGAAATGCCGGAGGGCTCTGAATGGGGCTGGGTGTCATTGTTGGGGATATGGAGGTTCTGGAGGGAGTTAGGGGTCTCTTTAACAGACTTGGTGACCTTGTAAGGGATGGGGTTCCTGGAGGAGCCTGGGGAGAATGGTGGGGATGGGGTTTGTGGAGCAGTTGGGGGACATTCCAGGAGGCTGAGGACTTTGCAGGGGCACTGTTTCAAAGGGTGTTGCAGGGGCTTGGGGGGGGGGGGTGGCCAGGAGAAGTGTAGGACAGTGGTCATTAACTCCTCCCCACTAGCAGGCCAGGTTTGCAAGATAACCGAAATACATCACAGGTAATATCATTTGCTGCTCAGTGATTGCAGTATTCTAGTTTGCATATCCCCAAGGTGATATATAAAACCTGGCCTGTTAGTGGGCCCTGAGGACAGGGTTGATGACCACTGGTGTAGGAGACTGTTTGAGGTAGAGGGCACTATGGGGGATGGAGGCTCTGTAGTAGGCTGGGGGTGTTGGAGGGGGCTGGTGGCACTATGGGAGGTTCAAGAGCACTGTGGGAGGTGGGAGAACCTGCTGGAGAGTGGAAAGTGCCGTGGAAGGTTGGGGGTCACTGTGGGGGATGAGGGGCACTGCCATCCACTATGGAAGGTTGGCGACACTAATGGAGGTTAGGGGATCTGCAGCTAGCTGGAGGCCCGATGGAAGGGGGAACACGCCCCAGTAGGGGGCCATGGCCCAGTGGTTGAGAAACACTACAATACAAGACATACACTTGGTATATGTTTGATATTAGGCAATATAAAACAGACCACAATTTAAAAAATAGAAAACAAATAAGGTGAATACATAAAAATGTCAGGGCCATATTAAAGTGGGAGTAAACTCCCACCTCTGACTTGTACCTATACAGTAGGTAAGCCTATAATAAGGCTTACTTATAGGTAGTGTAAATATTTCCTAAACGTGCGCCGCTTAGGAGATACTTACTGTACATGCAGCCAATGACATCATCGGCACATGCGCTCTGAAGGAATGACCGTTCCTTCAGAGTCCTGTGCCGTAAACAACGGTTCCCCCACGCATGCGCGGGATTAACATCATTGCGTCTCCGCCCAGTCACACAGCCGGAGTCCAAAGACCAGGATGCAAGACAGGTGAAGATGGAAGTGGCTTCTAGTAGTGAAGGCTCAGCAATGGAAGGTGTCATTTTCAGGTAAGTTTCACATAATGTGCTAGTATGTGATGTCATACTTACTTCCACTGTGCAGCTCATTTTGACCCCGATCATCCTCTTCTGGGGTCCCCCGGTGGCTCTCGCGGCTTCTCCCCGCATCAGGTAGCCCCCTAGGAGAAGCACTCTCCCGAGCGTGTTACCTTGCCGGCACGCTCCCGAGTCCAGCATTTGCGTCCACAGACACGAATGCCGGACTCGGAATTTTGAAAAAAACGCATCATTTTTTACGTTTTGCTATAATAAATATCCCCCAAAAATATATTAAAAAAAAAATTTTTCCCTCAGTTTAGGACGATACGTATTCTTCTACATATTTTTGGTAAAAAAAATCCCAATAAGTGTATATTGATTGATATTATTAAAAATGCACTGATTACTGTAAAAATGTTACTGGCAGTGAAGGGGTTAACACTAGGGGGCAGTGAACATGTCAATGTGTGTCCTAGTTTGTGTTCTAACTGAAGGGGGATGGGGACTGTGCAGGTAAGATAACAGATCGTCTGTTATCTACTCTGCATGAACAGACGATTTGTCAGTTTTCCCCCCAGAGAACCGGAAACTGTGTGTTTACACACACAGTTCCGGATTCTCCGTGTGCCCCAAGCGATCGCGGAAGCCCGGCGGTGATCGAGACCGCCGGGTACTCGCATCGGCTCGGGGGGCGACTTACCATGATGAGCGATCCAAACATGGACTGCTCTTCAGAGGGCACCACATGTGTAAATGAGCCCTAAGGCCCCTTTCACACAGGGCAGATCCATTTTGACGGACTCCGCTAGCTCAGCATGGGATCGCTCTGTTGATCCCCGCTGAGCAGGTGGATGACAGGTCCATTTCCTCTCACTGTACTGAGACAGACCTGTCAGAGCCCCGCTCTCCTCTATGGGGCGATCGGATGAAAAGGGAAGGTTGCAGCGCCTATACACCTATTTTCTTCGGATGAAAACGGACCACCTGTCCATTTTCATCAGATCCCATCCGATCCGCTGGACTTATCGCCATATGTCTGTTTTGAGCGGATATTGTCGGATCGGATAGCAGGCGGATGTCAGCGGACACATATCCGCTGACACCGCCTTCCAATAGAAATCAATGGGTGACCCGATCGGAACCGCCTGAGAAACGGACAGGCGGACCGATCGTGTGAAAGGGGCCTAAGGCTGTTTAGCCATTCCAGTATATTCTGTGAAATCAGCAGGGAACTGGGGAGTAACCTCTTGTCTGTAGCAATTACAAAAAACTTCTGCTCAGCTGGTGGCCGGGGAAGGAACATGACTAGTTAATGTTATCAGGCACAGGTTCTTATCTTTATTCAGCAGTTCAGACAATGGATTATGATGTGCCCGGGTACCAGGCGGAAGGAGACCCGTAATTCAAAATGACTCAAAACCCGTACTGTCCGGGTGAATCCCAAACAGGTGGCAACCCTAGCCAAGAAACCTTAAAGATTTAGAGAAGATCTGTAAGGAAAAGTGGACCAAAATCCCTCCTGAGATGTGTGCAAATCTGGTAACCAACTACAAGAAACGTCTTACCTCTGTGCTTGCCAACAAGGATTTCTCCACCAAGTACTAAGTCATGTTTTGCGTGGTGAACTGCAACTCAATTTATAACTTTTCTATTTTTTCAGGATTTTTTGGTTGACCATCTGTCTCTATCATTTAAAATACAACGATGATAAAAATTATAGACCCTTAATTTCTTTGTAAGTGGGATCAAATAATGATTTTCCCTACTGTATCTATATGTTACCATCTTTGGTAAATTTCTATAAAAGCCTGACGAAAATGAATAATAATAATGGCACTCAATATTAGTTTAAAAACACTGGAATCTGTATATACCGCCCCCAATACAGATATCCACCACTGCGCCAGAGAAAAAAACGATAAAATATATTAAACTCACTTATAGCTGCTCAATATTAGTTACCTGTAGTTGTTGCTTTTGAACAGCAGAGGGCTCTCCAAACATCCAGATAATACTGTGACGCTTATTAACTGAATGGCAGGGCAAAAAAATAAAAAGACGTATGTGTGCAGTACATCTCTGCAATGCATGCATATTTCCTATGTTTTGTTCCTTTAAGTGGTTGTAAACCCTTACAAAGCACTTTGACCTACAGGTAAGCCTAGATTAAGGCTTACCTGTAGGTCCAATAAATATCTCCTAAACCTACATGGTTTAGGAGATATTTAGAAAAGAAAAGGCACCGCTATCTACGGCGCATGCGCCGTAGACATCGGCGCACAGGCGCACTGAGCATGCCGAGATCACGGCGATATGACGCTCTTGTGCGCATGCGCAGGAGTGACGTCATCGCCGCTCCAGCGAATGACATATATATATATATATATCGCTGGCTCCTGACGAGCAGACGCTATTATTTTTCGAAATTAAGTTGCCGGAGGCCACGGTTGGGCTTCAGGCTAATTTCTCTAAATTACTGGTTTCTGTACCAGTCCAGCTGGGTTGCACTGGTTTCTCCTTGACTGCAGGTGTCGCTGTCACCGCCGGCAAGAGTAGAAACACAGCTTAGCTGGATGCATTGAATGCCACCTATTGCTCGGAACCAGCCCAGTGGGAGTATTTTTCTGCTGTGAATTCTGGGGGATGGTATTTAAGGTACCGACGCCAGGTTGGTGGGGTTTTTTTTGTTTGTTTTGTTGCCGGGTCCCTCTTGACCCAGACCCCATGGCCCTCCTGGCCTGGGGTGCGCAGCTATGTATCCTGTGTCTCAGGGCCGGCTGGCCTGAGACAGTGCAGCTGAGAGGATAGGCCCAAGCGGACCTTGGAGCCTATAGATCCAGGGATGGTCCGGTGGCGTCTCATCTGAATGGAGAGGCCCAGAAACTGAAGGACCCAGGGGAGGACTCTTCCAGGAGAAGACCGTGCACAAGTCTGGTATCTCTTGAGGAGCCTGGTGACTCAGTTGAAGGACGCAACACGGATCACTATACCTACAGTACAGTTCGGCTGAAAGAGACTGGTATTGTATGGAAGAATTCTTAAATCTCTCAGTGACGCTTAAGTTTATATTCACAAGTTTGTGGCAGAGACTGTGTTAAATACCCCACCGGCTGCTAAGTCCAGTGAGAGGGGCTTATCTGGTGGTGGCTGGATCTAGTGAATGGAACCATTGCTTCTTGAACTAAAAGAGATCTTAAACCCACAGTACCAGGTGCCTGAACTCATCCTTAATCCTCTGACCCTTTTTATTGAAAGACTTTGTTTTTGTTTTGAATAAATAACCATAAAAAGGACTAAGTATTGGAAATTCACATTCTTTGGGCCACTTTCCACGGTATCCCCAAGACGGAGATGCAAGCAGGTGAGGTAACGGTAAGCCCAAATAAAACCAGCAGCTCCTTCGGGGGTTAGTGCTACATATATATTATATTATATTTTCGTGGATTGACACCACATGCCTTTTGTAGACTAAAATTTCAAGACTTGGTGTGAGTAAATCTAAAATTGATGCTGTGATTCAGAAACAGTCCACAAACAAGTTTATTCATACATCAACTCAGAAAAAAGATAGAACATTTATACAACCAACACCTTTTGAGAGCAGAAGCCCTAAAGTGGAGCTCCAGCCAAAAGGGGAAGCTCTACCTTTCTACCTCCCCCCCCCTCCGCAGCCACATTTGGCACCATTTGGGGGGGGAGTGGGTACCTGGTTTTGACAGGTACCTGCTCCCACTTCTGACTGAGGCTCGCCACGGCGTTCATCCCCTCAAAATGTCATCCCCTTCTCATTCCCCCGCAGCCAGCTCATTCACAAATCTTAGCGCGCTTTGAGCATGAGCAGTGGGAAAGTGGCTGTAAAGCTGCAAGCTTCACTGCCAGTTTCCCTTAGTCAAGATGGTGGTGCCAGCACCCGATAGCCGATTGAAAAATCGGCTCGGGTGAGAATACCGCTGGATTCCTGGACAGGTAAGTGCCATAATATTAAAAGTCAGGAGCTACAGAATTTGTAGCTGCTGCTGACTTTTATTATTTTGGTGGGGGAGCCTGGAGCTCCTCTTTAAGCTGGCAGCCTCCGGATAGAGAAATCTCTTGCACCGGTATTCTGACAGCTGCACCCACCGCTGTCAAAATACACTGATTAGCAACTGCTGTTGATTGGCTGCAGCCACTGATCAAGGAAAGTTTTCGAACATGTCCCTTCAACAAAAGTCGATCAAACGACTGCTAAACTTGACAAATCTCATTCAGTGTATTGTCATCTTTACCCCCTTAATCGTTGCTTGAGAGATAGGAAACAATATATGCAATTGTTGCTTCAACCAGCTTCTGACAAAAACTGTGCAAAACAGTCACCATACCTAACTTCCCTACCCAATTAATTTACTACTCTGTCTGCATACATTGTTCCTCATCTTTCAAGCCTTAATGAAGGGTTGACTTTATGTACAGTCTGTCATCACATTTTACTTTGAAATAAACTTGGATCTGAATCATAATTGGTTTGGCAGTTCAATTTCATATTTATTCTGGAATTGCAGTCTACACTCATTTCAGTCTGTTACTCATTTCAGTCACAGCCCAAAGTGAGGCCCATTGGTGTCCAACCCAGTGTCAAGAGATTGTATACTAATCCTACCTCCACTGATGATAATGCAAAAAAAAAAAACTGGTGTCAGCCCTGTCCATTTGTCTTTTGTTAAAGCTGAACTCCAGCCCTACCTTCCACCTTCCACAGCTATGCAGGGTCCTCTACTGTACTGAATTTATTCTGATTTCACTGCTATCACATACCTGGTTAGAGGCCGAAGTGATGAGAGAGCTTCCCTTACAGCTCTGTTACAAACAACCCTGGAATGGTGACAGAGGGTGAAAGGGAAAAAAGTGGCCAAGAGTCCAGTCCACAAATGATTAATTCTGGTAGGAGACTTGGCATTGACGTGTTCTTATAGACAGACAAGACCACTGGGGAACCAAGTGAAGATACTACAGATTAGCAGACTGGAACTACAGCTGCCAGGAACACCAGAACCTAAGACATCCTGAAGGCAGGACCTGAAAAGGCCAGTGGCTGACAAACTAAAAGATAGGTATCAAGAAGGCAGACAGCATGGTTGGGATGCAAGCCAAGGTCAGAAATTTACAGTCAGCAGGATCAATGTCAGGAAAGAAGACAAGGTTATCAACAGGTTATCAGCATGCTTCATAGTCAGGAAGCAAGCCAAGGTCGTCAACAGGTAATCAGTAGGATCATAGTCAGAAAGCAAGCCCAGGTCATCAACAGGTAATCGGCAGGATCATTATCAGGAAGCAAGCCAAGGTCATCAGCAGGTAATCAGCAGATTCACAGTCAGGAAGCAAGCTGAGGTAATCTACAGGATTGTAATCAGGAAGTATGTCAAGGTCATCAAGGGGAAATCAGCAGGATTATAGAAGCAAGCCAAGATCAGCAACAAGTAGAGTGAAGGTCAGAAACAAGCTGGGTCACAGCAGGAGGTCAGAGCATAGAAGAATCCAGAAACAAGACAGGTTAGCCATGGAAAAGAGAAAACAAACACAGATTCTGGAAACTGGGAACAGCTAAAGGTCATAAAGCAATCTCCTGTTTCATTTCTTTTTCAATAGGTGGTCTGGCACCAAGTCTGGAATCTTGCCCATGTGCTTGCATGTGTAGATGTTTGCGAAATGCCCCTCACACATTCTCGCGCAAACGAGTATGCCTATATAGCCTACCGGCAAAGATCCTTGTTGTGTGGGATGGGGCATGCGCACATCTCCTTCATCCTAACAAATGCACACTGTGGGAAGAGGAAAGGATCCCCCCAGGTTTTTTTTTTTCAAAGAACACGTAGAAGAGAAACGATCACTTGCCCATTCAGGGCACAGTGTCGGTTTCTATGTAAGAGCTTCCCCTTGACCCACATATACTCACCTCTCCCACTGATCCATTCTCCATCAGAGTCATCAGCCATAAACCTCAGCGTTGCTTGGTGTTGGAACCTAGAGGGAGTGGTGACATCACACCCTCCATATGGTGACAATGTTTGTGCCTAGAAGTTGGCTGCTAGGCCTGAGCAATGCATCATGGGAGAAAGTCACATGCTCCCCATGCGCAAAATCACTGAGTATATTGCGCTGGCTGCTATGTGAGAAGGAGTGATGGGGGATTGCTGAAAAGGTGAGTATCAGTGGGTCTGAGGATTAGAACTTCACACAAAAGGGGAAAAGTGACAGTTAATCTTATACCTTTGTTTTTGATGGATACCAGTGGGTTTAGTCGCACATCAACATACCGTAGTATCATAAGAATCTTATCATAAGCAAAATCTGGACTTGAGTTCCCAGCTCACCAACAAGCAAATCTACTAGTCCTTAGCTGAGGTTCTGTTTTTTTTCATGTCATACTGTAAGTAGCAAAGGATAAAGTATATTATGAGTGGTGAGTAAGAGCTGGAATAATGGTGTGATTGTACATGGTGTAAATCTCATGGAGACGTTCTAAGAAGCCAGAGGGTGATCTAAAATATAATTTTGAGTTGACAGATCCTATGATACATATGTAGCACCCTGCTCCTAATGAGCAGACGCTATTATTTTTGTAAATTGAAGTTTGTCTGAAGCTGCAGTTTGGCTCAGACTAATTATGCTAAAGTTCTGGTTTCTGTACCAGTTTAGCTGGGTTGTGCTAGTTTCCACTTGACCGTGGGTGTCGCTGTCACCACCGGTAAGTGTTGGAAATGCAACAGGCTAAATGCATTGGGTACCCCTTTTACTCATAAACAGCCCCGTGGGAGTGGTCTACCCGCTGTGCATTTTGTGTAATGGTATTTAAGGTACATACGCCATTTTTTTGGGGTTCGTTATCCCGACTTTATGGCCCTCCTGGCCTAAGGTGTGTGCTGCCTTACTTTATGTCTCGGGGCCGGCTGGCCAGAGGCTTCGCAACTGAAGGGTAGGCCCAGAAGTCTTGGGGCCTACCGATCCAGGGGTGGTCCTGTGCTGTCTTGCCTTCGGGGAGAAGCCAAGCAACTGGAGGATCCAGGGGAGGACTTTTTCAGGAGAGGACCGAGCAACAAGGCTGGTATCTATGGAAGAGCCTGAAGACTCAGTTGGAGGATGCATCCCGGGTCACCTACCACACAGTACCGCCGGATTGGCTGAAAGAAACTGGTACTGTGTGACAGTTCTTTGATTTTGCAACGGGCTGCTGTTTGTGCCTTCCTGTGGCAGAGGATTGCACAACGATTCCGTTGGATTGACGAGTCTGTGGCAGAGACTTTGACCGAGCATCTCATCGGCTGCTAGGTCAATGAGAGAGACCTATCCGGTGGTTGCCAGATGCAGCCTGTGGAAGCCGTTTGTCCTCTGGATCAAGGAAATACCTTGAATCAGCAAATTTCAAGGTACCTGAATTCCCCTTAACCCTCTATCCATCTATTGCAAAAATCTATGTTCTTTCAAATAAATCTTTGGAAAAAGGACTAAGTGTCGGAGCTGATATTCTTTAATCAACTCTACAACGGGACCCCTAGGACGGACACAGTGAATAGGTGAGGTAACGGTAAGCCCAACAAAAACCAGCAGCTCTTTCGGGGGTCAGTGCTACACATATTTAAAATAAAAAAGGAAGATCAGGGTACATGTGTTGGCAGATTGCTCCTGGTATTTATGTTTATAGATGATAAATATAAATGGTGAATTTAGGCTGTATTTGCAGAGCAGAAAATTAGTCAAAGTAAGCAAGCATGGTGGAACTCTATATGAATCAATGACAAGGTGTTGATAGAATCAACAATTTGTTATCTGTAATCCATGAAAGTTAAAAACATACCAGGGCTGTTGGCCGCAAAATATTACTATATGGTGAATGCGGCAGCTGTACTTACAGTGCATGCTCAAAACTACATGAAACATCCGATGGGCATTTAGGGGACTATAAATACAAAGATGTCCCTATGTAGAAAATGTATATGCAACAAATATAAAGCAAAAAATGTATCTCTCAACTATTTCTATACATATAGGACATTTTGACATACCCTCTCCTATGTTACACAAAATGTCTGTGAATTTATCTGCTTGTCCATTTTGTGTATTTTCCATGTAGTCTGTTTATTAAGAGCAAAACGAATAATAGTAGGACCTAACACCAAGACAAAGTGATTCAGCTTTTTATTGAGCAGTCATGAGCTTTATGGCGCAGAGTCTGTGCCGGACTTCTGTAAACATAGTCCCCTTCACATACATCAGTCTGTACATTAAAATGCAGAACCATGGCTCTGTATTATCTCCAATATGACAGCATTTTGGATGGAGGCTTTGTTAATACAGCCAATCTGGTTTACTACTTTCCATAGTTACGGTATGTCAGCTCTATTCCGGGATGTGAAACAAAGCTCTGGGATGTCTAATTTTCCAATCAGCAATGCATATTGTGAATAATCTCATATTGCAGAAGTGAAACCTTTTGTATCTTGTGAATAGATTGATATAGAACGACCACAACATACAGGGATATACAATGTAATACTGACATATAATCACACACATAGGTTGGACTTGATGGACTTGTGTCTTTTTTCAACCTCACCTACTATGTAACTATGTATAAAGTGATTGTCAATTGTAAATGTCCCTGCTTTCACAAACTAAAAAAACACTGCAGCCTTTCTGAAACTTTTTACCACAGAGGAACCCTTGAACGATTTTCCGGTCTTGGAGGAATCCTTGCTAATTTATTGGTGGTCAGTGAAAAAATGTTCCGTACATTGATGGTCAGTAGATAAAAATGCAACCCCTATGGACAGCTATAAAGTCCTTTACTTCATGCAGCTGGATATACCAAGTGGTGTTGACCCTGGGACTATTCAGGCACCATGAAATGGGAATTGAATCAGCCACAGCTTAACCACTTTCAGACCGGACCAATTTGCAGCCAAAGGACCAGGCCCCTTTTTCCGATTCGGCACTGCGTCGCTTTAACTGACAATTGCGCAGTCGTGCGACGTGGCTCCCAAACAAAATTGACGTCCTTTTTTTCCCACAAATAGAGCTCTCTTTTGGTGGTATTTGATCGCCCCTGCGGTTTTTATTTTTTGCGCTATAAACAAAAAAGCGACAATTTTGAAAAAAAAACACATTATTTTGTATTTTTTGCTATAATAAATATCCCCCAAAAATATATAAAAAAAACTTATTTTTTTCCTCAGTTTAGGCCGATACGTATTCTTCTACATATTTTTGTTAAAATAAGCAATTATTGATTAGTTTGCGCAGAAGTTATAGCGTTTACAAGATAGGGGATAGTTTTATAGCATTTTTATTAATAATTTTTTTTTTATTAGTAATGGCGGCGATCAGCGATTTTTATTGTGTCTGCGACATTATGGCGGACACATCGGACATTTTTGACACATTTTTGGGACCATTGTCATTTATACAGCAATCAATGCTATTTAAATGCATTGATTCCTGTATAAATGACACTGGCAGTGAAGGCGTTAACCACAAGGGGGCAGTGTAGGGGTTAAGTATGCCTAGGGGTGTGTTTCTTACTGTGGGGGGGGGGGCGTGGCTGTCAGCTAGTGAATGCTAATCTCTGCTCCAATCACAGGGAGCAGAGATCGGCGTCACTGGTTGCTAGGCAGAACGGGGAGATGCTGTGTACTTCCGCATCTCCCCGTTCAGCCTTCCCGTGAGACGATCGCGGGTGTCCCCGCGGCGATCGAGTCTGCGGGACCCGCAACCGGCCTCACGGGGGTCCCGACCGGCGAGGGAGCGCGCCGCTCCCGGCGCGCTCCCGATGGCACGACAGCCATTAAGGAGGGACTTATATATACGCCCTCCTGCCTGTACATGCCATTCTGCCGACGTATATCTGTGTGCGCCGGTCGGGAACCGGTTAAGGAGCCCCTTACAACCTCTGGAGGAACCCTGTTTGAGAATAGCTGAACTACTATATATATTTTCTGTCTATAGGATTGAACTTTGGTGCAAGAGTATATGTCTAAACAAGAGTTTATTCTAACCAACATTACAATGGATCACAGTCCATCTTTGTCAAGGTCAAATGCCTTGACAAAGATGGACTGCATCTGGAGCTCCTCAAGGCTGTTATGATTCAATACACCGCCCACCAGAAAGGACCCCGCAGCTGAGGCTACTGGAAATCACAAGTAAAAAAGTCCATTCCAAAGTTAGGGGGTCTAGACAGGACTAATCTATTAATCAGCCAACTTCCACAACAAACCAAACCACCTGATCCACCTGTGTTCTCCACCAATTACAGTTCACAATTCCAAAATATAAAATGTATCATAGCCAGACATCTTCCTGCTTTATACAGTGATGACAGCTATAAGGATGTAGCACCCTGGTGTTTAGGCAGGGCTGCTAGTAAATTTAGTTTGCCAGCCGGTAGTTGCCCTGGTTAATTGTTAGTAGATCCACTGATTCCTCTCTAGTTCTGGACTTGCTACACCTTCTCTCTTCTGTCGCCCCGGTGGCGTTATGCTGGCGACATTAGATAGACAAGGATTTAGCAAGGTCAGGTTATGAACTGATGGGGTGTCTCAGCCAATTGGCGGGGGTTTCTTTAACCCTTGGCCTGCTGGGAGAGACTATACACAGATGTGCGGCCACAGGGATCCATTCCTTCTATTCAAAAATAGTCCAAAATACATCCAAACAAAACCGTTTGACATGGTGAGCATAGTCCAGATAAGCATATAAAACTCACAACGGAGACGTCATCCAACAAATAAGCAGTGATAGAATAAACCTGGTTAAACACATAGCGGTTGATTTAATAAAGGCAAATAGGCACTCCGCAAGTACAGTTCCTACCGAGCTTAGTAAATGAGCAGAAGCAATGCTGACTTCCATCATCCAATCGTGTGCAAGCAAAAATTAATTTTTTTAAATTTTCCTAGCATGTAATTGGGTACTCTTTGCAAAGTGAAGCCTTACCTCATTTACTAAACTCTGTAGCAACTGCACTTGCAGAGGGCATCTTGCCTTTAGTAAATAAACCCCATAATGAGCATTACTGGGTCAGATGCGATTTTCAGGATAAGCATAGAACACAGGGAACTGACAGAAGGGGATATAATTGGGGGGGGGGGGGGTCCATCTCTCTTTACTTCCTGGAACTCTGGGTCAGCTTCCTGGAACATATGACAGAAACTTCCTAAGATGCATCTGTAAGGTCCTGGTTACATCACCAGTGCCTCAGTGGAAAAACAGTAATTGTAATTAAATGCAAAAAAAAAAATATTTAAATTAATGAATGTAAGATGATTTCCTATCAGCATGTATGCTGCTGTGATTTTTAGTGAAGGGGTAAAGGTCCGATTTAAGTGTATGTCAGATGGGGTGATCAGAACAGAGAACCCACCATCACCAGTGGCTCCTTCTAAGCGATACAGCTGCATGCAAAGCTGTCTGTGAAGCTACTACTTGAAAAGATGGCACACTGACAACAATAAAAATACCCGTATGTATCAGCGTATAACCAGCACAGGCATATAACACGCACATTAATTTTAGGAGGGAAGTTTCAGGAAAAAAAACTTTAAAATAAGGAACTTTGAAACAAAATAAGGGTCAGTGCCCATCTGCAGCCTCACCATTGCCATCAATGCAGCCTTATCAATGCCCATCTGCAGCCTCACAAGTGCCATCAATGCAGCCTCACCATTGCCATCAATTCAGCAGCCTCACCATTGCCTTCAATGCAGCAGCCTCACCATTGCCTTCAATGCAGCAGCCTCACCATTGCCATCAATGCAGCAGCCTCACCATTGCCATTAATGCAGCAGCCTCACCATTTTTATTAATGCAGCAGCCTCACCATTGCCTTCAATGCAGCAGCCTCACCATTGCCATCAATGCCGCCTGATTGATGCCCATCTGCAGCCTAGAGGGGACAGGGAGGGGGGGTTGGGACGAGCGCCGACAGATTACATACAGTGAGAATCTCCTATGACAGACAGAACAGTGGTACAATGGTGGCCCAGGAGATGGGACTTCCTATCACAGAGGCCGCCAAGTAAACAGGAGATTCTCGCTGTATGTAATCTGACGGCGCTTGCCCCGTCCCCCTCCCTGTCCCCTACGAGGCAGCTAAAATTGAAGTATCAGCGTATAACAAGCACACACTATTTGCACCCGATTTTCAGGGTCAAAAAGTGAGTGTTATACGCCAATAAATACAGCACTTCTTTTTTCATGGAGTGAGGAAAGGTTGGAACCTCATTACATTTTTTTGTTGTCCTCTTGGAAAAGATTCCTTCTTACTTTCTTGTTGTTCAGGACTAGGGATGAGCCGAACACCCCCCCGTTCGGCTCGCACCAGAACCCGCGAACGGACCTAAAGTCCGTGCGAGCTTTAGAACCCTATTAGTTATAATGGATGCGAACGTTCGAAATTAAAAGTGCTAATTTTAAAGGCTAATATGCATGTTAATGTCATAAAAAGTGTTTGGGGTATCAATGCAAAAATTTTTTTTAAAAACGGACGTTTTTTCAGGAGCAGTGATTTTAATAATGCTTAAATTGAAACAATAAAAGTGTAATATTCCTTTAAATTTCATACCTGGGGGGTGTCTATAGTATGCCTGTAAAGGGGCGCATGTTTCCCGTGTTTAGAACTGTCTCTGCGCAAAGTGTCATTTTTGAAAGTAAAAAAGCTATTTAAAATCACTCGCGGCTAATGTTAATTCACGGCTCCCGTAACACAGAGAACAGTGATTCATTGAAACTCATTCATAAAAAAAAGTCATTGATAAAAAATAAAAAAAATGAAAAAAAAGCGTAGGGGTCCCCCCAAATTCAATAACCAGGCCCTTCAGGTCTGGGATGGATATTAAGGGGGATCCCAGCCAAAAAAAAAATAAAAAAATGGCGTAGGGTCCCCCTCAAAATCCATACCAGACCCTTGAGGTCTGGGATGGATTTTAAGGGGAACCCTAGCCAAAAAAAATGGCGTGGGGTCCCCCTCAAAATCCATACCAGACCCTTATCCGAGCACGCAACCTGGCAGGTCGCAGGAAAAGAGGGGGGGACGAGAGCGGCCCCCCCTCTCGCCTGAACCGTACCAGGCCACATGCCCTCAACATTGGGAGGATGCTTTGGGGGTCTAAGACCCCTAAAGCACCTTGTCCCCATGTTGATGAGGACAAGGGCCTCTTCCCCACAACCGTGCCCGGTGGTTGTGGGGGTCTGCGGGCGGGGGGCTTATCGGAATCTGGAAGCCCCCTTTAACAAGGGGACCCCCAGATCCCGGCCCCCCCCCTGTGTGAAATGGTAAGGGGGTACAAAAGTACCCCTACCATTTCACCAAAAAAGTGGCAAAAATGGTAAAAATGACAGGAGACAGTCTTTGACAATTCCTTTATTAAAATCTTCTTTCTTCTTTCTTCATCCTTCGGTTTCTTCATCTTCTCCTTCCGTCATCTTCTTCCATCTTCTTCTTCCATTTTCTTCTTCCTCCGATCCGCTTCTTCTTGCGCTGGTCTTCTCGTCCTTCTCGTCCGGCATCTTCTTCCGTCGGCGTCGGCGTCGGTGTCGGTGTCTTCTTGGGCCGCTCCGCGCAATGGGAGGCTCCCGCTGTGTGAGGCTCCGCTCCATCTGACAGGTCTTTTAAAACGGAGGGCACCTGGTGACCCCGCCCCCCTCTGACGTCATGGGGAAAGCCATCATGGAATTCCCCATGACGTCCCTGTGCGTCAGAGGGGGCGGGGTCACCAGGTGCCCTCCATTATAAAAGACCTGTCAGACGGAGCGGAGCCTCACACAGCGGGAGCCTCCCATTGCGCGGAGCGGCCCAAGAAGACACCGACGCCGACGCCGACGGAAGAAGATGCCGGACGAGAAGACCAGCGCAAGAAGAAGCGGATCGGAGGAAGAAGAAAATGGAAGAAGAAGATGGAAGAAGATGAAGGAAGGAGAAGATGAAGAAACCGAAGGATGAAGAAAGAAGAAAGAAGATTTTAATAAAGGAATTGTCAAAGACTGTCTCCTGTCATTTTTACCATTTTTGCCACTTTTTTGGTGAAATGGTAGGGGTACTTTTGTACCCCCTTACCATTTCACACAGGGGGGGGGGCGGGATCTGGGGGTCCCCTTGTTAAAGGGGGCTTCCAGATTCCGATAAGCCCCCCGCCCGCAGACCCCGACAACCACCGGGCACGGTTGTGGGGAAGAGGCCCTTGTCCTCATCAACATGGGGACAAGGTGCTTTAGGGGTCTTAGACCCCCAAAGCATCCTCCCAATGTTGAGGGCATGTGGCCTGGTACGGTTCAGGCGAGAGGGGGGGCCGCTCTCGTCCCCCCCTCTTTTCCTGCGGCCTGCCAGGTTGCGTGCTCGGATAAGGGTCTGGTATGGATTTTGAGGGGGGCCCCACGCCATTTTTTTTGGCTAGGGTTCCCCTTAAAATCCATACCAGACCTCAAGGGTCTGGTATGGATTTTGAGGGGGACCCTGCGCCATTTTTTTTTTGGCTGGGATCCCCCTTAATATCCATCCCAGACCTGAAGGGCCTGGTTATTGAATTTGGGGGGACCCCTACGCTTTTTTTTTTGTTTTTTATTAATGAATGACAGTTCTCTGTGTTACAGGAGCCATCAATTCATTAGCCGCGAGTGATTTTAAATAGCTTTTTTCCTGCAAAAATGACACTTTTTTGCAGGGAAAGTTCTAAGCACAGGAAACCTGCCCCCTTCACAGGCCACCTATAGACACCCCCCAGATGTGATACTGCAATGCTGTTCTAACAGCATGCACACACATATCCCCAGAAATAAAGCACATATTGTCAGCAGCACACTAACACGCTGACACGCTGACACTGACTGAAACATAATATGCGAGGCCGCCGGCTCTCCTATGGCTCTCCTCGCTGCTGGCGCTGTGATTGGCCAAGCATGCGGGGTCACAGTGCATGCTTGGCCAATCATCAGCCAGCATTGCACTGCGCGGGCCGCAATGCATTGCGGGGCCGCTCGCATCACACGAATTTGATGCGAGCGGCCCCAATAGTTCTGGGCTCGCCGAGCGAGCGAACACCCGGTGCTCGATTCGAACATGGGTTCGAATCGAACACCGGGCTCATCCTTATTCAGGACAGTGAAATCATCCAAATGGAACACAGATAGCTGTAAAAACCTTACAAAGGTTCTAACCCTTTCCTACTCTATTCAAAAATGAAAAACATTCAAATTTAGTGAAGAGACGTCAAGCTGGTGGAACGGGTTATGTAGACTTTAAAGATTATTATTTAGCCTCGGTGCTTACACAATCTAAAGACTGGTTTATGTCACCTCCATCGACAATATGGGGGAAGATGGAAAATGCTAACATTCCAGGAAATAATTTATCTTTATGGATCCCTTCCATAGCACTTGGAGCCAAAATACCTTCTCGCATTTCCCCAACAATATTAGCAACTCTCAAATCCTGGAATCCTGGAATCAATTTCTACACCTAACTTCTTCACACCCTTTCCCCACTACGGTACAAATCCCATTAGAGACTCTATATAATTCCATGCACTTCTTCACACCCTCTCCCTACCATGGTACAAATCCCATTAGAGACTCTACATAATTTCATGCACTCAACCTCACTTTCGCCTTGGACAGCGAAAGGCATTACATTTTTATCAGACCTAATAGACAATGGGGAGATTAAAACATTCCCTACACTTCAAAGGAATTTTCAACTGCCAAATTCAGATATATTTTTCTGTATCCGAACCAAGAATTGCACAACCAACCTCCCATCATGGACATATAATGTACCCCAATCGGCTTGGTCCTTCCTTAAAATCCCCTTACATCATCAAAAAGGGATTTCCTTTTTCTACAATCTTCTTCAACAAAAAAGTGTGTTTATAAAGACCCCCCCTCTAATTAAATAGGAAGAAGATTTAGGATGCACCTATACAGTGGAGCAATGGAAAGAGGCTGGTAATACTACTTATAAGGCCACATGCTGTTTAACGTTATGGGAAACATCCCTTAACCACTTGACCACTGGGCACTTAAACACCCTTAATAACCAGACCAATTTTCAGCTTTCGGTGCTCTCACACTTTGAATGACAATTACTCATTCATACAACACTGTACCCATATGAAATTTTTGTCCTTTTTTTCACACAAATAGAGCTTTCTTTTGGTGGTATTTAATCACCTCTGGGTTTTTTATTTTTTGCGCTATAAAAGAAAAATGACTGAAAATTCAGTAAAAAAATGAATTTTTCTTCGTTTTTGTTATAAAATTTAGCAAATTTGTAATTTTTCTTGATAAATTTTGGCCAAAATTTATACTGCTACATATCTTTGGTAAAAATAAGTACAAATTGGGGTATATTATTTGGTCTTTGTGAAAGTTATAGAGTCCACAAGCTATGGTGCCAATATCTGAAAATTGATCACACCGGAAGTACTGACGGCCTATCTCATTTCTTGAGACCCTAACATGCCATAAAAGTACAAATACCCCCCAAATGACCCCTTTTTGGAAAGAAGACATTCCAAGGTATTTGGAAAGAGGCATGGTGAGTTTTTTGAAGTTGTCATTTTTTCCCACAATTCTTTGCAATATCAAGATTTTTTTATTTTTTTTTTTTTTTTCACAAAATTGTCATATTAGCAGGTTATTTCTCACACACAGCATATGCATACCACAAATTACACCCCAAAACACATTCTGCTATTACTCCTGAGTACGGCGATACCACATGTGTGAGACTTTTACACAGCGTGGCCACATACAGAGGCCCAACATGCAGGGAGCACCATCAGGCGTTCTGGAGCACCCAGGCCAATTCTGACATTTCTCTCCTACATGTAAAAATCATCATTTATTCGCTAGAAAATTACATAGAACCCCAAAACATTATATATGTTTTTTTAGCAAAGACCCTAGAGAATACAATGGCGGTCGTTGCAACTTTTTATCTAGCACGGTACTTGCGCAGCAATTTTTCGAACGCGTTTTTTTGGGAAAAAAAATGTTTTGTGCTTTACAAAAAACAAAACTGTAAATTTAGCCCAATGTTTTTGCATAATGTGAAAGATGAAGTTACGCCGAGTAAATAGATACCTAACATGTCACCCTTCAAAATTACACACGCTCGTGGAATGGCGCCAAACTAAAGCGGCGCTTTAAAATTTTTTACTGGTTACATGTTTTGAGTTACAGAGGAGGTCTAGGGCCAAAATTATTGTTCTCGCTCTAACGTTCGCAGCGATACCTCACATGTGTGGTTTGAACACCGTTTTCATATGTGGGCGGGACTTACGTATGCGTTCGCTTCTGCGTGCGAGCACACGGGGACAGGGACGCTTTAAAAAAAAATATATATATTTTATTGTTCATTTTACTTTATTTATTTTAGTTTGACCCTTTTTTTCCCCCCAAAAAAATTTTTGATCACTTTTATTCCTATTACAGTGAGATATGGGGTCAATAAGACCCCACATCTCACCTCTAGGCTGGAAAGCCTGAAATAAAAAAAAAAAAAACGATCCTGGCTTTGATCGTAGCGAGTATCGCAGGGTATTGTTGGGTATTGCAGGGTATGGCAGAGTATCGCAGGGTATTGCAGAGTATCGCCGGGTATTGCAGAGTATCGCAGGGTATGGTAGAGTATCGCAGAGTATCGCCGGGTATTGCAGAGTATCGCAGGGTATGGTAGAGTATCGCCGGGTATCGCCGGGTATCGCGGGTATCGCCGGGTATGGCAGGGTATCGCAGGGTATGGCAGGGTATCGCAGGGTATGGCAGAGCATCGCAGAGTATCGCAGGGTATTGCAGGGTATGGCAGAGTATCGCAGGGTATGGCAGAGTATCGCAGGGTATGGCAGAGTATCGCAGGGTATGGCAGGGTATCGCAGGGTATGGCAGAGCATCGTAGGGTATGGCAGAGCATCGCAGGGTATGGCAGAGCATCGCAGGGTATGGCAGAGTATCGCAGGGTATGGCAGAGTATGGCAGGGTATCGCAGGGTATGGCAGAGCATCGCAGGGTATGGCAGAGCATCGCAGGGTATGGCAGGGCATCGCAGGGTATGGCAGAGCATCGCAGGGTATGGCAGGGCATCGCAGGGTATGGCAGGGCATCGCAGGGTATGGCAGGGCATCGCAGGGTATGGCAGAGTATCGCAGGGTATGGCAGAGTATCGCAGGGTATGGCAGAGCATCGCAGGGTATGGCAGAGCATCGCAGGGTATGGCAGGGCATCGCAGGGTATGGCAGGGCATCGCAGGGTATGGCAGGGCATCGCAGGGTATGGCAGAGTATCGCAGGGTATGGCGGGGTATGGCAGAGTACTGCGGGGTATGGCAGAGTATTGCGGGGCATGGCAGAGTATTGCGGGGCATGGCAGAGTATTGGGGGGCATGGCACAGTATTGGGGGGTATGGCACAGTATAGGGGGGTATGGCACAGTATTGGGGGGGATGGCAGAGAATCCATCCATCCATGCTCAGCCATCCCTCCATACCCTGCACTACCCAGCAATACACTGCAGGCTATTGCTGGGTATTGCAGGGTATGGAGGGATGGCTGAGCATGGATGGATGGATCGGTGGTGACAGAGCAGGCTGTGGGCACTACAGATCCCGCCCACAGCACTGCTGCCACCGATCCCTCCCCCTCTCCTCTCATACTGTACCGATCGGTACAGAGAGAGGAGGAGAGAGGAACCGGCGTCATCAAATGACGCCGGTTTGCTTACATGTGATCACTCCGTCATTTGACGGAGCGATCACGTGGTAAACGGCCGCGATGAGCGGCCGTTTACCGTGATCCATGATCCGCCGGGTCCTCTGGACCCGGCGATCATGGATGCTCTCGAGTGCGCGCACCAGGGGGCGCGCAAGAGCAGAATTCTGTGAGGCCGTTAATTAACGGCCTCCCAGAGTTAAGCAACTGCCCTGTAGCCGTTTTTCGGCTATGGGCCGGTTGTTAACTGGTTAAACTGACTCAACGTTGGTACCTTACTCCTGACTAGGGATGAGCCGAACACCCCCGGGTTCGGTTCGCACCAGAACCTGGGAACGGACCGAAAGTTTGCGCAAACGTTAGAACCCTATTAGTTACAATGGACGCGAACGTTCGAAATCTAAAGTGCTAATTATAACGGCCAATATGCATGTTATTGTCATAAAACAGGTTTGGGGACCCGGGTCCTGCCCCAGGGGACATGTATCAATGCAAAAAGAAGTTTTAAAAACTGACGTTTTTTTCTGGAGCAGTCATTTTAATGATGCATAAAGTGAAATATTCCTTTAAATATGGTACCTGGGGGGTGTCTAAAGTATGCCTGTGAAGTGGCATGTGTTTCCCGTGTTTAGAACTGTCCCTGCAAAAAATGACATTTGTAAAGGAAAAAAATAAGCCATTTAAAACTGCTTGCGGCTTTAATGTCATGTCTTGTCCTGGCTATATGGATGAAAATCTTTGAGAAAAATGGCATGGCTACCCCATCACCCCCCCCCCCCACCCCAGCCCATTACCAGCCCCTTTGGGTCTTGTATGGATATTAAGGGGAACCCCACACCCAAAATAAAACCCTATACCTACAACCCTATATACTCTGAACAGCAGTATACAGGCGGTGCAAACAAGACAGGGACTGTAGGTTTGTTCTTATGTAGAATCTGTTTGAAACTTTGAACAGGTAAATTTGCCCCTGTAATATTTGTTTTGCTGTCTGTGCACCTGTTCAGAACATTTCACCTCACTTTCCTTTCCTAATGACAAATGTTTTTGGAAAAGTGTGGTTTTTATTGAAACAAGGATTGGTGATAAAGCATCAGTAGAGAGGAGATACCTTTTTCCCAAATTAAATCGAACAGGATAGAATTTTCCTTCCTAGGGGTAGATTTCCTCTCACTTCCTGTTTTCTCCTTCCGTTTGCAAGTAGGAGTCGTTTCTAAGTTGGATGTTTGAAAGTAGGGGCCTGCTGTATATACTCAGCAGAAATTTGCCCCATTAGATGTTGGTGTTGCCACAACACTGTAAGCCCTCACAGCTACTCTTGGTGGGCGCTGGAACGCCCTGCTGTGAACTATTATATCAGGAATTGTAATTACATGCCATTGTTGAACAGTGTTAGGAAAAATTGGGCCTTTGGTGGTGGTGCTGGTGCTACAACACTGTAAGCCCTCACAGTTACACTTGGTGGGCACAGGAATGGGCCCTGCTGTGAATTATTAGATCAAGAATTGTAATTGCATGCACCTGTTGAACAGGGGCAGAAAAATTGGGCCTTTGGTGGTGGTGGTGGTGGACGGTGTTGCCACAATACTGTAAGCCCTCACAGTTACTCTTGGTGGGCACAGGAATGGGCCCTGCTGTGAATTATTAGATCAAGAATTGTAATTGCATGCACCTGTTGAACAGGGGCAGAAAAATTGGGCCTTTGGTGGTGGTGGTGGACGGTGTTGCCACAACACTGTAAGCCCTCACAGTTACTCTTGGTGGGCGCAGGAATAGGCCCTGCTATGAATTATTAGATCAAGATTTGTAATTACACGCCCCTGTTAAACAGGGGCTGAAAAATTGGGCCTTTGGTGGTGGGGGGTGTTGCCACAACACAGTAAGCCCTCACAGTTACTCTTGGTGGGCGCAGGAATGGGCCCTGCTGTGAATTATTAGATCAAGATTTGTAATTGCATGCCCCTGTTAAACAGGGGCTAAAAAATTGTGCCTTAGGCACTGGTGCTGGTGCCACAACACTGCAACCCCTCACAGATACTGTACTTGGAGCACAGCAATGAGACCTGTTGCAAAGCATTGCATAAAAAATTGTAATTACACGCCCCTGTTAAACAGGGGCTGAAAAATTGTGCCTTAGGCACTGGTGCTGGTGCCACAACACTGCAACCCCTCACAGATACTGTACTTGGAGCACAGCAATGAGACCTGTTGCAAAGCATTGCATAAAAAAATGTAATTACAAGCCCCTGTTAAACAGGGGCTGAAAAATTGGGACTTAGCCACTGGTGGTGGCACCCAGAAACAAAAATGTTCTTCCAAGCTATCATCAGGATCATTGAGGAGGAAGAGGATAGTCAGTCAACATAACAGGACAGTCACTCAGAATCAGCATAGGCAGTCTTGAAGGGATGTGACATTTCAAAATAAATGATTCTGTTATATCAGCTTCAGGTGACTGGTAGCTGGTGGTGATCCAAGACTAATTCATCTTTATGAAGGTCAGTTGATCAACCGAGTCGGTGGACAGGCGCACCCTGTGATTGGTGACAAAGCCTCCAGCAGCACTGAATGTGCGTTCCGAAAGAACGCTAGATGCAGGACAGGCCAGTAGCTCAATTGCATACTGTGCAAGCTCTGGCCAGTGATCCATCCTCAAGACCCAGTAAGCCAGAGGATTTTCGGTGGGAAGGGTGTCCAAGTCTGATCTTGCCCCTAGATATTCCTGCACCATGTATATCAGACGCTGGCGATGGTTGCTGGAACCGATCATACTTTGGGGCTGCGCATCGGTCAGACGTCCACCTTCCCCACCGCTCCTTCTGCTACTGACCGAAGCCTCAGCAACTCGTCGTCCAGGACCAGGAGTTTGTAACCTCCCAGTCTCTGGGAACGCGTTGCACAGACCTTTCTGCAAGGCCTCCCGGAGATGTCTCATCCTCTGCTCCCTCTGCGACGGCAAGATAAGGTCCGCAACCTTACCCTTGTACCGTGGATCAAGGAGAGTGGCCAGCCAGTAATGGTCCCTCTCCTTAACACGAAGAATACGAGGATCCTTCCGCAGGCTTTGCAGGATCAGGGAGGCCATGCAACGTAGGTTAGCTGAGGCATTCGGTCCGGAGTCTTCTGGGTCACTGAGGACGACATAATCCGCAGCCACCTCCTCCCAGCCACGTACAAGTCCACCGGTTTCTTGGGACTGTAAATCATCCCTAAAAGACTGCTGCTGCTTATGCTGAGTGCCAGGCTCCACCTCCATGCTGACACAATCCTCCTCCTCCTTATCCTCTTCCTGTGTGATGGGTGGGAGAGAAGAAACACTGTCTGGATAAAGGGGGCCTTGAGAGGCAAGGAAGTCCTCCTCTTCCTGCCTCTGTTCTGCCTCAAGTGCCCTGTCCATTATTCCACGCAGCGTATGCTCCAACAGGTGGACAAGAGGTACAGTGTCACTGATGCATGCACTGTCACTGCTCACCATCCTCGTGGCCTCCTCAAATGGTGACAGGACAGTGCATGCATCCCTGATCATGCTCCACTGGCGTGGTGAAAAAAATCTGAGCTAGCCTGACCCTGTCCTGGTGCCGTAGTCGCACAGGTACTCATTGATGGCCCTCTGCTGCATGTGCAGTCACTGCAGCATGGCCAACGTTGAGTTCCACCTGGTGGGCATGTCACATATAAGGCGGTTCTTGGGCAGGTTCAACTCCTTTTGCAGCTCAGCCAGCCGAGCACTGGCATTATATGATCGGCGGAAATGCACACAGATTTTCCTGGCCTGCCTCAGGACATCCTGTAAGCCTGGGTACCTGCCCAAGAACCGCTGCACCACCAGGTTAAGGACGTGAGCCATACAGGGCACATGGGTCAGTTGTCCCTGTCGCAGGGCAGAGAGGAGGTTGGTGCCATTGTCACAAACCACCATTCCTGGCTTAAGCTGGCATGGCGTCAACCACCTCTCGGCCTGCCCCTGCAGAGCTGACAGGACCTCTGCCCCGGTGTGGCTCCTGTCCCCCAAACACACCAGCGCAAGCACGGCATGGCATCTTTTTGCCTGCGTACTTGCGTAGCCCCTTGGACGCCTACGGAGCACCACTGGTTCCGAGGACAGAGCACTCGAAGAGGCCATGGAGGAAGAAGAAGAGGAGGGGGTGGAGGAGAGAGGTGTATCACAACCAGTAGTAGCATTTTGGAGGCGTGGTGGCGGAACAACCTCCAACACTACTGCACCTTGTCCTGCATCCTTCCCAGCTGCCAAAAGAGTGACCCAATGGGCCGTAAAAGATAGGTAACGTCCCTGCCAATGCCTGCTGGATTATGAGTCAGCAGTACTATGCACCTTACCGCTGACCGCTCTGTCCAGCGAGGCCAAGACATTGCCTTCCACATGCCGGTAGAGAGCCGGAATCGCCTTCCGTGAGAAAAAGTGGCGTTTGAGAACCTGCCACTGAGGAACCGCACATTGAACAAACTCACGGAAGGGGGCCGAGTCTACCAACTGAAAAGGCAGCAGTTGAAGTGCTAGCAATTTATCCAAGCTAGCATTCAACCGCTGGGCATGTGGATGGCTGGGAGTGAACTTCTTTCAACTGTCCAGCAGCTGGGGCAGGAAAATTTGCCTAGTAAAATCAGACGTCGGTGTACTGCTAGCAGAGTGCCCGCAAGTACTTGGCTGTGACACACCTAATTCTACACCTTCATTCCTCTCAGTGCAGCTTTCAGAGAGGACTGAAGGTATAGTGGGGATGGAGATCCCAGCTTATGAGGAGCAAGGAGAGGTCCGCTTTGTTCTTTGGTGTGGGTCTTTAAGGTGCGCTTGCCAACGAGCTGCATGGCAGGTCAACATATGTCTGGTCATGCTTGTGGTGCCCAAGCGGCTGATGTTTTGACCACGCGAGCTACGCTTGAGACATATGTTGCAAATAGCAGTGGTGCGATCTGATGCACTCGTCTCAAAAACTTTTGTAATAACGCGCAGAGGCAGTGCCCTGCACAGGCGGAGCTCTGCGGTGTGATTCAGTTGGTGTGCTGGCCTCAAGCTGGACCCCGGAGGGCATCCTGCCTCATTGGAGATGTGCCGCCTCCTCCTCCTCCTCTCTCCATTCAGGCACCCATGTGGAGTCAGTGACCTCATCATCCCCTCCCTCTTCACCACTAGAGCAAACCTGGCAGTAAGCTGCAGCTGGTGGAACATGACTGCCAGATTGCTGTCCTTGAGCATCCCCTCTCTCTGCGCTCACGCTACTGCCTTCCTCTAGCTGGGTATCATCATCAGAGCCTTCAAAACGCTGGGCATCCTCCTGGAGCATGTACCCAACACTGTGCTCAAACAATTCGGGGGACTCCTCAGGAGGACATGGTGGGTCTAGGGAAGGGGTGCCTGATGAGTACGCGTTGGCAGCTGCTTTGCCAGTACCCTGAACCTAGGTGAGAGAGGATAAGGAGGATGAGGAGGGCTTGGTCATCCACTCTACCAAGCCTTCGGCATGATGCGGCTCAACATGTCCAGCTGCCGAAAATAAGGACAAGCGTGTCCCATGGCCACGTGCTGATGACAATGCACCGCGCCCACGACCAGCACTGTTGTCTCTAGACACAGAGCCTGCTTGCCCTGTTTTCTTGGCTCGTGGCTGTCTGCCTCTCCTTGTTGGTCTTCCAGACATTGTGATGGCCTGCAGGGAGATGGGAAAAAAGCTATTGGGTAGTGTATATTGTGCTGGAGTCACACAGCTCACACACTACCTCCTGCAGATGGCTGTCTTAGATGACAACAGGGCAGAAGGGCAGATACATGGTGAGGTGGTTTAGTGTGCTGTGCTAGACTCACACAGCACACACACACTAACTCCTGCAGATGGCTGTCTTAGATGACAACAGGGCAGAAGGGCAGATACAGGGTGAGGTGGTTTAGTGTGCTGTGCTAGACTCACACAGCACACGCACACTAACTCCTGCAGATGGCTGTCTTAGATGACAACAGGGCAGAAGGGCAGATACAGGGTGAGATGGTTTAGTGTGCTGTGCTAGACTCACACAGCACACGCACACTAACTCCTGCAGATGGCTGTCTTAGATGACAACATGGCAGAAGGGCAGATACAGGGTGAGGTGGTTTAGTGTGCTGTGCTAGACTCACACAGCACACACACACTAACTCCTGCAGATGGCTGGATTGGTAGAGAACAGCACTTTCCCCACACGCAAATGCCTGAGAAGAACACACTATCCCTGCCTATTTTTCCTCTATGCCTACACTTTCCCCACACGCAAAGGCTAAGAAGAATACACTATCCCTGCCTATTTTTCCTCTATCCCTACACTTTCCCCACACAGAAATGATTTAAATATAGTGTTAGTGTACAGTACACTGTCCCTGCCTAGCAATACTCTTTCCCTCAACGCCGGAACACACTACACGAGGCCGCCGGCGCGGTGGCCTTATATAGTGTGGGGCGTGTACTAAACCCCTGAGCTATAATTGGCCACAGACATCCTGCCTGTGGCCAATTATTGCTCTCCTCGCCGCTGGCTCTATGATTGGCCAAGCATGCAGGGTCACAGTGCATGCTTGGCCAATCATCAGCCAGCAATGCACTGCGACTGGCGCAGTGCATTGTGGACCGTTCGCATCACACAAATTAGATGCGAACAGCCCTCAGAGTTCTGCCCTCGACGAGAGGACAAACGGCCGATGTTCGATTCGAAAATGAGTTCGAATTGAACACCGGGCCCATCCCTACTCCTGACAAATTATCCAAATTTAACTGCTTATTAGAAGATAAATGTTGGCGATTGTGTGGACAAAAAGGCGATATGTTGCATATATTTTGGACATGTCCAAAGCTTAAGAAATATTGGGAACAAATTTTTCAGGTCATGTCTGAAATTAACAACGTAATCTTGCCTCTAGATCCCTCATTAGCTCTACTATCCCTTGACCTCACTCGCTATCCTACCTCGATCAAAAACGTGTACACGCATATTTTGTTATCTGCCAGGATTAGTATTACAAGAAAATGGAAAAACCCAGATCCTCCTTCCATAAAAGACGTAGTAGAATCGACTCATACTCACTTTACTTGAGTCAATATTAGCTCTTCGTCCTCATAATAAAGAACACTTACTTAAATTGTGGCAGCCATGGCTAAAATGGGCTAGTCCTCCAAACATTGCTCGAGTTTTATGTCCCTAAGTTACTTAACTAAAACATTCCATTATCTCACTCATCTTTGATACCATTGTTTATTCCTACCATAATAATAGGTACACACATTATCCAGAACACAGTTCAGCACAGGGGTGTTTGGGATTATATTTACGTTATATTTACGTTATATTTACATTATATTTACGTTATATTTATGCTTTCCTTATCCGAATCTGTAGTGCACATACAGGTATAAAGATAACATTTATACTTATCTGTTATATTATAATTGTATTATTTAATCTGTATCTATAAATACCACTTTTCAATGTATTTAAATATTAGGACTGATTTGTTATTTTGTCAAACTCACTGTTATTTGTCTTGATAAATCTCAATAAAAATTATTGATGAAAAAAAAAATAACAAAAAAAAAAAGGAAAAACATTTTGAGTGAAGTACCACCTTATGACTGAACATGATATACTGTAGACATGTAATTTGTTAAATTTGAATATGTAATAGATGATTTGTCTGTTTCTCTATTGTTGTGTTCTTATCACTCGGGTACTTGCTAATAATGATTCACAGTTAGGTTCTTCAACTCTGAAATAAGTCATTCTTTAAAAACATGAAATTGTGACGAAAGTAGGAGAGCAAGTTAACGAGCGTGTATATTTGGCATTAAGCCCAGGAAAGATTTTTATCATCTCCTAAGAGGCCTGAATGTAAATTTATGGCTCGGTTTATCTTGTGCGCCACACTGCAATGTTTCCGAGAGACTCTCATATGGCAGAGTGTTAAGATTATTTAACCTTGTTCTGAGATGAATTAATTTACTTCCCTTTCTTAGGCTTTGAATAAGAAGGAACTACATCCTAATTAAAATCTAGGGAATTATTTTAAATAAAGTGGATGTAAAAATCTCTAAATATGTGCAAAAATGGGAAAATTCGATCTTTAAAGTGTTACTAAACCAAGGACCCTGCCTTCACTATATCTGGTGAATGAATGAATAAATGAATGACTTATATAGCGCTACCTATGCTGGTCTCCCCTAGTACACAGAAATGCAATTATTTTAGTGAATATAAACTGCTAAATACCTTTTCTCATCAGCAAGTAAATAACAGTCTTTTGACTTCTATCAGTGTCCGGCTGAGCACTGGTTAAAGCTAGAAGGAGAAGTTTTCATTCTCCTCTGACTGTCCTATAAGGCTGCACAACCCCTGACTTTCTGTCTGGACAGTGCTGATTGGCCCTGTGCTGATCACATGCACCTCCCCCCCCCAAAAAAAAAAAAAAAAAAAAAAAACCTCTAGCAATACACACCAAACTGAGCATGTGCAGAGTGCCTCCTAGGGCTCCATTCTATAAGGAGATGGATAGGGGACAGTGAAAGAATGGGAGGATCAGAGAAGACAGGATCAAACAGTCTTTTTACACAATGCGGAGGGTTAACCCCGTAGGTTCCACAGTGAGTATAACAAGCATGCTTTACTGCATGCTTTACTTTACTGGGTTTAATAACACATAAAGTCATTATAATTGTGCAGACCTATTTATTTATTACTGGCATTTATATGGCGCTGACAATTTATGCAGTGCTTTCAATCTAATGTCCCTGTTTGACATGTATACATATACATACTAGGGCCATTTAAGACTGGAACCCAATAACATACCAGCATGTCTATGGGGTATGGAAGGAAACCAATGCAGGCACAGGGAGAACATGCAGGTAGTGTCCTGGTTGGTATTCAAACCAAAGACCCCTAATGCTGCAAGGCAGGGGTGCTAACCACAGCCTCTTGCTCTCCCCTCCAGATTGTCCTCTCCAGTACCCGTGCCAAGTAGACAAAGGCCAGGGAGTGCTCAGTAGCTTCTCCCAAGCAGCCAGAGGGTCTGGGCAAGGAGTGTGAGCACTTCCTCCCCTCTTCTCACAGGGGAGGCAAAGATAGTAGCCCTGCAAGTGATTTACTGTATTTTCGGGGGAAGTGAATGACCTACTAATACATACTGCTCACTGACTGCCCTGCCACTACATCTTGCTCACTGACCAACCTTTCACATTAGACTGCTCACTGACCACCCTGCCACTACATCCTGCTCACTGACCACCCTGCCACTACATCCTGCTCACTGACCACCCTGCAACTGCATACCGCTCACTGATCCGCTGCAACTGCATACTCGTCACTGACCCCCTGTCATTACATACCGCTCACTGACCACCCTGCCACTACATCCTGCTCACTGACCACCCTGCCACTACATCCTGCTCACTGAACACCCTGCCACCACATACTACTCACTGATCCCCCTGCCAGTAAATACTGCTTACTGACCACCCTGCCACTACATACTGCTCACTGACCACCATGTCATTACATACCACTCATTGACCACCCTTCCACTACATATTGCTCACTGATCACCCTGCTACTACAGACTGATACTGCCCTGTCACTGCATACTGCTTATTGAATGCCTTGCGACTACCTACTAATTACTGACTGCTCTACTACTGCATACTGCTCACTGACTGCCTTGCCACTACATACCGCTCACTGACTGCCCTGTCACTATATACTGGTCACTGATTGCCCCACAACTCCATACTGCTCACTGGCTGCCCTGCTCATAGCTGTGCACAGCCCATTGCATTAGGGTGTGCACCCCAAAGCTCAAACACACGTGTGTGTGTGTGTGTGTGTGTGTGTGTGTTTGTATGTATACATTGTCAGTAGGGCATTGGATGGTGTCAGTAGAGCAGTGGATGTATCAGTAGGACAGAGGTTGGTGTCAGTAGGACATTGGATGGTGCCAGTCAGAAGCACAGTGGATGTGTCAGTAGGGCAGAGGTCAATGTTAGTAGAGCAGTGAATGGTGTCAGTAGAGCAGAGATTGGTGTCAGTAGGGCAGTGGATGGTGTCATTAGGGCAGTGAATGGTGTCAGTAGTTTTTTATTTGTATTATTGTATTTTTTTTTCTACAATATTTTGGTTTCCCTGGGGGTCCACAAAGGAAAATTCATGGTCTACCCTTCACCTGCCCATGATTGATGGGTAGATCATGATCAATGGGTTATCAAGCCCCAAATTAGGGTGCGCCCAGGTTCACCCTGTGCATACATCTATGGCCCTTCTACTGCATACTGCTCACTGACTGCCCCACCACTCCATACTGCTCACTGAACAGTGATCACCCTACCACTACATACTGCTCACTGACCACCCTGCCACTGTATACTGCTCACTGATCATCCTACCACTAAATACTGCTCAGTGACTGCCTTACCACTCAATACTGCTCACTGACTTCCCTGCCACTACATACTGCTCATTGACTTCCCTGCCACTACATGCCGCTCACTGTCTGCCCTGCACTTTCCATGCACTTCACAACTCTACGCTACCATTTCTTACTGTCTGTGCTCCATACTGCTCATTGCACTTTTCTATATACTGCTCTGCACTGACACTACAGTCACACCAAGCAGAACAAGGGAGGGGGGCCCTTTTTGGTAGGCTGTATGGGATCCCATGATTTCTAAAGGCAGCCCTGTTTAGACACAGTAAACAGTTATAAATCAATCATAAATAAACCTTTGCAAACATATTAATTTGGGACGTAGGGCTCATTCAGAAAGCCACACTGAAGGCATGACTGTTGGTTTTACACTGGGAGGAACAGTGCCAATGTAGTGATCCTGGCACATTGCACAGTTTACTTAACTGACATGTCACAAGCAACATTTCATTCTGTTCTAATCTCTGTGGCAGCATTGCAATGGGGTACTTTGCAGCGCAACACACTGTGCTAAACAAAGTAGTGCATACAATATTTCTTTCGGACCACCACAGTGCAGTGATGGAAACTTACGTTCTATGTCTTTGCATTGCGACTGAGCTGATCAGCCAGCCCTGTGCAATTGTTGTGGAGGAGCCCATAATACAAACCTGCTTTTAATTCCACGGCATCTACCTGAAAGGAGTGTGATGTCATCTATGGCACCACAGGCAGAAGGTGCAGGCAAGGTAAGTGTAAACCCAAACTTTTTTCTTTATAAGTACATTTACATCTACTAATGCCGCATACACACGATCGGAATTTCGGGCAGCAAAAGACCAATGAGAGCTTTTCATCGGAAAATGCGACCGTGTGTAGGCTCCATCGGAATTTTGCTGGCCGAATTCCCGCCAGCCAAAATTTTAGCGCATGTTTTCAATTTTTCCGACGGTTTCGGAAATTCCGATTGTCTGTAGCAATTCTGACGCGCAAAATTCCTACACATGCTCGAAAACAATTTGACGCATGCTCGGAAGCATTGAACTTCATTTTTTCTCGGCTTGTCGTAGTGTTGTATGTCACCGCGTTCTTGGCGGTCGGAATTTGGTGTGACTGCTTGTAGGCAAGACAGTTTGAGCGGAATTCCATCGGAATTATGTTGGGAAAACCATCAGAGCTTTTACCGATGAGAACTCCGATCGTGTGTACGCAGCATTAGTAGATGTAAATGTACTTATAAAGAAAAAAGTTTGGGTTTACACTTATTTTGCCTGCATCTTCTGCCTTTGGTGCCATAGATGACATCACACTCCTTTCAGGTAGATCCCGTGGAATTCTAAGCAGCCAAAGTCTCATGGAAATCTCTCTTGGACTGCAGTGTCTTCTTTTGAAATTGTGCTGTTCTGCATTTTCCTGGAATCTTTCCAAATGGATGGTGATGTCACGCCCAGCAATTCAGGAGAGGGGGTAAGGTAAGTACATATCTAAATTTTTTTCTTTACAGCTACATTTTATATCTAACAGTGGGTTAGGTGGTCGGACAATTTGAGTGGACCTTGCATTTTACTGCCTAAATGGTTCTCTTTAAGACTGTTGTAGTGCTGCCCCCCTGCCACAGGAGCCACTGAATAGATGCCCAGGGTTCTTTTGCCAATAATTGCCCCACAGCCAGGCACACAATTCCATTCACTCTTCAGATTTATTAACCAGTCTAGGGGGGTATGCCTTTTGTTGCTTTAATGAAAACTTGAACTTGGGAAGGAGGGTAATTGTAGGATACTGCAGTAACTCCTATCGACAAACTTGAGGAGTGAGGACATTAATCATCCTCTTAGGGAATTGAGTCCTTGCTTGCAGCAAAAGTTGGACTAAGCTTGTCAGGGACACTATAATGGTGTGTAGCGGTGTAGTTGCCACTAGTAACAAACATCCACCAATTCACCCCGCTGCCAGACTCCCATATATCACTTGCAGAGTCAATGAACAGTCCTTTGCTGGTTTTGTTTTTGTTTATTGGGCGGTACAACTTGTTCGGGGGAAAGGGGTATATGGGATGCCCACAGAATAGTTAATTTTCGCCATCATACTTAGAGATTTTACAGATTAGTACATAGTTTGAGCCTGAAGAAATGATGTGCATTTTTAACAGCTATGATCTTTCTCCTGCATCACCATGCAGATCATTGCTCCCCCTCTGTGTAACTCCTGCAGACTATTACTTCCAGAATTTCCTCACCCATGACCGTGTAAGGATGAGGACATCACTCTTGACCATGTAAGGGTTACTGTATATACTCGAGTATAAGCCGAGTTTTTCAGCACATTTTTTTGTGCTGAAAGTGCCCCCCTCGGCTTATACTCGAGTCAAGCACTTTTCTGCAGCAAAAAATGACATTTTCCGACCCGAATTTGCGGCCCCGTATCTTGGGGCCACTTGGTGCTAGGAACCCCAAATTTGGTGTGCAAACCCAGTGGAACCAACATTACAACATATACAATTTGGGGTTCCTAGCACCAAGTGGTCCCCAGATACAGGGCCGCAAAGTCGGGTTAGAAAATGTCATTTTTTGCTGCAGAAAAGTGCTTGATATTTTCCGACCCGTCTTTGGGGCCTCGTATCTTGGGGCCACTTGGTGCTAGGAACCCCAAATTTGGTGTGCAAACCCAGTGGAACAAACATTACAACATATCCAATTTGGGGTTCCTAGCACCAAGTGGTCCCGAGATACAGGGCCCCAAAATCGGTCAGCTATGTCCATCTGCAGCAATGTCATTTCGGGACCCTTTGGGTACAGAGACCCCAAATTTTGGCTGCAGCTAGGGGGCATCTAGGAACCCTTAACTACCAAGTATGAAGTTCAGGGGACCTATGGCTGCAAATGGGCACAGTGAGGCATGCAAATGGGCACAGTGAGGCTGCAAATGGGCATTGTTGACCCTCTTTTCCACTTACAGTAGCTGCGCATTTCTCACCCTAGGCTTATACTCGAGTCAATAAGATTTCCCATTTTTTTTGTGGTAAAATTACGTGCATTAGCTTATATTCGGGTTGGCTTATACTCAAGTATATACGGTATGTTTCCAGAAATCCTCTCCTCCTGCACAAACTTATCCTGTAGATATCAATGTAATGTAATGTCACATCTTCTTCTGTAAGCAAGAAGGACCCACTCTGAATAGTTCCTCAAGCTGGCTCTGGTTGCTCGCTGCTACTAGACCAGAGGCCTGCAACACCTCTCCCCGGAGGCCTAGTAGTTTAAAAGCACATATTGAGCGGTAGACTACTGTGCCCAGCTAGCTCAGATTGCAAATCCTGTGCCCTCAGGCCACATCGATTTGACACAACTCTCCACAGTCTCTCCTCTGCTCCAGAACTCCTCATTATTGACCGTGTAATGATGAGGACTTCGCTAAAGACTGTGTAGAAGTGAAGTTTCCTCACAGACTTCCTGGCACATCCAGCCCTCCACTGTGGTACACTCACCGACCTCTCTCTGCCCCGAATCATTGATGGAGAACTTGACCGGACTGTATGTTCCGACAGCTTTACCTGCCCCTCTGCTCCAGGAGTTCCTCATCAATGATCGTGTAATGATGAGGACATTGCCAAACTCCTTCACAGTTCTCCCTGGGCCACCTCCTGCGATCGGCGCACCCCCCCAGATGGGGGTGCACTCCTGCTGATGTCTATTGCTCTATTCTCCACTTCACCCGGCCGACAACTCCCCCCAGTGGCATGTTACCTCAGCTAGTATAGGAGGCCCACCCCCTGACAATTCCAGTTGGGGATTGGTCAGGGCTCCCACATGAGCTGCCTACCACTCCAGTTCTAGGCCCTGCCCCTCTTCCAGAACATTTTCCCTGGAAGCAGGGGAGGCACCTTAGAACCAGAACACAGGTGGTCACACCCACTGCTACACTAACCACTCCCAGCCCTCAGATCAAAACAGATAGGCCTAGCTTGCAGCATGAGCCTGCCTAAATGTACCTGTGCTGACTAGTTTATTTAGTAAAAATCCTATTAGTAGCACCTACCTAGGGAGAACTGACTGCTACAAGGGATTAACCAGCAGCAGTAATATGAACAAAAGTCCTTGTATAAATAGTTAATGGAGTGAGCTCTTTAGGACACCACTGGCAATGTCCTCTTTGAATGACAATGCCTTTAGCACAAGAGAGTTGGCAAAAGCAGTCTCGAAGATCTCTCACATCAGCGTGTACTCACTACTGTCCTTGGATAATTGGTTACCTCTTTCCAATATCTTCCAGACATTCTCCCATTGATCCCAGACTAGATCCCCAGACAAAAAAAATCCCCAAGGACAAGACTCCTCTGTTCCAGGTCTCAGAGTATTTATACACAGTCCCAGCCACCACCTGGGCAACTCTTCAACTCTTCCTAGGGACCGGCCAGGGCTGCATAAATATTCAGCTGCCAATTTTACTTTCCCAGCCCTCTATCTTTCAGAACATTTCCAACCAAGCAGGGGGAACAGTCGACCCTGCAGCCAGTGAACCACAGAACAGACCTAATTAATCACATACAGCTACACTGACTACAGTAAGCCAGAACTACATTTTCTTAAAAATGATATGCAGATCCACTGAATATAGTGAGCCATAACTAAATTTACCTCTTTTACCTGTTTTCTTCTTTGAAGGTGTTATTGGAGAGAGGTTCTTATTCATTTGGGGTCTTGTTTATATTATATTATTACTGTTTTAGTTTGATAACTGAATCTATGTAAATGGTTTTGCTTCCCTGGGATTCCTTCACTTATGGATTTTTGGATGTCTCCATTTTTAGGTTTGGGGACCCATCTCCATTTTTTCCCCACCTGGCATCTGGACCCCTTGGGGTCTTATGTTCCCCATCCCCCACGTCTCTTTTGCTGTGGGCAGGGGGACATGGTCTTTCTCCCTCCCCCAGGGGTTTTTCGCCCAGGGGGAGGGGAGAAGCCGATTCCCCTAGGGGGTCCCTATGTCCACTCAGGAGTCCAAAGTCTTTGGCCCTGATTGGTTATTAGAATGCCAGTGGTTTTAGTCCTTATAACCTTGGGGGGAGTATATGGGGGTTTGCATGGCCTAGGTCATTTGCGGCACCCCTTCTCTCTCCCCCTTCTACATAGGTTCTCTCCTTTACCCTACACCTGGGTTTCAATCTCATGAGCCACATGAGTGAGACCGTGGGACATTGTCCACGTTTAGGTTCTTCTTGGATCCTTTTCAACTCTCCTAGCATCACTTTTGGTGCAGTGTTTGTCTCATCTGCTCATGGGACGATCAGCTGCGGGGACTGGTCTGGTTTTTCAGGGCAGTCCCTAGCGGCCTGATCGATCGCATGGACAGATGTTGATTACATCAGGATTTAGCCTTATTCCCCCTGGACAGCATTTTGTACACTTTGTGTACCTGTGTGGCTGTCTCCCTGGTTACCGCAGGTTTGGCGCATGCGCGCCCCGTGGTTCAGGGAAATGTGGGAGGTCCCAGGCCCGACCTCATTGCGTGGTGCGCGGTTACGCTTGGCTCGATGGTTTCCATGGCGCCGAGCTGTCTCCTGCGCATGCACATTTGAGTCCCAGCACTGCATCATGGTCCTGGTAGTCCATCTGGGACGTGATGCAACCCCTGGGTGGGACGTGATTCGATGACGCTGTGTGCTCCCAGTGCGCAGCGTCATCGATGGACGCACCTTGGGGCGGGACGGATCCATAGGAGGGACGTATCCCAATGACGCTGTGCGCCGTTAGCGGGCAGCGTCATCGATTTATGCCCCTAGGGGCGGGACGGATCCGGGAACACCCCTTAAAAGGGCGTTATTCCCCTCCACAGCATGGAGCTGTAGGAGCTGCTCTCCAATAACCTTTTGGGTTTTGCTGGAGGATCCTTCCTGGGAACTGTTTCATACAAATTTTTGGGGTGAGTTTGGGACCATTTAGCTCGGCGGATTATATATATCCTGCATGGTTTTATAGTGGTTTCTCTAATACTTTGTTCTCTCCCCTTTTTTGCTTTGTTTTCCCAGCTATGGTTTATTTGGATTTTTAAACGCCTTGTTTATTTATCGAATACCGTTCACATTGCCGTCTTGTGGGGAGTTTTGGAACAATGTGTTTCCCCTCCCGTGGGTTGACATCCATTCAGGTCCTTTGGAAGTGAAGGGGAAGCAATTTCATATAGGATATTTCTGTACTATGATGTAAGTTTGTTGCAAACAATATATCATTTTTCATATAAAATCCATTCTATAATCAGTGTGGTTTTTCTCTATTGTATATCTTTGTAACTGGCATGTTTTGATATTCTGTAGATGGTGTTTTATATTCCCTGAGGAAGATAGGCATATCATTAGCCGTTTGGAAACGCGTCGGTATTCGCACCTATCTACATGTACAGCATCTTGAAACATCCATCCTGTTTTTATCTTCGAAATATGTATTGTATATTTTGAGCAAATAATATGTCTTTTGTATAAATAAATCTATAAATTTTATAATATTTTCATTTTTTCTATTATTTGTTGCCTTAAAAATCCCGTTTTGAGAGGTTGATCATTAACTAAATTTACCTAACCTACCACCTATCTAGGAGGGTTCTACACTGTGTTTACAGAAATGTATCATGTTCGGCATATACTGTATATATAGTAATGTTGTGGCAATGTTATAAGTTCATTTGACTTATACACTCAGGCATGTTTATTTTGGAGCGTGCCAAGTAAACAGTAAAGGAATGTCAGTGATATTATTCAGTTATGTCAGGATTCCTCCGCTGAGTTCCATGTCCATTCCCTCACCAGGAATGCAGCTGGTTGTGCAGAGTGGGAATATTGCTTCTCTCCAATACTTGTAAAAAAAGACCTGTCTGGCTTTTGTAGCTAATGGATGAAGATCTCACTAACAACCCCTCTACATCCAACACCTCCTGGTGACAGATTTGAGGGAAGGGCCGTTGTATTGTTTTCCCTATTAAAAAAGTATCCTTGTGATTGGCATGCTGGCTGGTGTCTAATCCTTCTCTTATGGGCATTCTAGTAGGTATGGCAGAAGCCCTGGGCTGACAGACCATTGGGTAGCACAGTGTGTCGTATAACCAAGTTATAAGCAAAATGACAAGTCCTTTAAGCTGGGCATATACTAGTAGCAGTAGTATTTTTGAACAAATGTCCTGTAGCATACCCCATGTAGGGATCCCCACCCCTGCACAGCCTGGAACACTGAATTTCTACAGGCACACTTGAGTCAGAAGACAGTCCAGTGCTTTTTTGTATTTTATTGAGGGGATAAAACTTGGATGGGGATAAGGGTATTATGGGATGCCCACTTGACTTTAGAAAACGCTTCAGAAAACACTTCAGGGACAACTCTTCCTATATACAGTATACAGTTATATACAGTCTCACTCCTCTTCTATCTCCAGCACTCACTTGCTTTCAAAAAACAGACTCAACTGGGACACTTTTAGTGAATCTGGCAAAGCACTCAGCCAGATCAAAGCAAAAGCCCTTTACAGGCAGGAACCCGAGGCCCCCTTTAAGTGTGTAGCAAACAGTCAGTGTCCAGGTCTATATCCATGTGGCTACTGATCCCAGGACCACCTCTTCAGGCATTGCCAGCTCGCCTAACTGCAGCTCCCCCTTTCACTAGCCCTCCTGGCTACTTCTCCTCAGTCTTCCCAGACTGACTCCACAGTCCTCCCAGATTGCCTCTCTTGGAGAACTCCTGGATGTGCTGTCCTGTTCCTTCTGTCTTCTCCTTGATCCTGTGACTCCAGGAAGGATATCCTCCATGTGTTGTAGAGGGTCCCTCCAGCACCCAAGCCCATGGCCTGAGGTCACCCCCCCCCAGACTAGGGGGCACCCTCAAGGGAATCCTCCATGTGTTGTAGAGGGTCCCTCCAGCACCCAAGCCCATGGCCTGAGGTCACCCCCCCCCCCAGACTAGGGGGCACCCTCAAGGGCATCCTCAGCACTCCTCCATCTTCCACCCGACTGCCCTTGCTGGCATGACCCATGAGTATTTAAGCCAGCCCACTTTGCTGGGGATTGGCTGGGGCCCTCAACAATACTTCAAGCAACCCTTCATAGACTCCACCCTATATTTCTGGATGCTTCTCCAAGGTTCCAGAGAGCCAGGGGAGTCACCAGTGGTGCTGCTTTATGAGTCATCCAGCCTCCCTGAGTCACTCAGCCTTGACCCAGATTCAACCCAGGCCTGGCTCTCAGCCAGGCCAAATTTTCCTACACTAACAACTATGTACACTAGTACATAGCTAGAGGGTGCTACAGTCCACATGTATGAAATTTTGTACAAAAATTCTCAGAACATTTGTAAGCTTGACTGACAAGTATTTGACGAAAGTAGTTCAAGATTTTGCTTGCTTTTTACATTCTATTTTGGAGTGATTGGACTTTACTGAACAAAACACACATACACTGTTAAAATGTGTTTGCGTAAGAATTTTTTTCAGTCCTGCTCCTTCGAAATGTTCTCATCACTGCAGTCAAAAGCGAACATCGATGTGACCCCACTAAGGATTAGAAAATTTGAACAAACGTTCTTAAAATGATATTTTTTTTAACAAAACTCTAGTAGTGTATGCCCAGCTTTAGCAGGGGAGAAGGCTTTGCCAGCTGAGTGGGGGCAGGAGAGAGGAGCCCAGATTTAAAATGGCAGTAGATGGATCCAAATTCAGCTAGCTCAGACCCGTGTGGTCGCTCCTGCTGGACAGAAGTCAGAAGTCAATCTAACAACCAACTTCCATGGAACTTGCTTTTTGGAAAATGTTCTCGATTAACAGCTGCAGCCATTGGGCTGCAGCCTCTGATCAGTGTATACTGACAGCAGAAAATTCCAAGCAGTCAGTATACATTTTGATTATGTGGATGGACAAAAAAAAAAGATCCATCTATGACTAACTCTGAAGTTTTAAAGTGTATCTAAATGTCCTATGCTGGTGCTCCTGGCCCTGCCCTTCTGCCATGTGCCCCCACAGCAAACAGCTTGCTGTGGGGGCACCCAAGCAGGCTTTCTCCTGAGCCTCAGCCCTGCGTTTCCATTCACACTCAGAGCCTCAACTTAGCCCTGCTCCCTCTCTCTTCTCATTGGCTCACTGGCTGTGATTGACAGAAGTGGGAACCAAAGACCAAGGTTTCTGCTTTCAGATATTTAAGTGTATTTCTCCTGAGGATGCGATTCTATACACAAGCATCTTGTCCTTGAATCACCAGTCATGTTATGATTCATGTAACTATTGAATCTTATGTATATCTCTCTCGAAAAATGTCCTAAGATTTTAAATGTGTAAAAAAAAAAAGAAAGATATTGTTTTTGAATAACATTTTTATTTTTTATAAAGAATTTTTGCATGTCTCCTAAAGTCCCTTGGGTACCCTTGTCCTGTGTTATGTTAGGAACATGCATTGGTATGAGTGCTTCACAGCATGTGTGCGACCCTGCATGTCTGGTATTCATGTATTCTTGCGCACATCCAGTGCTGAACAGGCTTTTTAAGACTCTGCCCATCCTAGCATTCTTGCTGAGTGGTTATATAATTGATTCACATTGACCTGACCTGTTTTTCCTGTAAATAGTGTTTGTGACCTGGCTTTCATTCCTGACTCATCTTTAGACTGTCCTTCTGCTACTGCTCCCATTGCTGTTCTTAGCTTAACCTTTGACTGTACCTGCTGCAGTTGTACCTCACTGTCGGTTGCCCTTGTGCTTGATATTGTCACTAACGGGCACACCCGGTCCAGTGATAGAAGAGTGGCTACCAGTGGCGGCTGGTGATCAAAATTTAAGGGGGGGGGCAGAGCAGACCTGCCCCCCCCCCCCCCTCAAGGCAGGCTCTTGCACTACATAGTAGTTGGCAGATCTATACGAGATTGCACAGACTGTATTGTGTATGGTCTGCTGAAAAAGGGGATTGGGCCGAGTATGGTCAGATTTAGCACAATACCAAGAAATAAACTGCTTTCATATAGGAAAGAAGAGGGATAGCCAGGATATACACAACCAGCAGGAATGGGGTGTGCAGGGATGGATGGACAGGTAGGTGAGTAGGTGGGTGGATGGATTTATGGATGGATGGATAGGTGGTTGGATGGGGTGGATGGATAGGTGGTTGGATGGGGTGGATGGATAGGTGGTTGGATGGGGTGGATGGATGGGTGGATGGATGGATGGATGGGTGGGTGGATAGGTGGATGGGTGGGTGGACGGATAGGTGGATGGATGGAGGGGTGGATGGATAGGTGGACGTATTTGTGGGTGGGTGGATGGATGGGTAGGGGGGTGGACGGATGGGTGGATGGTTTGATGGCTGGGTGGGTGGATAGATGGGTAGATGGATGGGAGGATAAATGGGTGGATGGATGGGTGGATAGGTGGATGGATGGGTGGATGGATAGGTGGATGGGTGGGTGTTTGGATGGATGGATGGATAGTTGGATGGATGGATGGATAAATGGGTGGATGGATGGGTGGGTGGATGGATAGATGGGTGGATGGATTGGTGGGTGGATGGATAGATGGATTGGTGTATGGATGGATTGGTGGGTGGATGGATGGATTGGTGGGTGGATGGATAGATGGGTGGATGGGTGGGTGGATAGATAGATGGGTGGATGCATTGGTGGGTGGATGGATTGGTGGGTGGATGGATAGATTGGTGGATGGATGGGTGGATGGATAGGTGGGTGGATAGGTGGGTGGATGGATGGGTGGATGGATAGGTGGGTGGATAGGTGGGTGGGTGGATAGGTGGGTGAATGGATGGATGGATGGGTGTATGGATAGGTCGATGGGTTTGGATGGATGGACGGATAAGTGGATGGATAGATGGGTGGATGGATTGGTGGGTGGATAGATGGGTGGATGGATTGGTGGGTGGATAGATGGGTGGATAGGTGGATGGGTGGGTGGGTGTATGGATAGGTGGATGGGTGGGTGGGTGTATGGATAGGTGGATGGGTTTGGATGGATGGATGGATGGATAGGTGGATGGATGGATAGGTGGATGGATGGATAGGTGGATGGATGGATAGATGGGTGGATGGATTGGTGGGTGGATGGATAGATGGGTGGATGGATGGATAGATGGGTGGATGAATTGGTGGGTGGGTGGGTGGGTGGATAGGTGGATGGGTGGGTGTATAGATAGGTGGATAGGTTTGGATGGATGGATAGGTGGATGGATGGATAGATGGGTGGATGGATTGTTGGGTGGATGGATTGGTGGGTGAATGGACAGATGGGCGGATGGGTGGGTGGATGGATAGATGGGTGGATGGATTGGTGGGTGGATGGATAGATGTGTGGATGGATAGATGGGTGGATGGGTGGATGGATAGGTGGGTGGGTGGATGGATAGATGGGTGGGTGGATTGATGGATGGGTGGGTGGATTGATGGATAGGTGGGTGGACGGATTGGTGGGTGGATGGATTGGTGGGTGGATGGATAGGTGGATGAATTGGTGGGTGGATGGATGGGTGGGTGGATGAAAAATGGCTTGGGCAGGAAGGGGGTGAAAATGCACTGTATTGAGATGGTTAAAGAGACATTTTTTGAAAAATACTTTTTTTTTTGATGAGTAGCTATGCATGGGCCACCACTGGCCTGGGCTACCCTTGTCACTGTGTCATCTCATAGGTTAAAAAGAAGATATGTCTGCTCCAATAAACATATATCTTTTACAAACTATACACTGAAATGAAAGTTTTACAACGATGGCATCCTGTTAAACATATTTATATTGCTCATCTCACAACCACCCATACTATATATGCAACTGCAGGCATAGCCTAATGTCCCTTTCATAAATGTGCTCAAATAATTTTTAATTAAAAAAAAAGGAATGGAAGCTTTTGTTATATTTTGTGTTTTGTGTTTTTTTATATGGTGGTACAAAAACAAACAACAAAATGTGTGAAACCCTGTGTATTGATCCTTACTAATACTACAGCAATGGCATTTTTCTGTAAATAAAAAGAATGGAATTAATAATGGGTGTCATCTCAAGAAATGTCAGTTGGTCACCAGATATGAGTCTATATTTATGTTTCCTTCCTTTGTTATGCTTTCCGTGATCTTAAATGACACGACTCCTTGTTGTCCTCCCACTGGAATATCTCTGGGTGAAAAAAGACTGCAGACATTTGTGGTACAGGGGTGTTGCAATTTAATATTGGAGTCTCAAGATTATTACATAGTTACATAGTAGGTAAGGTTGAAAAAAGACACCAGTCCAACCTCAGTGAGTGTGGATTCACACCTATGCATTTTTTTGTGCTTTTTGCATTTTGCAGATTTGCACTACAGATCGTGTTCCATAGGAGACCATGTTAAATGGACTCTAGTGCAAATCTGCAAAATGCAAAAAGCACTAAAACTGCATAGGTGTGAATCCAGGCTAAGATTGAACTGTTTCTTGTCCAACTTCATTGTGTGGACACGTGTCTTCTTTAGAGACCTAATGCGGCGTACACACGGTCAGAATTTCCGATGGAAACAGTCCGATGGGAGATTTTCATCGGATTTTCCGACCGTGTGTATGCCCAACGGTCTTTTTCTGTCGGAATTTCCGACGGACTTTGAATTGAGAACCTGTTCTCAATTTTTCCGACGGAAAACCTTTCTATCGGATTTTCCGATCGTGACGCATGCTCGGAAATAATTTGACACATGCTGGGAAGCATTAAACTTCCCTTTTATAGTGCTGTCGAACGCGTTTTATGCCGCTGTGTTATTGACCGTCGGAATTTGGTGTGATCGTGTGTAGGCAACACCGCTTGAGCGGAATTCCGTCGGAATTCCCTCGGAAAAACCGTCAGAGTTTTTTCCGACGAGAATTCCGATCGTGTGTACGCGGCATAAGATTAAATAGTTTACTCCCAATGCTAGAGTCCCCATTTAAAGATTTGTTTATTGCAATCTTTTCCCCTCCTAAGCTGGCCATAAATGAGTTAGTGTTGTTATTCAATCAGCAGGTTGAGTGAAAAAAATAAAAGCCTGATTCCCCCATCCACACATTCAAGGTGGATGGGGGAATCTTTCTGCTTTATCATTGTTTTCTGACAGAGAGTTCCCCACTGTCAGAATACACAGACTGTAGCCTGCAGCGCGGATGGAGTGGAAATTTTTGTAGCGTGGCGGTTGAACAGAAATTAGTAAGTAGACTGACTTCTGTTCAACCACAGTGCCCATACATGTATCAGAATTCGGCTGGTCCCTGTTGAACTGGACAAATATCAATCCATCTATGCCCAGCTTTAAACGTCTCTTCTTTTTTGAGACTTTTTTGTAGTCATTTCTGATAACTAATGTTCTCCAGCCTGCTTATTGGCTTTGTTGCCCTGTTCTGGACTCTCTCCAGTTCAATCTCATGCTTTCTTGGGATTGGTGACCAGAACGAGTTTTGTAACGTTATAAAACTATAGTTTTATCTCTTGAGTAAATACCCTTTTTAATGCATGTTAGCAATCTGTTGGCCTTGCTTGCTGCAGCTTGGCATTACATGCTATTGAGGAGTCTGTCATCTACCAGAACCCCCAGATCCTTTTCCATCCTTGATTCCCCAGAGGTTCTCCCCCTAGAATTTAACTTGCATTCATACTTTTATCTCCAAAATGCATTACTTTACATTTTTCAACATTAAACCTCATCTGCTTTTTAGCTTCTTACCACTCAATGTTCTTTTTGTAAAGTTTCTATATTTCTCCTATTGTGAAGTTAGTGCCCTGCTTAGCTTTGTATCATCAGCAAACATTGAGATAGAACTATTTATTTCAACCTCTATATCATTTATAAACAAATTAAACAGAACTAGTCCCAGGACCCCACTCACAACTCCAGATAATTCATAAATGATATGCCATTAATCATCACTCTGTGGACGTGCTGCTGTAGCCAATTTTCTGCACAGGTACATATGATCACATCAATGCCAAAAGACCTTAATTTCTAAATTAAGCATTTATCATGTACAGTACCAAATGCCTTAGGTAAATTCAGACACACTGCATCCACAGGCCTTCCTCTATCCCATTTCCACCTTAACTCCTCATAGAATGTTAAAAGGTTGGTCTGTAAAGAAGCATTCTTCATAAAACCACACTGGTTGCTACTAATTCTTGGATATGGTCCTTCATCATTCCTTTCAATTGTTTACATACTATTTATATTAGGCTGACTGGTCTGTAGTTTCCAGGTATACAGTATATCGCATCCCTTTTTTGAATTTTGCTACTATGCTTGCTATATGCCAATCAGCTGGTACCATTCCAGTTCGTAAGCTTTTCTTAAAAACTAGGAAGAATGATCTGCTATACATTGGCTAAGATCTTTAAGGACTCTCTAGTGTAAGCCTTATGGACCTGGTGATTTATTTACATTAAGTTTTTCTAGTCTTTTTTGAACACTGGTCTCTGTCAGACACAAGGGTACATTGAATACAATGATATAAACATTACTGTCTTGTTTATTATACCCCTCCTCTTCATTTGTATAGAGGAGAAGAATGTATTTAATACAGTTGCCTTCTCCCTTTCAGTTGTTACCAACTTCCCATGATCATCTTTTTTGGGGCCAATATGTTCTGACCTTGCCATTTTACTATTAATATATTTAAAAAACATTTGGCGATTTGTTTTACTCTCATCCACAGTGTGTGTTTGTATCATCTATTTTAGCTGCCCTGATGGCGCTCTTGCGTTCCTTATTGCATTCTTTGTAGTTTTAGAATGCTAATGTTCACCCTTCAGTCTTATATTATATATATAAAAAGGGAATTATATATATAAAAAGGGCATTTTCTTCTCATTTACAGTGATATCTCGGTTCTTGAATGCTTCTGTTCATGAACAACTCGGTTTGCGAACACGAGCCACAGCCATCTTCCCTGCTCTGACACGTTCATATTGAGAAGAGCCGTGCAAGATGAGAGTCTTTGGCGAACCAGTCCACTCAGATAGGGGTTTCTCCCCCTGACTACCATAATGGTGGGCTTGGGAATCATGGAAAAACAGTTCATATGAATTCTACAACTTTATCATGCCCTCGGATGATCTTTACCTGGATGCACAGTGCTGTTTTCTGGCCCCTAGATTAGTCATTTAAATTGGGGTTTGGGATCGTTTCAAACAAGGATTAAAGAGGAGCTATAGTTTTTAATTTTTTTTAATTTTTTTAGATGTACACATGAAAGAAGTCAGCTTAATGTAAAAGACTGTATGTAATGTATGTTTAAAATCATTTTTCTGTACATACATTCATAATTTTACTGTGTGTGTGTGTGTATATATATACATATATATATATATATATATATATACACACAAACAAAAAAAGTTCAGAACGGATTAAGCTGATGTACATTGACCCCTTTGGTAAAATTTGCCTCGGTTCACAACCAATTCGGCTTGCAACCAGAGTTGTTTCACAAGGTAACCGAGGTACCACTGTATATGCCTTTTTGCGTTCATATTAAGCCACCCAGGTTTAACTTTTTTTCTTTTAAATTTGTTTCCATATGTAATGCACTGACAAATGTCATCATTTAATATATCCTTAAAGCACTCTCATTTCTCTTCTGTGTTCTTTGTTTCAAGAATTTGATCCCATTTGATGTCATGCAGTATATAGCGCAGCTTAGTAAAGTTCACTCTTTTGAAATTTAGTGTTCTTATTCTTCCCCCGTGTCTCCCTTTCATAAAATTGATAACAAATGTATTTTGTTCCACATTTGTAATCTGCTCTGTTTTGCTTATAATTAATAGGTCCAGCAGAGCATTATTTTTAGTTGGGGCTTTTACCATTTGACTCGTAAAATTGTCTTGCATCATTATCGAGAAAAAAATTTGCCTTAGATACGTATTCAGTTCCGTCTGCCCAATTAATATCGGGATAACTGATACGTCCCCTATGATTATAACATTGCCCTGCCTCCCTGCTGACTCTAACTGTTAAAGGAGATGGGTGTCATCCTCATCCTTAAGGTTAGGGGTCCTATAGCATACCCCCACAATTAGTTTACCATTTGTCCCTTTTAAGTTCAAACCACAAGGACTCCATATCAACACCTGTCTACAATTCTGATCTACTGGCTTCAATACTTTGAATACCTCACTCAACCAAGTATGCAGATCAGGAATACAGTTTTCATTCTGATTATACTTGCTACAAACTTGTCAAGGCCAGCGACAAGTAGGAGTAAAATAAGCCTCATTGATGGTTTCAGTGGGAGTAAATAAGCCCCTGCTGTAGACAGTGTGCAGGAGACCTGCATGGCATTAGTGATCTCCTGATCCCTGGTACAATGCTTTACATGCTCCTGAATCAAAAAATAATAAATTCAAATTTTTTTACCTGCAAAAAGATGTGCATTTATAATTTTTTGTACAAATGTGAACTTATCCTTTAATCCCTATGTTTGCATTGTTGTTTAGTGCTTGTAAGGGTTAGGTGCCACCCTACTCCAGATTGGCTGTTTGGGGTGCCAATTAGAGGGAGGAGCTCTAGCATATAAGGGGGGGGGGTCATCAAAAAGTGCCAGAAGGTTGTATTAAAGTTGAGCTCCACCCAAAAGGGGAAGCTCTGCTTGTCTGCCTCATCCCCCTCCACTGCCACATTTGGCACCTTTCGGTGGGGATTGGGTACCCACTCACACTTCTGGGTGAGTTTGCTGCGGCGAGCTCAGCGAACTCAGCTGGAAGCTCGTCCCCCCTCCTCCTTCCCCTGCCTCCGGGCTATTCACAAAGCGCAGGTAGCCGGCTGTGAAGCCGCAAGGCGGCGACAGCACCCGAGAGCCTATTGAAAAATCGGCTAGGTTGAGGACACCGCTTGATTCATGGACAGGTAAGTATCCTAATATAAAAAGTCAGCAGCTAGAGTATTTGTAGCTGCTGACTCTTAATTTTTTTCTGAAGGAGCCTGGAGCTCAGCTTTAAGAGTGTTAGGAGTCCATACCCTTGTACCTGTGTGATTATTTATAGTATAAGTCCCCTTTTTAAATTTTTTTTTAGATATAATGCAGTGGTTACCTTTTATCTGCCTCTTGTCTCAGCAATAAATGATTATTTAGATTATTTGGTTCTTACGATGGCTGTCTATCGCTCTTTTTGTCTATTTCACTTGGATTTCTCCTACTGGCCTACAAGTTCACTTCTCTCCAGTCACATGAAAAGCAGATACAATTGTTAATCAGATCTCAAGGGCTTATTTTAAAATAAATATCACATTTCCTGGAGACCAGAAGGCTTGTCAAAGTAAGCCAGAGGTCCACTTTAATTGTGAATAAAAGAGTGCAAATGCTGAGTGTACACACTATGCGGCCATGCAACTTTCATTGTATGAATTATTCATAGGGAACATGATGACCCCAGGTTATATTGGTAAGCAGATAACTCAGCGGCTGCATATTTCATTCTAAGTGCCTCTAGCAGAAGACCAATTTTCGACTAGCCAGCAGCATTTTTCTTATTTCTTGCCATAGTAGCATGTCTGGATGGTCATTAGCCTGATGTCTGCATGTCTCCCAGAGCCTGAGAGCTAGCTCCATCTAATCACATTCATGCTTCATTTCCACAAAGGATCGGTGTGTCCTGTACACTGCTGATGTGTATGTCATGTGATGACAAGAAAATCATGTATTCTGTAACAGCTACACCACCACATTCATGTCTAAATAATTCCTGACAAGTGTAATTGTTCTATACGGCATACATTACGACACATTGGGGGTTATTTACGAAAGGCAAATCCACTTTGCACTACAAGTGCACTTGAAATTGCACTGAAAGTGCATTTGGAAGAGCAGTCGCTGTAAATCTGAGGGGTAGATCTGAAATGAGGGGAAACTGTTTTTTATTTTCCTTGCATTTCCCCCTCGGATCTACAGCGACTGTGATTCCAAGTGCAATTTCAAGTGCACTTTGCATTACCTTTCGTAAATAATTTTACCCCATTGTACTTTATTACCAAGTACAGTATGTGTTATGGGACAAAAGAAATAAAGATATATTGTTGGTAATGGACTTTGTTTTCAATTTTTCTAAATCTGCAGCTTTCTTTTAAAAGGATACCTGGTGATCTTGCCATAAATAGTTTTTTCCCTGTGTTGTCGCCTTGTCACATGTGCCCCTGGTGGGGACTATAAGCCACAGTGCCAGCAAGAGTGGTCACCATCAAGAAGCTGGACCAAAGCATTGATTGTGAAGCTGATGCACGTAGACACAATTGAGCCATTCAACGTAAAATATGGTTACAGGTGTTGCGTATAGCCACCTGTAGAAAATAAATTACAGGATACGGCTGTACGCAGGCATAGGCAGCTACGAGCATAAATGTGCTTTCATGTATGGATGTACGCTTCTAAACACATCTTGTCTGTGTCCATCGGCATACGCCTGTATGTGTATGCATGCTTATGCTTGAAGTTAATGTAATTCATTTGTACAGTCGCTATAAACAACGCCCGAGGCTCCCAAGCGCTGTAATACAGCTGCATTTTATGCAAGAGCCCTAAACAGCGACACTATGGGGTTAATTTTTAGGCAAATCGACTTTGCACTACAAGTGCATGCATCCCCTATATGCATGCATGCAAATAATAGTATATACTAACTTTGCAGCAGAGGGAGGCTGGAAAAGTCCCATTCACCTAGACAACTGTTGTATACATTGTGGATTCTGCAATCTACCCCAGGTATGCACTTCTCCCGGACAAGCAATCAAGCAGTAGGTGAGTTCTTCTTTTAAGAGCTGGGCAGATGCACATCCGGTGCTCTTGAGGGCTAAAAGTGTGAGTATTGGAAAAGTGCAAGTGGTGTTTGGCAAGCTCCATGCTTGTATAGCCTGTTACCAAGGTCTGTTAATGCATGCCCGGACACAGCTAGGCGTTGTCTTTGGAAGCTTTCCTTTTAGACTTATTTAGAGCAGTGGTTCTCAACCCTGTCCTCAAGTACCCCCAACAGGCCATGTTTTGGGAATTTCTCTTATATAAAATAGTTGTCCAAAATACCAAGCCATTGACCCTGATTTAATGCACCTGTGCAAGATAAAGGAAAACCTGCAAACATGGCTTGTTGAGGGTACTTGAGGAAAAGGTTGAGAACAACTGATTTAGAGCACTATACAGCATGATTGTACAATACTTGTGAATAGCACCAATTAATACAAACCAATTACCTGAACTTGATGCTGAGGACTGGGAGGTAGTGGGGGGACACTTATTTCTGATCCAAAAAGTTTTACATTTCTACATAGTTTAATTCCCCCACCCAATACTCCAAGGAACTTTTAAAGACACCTTTCGCAGCATCTCCTAAAACCTGCCTAGCTGGACTGGTGCTTGACTCAACCCCAACTACATTGAAAAGGTCCATTACTGATTAGTGCCTCTTTCATATAGTTAGCTAGGCTGAAAAAAGACACAAGTCCATCCAGTTCAACCATAAAAAAAAAAGAAATAATAAATAAAAATAAAATATATCGTACAATCCAATAAACCCCATTCTATACCCACAGTTGATCCAGAGGAAGGCAAAAAAAAACCCCAAAAGAGCATGCTCCAATCTGCTACAGCAGGGGAAAAAAAATCCCTTCCTGATCCCCCTAGAGGCAATCGGATTTTCCCTGGATCAACTTTACCTATTAGGCTGCTTTCACACCTGAGCGGTGCGGGGCGGCGACGGTAAAGCAGCGCTATATTTAGCGCTGCTTACCATCGCTTTACCCGCGGTATGCGGCCGCTAGCGGGGTGGTTTTAACCCCCGCTAGCGGCCGCAAAAGGGTTAAAAACCTCCGCAAACCGCCGCTGCAGCGGCGGTTTGCGGGCGGTATCCCCGCGGTTTCCCATTGATTTCAATGGGAACGAGCGGTATAGGAGCGGTAAATACACCGCTCCTACACCGCTCCAAAGATGCAGCTAGCAGGACTTTTTTTACCGTCCTGCTAGCGCACCGCTCCAGTGTGAAAGCCCGCCGGCTTTCACACTGGAGTGAAAGGGGCTGGATTTTTCAGGCGGTGTACAGGCGCTATTTTTAGCGCTGTACCGCCTGAAAACCGCCCCAGTGTGAAAGGGGCCTTAATGTCAGTACCCAGTTATATTATGTACATTTAGGAAAGTATCCAGGCCTTTCTTAAAGCAATCTACTGAGTTAGCCAGAACCACCTCTGGAGGGAGTCTATTCCATATTTTCACAGCTCTTACTGTGAAGAAACCTTTCCGTATTTGGAGATGAAATCTCTTTTCCTCTAGACGTAAGGAGTGCCCCCTTGTCCTCTGTGTTGACCGTAAAGTGAATAACTCAACACCAAGTTCACTATATGGACCCCTTATATATTTGTACATGTTGATCATATCCCCCCTTAATCTCCTCTTCTCAAGAGTGAATAAATTCAGTTCCTCTAATCTTTCCTCATAGCTGAGCTCCTCCATGCCTCTTATCAGTTTGGTTGCCCTTCTCTGCACTTTCTCCAGTTCCCCGATATCCTTTTTGAGAACTGGTGCCCAAAACTGAACTGCATATTCCAGATGAGGTCTTACTAATGATTTGAACAGCTGCAAAATTATATCTCTCTCTCTGGAGTCCATACCTCTCTTAATACAAGAAAGGACTTTGCTCGCTTTGGAAACCGCAGCTTGGCATTGCATGCTATTATTGAGCTTATGATCTACCAAAACCCCCAGATCCTTCTCCACTACGGATTCCCCCAGTTGTACTCCCCCTAGTATGTATGATGCATGCATATTCTTAGCCCCCAAGTGCATAACTTTACATTTATCAACATTAAACCTCATCTGCCACATAGTCGCCCAATTAGACAGAGCATTGATGTCTGCTTGTAAATTGGAGACATCCTGTAAGCACGTTATTCCACTGCATAGCTTGGTGTCATCTGCAAAGACAGAAATGTTACTTTTGATATGGGTGCTGTTTAGTCCATTCAGTGGGGGGCTCCGTAAACAGATCCTCTGCTCAAAGCAAAATGGGACAGACCTTTTGTAGTGTTTAGCTTCATTTTAAAAAAAATACTTCAGTGAATGATGTTAAAAGTTCTACCGGTCCCGTCCAAAAGATCAGTATGCCGTTGATTTACCTGCGCCACAGAAGTGTGTGGCGCAGGTACATCGACAACCACTCAGATGCGAACAGTTCCTTCTCCCACCCCCCTGTTATAGGTTCTCCTATGTAGGGGCACATTTGGTCCCTATCGCCACTCTCTGCACCTGGAGGAAGCGGGAGCCATCGAAGATGAACGCATTATGAGTTAGGATGAAATGTAACATCTCAAGTATGAAAGTGTTGTATGGGTCCGCTCCTATGTACCTCTCACTCAGGAATGTTGCTGTAACAGAGATTCCCCTAGTATGGGGGATGCTTGAATACAAGGCCTCCACATCAATGGAGGCCAAAATTGTATTCATGGGGACCGATAGTCCCTCCAAGATAGTAAGTAGATGAATTGTATCTTTGAGATATGTCGAAAGGCTCGCCACATGTGGTCGTAGATAATCAATGAGGGAGCTGGCTTTGTATGTTAAACAGCCAATGCCTGAAATGATGGGTCTCTCGGGTGAATCTGAAAGCGATTTGTGGGTTTTTAGTAGGCCATAGAACGTGGGGGTTACTGGGTGATTTACCTTTAAAAACTCTCTGGTATTTTTGGAAATAGAGTTGGGTTACTCTGTCCACAAATAGTTTTACATTGGAGTTGGAGAAGGAAAGAAATTTACTTGATTTGTTTTTATATTCGGGGGGGGGGGGGGGGGGGGGGGATCAGACTCAGTTATATCCTCTGATTCAGTGAGGACTCAAAACATTTCTTGGGGGATTTTCCAGACTCCTCCTTCCTTTTCCAACTGATCTAGAATAGCAGGGGACTCCAAACTGTGGCCTGAGGGACAGGTGTGGCCCTTTGCTAGCCTATATCTGGCCCTTGGGGTACTATTTATCCCACTGACACCAATGAACCCTATGGCCATAAGCTTGCTGTGGGGGCACCTGAGCCGAGTTACAGCTCCCTGTGTCCATTCAGACATGGAGACCCACCCCGGCCCGACCCTCTCTCTCCTGATTGGCTAGCTGACTTTTATTGACAGCAGCGGCAGTCAATGTCTCAGCCAATCAGGGAGGGAGAATCTCGGATGGCTGAGACACTCATGGACAGAGAGGAACCTCAGGTAAGTATTAGGGGGGTTGCTGCACACAGAAGGCTTTTTATCTTAATGCATAGAATGCATTGTAACCATTATGTTCCTGCTTTGTAATTATTTCATGCTGCATTTTAATTTTTTATTCTTTTTTTATCATAATTAAAAATATTTATGGCCCTTTATATACACCAAAAACTATTTTTTAATCCCCCTTTCCCCTATAGGATCCTTCAGGGTTGTGTGTGCTTAGTGGCGGTCTTGATGTGGTTTATGCTGTCCCTGTCTTTGTTTTCCTCTGGTCCGGGAGCTGCATGGCGCACTGCAGGCGTTCCCTCCCCGTCTTCCTGTGGGGGTGGGTGCACGCACACTGTGTGTCGACATCACACTTTCTATGCTGGGCAGGCGGCGTCAGTTTCTGTGGCGCTGCATTTGCTGATGATTATTCTACCTACGAGCACTATGGGACCCAGTTCGGCGTCAAACCACCAGGCGGCTCTTCCGCATTGGTGATGGCGTCTCCCCTTCCCTTTGCTCGCATATGTGTGACGTTGATGGGTCTTTCGTGGCGGTCCCCCTATAGGCGCCATCTTTGGATGGTTCTAGCGTTTGGCTTCTGCTTCTTCCCTTAGACACCATACACAGCCTACTTCCCTTTTTGGTTGGTAGGCTACTTTCCCCCCATATCATTCCTTCTGCATCCCACTTTTCACTTTCTGGTCCTGTTAGTCCACTTTTGTGGGTGCTCTTTTACCTCTCACACTTCCCTGCTTTTTATTAACCTTCTCTCTTTTTTGTGAAATTGCATGACCCTCATGCGATTTTTCACCTTTCTATTTTTTCTCCCTTTATGGTGTGTTTTCTTTCTCTTTGAACTTACCACACGCTTTACTTTTCCAGGCAACAATTAGTGCTGTTTTCCTATCCATGATTATATATGGGAGGAGCCCAGGGAGTTTTGGGTGTTACTTATGGGGAGTCTTGTTCACATTCTGTTTTTTCTCTTCACACATGCACTTCATGTTTCAGAGCGTGTTTCCGTACGATATCACCAGGTAACTATTTCTGATTTTCTCTCCATCACATAGACTACACATTTTTTGTTTCCTCTCACTCTTTTCCCCTCGGGGTATTGCATGATTTTCATGTGATTTTTCACTTTTTCTTATGATTTGGTTCATTTTCACGCACCTTCTTGCACTTAATTTTCTGATTTAGTTTATTCAATACTCATCACTCACCTTTATAATTCTATTTATTTTCTACAGCCCCAATTTGTTTTTTGTGATCACACATGCTTACTCACACATCAAAGCCTGATGCATGACCGTCCCTTGGAGGGTTGCCTGTTGGGCATGCTGTTGCTTAACATACCATCTCAGCTCCCGGATAAGATGTTCCCCATCTGGGGATATTCGCGACCCTCAATACTGTACCGATTGCACATGTAAGTATTATATAGGGTGTTTTACCCCCCATTTATTTTTTTATTTTTCAAACCTGTGATTATATTAGACCAACTAGAAATGCACAATATATCATTCCAAAGATATCTTGCACGTGTACATGCTTTCTCCTGATGAGTGACATCAAGTCACGAAACGCGTTGAGCTAACAGATGTCGTGTTCAAATCGCATGCTTCATCCTACCACGTCATTGTGGACTCTGTTCATGCATTATGTATTTGACTATATTCCAGTCATGTGCTATCCAATTTGGGCTTTTCTATATGTATTATGTGCCATCCATTTTTTGGATTATTTATGTATTATGTATTGCTGTATGAAATAAAGTCTTTCATTTAAATTCTTACTCCATGCAGGTATTTAATTATATGTGTAGTATATCAATTTTCTATCGAAAATGAATTAAGAGACAAATGTCCTATTCCTTTACATATACTGTATTATAGATATGCCAATTATAATGCCACACAACATTTGACCCTCCGCATACTTCTTTTAAAGTCCGACCTCCCTGTTCTCTTTTGTACATTAGGATAAAAAACCTTCTGCCTTTACAACCCCTTTATGCATGGCAGCTCATAGTAAAAAAAAAAAAACAATACAAAATTCCCTAGCCCACTTGCCAGCTAGCCAGCAAAATAAAACAAGTCTAAACTGTTTCAACAATTTGTATTAGGTTTACATTGTATTTATATTTGCAAATATATGTGAAGCCACACTGCCACGTCAAGGCCCCTCTGCAAAGTGCAGTCCCTAACTCTACTCTAATGTAATTTCCAAATTGAGACATTTATAGCAATAAATACATTTAGCAGCTAAACTAGTGCAAAAATGTTGATACAACAGAAGTTTTTGTTGCATATATTTGCAAACATATGTGAACGTACACAGCGTTCCCACAGCAGAGCGCGTGGATCCAGGGCCGATCCTAGGGTCACAGGCGCCTGGGTGCAGAAATATTTCTGGCGCCCCCACGTGGGCGTGGTCATCTTACTAACTCCTCCCCTTTACTAATGTTTCTATGGTAACAACTCCACCTCTCCATCTGTAAGCCCCACCACTTTGCTTTGACAATAACTTAGTTAACGGCTTTGACAAGTCAAAATAAATGATTTATTTATTGACAATTCTGTGTCAAGTGCATGTAAATCAAATAGTGTAGCAGAAAAAAAAAAACGGAATATAAATTTGATTAGATTGATTCTGTACTTTAAAATTTTTCAATAAATACAATCACTAAAGTGCAAATAACAGATTTGCATAATGCATACGATCACAAAAGTGCAAATATCAATTAAATAAAGTTAAAGTGGCTGGCTTCCCATCCTCCTTAGCAACCAGCCATATACAGTGTGTTTAAAGAGAAAAAAAACTGCAAAATGCATGAAAACTGCATGTAAAAACAAGGGTTTAAAAGTGCAAAACGTGCCTAAAAAATGCATCAAGCGCAGCAGCACAGATGTGAACCTAGCCTCAGAGTGCTCTGATTAACCCCAAATAAAGTTCAGCTGTTCTAATAGGTCTTTCCTGACATTTTCTTAGTCACATCCTACAGCAAATGCCATGGTCCGTGGAGAGCTTCCATAGCATCAGAGGAATCTCATTGTTAAAAGTTATCAGTCAGGAGAAGGGTACAAAAGAATTTCCAAGGCATTAGATATACCATGGAACACAGTGAAGGCAGTCATCATCAAGTGGATAAAATGCTTTCAATGGGCACAGGGCCTGCGTTTGATGGGCACAGTGGCTATGTTTGATGGGCACAGTAGCTGCTTTTAATAGGCACAGTGGGCATTTGATGGGCACAGTGGCTACCTTTGATGGGCACAGTGGCTGCCTTTGATGGGCACAGTGGCTGTGTTTGATGGGCACAGTGGCTGCGTTTGATGGCACAGTGGCTGCGTTTGATGGGCACAGTGGCTGCGTTTGATGGGCACAGTGGCTGCGTTTGATGGGCACCGTGGCTGCGTTTGATGGCACAGTGGCTGCGTTTTATGAGCACAGTGGCTGCATTTGATGGGCACAGTGGTAGCTTTTGATGGGCACAGTGGTAGCTTTTGATGGGCACAGTGGGCATTTGATGGCACAGTGGCTGCGTTTGATGGCACAGTGGCTGCCTTTGATGGGCACAGTGGCTGCGTTTGATGGCACAGTGGCAGTGTTTGATGGGCACAGTGGCAGTGTTTGATGGGCACAGTGGCTATGTTTGATGGGCACAGTGGCTGTGTTTGATGGGCACAGTGGCTGTGTTTGATGGGCACAGTGGCTGTGATTGATGGGCACAGTGGCTGTGTTTGATGGGCACAGTGGCTGCGTTTGATGGCACAGTGGCTGCGTTTGATGGGCACAGTGGCTGCCTTTGATGGGCACAGTGGCTGCCTTTGATGGCACAGTGGCTGCCTTTGGTGGGCACAGTGGCTGTGTTTGATGGGCACAGTAGCTGCTTTTAATAGGCACAGTGGCTGCGTTTGATGGGCACTGTAGCTGCGTTTGATGGGCACAATGGCTGCGTTTGATGGGCACAGTGGCTGTGTTTGCTGGGCACAGTGGTAGCTTTTGATGGGCACAGTGGGCATTTGGCACAGTGGCTGTGTTTGATGGGCACAGTGGCTGTGTTTGATGGGCACAGTGGCTGTGTTTGATGGGCACAGTGGCTGTGTTTGATGGGCACTGTGGCTGCGTTTGATGGGCACTGTGGCTACGTTTAATAGGCACTGTGGCTACGTTTGGGCACATTGGCTGTGTTTGATGGGCACATTGGCTGCGTTTGATGGGCACAGTGGCAGCTTTTGATGGGCACGGTGGGCGTTTGATGGGCACAGTGGCAGCTTTTGATGGGCACGGTGGCTGCTTTTGATGGGCACGGTGGCGGCTTTTGATGGGCACGGTGGCGGCTTTTGATGGGCACAGTAGCAGCTTTTGATGGGCACAGTGGGCGTTTGATGGGCACAGTGGCAGCTTTTGATGGGCACGGTGGGCGTTTGATGGGCATGGTGGGCGTTTGATGGGCACAGTGGGGTTTGATGGGCACAGTGGCAGCTTTGGATGGACACAGTGGGTGTTTGGTGGGCACAGTGGGCTTTGATGGGTAAAAGAGCTAGGTAAAATAGCGGAGGAGTCCGGCAAGAAGAACCCCCAAGACGGAAGAAGACCCCCGGAGCAGTGCAATAAAATATTTTAAAAAAATTGTGTGTTTTTTTATTTACACTTTACACCTTAGGTGAATGGGTAGGGGTACATCGTACCCCATACTCATTCACATAGGGTGGGGGGCGGGATCTGGGGGCCCCCTTATTAAAGGGGGCTCCCGGATTCCGATAAGCTCCCCGCCCGCAGACCCCGACAACCAACGGCCAGGGTTGTCGGGAAGAGGCCCTTGTCCTCATCAACATGGACTTCAGTCGAGGCATAATTAAACATTGAGATGAAATCAGCTAAATACACTACAGATGCATCAAAACAAAATATGTTTAATATAAGTCTTACAATTTGTTTAAATTTAAAAGCAGCAGCAACCTGAATAGAAAAGCCTGCCCCCTGTCCCCCTGAAGCAGTGATCTCTCTACAGAACTTTGACACGTCTTTGTGAAGCAGAGCCCAAAGATCTCCAATCAGCTTGGAATGTGAGCTTTGATGATTGGAGAGCTCTAAGCTCTGACTCATCAGGGGCCATGCTAAACCACAGTAGAGAGACCACTGCTTCCCAAGAGGCTCTGCTCTGTAAAATGCTGGCAAACAACAGGCTTTTCTACTTAGCTGCTAAAGAAAAAAATAACTATAAACACCTTTTAAGTTAATGCACCTGGAATGGATTTATCTGAATAAAATGAAAAGATTATTTTGGGCTTTAAAGTGAATGTCCAGCTCTACAACAGCCACACAGACAGAAATAAAAATATTTTTCTTTAGTAGAGTAGAGGGAGGGGATAGCTGTCTGTGTCCTTGTTGCAGATTTCCCATCACTTCCTGCCTGGTGAAACCATTGTCAGCAGGTCAGTAAGTGAGGGGAAATCCTTTCACACAATATCTGAACATTTTAAACCAGAGAAAATATCTGACCACTTACCATTCCATAACTCCCCTTTCCGAGAAGGCTAAAGAATCTGAAGCCATCCAATGACATTGGGATGATCTCCTTAGTGCTGGGGCACTGACTGTCACTTTTTGTTGGCGTCTCAATGTGAATATCACTTTTTGGTGGAGCCTCAATGTGAACTTCACTTGTTGGTGGCATCTCGATGTGGATTTCACGTTGGGTCTCACTCACTAAGGCAGGCCTGCCATGTGAGCTGCATCTGCGGTAAATACCGTGTACATCTGCAATAAAAAAAATTGGATTTAAAACCTACATCTACATTTTTCTTTGTAGAACATAAAATTCTAGGAAGTAAAGGTCAAAACTCCATTGCCAGGGACAATTAATACATTTATAATCACTATTATTATCACTATTATTGCTGTCACAAGGGATGTAAACATCCCTTGTGACAGTAATAGGCAGTGACAGGTACTCTTTATGGAGGGATCGGGAGTCTAAATGACCCCAAACCCATCCTTTGCAATTCTGCGTTTTTAAAATCTGGAGTTTTTTAAATTGGTGCCGTTGGCTGCCGAGTAAACTGGAAGTAACGTTGTGACATTGCTTCCGGGTTACCACATCAGAGACCCCATCGAAGCCGATTTCGGCTCTGTTCGGGTTTCCAGCCCGCTGGTGGACGTGTCGGCCAGCCGCTCGGGTCTCCCAGTGGGACGGGAGACGTGGGCCGAGCAGCGGAAGGCAGTGGAGGGGGGCATCAGTGTGAAAGGGCCCCAAACTTCAAACAAACCTGCACTAATTAACCAACAGTGTCTGTAATATGACACTATCAGAGCTGCAGACAGGAAAGGCTGATGATTTAATGTTGTATAAATAATTTTTCAATTTACAATTGCGCGGTCAAGAAACACTGTACCCATTTGAAATTTTTATATTTTTTTTCACACAAATAGCCCTTTCTTTTGGTGGTATTTAAACAACATTGCCCAACACGATGTACCTTGGACAGAGTCCTAGTGAGTGATCAATCACCTTTTACCTCTATATTATGTCTGGTTTCAACATGACAGTAGATCCTTGCAATTTTTTTCTAGCGCCCACTGGGAGTGGACACACCATCTCTTGTCATGGTAGCAGCTGTAGGTGGTGCCTGGGCGGTAACCACACTATTTCCACCTTCTCTGGTTGAAGGTTATCCTTCCAGCATTGAGCTTAAAGCAGAGTTCCTAAATACTGATATTGATATAGTTGTATAAAATACAAATGAACATTGTATTCCAACAAACATTAACCAGGCTTTGAAGCCAAGATTGCTCCTTTGGGTGTATGGCTGTCCGAGCCGTGGCATTTCTAAGCAATTGAGCCACATCCAACTCCCATAAAGTGTTCATGTCCAACATCACTGGCATGCCTGCTAAGGCGACCCATGGGTTACCACCACCCAGAATTGATCTACCATCTGATCAAACACTCAGATGGACTTCCAGGTAACTCCCTACACTGGTGTAGAGAGATTACTGGCAGCCTTCAGAGTCAGCCAGGATGGATCCAGGGTTGAAGCTTATCCAAATTGCTGCTGCTAGAAGGTGAGATCCATAGTGATCACCTCAGTCCCGGTGTCCACCAAACACTGTGCCTGGTGACCATTCAACACCATGGATACCACAGGTATGAAGATATCATCTTAGAGTTAAGCCTTTGACCTTGTTGAGGTAGGTCGTCCCCTTGCCCTGGTAACATTTAGTTTAACGGCATGTGTGGATGGGGCCCTATTCTCCTCCCTCCTACAGATCTTTGCTATATGACCTCACTGGCTGCACCGCCAACACCTCTGGTCCATGTCAGGGCCCTAACAGAAGGGACTACGGACTGATGGGGCCTGACCCAATTCCCTTTCAGAGACTTCTTGTTAGATGGAAGCGATGGACTCAGTCAAACCTCTCACCACAGTTTCTAAGGCAGAGCGAGGAAAGGGGGTTTCCCCTCTTTAACAGTACAACTGAACCTCGCTGCTACATTAGCTCTCACACAATCCTGTAAAGCTTTTGTAAGGGGACCAGCTTGAATCTCTGAGATAAACCGGTCCCATAAGACATCATACAGAGTACATAAGGTGTTCCTTTTCCTCCAACCACTTCCTAAATTCCTGAATGACCGCCACAGATTGCAGGACGGGCTCAACCCCGCCTGCCAGCGCCATAGGAAAAACGTTTGCCGCAGCTTGACTACAGGAGTAACTTCACGATATCTCTCTGGAGAGGACTGGTCCCTATGTACAAGACTTTCTCTGGAGTGTAAAGGTCCGTATGTACAGGATTGTATTTGGAGTGTAAAGGTCCCTATGTACAAGGCTAACTGGGGAGGACAGGTCCCTATGTACAGGGCCCTCTGGGGATGACAGGATTCTGTGTACAGGACTGTATCTGGGGAGGACAGGTCCCTATGTACAAGACTCTCTCGGAACTGTAAAGGTCCCTATTTATTAAGCCTCTCCCTATGTACAAGGCTTTCTCTGGTGAGGACAGGTTCCCATGTACCAGGCTCTCTGGGGAGCACAGGTCCCTATGTACAGGACTCTCTGGGGAGGACAGGTCCCTATGTACAGGACTCTCTGGGGAGGACAGGTCCCTATGTACAGGACTCTCTGGGGAGGACAGGTCCCTATGTACAGGACTCTCTGGAGAGGACAGGTCCCTATGTACAGGACTCTCTGGGGAGGACAGGTCCCTATGTACAGGACTCTCTGGGGAGGACAGGTCCCTATGTACAGGACTCTCTGGGGAGGACAGGTCCCTATGTACAGGACTCTCTCTGGGGAGGACAGGTCCCTATGTACAGGACTCTCTGGGGAGGACAGGTCCCTATGTACAGGACTCTCTCTGGGGAGGACAGGTCCCTATGTACAGGACTCTCTCTGGGGAGGACAGGTCCCTATGTACAGGACTCTCTCTGGGGAGGACAGGTCCCTATGTACAGGACTCTCTCTGGGGAGGACAGGTCCCTATGTACAGGACTCTCTCTGGGGAGGACAGGTCCCTATGTACAGGACTCTCTCTGTGGAGGACAGGTCTCTATGTACAGGACTCTCTCTGGGGAGGACAGGTCTCTATGTACAGGACTCTCTCTGGGGAGGACAGGTCTCTATGTACAGGACTCTCTCTGGGGAGGACAGGTCCCTGTGTACAGGGCTCTCTCTGGGGAGGACAGGTCTCTATGTACAGGACTCTCTCTGGGGAGGACAGGTCTCTATGTACAGGACTCTCTCTGGGGAGGACAGGTCCCTATGTTCAGGACTCTCTCTGTGGAGGACAGGTCTCTATGTACAGGACTCTCTCTGGGGAGGACAGGTCTCTATGTACAGGACTCTCTCTGGGGAGGACAGGTCTCTATGTACAGGACTCTCTCTGGGGAGGACAGGTCCCTATGTACAGGGCTCTCTCTGGGGAGGACAGGTCTCTATGTACAGGACTCTCTCTGGGGAGGACAGGTCCCTATGTACAGGGCTCTCTCTGGGGAGGACAGGTTCCTTTGTACAGGGCCCTCTGGGAAAACAGGTTCCTATGTACAGGACTCTCTGGGGAGGACAGGTCCCTATGCACAGAACTCTCTGTGGAGGACAGGTCTCTATGTACAGGACTCTCTCTGGGGAGGACAGGTCCCTATGTACAGGACTCTCTGGGGAGGACAGGTCCCTATGCACAGGACTCTCTGGGGAGAACAGGTCCCTATGTACAGGACTCTCTGGGAAGGACAGGTCCCTACGTACAAGGCTCTCTGGGGAGGACGGGTCCCTATGTACAAGGCTCTCTGGGGAGGACGGGTCCCTATGTACAGGACTCTCTGGGGAGGACAGGACTATGTACAGGACTCTCTCCCTTCTACTGACACAACGCCCTACATACAGGGACCTGACACCAAACATCCCTCCCTCTCCCTATACATAGGACTGTATGGTGTCAGGTCCCTGTATATAGGACTGTATGGTGTCAGGTCCCTGTATATAGGACTGTATGGTGTCAGGTCCCTGTGTATAGGACTGTGTGGTGTCAGGTCCCTGTGTATAGGACTGTGTGGTGTCAGGTCCCTGTGTATAGGACTGTGTGGTGTCAGGTCCCTGTATATAGGACTGTATGGTGTCAGGTCCCTAGGACTGTATGGTAGAAGGGAGGGATCTCCCGGCAGGCAGTGCGCGGTGTCTGCAGTCGGTCACACTGCGGTGTTGGGTGTAGAGTGGGCGGAGTTGGGTGTAGAGTGGGCGGAGTTGGGTGTAGAGTGGGCGGAGAGCGGCTCTTCTCCTCCCGCATTCCTCTCCTCCTCCTTGGACGGCAGGTAGTGTGTGCGGTACGGGAGGACGATGTCGGTGGCGGCTCTGGTGATGATCTTGGCGGCTCTGCCCTGCATGCTGTACGGCCGGGTGGTGCAGGACGGGGAGGATGGCTTCGCGGAGTGTAACCGCTTCTTCTACCGGGAGAGCCCCCCGGAGGGATTCACCCACCCGGGACAAGTCCGCATCTGCCAGAGGTACCGGGGAGACCCGCACTCCGCCACCCTGTACAGCACCGAGCACCGGATCCCCCTCTACTCCGCATTCATCTACCGGGAGGAGGAAGAGGCCACCCCGGGGGCGGAGGAATGGATGCTGGAGCCGCAGGTAAGAGGAGCATCACCGGGATCACTAACCATAGATCACCGGGGACCGTGCGAGACCACCGACCATAGACCAGGTGTGACCATTGGGGGCCATGGATGGGCTGAGCATTGCCCAGGTGTGACCACTGACCATAGATCAGGTGTGATCATTGGGGCCATGGAGGACCACTGACCATAGACCAGGTGTGATCCCTGCCCATAGACCACTGGAGACCAGGTGTGATCCCTGCCCATAGACCACTGGAGACCAGGTGTGATCCCTGCCCATAGACCACTGGAGACCAGGTGTGATCCCTGCCCATAGACCACTGGAGACCAGGTGTGATCCCTGCCCATAGATCACTGGAGACCAGGGATGGCCCCTGCCCATAGATCACTGGAGACCAGGGATGGCCCCTGCCCATAGATCACTGGAGACCAGGGATGGCCCCTGCCCATAGATCACTGGAGACCAGGGATGGCCCCTGCCCATAGATCACTGGAGACCAGGGATGGCCCCTGCCCATAGACCACTGGAGACCAGGTATGGTCCCTGCCCATAGACCACTGGAGACCAGGTATGGTCCCTGCCCATAGACCACTGGAGACCAGGTATGGTCCCTGCCCATAGACCACTGGAGACCAGGTATGGTCCCTGCCCATAGACCACTGGAGACCAGGTATGGTCCCTGCCCATAGACCACTGGAGACCAGGTTTGGTCCCTGCCCATAGACCACTGGAGACCAGGTATGGTCCCTGCCCATAGACCACTGGAGACCAGGTATGGTCCCTGCCCATAGACCACTGGAGACCAGGTATGGTCCCTGCCCATAGACCACTGGAGACCAGGTATGGTCCCTGCCCATAGACCACTGGAGACCAGGTATGGTCCCTGCCCATAGACCACTGGAGACCAGGTATGGTCCCTGCCCATAGACCACTGGAGACCAGGTATGGTCCCTGCCCATAGACCACTGGAGACCAGGTATGGTCCCTGCCCATAGACCACTGGAGACCAGGTATGGTCCCTGCCCATAGACCACTGGAGACCAGGTATGGTCCCTGCCCATAGACCACTGGGAATGACGGATAGGCTGGTCACTAAAAACCGAATATTTGCTGATCACTGCCCATAGATAAGTGGAGAAAAGGAAGGATCATTGTCCATAGATCATATGTCTGTCTAAATAAATAAATGAGATATATATATATATATATATATATATATATATATATATATATATATATATATATATATATATATATATATATATATATATATATATATATATATATATATATATATATATTCTCTCTATATCTCTATCTATCTATCTATCTCGTATAATGGGGGGGGGGGGGGTATTACTGCCCATATTATCTCTGGAGACCGTAGATGAAGGAAGGACCTTGTGAGCAATGCCAATAGACAAGGTGTCATCACTGGAGACAATGTATGGTGTCCTATGATCACTGTGTGGGCGTGTATACAGGCTGTAGTGAAAATCTCCTCCTACCCGAACTCTCACTGGAGAAACTGCAGTTTATCATGTAACTGTGGTCTACAGATCATCCAAAAAGGTGTATAAAGTGGCAGTATTTTAATGTAAAAATATTTTTATAAGCTGTGGGCAATGTGGTGGAGGCTGGAATAACTATGTTCATATTACTGGGCTTAGTAACCCTTTAACCTAAAATGGCTTGTGGGTCCCTTGCGTCACTAGTTGCTACGTGCCAGGCTGCCAGTACATTACCTACACACACCAAGGAATGTATTTATTTTACATTTTGAGGAGTGTAAACCTTACTGTTATCAATGTCAATGGACTGAAAAAAATAAATAAATAAATAAAAAGAACCGTCAGTAAAGATGTTTAAATGATCACGCTATATGAATGACGGCACTGGTTTAGGCCTGAGCAGTGGTGGGGGATTTCCAGTGTGTTGGATTATTTTGTCCTATAGATGGCTTGTTTTGATTTGATATCATTTATTTTTAAAATATTTTTTTTCTGTTTATTAAAGTAGCTACATATTTAAGGGTACAAGTTGACAGAGGCACATGCATGACTTGGGGAATCTATCATCCCTTACCAGATGAAATGGGGATGTTAATTAATTTTAAAATGATCGGTAACACTAACATTGTATTTTTTAAATTAGTTTTATTCTAAATTTTTAATTTACATATTTTAATTTTGTGTTTTTTTTTTTTTTTTTTTTTTTTTTTTTTTTTTATTACACTGCAATTTTACTTTGTTTTTTGTATATTTAATTTTTAATGTCGTTTTTTTTTTTTTTTTTCGATTTTGATTATTCTGATGGCAGCCAGTATTTTATTCTTAGTGGCCCTAAGCTACTTGGCTGTCCATTTGAAATGTTGAATAACTACCATACTCAGCAAGCCCTGTCAGTTGAGTCACTGTCTTGGAATGCAGTTGACACTGAACAGATGCAGATTACGCATATCTGCAGGTTTGGCAGCAGTTCCTAACTTCTGTTCGGTCCCTGGATTTTAAAGCTTTGTCCCTGGAAATAAAACAGATATTTTTTTTTATTTTTTATTTTATAATTCACAAACTGTATAATATCTCTCATAGGAATGTTAGATTGAGTTCATGTGATCTATTCACATCTATCTACTCAGCATTAGTTTAGTTTATTATACAGAATTTATATAGTGCCAACCATTTTCAATTCATAGACAGGACACTATTCTTATTAGTATTATGCAGGATTTATATTTATTGATATAAAGGACAATATCATTATTATTATTATTATATTATTAATAATAATTATATTGTCCTTTTGACTTGCAAACTGTTGGTGCTGTATAAATCCTGTATAATAATATTATTATTATTTTTTGTTTATATAGCACCAAACAGTTTGCAAGTCATATAAATGACATTGTTATTACTAATAATAATAATATTTTCCTTTATAGGAATTGCAAACTGCTTGGTGCTATATAAATCCTGTATATTTATTATTATTATTATTATTAATTATTTATTATTATTATACAGGATTTATATAGCACCAAGCAGTTTGCAATTCCTATAAAGGGAAATATTATTATTATTATTATTATTACTACTATTGTCCTTTATATGACTTGCAAACTGTTGGCGCTATATAAATCCTATATATTATACAGGATTTATATAGTGCCAACAGTTTGCAGGTCATATAAAGGACAATAGTAGTAGAATAATAATAATATTATTATTATTCATGATTTTATATAGCGCCAACAGTTTGCAAGTCATATAAAGGACTGTGATATTATTAATAATAATTTATTTTTTGGATTTGTTTAGCGCCTACAGTATTATAAATAAATAGCTTGCACTCCCTGGCAGTACTGTGTTGAATCATGTGGATATATCAGATTAAAATAATTTAGTTAAATCTTTCAAATCCTTGCATTTTCCCTTCCTAGGTATATAATGGATTGCCCTGGTGTAGAGGAGTGCTTTGTGTAAGGGTTTCTTTGATATCGGTATACAGAATATACAGGTCTCCATGAATCCTTCGCAGTTGATCTGCAGTCCCTGCACTGAGCCTGATTATTCTCTTGTAAATATATTCGATTCATGATTGTAGTCTTTTGCTCATTTCATCGCAGCGTTGCGGGTTCTCTGCGCGTCGCTGGAATAATCAGCGTTTTGTTGCACGCCCCACCCTCGCCTTTCAGCCAGCCTTCATTACACAGACATGTGGGTTTGACAGCCACTTTCACTGACAGCACAGGATGGGCTTTTAAAATAATCGGTCTATTTTGCATGGCTTTCCGCTATTTATGGAAATCCAGCCGACGGCCGCGCCAGGCAGCTTTAATGTGACACAGCATATTGTGACAACTGCGGATTGGGGGGGGGGGGGGGGGGGGTGAGAGAGAAGGAATCTTGGTGGATCAGCTGAAAAGAATTAAGTACTTGTATTTACTGTAGCAGAACGAGGTGACGTCAGCGGTGAACAGGGTGGGGGGGGGGGCGTTGTATTGTCACCACGCCTGGCTTCCCTGCTGGTTGTGTTTGTGACTGGTGCCGGTGTCATTGTGTCAGTATGAGTGACACATTGCTAGGCACATCGCATCAAACAATGAATTTTTCAGGGATAACCATTACAGCTTTGTTTAGAAAAATAAACCCTGTACTCTCCACCTTGTAAAAGCCATAGAAACACATACAAGCTTTGGAAATCTGATCAAAGGGAATGTGGAATGTTAACAGCACTTAATTGCAAAGGGCATGGATGCTACATAGCTGGGGGCAGGCACAGGACGCATTTTGTGACTGTAAAAGCTTTTGTAGAAACATAAACTGTCTTTTGGTTACCTGATTAGAAAGACAAAGGCCTCATATATTGTTTTTTTGGCAGTGGTTAGGGTGTGACGCGGTTACTTGGTTGGATATACAAAGGCCTCCTAGGCAGTAGTTCCATTGTGTGGTTTTAGAGGAATGTTGCCCGCTCAGGTGATTATTCAGCTAAGCAGGTCTTCAGCTGGGTATAGGCACTAAAGGGGCAGTGCCATGTGCCTGCATGATGGTACCAGCGTATGCCAACAGCCTTCTGGTGGCTTGTGTTTAGGCCTATCGAAGGAAGCGCACTACAGGCACCTCTTACAGGCTTGTTAGAGTGACAACGTTGGTTGGACAATATTTTCTAACCTGTAAGCTTCATTATCTGTGGGTGGCTAATAGATGTTGGACGTTATCAGATGGTGCCTTAAAGTGGAAGTAAACCCTCCTATCGTTTTCAGCCAAGGAAGCTGCCATCTTGGCCTCTGTTTAAGCTACAGCTGCACATGTGATCAGTTAAGACACTAACCAGTGGGAAGGTTTGACAGGCTGGTTGAGAGCACAACCAATGGGAGGGTTGCATTCCCGGGACACGCTGGAAATATTACTTATTTTAAATGGATGGGTTTACTTCCGCTTTCCAGCCAAAAGTGGAAGCTCCGCTTATCTGCCTCCCCCCCATGGCACCTTTTTGGGGGGGCTCCTGTGTTTTACAGGCTCCTGTCCCCACTTTCAGGAGACTGCGCAGGGCGACCTCGGGGCTTCCTCTGGAACCGGGCCAGTTGAAAAGCGCAGCTTTCTAACTGCGAAGAAACACTTTGCATATGCGCAGTGTTTGCATATGCGCAGTGTTTGCCCTTACCACGAATGGCGGCAGCACCCAAGAGCTGATCGGAAAAATCGCCTGGGGTGCTGACATCGCAGGATCCCTGGACAGGTAAGTGTTGGAATAGTAAAAGTCAGCAGCTACAGTATTTGTGACTGGTGCGTAACTCCTCCCCCCCATTTTTATATTTTTTATTTTATTTTTTAAGCTGGCCATACATATGAATTCCGAAAGCATTTTCTTTCAAAAATCGTACCATTACTGGGCTGCAGCAATGGATGATTTTCGTGCAGCCATCGAATTTAGTTGGGTATGTTGGAAATTTATTGCAAAATTAACGATTTTATAATCAACAATGGGGGCATTAGCTGTGACCTGAAAAGAAGATTCCTGGCCACAATTTATTTTCTGTAGCAACATGGGGTGAGATTTGAAGGCTTGGTTGGTCGATTTTTCAAAATCAATGGAGACCATCAGATCACAACGCACAAAATTTCTGATTTTTCGATAAAACATTTGTTTGACTCATGTATGGCCCGCATTAGCCTGTGAAAGGAAGTACACTAAAGACACCTCTTACTATAGGTTTGTCAGAGGGACAACGTTGGTTGAACAAGGTGTTCTAACCTGTGAGCTTATGCTGGCATTATCAGCAGGTGGCTAATAGACATTGGAATTCTATTTATCAGTGGGCATCTTGGACAAAGGTGGCAAGATTTAATCGCCTGGTGTACAGTTTCATAGATGGATGCTTATGAAGGAAAGAAGGTTTGTAGTGCTAGATGCCTTCCTGGTTTGACATCTTATGCCAAAATTATCCAACTCAATAACTCCAGTTTTCCAAGATCAGTTGGACAGCGTTGTTTAATGGGAGGGGTAATGATGGCGCACTGAAGTTGAGCATCAGGAGACACCAGAGGTGAACCAGTCTCTGGAAGTAGTGTTCAACCATTCTGAATAGATTTGTCCAGTTGCTGCTTCCCCAGACTTAAGTTGGCCTTGGAGTGCCTGGTAGTGACTCCTCATGTTGTATTGACTGTTTGTTTAGATTTTTTTTTATTTTTTTTCCTTTTACTTATTGCTTGGCTTCCTGTACTCGCATGTCCAGATATCCAGTGTTTGTCGTCCTGTAATTTTGTGGTAGGCCGCCACATACCGGCCCTGTGCCTTCATCTTTGCTGAAGTCATCGGGAACTGGCTATCTCGTCTGGGTCCTAGCCCCCCCAAGATATGGCAGTATGTATGTGCAGTGTGTTCTACATTGCCTCCAAAGCCTCTTGCTATGCTTGATTTGGGTATCGCAGGAATCTTCAGGGAGAGGGAGAAGGAATGTCATTCTTGTCTAGGCGAGACAAGTCTGAGCTGTGCTCCCAAGAAAATATAGCGGCCGTTTACCACGTGATCGCTCCGTCAAATGACGGAGCGATCACATGTAAACAAACCGGTGTCACGTCATGACGCCGGTTCCTCCCTCCCCTCTCTGTACCGATCAGTGAGAGGGGGAGAGATGGCAGCAGTGAAGCTGGATTTGTGGTGCCCACAGCGCTGCACTGTTCAATACTCTGCCAACACTGTGCAATACTCTGCAATACATTTTAATAGAAACAAAGTTTTTTTATTTTTTTTTATTTTTTTTTTTTATTTATTTCTTTTAGATTTTTAGCGCAAAAAATAAAAAACCCAGCGGTGATTAAATGCCACCAAAAGACAGCTTTATTCGTGTGGGGAAAAAAAAAGGACAAAAAATGTATTTGGGTACAGTGTTGCATGACTGAGTAATTGCCATTCAAAGTGTGAGGGCACTAAAAGCTGAAAATTGGTCTGGTTAAGAAGGGGGTTTAAGTGCCCAGTGGTTAAACCAATACTTTGTTAAAGCACTTTTTTTTTATTTTTTTTTTATTTTTTTTTTATTTTTTAACTTTCTAGCAGAAGCCTGAAGGTTTTGTGCCAATATTGATTGGTATTCCCTCTACCTTGACTAAGGCTGTTCCAGCTAAAGAAAAACGGCTCCAAAGCATGATGCTGCCACCACCATACTTCACAGTGGGTGTGGTGTTCTTTTGGAGATGTGCAGTTTTGTTTTTGCACCAAACGTATCTTTTTTGAATTATGGCCAAAAAGTTCAACCTTGGTTTCATCAGACCATAACACATTTTCCCACATGCTTTTTGGAGACTTCAGATGTGTTTTTGCAAAATTTTAGCAGGGCTTGGATGTTTTTCTTGGTAAGAAAAGGTTCCGTCTTGCCACTCTACCCCACAGCCCAGACATATGAAGAATACAGGAGATTGTTGTCGCATGTACTTGCCAGATATTCCTGCAGCTCCTTTAATGTTGCTGTAGGCCTCTTGTCAGCCTCCCTGACTAGTTTTCTTCTCGTCTTTGTTACTTTTGGAGGGACGTCAAGTTCTTGGTAATGTCACTGTTGTGCCATATTTTCTCCACTTGATGATGACTGTCTTCACTGTGTTCCATTGTATATCTAATGCCTTGGAAATTCTTTTGTACCCTTCTACTGACTAATTTCAACAATGAGGTCCCTCTGATGCTTTGGAAGCTCTTTGCGGCCCATGGCTTTTGCTGTAGGATGTGACTAAATACTACTACTACTACACCACTTTGATTTGGGGTTAATCAGAGGCACTTTAACCACTTCCCGCCCGGTCAATAGCAAATTGACGTCCGGGAAGTGGTTTCGTTATCCTGACTGGGCGTCATATGACGTCCTTCAGGATAACAGCCGCCGCTGATAGACGCGAGTAGAGGAGAGCCGATCGGCGGCTCTCCTGACAGGGGGGGTATGCGCTGATTGTTTATCAGCGCAGCCCCCCCTCAGATGCCCACACTAGACCATCAGGGAAGCCCCCAGGACCACCAGGGAAGCCCCCAATACCACCAGGGAAGCCCCCAGCATGTGGATGGCCAGGTACATCCCCCCATGGCCATCCACATGTTAAAAAAAATGCCAAAAATATGCCAATCAGTGCCCACAGATGGGCACTGATTGGCACATCATATTTAATAAAAAAAAAGTTAAAAAAAGGGATGCCCAGCAATGCCACTCATCAGCGTCCATCAGTGCCACCTATCAGTGCCCATCCATGCCACCTATCAGTGCCACCTATATGTGTGCATGAGTGCCCGTCAGTGCCGCCTATGAGTGCCCATCAGTGCCGCATACCAGTGCCACCTATCAATGCCCATCAGTGCCGCCTATCAGTGCCAACTCATCGGTGCCCCCTAATTGGTGCCACCTCATCGGTGCCCATCAGTGCCGCCTTATCAGTGCCCATTAGTGCCGCCTTATCAGTGCCCGTCATTGAAGAAGAAAACGCACTTATTTACAAAAAAAATTAACAGTGACAAAGAAAAACGTGTTTTTTTTGCAAAATTTTCGGTCTTTTTTTGTTTGTTGCGCAAAAAATAAAAATCGCAGAGGTGATCAAATACCACCAAAAGAAAGCTCTATTTGTTGGAACAAAAAGATAAAAAATTTGTTTGGGTACAGAGTAGCATGACCGCGCAATTGTCATTCAAATTGCGACATCGCTGAAAGCTGAAAATTGGCTTGGGCGGGAAGGTGTCTAAGTGTCTGGTATTGAAGTGGTTAAGAGCTGGTTCACACTGGGGCAGCGCGACTGCCTCAGGTGACCTGTACACGACTTCAGCAGCGGCTTGCAAAATGACTTCTGTATAGAAGTCAATGCAAGTCGCCTGAAGTCGCCCCAAAAGTAGTACAGGACCCTTTCTAAGTCGGAGCGACTTGAGTCGTTCCTATTAAAACGGTTCCTTAGTACAGAGTGGAATGCGACTTGTCAGGCGGCTAAGTCGCCTGAAAAGTCACCCCTGTGTGAACCGGCTCTTAATATGTGTACTGATTCCTATTTAACTTGCGTTTGAATGTAATTGCTTAATTCTGAACCCAGCTACATCCCCAGTTATAAGAGGGTGTGCACACGTATGCAACCACATTTATTTCAGTTTTTTTATTTTATGTCACATTAAAGGTGGAAAGTTCTGAAATGTTTCTTCGTTCCTTCCTTCCTTCCTTCCTTCCTTCCTTCCTTCCTTCCTCTGCGTATGAACACCCAATTTTTTTTGGCACAAATCACCTCGCATTACAGGATTTTAAGATAACCTGTCAAGGTGAATCATCTGACGCAGACCTTGCATAACTATTTCAGGCAAATGTATAAAACGCCTTTTTTTTATTTATTTTTTTTTCTTAATGCATCATTTGAAGGAGTTGTAAAACCTTTAATCAGATGACATTTAGGCCTCATTCACACTGGCGAACCTGTGATTATGTGTTTATGGGACATGTCCTAAATGCATGTAATGATTTTAAATGGTATTATTCACTGCACATTTATCTACTTTTAGATGCAAATTAAATAAATTCTGTGCATCCAGGAGGAATGCATATAAAGGCAAGTAAGGATAGGTATACCTTTAGACCACATTTACGCTGGGTGTTGAGCCCCTGTGTGTCTATACTAGGTGTTTTCATGCACCCAGGATGCACAGGTGTAGCCTGTCGAGGTCTATGACAGGCTGAAATATGGTGCGGCTGGACATTTTACAGAGTGGTGCTCATGTTTAGGACTTCTGTGTTCAGGGACATATACCTAGAACACGATACCCAGGTTCTAGGCATTTGCATCTGAATGTATGTGATGCAAGCGTAAGTTCCGCTCGATGCTGTCCTACCGCAGCATATTCCAGCCTGAAAAATGAGACTTTGGCAGACTGCGGCTAAATGCACATTGTGCATGTGGCCTACACACATACTTCCTTCTGCATTAAGAAATTGGCAGCAGTGCCAGTGTTAATGTAGCCACATGCCAGCCATACACAGCCATACACAGATAAATTGTTGGCTGAGATGCGTTCTGTGGGTTGGCTTGTCTGTACCACCTGGCTCAACAAGTTTTTAATTTTTTACATTTTTGTCTCAATTATCACAAACATCTCATCACTGCTGATCTTTTCCAGCCTCTTTTAGCTTCTTCCTGTAAAACGTGTTTAAAACGTGTTGCACGGTTTACTTTTTCCTTTTTCCTAACTTTATTGAAATGTTTCATTTTAACTTTATGCGCCCCAGTGCATTGTCCTCTGATGTAAAGGATAGGGCAGTTTATTTTGTTTTAAGTGAATGTGGTAAGTTTGGTCTTTCTCCACATTCCTGTTATTCCTGCTTTAATTCAGTCCTAGAGCATTACTCCACCCTGACATATGGTGAACTGCGGCAAACCTCACCCTCCGGGCGTTCTCTGATCACGGAGCTTGTCTAAGTTGTATTCTCCTTTTTTATTTTTTTAATTTACAGGTGTTGCTAGTGCAATAGTGTTTTTTTTTTTTTTTTTTTTGGTACTACTGGTTCACTAACATATTTTAAAGGTCTGTTGACACCGAGCAGGTGTCTCAGCCTCACCCTCGTCTCCCTCATCGCAGCATTTGACAGCAGCCAATGGCTCCCGCTGCCATCAGTCTGGCCAGTGAGGAAGGAGACAGCGGCGAGCGCTGCTTCTCTCATGCACATCGCAGGATCGGGTAAGAATAAGAGGGGCTGAGGGGGGGAAGAGAGAATCCTGCAGCACCAAAGATGTGTTTTTTTTTTTTTTTTTTTTTAACCTTCAGGTGATTGCAAAGGCCCTTTGTTTGTTATAAAATATATATATATATATATATATATATATATATATATACACACATACTTCTTACCATAGGATGCATTAAGGTGAAAAAAACGAGGGGTTACAACCCCTTTTTTTTGAAGGGGTTGTAAACCCTCCCTAGTGACATTTAACTATAGGTAAGGCTTGTGTATAGGTAGTGGAAATATCTCCTAAACGTGCGCCGTTTACGAAATATTTCACTTGTAGTGCGCCGATGATGTAATCGGTGCATGCGCTGTGAAGAAACGGACCTCCGTGCTGTTTCTTCCCCCAGCGTGTGCCGTTACTGATGGCTCCCGCACACATGGAAGAGGGGCAAAGATGGACGCATCCTGCACAGGGGACAGCGATGGATTAATTTGCAGGTAAGTGTCACATAATGGGCTAGTATGCGATGCATACTAGCCCATTATGCTTTTAGTTTGCAGGGAGCAAAACCCATCAGGGTTTACGTCCTCTTTTAATACATTAAGATAAAAAAACCTTGAGGCTTTAGAACCACTTTAAATCAGAGCTGTCTTTCTCCTGTTCACCTGTTATTTTATTGGCACTCTACCCCGAGCTTGCCATACGTTTTAGTAGATTTTCGGACAAACATTCGTATTAAGTTCTCAGTGCATTCGATTGCGTGGCGAGCGTGATTCAAAATGTTTGCTTTCAATGTTGAATTTTGGAACAAATATACTTTTGCAAACGAAAATCACGTTCACTATTAGACATTAGTTTCAAAATTTCCCATCACTGTGGTAGCAAACCATCGCCAATTTGACCCCACTAACAGAACATAAAGAGGGCATTCTTAAAATGCTAATTTTCTGATGAGATTCTACTAGTGTATGGCCAGTTTTGGGCTTCATGTATGTGGGCCGTACAGGGATCGGACAATGTACATAGCTTGCGTAATGCCTCCATGCCTCCGTAATCAATGGGGAAAGGCAGCTGTACACAGTCTTGTGTCAGGCGTTGCACAAAGCACCCCTCTGCACTTTCCATCTACCTTCAGAGCACCCATCCATGCACATGTGGTTGCTTTATGAAACTCTTGGTGCAAGATCGCATACAGTCGGCTCTTCCTATTCATTTCAGTGGGCCACTGAACGGGGCTGCAGCAGGTCTCGGGGCAGGCATTATGCACTTTCTGCATGCTGTACAGCCCCTGTATGGCTGTGTACATGAAGCCTAAGGTAGGCCATAGATTATGAGATTCTCTTTCCTGCAACCATGGGAAGCTGTCCCTGCTGGGAGAACACAATGATTTTTACTATAAAATGCCAATAATCGCATGCTGGTTGTACCCAAGTTATTCCAATTAGCTTGCCCATAAATAGATTGAATCACGGCCGGTCTCTACTGAACTGCTCGAGATTCGAACCATCTATGGCTGGCTTAAGGCTTGGGCACACATGGGTCTTTATTTATTTAATTATTTCCATCAACAAGAAAAGTGGATGGTGGAATTCTCCCCACTGTGCTGTTGTAGGCTGACAGTGGTATCTTCACTTACTATCTGCAACCTCAACTTCTAGTAAGTTGTTCTACTTGCCTGCTATAGTAGTGGTTTTCAACTTTATGATATGGGGGGGCAGGTTATAAAGTACCCGATTATCAAAGGATCGGAGCGCCAGCTATCTCAGAACCATGGGTATTCTTCTGTTGGATCCCCCAGTAGTCTACAAACTGCAGCCCTTTGCATGCCTTTATCTGCCCCTTGGGAATTGCTCCTACAGTTATGAAGCTCTATTCCTCCCCGCTGACCCTAGTGGTGGTGGGGGGGCTCTCTTCCTGCCGCCAGTGGTGGTGGTGGGGGGGCTCTCTTCCTGCCGCCAGTGGTGGTGGGGGGGGGGGTGGTGGGGGGGCTCTCTTCCTGCCGCCAGTGGTGGTGGTGGGGGGGGCTCTCTTCCTGCCGCCAGTGGGGGGGGGGGGTGGTGGGGGGGGGGCTCTCTTCCTGCCGCCAGTGGTGGTGGTGGTGGGGGGGGGGGCTCTCTTCCTGCCGCCAGTGGTGGTAGGGGGGGGGGGCTCTCTTCCTGCCGCCAGTGGGGGGGGGGGGGCTCTCTTCCTGCCGCCAGTGGTGGTGGGGGGGGGGGGGGGCTCTCTTCCTGCCGCCAGTGGTGGTGGGGGGGTGGTGGGGGGGGGGCTCTCTTCCTGCCGCCAGTGGTGGTGGGGGGGGGCTCTCTTCCTGCCGCCAGTGGTGGGGGGGGGGGGGGGGCTCTCTTCCTGCCGCCAGTGGTGGGGGGGGGGGGGGGGGCTCTCTTCCTGCCGCCAGTGGTGGTGGGGGGGGGGCTCTCTTCCTGCCGCCAGTGGTGGTGGTGGGGGGGGGGGGGGGCTCTCTTCCTGCCGCCAGTGGTGGGGGGGGGGGGGGGCTCTCTTCCTGCCGCCAGTGGTGGTGGTGGGGGGGGGGGGGCTCTCTTCCTGCCGCCAGTGGTGGTGGGGTGGGGGGCCGGGGGGGGGGGGGGGCTCTCTTCCTGCCGCCAGTGGTGGTGGTGGGGGGGGGGGGCTCTCTTCCTGCCGCCAGTGGTGGGGGGGGGGGGGGCTCTCTTCCTGCCGCCAGTGGTGGTGGTGGGGGGGGGGGGCTCTCTTCCTGCCGCCGGTGGTGGTGGGGGGGGGGGGCTCTCTTCCTGCCGCCAGTGGTGGTGGGGGGGGGGGCTCTCTTCCTGCCGCCAGTGGTGGTGGGGGGGGGGGGGGGGGCTCTCAGTGGTGGTTTGCTCTCTTCCTGCGCCAGTGGTGGGGGGGGGGGGGCTCTCTTCCTGCCGCCAGTGGTGGTGGGGGGGGGGGCTCTCTTTCCTGCCGCCAGTGGTGGGGGGGGGGGGCTCTCTTCCTGCCGCCAGTGGTGGGGGGGGGGGGGGCTCTCTTCCTGCCGCCAGTGGTGGGGGGGGGGGGGGGGGTGGGGGGGGGGGGGCTCTCTTCTCCTGCCGCCGGTGGGGGGGGGGGGGGCTCTCTTCCTGCCAGTGGGTGGTGGTGGTGGTTGGTGGTGGGGGGGGGGCTCTCTTCGCCAGTGGTGGTGGTGGGGGGGGGGCTCCTCTTCCTGCAGCAGTGGTGGGTGGTGGATGGGGTCGAGAGGCGCGGGGCTCTCGGCTTCTTCTGCCGCGGTGGGGGGGGGCCGGTGGGGCGGGGGGGGGGGGGGGGCTCTTCTCGGGGGGGGGGGGGGGGGGCTCTCTCCTGACGCCAGTGAGTGGGAGGGGGGGGGGGGGGGGGGGGGGGTGGGGGGGGGTCTCTCTTCTGCCGCTCCAACACAGGGGGGGCTAGGGGTGGGGGGGGGGGGGGGGGCTGGGGGGCTCTGTGGGGGGCTCTGTGGCGCGCCGTCGGAGCCTGGGGGGGGTGGTGGTGAGGGGGGGGGGGCTCTCTCTCTGCCGGGGGGGGGGGGGGGCGGGGCTCTGGCTGGGGGGGAGGGCGGGCGGGGGGGGAGGGGGGCGGGGCTGGGCTGGGGGGGGGGCGGGCGGCTGGGGGGGGGTGGCTGGGAGGGGTGGCTGGGGGTGGGGGGGCGGGGGGGGGGGGGGGGGGGGGGGGGGGGGGGGGGGGTGGGAGGTGGGGGGGGGGGGATGGGGGGGTTGAGGCTCTTGGGGGGGCCGGGGGGGCTGCTTGGGCGCCGGTGGGGGGGGGGCTCTCTTCCTGCCGCCAGTGGTGGTGGTGGTGGTGGGGGGGGGCTCTCCCGGGGCTAGGGCTCCTGCCGCGGTGGTCGGTGGGTGGGGGGGGGGGCTCTCTGGGGGGGGGGGGGGGGGGGGTCCTGCCGCTGGCGGGGGGGGGGGGGGGGT